>JAQFVV010006342.1:455000-1840213 GCA_028023455.1 Epiperipatus broadwayi
TAGGTGCAGTGCTCTCAGATCCAAGGCTTCTCACTGATGATGGCCATAAGCCAGAAACTAGTCTGGGGATATTGGATGAGTAGGCACTAGATAGGGATTTTATGCACAAGCCTTCTGGCATCCATTGAGTACTCTGTTTGGCACAGAGTGGCACTACTGTATGGAGAGTTTTGCCTTTGTTTACAACAATTATGTGCTAGTATAGAGATGGTGATCATGTGATATCTTTTTATATTCCGAACAACGAGTGATAATTTCTCTCTATATATAATATTAAACAGATCATCTAAACAATGATGCTGTTTTAGTAAATGAGAAGACTCCCTCTAGTCATCTGACAATACAGTAATATGAAGGTGGCAGCAACCTTCAAATTAGTTCTCTTTTATATATTAAGAAAAGTATCTTGAACAACTACAGAAAGAGGTTTGAAAATAAACCAATCTAATTATTTACTGTGAATTATTTATCAACAGATTGATTCTTATATAACGAAGCCAAGAAATCAATTTCTGCTTTCTTAAACTTTGTAACCGCAATACTTTTTAGACGATCTATTCAACATTATATATTTTCACTGAGTGATTGTTTTTATTGTGTATTTATTGTTTAAAGATTTATTACAAAGTTTTAAAAAAAGAAGAATTAATTTCTTTGCTTTGTTATATAAAAATCAATTTGTTAATAAATAATTCACAATAAATAATTATATTGGTTTATTTTCACACTTCTTTCTGTGGGTGTTTAGAGCAATCTTCTTAATACATAAAAAAAGAACCAGTATGAAGGTAGTTGCCACATTTTTATTATTGTATTGTTGGATGATTGGAGGGAGTGTATTCTATTTATTAGAATAGCATTACTCTGTAGTCGATAATATTAACAATGTATATTTTCACTTAGTGAATTTCATTATCTGTATATATATATATATATTCTAACCTGTACTCTCGTGCATCCTCACTTCAGAATAGTATATGATATAAAATAAAACGGGTTCTAGCTCAGTTAATAATTAATAAATAAAATATTCAGCATTAAAATTAAAATGTTTCACTAGCTCAAATTTAAAATACGAATAAGGTTCAGTTTATAAAAATAAATTAAATAAATATTTAATATTTTCATGAGACTTGAAGTGAAAATACAGGTGACAAGATAGATTACATTGAGCCAATATCCCACAGGATACTACCTCAATGGCATAAGAACACTATCCCCCCTTTATTACTATTTCAAATAACAAACTCATAGTATTCTTATGACTTTAATAACTTCTACTCACTAAGATTAAACTAATAATTAAATCTTAATCTTCTATTTATAATAATCTAGCTCAATAAAATAATCTCAGGTTCATAAAGTTTATTCTAAGTTAATTTAAAAATACGGTAGTAAAATATGAGAAGGGATTTTATGTCATAATCTACTACACTGAAACTAATAATAATAAATAACAGTAATAATATTCTTCATTGTTTAACTAATTCTGTATATCTTTTCTTTTTACTATAATTTTATTACCATAATAAAATAATGAAATAATATAATATGATCTTATATCTTCATGTAATGATATAATAAATACGTGGTAGCATTTTAATAATCTGACAAACAAAATATGTGTGGCAACTGATAGCATATAATTTAATATAATATTGTGATAACTGATTTATGACCAATAAAATAATGTAAGATTATGATTATTTAATTATAATGAATACCAATAAAATATTTAAAATTCTTAAAATAATTCTCTATTTATCTTTTTGTGCAAAATTATATATTTGTTTCAATTATTATGCATATATCGTGATTTCATGCAGCGATGTGGAGAAATAAATAACTCGGACACAAAATTTTTGAAATAACAAAATTTAACAAAGTTTATTACTAACAACAAATAAATAAACAATTTATTTACACTATTTACAGTGGATATCCTTAACTTTTTTACTTTACAGTTTGATCTACCGGGTTATAAAAAAAAATAATTTATATTTCAATTATATCTTTATTTAGATTTAGGACAAAATTTAAAAAAAATGTTACTATTTGGTTTCTCATTATGGTTAACTTATTACAAATATATTTATCTACTTTATTAGCAACAGCATTTTATCCTTAATATTATTAAACTATCTTATTTTTAAAAATTCATACTTAGAAAAACATTCTATAGAAAACAAAATTTTATAATGAGTATGGACTTCTCAAAATATTAAAAAAAATTTCATCTTGCAAAGTCAAAGATGTTACACAAAATATTATCCAAAAATTCAGTACTAGATTTTAGTATTTATCACACAATGTTTACTAATCATAATATATTCTTCTTTAAGCCTTACTTTAGTATGATATAAGTGTAATCATCAATATATTTCTGTTAATCAATAAACAAAAAATATACTATGCATATTGTTTACATAATTTACTTTGTACTATTGTATTTTAAAAATATGCAATACTTATTTTCTCTTAAAAAAAAAAATACTAAAGCATTTAAAATTATTATCACTTTAAAGAAAATATCTTTGTTTAGATACCCTATTTTAAAAAGTTTATATTTCATTTCCGAAATAAAATTCAAAATATATTCTATGATTCTTTTCTTTCCTTAGGATACTTTGGATCTTCAATTTTAAGTTATAACGTCCTATTCCTTCTAAGCAAATAAACCAATCTTATACAAAACGATAGCATAACCTAAGTTCTAAATTATTTATCATTTCTCTTAAACATATCTTACTGAACGATGCAGTTACATGAAATAAAGATAGCGAAAACAGATGCATAGGATTAAGGAAGAAAGCTAGAGTATTACTCTTAACATATCTCAAAATCATGGCACAGTGCGAAGAGGTATGACATTTACCTGCCTAATATCCTCTAGTACAGGGACGATGTTAAAGCTATTTCTTCAGCTTTATTAGAACATCAAATATTTAAAGAAATATAAACACTGTCCAAATAAAATGTGTATCAGTCATAGGGCTTTGTTAACTATGCTGATATTCACATAAAGACTAAATATTATTTCCATTCCTTATAACATCCTATTTCTTAAAACATCATCTTGGTTTCCTGTTCACTAAGTACTTCCAAGCCACTATCTCAACATTATTTCTCAAGATTTTCCACATCTTACATCGATAAATAACTATCTGCATTTACAAAACAATAAATAAAATTCATTAATAGTTAAACAATCTAGCTGTTCCACAAGAAAAGTCTGCTTACTTCATTATTCTATATGTCTAATCATATACAATCTACTTAGACAATATTTGAATATCCAATAACATGAAAATTTTAAAAGAATCACATAATTATTTGTTATGTTGGATTATATCACTAATAAAAAAAAATCATCGTATGCATATTTTCAAATCAATCCTATCTCATAATGTTTTTTAAAATGTTGTATGAAATGCGGTACATATAAGTAAAAAAACTTTTACACTTCATTCTTCCAATTTATGGATGATCTAAAGAAAACAAAAAAAATATACATTATAAATTATCAATAGTTATTATTATTACCAATAACCTTTATCTAGTCATCGTGTTCAGTAGGCTTCCTTTATCCACTTGAGCATTGCAGATATAAAAAAAATTCACACCCATACACTTTATATTAAAATATTTTTAGCTAAATTATTAGATTGTTATATTATAAAATTTTAATATTAATAAATTAATGTTTTTATGTTTTTCCTAATCTTATATAAAAATTTAGATTTAAACTAGGTTAACAAAATAAAAGGAATCAAAACTATAATTACATATTTTCTTGACGATAGTTCCTGATAAGTCCAAAATGTTTATTATTTTCTCTAGAGTTTTTAAAAATGTTCTCCTCCAAGCACGTTAAAGTTTAAAATAAAAATAATTATTAATCCATTTAGTAAAATTTATAGAAAATAATCCTTGGTTTTAGTATTTAGGATGATAATTATTAAATCATAATATTAATTAATCCCGTGAAGCTTCTTAATCTTCTCTACCAATATTCTCTGCGTATCCGATGCATCAATCCATCTAATTTAACTTTAAAAATATTCGATAAACTTTTAAGTACTATTTGTATTTCCATGGATCCATCTTTTATTCAACTATGTGTTCACTTTTTTATATATGTTTCCTTCTTGATACATTTAAACTTTCGTTTGGTATTTTTTATAAATCTCTTTTAAAATAAAAAAAACTTCAAGTACTTTTAAACAAATCTTTTCTAAATACATTTTAAATAATTCTAAGAACGGATATTTTAATATCAAAAACGCTTCTGTAACATATTCTCCTGGGTTCTTTCTTTAATTCTTGAAAATATTTTTTTTAAAAATGTTACCTTCAGAAAGTATATAACATTTTACTCCTTTGAATATAATATTCTATAAAATGATTCATGAGATATAATTGTCTTATTACTATTTAAAAATAAATCTTGGATAAGCTTATAAATAATAACGCGTCTCCAATACTTTTTTTAGACTCCGTATAATGTCCGAGCTGTGGTTTTTTATGTACCAAAACAGTTCTTCAGTGAAATATTAATAAAGCTGTATCAATAAATATTCCAAACATTTTTACAGTATTACAATTTCTATCCATTTTATTCCACAGTATATCCATTTTTTATTGCGAAGTTTAGGTTAAATTTTTTAGATAAAATACGACTGGTAAGTACTTTAAAAATTAGAAAATCATTTCCACGAAGTTTCTAAATTATTATATTTTAAAACTCTCTTTTGCAAAAATACTTTTAAAAATTATCAATTAGTTTTTTTTTGCAAATAAAACGATAAGAAAGTACTAAAAAAAATTGACTAAAATAAAAATTTTAAAAATACTATCTTTTTGATAGTTATAATTTACCTTTCTCCGGTTTCAATACATTATTAATCTCCCCCGATAACTTAGTTACAACGATATTTATAGTCTGTAAGAATACCTATTCCTATTGGTTAATTCTTACTTTAGCTTGAGAACAAATTTACATATTTTTAGTTTATAGTAGAATTGAATTTCAAAATTAGAAATTATGACGTAATGAACTTAAAATATTATTTAAAATACCACTTTTAATTCAATTATAACTTTATTTAAATTATTTAATCTTTTAAAATAACTTTTAAAATAACATTTAATAACTTATTCCATTTCTTAATATTCAATTTATCTATTTTTATTTAAATAAAATATTTAATTTTTTATTATATCTGTATTCATCTTTATTACATTACTTAAAACATTACATACGATAGTTAACTTAATATTTATTATTATTTGCTTTTATGATAGGCAATAATTCTATCCAATTCTATAATATAACTTTTAAAATATTTTAAACTTCGTTACTTTAAATACAAACAAGCATGTGTGTGAAAGTATTAGTATACAAGTCACATGATTAATAACTTTGACAGACGATTTTCAATCTATTTCTCTGCCTAGACTAATAAAATTGATACACTTATTATATTATATAAAATAATTATAAAATTTGGAAGAACAATTTAGAAAATATAGAATTAAATACAATTCTCACCATCATAAAGTTTATTTTAAAATATACTATATTAATTTTGACTATTAAATATGATTATAAATTTAAACATAGCATTTATTAAATTATCAGTTTTAAACTATTAAAATCGAATTTATTAAATATACTTTTAATATTTATAGCTGTGTTATTTAATATGGCCAGCTTTTACAACCATATGAAACAATATTTTAAAGCTTTACATAACTATTTTTAAATAATTCGCTATAATTTTATATACTACGTATTTGCTTTAGCCTCAAATTGTACTTTAAAGATATAATTGACTTAATACAATTACCATATTAAAAGAACATATTCTAAATTTAAAATTTTTAGTAATTGACTGTTATGAACTATTACCGACCTATAGAAAAGGGCACAATATATATATATATATATATATATATTGTGCACATCTTATCATTACTATATATATATATATATATATATATATATAGTAATGATAAGATGTGGAATTTAATGCTAAGAATCAAACAAAGGATATAGAACATCTATGAGATAAATATAAGAGATTTAACATACTAATGAAATTATAGATTTAATAATGTAATAATAATAGCAAGCAAAAACAACAAACAAATAAATATCTGACATGAACATTGAAGTCTTTTACATAATGTACAATAAATAGTAATACCTATGTTGTACACATTATATTAAACCTACATCACAATCGTTCCTCATGAATATTTGCTTTCCACATATACTATATACTGATTGGCAGATATGTGTTTTATTTATGAACTTGGGCAGAACACATGAATGGCTTTCTAAACAATACTAATGCTGATATTAATCTTACTTAAATTTATATGCATGCAGGGACTATTTCTTCATTATTCTATGTGACATTTTTTTCTGTTACGGTAAGTAAATTCTAATGGTTTAAGAGAAAACACATATCCATAATATCATGAATAAATCAACATCAATTCATGAGGGACTTATAAAGAAATTATTTCATTTTTACTTGTCTTTTATGCCAAATATAAAATAGTTAAGATTTTATTTATTTAAAATTATATCATATAAGCATATTGCCTAGAGCTTCAAGAGTATATATTATGAAATATAATAATATCTTTATTTAATTTATAATAGAATTCATGGTTTTTACCTACTTGAAGAAGACACACAATTATTAATAAAAAATTTAAATATCTGTCCTCAGATTATTAAAGAATAAAATAACGACAGCTAAATATATTTTTTAGTAATTTAAAATGTGCTCAGTTTTATAGCAGAGATATTTATTTTATGCTTAAAAAACATTGAAATTATAATATTCCCTTTTGATATATGTATGACTATTTGAAATGTTTAATATTTTACTGGTGTGTCCATTATATTTATATTTTTATATTTCCTTAAAAACAGTCAATAAAAAATTATATCAGCAAAAATTGATATGCTTATAAATCACTCTTTATGTTAAAGTTTATATATGAGTATATTATTATAAGTATTTGATTAATTGAAATATATCCGCATCAATTTTTGCTCTAAAAGATGTCTTAGGGCTTATTTTCAGGGGGTGTCTTATTTTTTTATGTATAAAAAATCTACATTTAATTAAGTACAAAAATCTACATTTATTGAAGTTCAGAAATCTACATTTATATTTATTTATACGTTCATAACTTTATAATTCAATATGCTTGTCATGCATTTCAACAGACAAATGAAATCCATCTGTCTGGCTGACACTCTTAACTAGGACTATATTTGAGGTAGGCTTATATTATGAGCATCCTGAAAAATCAAGCTAGGATTTATTCTAGAGTTACATCTTATTTTCTGGGAAACACAATTTTAAATTTAGCTTTAAGAATATGGTTATCAGAATTGACACCGTTTTTTAAAGATAAAAAAATTACTAATTATTATTTCAGTTTTTACTACACTATCCATAAAATAAAAATTTTATATTTACGTTTTTGCAATATTTTATGCAGGCAAATAAAACATATAAATATAATCTTATTGTCATTTTAGTTATATAAAAAAAAATTAAAAAACTTAGCAAGTACATTTTCATTCATTTAATTTTTTTAAAGACTGAAGTTTTTTTTTTATTCAGGCATTTGAAATCCAAAATAATCATTCCTTTGACTTTTAATGAAAGTATTTGCTATTGTTTTGACATAGAGAAACAAGTAAACAAAAACACTTAATCTTTTGGTTATTTATTAAAACACAATTATTTTTCTTTTCACATTGTAACAGGTCACTGTGATTTGGAGACACCAATGAAGAATTATAATCATCATTAATAGGTCACAAAATGCAATCATTAACTGTCTTTAATAGTAATTGAAATTTATATATATATATATTTGTTTTTAGCACTTTTCATTTAATACTTGCATCTGACAAGTGACTATTACTATTAAAATAGAAACATATAAATACTTTTCATTAATATTTTTTAATAAAATTTAACATGACTCAGTAATAAATGTTAGTACTTTAATTATGCAATCTATTTATTATTATTATTATTTTTATCAATATAACAAATAAACATCTGTTTAATATGTATGTGTTTATATTTATTTTCACAATCAAATATGCAATTCTAATTCTTTTACAATCATTTTTTTTTTTAATAGTTAGAATAAAGATTATCTACTAGAAAGTATTATTTACAAACATATATAACAGGAAATATATTAATATTTTTAGACACTCATTAGACTATAGATCAGGGTGTCCAACAAGTCGATCGTGATCCACCGGTCGATCGCAAAGCCATTTTTGGTCGATCGTGAGGCCAATCTGGTAAGAGCTGTAGGGTAATGAGTGAAACAAATTAAGTCAAGATTTTGGAGTTTTTTTTTGTTATTTTTGTTTTTGTTCTAAATTTTTTTTCAATTCTAGATAAGTGAAGTCCACTAATCTTGATTCGAGTGTAACTAATTTGAATTAATAATATTGTTAATAATTACTCATGTTGCTTTAATTCTCCCGACATGAGTTTTTGGTCCGTTAAATAATTGTTCTTTTTAATAGGTAGATATATAAAAATAGTATGTATTTCACACCTCCCTCCACTTAGACTACACCTATAACAAGAAGTCCATCGCAAAGCATTTTTAAAATAAAAAGTAGATCTTATAAACATAAAAGTTGTCCACACCTGCTATAGATTATTCACTTAATGAATGATATTTCTGTAGTACAATTTTCACTACACAATTCTCATGCAAGACAAAGACTGGTTTCCATCCACATGTAGTAAAAATTTCACTACAGAAATGTTATATATAGCAGGATTTTGTCAAATGGCTATTTAAAAAAATAGCTAATTTGATAGCTTATTACAGCTTTTATTTTCATTTCTATTTTCTTCCCTCTCATGTCTCATTTTTGTTTCTCCAAACAAAAAAATTAAGAGCTACTACACATACAAGCATTACTGTTTGTTTCTGCTATATATTTTTCTCTTTTTATTAAGTTCTATAACTCTAGCTTTTTATCCATTTTGTCTCTAATGGTAACAGGTCTTTAATCTTGTATTTTATGATTTTAAAATAAAGTTTAATATTTTACCCAGAGGATTTGGTCAAATAATATTCTCTTAAAAACATTTTGAGTGCATTTAAAAATACATATGCAGACCTAATTTTTTCTTTACAAAAAATCATACTTCTATAGAGCACTTTTCATAATGCTTTATTTAATTGATGGCAGTTTTTACTGGCTAGAAGTCTTCTTCAATCATTAGGTGAAAAATAATTTTGAATGTCTAAAGAAGACTCATAGTAAGTCAAAACTGTCATAAATTAAATAAAGGGTTATAAAAAGTACATCTTGAAAAGTATAGTTTTTTTTTTTAAGATTTAATAAGAGCAATACAATAAGAGTGTAAAAACTTTTGAACATCTTGATAATTTTTTAGTGTAGTTGTTAAATAATATTTATTTATTTATTATGTTTTTATAATTATATGCTTCAAAATTAGAATAGAAAATATTTTTTAAACGCTTTCATAAAAAATAAAACTATTGATCATTTATCACCCCACCTCCATCTCATAATGAATGCACAAATTATAAACTTTAAAAAAATGAAAGTAACATAATTAGCACTTTAGTTTTAAATAAAATAGTTACTAATAAATATTAACTATAATTAAAATTAAAAAACATTTACTTATATATTTTTTGCCAAACTGCATTTTTAAAAAAACCCACCAAAATGAATCAAAGATATGTGACAGAAAAAAAAAAGTTCCTACTAAAAATAAAAAAATTAAAGTCATATATGCAAATTTTAGTTTTTTGGCTTCATCTCTTGATAAAAAATTTACCTAAAATGTAAATTTGTAATTATTTATTAAGTGCACAGGAGGTATATGTAATGACTTTTTGAAGACAGGCTCTAACCTATATCATATGTACCTTAATAGTCAAACAATAGCTTTATTTTCCAATAGAGGGACCTCTCAATTACATCTTTATAGTAGTTTATATATTTCCAGTATAAAGATTGTAATATTAACTCATAAATTGTAAGATTTCACAAAGGTTAATTTGTAAAGGAAATAGTGGACTTATACAGGGAAGAGAATAATATCTTCATGCTCCCAAATCAAGATGTTTCAGATTGATCTATATAAGTGGAAAGTTTGGTTAAAGATAAGATGGACATTCTTATCTTTATAAAAGTTGCTATCTTGTGTTGAGGTTTGAGAGGTCCCTCTATTGGCAAATAAAAATATTGTTTGATTATTATACACATTCAAGGTGCATATGATATAGGTTAAAGCTCAAAAAGTATTTACATATACTTCCTATGCACTTAGTAAATAATTACAACTTTATAGTAGTTTATATATTTCCAGTATAAAGATTATAATATTAACTCATAAATAGCAAAATTTCATGAAGGTTAATTTGTAAAGGAAATAGTGGACTTAAACAGTGAAGAAAATAACAGCTTCATGCTCTCAAATGAAGATGCTTCAGATTGGCCTATATAAATGGAAAGTTAGATTAAAAATAAGATGGTTGCTTTTATCTTTATAAAAGTTGCCAGCTTGTGTCAAGGTTTGAGAGGTCCCTCTATTGACAAATAAAGATATTGTTTGACTATTATAAACATTCAAGGCTCATATGATCTAAAATATAAATATTTTTTAAATAAATACATAAATAACAGATCAAAGGATAGTATTAACAGAAATAAACATGGTGGAGATTTCTATGTAATGTAATTTTAATATCTAACTGATAAAAAAATCACCTGACTCCATCACATGACTTTAGTTTAAATATTGCTGTTATAGCAGCCATATTTTTCACCATTTCTGTGCCACTTATTGTAAGCTTTAGTAAATAATAACAGGTGCCACTGATGAAAGCCATGAGCTTGAAACTGCTGGGGATATTTGACAGAAAAGAACAGGATAAGGATTAATTAAGCACTTTAAGTTGGCATCTATTATTACTTACTAAAGCTTATAATAGTAAGTAGCATAGAAATGGTAAAAAATGAATTTTAATATCTCACTGTTAGTGGGATTCTAGTTGAAAAGATCAATATAAACTAGAAATATTACTCAATAATAATATTGTCATGCAAAAAATCATTTCAAGATTATTTGAAATATGTAAAAATAATTTCTGCAGGATATATGAACTTCATGCTTAGGTATCCAGCTTATTTATTAATCCCATTTTTTAGATTTTGAATATATATGTTACCTATCATTTAGTTATAATATAAATATAAATTAGGTGTTGAAATGGAAAAGCTATAATTAAATAACGATAATAGAGCGCACCTGAAAGTACTTAGCTACCTCTGCAGTATCGTTATTCAATTATAGCTTTTCCTTTGATTGCGTTTCAGTGCATAATTCATATTACATTCATCTGGGGAAAGTTGCATATCTTTATAATTGCAACATTTGGTTTTAAATAAATGTAACTATATTCTTTACATATTTTATATATGAAATTTTAAATAAGATTTACATCCTCATTGATAATCTTTATGGAAAATCATTCAATAATTTTACTCAAGTTCGGGGTAAAACACATCTTCAAAACAGTGTGTAACATGTATGATAAGAAAATACTCATCAAGGGTGATTTTTATCTAGATTTAATACAATGTGTGTTCGTTTCACACATATACAATGCAAGAGGATTTTGTGAATTGATTATTTTGCAGAAAAATTATTCTGAATCTTATTACTGATCTTGGTTTTTTTCTTCCACAGCCACTTAGAGCTGATTGTCTTAATATATGTACATGTCTGTGTGTGAAACACATCTAACTTTCAATAAGTTTAATTCTCTAGATATCTTCAACTTTTGTTGCTGAATTATTCGATGTGTGGCTATTTTAAGAAATTACGTGATTTATATAAATCTTATTTTTGGTCATAACACGAAGATCGTGTGCAGTTTCAATGATTTGCATATCTAATCTGTTTATTCTTATTTGCTGACTTATTATTACGTCACTTTTTTATAGATAAGACAATTTTACGTTAAATAAAAATTAACAGAATTTGTAAACAAAATCAGTTTCGAACGTGGATTTCGATAATTGCAATTAACGACAAAACACCGTAATTTTTATTTAAAAATTAAATTTATTTGGCATTTGATATATTAAAGAAATCACTATTTATTAAAATAATTTCCAATCTAGAACCAAAAATAACAATGATAAATTACTTAATCTATATGATATAATGATATAATTT
Source organism: Epiperipatus broadwayi (assembly GCA_028023455.1). NCBI lineage: Eukaryota > Metazoa > Onychophora > Udeonychophora > Euonychophora > Peripatidae > Epiperipatus > Epiperipatus broadwayi. The sequence continues at coordinate 467,294 of JAQFVV010006342.1, forward strand.
ATTTATTTGTTTTTAAAGTGAACAATTTTTCTTTGATGTTGGATTATATAATAATTTAATTATTAACAACAAAAATATTAAATTAATGAATTAAAATAAAAGTAATGGCAAAAATTGATTACGGTATTAGATATCTTAGAAATATCTTAAAGATGGAATATTTAATGTAAAAAGAATTAAGTAAATATTAAATTGGAAAAGATTGTAAAATCTTTTAAATCTCCGCGTTTTATATCGTCAATCTGTTAATTAAAAGCATACTTATGAAACATGACACCTGTCATTTTTATAATAATTTAAAAAATCATATAATAAAATATATCATTAAAAAACATAAACATTCATATATTAATACATTGCACAGGCTTAAACCTGCATTTATATATGTAATATAGGCAGGATTCGAGCTCAGACTTTCACACGACCCACTACTCTCAGTGCCATCTCATATTGCTGACCCACCTGATCACACACATGTTGAAAAGATAAATAATCACTAATATACGTATTTCATGCTAAGCCAGCATTCATCAGTTGGTCTAGATTACTATCCTCGCACACACATATATATATATATATATATAATTCACATTGTTTCGAAGGATTACAAAACAATGAAAATTGCCTTTAATGTTAATTAAATTTCGTTGGGTATTTATTCCAGTCCTTAAAAGATCAATAATTATATCTATTAAACAAAGAATGCAAGACAATGAACGTAGACCAATATAGCATGAGATTAAAATCATTCTTTGATGAAAAGAAAACCAAAGTACTTAACGTCAAAAATGAAATGAAAGAATTAATAAATGATTATGAGGTGAATTTTAAAAATCTAGAATATTTTTGTAAGAATGGATATATTTTTAATTATACTGTAGTCTTAATTTTATATTTATGTGTAATAATGTATAATTTAGAACATATTCATTCTTAAAGAAATATTGCTAGAAAAGATGATAATAGATAGACAGTTAAAATCTTAAGCTGGATTCCAAGAGATTGTGAAAGATCTAGAAAGAGACCACGTGTAAGATAGGTGGTTTAAATCAGGAAGTGTGCTGGAGTGATGTGGAAAAGATATGCTAGAGATCGGAGAAGATAGATTGAACTTGAAAAGCTCTTTATCCTGCAGGGGATCAATAATGGTTGAAAATGATAATACAGTATTATTTTTAAAAAAATAGATAATGCTTAAAAATATCCCAATAATGATAATCAAATAATTTATTGTTCAAGAATTCATAATAAGTTCAAGCACCAGAAATGATAGAAAGGAGCTGTAATCAATGAACATTGGCTCCATATTCTGCCACTCTATCACAACATTAAACCATCCAGTGCAAAAAAAGATTCCAATAAAATTATAATGGATAAAAAATGGTTGCTCAAAAACAAGATCTAGAAAGAAACCATATGCAAGATTGATGGATGAATAAGTGAGTTTGTTAGGGTGGGTTAAAGAAGAGGGATTGTGGAATGAAAAAATTGATTATATATAGAGAACCCTTCATCATGAAGAAGGATCAATAACAGTTGAAAATAGTGATGAGAAGAAGAAGCAAGCTGAATGAAATGCACACCTTAAAGAATCACTTGTAGAAGAATAAATTCAGCAATTAAAATTTGCACAAAATATTCACTCAAATTTTGATAATACTTAATCATCATGAGTAGATGTTTCATATTAAACCTTTAAGACTTCAGTAAATTTTATACATTGTTTCTGCCCATAAAAACATAAAAATAAAAATCTCTCTTTTTTAAATGGAATCAAAAGTAACAATAAAATTATAGATTGTCGATCACTTAGGTTTATTATCAATAAAAACGAATATTGGTTTACTTATTTCAAAAAATAAATCTCAGTAAACCAAAATATATATTTGGTTTTCTATGAAAATGTATATTACTCTAATGCTGTAAACAGCTTACCATAATTGTAAAGTATTAAACTTAAAAGTTAATAGTTTCTAGATTGGAACTCAATCCTTTGCTTTTGGTGTTCAAACTCACATGACTTCCAGAGCCAATAAGCATTCAGTTTTTTTTTATAACAGTACACCTGGGTCTCTTTTTACACGGACTTATTCAACATGATTTTGAAGTTACATGATTCGTGTTTCACCGGAAGTCAATTTCCGATAATGTGCTATTACTTTAAATAATAAATTTCGTGCACTTATGTTATATTGAAAATAATAGCACATTATTGGAATTCGACTTTCATCTTAGTAATTTCAATATTTTCAGTGCTTTATAATAGTAAGATTTTATGCAATAATGAAATTAAAATCATGATTTCCACATTTTATGTATACCCATATTAAATTTTACAAGATTATAATGTAAATTTGTTCAAACATTGTGCGTGTTAATTTTGCATTTTAAATCATATTCTGTTTTTGCTTTTTAAAAAAGAACGTAATCAATTATTATTTTTTTATTAATGACACTAATCATTAATGTGCTCTTAAATTCCAACGAGAACTAAATGGTTGTATGTCTGGATATCGCGAGCTTCGTAAACAATTAATAAAATCATCGTCTCAAAGATTAACCAAAAGACTTGTTTTTTACGAGGCTCCTTGTAGACATCTGACGTCACTCTAACTCAGCCGATTCTTATGGTAAAAAATTTGTTCGATACGTTTTGAAGAGGTTTTTAAAAGTTCTGTAAGATGGTGACCTCTTCCGACTTATTTTACAAGTAAAAAATAAAAAAAAACGCATTTAAACCTAAACAAAGAAAGAACATTATTTGTGATTGGTTCTTAGCAAGCTCTCAGCCGAAAAAGACATTCTGATTGGCTGGAAAGAACAAAGAAACCGCCTGATCAAAGAAAATAAAGAAAAACGCTGAGATTTTCATTTCAAATCCAATTTTAAGTATTATAAAATTATATTTATGGAAATTAAAAATTATTTTCAGATAGAATAATAAAAAAACAAAATTATTTTCAAAAAATATTGAAGATTTTAGTAAAAATATTGAAGATGTAGTAAAAAGAAATATTTACTTTTCTATAATGTAAAAGTCGATCTTTTTGTTTATATTATAGCTTTTATGTTGCCGAAATTGAATATTTTAGAATAAATAAATAGCAATTTATTTTTGAAAGAACTTTCGTTCCCTTCATAACCTGAAAAATTAATAATATACTTTTTATAAACGTATCTGAGTTGAATTTAATATTATAGGCGAATATGTTTTAACAATAGGCTTTGTCTTCAGTTTGTGAGTTGGCCAATTAAAAGATTTGATTTTTACCTCATACAACTAATAATATAATTAGCGGTTAAAAGGTTAATTACTAATTATGTTGTCACCAGAAAATCATAATAATTAAAACGTGTATAAAAAATGTAAATTACTGTACTGTAAATTATGCATAAAAATATATTATTTTGAATAAAATTAAATATTATAGTTAAAAAAAGTTTGTCTTGTAACAATTTTTTTCAAATTTGAAATTTTTATTAGTCATATTTTATTTCCTTATTTTTTTTTTGTGCGAATTTTAAAGTAATTTTACATTGGTGCTTTGCTTTTACGCGAATTTTGAAAAATCACAGACCACATCACCCCTTTTTCAATGTAAGTTACATCTATTTTTGCGCGATTTCGTTTGTGCGTGTTTTCTGAGGAACCTATCTATCGCGTAAAATGAGACCCAGGTGTAATACATATTTTAAACTATATGTAAATGAATACTCTCATTCTCAATTACAAGATAAAGTCTATGAAAAGATAGAATAAATCCATCTATCTTTCCAGCCCAAACATTTAAGTATGCGCCAATCTTAAGTGTTTGGAAATGAGAGCATGAAGATATTAAGCAATCACTTAAAATTACTTTATTATGCTTGAATGAATGATGTTTGCAAAATTATTTAAAATTTACTATAAGTCATTCTTAGTTGAAGTTAAACATATATATAATAAAGTATTTATTTATATAGTGCTATGTTAATAATTTGTAATTGTAAATCTGTAAAGCACATGTGCATTAGCCTGATCGCTAATTTACAATTAAAATTTATTAACATGGTGCTATATAAATAAATACCTTATTATATATAATAGTAACAGTAACTTGTTTATGAAACCACTTTGCAAAGTAATTTTTTTTTGTATTTCACAATATTAATAATTACTAACTGGATACATTTTTTTAAAAAAACTGTAATAAATGATATAATAATTATAGAAATAATACTAAAATATTATTATAAAATATATCATAGATCATTTATGGAATTATCTTGGAAAATATTTAATTACAAATTGATAGATTCATCATTTTGGTTCCATACATCTAAGATCACCATTTTTCAAAAATCTCAATAAAAATATGTTGCTTTCAATTTAAATAAAAAATACAGTAATGCTATAGAATTAAATACATAGAAGGCTTTATACATATATGCAATTATGTGTTGAACTATTTCCATTATATAGTATTAATTATTAAATGGTTTTATAAAAATTCAATTGTTATTTATACTTTGCAAATACATTCAACTATTAATAATGTTTCTAAAAACATTTAATAATTAATATTAGATGATGGAAATAATCCAATACATTATTACAACTATAATACCATCTTCACAAAAGTTCAGACAAACTCTTATATTTAAGCAAAGAGCTTTGCTAATTGTTGGTCAGGGGATTGGATGTGGTTTCTTATAGAGATATTTAAATGCTTTCTCTTGGTTAGCATTTACCACAAAGCTTGTTGAACAATTAGCAAAGCTCTTTGTTTACATTTTACAAGCTTAAAAAAAAAGGGATCATGTGATATATGACTTTTTTATTTTTTATTGACTATTTATAGTCTTTGCTTTAAGTCTTAATTGATGTTATATTGCCAAGACTACTAATATATGGTTTGGCTGAAGATCTCTCAGCCCCATATAGCTATTTGAGTTAGCTATTTGGGTTTGAAGACATTTAGTGTCTGAAAATTTCAGATTTTCTACTCAATGGTTAACTCTTAGACAAATGCTGGCTTTGGGTTGGTATTTTTAGATCTAGGGTCTGAAACTATCCTAGCACCTGTCTGAGGAGTGCCAAAGCTTGAAACCATTGGTCAGGGGATTGGGTGTGGTTTCTCATAGAGATATTTTAAATGCTTTTCTTTTGGTTTGGTTAGCATTTATCACAAAGTTTGTTGAGCAATTAAAAAAGCCCTTTCTTTATATTTTACAAGCTTAAAAAAAAGAAAAAAAAGAAATGGGGTCATGTGATATATGACACTTTTTTTATTTTTTATTAAACTTATATTTATTTGTTTATATTATAGTTTTCTATGTATAATGATCAAGCAAATAAAAAAACTGGTTTGATTCAATAGATTGGGAAGGTCCATTATACAGGAAAGAGTAAAAAGTTATAATTGTTTTTACTGCTTAGCACACTGCTTTCAACCAGGCCGTCATATTCATAGCACAAAGCCAGGTATGTGGGAGAATATCTTTGTGTTATGAATATGACTGAGTTGAAAGTAGTGCTAAGCAATGAAAACAATTATAATTTTTAATCTTTCCTATATAGGGACCTTCCCTATTTATTGAATCACAAACGAATAAAAAAATACAAATTTCTTCTGCTATAAATTATAAATTACTAACAACCAACACCCCTGCTGTTATTTAGCAGATATAATATTATTAATATATATAGTTTTTTTTTCTCATGTGTCATAGCATCAGCTGGGAAGCAAACCTGTCAACCCGGTACAATTGCCTGCAAAAGCAGCTGTCTCTGACCTCTCGACCACCAATGCTTGACATTAATATATATAGTTAAAATAATTGCTAAGTGCTTTCAACAATAACGTATTCTTATCAAGGCCATGTTAGTGTTGAAAGCAATTGGCAATTATTTTATATGTTATTATCTGTGCTAAATAACAAAAGAAGTGATGATTTTTAGTAAACAAATAAGAAATCAAATAAAACCTATTGAGTTAAAAACATGTGTTGTTTAGTATAGTGATAAAGTATCCGGCTCTGGAACATAAAATCTTCAAAGTCTTCATGACAATTCCCGTACTGGCATTTCCAGTATTCAAATTTTAATACTGAACAATAAACTATTCAATTTTTTTCTTTACCCTGCATAGTTGAAAATATAAATAATCAAATAACTTTATTGCTGAATGGTTTGAATGTTGGAAAGGTAAAAACTGGAATATATGGAATGCATGGTTGAATGTCAGATTCTGGAATGTAAAGTCCTTAAATGTACTCCAGTTCTTACACTTCCAATATTCAAACTACCCAGCAATAAAGTTATTTGATTATTTATATTTTTTTTACAAACAATTAACTGTATTAATTTTTATTAGTGGTGCTTCCAGAAAAAAAATTAATTATTAAATTTGTTCTTGAAAATATCAATAATGTAACAATCATTCAATATTTGCATAATTATTGTGTAAATATAACTAATTAAACCATTTTTAAAAAAATAATTTTTAAGCAATATTTGGGATTCTATTCAAAGGCTAAAGGTGCTGCTAATTATGGCAGTGCAAGAAATGTCATATTCAGTGGATTTCAGCAAGTTCTGGCAAGATTCATTTGTTTTTATCAATGTGCATAACTAATGCCATTGGAGCTGCTCACTGTGACAATGCCATTACTTATATGAGAGTGATATGTTTATTCTGGTTTCTCTTCAGAGTGAATACTTTGTTATTGTTTTCATTTAGGGTCAACAATAAAACATTCTGCATTTATTTTTTGTAATTAACATTTTTTTAAAAAAAAATTTAAACAATGCTTGAGGTATTTCTAGTTATGGCAGCACTAGAAAGGTCAAATTTGGTGAATTTGAGCAAGTTTTACCAAAATTCATTTGCTTTTTTTAATGCATGTAACTATTGCCATTGGATCTGCTCCTGCCACAGCAGCAATAGTTATTTGAACATGGTATGCTTATTTATTCTGGTTTTTCTTCAAAACAACTAAATTTTTATTGCTCTCATTTAGGAGGAGCAATAAAATATTCTGTTTTTTCCTGTAATTAACACTTATAAATAAACAAATAAATGTTTATTATAAAAAATATATCAAAATAATAAAAGAAATATTATTTTATATAGTGTTGAATATATGGAGAAAAAATCCCTCAATTGTCATTGCATGAAAAAATTGGAATAAAAAGTAAAGGTCGATCTGTTCCAGATATTATTATTTGTCACACAGCAATTAGTAAAAATATAAAATACATTAGATCTTTTAAGAATGATTAGTATAAGAAAAATAAAATGGTTGTGTGGTTATGAAATTAGAAATGCTCTGTTTTGTTGTCAGTGCTTATTTTTTGGCAGTGATGCTGTAATAAAGCACTCCTGTTTAAAAAATTTCATAGACCACCACTGATTTTTATTGAAGCTTATAATAAAATTAACAGTAAACTATTACCAAAAACATCAAATTATAATCACTGTAGCTCTGTTAATGGTAGCAAACAACCTTTTCAGAAAAACTGTAGCACAAATTTATTCTACCTAAATGTCCAATAGAATTCAACAGAACATCTATAAAATATATATGGTGTTATATCATACTTGTATTTACACTCCTAAAAAACATATAAGCACTTTTATTGATAGTTCTTAAAATTTTGGATGTTCATAAGACATTGTAAATTATGTCTAATTTTGTTGAAGATATAAGAACAATTTGCATCAAATAGATGAATTCATTAATTCAAGATACTTTTTGTTTAAATAAAGTATAATGGTATACTATCATTAAACATTAACTTTAATAAAAGGTCAGAGATGTTATATTTTTGCTATTAATTTAAGGGGAAAGGCAGCTATTAATTACTCAACTACAAATAACTTTAATAGGAATATCCTAAAATTACAAATCTTTGTAATATATCAAAAAATTGTGCTCATGAGTAATGATTTGGTTACCATTTTTATTAAATTATTTGCTTGTTTCAAATAACGTTGTAGATTGAAATCTGTCTTTAGTTAGTCTGGCAGTTTATAGGTGGCATTGAAAATAAGTCATCCCCCCTCCCTCTTTTTTTTTTTGTATCATTTTTTAATGTGTCTTATAGGTGGTTTTAATATGAATGAAATTTGAATCTTTTATTAAATAGGTTGTGAATGCAGAGTGTATTTTATTTAAAGAAAGAAATGTTTATTGTTGTTTTTTATAACAGTTGATCAGAAAATTTTAAATGTGTAAAAAGTGGAGATGGGGGGTTGTATAGAATATGATTTATTTTTTTGTTAGATCATAGGATTGATTTTTTTAATTAAAATTTATGGATTTAAAACGGGGAGATTGGTGTTTAAGGAATTATAATATGCTTCAGTTGATTATACTGCTGATTAGTTTGTATTGCTAATCTAGCCCTGAGTAATTTAGTGCAGTGGTGAAATAGTAGACCCTGGAGATCAAAATCCATGAGCCAGGGCCCTTTTTATGAATATGCAATAAACCATTTGATTATATATATATGTAATCTATTCATTAAAACTATTAGTTGAAAAAGAATTAGTGAAATATTAAAATAATATAATTATTTGTTATATCTATACTCAGTTTAACTTTTACGATAAAAGAAAACGTAATCAATAATATATTATTGAAAAGAAACGATTAATAACGTATTCTCTGAAGGTTTGACTTGGCTCTGAAAACAACCACTGGCAATAAGATATAAATGCATTTTAATGTGTTTATAAATAGAAATAATCCCATTAAATTCATTCGACAAGTTTTGAAAAAATGGCATAATTAATGCTGTATATGTGCATTGTTTTGTTTTAATTGAGTTTATGAAAGAATATATTTTATGGATGTATTTAATGTCTACAAAGGCTAAAGATTTACACAAGTGAATTATAATTACTACTATTATTAAATGATAGTTTGTTTAATAGTAGATTATTTTTTTTTACATTCTTACTTATCTATATGTTGCCAGCAATATGCCTATTTCAGAAAATGTAATATTCACACTTGAAAAATGGAAAATTTAAATATGGTATCATTCCAGATATTAATAATAGTTAAAATTAAACTGTCTTGTTAAAGAATAAAGTTATTACACCAATATCTAATAAAATTGATTATCGTAATTCATTGGATGATTAGGCTGTAGATAGAGATTTTGATGCACTAGACTTCTACCATCCATTGATTACTATGGTTTGTACCAGGTGCCAATATTGTGTAAAAAAATTGCAACACTGACAACAGATTGTGTAAGCATAAGAAATGGTAGTTATGATGTTTTATTTAATACCAATCCTAGTCAAAAGTTGTTGGTGACTATGGTTGTTAAAAATCTAAAGACACTAAAATATATAGATACTGAACTGGGTTCAGCTTTAAAAATATAGTTAACTAAAAAGATAAAAGGTGACTACTGAATGAATGCCTTAGATCCAAAGATCTAGGTGCAGAGCTCTCAAATCCAAGGCTCCTCACTGATTAAAATCATGGGCTAGAAATTAGTCTGTAGATATTTAATACATAGAGACTACATAGAGATTTGAATGCAATAAAATTCTAACATTCATTGATTATTATGGCTTGCACTAGGTGGCCAATAATCTATGGGGAAAGTTGCTATTGTGTAAACATAAGAAATAGTGGTCATGTGATGCTTGATTGCCATACTTAAAACATCAACATCCATTACACAGTGTTTAATTCACTTCCGAAGATCCATTATTATATATTACATAAATATAAGATATATTAGAAAAGTTTTATGCATTATTCACACTAATGGAAATGCTATTAATATTTCATTGAAGTTTTAAAAAAAGAACCTCAACAAACTAGACATGAGAACAATGTTTGGTGCAAATCCAAATATGTTCTTTTTTCAGAACCTCTATTAAGTAAATTTTATATCAATAATGATGAATAGGTTTACTTTGATAACATAGACTTAGATTATGCTATGTTTTAGCTGGAATTTTAACATGAGTAAAAATGGGATAAATGTATACCTGTTTAAATCTAAATAACCAACAATATGAGGTTATAGATCTATAATATGTTTTATTTTTTTAAGAAAAGATGAATAAATGCTTTTATTAATATTTCTCTCATATGACAATATCTGATATGTCATAAATGAGTTTTTTTAATAAAGAAAGCTAATTGTAAATGTACATCTTGTTTTATTGATCTATGAGAATGATATTACTATTTATTTGTATCCATAATGATTTGATGCAATTGGTAAAACATCTGACTTTGGATTAGGATGATCCAGGATCTTATGAAGTCCCAAGGAATATGCATTTTTTAATTTATCTATTTATTAGTAAAATTATGTAAAAGTCATCAAAGATTATTTTGTGTCCAAAGATTTTAATTACATCCACTTTATACAAACAAATTTAGAATCTGAACAGTTAAGAATCTCATAATGGCAACTTTACATATTATTAACTTCTTTTATAAACATTCTCATAGAAACACAATTGTTATTTTATTATCTAGATCAGTAACCATCAGTTATCTAAATATTAAAACAATTTTTATATATGGTGTTGTTAATGTAAGTAGCCTATTGATATGAAAAACTGTTTCAGTTAGTAAAAAATGCATATTTTAGAATATGTATTTTCTTATCCTTCTGATGCTTTTTATATTCTGTCTGTTGATGTAAAATAATGCAATAGTTTAATGATAGGAGTTCATAAGAAGTTTGAGCATCAGAAGTAGTAATACTGGATGTGATCTATAGTTTGAGCTCCAGGGTTGTACTACTACAGTAAACCACATGCAATTAGTTACTGTTGGTATTAATTGCGTGAACGAATACTTGGTACATATTCCAAGATTTAATTATCTTAATAACAATAGTTTGATGAAGAGGAGACATTGTATGTTATATTACTCTCTATTTAATATCACTTTCTTAGCAAAATCCATTTTGAAAAAAAAATATTCTTGTGATTGCTTTGTAGTTGTTATTACTATAATATGAGAAATCCAGCCCAAATAAATTTGAAAATTTTAATAGGTTCTAGATTTTTTTATTTATCCCATATTTACTTGTCTAATCATTTAATATTAATCAGTAATTATCTAAAGCATGAACATCATTGTATTAAGCAAATAAGCAGTTTGATAAGGATAAATCTTTTCATAATAGAATTATGCACTCATTATGCCTCAAAGTGGAGTTTTTAAAATCTTTTCATTGAAAATTTATTGGGATTATTTAATACTATTAATGTTAGAAGCCTTGCAGTTGGTATTGTAGATTATATTGTAGCTAATAGATCCTATCTAGCAGGTATTCCACAAGAAGATAGGGAAGGCATCAGCTTGAATTTATGCTGTATGGACAAGTCATAAAGGTGCCACCATAAATTTATCTTCAATGGACAGATCTTTCTACAAGTCCTATTCTTTCTAGATTTTAGAGTCCCATTTTTCATTAGTGCATACCCTTGGATTCAAATTCATTTATCAGTAACTGTTTGTGTGTGTATTATATAATGTTTAGCTATTCATCACAAACATTTTAAGGTGTCAGCATGTGTGGATCATAAGTTACAATATGCTATATGGAAGTGCATTTTATATCTTAAAATACATTGGAAACAATGTGTTAACATTAAATTTTATTTTAAATTAGACAAAACCACTAATGAAATGTATGAAATAATTTGACTGTGTATGGCAGTGAATCCATGTCACAAGAATATTTTCAAAAGGTTTGCAAGACTTTATGATGACAGAAAGAGCATTGAAGATGATCTAGAAAGATACAAAACAAACTGTCAATGAAATTAAAGTGGAAGTTACTGTCAATATCCAATGACCTATATATAAACTAATATACATATATAGCTTACTGAGGTTGATAGTAACTTGCATTTTAATTTCATCTAAATTTGAGTTATCATTATGAATATTTGCATTTATTAACTGTTGTTGCATTTAATATTAAGGAGTTATTAAATGTAAAGTGTAATCTTTCCATCTGATTGTTTATAATATATAGGGTGTATGAGCACTGACTTTCACACAACCCACCACTCCCCACACTATCTCATAACACTGATACACTTGAACACATATATGTTGAAAAGAAATAATTACCAATATATGTATTTCATGCTAAGATCAACATCTCCACACATATATGCTATAAGTACTCAGATATATATTAAGATAGCCAATTCTCATACTTTAATGGACAGGCTTCAATGTACTCCACACTCCAACTAGTGATTTCAGAATAGCTTTCAATTGCACTGGATTGCTTTAATGTGTATAATTCATGCTCTGTATGGTAACATGTTAATTAATTGAATTCCATAGTTTTCAGTTTATTGATGGATTTGTATTAATTCAGATATAGCTTGTTAGGTGTTGACAGTAAATTTTACATTAATGCCATCTACATTCAAGCTACTATCTTTCATGTTTTAATTCACAGAAGCTAAACTCTCTATACAATAGCACCATTCAGTACAAGACAGAGTAATCAATGGATGCAAAAATTTGTGCATAAAATCCCTATCTAGTGCCTACTCATTCAATATTCCCAGACTAGTTTCTAGCTTTTGGCTTTCATCAGTGATGAGCCTTGAATATGAGAGCATTGCACCTAGATCTTAGGATAACCCTTCAGCAGTCATCTTTGTTCTTATTAGCTAACTATAAAGCTTTGAATACAAAATGAAAACATAATAATGTTTTCAATTCAAGCCTATTAGCTTGAACAATCATGTAGATCTGAACTCAGTTCAGCATCCATACTTTTTTGTGTCTTTGGTTTTTTTAATAACCACAATTTCCATAATCCTATTAGGCAAGATTGGTATTAATCCACTAAAAATCATGTGATCACAATTTTTTATGCTTACACAAGTTGTTTACACCGAGGCTGAACTCTCTATACAGTAGCCACTCAGTGCAAGCCAGCATAGGGACTAGATAGGGATTTTATACACAAACCTTCTTGCATCCATTGATTACTCTGGCTTACACTGAGTGGTGCTACTATATGGAGAATTTAGGCTCTGTGATAAACAGCTTGTGTAAGCATAAAGAATAGTGATCATGTGATGTTTAGTGATTTAATATTGTAACTCATGATCTATATGTGCTAGAACTTAAAATTTTTGTTGTGAATAACTAAACTATGTTACTGCATAACACATATTGACCCAGAAATGGCATTGCTTGTAGTTTGGAATGAGAATCAGTCATTTTTTTTACGTGTTAACACTAAATGTGAATGATAAATATTCATGGATAATACAGGTAAAATATAATCAGTATTTGTCAAATCCCCACAAATATATATGAGAATTATTTTTATAATTATCCTACATCTGCTGATTTAACTAACATACTGTAATTCTTACACTACTTCGATTATGTAAATTAATATTTATTTTGAATATATTTGCTGTAAAATAGTAATTATTGACATAAGTGAATTCCATTGTGAGATTTTCCCTTTTTAAAACGGAAGTAAATTTAAATTAGGATATGTACGCAATATTCTTATCTTAACTTTCCCTTCTTCTAAACGAAATTTAATTCTCGTTTCACTTATTCATTATAATAGAATTTAAAACCCCCACAAGTCATTTAAAATGTAACTAAAGAAAAATATTTAATTTATTTTTCTTACAATAAAATATTTCAAAAGAAAATTACTACAAATTATCAACATTATTAAAAATATTAGTATCTCCTAATTATAATATACTAAAGGCAAATTTTTATTTTACATAATAAATTTTTTTAAATAGCTTAAGTTGAAATTAACATCTACATATGTTCGGTATTTTTTCAACGATCATGATTTACAAAATTTGTTTTGCCTTTCCTTTTGTATAAGATTCTCCATCCATCTATTTGCTCATTGGTTGGATTCCAGGACTTCCGTCCAGTGAACTCCTCAAGATTTCAGTGGTTTGGTTATACTTGACTTGGTTCATCATGTCAATACAAAATAAAAGGCATTTGTTGTTGTATCGAGCACCGACATTCTTATCACAAAGGTTAGCTGTTTATATGCTTGGGTGGTTCACTTTAACCCATGAGTGGAGACTAGTCAATCAAATTAATAGCTTTATTGTTAATAGTACCAACAATTCTTTCTAAAAGTCTAAGCTTTGCTAGGCTAATTATTTTTCCAACGGAATCATAAAACACAAATTAAAAACCAATTTTCACCCTCCTAATCTTTGCCGCTATTTCAAATACCGGTATATCTTTAATCTTTTTTAATCCTATTTATTACAATCTTGGTTATCTTATTTTGAATACAATAGTATTTACCTGCTTTATTTTTCCTTTCTTACTTAATTAAAAACATATTTTTAATCAAGAATTATGTCAGTTAAATATATATATTATCCTGAATACACTTTTATACCATTTTATTTATTTAACAGTTAACGATTTTTATCAGTAACTCAGTAACAAGAATTACAATTATTGTTGTTTTTTTTACCAATGCTAATAAAATAATTGTTATCCAAAATTATATTTTACTTTTGACAGTAATAATTTCTTTAAAATAGTCATAAAACATTGTATTATAATATTTTTTCTTTATGTGGAGTAGTATTGTGCTTTTTGAGATTACTAAATCGCTAATGTGATCCTCCCTGATTTCCTTCTAAAAGAGTTTACTAATTAATTTTAAAAGGCAGAAATCTTTCTTCTATACATTAACATACACAGTATATGTTAGTTGTATATTTTGTTGAGACTAAAGCTACATTTTAACTTCACACAAGCATAAGAAGAGGTTGTCATGTGATGTTTATTGTCTTAAAACATAAATTGTGTGTGTGTGTGTGTGTGTGGCCACATACCGCATTTTAACTTCTTTTATGGTAAATAAATTATATATATATTGTGCGAAATGAGATTTGAAATAATTTTCAATATGTGATGAAATGTCAACTGTAAAAAAAAAAATTGTTTGATTTCAATAGTGAATATATTAACTTGGGGATCATTTGAATATATTATTATGGCAACAATAATATTGAAGCAAGAAACGTTTATTATTAATTGTATTGACTTTATTCATTTAAAAAAAAAATTAATGTGTAAATAATAATGTTTACAGTTTTGATAAAGTTATTCTTTCATTATTATATAAATTTGGGTTACTGAGTTCACAATAATAGACTACAAATAATACATATGAATATTTAATGTTTTAAGCATGTCTGCTATTTTATTTGCATAATACATGTAATATTATATTGGTAGGGCATATATTGATGAAAAAATATTTGTATTTTCAAAAAAACATAAATGTTTGTTATATCTAATAATTATGATTTTTTTATCATGTTATTATTAGTGTGTAATAAGTTTTTATTTGTGGAACACTGGATAAATTTGATCACAGAGTTATAAAAAAGTGTTTCCATAGTTTCTCTGATGTGAATTAAAAACATTATAAATATATCTGAATAGCCTAAACTCTCTCTTACATCTTGTCTTCTCTTTGAAAGAAGCAAACTTAAGTTTGTTCATGTAATTTTTTTTTAATCTTAAAAATATTTGATCATTAACTATATAAGATGATGGGGTAAGAAAAGTAATATTCATTCAGAAAATTGGACAGACTTATCAAGAATTTGTAGGGAAAAATAATTTATTAAAAGAATGAAAATATATTACTTTTTAGAAATCTCCACATATACATTCCAATGCAGATTTTTTTTTATATAATTCCTTAAATTTTTTAATAGTTTCAACTGTCCAGCAGTCTTCACCAGAGCTACAACATTTAAACATATAATCATATAACCATTATTCTATATACATATAATAATACATATTTTACATTATTATGCATAATCATATTTTATTTTTAACCCTATACCTTTACTTTCCTCTTTTTTTACTAATTATTATTTTTTCATTATTTCTTTACTATTTCTACTTTTTCTTACTTTTTATTTTTTACTTTTCTTCATATCTATCATTCTACTTTACTTTTTAATATATCGCCTTTTTATTTTACTTTTAATACCTATAAATCTAATTTCTTTACTTTCTTTCTATTATTTATCTATACTTACTCTTTTATTAATAATTTTTATTCCTATCTTTATTCCCTTTTATAATTCGTTTATTCATCTTACTCACCATTTGCATACCCCCCCTTTTTTTTTAAATTTATAACTGACTCTTTTTTCAAATTCTTTAGCCTCTTTTTCATATACTCCTTTAATACAACTCCCTCTATTATCAATTTCTTTAAGTTTTTATCCTATTTTTAACTTTTTTATTTTAAAAAACTTTATATGTATACATTTTCTGTATTGTTTTTAATATACCTATAAAATAATGTCTTTACCCTCCCATCTCTATTTAAATTTTGTTTTATCTTCTTAATAAATAAATAAATTTAATTAATTAATTAGTTAAAGAGTTTAAAGAGAATGAATATCCAGAGAAAATAATAAAGAAAAGTGTAAAAATACCAGAAAAAAGATATTGAAACACTATTACTTGTCAATCATAGTAGTCTTATTTTCCTTATTCAAGCCTCTCCCAGTCTACTTATATAATCATATAATAATTTATTTTGATATGTAATAGTGTATATTTATGTGTATTTGTGGATATGTGTGTGCATCTAATATATTAATGTCTGTATTCATATAATTGTAACATATACACAGTTATAATTTCAAAATTAATAAATTAAGTAAGTTGTAAATATCATTATATGTGTAGAAGTGCACACACACACATATATATATGAAGGAAACTGTAATGTGATAGATTTTGTGAACATTACAACTTTTCAAAATTATATTTTTTAAGTTATTAAATTTATAAATTTTTTTGTATTCACATATAAATCTTAAATTCAAGGGTGACTATGTTATACATATAGCAGAATGTTGACAACTTAAATATTTTTTTAAAAAAAAGAGATATCAAGATTATCAGTTTCTCAGAAATACCTCTCATTAAATTGCAAACTGAGAAACAAAAATTTAAAAATAAAGTTAAAAAAGTCAAAGACAAAATCATTAACCCAGCATTGCTTGTAAATGACTAAGCTCAATCTTTTGTCTTTTTTAAAATTTGTGCTAGCAATTAAAACTTAAAGTTAAAAGTTGTAAACAACTTAACTAGTTCGCTATCATTGACGCCATATTGAATTTTTAAAAAACTGACTTGAGTCACAATTTTCACAATAACTTCAGTTTTCATAATGTTAGAGCAAAAAGCTTTATATTAATAGAAACTAGAAAAAGTAAGGAAAACAATAAGGCCAAGATAAATTGTGGTAACCATTTAAAAAATAAGAAAAAACAATTTTCAACATCCGACATAATTATTAATTTATTGTTAGTTCATAATCTCTAATTCACCATTAACTAAGTTTAAATTGCATCTTCATTGATAATTTATTTGTATTTGTCACAAAATTATCTTTCAAACCATATATAATACTCCTTACTCTAAATAATCCATAGTTTCAAGAATCTCCAAAATAAGTCGCATATGAATTCTTCATTTTTATCTTGTATCCCAAAGGTGACAAATCTCAAAGGCATCTGTAAAAAAAGGTTCATCCTAATAAAATATACAAAACAAATCATTTTGAGAAGATGGATATGCATTTATCATCATAGCAATTGGCTTCTTGTCTATTTAAAACTAGAAATTGTAGGTTACTGTCTGTATTACTGATAAAATGAATTCCATGCCTTAATTTGATATTTTTTGTGTACATTAGTGATGTTTATATTCTTTATGCACACCAGTGATGCTATCTTATTATATTTATTGTCTCACAGAGATGTAATTTATTTGCATATAGCTCATTTGCTAGCTATAGAATTGGAAAAATAATATAATGCAAGATGTGGCAAAACTACTGACACCACAGCATGGGTATCAAGGTATAGGCAAAAATCAGAATTTGATTCTTTGTCTGCATACAATTTCATGTGGTATATACATAACTATTGTAGTTATTTCCACACACACGTCATTTGAAATCTTTCTTTGTTAGTTTTAAGTGTTTATATTTTCACATGGTACTATTCCCAGTAAATTTTGTGATTGCTTTGTCAACTACAAAATTTCTGTATATTTGATAATCAGTCCTAACATTTACATTATACTGCTCTGTAATACCTTAATTTTATATGTATATTATATAAACATAAACCTCTAATTGCAAACACAAATACAGTAATATAAATATAAACATAGTAACACATTATTAAACCTTTTAAGAATCACTGTGTCTAGAAAATAAGATTGCCTACACTTAGATTAGAGCCCCAAAATTGCATAAACTACTTCTGTTGTATTTGATTACAAATGTTTAAATTTATATACATCTAATAAAGAGCATAAATGATATATAATTTATATACCACACAGACATCAATACAAACACAAACATACCATTTATCAAATAATTTTAAAAAATTTACTATTCAAATAATTGCTGACCCACCTGATCACACATATTAGTGATTATTTATCTTTTCAATGTGTGTGATCAGGTGGGTCAGCAATATGAGATGGCACTGGGAGTAGTGGGTTGTGTGAAAGTCTGAGTTTGAACCCTGCATACATTACATATATAAATGCAGGTTTAAGCCTGTGCAATGTATTACATTCAAATAATTATAAATAAAAAATTGTAATACTTACAACCTAAAAATTACATAAACTACTTTTGTTGTATTTGAATAAAAATGTTTAAATTTATATGCATATAATAAAGAACATAAATGATATATAATTTATATACTATACCAATACAAACACAAACATACCATTTATCTTATCAAATATTTTTAAAAATTTACTATTCAAATAATTAAAAATAAAAAAATTTAATATCTGTGACCCGATATTCTAATTACATTTCGAAGGCCTTGAAATGCGAAATTATCGGCACATTTTAATCCATTTTTGTAAGCTCTTTGGCTGTTTAAAAATTTCTGCCCTTATCTTCCCATGAAAAATAGTGAACTTAGCAAAAAATAAAAAAAATTAAAATGAAGGTACAAATAGAAATATTTATAAAAAATTCAATGTTTTTTTTCGGATTTCAACATAATGTATGTCATGCAAAAGAAAATTGAAAAATGAAACAAATGCTGTAATTTCTGTTGACATAAAACTTGTAGTTTTTATGTTATTTTAAAAAGAACACAAAATTTTAATGACACAGTGCTGTGTCATCACTATAAACAGTCAATCTGTTAATGGCTTGTGATGGGGGAATGAGAAAGAGTTAATATAAAAAAACCCAAATTCAACATGAGGTTCAATCATTCATACTTTTTCTACAATGAAACCATTGGGTAAAGAGCAGCCAGTTGCCATATTCCTTTTTGGAAATTGGTCCAGAATGATGAAGGAGTTCAAGACCCACAGCCTTCCAAGAAGATATCAGACAAGCCAGCCTAATGTAGAATACCAGTGCCAAACACCATGAAGATGCCTCAGCTAAAAAATTGGTAAAATTTCTTCCTGCAAAATTCTATAAAATAACATAAACTAAACTATTTTAATAATTCTCTAAAGCTAGCTATGTGATGTTAAAAGTTCATGAATAATAAATTATAATAAATAAACTTTGTAAAATAATTTTTATGAAACTATAATGTACTTTTAATTTAATAATATATTTATAAGTATCTTGCCTCTTTTAACTGAAATAATTTTAATTAAATAATCTTTCTAAATTATAATAACTGTTACCAGTTATTATTATATCTGCATCTTATTAATCTATGGTCATGCCTATCTTATTTTATTTTAGATTGTTAATTCATTAATTTATGTTATGCTTTCATTCAGAGTGGAGTTTAATAATATTTAATAATTTGGAGAGATGATTAGAAGCTCTCACATATCTAATGTATGTTGCTTTTAGCACCCCTATAAATCTCTGATCTGAAAACCTACTTTGATATACATGTTAGTTAAGCTACTATGTTTTGGCTTAGGGTAATTCAAGTTTGTATATTAAATAACTATTTTGTTTAGTAAGAATGGGAATATTTTAAAGCATAATATAAACAATTAGTTAATTTTATCTGAAATATGCTTTACTCCTCCTTAGTTTATTCTTATAAACTATATAGATTACATGATAAACTAGATCACTTATAATTACCCCTTTTAGCATGATTTAAATATGCTAATTTATGAGCCAGCATATGGTAGTTCTGCAGATTGAAACTATAGATTTAGCACTTTAATAATTTTAATGTCTGATATTTTAGAAAGTATTATGAATGTGTTTTTATAAAGCACGCAGATGCAATATATGCCTTGCTATATGAATTTTCTTATTAGAATGGGCTTTGGTGTAAGGGCCACCCCATTATTCTTAATTCAGACAGCTCTCTTTAGAACTGGAACATGAGGATTCAGATTTTTATATAAGCAGCTTTGATCACCTGAACTAAATGTTCAAGTATTTTATGATAGCAAGACATATTGTCCATGGGAACTGAGTACTTGGTACTGAATCCCATGAGTAATTACACATTTGGGCTGTATCTCTTATTTATTTTATGAGTGCCATAGTCTTGGAAGTTATGCTGCAAATTGCCAGTTCACCCTCCATAATATTATTCATTCAGCAAGAATCTGAACCTCAGATGTGGTTTATATAATGCAATCTACATAAACAGCACATTTATTGCTCATTACATAATATTAATATATTAGTTATATCTTAGTTATCATTCTTGTAGGATTTGATTATTAGCAAACCTCATAGCCATTGCACAGCATACTTAAGGCATGATTAGAAACCATAGATATCAACTTGTAACAAACATTAAATTTAAATGATTTAAAGTGTGTAAAAGATAAAAATGTATATTGAAATCTTCTCATCACTGTAAGACACCTGTTTGTGTAAATCCTGAAGCATTTTTATATTATTTTGTATTAATTATCTTATATTTTCACAATTACATATTTTAAACTTATAAACATTTAGTGTGTTATTCACAATTCATTACCAAACATTATCCAAATCTACTCTAATTTAATATCAATTATTAATATATGTATTATCTAGCAGCCATAGATGTGTGTGTGTTTAATTAAACTATTAGTAATTTAGTTATTATTCCATGAGTCTCTTGCTCCACCCTTTGCTACTGCTGGCATTTGAATTAAGAACCTCTGAGTGTGGCCTCACATATTTGTCATTCATAGGATAGTAATTCATTGAGCATTGGGGAAGGAGCTGAGGTGTGATTGGATTTGAGGTCTCAACCCCTCATCTAGGTCAGCCTTGGTATAATTTGCTAAAGCTCTGAATTTTATTGCATGAATGTACAAATCTGACCATTATAATATAAAGAAGAAAAATGAGAAGAGAAAATGTAAGAAAGATAGCATAAAAATGAATAATATATGTGTTAAAATGTATAGTAATAATATAGTTAAGAGCATTAATAAAATTAATAGAAAAATTTATAAAAATATAATAATATAATTGAATATAAAATAGTAAATAAAAAAAGAAAAAATGTAATGGATATATTAGATAATAAATATATTAAAGAAATAAAAAACATTTAAATGGAGTATATGAGATAGAATATAGATCATGTAGAAATAATGTGATAAGAACTAAATATGTAGGAGAAACAAAAAATACAATCTATACAAGATTAATTCAGCATAGATGTGATAAAAAGTCACCAGTTTATATGCATGCTATGAAAACAGGACATATATTTGAGAGAGATAGCATAAGAATGATTGAATATACTAATAAAAGAAGAGGTAGAAAAATAAAAAAAGCTATATTAATTAAGAAGATAAAACCAAATTTAAATAGAGATGGGGGATAAAGTCATTACTTTTATAAAAATATTAATAATGATATATATATATATTGAAACAGTAAGATTCATATTCGAATCTTAAGTTTCACCTTTTTCTGTCATCTCTCACTGACCGATCTATTCCGCCCAAATTTAAACTTTTTGGTATCGAATTGAATGTGTAACAATATTAAAAATGTATAAATATATGTAGAATTCAGCATAAACATGCACACATTTCGATCTCAAATTAAACGCAATAAATAGGAATAAAATAATATAATTTAGATTTCTTTTAGTTATATAATTTTGTATAATTTTAATCATTTATTTTGCATTATAAAGTTCGTATTTATTGCTTTGTTTAAATTTCGTTTAATAATAATTCTAAAAAAATCTGATGAAATATTTAATTAAAAGTTAAAATAATCTTATGTTCCCTTTTTGTCTTTGAAATTTAAAAGCATCGGTCAGTGATAGATAATAGATTAATTAAAGATAAATTCCCCAAAGTATAATTAGTAAATGTAAAATGTAAACAATAGAATGGCAGCTTTCTTTAATTAAAAACCAACAAAAGGCATTGATTATCCTCAGAGCAGATTAAGTAGAACCTAAAAATATCTTAACAAAAATGTGAAAGATCGAGATAAAAAAAAGAGGCCATCTTAGACTTGCTGGAGACATTCACTTAAACTTTAGCTTTGCTCTCGAGCACCGAGAGTCTCCAAAAAATAAAAATAATTTGTTCCTGCCAAGGTATGACCGAGTAAAGCACCTAGATTATTCTCCATCGGGAGATGGCCTATCGGATGCCGAACTTTCCATTGCCTGCCATAAATTCACCATGAAGGTCTGCTGCCTGAAATAAATGAAAAAGCTGCTGCTGCTGTGAAAATAAATGAAATATCTAAATGCAAGAAAGAATTGCCACTCGTGAACTTTTTGCTGCTAAACTAATGGAATCAGAAAACTTCTTATAAAACAGGTACCTGTCTGTGCTCAAACTCTAGAGTACTCTAATAATATGCTATAGCTCTTCTTCATACTACTTATCTAAATTATAAAATGTAAAAACTACCATATGTATAACTAAAACTGAATAATTAACTTAATGTGTAAATTTCTCTACTAATCTAGCTTACCTCATTTTATCTTCGGTGCGTATTTTTAAAATCTACATTTTATCTATATTTATTATTTAATTATTGCATGCTCACAATTGTCTCTATTTTCAAAGTTTAAATCTATGATCGTTTGAAACTGTGAATGCATGTCACATTTTCATTAATATGTACTTCATCGGGCCGAGGCAGAGACCAGCCCAACATTCTTATAAACCATAACTAACTTAACTTTCATCTAAATCGACACGCATTCAGTGCATCACTTATTGTAATGCAGGGTCTACTACTTCGCAAATGGCTGACATATTAGTTATAATAATTCCCAATTTATATATGTTTTGTATTTATTAAATCATCATGAATAAGTCCAGAAAATTACATTTCTTTGAGAGTCACCAACGTTCTTAAGTAAATGTTGATAATGTAGGGCCGAGTCAGAAATCTATTTAAATCTCATCATAATCGTTTATACAGTATACATGTGTTGCATTTTAGAGACACAATGACCCATTCTGCTGTGAAATTTTCGGATTCTTCAGGGTTGAAATTAACCCCAGTCGTCCTACACAAGCGGGCATAATGGGTGCTCCCGTAGGACTTGACAATGTCATGCAGCCAGCCGGCAAAACTGCAACACAGACCACTTGTCCCTGGTTATGCTTATGTGACACCTTACTTCATTGGGCCGAGGCAGAGACCAGCCTGACATTCTTATAAACCCATTCACTGCATTGCAGTTTCGATCTACTGCCATTCCATATCACCTTTCTAAAGCGTACCACGTGTTCCTTTACTTAATTTTATTATTCTATATATCACTCCCCCTTTGCATTATCTTCGTATTTCACTCTCAAATAAATGTTTGCCCTTAGTCATAGAATAAATATTTTAATTAAATAAATATATGTCCGCCGCTACTCTTAAATCTTACTTTAGACTCTTGCATTGCAAAGGTATAAATCCCTCCAGGCATGCATTAGAAATACTTACTCGAGAATTTTAGGTAGCTAGATTACGCCATCAAATAAATGAATTCCTTTTGTAAACAAATAAATCATGCATTCTTTAAAATATAATCATGTTGCAAATCCCACTACTGAAGCTGTTAGTCCATAAAATATTATTAGTAAAGGATCTTATTAAAATGTGTTAATAAATAATTTTAACTACTTCCGGTTTGTCGGCGACGATTGCGCTCGTTAATGTTCATTTGTTGAAGTTCGTTTTTCTGTTTGAAATTACGGAAAAACTATAAGGACTATGCATGCGCCTATACCATAATTCTCTTCGTCGTTTTTTCCTCTTTTCGTAGGTAGTCGCCATTTTTCTGTAAGTTAAAAAATAAAATTTTTATTAATTTTTATGCGAATAAGGTCAATTTTTTTTAAATTTTTTTTCACAATTTGTTAGATTAACGGAAACAAAAGTACGCAAAATAAATGAACGGGACATGATGGCCTCTGATACGGATTATTCCAGCGGTGATGAATTTGTCCCATATAAGCCCTTTGACTCCGAGGATAGTGTTAGTTGTAGTGATCTTGAAGAATATTTTTCGTCATCAGAAGAAGAAACTCCTTTACCAGCCAAAAAGAAAAAACTACGAGTGCTTTTCTGGATGATATCAATACACCAGGCCCGTCAACGAGTGTTCCCAACAATATCAATCAGCCAGGTCCTTCATCTAGTAACAGTAATCTGTGTCCGAACGTAACCTGCAAACCTGTGAATGTAGAGAATTTTACTAAAACTCCAGGTTTGAAGTTTTCTATAGTAGGTAAGTATTCAATTTTAGATTTTTTTTTAATGTTATTTGATAAAAAACTTTTATCAACTATTATCGAAGAAATACTAATAAATATGCCACTCAAGAAAAATGACACTGATTTTTTACTCTGTGATAGGTAGCACATATGAAAGGTAATGTTTTTATTATTGTTTTTTTTTTTTGTTGGTTTGTTTTAGCGACCAGCACAATGGATGAATGGTTGACACACTGATTCAAGACTATTTACAATTTAATTCCTCTCTAGCAAATTGATTGTATATAATGCAGTAATTTTTTTCTGTTTTTACTAATTTTTGTTTTACTAACATGGTTTTCATTGTTTTTGTTTTACTAATTTAGTTTTTATTTGTTGTTTTATTAACTTGTTTTTTTACTAACTTCATTTTATACTTTATAGGCATATGACTGCCTGATTGCCTTCCTTATTAGAATTTTGTTTCAGCTTCATTACTGATTACTTTTTCCAATTGGTAAACAAGATCTGGCATGATGAAATATTTTGCATATTTATATTAGCATATATGAACAGGTATGCTTCTCTGGAAGATGTATCTTGGAAGAGGTAGAATATAAACATTTTTTATATAAATATCTGCCATAGAACCTTTTTAGTAATCATTGTCTGCCTCTTGAAATGAGAAATTTGTAAATTGTTTTCTGTATTGGCAATGATTATTCAGTATGATGATGATGTTATAAACAAGGTTGGTTTATCCAAAGTCTAAAATCAAAATAGTGCATCTTGTTTAACAGGCTTTTGAGTTTTCCCATAACCATTAGCAGAACTTTCATGATTCATACATATACACCACTTTTATAATATACATATACCTGTACTATGATGATGATGATGATGACATTTTATTTTTTATTGTATTTATAATGGTAAGTAATAATTTTCCACTTCCTTCATTATTTTTATATTCTGTTAGAATTTTAATTTTTGTATTTTTTATCTTTTATTAGGGAGAACTCTTTTCTTCCAGGCGCCTTGACAATTTGCAACAGTTGGGGTAGAAGATAAAAATGAAGAACTCTTATAGGAACATTTTCGGACATTGTAAACTATGGATTATCTCAGGTAAGACTTATTATATATCTTTAGAAAGATTTTTTTGTGAGGAATACAAAGAAATTATCACTGAAGATGTAATTTGCATTTTAATTAATGTTAATTTCCAAATTATGAACAAACAAAAAAATAATAATTATTTCGGTTGTGAAAATTTCTTTTTTTCCTTATTTTTTATATAGTTATCACTATTTATTTTATGCTTATTGTTTTCCTTAGTTTTTCTAGTTTCTAGCAATGTAATTGTTTTTGCTCTAACATAATTCAAACTGAAGTTATTGTGAAAATTGTGTATTAGGCCAGTATTTTAAAAAGTTCAATATGGCGGCTTGAAGCTGAAGTAGTTAAACTATATGTCTGCACTTACGTTTCATTTATTCGATACCCATTCTAGATAATATTTCCTCGATTATGTAAATATGAATGTTTAATTAATATTAGTTTGATTATTGGCTAACTCAAGAATAAAATCATGAGTCTCTGGCATATCCCTGACCACCGTGCCTAAGGAAATATTTACTAATGTCGCATCATTAGCGTTGTTTCGTGGATTGCATTGTGGAACCTATAAACTATGTTCGAACTCAGTACCACGGATGGCTTCGCTACTCGATGGTGCTGCTGTTCTGTATGGTGGTCGAATTCTGCACTATGTTTACGAGTCACACGCTCTCTGACTGTTACAATATATATATATAAAGTTTTGCAAAATAAAAAGTTTAAAAACAGGATAAAAAGTTAAAGAAATTTATAATAGAGGGAATTATATTAAAGGAGTATATGAAAAAAAGGCTAAGGATTTTGAAAAAAGAGTCAGTTATAAATTTACAAAAGGAGGAAGGTTATGCAAATGGTGAGTAAAATGAATAAGTGATTTATAAAAGGGAATAAAGATGGGATTAAAAATTATTAATAAAGAATAAGTATAGATAAATAATAGAAAGGAAGGAAGAAATTATATTTATAGGTAATAAAAGTAAAATAAAAAGAAGATATATTAGAGAGTAATGTAGAATGATAGCTAGGAAGAAAAGGTAAAAAATAAAAAGTAAAAAAAAAGTAGAAATAGTAAAGAAATAATGAAAAAATAATAATTAGTAAAAAAGAGGGTAGTAAAGGTATAGGGTTAAAAATAAAATATGATTATGAATAATAAAGTAAAATATGTATTTTATATGTATATAGAATAATAGTTATATGTTTAAATGTTGTAGCCCTGATGAAGACTGTAGGACAGTTAAAACTGTTAAAAAATTAAAGGAATTATATAAAAAAAATTGCATTGGAGTGTACATGTGAGATTTATAAAAAGTAATACATATATGAATATTTGAAGAATGCAAAAAATGGAAAAGAGAACATATAAAAATAATACTTCCAAAAAGAAAAAAAATAGTTCATTGCATTAAAAATTATCTGAATATTTCTTTACTAAAAATGGATATTTCTTATGTTTCAATAATGGGATATAAATGCTAACAACATAAAAATGTATACAAGAATTATTTTCATCTGCTGATACAGTTTTGTGAGATTGGTGAATTATTTCCCTACAGGATATAAATTTGTTCACTTTGCATCGCATTGCCATGGATGGAAACTGACATTTGTACACTTGTACTGTCTTATAAATTGAACACCTGCTAAATGAAAGGATAACTTGGATATTTGGAAAATATCAAAATTAAAAAATGTGTTTCATATTGGATAGCTTTTCATGATATTTCTACCTTCTCTGGAGTACTAAAATATCAAATTATAATTTAAGAAATAGACATTAGAACTGTAATATTGCATTGATGTGTCATATTGGAGAACAATTAATCAAGTCATTTTCTAATGAGTATTATTATTATTATTATTATTATTATTATTATTATTATTATTATTATTATTATTATTATTATTATTATTATTATTATTATTATTATTATTATTATTATTATTATTATTATTATTATTATTATTATTATTATTATTATTATTATTATTATTATTATTATTATTATTATTATTATTATTATTATTATTATTATTATTATTAGTATTGTTAGTATTAGTAGTAGTATGTTAGTATTGTTAGTAGTAGTATTAGTAGTAGTATTATTATTATTATGTTAGTAGTAGTAGTAGTAGTAGTAGTAGTAGTAGTAGTAGTATTATAGATATATAATTGTATAGTATTTATTCATATAAATGGTATTATACTTTAAGTTAAGTAAAGATTTATTTCATATGCATGGAATATAAGAAAGTTAAGTTTTTTTAAATTCAAATTTATATTTAATAGCTTAACAATTATAATTTTCATTTCAAAATATTATCTTCTTATTCACTGATTATAAATTAATTTTAATTGTATAACTTACAATTATTAAGAGTCTAAAGAACTATATTATAGCAAGTACTTATTTACTTTTTATTTTATTGAAATAATGTAAAGAATAGATAGACTCATGTTTATTATATTTTATACATATCTCAGATTAAGCATTTTTATAGGTGGATAATCACCTATTTAATTAAAATTAAATTTCAATAGTGAATATATTGTATAATACATAATTGAATCATATATATATAAATTAAAGGGATAAGCCTACTAATATATGGAGTATCTGAATTAAGTTCAGGCCCATATGATTTTTTTTGGTTGGAGAGCTGACTTTAAAGACATGTAGATGTCTAAAAGTTTCAGATCTTCTTCTAACAATTAACTTTTAGATAAATGCTTTGCTTGATTTGGTTTTTTAAATCTAATGTCCCAACTTCTCACTGAAGAGACCCATAGGTCGAAACCAGTCTGGGGATGGGGACAATCCAAGATAAAAATGATTTGAATGCCTTCTCTTGTAGTAGCATTTATCATAAATCAAAAAAATAAAAAAAGCTTGTTTAGAGCTATTAGCACGCTCTTAATTTTATATATATACATATATTGAACCGTATTCGAATCTGTGGATTCGAAACACCGGCCTCTTAGGCAGAGAAGAACATACTCGGAGAGTATGTATGCCCAAACGATAGCTATAAGTATATAACTAACATTACATTTCCAGGACATAACTTCTTCTCGACTGTTGAGTTCAACACCAAGTTCAAAGCACTTTTTTTTTGTTTGTGTATAAACACGGGCGCCAGCTGCTTATTCTAAAAGAATAGACAATGCACTTTGAATAGTGGCCACTAACCCAACGCCTAAATCCATGACTACCTCAGCTGTTTGTAATCACTAATAGATTATATATAATTAGTGTTTAAAAGACTTGATAAAGAATTGTAAAAGGAATTTATAAAAGGAATCGTAAAAGAATTGATAAAAAGAATTGACCGACAAATAAAGTTCAATTTTAAAGATAATTTATTAACTAACATTTATTTACTAACTTTAAACATTTTATAATTCTAATAAAACACACACATATTTTAAATTAACATTTCTAAATAGTCTAAATATTCCTATAGATTCAATAACAGAACACTCTAATTAACTAATAAATATTGATATAATGATCACACACATATTAACTCATGCACACACATAATAATGATAATAAAGGACTACATAGCATTTGAAATTTAATCACATATCAATAGTTTATTTATGTATGATATCGAGTTCATATAATTAGACTCTTGGAGGATTCGCACGAATTAATGAAATGCAATGGCTATTACAGTATAAACGAAAATAAGCAAATGTTTTACCTAGGATTTTGAATGTTGACGTAGAATTTTGTTCTTTGGAGGCTGCTTTCAGTGAGGATATTTCCATTATAAATGCTTACCAGCCAGCTGGGACGTTTCCTTGCTGAGTTTCCTGATTTTCACGATTATTGCTATCGGCGACAAATAGATACTGACGGAGATTTTCTAAGATGTTAAGCTGACATTATTTCACGGGCAGATCTGCTGTTTTCTTGGACATCTGGGCTGGAGGTGAACGTGCGTTCCAAAATATTCTCAGCACTGCATTTTGTTTTTTAACTGACTCAATTAATTTCCGAACTGCACTCTCTCAATAATTTTGTGAACTGATTCACTGTCCAATAAAAAAGTCTATTTATACCTGCGCCTTGTTGTCTTTTTAATATCTCTGGCAAAGATCTGTTATCAAATTCCAATGATAATCATTTGATAAACGTGTTTCGGAAGATTGCTTAATTAGTAATAGCCATGCAGAGATGTTGTTTTATATTTTAATTAATAACCATTGCCGTGTTTTTTAATAATAAACTTCTTTAACTTTATAATAACATTTATTCTATTGTTGACAATCGCACATACATACGGTCATATATTTTTAATACAATTTACTATTTAGTTTTAACATTATTTTTTCTTTAATTAAACTTGAATGAAAAGAGATTTGTATATTTATATTTTTACGAATACTAATAAAAACTATTTAATTCCTATCTTTTTCTAAAACAAACTGAATAAACTCTTCAACATTTAATTTTATGTTTTTCTTTTATGAAAGATTACATTAATTAATAATTTTAGATAAAATTATATGTGCCTATATCAATATAGGTACAATATATATATATATATATTCTAAACAATTATGGTTTAGCTGTCATATATTATTTATATTCACTGTTAATAAATTTTGAATTATTTTAAAACAAGTAAACTTGGTTAGTTGTCATTCAATTTTACAATGCAAATTTATTGGTTAATAGTATTTTGATAAGATAATATTTATAAATTGACTTATACCATATAATTCATTACAAGTAATTGTAAAACAGTTTGGAAGTTAAATCACAGGATTGGTAAGTGTATACAATCACATATGATTTTCTTTGTAATGAATTTAATGTTTTGTTATCTGCCCAAGTATAAATTTTTATATAGTAATAAATTAATCAATTTGGCATTTTTAAATATTTAATGACTAATTAGAAGTTTATCATAATTATTCTGTTAGTAATATGTAACAGTTATATTGAGATAAAATTTGTATTTGAATTAATTCAATAATTTATAAAAGTATAAATATAATAATTAGTGAAGGTAATCAAAGGCAATTACAATTGGATATATGTATATTTTTATTTTAAAATATTATTTGTTCGGTGAATGTTATATTAAGTTAATATTTAATCATAGAAATCATAATCTTATTATGTTATAGAATTGGTCATGATGAATATCAAAATTAATATTTGAAATCTATTAAATAGAGTGATTTACTTTAATTTTATTTAAATTTAGTTTAAATACTAGGTTTTAATATTGAAGCAGTCAAATCTGTTGCACGTATTTTGCTTCACTGTCTAGTGATGTTCGGAATCTTCAAACAGGGGTTCGAACTCAGTTGTGTAGTAATAAATCACTAGGGAGTGCAGGTATACATATACACATGATTATTTTACCTCTTGTTAGTTAAGCCTTATCCTCATTTAATAATATCAATTTAATTATAAAATATATAAATTTCCATCATGGTAAATAATTGTGCATGTGTGTGTGTGTGTGTAACAGATAAATGGTTATAATAATGTTATTAAATATGTTCAGATTACATATATTTTTTATTCATGTATTATTTAATTTGAGAAAAAGTTCTAGAGAGTAAGTGAAAATTTGTGAACAAAAGACCTGCCTTATTTGAATTTAAAAAAAAATTTTGTTGGCATAGATTTATTTTAAAAGATTTACGTTATTTAACATTTATCCTGCGGGTCTATTTTCAGCTCAAAATAGACTAAAACATTGCTCTCTCGAACTTATACCTCATTCATATTTTAAAATAGAGGTATAACAGTTGACCGTTAATGGACATCCAGGGATTACCAAAGGCAATCTCAATGGGTATAAATACAGCCCAACTTTCTATGTAAAACACTCTGCATTTGATTTTTAAAAGGTGTTGTAGGATGAGTCTACATCACTCAAAATTTTAACATTATGAATAGTGAGTAGAAAAGAAATTTGCTTCCCTGATCCTTCCAAGATCAGATCCATGCTGCTGTGCTCTTAAGCCATCGCCATGTGAATACTGCCAAAATGAACTCTTAAATAAACTAGGAAAGGATGCCAGCCACTATTTTCCCAAAAATATGTCTTATTGACTATATTTCTCCAAAAATGATATCAACATATGCGTATACGGCCATCAAGTCATCAAACAACTAAAGGTAATTCGGTATTTGTAAACTATTAACTGTGCAGCCTTTGGTGGCGCTGTTTCTAGTTAAAAACAGAGCGATATAACATTTCTAGGCCACTAGATTTTTTTTTATGTATCTAATAAATCGTATTTTGACATACGGCTGTAATTTTTTTCTTTTTAATATTTGTTGTTGTTTGTTTTGGACATAATTATTTTTTTGTTTGTTTTTCATTTTATAAATTTAAAACTATAATGGACACTTTGACCTTTTTTTTGGATCTCAAAAGTACATAATTTTTGACATACGCCTTTATTTGGGGGGGGGGATTTCCATTCTAAATCTACTATTTCTTTTTTACAGACGTCTTTTTTTTTGGGTTTGGATTCAATACATGTCAAAGTATAAGGGACATTTTTAACTTTTTTTTTGGAATGTCTCAAATATACACAATTTGCTTTACATACGACTTTTTTTTTTTGCTATTTAAAATTAGAATCGACACTTTCTTTTTGAATTTGTTAAAAATTCCGGGGGTTGCTGTTGATTGATTTAGCAAAAAAAATGCAAACCTGTCCGACAAACTCCACCTCAGATATCCGTATTTGCTTATAAACAAAAAAGAATTATTTGGTATTTTATCTTACATTTATAAATACAGGTTTTTTTTGGGGGGCGGCAGGTTTTGATTTTTTTGTTTTTTTAATAATAACAAATAAAACGGGGTTTTGATTTTTTTTAATTTTTTTTAATTATAACAAATAAAATGGGGTTTTGATTTTTTTGTTTTTTTAATAATAATAAATAAAACGGGTTTTCTCTTAGATTTATAAATACGGGGGGTTTTTTTGGGTGGCGGGTTTTTTTTATTTTTAATAAAAACAAATAAAACGTCAAAAACAAAAAAGTCAATCACGGTATTGTTTTTTTAACAAAAAAAATATGTATATTAACCGGTTTTGTTACATTCTGTGGATTTATTTATTTATCTTTTTTAAGAGTCGTACAAGTTTGTTAAAGATTTTTTGTTTTCATAACAAATAAAATGTCGGTACTTTTTTTTCTTTTTAACAACAAAAATTAGGTCGGGTTCATTTTTAAAATATACTTAACGTGCTGTTTATTGATTTAGAACAACAACAACAAAAAACATATTTTTGCTTCTAAATGAGACGAATAGATATGTCAAAAAAAGAAGTATTTTTTTACACAAAAAATATAAAAAAAACAATCAATCAAGAGATGTCCAACAAACTCCGCCACCCCTTTTTAACACTATCATTCTGGGTGTTAATTACATGATTTACATATCCAAATAATTGTAAACAAAACACAAATTCTTTCCAGAAAATAAATTTATTAACCATATATGACTAAACTAAATCAACTGTAACGAATGTTCCAACATTTTAAAAAGTCATACAACTTGTTACTGAGGGTGTCTTTGTGAAAATGCCTCCAAATGAACTCAGCTAAATAATTTTGGAAGTATTGGCATGCTGTGCTGTGGTGTTTCCTATTTTGTCACTTAAGTAGACCCCAAAACCTCTTGATGGTCAGAGTGTGAGCTCCTGTTGTGGAGTCCATGAAATTGTAATGATGGTTAACAGTGACATGTGTAAATCCTGCTGCCTTAAGATCAGTAGTCCTATGACCCTTCCAACAGTCTGAGTAGATGGTAGATCTGGACTTGATAACAAATAAAATGGGGTTTTGATTTTTTAATAATAACAAATAAAATGTGTCAATCAGTTTTGTTACATTCTGTGGATTTACTTATTTATATATTTTTTAAGAATCGTACAACTTTGTTAAAGTTTTTTGTTTTTTTTTTCATAAAAATAAAACGTCAGTATTTTTATTCTTTTTTAACAACAAAAATTAGCTCGGATTCATTTTTAAAATCTACTTAATGTGCTGTTTATTGATTTAAAACAATAACAACAAAAAACCTCTTTTTGCTTCTAAATAAAACGAATAGGTATGTCAAAAGAAGTATTTAAAAAATCAATCAATCAAGAGATGTCCAACAAACTATGCTGCTCCTTTTTAACACTGTCATTTTGGGTGTTAATTACATGATTTACAGATAAAAATAATCGCAAACAAAACACAAATTCTTTATAGAAAATAAATTTATTAACCACATATGACTGAACTAAATCAACTGTAATGAATGGCAGGATGTTTTGGGCTTGCAAAAATGCAACTGCCTCACTTTCTCTATTTGGGACGTCCCACAAATGTAATAACGTGGTAGACATTTTGTTATTCTTTTTCAACTCTTGTCCGAGTCACAACAGAAATGGTATTTTTCCACAAACAACTCCAATTGTCTGCCAGAGAGCTTGAGAAATTTTATTTTGTCTTTTTTGACCCCCCAAAAAACCCAAAATTAGCAAAAAAAATTTTTTTGACAAATATCAATAATACGCTGAAAATTACTAGTACACAAAAATCTTTCAGTTATGAAATACAGAAAATCATAAACATCAACAAATAAACACTTGAAAAAGATGACAATGCTCACACTGTCATCTTAAATTCTAGCGACAATACAAATTTTGTCAATATGCATAGGATTTCAACCTGCAATGAAATCTAACGGCAAACTATACGATCATAGTATTGTTAGTAGATGTAGTTTTATTGATATGCAGAAGAATTGGCCACGTATTATAACCACTTCATATGATCTACTCGTACATTAATGATCACTCATATATTAGCTGTAGGTTCGTCCACGAGCACCAACACAGGCTGTATAGTGAATAGTTTACAAATACCGGTAATTATCCACCACTATATGAACTCTAAAACTTCCATCTAAATGCTTGTAATATTCTTTAAAATGTAAATTTTTTAACCATCAGCTATGTAAAGTTATTTTCGTTTAAATTGTATCTTTATAAAACTTCCATTTATGTAATCTCTGTTATTTAAAATGTAATCTGCCTATTTTCTCAATCAGTAATACAAAGCCGATTATTAATTGCTTACAATAATGACTTTCTTTTAGCATGAATCTATAATTTTTATTCTCCAAACTTGATTGCTGGGTTTCACTCTTGCTATCCTATTATTTTTAAATGCGACTTTTATTTGATTTTATGTTAATCATACATACTTTAATATGCTAATAATTCAACCTGGCGAACCAATCTTGTCTCATTTTATTATTCCACCATTTTGGAATCTAAATCAGTAAATGTAAGCTTTCTTACTAAATTCTAAAGTTCACCCAGTTGAATGATATTCTTAAATTGTTTTTTTATTTCATGATATACTATTCATAATCATTTAAAAGATATCATTTACTATTATTTTAATGCTATTGATTTAGAAAATTTAGTATTGAGTAAATTAAAGTTCATGACCTTACCTTTAGCTAGTAATCTATTATTTGATTAGCCCACCATCTAACAATGATTTTAATTAAATCTTTTTCTTCTCAAATGTATTAATATTGTTTAACGAAGGGAGTTATATACTCTCCTTTTTATAATTGATGTTCTAACTAGTCTTTTAGGCAAATTATGTGCCATTAAGAATGACATATCATTTTATGTCATTACACCAGATTTGATTGCTTTCTAAGGCTTTAATAAATCAGTGTTACTACAAACCTGAAATCCTCGGCATTGCTTATCGATGATGATGTACGTAAATCTACATGTTGCTTTGTCAAACTTTTCTTCATTACTAGATTATTTAAGGCACTTTTCTCAGTGGAGTGTGAAGGCCCTGACTCCAAAGATTGTGTTTGGTTGTAGTGAGGCTCTATAATGGGTTAACACTCGGAATTCACAAAACCATAATATCTTGCCAACCACGTCTTCGGATGCCATCTGTCACAAGCGCAAATGAGCTCATATATTTTTGCTATAAAGTTGATGAAGCTTCTCGTCCTTCCTGACATTATCATTTGGTCTGCACGCAGTAATTTATATTTTATC
This sequence comes from Epiperipatus broadwayi, assembly GCA_028023455.1. NCBI lineage: Eukaryota > Metazoa > Onychophora > Udeonychophora > Euonychophora > Peripatidae > Epiperipatus > Epiperipatus broadwayi. Next base: position 503,202 of record JAQFVV010006342.1, read on the forward strand.
GTACCCTCTATTAGTCTGTAAGTCGTAATCCCCATGATCTCTTAAGCCATCCCAAGCTTTCATTTTATCACATTAATTTAGTTAGCAATGTGACATGTTAAAGCATACCCAAGCTGTCCATCTTTTTGTTAAACAGTTCTTAAATATGTTGAGAAATAACTTCTAATAAATCCTATAAAAGTCAAATCATGTGATTGAATGTAAAGATAAATGTGCTCTTTTCAATTCAAATGTCAATCGTAAATGTTGAATACATTTTATGATTTAAAACATAATTAATCTGCAATTAATATAATTGCGATAAAACCTACTTATAATTATTGAAATTCGTTAGATTATTTGTTATTTAAAATATCATAGCATTCAGAATATAAGCCTTGTAAACTTGATATCTTTTATTAGTATATTAAGCCGCATCGTTTTGAGTAGTTACTGATTTCATTAATACTTGTACTTGCTATCTGCATATCCATTAATCCTTAAGTTATGTTGCTAAGGTCAGTATGGAATGCACAAATAAATATTAATTATGTAAAACCCAGAGAGCATACATTGTGTTTAAACAGTCTCATGATGTATTTAATCCTTTATATCATCCATTTTGTTCATATACAAATTTAACCACATTATTAACATTATTATCAATAAATTAATCGTTAATAATCTATTATTTGGATATTTTATTCATTCATGCATGCACCTCTGTTATTATATTGCGTCAACCTTTAGTTAATCCTTAGATCTCTTGTTTCTCTGCTAATGCTCTGGGACGGGAATTGTTAGAAATTTCATTTGCTATCGTCAGAAATGTTGTTCACAATGTTATAGATTTGGGAAATAGGCAATAGGGTGGGGTTCATGATTATTCCTGACTTATGTATCTCGCATATGATTGAACTCTAGGTACTTATGCCTAGATGCTAGCTCTTGTTAGACGAACTTATAATTCTGACTGGTACAATATTGATATTCGATCATCATAAAACATTAATAATCTTTCATATATTGTGATAATTATAGTCTAAAGTTTAACAACTTAGCTTTATTAGATAGAATAATAATTTGCTGTGACTTGCTAATTGTATTTGAATAAGCATCAAATGGGAATATATCATTTATTTTAGATATTGTTATGATTGGATATTGTAAATTTTAAGATTATTTAATAGGATGATTTAATTTTATGGCATTATAAGTTGGTTAAAATGGTGAAATATGCTAGATTAATTAATCTTCTATACTATATTATAATTTAATATTAAGGTATTTTATTTTATTTATGATTTAATGTTATTAAATTCACCACTTCTTTTATTTTGCTGTAATATCTTATATAAATAGAATTTATCCACTACTTTGAACACTTTTTATAGTTATGTATTTCATTTTATGTTGTTCATTATATCATAGCTCTGAAGAAGACTGCAGGACAGTTGAAATGTAAGACTGTGTATGAATATAGATCAATAAAAGGTTTTTGCTAAAAAGTGTTCAACTTAGTGAATAAATTGTATTATGATTTAATATTATAAATTTCTAATATGCTTTGACACATGAGAAAAAAAAATCGATATCTAGAAAAGAAAGTTTTATATGCCTGATAAGGATAAATTAACTTGCATAAATTTATAGGTAATAAAACCTTTGTAATATTATTAAGTATTTGAGCTTATTGTAATTGACTTATTTAAAAATAGTATATTGATACTAATGAGATAGCATGGCTGATATTACATTTGATACAAATAGCTTTTTAATTTGTAGGACATATTAAAGTTATTATCTCATCTATTTGTGGATTATTTTGTTATGTTTAACATTTAGTATAAGTTTGTATTGTTATAAACAGTATTTTGATTCATGAGGAATATTAAAGGTTATTTGTCTCATCTTTTGCCATTATTTTTATCCTATTACAAATGGTTTATCTAATAGGTACAGATTGTTATTTATAAGATAATTATATTTAGTTTTTACTGCTTTACTTTTAATCTGTTGCAAATAATGCTCATATTTTTTAGGATAACTTGAAATAATGATTTTACTTACTTCCAATCCATTACAACCTCTGTTCAAATCTTTGAGATTATAGCAAAGGTTATTATCATTGTCTTATTCCACTATAAATGATGTTCAGATACATGGTTTGACAAAAGGTTAAATGAAGTGTTAGATTGTTATTCATTGGTTAATTTTTACCTTGGTTTAGTTTATTACTTTTATTACATTACAAATGATGCTACAATTCATGGGCATTATTGAATTAGGATTGTTCTTTCTTGATTCATGTTTTATTCTGTTATAAATAGTGACTAATAATAAGGTTATATCACATGATCACTATATCATACTAGCACATAATTGTTATTAAACAAGGCAAAACTCTCTCCATACAGTAGTGCCACCCTGTGCCAATCAGAATAATCACTGATGATGGCCACCCTGTGCCAATCAGAGTAATCACTGATGATGTCCACAAGCCAGTAACTAGTCTGGAGATATTGGATGAGTAGGCATTAGATAGGGATTTTATGCACAAGCCTTCTGGCATCCATTGATTACTCTGATTGGCACAGGGTGGCACTACTGTAGGGAGAGAGTTTTGCCTTGTTTAAGGTTATATCAAAGGTTATACTGTCCTCATATTTCATTCCATTACAAATAGCATCTAACTTTAGGGCATATATTTTATTTTGTTACAATATGTATGTGGTCACTTATCAGGCACAGTATCATCTTGATTACTTTACTGCAGTGGTAGAGTAATAGGGATTGGTGTTCAAGGTCCAAGAACCATGACCCAACTCTGTCACTTCTGGTGCTCAAATTTCTTACACTTTGTCATGGCGATGTATTTGCATTAATTTTCAACATCAAAATTATTTTGGACCTGTAAATAAATTTTAATAGCTTCTTACTTGGCTCTTAAAATCAACAAAATCACAAATGCCTTGATACTTTATTTTATTACAACTGTTAGAAATCAAAAGATTATTACATGATACTATAAACAAAGTTATTATTTAAGAGTACTTACTTTTATTATTGAAAGTATTATGCTGAACTCTATGCAAATTAGTTTTATATCTAAGTTTTATTACTGTATATATGTCAGTCACTAGGAATAATTATCACATTTCTATATTGAAATTGTATATTACTACAGACTATACGTTTCACCTGCTTTTACTCCATAACTATGTCTGTGTTAACTTTAAACCTCTTGAGTACATGCATATCAACATAAACATCATTATATATGTATCAGTGCACATATATGTGTGAGAACAGACTGTAATATATTATCGGTTTATGTATATTATACAGCATATCTGTATTCAAAAATTAGATCTTTTAAAATTATAAATTTATTTATTTAAAAGAAGTCAATTCATTATTTTTCATTGAGAATCACATATATGTGTATAAAATTCACCTAGTACCAGCATACATATATAACAAAATGTTGTTTAAAAGATTTGCTAAATTTTCTAAAGTTAAATTAAAATATTGTCAATGAAAATTACACCACACACCTGGTTATAAAATAATGTATAGGCTGAGTTTCTAAATTTATAATTTTGTAATAATATATGCACTGAAGCAGCACTATTTCAGATTCTTTTGGGAATTGAATGGCTAAACCAAGCTAAATTTAATTGACTTAAAATAATAAACAATAGTTAACTCAATTTTACAAATTTAAAATTGAATTGTAAACAAGTGTTAATGGAGTCACCCCACATCCAGCTTGTAGAAAGATAATATAGGATTTTAAATTAGTAAAAATAGCTTTTATTTTGAGATTTTAATATATTCTGTAAAATTTATTTGTGTATTGCTATCCAAATCCATGCCTGTTTGGATTTTATAATGAGTGAGTAGAAGGGCTGCAGATTTGCCATTTCTTTTTATGGGGAACAGTCATCTCCAACTCTGTCCTACATGCCATAACAGTGTGTGATTATCATCACCAGGATGAACAGTTCCAGCCACAGCCTGATGATGAGAGGATACTATTGCCAAGCAATGCATCCAGAGCCACAATACCTTCCTCCAAGTGTCTGATATCCAAGCTGCAGAAGATTGGTAATATTTCTTCATAATCTACAGAGCTCTTAAATTAATCTTTAAACTGTAAACTTAAATATTAAGCCAGCTATTGTAAATCTACTGAGCATTCAATCTAATTATTAATTTATTTTTAAATCGAATCATTTCTAAAATTAAAACTGTAAATCTTGCCTGAATCTTAACTAATATAATTCATTACTTCATCTCAATAACTATATTCAGTTATTATTTTAAATTCTTTATATAAATTGCAGTTATGTCTATAATTTCTGTTTTTAATTATTTCATTTTCATTTATTTTAATAAGTTATGATATGCCAATATTTTGAGGCAGTTATTAATTATTTTAATAAACTTTTAAAGGAGAGATCACTATACGCTCTGCAGCATAATATTTAAGAATGCTGTTTAGCATAACTAAATCACTGCTTCAAAATTCTAATATAATAGATGGCAACCAATTGCTACATGCTCATTGTCATCTAGTTAGAAGTAAGACGTTAGCTAAGGATGATATTTAAAGTATATTTTTAAATGTTATTAAGGCAATTAAATATACTTCTCCTTAACTTAATCACACACACACACACACACATATATATATATATGAACAGATTCAGTATATTAATTAGATAGATAACCCTATTATTTAACATGATTACTATATGCTAACCTAAGAACTGGATTGAATTAGTTGTAGCAGATAGAAACTGTCTGTTAGGTTAACTAATTCTATATATACATCATTGTATTACTATGAGTTGTGAGTGTGTTCTTACTAAGACCTATCATTGTACTAATGTCTTGCTATGTCTTGACAGGTTAGCATTGGATGCCACTCCCATCCACTTCTGTTCAGGTTAGAGCATCAAGCATGTTACTGAGTTTAAGGCCAAAACACTTGAGTTGCTGATCCAAGTTTACTGAACCACTGAACCATAAATGTTCTTTGTTATACTAGCAAGCCATTCAGTCTTAGGGCACTGAGTATTTGATACTCACTTGCATTGCAACATTAATTTTAGTATTTTATTAGCATCATCGTCTCTAGATTCAAACCTAAAGGTAACAGTTCTTCTCCGCATTATTAAGGTTTCAGCATTAGTCTAAACCTGTAATCTAGGTTATCATGATGAATTTGTATATTGATCTTATTAAATTGCTCATTGTGATGTATTTAGAACAATCAGTTTAATGCTGTATCTAATGATCATCCTAGCTAAAGTCCTAGCTTGTAACATTGGCAAATCAAGGAATAGCTTGGCATATCAAAATATAATAGGCATGAGTTATTAACTGTAAACACTTGTATAAATTAAGTTAAATTTCTCAAGATGAGGTTACTGTATTAAATTCATCTTATCATTCTGTAATGCCTGTATGTATTAATTACATATGTATCCTAACATCAAGTAATTAATGTTTTTCTTTGTTCCATTTCAGTTATTATTTAATCATTTATTTTAATAAACCTATTTAAAATTATAAGTTGTTTCACATTTTTGCTAGCAATACAACTTCAAATCCTCCAAGCTCATTATTATCAATATGTGTAATATGCATTCATTTAGTCAGGTCTTAGCATGTTAAGTAGTCTATTTAGCCTTTAATCATGTATAAATTGTTAATTTCCCCTGAAACTCATATTTCTTCCTTTGTTCAGTCAGCTCACTGAAGAATTGAGACTGAGTGTAACCTCATAAATGTCATTCATAGGTATTAAATCACAAAGTGCTGAATGAGTTGGAAGTTTGGTCAGATTCAAGATCTCACCACCTCATCTAGATCAGCTCTGGTGTATTTTGTCTGGACTCTGGATTTTGTTACATGAATGTACAAATATGACCGTGATATGTTGGCTTTTTACATATTAAAAGTAAATAGGTATTGCTATTTTAAAAATATTTCCTACCAGTTTTCATTTTTTAAAATATTTTTCCTATTTTGAAATTATTTTATATCTATTTTTACTTAAAATTCAATTATATATACATATGTAAAGAAAGAATTGATTAGAATATTACCCATGTAATAATTAGAGTGATACGCTTCGCAGTGATGTTGCTAGGTAACCATCTATTACTTTGGGCAGCCATGAGCTAAACTATTTGCTTTAATAGCCAACATTATTTTTGTATTCAATTTACATATAAACAAAAGGAAGTTTTCCTATTTAATTTCTTATGGAACTTAAAAGAATCATATCTTTTCTTGACATTCTATAAATATCAATTCAATTTTTCTTGAGAACTATATATGTTAAATTAAATATTTTCATGGAATAATTTTAATATAAGCAAAGAAATGAGTGAAAATATTTTTATGTCATAACTAGAGATATATGATAAGAAGGGATATTATTAGGTAATTATTAACTATTATTGACAGCATTAAGGCAAACTCTTTGCTCTAGTAGTCAATAATATTTTTTGTATATGAATCTTGGCTGTTAAATTAAAAGATTCAAACTTTAATATCAAATCTATTTTATTAATGGTTTTGAATAAAAGTGAAATTGTTTTGTTTGTTGTGGGATTATATCTTCTATTATGGCAGTTGAACAAAGATAGTTGAATCTGAAACATGTATCTGCAATATGATTTTTTAATTAATATAACAATGAATAAAATACTATAAAAATTATAGACAGAATGTTGAAGATTTGCTGTAGCTATCACTAGATTGTGAGTCATATAGATAAAATAAAAAGCATGGCAAAATGCAGTTAGCTAGTTTAAAACAATAATTTTTTAAGAACAAAAGATAATAATAATAATAATAATAATAATAATAATAATAATAATAATAATAATAATAATAATAATAATAATAATAATAATAATAATAATAATAATAATAATAATAATAATAATAATAATAATAATAATAATAATAATAATAATAATAATAATAATAATAATAATAATAATAATAATAATAATAATAATAATAATAATAATAATAATAATAATAATAATAATAATAATAATAATAGGGAATTATTACATTTGTTTTAATTTAAAAACAGTTTAAAATAAAATTAAAAAAGAGTTAAGTAAATTAAGTTGAGAAAAAGAAAAATTGCTTGCACATTTTTTAAAATTAAACTAAATAAACAATTATGATCTACGTTTGTCTTTTTTTAAAAAAGATTTTATTTGTAAAATACAGAGGGAAAACAAGAAAAATATTTTTTTTGAAGCAATAGTTCTAAATTTAATGTATATTTCAAAAAAGAGAACATTTAATTAAGTTATGTTTTGTTAGTTTGTTGAATTGTATATAATTATATAAAATATAATTAAAGCAATAAGTAAAAAAAAATTATTCAAAATTGTTATTTAGAAAAATCTAATCAGATTAAGTTGTTTATAAGTTTTAATTAAAGTATATAGTTAATGTGCTTTAATTAAACTAATGAAAATTAAAAGAAAACTAAGATAAGATGAAGTGGGGACAGGCTTGACGTAAAAATGGTCAGATTACATATAAAATTTCATTAAAAATTTTATTATTATTCAGTCATCATTTATTTTATTTCCTCAGACTTACAGTCTGTGTAAAATATATATTTGTGACCACTGTCAAATGAACTTCAAGTCTCAAAAGATTCAGATTTTGTGTGGATAGCTATTAATTTCATATATTTTAAACCGTGAATAGTATCCTGTATTGTAAAGTTTTAATAAAAATGCATTGCTAAATTCTCAAGAGGATGTCTGTCAGTTCAAACACAATGTAGTTCCTAGTAAGTTATCCAGAGAGCATCCATTCAGAGCCTGAAATGTGATGGAACTTAACTTGCCATTACTAAGTAGTGTTTGCCCTATGCCATATATTATATCTGCTGAAAAATATATCAAATGAATGCTGTCTCTTATGAGGGTTGTGCCCATATAGCTATTGGAAGAAAACTAACTTGAGTTTACATTATAATATAAAGCAAGATGAAGAAGATTAAAATCATAATTTGTCTTAAGAAAAAGAAGAAGCTAAATCTACAGGAATAGACTCTGAAATTCCCAACAAAAGCAAGAAAACCAGACAAAATTGAGCTCAACATCAGACTTTTGATAAAAATAACTTTTATAAAGATAATCACTAAAGTACATGGTAAGCATTTTAATTATTTGCCTGATTTTTTCATTTCATATTATGGTCATCTAAATTCAGATAATTATTGTAAAAAAAATTCATTTATTTACTTTAATGAGTAATCAAGTTAAACAAAATGTATGTTTAAATGTTTATAAAATTGCAATTAGCTAGTGAGTTTATGATTGTGTAATGAACATTTGTTTTATTTGTTAATATTAGCATCCGTTCTCTTTTCTCTTAATTTCTTACCACAAATGAATATATAGATTGCAGAATATATTATGTATTTTAAGAGAAACTTTTGATAGCCGATGAGACTGGATTTCTTTTACTCCACATAGCTGGTCATTGTTAAGTGACAACAATATTGAAGGGAATTCAAATTTCTCCCATGAATATTTCCAGTAATAAGGATGGCATCTTGAGATAAATCTAATATAAATTTATATATCCATAAGGGATTTTCCCTTCTAATTAGTAAGAGTTGGTTTAATGGTTTGAAATGTGGACATGGGCTATAAGATTTATATAAATAGTTCTGGCTCTGATTATTAATCTAATTTATAAGTTTATAAAATTAAAATAAATTATATTTCTTCTCTTTTCTATGTACCATGATATAGTGTCACCCAATGTACAAGCACTAGTACAAAATTACCCTGGGTGACTGTTATATGTTTTGGTCTCCCAATATGGGACTTGGCTGGTTTAAAAACCAAGGCACTTATCTCTTTTGAGATCATTATAATATATATATATATATATTATGATAACTGATAATCTTATCTACATTAGAATCTTCAATTTGTTATCAAGGCAACATACTTATATATTGCTTTTAAACTTTATTAATTATATGTAATAAATTTTGCATATATATATATTGAAATGCTTTATAAATATATAATTCTTCTTTCTTCGATATTTTTGATTTTCCATTCAGATTAATGTCTTTTTGGTGTCATGCACTATAATCATTTGCAAAGCATACCAACATATATATGCAAAATTTATTATATATAAGAGAGTGAGAGAGAGAGAGAAAGACAAAAAAAGAAAAGAAAAATAAATATCTTTGCTATTGCAAGAATACCATTGCAAGTATCAAATTACACTCAAAACTATAACAGTGTAAAAAAATTCCAGAAGTTTAAAATGAGTTAAGGTATTAATATTGAATGTTATTTAAAGTAAGAGAAGAACAAGTGAACACCTGGTAAAAAAGTTAAAGATGAGATATCTTGTTTACATTAAGATTCTACTAATAATTAATTTAAATAAAGTCAAATGTTGTTGGCAAATATTACTGGGATATTAAACAAATTACACAATGCATGAGTAGTTATAAACATAACATTATTCAGCAAATATATATATATATATATATATGTTAAAACGAAGATTTGCACGGGTTAAATATATAAAATACATATTTTGCGGGCTCATCCGTGTTAAAAACTTTTAATATCAATATACTGACGTTTCGACTTGGTCACACAAGCCATCCACAGAGTTATAAAAAGGTAGAAAGATGGTTGTAGAGGCGCTACAATCACTGGTTTGAATAAAACATTAAAAATCCCACCAATAGCAAAAATGTTAAATTTAAGAATGTTTTTTAAAGAAATCTTTCCAAATAGGAGGAAGTTTGCACGTATCATCTCGCTTATTGATACAATCTGGCCTTTTAAGTATCTCAATGGCTTCTCTGATTTTGCATTGGTAGAGATTATCACATCTGGATATGATCCTGGTACTAGAAAAATCTATTTTATGACCTGAATCTATAGTATGGAGTGAGAGTGCTGATGATGATGAGTGTTGTTTAACTGCATTAGCATGCTCATCTCTCCTAACACTGATGCGACGATTACTCATACCTATGTAAGAAGCTTTACAATTTTTACATGAGATTTGATAGACACCATGAGATTCAAGAGGGATTGAATCCTTAGGCTTGGTTATTATATTGCTGATCTTTTGATGAGCAGAAAATGCTGTATCTATATTATAGCGTTTTAATATACGTCCGATACTGTCTGTAGTTCCTTTTACATATGGAACACAAATCCTAATAGCTGACTTATCATCTTTTTGTTTCCTATTTTGTCTATTTTGGGCTTGAAATAAGGCTTTTTTTATAAATTTGTAATTATAACTATTTGCTAATAAAACACTATTAATATGATTTATTTCTTCTTTCAGATGTGTCTCATCTGAAAGGTTAATTGCTCTATTTAAAAGAGTTTTGGCTACAGAAACTATCTGAGTTGGGTGATGATGAGAATGGAAATGTAAATATCTGTCTGTGTGTGTATCCTTTCTGTAAATAGAAAAAGATAAACTATTTGGTGTTCTGGTGACTAGAACATCAAGAAAAGGGAGTTTTCCATCAGACTCTGTCTCCATTGTAAATTTAATATGAGGATGCATATTATTTAAATGTAAGAAAAAATCATCTAATGTATTTTTTCCATGTTATATGACAAAAGTGTCACTATGTATCTGGCCAAATGAGGGTTTTAAAGATATGTTCTAAGCGAGTTTCTATATATTCCGAATAAATATTCTCCTGGATGGGGTAGAAAATTAATTTTTGTCTCTATGGCTCTATCTCAGGTATATGATTTATTTGAATATAGAAACTCATGCAGAATGATCATCTTAAAACCTCATTTTGTCATAGATGACACTTTTGTCATATGGACATGGAAAAAACATTAGATGATTTTTCTTACATTTAAATAATATGCATCCTCATATTAAATTAATGGAGCAAGTCTGATGAAACTCCCTTTCTTGATGTTCTAGTCACCAGAACCCAAATAGTTTATCTTTTTCTATTTACAGAAAGGATACACACACAGAAGATATTTAATTTCATTCTCATCATCAAATCAGATAGTTTCTGTAAAAACTCTTTAAATAGACAATTAACCTTTCAGATGAACACATCTGAAAGAAGAAATAAATCATATTAATAGTGTTTTATTAGCAAATAGTTATAATTACAAATTTATAAAAAAAAGCCTTATTTCAAGCCCAAAATAGACAAAATAGGAAACAAAAAGATGATAAGTCAGCTATTAGGATTTGTGTTCATATGTAAAAGGAATACAGACAGTATCGGACGTATATTAAAACGCTATAATATAGATACACATTTTCTCTCATCAAAAGATCAGAATATAATAACCAAGCCTAAAGATTCAATCCTCTTGAATCTCATAGTGTCTATCAAATCTCATGTAAAAATTGTAAAGCTTCTTACATAGGTATGAGTAATCGTGATATGTTAGGAGAGATGAGCATGCTAATGCAGTTAAACAACACTCATCATCATCAGCACTCTCACTCCATACTATAGATTCAGGTCATAAAATAGATTTTTCTAGTACCAGGATCATATCCAGATGTGATAATCTCTACCAATGCAAAATCAGAGAAGCCATTGAGATACTTAAAAGGCCAGATTGTATCAATAAGCAGATGATACGTGCAAACTTCCTCTATTTGGAAAGATTTCTTTAAAAAACATTCTTAAATTTAACATTTTTGCTATTGGTGGGATTTTTAATGTTTTATTCAAACCAGTGATTGTAGCGCCTCTACAACCGTCTTTCTACCTTTTTATAACTCTGTGGATGGCTTGTGTGACCAAGTCGAAACGTCAGTATATTGATATTAAAAGTTTTTAACACGGATGAGCCCGCAAAATATGTATTTTATATATATGTCCCAGTAAAAATGATTGATCTTTTTCCAATCTTATCTCTGAATCAACATGTGGTTTATGTAGTGACATAGTTTAGCAAGCATGTCTAGATTATGAGTTATGATGTGAAATGAGATATGTTTTGTGTACCTTCATTGATTGTCTTCATTGGTTTCCCTACCATTACAAAATCTTGCAAACCATTTGAAAATATTTTTGCAACTCATGGTTTTGCTACCATATACAGCTTAAGTAATTTCAACATTTAGCATTGCTCAGTTTAAAACAAAACTGAATGTTAGCATTTTATTTTTATTGTGAGCTAATCCTCAATGGCTACTTGCAGTATATTATATCATTATATCAGTTTGAATTTACTTTGTATAGAGTACGATTTATGCCACTTTTTTTAGAGCTTATCCAATGGTGTATCACATGTAATCTAATTGTAAGTAATTTTGTTATTTTGTTTTATGCAATCTGTGGTGTTTTATTTATATATATATATATATATATATATATATATATATATATATATATATTATAATTTTTTGTAAGTAATTCTTAAAATAATAAAAATCAATTTTATTTTATTATAATATTTTGAAAAGAATGCATTTAATTGAACTCAATTATCAAGCCTATAAAAATTTCATGTTATATTCGTAAAGTTCTTATGCATGAATTCTAGTACTGGAAGACAGAGATATTGTGGACTACAATTTGAATAAGATGTTGGTCAATGGCAATTTACTTCCAAATATTAAATATTTCAACTATCGAACTCATTTATTTTATACAAAATTTTAAGCAGTCAGAGAAAATTATACGCTTATTGTATTCTGGGATTTTTTTAAAAGCATTAGCAAAAATTTTTACAAACCCATAATTAGAGGAAAGTCTCCTATCATATTTTAGAAACATTAGAAAGTCTAAAGCTAGTAATAATGTCAGTGACAATATTGCAGATGGTAAAAGGTTTGAGGTAGTTATTTTTGTTTTATATCTTTTAAATATCCATTTGGATCTACAATGATGCTATAAAATAATACTTTTTTAACCTATTTGGTATCATTATTACTGCATGTAGTATTTTTACATATAACCATTGCACATTAAGGGCATGTAATAATATTCAGATACACCAATGCGTTAAACTTTTTATGGTGAATAGTTGATCTATGTCACCATTTAATAAATGTGTTGCCTGTAAGATGTCACTGCAGATATCTTGGAAAAAGTACTGGGCACAATATGCATACATTAAATAAATTATATATATATGTACTTATAAAAAATATATATTTAAATCTCTTTACAAAAATAATTAACAAGAGAGGTAAAAGAAAATAAGATTTAATAATTTTATTCATACGATAAATGATTTATTACTTATGTTGGCCATGAATATGAGGGAAAACCTCGAAAGCGCTCGGCCCATTTAATTGTTTTTGGTTTTTGCAGCTTCTTCGTCAGCGGGTAAATCGCTTTTATATGCTCATACGTAATAAATTATTTTAATTTAATAAAATCTTTGAATGTGATATTATTGTATTAAAATATTATATTTATAGGAAGTTTAAAATTTTTTATTTTATCATTAGATTCGGGTTAAATCAATTGTTAACTCTCAGTTCTACTTTATGTGGTTTAAACAACAATTTTTTTTTAAAAAAAAAACTTCTTTAAGAAACTGCAATATAAAAAAAGCTTAGATGTATTTTAAAAAAAATAGTATTTAAATTTTAAATGTACTTTGGATCGATCTGAAAATTGTTTTCCCTTTTATTCTTGGAAAAAAAGGCAATCTTGCACATCATAATCTATAATAAAATATCTGAAATAAAATATCTGAGAATTGAGAGATAATCATTCAGATGCTATGAATAATTTAAAGTTAAGTAACTTTTATTTCTATTTCTGATTGTAATTGATCAAACGCTTTTATTAAATCTTTGATAAACTACTACTTTACTTACCAAATATATTTTATTAATTTAATGATTAAAATTATTTAAATCATTATGGATTGCTAGAAGCAATTAGTTCTTTCCTGAATGTAGTATACTTGTGGAGTAATTAAGTCTATCATTATTATATCAAACAATGGGAAATTTTAAAATATTACATGATCACCATTTCCTATGTGTAAACAATATGTTAAAACAGTAACAACCTTCTCCTTACACTAGTGACATCTAGTGCAAGTCATAGTAATCAATGAATACTAAAAGGGTTGTGCATCAAAATCTCTATCTAATGACCCCAGACTAACTTCTAGTTTATGGTTTTCATCAATGAGGATTCACCTAGTAGGATTTTGATACACAAACTTTCTGACATCCATTAATTACTATGATTTTTATTAGGTGGCACTATTGTAGGAAAACAGTATAATATTTTAAATTTTAAAATGGATAGAAAATACAAATCTCTTACTTTTAAATGAATTGATGATAACAATATAATGAAGATAAATAAATTTAGACTTATTCTTCTCTTTTACTTTTTTTGCATTTCTTCATATATTCATATATATTTCTTATAATAACTCCTCTCATATACACTTTAAAAGGTAAAGGAAATTGAGAATGCTCTGATGAAGACTGCTGGACAGTCGAAACTGTCAGGAAAATATTTTTTTTTGCATTAAAGTGTATATGAAAGAAGTTATTATAAGCAGATTATTTTGACTAACAAAAATAAATATTTTTATCTAAGAGTCCTTTTAATTTGATTTTGTTCCTAAAACTTGGTATCTTTTTCTCTATACTAATATGACAATATCTGTTTTTTTTTTCATTTCATCTGATAATATGAAGTATTGCATTTAATTTAGAATTTTTATTAGTGAGTAAAAATTTGGCTAATTATTAAGTGATATAATTGAAAATAATTATTCACAAAGAAAGATGGACAACATTTTTGCACAATACATTTTATATTTGAGATATTTATTGCTGAGATATTTATAAAAATTTGATATGCCAACTTTGTTATTATATTTTAATTGAATATTGCACTGGAGTCCAATTACTTTCATTTATAATTCTTCATTAACCTTTTCAATATTAATTTACAAAGGTGAACAAAATAATAAAAATTCATGTTCAAACTATTTGAAATTCAATTTTTAATTCTTCAATTTGAGGAATATAATTTTGAGCATTATTATTATTTGAAGAAATCAATTTAAATGTATTAAAGTAGGATAAATTATTCTTTGACAACTGGGTATACCAGAGATAGAGTTTTGCCAAAAATGATTAACTGAATCATACATATGATATATCAACTATTCACATCAAAGTGTTTATGTGTTTTTTATGGCAACCAAAAAGGCTAAATCTTTTCATTAATTATCATCAGTGATCTAAGGAATCAATTTTCTTTTGAATGAAGGACACATATCAATTTCTTTTAAGAGTTCAAAACATCATTTTAAAATGATGTCATGGCTAAGCCACCTAACTTCTACATAATATAGAAAATTGCTGTATTGTGAACTTAATTCATGCAATAATGCATTGAATTGTCAATGATTCATTTACTGTTTTAATTACTATCCTCATGATGTGTTCAAATTAAATTTTTTATAACAATGTGAGTCCTTGTGTATGATACAATGAAACAATTTTAGTTTGTTCTTGTACCATATTTTCATTTTCCTTTCAAATATAACTACTCCAACATTAACATCAATCATAGTAGGAACTCCATCTATAATAATACTTACTAATTTTGACCAGTCTATGTGACATTTTAAGACTCACAAGTATAAGTCATTCCTTGTCATTGTTTCTGAAATAGGCACCATATCCCATAATTCTTTGATCACATTCACTGGAAAGTATTAATAGTGTCTATACATGCATTAACTGCAGTGGAAAATGCTATAAGATTGTATATTTTTTCATGCACTATATGTATTAGAAGTTCTCAACTATATCTTCAACATGTTCCACAACTAGATTTCCTGATAAGCTTATATTTGCAATTTTTGTTTATTTTCTGGACATAATTTTGACTGCACTTAAAATACAATTTTTAATAAATTCTCCATCAGTAAATGATTTTAAAACCCAATCAATTTTTTTCATTTGTGACATAACTACATTTAATAATAACACCATTTGTTTTACTAGCATTCAAATATATCCTTTCTTAAAATTTCTGTTCATTTCTTAAATACTTATGTTTAACATCACACATTTTTTCTATATATTTATCATAGTGCAGATTTTTTTCATAATGGCATTTTTGGTTACATTTTTTTACTACAGTGATAATTTTGTCTACATATCAAACATGTTTGATACTTTTTATTTTTTCAAAAAATATGCTTTCTATTTTTCTTATAAATTTCTGTCTTTTTTATTTATTTTTCTTTCTTTTTTTTTTTAACTTTAACTATTTTTATTTTTTTAAAACTTTAAATTCGGATGTTGCTACAAACAAAAATTATATAAGTTATTGAAGTAATCTTTTATTAATACATTATTGTATTACAGTGACAATTTGTAATTTATTTACATTTTATCACATGACTAAAAATGGCTGCATGACATGTAATTTCCATTAAATGAAGACAAAATTTGAAGATTAAAAATGTACAAAAAATTAGAGTAATAAATTTTCTTTTGCTTAAAACTAACATAAAATATTTAGAAGTTTGAATTTTTTCTATTTTAGGCTCTGCAAGATGTTAGAAACATTGGTTTTTAGAAAAGAAATCATTAAAATCATAGGCCAGATATGAAGCATCTGTGGTCCAAAACCAGCTCATAGACTGCCAATTTGGGACCCCTGCTTTAAACATTAGTTTTTAATGCTGCCTACATCAACTTGAAGATTTTATTTTAAAATGGATATCTTTGAAAATAATAGACAAATATTTTATTTGACCTTCAAATATTATTTATTGGTAGTTAGTCTATTTATAAAAGACAAGGCACTTTTCCATTTTGGTATCATCTTCTATAAGTTTGGATATCAGTGATTATCAAGTTTATATAAAATTCCTATAATATTTAAATCCCCATTTTCAGATCATTTTCTGGTATTTGCTTTTATCAATGAGGTCTGGGATTTAAAGTGGAAATAATGCAGATTATAGATTTAGTAATCACCTTTAACTTCATCTTAGCTAACAAGCTAAAAACTTGAAATTCAAATCAGCCTAAGGTTTTAAACCTAAGTCAATCTATGTAAACAATTACAGAGATCTGAAACCAGTTCAGTAATCAAAACTGTCAGATGTATATAGTATTTAAATCTCCATCCTTGAACCAGTTTATGGCTTTTTGCTTTTATCAATGTAGCCTGGGATTTAAAGTTAAAAAGTTAAATACTCAGAATAAAGACCTCAAATGTATCTATTAATCAGTAATTACTCAAACTTATATAAGATGGCACTAAAGTGTAGAGCAATTCTTGTTAGGTCACATTTGTTTAAGCTGCTTAAGCTGGTAGTTTGATGACTTGTAGTTAATATTAACATTCTTTAGTACAATATACATTATTTTCAGTAAAAGTATTTGCTGATTTTGTCAAATGTAGGCATAAATAGCTTCGTTTTACTGAAATGTAATGTTAATTTATTAGGATTCATCAATTTAGAGAAATGTTTTGCCTGTGTGGTGCCTACAATTAATAAAGAATTAAAGTTACTCAAATATATAGCTATTTGGATTGGTTTCAGATCTATATGATGGTTTAAGCAAGTTGTTGAGTCCATAATTTGCAATTGATGAGAATTTTACATTTTAGCTAGATAAACAAAATGGAGTTAATGGTGGTTTCTGGATAAATACCTTCATTTCTTTTAACTTTGAATACCAAACCTCATTGTTAAGGATAAAATCCAGGAAACTAATTTGAAAATGGGGATTTCAATACTAGCAATAAGAATTTATAGACATTTGGTAATTAGTGATATTGTTACATGAGATGCACTAGAGTGTAGGGATGCATTAGCCCAGTGGTTTCCAAACGTTTTTGACTATATACCCCTAAGATAGAAAAAATAAATATCATATATCCCAACATTGAAAGAACAGAAATCTATATTGATGTGTATTGTAGAGGAAATAGCCTTATGTCATTGTATAATAACCAAACAAACTATTATCAACATTACTTTCTTTGTAAACAGCTTACAATTTAATGTGAACAATAAGACTGCATTTGTTTAATAATATCTGAAAATTCTGGTTTGGTGTTTTCTGATACTGTGATAAGAAGGTCTGGCTCCAAGTTTAATTTATTCCGATATTTGATTTTGATACTTGTTATTGCAGAAAATGATACTTCACATAGATAAGTAGAATGAAATGGTAAGAGTGCATCACTTGCTGGGCTTACTACAATGACATGCTTGAATTTCAGTTTGATCTATCAATCATGATGCGATTTTTACTGAAATTTGGTTTTAGTATATAAATTTTTTTCTACAGTACAGGCTTTTTCATACTTGCACTCCAATATGTAATATATAAGGGGTTTGAACTCAGACTTTCAGACAACCCTCAACTATCCACACTATCTCATACTGCTGATACACACACATGTCACAAAGATAAATAATCACAAATACACATATTTTGTGCTAAACCAGCATTTGGTCCAGATTATCATCTCCACACATATATACAATCAATGCTTAGCTTATATTAAGATAGCCAATCTTCATACTTTAATGGACAGGCTTCAATCTGCTCCACAACTCGTTGTAATTTTGTATTGCATCTAATTTCAATTAATTGCTCTTGAGTAAATATCGGAAGGTGTTCAATTTTTACACTTTCAGCAAATGGATATAAAATCCATTGAAATTCTTTGACAGAAAGGTCTGTAAATAAGTCACAAAAATATGTTTCTAAACTTTATATATATATATATAAAAGAATTGTGTTTGTTCCACATTTACATTATTTTCTGCAATGAAATCTGACAAGGTTGGAAACATTTTCAAACATCTTTTCAAAATTCTCCCTCCACAGAACTATTTTCCTTCTAAATGCAGTTATTTTCTCATTCATTGTTAAATTGGAGGTGATGAGAATGGGAAAACTTTCGTCTTATCGGCTTCTAGATGGTTTGAATAAACCTTTGCAGCGGTTAGTATGATTTCAAACAAATATTTCTGTTTAAAACCATATTATAGTCAGTTATAGAAACTACAATCTAAGCTGATCTATGCTT
The DNA here is from genome assembly GCA_028023455.1 of Epiperipatus broadwayi. Classification (NCBI taxonomy): domain Eukaryota; kingdom Metazoa; phylum Onychophora; class Udeonychophora; order Euonychophora; family Peripatidae; genus Epiperipatus; species Epiperipatus broadwayi. The sequence goes on from JAQFVV010006342.1 coordinate 522,292, forward strand.
AAGTTAATCTAAAATTAAGACGCACGTGTTTTTGGCTACCTACTCAAAGATATGTGTACATCACTTTAAAGATCACTGCAATCTAGTCTTATTGTATTAAGCTGGAAATTATGGTGATTTATTATTATCACTCTATTTTCACTTTTAAGTATTAAAATGTGCCTTTATTTGTGTTGTTTGTAGGAAATCCATTTAAAATGAATATTATATTTTAAATTATGAATTTATTTTATAAATATAAAATAATTTTAATGTTTGTTTGTAAAAAGCATGCATGCACACATCCTTATAATAAATCCATCTATTCTTGCGTATAAATTTAATGATTCAAAACTTATACCATTATATTCAATTTATTAAAATTTTCTACGTTATGGTATAAATAATATTTACTAAGACAATAAACCTCAAGAGTGTGTGCTTGAAAATGCGAAGGTAGGGACCTCTACAGGTCTTAACCACAAGCTTACGCTTTGGAAGAAAAGAGGGGAACCCTCTTACTTCAACCTACTTTCTATATAAATAGGTGAAGCTGAAGTGGTTAGATCTGAAAGCGTGAAGCTATTCAATACCGTCTGATGTCAACAAATTTTATTTCCGTCTTTAAATGTTTGAACTTGATTCTATTTATAAACAATTACAATTATAACTATTTATACTATTTTAAATATCCAGCCTTCTTTTTATTCAATTAAGCGCATTTGCCCTGTCCAGCTTGACTATGATTTTTCATTTTTAATCATAATTATTATATAGTTGTTTGAGTTAATCTTATGTTGCACAGCACATGCTAATGTCGATTTCTATATTTCTTTTTAATAGATTTAACAAATAGTATTGATAATAGATGGACAATTGAAATCTTAAACCGGATTCCAAGAGATTGTAAAAGACCCAGAAAGTGATCACATGTGAGATGGATGGATGAAATAAGAGAGTGGTGCAATGATGCTGTGGAGAAGAGAAGTTAAAGATCGGAGAAGATGGTTTGAACTTGGAGAGACCTTCATCCTGCAGTGGATTGATAATGTTTGATGATGATGATGATTACAAAATAAATTTAATAAATATTTATATTACGTGTGTGTATATATATAGTTCAAACTTCATTTATTGTATTTTTATCACTGTAAGTTTTAGTAATTAAGCTTGGATAACATTCACACCTTTTTAAGATTGATTTTGCATTTCCCAATCAGACTTGTTCAGGAAACATTCGCTTACAGGATTATCAGGTGCAATTATTTTTAATTCAACACTTCTAACGTAGACAAATCAAAAATGTCTCAAGCCACTTCAGTATTTTGATTTAAAATTCATTAGATTTAGTAAACATTTTACGCTTATTAATTGTTGTACTAACTTGCGGGCAGACGTATAATTTTGTTGGGAAAAGTAGAATTATATTTGAATAAACAAATATTAAAGATTCTTAACAATTTTCTTTTTTAAAAAACCCATTTATTTCTAATTGGATTAACACAGTGTTTTGTCATTTTTACAAGTGTAGAGAGAATAAAACAATATATTTATATAAGTACAACCAGAAATACACTCCATTCTCTAACCCGTGTAAATCATTATCAACCACTTTTAAACAAGTGTCTATTTTTAATATAGAAAAGATAAAGGGGAAAAAAATGTATTGTGAATTTTGAGATAAGTAATCAAAAATCACAAATCTGTTTATCTGCATCAAATGCTGATCTTTTCTGCATGGTTTACTGCTATGGTAAAATAGTTTGTTCTAGAGATCAGGGTACATGGATTCTAATTTCAGCTCTCCACTTCTACTACTCATACTTCTTATTAACTCTCAAGCAATAAACCATTTGATTGTATATATATCTTTTTTTTTGTATATACAGAAAAATTTATTTATGGAAATTATAGGGGATTTGAACCCAGATTTTCAAACTCCCTTCAGCTATCTAATCTATCTCATACAACTAATACACATTACCACACACATGTGAAAAAGATAAATGATCTCCAATATATATATATATATATCATGCTGGACCAAATGATGAGTGCTTGTTCAGCATGAAATATGTATATTGAACATCATTTATCTTTCACATGTGTGTTGTCATGTATATTAGTTGTATGAGATAGATTGGATTGCTAAAGGGAGCTTAAAAATCTGGGTTCAAATCCTCTATTATTACATCTGAACTCCAGGGATATAAAGTATATCTGTATTTAAATTACTATTTATGTATATACATCTATTAAAATGATAATTTTCATAAGCTAGAGATATAAGTGATATATTATTTGGATTTGTCTGTCTATGATTTATTTATTGTACTAATATACCCATGTTTCATCTGGGTAACACTGGCAAAACAAGTTTTTTTCATAATAGCTCTTTTGTTAGGGGGGGGGGGGGGCTTTAAAGAAACAAAAGAGTTATTATGAGAATAACTTGCTCTGCCTCAGGAATTGCTAATTAGTAGTAATTGATAGTTTCTTAGTAACATCAAAAGTTAGTGTTTCTCTATTTAATGTATATTACCTTCTTATTTTTATATAATAGAATTCATATAAACATTTAATTCAGTATATATATATATATATATATATATATATATATATATATATATATATATATATGAAAATACAGTACTTAAAAGTTTATAAAAATATATGTATAACCGTCACTTAGAAGCACTTTCAACTAACTTGTAACTTTTGTAATGATAGTTGGCAAAGCTACAAGTTAGTTGAAAGCGCTTCTAAGTGACGGTTATATATATATATTTTTATAAACTTTTAAGTACTGCATTTTCAAATATTTGTTTATAAATTTACGTATATTATTTTGAAGAAATACAGACATCGATTTGTAATATTATATATATATATATATATATACATCGATTTGTAATATTATATATATATATATATATATATTCTCTTTATTGATTTTATATGCTCTTACACTAGCAGATTTAGTATCATCACATCCTGAAAATTTAACATATCAATTGGTATTACAATCTTAACATGATGTTGCCAGGATTTTATAGAGCATTCTTAGTTTAAAAAAATTTAAACTCTTTATGGTACAAATATAGAGTTCTATATCTTACTTTCATTCAGTAAATTTGTAAAAATAACAGTCTTATACACAATTCATTTACTTTAAATAGTTACATCTTTATGAACTGATGTGATTATACTTCTCTTTAATGAGCTGTAATATGTGTTGAGTGTACTGAAATGTAGCAATAGGGATAAAAGTAATGATGCAATGGCCGATCAGTTTCTCTATACTGAATCTCTATAAAATGTGTCTTTTATCTTGTTAAATGCAGCAAAAACTGCCAAGATAAATATTGTTAAAGATTTATTTCTGCACTACCAGGGGTATGCCAGTAATATCTGATATTTGTGAGCAAAACTTTAGTTGGCATCCCTATATTCTTTCTCTGCTAAAAAATTACTTTATAAAAATATATCAGTTAGTAAAAAAGGAAACACAAAATATGTTTTTATTGAGAAAAAAGCAGAAATTATACAAAAAATGTATAAAACAATAAACTTACAAGAAGGATGCAAAAATGAAAACAAAAATAATTCAGAAATAAAAGTTATTGGCAAGAAAATCATGTGAAAATTGCATAATTAGTTTGATATAAATTAACAAATATAACTCATATTCATTGAGAATTATTGGGTGTTTTTCTCAGAAAAATGTTCAAAAGCTTTAGAATGTAGTATTAATGTTATAGTAAGTGATAATAATGTAGGGAAGGGGGTTTATAACATAGATTTTTCTTAATGCTTTCATTGATTTTTTTAATTGAAAAAAATATGAAGTGGTCAGTATCTTATGAACAATAGCTAACATCTAAAGCTTTACTTTTTGTTTTCTAAGCAAAGATTTATCAAATATAATATAATACTAAAACATTTATGCACTTTATTACTGTTTTACAATGCTTTAATTACCATTCTCTTTTTGACAGTATTGATTGCCCCAGCAATCTTCTTCAGAACTTTCATTTATATCTCTAAACCTTAATTAATTTAGCAGTTGAGGTTTAGAGATATAAATGAAAGTTCTGAAGAACATTGCTGGGGCAATCGATACTGTCAAAAAGAGGGTGGTAATTAAAGCATTGTAAAACAGTAATTAAGTGCATAGATGATTTAGTACTACATTATACACATTTGCCAATGCAGTAAAGAAAGATTAGTTATTATACTTCTTCAAAGATTTATTATAAGGGTGATCTTTCCTTTTTAGTGATATTTCATGTTAAATGCATTGTTAACATCATCACCAATCCAAAATAACATGGTGTTAGAATTTTTTCAATATTTTAATGTTTATAAAGCAAATATCAGACTCCAAAGCAGAATTTTATAGATTTATCACAAATCAATGATTGTTAATTAATACTTAAGAGGAAACCTTAAAATAAAAAAGAATTGGTTCATTTTTTGAAAAAGCGTTTAGACAAACATTGTAAATGACTTTTATTTTTGTTGTTCTGATTTACAAATAAGTTTTTAAATATTTAAAAAGGTAATTTTTTTAAGAATATTATTCATTTATAAAATTAAATTTAAAATAAATCGAGTCCAATTTATTGAGTTTTGGTATAAAGATTTTATACAGAAGTGAAAGTTGAGTATTTTCAAAAACTCTCATAAAGTGGAACAAAAAAAAAGTCAGATGTCAGAAGGGTTAGCAGATAAACTTATAATTTTATAAACCAAAAATATTAAATATTTTTGGTACCAAATTATATTTAACTATATTTTATTTGGCAAAAAAATCGCATATATGTTTATAGCATATGCAAATGTGCATAAACCTGTAAACAGTAAACTCATGCAAATTCATATTTTTACTTGTTTATGTAAAATTACTTGTTAAAACTAGATTAGAATGAAATAAAACTTAAGAAATAATAACAAGTAAATGATTATAAATAATTTCTTGAAGACAATATAAAACATAAGTAACATTTAAACAAAAATGTAATTAATGAATACTTTTTTTAAATAGTTCCTCTTTATCAGGAATGTTTGGCATCTTTACTATCCTGTTGCCTGTGTGCATTGCACAAATTACATATTATATTAGCATTCACCTGATCATCACCAGCTGACAAAGTATCTATTTTTTTTAACAATCTTTACAAAAATAGTCTTTATAGGTTGCATTCAAAACATGACTAACATACTGTAGATTATTTAATCATTAATATATCTATAAATCCACAGTGCTAGAAGAAGCAATTTTTGCTTTTGCTTTTAATCTGTTAAAAATTTAAAACTTCATTGTCAAATCTACCTAATATTTTAATACCTTTTTCACAAAGGTGACAATATAATCAAAGCACCATTGTCATGGCAATGGAAACAAATTTAGAATTGATATACATCTTCATTTAATACTAATTTTCATTTCAAATATCTCATATTTTTTAGTTTCAGTAATCACTCTTTCTCTCATATCATTATGTAGCAGTTATATAATATGAATAAACTGTTATGGATAGCTAGATATGACATTGCAGTAAATCTTTTCCATTAACTTCATTGGACAATTTGCTAAAGAAGTTATAAATTATATACCTTTATTTTGTCACTCCTTTATTTTGTCACTTTGTATACATTTTTTAGCAAAGAAAACGATCTTTCAATTTTTTTTATATCTAGTATGGCCAGTATAATGTCTTGTTCATTCAATAATAACCCACAACTTGTTTAATAAATGTTAAATCTTTATTGAAAGCATTTACACTAGTTATATATATATATATATTGAAGCAGTCACTCTGTAGTCAGTGAGCTTCATGTTTTCATTTTAAAAACTAACAATCTACAAGGGTTCAAACCCAGCATTCATTTGAATTTACTAACAGTGTTGTCACCTACTATGTGGTTATATATATACAATATGCAGAAACTTTCCTATATAACAAATGTTTATAATTTTAATTGTGTTATTTTGTTACTTTTAAATATTTGATTTTATATTTTTTTGTAAAACGAAAAATTTATAATCACGTAATTTGTAATTTTTTAAATAAAATTATTTGTGTTTAAATCTCAATTTTGTAAAAATATAAAAGAAAGAAGATATAAGCAAGATGGCAGGTTCAAATTAACCCATTGTGAAGGTTTGCTTCACCAATTAAATATTTTTAAAGCTTGGCTTTCATTAATTAAAATATTATTTTCTTATCATAATTTTGTTTTGGGTTTTTACCTTTTATAATTTAATCATTTTAACTAAAGATATTTTGCTAATGAAATATTTTTTGTTTAATTTATTTTTATTCTTAAATTCTTTTCGGTTGGAAGGTGATTTGAACCTTATAAGCTTCTTATACCTTACTTTTAATTAAAAATGGACTGCAATTCGGTAAGAATTTATTAATTGTCTTATCTGCCTCTGGACCAATGAACAGAGGCATTCCTGTAATAGTTTGGGATGTATAAATAGAGTAGATTGGAGATAACGGCTCTTTTTCTCTTTGCTCTTTGAGTTTTTCCATTCCTTCTTTCCCAACAAGAATAAAAAAAAAAAAGAATATTAGCATGATAAAGAATGTCAGTTGAGTAGGAAGCCAAACCATCTTTCCCATGCCTCTCGGTGCTGTCTCCAGAATGCCATCATGAAGCTCCTGCAGCAGAAGAATGTTGTCACCAATGAAAAAGTAGTAATGACCAAGATTGCTGATCATCATAAATCGAAGCCCAGAGAATAAAACATTTAGCCATTGACCCAGAATATGCCAAGATAACAGTCCAATATCTATGTAAAGTTGTCTGTGCTTGCCTATAAATACTAATTATTGTTTTTTTATATTTATCTGCCTGTAATGACCTCTCTATAATCTGTACTACATTTTTATAATATTAATTCCAATTTCACTTTTATTCTAGCTTTATGAGTCTGTGCATTTTGTTTAATATTAATATATAATATCTTCTATGACATTTTAAAGTTTTCTTTTATTTAATATGCTAATTTAGCTTAACATCACAAGTTTGATCTATAATTGTTTTTTTTAAGTAAAGTAAATTATAATGATAAGAATTTATTTATCATTCATTCTCTATAAGATTTAATGTTTAGTATGTTAAAATAGACTCACGGGGTTGATCGTCCAAGAACCCTCTTGTTTAATTTTATTTTGATTTTGTTAATGAAAGATCACAATTAAGAAGTATGTGTTAATTACTGTAACTACCCAAATGGGCTGAAATAACTTGATGCTTTAATTTTGTTTGAAGTGTATATGGGAAAGTATAAATGACTAATTAAATAATTAAATAAATGTCTTATTTGATTATCATAGCATGATTCACTATCATGCCTACTATTATGCAGAGGATTAAACCATTTAAAGTTGTAATATTAAACATTAGTTTTATTTTCATATGTATATTGTACCACTGACATATCCCAATATTTCTCTTCAGTGTAAATGCTTTGTGATTTGGGAACTTTTGAGAATCCGAAGTTACCCAAGCTTTTCTGAAGTTTTCCCTTCATTTTAAAAATCATTCATAATCAGGAATTATACTCTTTGTGGAATGTGAGGCTAAGATATTGGATGCTCTATGGGGGATACCATACACTGGCTCATCATATCACCAAACCTACCTCAACTTTCATACCGCTTCACCATACATGCGAACGTATGCCTTCCTCAGCTGGGCTTTCCTTATTTACATATTTAACCTTTTCCATGCTAGCAGTGACAATATTCATTAATTAAAATTGTTTGTGCCTGTTTCATCCCAATAAGTCATAATGGTGTGAAAATTGTGAATCATATTTAGAGAAGTGTTTTATAAATTGTTGTAGTGCACTTGGTTTAAAGCTTCCTACCCAGGTTTTTTTTGTATTAATGAATCATTCCCATAGACACATATATTTTTATTCTCTAATAATAGTAAAAAAAATATAAAACAAAAATGAGAGAAATTTTTATTTTTGCTATAAACAAATGGGGTTTATAACTAATCATAGATAAATTGCTTGTACTAGTTTAAATCAATTATCAATCTTTCACTCCTCTTGTAAATAGTTATTTTGGCATATTGAATTCTCACGCATGACCTAAAGTGATTATTGTAAAATTCAGATTAACAGTAAATAAAGAATCATTAAGTGTTACATAATAAATGTAAAACCTTCTAAAGTGAAATCGTAATATATATATATATATATATATATATATGTGTGTGTGTGTTTGTGTTCATTCTTAAGTGAAATTAAAGTATATTTTAATTCTATCCAGAATTCAAATCTTTATTTTGGTTACTTATTAAAAATAAAAAGGTTTTTATAGATTAATATAATTATGTACTATTTTAATTCTTCTATGTTATTTGGGGATTCATCCTTGACAACCCTAATTCGAGTCTCATGTCTCTTCTTCGCTGTGCATACAGGCCAGGAAGTAAATGTAATTGCTCTGTGTCGGTTGAAGTGTTGTTTTATAGCACATGTTTGACTGGTACAATATATACATATTCAGAAAGAACCTGAACTCAGACCCTACAACTATCCACTCCATCTTATACAACTGATGTACATAAATACATGAGAAAAAGATAAATGATCTCCAATATATGTATTTCATCCTGAACCAGCAGTCATTACTTGATCCAGATCATCATCTCCCAAACATCTACAATCACTGCTCAATTTATATTAAAATAGCAAATCTTCAAACTTTATTGGACAAGCTTGAATCTTCTCCTCCTCCAACTCTTTAACCATCCATGTTATTAAAAATCTGATATATATTTGGGAGATGGTGATCTGAACCAACTGATAAATGCTGGTTCAGCATGAAATACATATATTGGATATCATTGATTTTTTTCACTATTTTGTTTATTAAAAGCATTTACTTTAAGAATTAGATAAAAGTTTAAATATATAATTTTTTATCTATTTAGATTTAGGTTATATTTTCATATATATATATATATGTTGATTGAGAAGATAATTTTGAAGTCAATTCTTTGTACAATGACTTTATTATTAGATGCTAACTATGTTGTATTGTTGATTAAACTTTCATTATTTGACATGTTAAATAACCAATACACTATATATAAAATATTTGTTGCCTAAATGTATATTTTTTTTAATTATTTCTAAATTTTAATAATGACTCTAAAATATTTTATCACTTATAAAAAAAAATCAGTTTATTAGTGATACAAACTTTCAGTTATGATGGATTTTAGTTTTTAATATTCTTGTAATTAGAATACTAATCAATAATTTATTTTAATGCAATAAATCAGTACCCCTTTTTTCTGTCAGTTTTTTAATAATAAACAATGGAATTCTTATATATATATATAAATTACAATTTTACCTATAATAACTATTACTGAACAAAAAACTGCAGTTACAGCAAAGTATTGAAATCTTTCATAAAGTTAACTTCAGAAGAGATTAAATATAGCATCAAATGACATCAAATAAACAGACTAAAGTAAGAACATGTAAAGATAGGAATGTATTTGAAGTTCGAGAATGGATTTCGCAAACTTTTTGTTCTTTTTTTTCTTCTTTCTGAACTTATTAATAATCATATACGTTTATGAGTAATTGCTAACAAATAAGCACCAACTTAAAATTTGTCTTACATGTTTTAAGTTTACAAACTGATATTAGTGTGAACGTATGTGTGTTTATGATTTTATATATGCGTACATTTTTGTGTATATTATATAGAAAATACTTTTTACATTACTGTGTGTGTTTCAGATGTCCATTAAAATGATCTATAAATTTTTGATTTGTTGAAGATTGACAAAAATAATTATTGATCTCTACAATTGATTTTTTTATTTGCAGTTTTTCATTTGAAAGGTCTATAGATTGGAAGTTTTATTTTGAATGGATTGAATTAAGAAATCAATAAACCATTATGTTATTTTTAAAATTATATAAATGCTGTAAAATGTTTATTATTGTGGCAATATTTATATTCTATTATATATATTTTTCTTCTTCATTCTTTATTTTTCTTTTTTTCTTTTTCTTAACACACAACACACACACACATATATATATATATATATATATTGTAATGGGCACATACAACGTTACATTATTATTTTTTTTATTAAACTTGAAAAAATAAAAGTTCGCAAATAAAACTTCTTTTTTAAAAATTAAAAATTGAAAATTAAAAAATCATCTTAAACTCATATATATATAAAATCGCACAGATAGAAAAAAAAAATTATTAAAATAAAATTTTATTAAACATAGAAAAAGTATTTTAAAAGCAAAAACTTAAAAAGATTTAGAGATAAAAATATATCTTTAATTTTGGAAAACACATTAATTAATCATAAAATGGAAATGATTGTTTTAATTAGTCAAATTAAACTATCCCTTGGGCATTTAAAATGTATAAACAATGGTCAGATATGAGAGAAAACAAGGAGATCAGAATGGCCAATAAAAGAAATCACTCATGGAATCGGACCTCAGTGAAAAGACCATCACCATCATTGTGACATAATGTCTACTGAATCTGAAAGTCTACTATAAAAAGTGAAGGAAAAAAGAATGGAGAGAGATGTATGACAGTAGTGGTGATATCCCTTCAGTTCTGCTAAGAAAGAAAGAGAAATGACCTATTGTTTTCTACATTGAGGACCAGCTAAAGTAAAAGACCTCTGGATGAATAAATAAAATGGCCAACAGAATACCAATTTCTTTAGGACGGCGTGGAAACTCACGTTCAAACGGCAAGCAATGGATAAAAAGGAACGTTTTAAAATTGTAAGAATTTTTGAACTCTAAGCTTTAAATATATTTCTAAAACTCCAGTATACTAAACAATAAGAACTTTAATTCTAAAACTTGTTCTGTATTTAAAATAATTGCACCAACTTTACTAATATGTAATTTTATTTAATGTATTTCTTTTGTAAAATCATTTCCATAGATTTATTTATTTATTTTGTTCTTTAAGTTTTTATTATGATTTCTGTTTTTTGTTAAACTAAATTATATAAATGTTAAACTTAAGTCGGGCTTGAATTGCTATATAGATTTGTAAAGTTATATTAGGGGAGGATAATCTTAGGTTATTTGTTTCGTAGTTAAATTGGGTCAATGGATTGGATATATTGGTGTAATTAGTAGATGTAGTATGAGATTCGCTATGGGCAGAATCGCTTTATATGCCACACACTTCCTTTTTGCCTATGGAATGTGATCGTAAGTCGGCAAAATGACTGCAGTCACGATCGTAAGTCGGCAAAATAACCGCAGTCCTTTCCTATGGAGTTTTTTTTATTGCTCTTCTCATCAGATAGATGTAGTATTCCTATCTGATGAGAGGCAATTTCTTCTCTTAACCTATTTTTGTGCTGCCGTATTTGTGTTACATTGAATGCATCAATATATCAGGTGGATTGACATTGTTTTGACTGTGAACTTTTGGCCTAAGGATAAATAAGGATAGAATATTTTCTTTCAAATGCAAATCTATGTAGTTTATTTATACTCGGCACTCTAAATAAAAATGTATTAAATTTAAGTAGGGTATGGACATTGCATGGATTCGTTAGTGGTTAATTGTGTTGTGGTTTTCATATTCAGTTAGAATATATGTCATCAATGCCAATGTGATATCTTATGATGAATGCCATTGGGTTTCTTATATTCCCTCTGCAATTGACATTATCAATGACTTTGTATTTTGATCGGTTATGTTTATTTTGAAATGTTTTTAACCGTGGAATCTATGCGGCCGATCTATACTCAACATTATAAAACAAACTTTTATAAACCCATCTGTGCGAACTTATAAAAATTAAAATGTGAACTTATAAAAATTAAAATATAAATTAAAATCTAAAATAAAAGTTAAAAATAATGTTAAATTTTAAAATGTAAACATACTAAAATAATAACGCTAAATGTTATATATATATGTGCGTAAATAAATGTTTGTGTGTTAATTTCTGGCAGTGGTTTCCTTTAATTTGAAAATGTTTTTAGATAAGAATTATTTTATTATCTCTGCATCTTCACTGAGCTAGTGACAATGGGCTAATGACCGGAATCAAAATATATATAAAATAATTTTTTTAACTTACGTATCTGCCTACTTTATAAATTTTCTAGGTTCAAATACTTAGATGGCACCCTTGTAGTGCAGATATGTTAAGTATTACTCTCTGAATTGTTATAATATATATATAGTCTTTTGCATTTGAGAAGTCAAGGGAACCATTGATTATGTTAAAAAACTTTTTTGGCTAATCTTTACTTTTGAATTGGTGGAAATTTTATTTACATACATACATGTATATTTTTATATATATTGAGATGGTTATGTGTCTCATGAAATACAATGATATAGTAGTGGGTGTGTGCGTGTATATATATAAATTTGAAAGTAAAAGTAAAAATAAGCACAAACATGTAGCTATTTATTATATTACACTGGAATGCTGTTAAGTTAAATAATAATATTGAATTTTAAAAATTATTATAAATTAAACATTTAAAAAGGTCTATTTAATGTTTTGTTTTGATTTTTATAATTAAAAAAGAAATCTAAAACAAGTTTGTTTTATGTTACAATAAATATACTGGTAATTATAAAATTTCCCTATTTTTAATTAGATTAAAAAAGTATTTTTTTTTAATTAAAGCTTGCACAATATATTTTAATAAAATTTAATATAATATACTCTGATGTTGTTTAAAGAATTAAAAATATTTTGAGATAAAAATTTGTTTTTAATTAAAGTGAATTAAAAATGAGTTATTAACTTGTTTTTTAAATCAAGATAATGAAGAAAAAATGTATTAATTATTGTTTTTAAATTTCTTGACACAGTATAAAAGGTTGATTTAAAAGATCATTAAAGAGATTACAACAGTGAAGCATTATTATTGTGAAGTTATAACTGAAGACAAGTCAGCTGCTTCTAATGTCACAACAGTTGAGTTTCAATTCACTTGGAAGCAAGGGCCTGCTTTTTGTGGTTTTTAGCATGCCTGAAGCCTACCAAATTATAGAGAATAATGGAGCTAATTTAAATGTAAACAATTACCTCATTTATACCTTTCCTGAAGACATCAATAGTTTAATCTATTCATTTAAAATGGATCAGCTTACCAAGAGATTCTACTGGCCTGTTGAAGAATTGCATTGCTATGATTATATATATATGCTGCTTTATCTATATGCAAACAAGCACAGACACAGGTAGTGCATCATTTACATAAAGTGTATACAGATAACATCTTTTAATTGTAAATATTTTTTGACTAAATTATTCAACTAAAACTAAAAAAATAAAAGGAAAAAATAAATGACCATGTCCAGTTTTATTTACTAAAAGGGCAACTCAGAAACTTTCTATATTGGAGATGAAAAACAAAAGAATTTTCTAGCAATTTTTTTTAAAATGTTTACAATTAAATGAAACTTGAAAAGAAAAAAATGGAAGGAAAACTTTTGTGTAGGTTTTTTTTTCAAAGAGAAAAAACTTTCTATAACTTTTTAAAATGTGTTTGGTAAAAGTAATTACAATTAGTAATATAAATATTTTACTTAATAAATTTATTTGTTAACCAATAAAATATCATTAGGATAAAAACACCAGTGAGTGGACACAAATTTGAATGGGTACCCATATATATTAAAATCAGTTATCAAACACATATATGTTAAAATTAATTATGTATCATTAAATTGTGATAGTTTACTTCTTTATTATTATATCACAATCCAAGTATGGTATGGCACATCTGTGTGATTATATATACATATGTCATGTAGGCACACATATATATTAAAATCAGTCATCAATCGTATGTATGTTAAAATTAATTATTTGTGTATCATTAAATTGTGATAGCTTATTTCTTTATTATATGACAATTCAAATGTTACAGCATGTCTGTGTGATTATATGGATGCATATCATGTAGGCACATATATATATATATATATGTTAAAATCAGTCATACTTTATGAATTATTACAATCAATTGTTTTTTTATATACAGGCATATCTGTGAGCTTATATACAGGTATGTTTTATGTAAACCTATTGAGACATATAAATTACAATGTAATAGCATATTTTTTTACATCTTAAATTTATATTGTTTTAAGTTATTCCAGTGAATTAATTTAATTCTAAAATAGAGTTAAAATATTATAAATGTAATTATCTCTTACCCACAATAACTCTTGTTCACTGTACTGGAATTCTGCATAATGGTCAATTATATATATTGGGGTTCATATTTAGTGTTATAGACATTCAGATAGATGGTACTAAGGAATATCCTTTAAAGTCTATGCACAGCATTTCATTTTATTTATTTCTTTAGAAATTTAGTTTATAGTTGGCCAGTACACTAGTAGTATTATGTGGCCAGAGCATTGATGATGGTCAGGATGTTTTTACAATTTCAGTATTATTTTTTACTATTGTATTCTGATGAACTAGCACCTGATTCTGTGCATCCAAATTATTGTGTTGTATTGCTGCCCCATGTTTGGCAATGGCTAAATAATTAGCCTGGTCTATAGTGGACTACTTTCAAATTCAGTCACAAGACTTATTGTTCATTTTTATTGTTGATCATTCTTGATAATGAATGATTATTTTTTATCTCTGTAATGCTAGTAAATTTATACTTAGTCTTTGTTGAACTCTCATGCTTATCCCTTTAATTATATTCATTGTATATTTTGATTAGTATGGTTCATCCCTCTGGACCTCTGCACCATTAGAATATATAATATGTATGTTCTTATTCACTTCAATATTTCTGTGATTTATATATGTTTACGTCCTACTACATGAATTATATTGTAGAGTGCCTTTCTGATTCATCTTTCTTTAATATACATGGATACATATTCATGCAAATAATGGTTCAGGACACAATAACAGAAACATTTACTATATTTTTATTACGATATATTTCTAGTAGAATATAATTATTTAACACTTAAACAATATCAAGAGAAGTATTATCCCATTTCTTGCCAAGCAAAGACTCTAGTGCTTTAAGAATGCTAGTGGAAGTTGTCATTGACTTATTTGTTATTCAAAAATGCCCCATGTGACTCAATTATTTC
This sequence comes from Epiperipatus broadwayi, assembly GCA_028023455.1. NCBI lineage: Eukaryota > Metazoa > Onychophora > Udeonychophora > Euonychophora > Peripatidae > Epiperipatus > Epiperipatus broadwayi. Next base: position 537,429 of record JAQFVV010006342.1, read on the forward strand.
TAATGTTTCATGTGGTTGAGTAAGTAAGTTGTGAGGTGTATAACATCATTCTTATGTTGATTGTGTAATTCACATAAAATAGAACATTATAATCTTTAAAGATGACAGTGTTTACATCATAGTATAAATTTGAATCTTGTAATGTTTAAGAAGTCTGCTGGCATTATCTCTTTATAAATAGTAATTATTGGTCCAAAGGATTGCATAATACAATTTTTACAAATTATAATAGTTCTACCACCATCTTTAATAATCGGGAGGTGGCATTTTGGTCATACTTTTAATTTGGCAAATTTTATGGCTTTGAAAAAGTATCAATAATATTTTGATTGACTAAATATGCTTTCTGCCATCTGTTATCTGTTTTTATGTTAATTATGATCCTACTACCGCAATCTACTATTCATACTACAAAAAAATGTCTTTAAAATTACATTTTGACAATTAATGTTTTGCTTCAGATGAACTGTTTTAATATATAGTATTTATTATTAAATAAATAATAATATGCATTAATCTCTGCAATAAATTGTCATGCCAAAAATAAGTAATCAAATGGTCAGTGACTTGGGGCATCATGTAATGCTCAAGCACCAAAATTAATAAGTACGGCTTTGGCTCAGGAACCTTCAATTCTCTCATTCTATAATTGCACTAAACCTGTTAAATACAATCCTTCATAATCTCATTCTGTTTTTCATGTCTATAATTCTTTTTAAATAGATAAGAAGCTTTGTTCCCAGAATAACTACTTCGTTTTATTCTTTCATATTTAGTTAATACAAAATTGAATTTGCAACATGAAGCATTTCATTAGTATTAGACAATGATGACTAAAACCATAACAATTTGACCCTTTTTATAATTTCGACACAGCAACTTCTTGTGCAATATTTCTTAATACCTCTTAAGAATTCTATGTCTAAAAAAGTACTGCTTTATTATTTTGTATATTCTGTGTGTAATTAAATATGTTTATATATATATAAAATTAAGAGCATGCTAATAACTCTAAACAAGCTTTTTTTTTTTTTATTTATGATAAATGCTACTACAAGAGAAGGCATTCAAATCATTTTTATCTTGGATTGTCCCCATCCCCAGACCGGTTTCGACCTATGGGTCTCTTCAGTGAGAAGTTGGGACATTAGATCTAAAAAACCAACTCAAGCAAAGCATTTATCTAAAAGATAATTGTTAGAAGAAGATCTGAAACTTTTAGACATCTACATGTCTTTAAAGTCAGCTCTCCAACTGAAAAAATCATATGGGCCTGAACTTAATTCAGATACTCCATATATTAGTAGGCTTAGCTCTTTATATATATATATTGAAGCAGTCGGATCTGAGTTCGATCCTGGCTTCATGTTGTTTACCCTAGTGCTAACCTTAAAATGTCCGATGCAATGGGGCTTTATACGTTCAATCCACGCTAATTTCCATAATGAATAACTTGTTTCAAATACGTAGTAAAATTAATTAGTTTAGTTTAAATTTGATCAATTCTCTAAATAAAAATATTCATGAATTTATATATATTAAATTGCGTGGATTGTGCGTATATATATTTGTAAATATTAAATATATATAATTGTTCGAAAGTTTCATTGCGTCGGGAATACTTGTTTTTTTCACCTTTAAATAATTTGTAAAGTTTCGAAGCTACATTCCTTCGATAAGCTTTAAAATTCTTAAAAACAATAGTAAAGTTTTATGAATTGGAAAAAGATAAGGATTCATTTTTCTAATTAAATTATTTTCAAATCTTAAGAATTCATTTTCAATTAGAGAAGGAATTCAAGCTAATTAGTTTGAAAGCCTTATCGAAGGAATGTATTTGAAAACAACTAATTATAAAAAAAACACATTGATAATAAAATGAGCGCTAGCCTTAAGGCATCTGGACAATATATATAGCCCTGAAAAGTCAGGAGGAAAAAGAAAACTAGCTTTTGTTGTCAAGTAGTGCAGTGAACTCTGTGCGTATAAATTGTATTTCATCATGATAGAGGGCTAAACATCAGGAATCTGGCTGCGGTTCCTAAAGTCCCTAGAAATCTTCAATGGGGCTGCTGAATCTTTTCCGGACCGATCATTCTGCTAAAATTATGGAGGCTACTAAAATGCTGTTCCAATAATTAATCAATGGTGCCTACGTTTTCAACAACTTGGAGGAGTAACTTAAGGACAAGCACGGAAGAGTAATATATTTCTATAATGAACGTTAAACTTTCTGGCCAGTTCGAACTTTATTTTACTCGCCTCCTATTTAAGAGCTCTTTATTCTTTAATGTAACAATTTTTATAAAACCTTTTATTCATGCTAATGTAAATCTATCTCGTAATTCTTTAAATCTCTAGTCTTTAAACCTTTTCTTTTCTTACTTGGCGGTTCATTTAATATATATATTTGTGTGCTTTATTAATGTCGTATTTAAAATTATATGCCAATAATTTTTCGACTCGATGAGCTCCTTGGTTCCATTTGCCTCACGCAAATAATATAAATTTTAAATAGTTATTCTCGCCCATTAGAACTAAATTTATAAGTTCTATTAATCATCGAGTCGAAAGAAATATTACATGTTTTCTATTTTTATAATTAGCGAATAATAAATTATTAGCTCCATTTTTCACCTATGTCCCCAGCTCCTAAGTTACAAGTGTTTATATACTCACAAAATGTTAAAATATTGATTTCTTATTCCACTAATATATATTTATTCGAATATAACCTTAAATGTTTTTATTGCAAAAAGGGTCGATAAAGGGTTAAATGTGTTTTAATTCCACTTTTGTTATTTTATATTAATATTCAGGAAGGGCACGATATTAGGGCATAATTAATATAACTTACAAATACTTTCAAATAGTTTGTTAAAAGCTCGTTTGACTTTAATTAATTGATCAAGTTATCACGTCGAGCATTCTATATGGGTTTTAGTTTTCAATGATAACTATCAAGTCATCATCATCGAACGTTGCTGACGTAGGGCAATGTTCCGCTCCGTTAGGCTGGTTGGTGATCATATTTCTCTTATTTAAAATTATCAAGAAGAAAGTACTTCCGCTCCCTTCATAGTAGTCAAAGGGCGTAAGACTTGTTAAATGCAAGCCGCCATAGGACTTCGATCATCGACTAGCAATCGTCTTTCAAGTGGATTTTCCGGAAGAGCCTGCTCGGATGCTCGTAATTCGTGATGAATTGATTTAAATTAAAGTCGAACAAATTCTCAAATATATTAATAATTAAATCTGTTTTCACATCAAGATTAAAGTTATGCCCTAAAATACGTATCTTGCTCTTCGTGAATAGATTTTCGAATGTGAAAATAAATATCACATTCCATCGTAATCAAATTAGAGCAATCATTTCCTTCATTAATGAATACCTTTATCAGCCTTTATATTTCTTGTTGGGGCATAGGCAGAGACTTTCAATTTACGTAATACTTGTTGGCATATGATAAGGACTGCCACTCTTATTATAATTGTAAGATATCTTAAAGACTAGAGGTAATTAATGCATTCTTTATTTTATGAAACAAAACAAATTATTTTTATTAAATATTTTCTAACATACTTGGTTTTCTTAGTTCATTATTCTTTTTATAATTATTTAAATGTTAATACCCGCTGTCTGTGTTGGCAACCCGAACATACATATGATTCGATTTATAAAATTATTCAAAGTATATAAATTCTTAGATATTAGTGTTACTCAGGAGTCTCTAGTCCTCACCAACCGTTGAGCTAGTTCTTGGCGCATAGCACTGTGCCGTCGATTTCTGCTATCTGAGCTGTTGAGTTGGGTTTGAATTCAGTTTTGGTTCAGCTGAGTTTGAATCCGATTTGACGTGCGGTGGTGGTGGGTTTCGACCGGTACAATATATATAGGTATAATATGTCCAAGAATTATTTTTAAAGAATATATAGTTGTTGTTGTTGTGTTTTACATATAACACTAAATTTCAAAATCTGTATTTCAAATTTAATAAAAATAATACAATTTCAAGAATAAAATTAAAATTTTGTGAAAGTATTTTTTAGATATATCTAATATTTCAGATATTTTATATAATAATAAATATTCAAATGGAATTAATATTAATGCTAGATGTAAATATGGCATTATCAGTTTATTAAATAATATATTTTTATACACGTATAAAAATTTTTATTTCGTTTAATAACTAACTAAGAGTATCTCATTTAAATTTTATTAGAATGAAAATATTTCATTTTATGACAATAAACTTTACGGTTTTATTTTCCAATATTATATCCAAAGTGAAATATTACTTCAGTCTCCCTACTTGAGATAAACTTATCATTTGTGAAAAGTGGCTCTCTATAAAATTATAAATCTCAAATCTTAATGATCTGTTGTAAGTAATCACTCAAAAGCAATGAAATTGTTTAAAAACTCAATAATAGGAATAATAATACTATTAATGAGATGCTATCAATGCATAGAATCTGTATCCCTTATTACAATGATTATTGAGATTGGGTAGAACATCTCTACCAGTTAAGATGAAGAAAGCATATCGTCAAACACATTTTACAACGCTTAGCATCCATTAAACATCATTCAATCAAGAGAAGATTCTTATAACTGCAGTTAATTCCACAACATTATTTTTTCCAAAAATCTTATAGTACATTATTTGGATTATTTTAATAAGATTATAGTGTTTTTCTTTTCATATTTGAAATCACAAAGTAAACAAGTAATATCAATGGAAGCTACAAAGTATTAAAACAAAACCTCTGATTGTTTTTTTGTTCATGTAAAGAGAATTATATTTACTTCTCATCTTGAAGAATTCTTTTATTTTTATCTTGTAATTTAAAGGAATTAGCCTTGCATCAGAATCTAAGATCGTTTTAAACTATCAAATCATTAACTGTGATAATAAATTATCACCTCCTACCTCATTTCAGACTGAAGGTTTTCCAAAATTCTTTTCACTATTCCAAATTTATAAGTACCTTCTAATCTATACATTACCCTAGCAAATTTAATTCATCACTTTACGTGATCTTTTTTCAGCTCTTGTAAAATCTCTTAAGATCCAGTGTAAAACTTTAGTTGTTGCCTATTTTATAACATTTCTTCAAATTCATTTTCAATTATGCTTATTAATTCTCTCAGTGATATCAGTAGCGTATCTAACCAATATATTTCACTTTCAATTTTTTCTTACTGTGCTCTGAAATTTCTACATTGCTCTTCTATTAAGTATATAAATATCAGATCCATAAGCAAGAATTGGTAGAATACATTAATTTAACATCTTTTCTTTGTATTACGTGAATGTAATTTTTTTTAATATTATTTCAGCTGAAAGGATTCTACTACTAATTTTATAATTTTTTTTTTGCCCACATTAATCATCTGGTTATTATATTTATAGTCAATTTCGTCAAAGACATTATTAACGCACGTTCCTACATTAATTTCCTTTAATAATTTTTACTGCAATTTTTGGTAAGGTCCTTTTCTCTCTCTCTCTATATATATATATATTTGAAAACCAGGCACTCTTCACAAACCATATATATATATATACTCTTTGTACCTCATTTTATTCCATAAGTATTTTAAATAAATTTACTAGAAAAGATTTTGGAAATAAAATCAGCCTGACAAATACATCAATATTAATCTCTTTAATGCTATTATGTAGTTTAATCAGTGCAATTATAATTTAACTATCAGAATTTGACAACATTCTGAATCTATATAATGTTATTTTAAAGGTTTGATCATCAATTAAAACGTTTATAAACCAAATATCGATTCATAATTCACAAATTTAGCTCAAGATGTCGATTCATATTCAGGAATTTACTATTTAAATTTAATAATTGGCAGTATATATTATAATCATTGCAAATTCAGTTGTTTCTTCTGATCAGTTTGGGCGGGAATGATTTGTAATTATCTCAGAAATGATAGATGTATCTATATCAGTTAATATTCTTCTAGTCATATATTTCATTTATACATTTTGTGCATAAATTTGGTAATTTTATTTGTTCATCTGCCACTATTAAAATTATATCAGTTGTTACAGCTCTCTTAAATTAATTATTGTAATGATAGTAGAGTTTTACCGTCATTAATTGAAATGCGTATACGCGTACTTACAGATAAAAACTATAGCAAAAAGTAGTTTTAAACAACTAATCTTATCTAGGTTTCCACTAATACAAGTCATACTGTAATGTAATTGCGCATGCTTTTTTATTTAAATTAGTTCATTTAAATACTCCATTTGTCAGATAATTGGATGCTGTTTTCTATAGACAAAAGAGAGCGTAACATCCAATTATCTGACAAACGGAATATTTAAATGAAGGGAAAACAACATCCAATTATCTGTCAAAAGGAATATTTAAATGATTTAAATAAAAAAGCATGCATAATTACATGACAGTATAAATAAAACAGCAACAATTAATTTAAGAGAGCTGTAGGAAATGCTGAAATAGTTTTAATAGTGGCAGATGAAGAAATAATAAAAATACTACCGAATTTATGCACGAAATATATCAATGAAATATATAATGTGACTAGAAGAATATTATAACAGATGTAGACCTATCACATTTCAGATCATTACAAATCATTCCCGATAAACTGGACTCGAACCGATCAGAAGAAACAACTAAATTTGAAAATGATTATAGTATATATTTGCAATTATTAGATTTAAAAAGATCATGAATATGAATTGGCATTTTGCATTGAATTTGTGGATTACGAATCGATATTTGGCTTTACAAAATTTTAATTGATCAAACCTTTAAAATATCATGATATAGATAGATTCAGACTATTGTCAAATTCTTTTAATTAAATTATGACTGCACTGATTAAACTACATTAAAGAGATTAATATTGGCTATTTGTCAGGCTGATTTTATTTCCAAAACCTTTTCTAATAAATATGGAGAGAAAAATAGGTGGACCTGACTACTGAGCACTTATTGCATATATGTGTAGAGATCATAATCTGGATCAACTGATGATTGCTGGTTTAGCATGAAATACTTATATTGGTGATTATTTATCTTTTCGACATGTATGTGTTCAAGTGTATCAGTGTTATGAGATAGAATGGAGAGTGGTGGGTTGTGTGAAAGTCTGTGCTCATATACCTTATGTATTATAAGAATTGCAGTAAAATTTATTAAACCAATTGAATGTAGAAAAGTGCTGTTACGAAGGTATTTGAAGAAATTATCTAAAAATGTAATGACTAGATGATTAATGTGGGGAAAAATATAATTAGTAGAATTAAGTTCAGATAGAATCTTTTCAGAAGAAATAATATTAAAAGAAATTACTAACACAAAGAAAAGAATTGATCTTTATAGATTTAATTGTGTGTCATATCTCTACACTTAAGAATACAATGTGTGATATTTTGAATTTTTTCTATTCTTTATTATTATACTTTTTACAGATTTTGTCCAAATATTTTGTAATGGCACATCCGGTTTGTAGTGTCATATTTTCTTTTTATTGCTTAAATAATTTTGAAATAACATGACTTTGCCATTTCATATCAATATTTCCTCTTATTGTCATTATTAAGTGTCTGCATCATTTTTTTCTAAATATGCCATTTAAAACTATTTGCATATTTTCTTTATGTCAGTAGAAAAGTTACTGTTGAGATAGGTAATCTTTTTCTTTTTTGTTATCTGTACAACTGTTTTTAGTAAAGTATCAATTATTTTCTTATTGAAAATATTTAAATCTGAGTCATCTTCAAAGTCTTTATACTTTAAAACAACATGCAAGTAAATTCGAGATTAAATTCATAGATAAATATATCACACATTGTCACCGGCTATCTTAATGATTTTTGTATCCATAACTTTGTAATATCACCTTTTAAATCTCACTAATTGATTAACTTTTCTATTTTAAGCTTATAAATCTTTTCATCTTCTTGAATTACATATTTTTGTTAATCAAAATACAACTTTGCTCTAACCTCATGTAAATACTTCCTCGCCTGTTTTCAGTTTGGTTTTTTCACAAAAACATAACCTACAATGTTTTCTTTTTATATAAATTTTAGGAATCTATATTTCTTCATTCTCACTTTTTTATATATAAAACTGGTGTAATTATTAAAGTGATAAAATTGTCTGTTTTTACATTCTTACTTACAATTTTTATTTTATATAATTAATGGTGGCTTTCAAAACCAAAATTAAACTTCTAAAATTTCTGTCCAAGTAATTAAAATATTTTTTTTATTTTTACATTCTAAATCTTACCATGATAGATATTTTAGCGTCAAGCGTTGATAGTCTAGCGGTTAGCATAGCTGCCTTCAAGCAGCTGGCTTTCCCGGTCAACGCATTTGACATATGAATAAAAAAAAAAAAAAAAATTTGATATAAAATAATTGGTGATGCAGCTATTATTTAGGATTTCCTTTTTTTAATTCAGCAGTTTATATATATATATTTCAACTTTTAATATAATATGGTAACCAAATAATAATGTTTCATGTACTGTGGTTGGACCAAATTTATTTACATATATTTCGAATTGCAAAATTCTATTGAATTATATATAGAAAATACATTTTTTATTATCCATCAAAGTATGAGACCAAGACTACTAAGATTATATGAGTAGGTCAATAATAGAATATGTACATTAATGACAATATACATATTATGAACTGAATCATCTGGCTTATTTAATTAATTACAGGTTCCTATAAAAATTATAGTATAGATGCCTACTTACATATCTAGTATAAATAGTTTGACTTACATTGACTTAGTAATATCAAAAAATAAAAAGGTATATTACGAACATTGTCCTATTGTCATTAGAGATAATTATAACTTTAATGATAAATTAATACACTATACAGGCTTAAACCTGCATCTATATATATATATGGAATTCGAACTCAGACTTTCACATGACACTCAACTCTCCTTGCCATATCATATTGCTCCACCTGGTCACACACGTGTTGAAAAGATAAATAATCACCAATATTCATATTTTGTGCTAAACCAGCACTCATCAGTTGGTCCAGATTACCATCTCCACACATATATACAATCAGTGCTCAGCTAATCTTCATACTTTAATGGACATGCTTCAAACTACTCCAGCTCATAACTCTTCAGCCTTCCATTTCATTGAAAATCTGATGATGGAATGTTCACTTTAATGAAGTAAAATAATATAATATATATAACAAATAAAATGTCCTTTAATTAAAAACTATTGTAATAACAATAAAAATAATAAATATAATGGTAATTAATATTATATTTATTTTTATATCAAATATTAAATCACTTCATATATATATATATTGGTCTTCTCTTATGTCAGGTGTCAAGGATAATAGTATTCTAAACACAGTCTTGCAGAGATTGGTCTATTTATTGATTCAATCAATATCGAATAAAATATTATATAATTTGTGTCATTTTAAAGAGTTGATAGTTTCAATTATATATATATTACAGCATTTTGGAATAAAGGTACAGTTAGGAGAAAGTCACAATATAAATAGAATGATGAATAATCAAAATTTATTCTGAGGAAATTGTTCAGCTTATAATTTTTATAATAATATTTCCTTTTTGTTTTTCTATTACTATAATGAACATGTTGGTTTATTTCCCCATTCGTTTAATTACAGCTAGCATGGACAATCTTTATTAAACAACAATCCTTATTAGCTATTGATCAAGATGCATTAGGCATTAAAAAAAACCATTTGTCATACTCAGTACAAACTATGCCAAAATAAAATTACTTTAAAAAATGTTTATATAAGTTTTATATAACAAAAATTAGAATTTAATGAATTTTAGAACAAGTAGAAAATGAATGAGAATAAAAACATAAAAATTTAATGAAAGGTTATTGTGCTGGCATAATTGTAAATTAAGCCATACATAGTTTATAAAGGGCTGCTGGTTGTCCATGCCTGATCTATTTCAATCTTTTTAAATATTTTTAATTATTACTGAACATCTAAAATTGATTTTATTTAAATGTTCTAATATCAACTCTTTAATTCACTTAATGTTTTATTTATAAATATTATTTTAATATTTAAAGAGCAATTTTAAACTTTGTAAATCTTTTCCAGAGATCAAGAACAAGATATTTATCTCCTACTTCAACCTAATTTTTAATTCAATGCTGTTTTATACAAGATGAGCATAAAATCATTAAAAATAAAACAATTAATATATTTATTCAGATATCTATTGTTATTGAATAAGGGTGCATTGGTTAATTTCCATCATAAAAATGTTAATGATCCTAAAGAGTTTCATTATTTTCTAATATACATCTAAACATCATTAATGTTTATGATATATAGTAGTTTTTAAATTATTCTCAAGAATTGTGAAGCTATAGTAATCTAATACTAAACAATAATCTAGTTTAAATGTTTAGTTGGAATACCTTAGTGCCAAAACACCTAAAACTACCTTAGAACAAAAAACATATATGAAATTCAATAATTATTTTTCAAGGTGATGGAGAACAAAAATCATATATACAAAAAAAAACAAAAAACTACAACTTAATTATGAAAAACTATTAAGAATTATAGATAAGAACAATGAATAACTTTTAATCATTGAAATATATATAAAGTAAAAGTTATTTGTTAGCTTGAAATGGAATTTAAAACATCACATGATCACCATTTCCTATGCTTACACAAGCTATTAAAACAATAGTGAACCCTCCATACACTAGTGTCACCCAATGCAAGCCTTGGTAATCAATGAATGCAAGAAATTTTGTGCATAAAATCCCTATCTAGTACATACTTGTCCAATATTTCCAGCCACAAACTAAAAATTAGTCTGGGGATATTAGATAAGTAGACCCTAGATAGAGATTTTATGCAAAAACCTTCTTGTATTTATTGATTACTATGGTTTGCACTAGGTGATACTACTGTATGGAGAATTTACACACTAATTATAGTAATTACACATCACGTTTAAAAAATTGGGATTAATATTAAATACAGTGATAAGATAGTTGTATATTTATATTATGTTCATAACAATCTTAATTTTAATTTTATAAATAACGACATGCATGAACATTTTTTAAATTTGTACTTCGGGATTTTATATGTTTCGAAAAAAAATTTAAATATCATGTGTAGAAAATAAATATTTGTTTGACATTTATTTTTTCGCAGACTTTATGTCTTAGCTTAAAATAAAATCTTTCAAATAGTCACTGACATTGAACTGTTTACATGAAACATGTGATGTAACGTAATGTAGCGTTGAAAGTTTTCATCAGCATTCGGTACATTATGGCAAAACTGAACACCACTTCATCAATTTCTTTTATTTAATAAACAAAATTGTCCTGTGAAATAAATTAGGATAATAGATAAAACGATCACATATAGGTAAAAGTAATTACAATTAATTAGGGCTCAAATGTGATCTCTCTATAAGTCCATGATAAAACATGATTCTCAATTAGTGTTGACAAGTTCTTTTTTAGATCAAAGAAAAAGATGAAGGGCAAAAAAAAAAAAAGTATTTTAAAATTTAAAAAAATTATCCACGCGCAAAATATGTCACGATCATGATTCGCTGAATGATCAATATAATAAAATGACAAAATAATTGTGTTAGGATAAATATTTATAAGAGATTAGTTCCAGTATCAAAAAAGAGCAGTTGAAATATACAGAATAGTGAAGATGTAATGAGAACAATGCAATGAACCTTCAATTAATGTATTTACTCCCCACAACCAAATTACCATACAATATTATCAAAAATTAAAGTTCAAAAACACACATACGACGTTTCGTATTTTATTGATTATTACTTATATTGATTTTAGTTCAGAAACTAAAGTTGCAAATATTATTTTAATTTTCATTATCTTTAAGACAAACTATTAAAACTAATATCTCAATGTTTTTGTCCATGATTGAAATGTGCGCAAAAAAATTATAAATTTACAAATTATAACTGTTTCAGTTTAAATTTTGTCTACTTAAAAATGAGTGCTACAACAAAAACATTTTGGCAAATCTATAGTAATAATTTGAGGCATTAAATTTCAAATTTAAGAGCAAAGTTTTATTTGTCTGCAATGTAAGTGTACTCAAGTATTACTAAATATATATATACTTATATATCCACGAAAGTTTAATATTTCAACCAGAGAACTGTTTTTCATCAGAAATATATATATATTACTATTTGAGTACACTTCATTGCAGACAATCCCTCCTACTAAAGAGCCCATTTACTAAAAAATTAACTATAGAAAATCAAATATTTTGTGATCTAGTGTCCATTGATATATTTATTGTTTATATGTTCAACTTTGGAGTGAGATAGATATTACCATAGTTACATTTTTTATCCAGAATTTCTAACAATTGTCATAAATTTACAATAAATTATTCATCTATTCAAATGTTACAGTATATAGAGTAAGGAAAGATAATTAAAAATCAAATATCTCCAAAGTTTTTGAAAAGCATATTAAATGACTTGCTTGAAGGCGAATGACGATGGCATTTTAGTTGTTAGACTATTTCCATTATCTAATGTTAAATATTGAATAGCTTTAGTAAAAACTAAAGAAATTAGGCGGAAGCTCATAGATAAGTATATAAAGTTTCTATTGAATGTTGCCTTTGAAAGGATGTCTCAGTTGGTGTTACCTTAAAATTCAGTTTTCAAGAATATAAAGATCCAAGTTTGATTCCCATGCTATGTACTATCACTGTTCAGGCCAGAAATATTTGAAGAATAATGCCTTTCAAAACACTGTGTATATATTTAACCTGTGTGCTATTACTAACAATTGAATGTATTTTGAAAAATTAAATAAAGTTAATTTAATTTTTTCTAAAGACATTCAATATTTAGTATTAGATGATGGAAATAGTTCAACATATAAATTGACTGTATTGTTTGCAGATTTTCAACTAAAAGAATATGTGAATTATATGTATCATTATTTTCTGGACATGTTTGGTAGATTTACTGAACCTACATCAGCCAGCATCATGTGCATTGAGAGAAATGATTCCAAATGCAAAATAAAGGAGGCATAGTATATCCTAATAATTCTAACTCTATAAGCAAAAAGGAATCCTGCTTCTCCCCCTCGAAAAAGTGAGTGATTTAACTCATTTGTGTAACTTTACGTTATATTTATATTTCGCACCCCTCCCACTTCTATCCACCAGTCATCGCTATAAATACAATATCAGTCCAAGGTGTCGAAAGAAAGGTAGCATATTATAATAAACATTGAAAGTTAGCGTTCCTAGCGTTTGTAATTTAATTGACAAAAATATATTAAAACATCTTACAATATATGTCTAAGTAATGTTCAGACATTCCTTAGACATATATTGATGTTGGAAATAGTAAATACTTTGCTACTTTAATAAAAATAAAAAAAGGCAAACAATTAAACTATCTTACTTTTACTACCAATTTATGATCATTTTTAGAAGTCCTAATCTCATTCTTTAGTAAGATATTTTTGTTGTTATTTTCAAGATTTAAACTACCTTGAACAAGAGTTATAATAAAATCAAATGATCTGAGAACTTCTTTAGTTTTACTGACCAAACATCAAATTAAGTTAAAATAAGTAAGCTTGTAGGTTTAAAAGAAAGATATGTAAGTATTAGTGAAAGTAAAAAATCATCCAGGAAAAAACAGGTATAACAACACTATATTTTAATAATGACATTAAATGAATTCTATAAATATAACATACTTTGATTAGTATATTCCTAGACAAATCTCTCAAATGTCTTATGGCCAATTTTATCACTTCAAAGCATTATTTTGTTTAAAATAAATTAATAAGTGCTATTCTTAGAATATGTACTAAGTTTTACTATTGTGATTTCATACATAATGCTTTGAACATCGATATTAAAAATTTATATTTCAAGCATGTGTATGCATGAACACAATCATTATCATTCACTCATAAAAGAGATAGCTGCACAAATCAATCTGTAAAACAAAAATATGACTATATCTCAACCCTAGTTGGTCCTTTAGACTGTTTATTTCATTATATTAATTATTTCACTAGAATCCAATTATATCTTAAAATATTATTTACAATTTTTTTGTAAAATAAAATAACTTGTTGCATTTGTTATAATCTGAGATTAATAAATTACTTGCATAGATATTATATTGTTCTAAATTGAAAATATTACTTCAGTGTAAGCAAATAATACTAGTATTTTTTATATGTTTCTAAATCTAGTAAAGTACACATTTAAATTTTAAAAAAATTGCATGTCATAAAATTTTGAATGGCAACTGATCATCAATGATGATGATGATGATAACATTGGGAATAGTAATAAAAGTCACTGCCAGTAAAAAGCAGGACAACTAAGTTTTACTATTGTGATTTCATACATAATGCTTTGAACATCGATATTAAAAATTTATATTTCAAGCATGTGTATGCATGAACACAATCATTATCATTCACTCATAAAAGAGATAGCTGCACAAATCAATCTGTAAAACAAAAATATGACTATATCTCAACCCTAGTTGGTCCTTTAGACTGTTTATTTCATTATATTAATTATTTCACTAGAATCCAATTATATCTTAAAATATTATTTACAATTTTTTTGTAAAATAAAATAACTTGTTGCATTTGTTATAATCTGAGATTAATAAATTACTTGCATAGATATTATATTGTTCTAAATTGAAAATATTACTTCAGTGTAAGCAAATAATACTAGTATTTTTTATATGTTTCTAAATCTAGTAAAGCACACATTTAAATTTTAAAAAAATTGCATGTCATAAAATTTTGAATGGCAACTGATCATCAATGATGATGATGATGATAACATTGGGAATAGTAATAAAAGTCACTGCCAGTAAAAAGCAGGACAACTGACATCTACAAATATTAATATTTATACAAACATAATTACATATGTCACATTCAAACTAATTCAAAGCTACATGGCACATCCCAGTGAAAAGGTGTCTAGTTCTCTCTTCAAACTATCTGCAGTGCCACCTATTAATCACTGCATGTATTATATAGTGATATGTTCATCTATTCATCATTAAAATTTTAAGGTGCTAGCATAACAGGATCATGAGTTATGGCATGAAATATGATACTATTTTATAATACCTTTGTAGATCCCTTCAACACTCTGCTCTCCCTGCCCTCACATAATCTTGCAAACTATATGAAAACACTTTTGTGACTCATGATTCCATTTATGTGCATAACTTATTTCTAATATTTCAGTATGAATTTTTTCTTATTTAGCAAAATTAAATGTGAGTGCATTGTCCAACATGAGTTAAAATACAAAACATACTGTTGCATTTCAGTGCCTTTAAATTTTTCTAATAAACATTTGCTGTATAAGACATGCACTGAGTCAAAGATAGCACTGAAGAAAGCTTTGGAAGAAACAAGTAACCTTTTCACTGACGCCAACTGTTTATATTCTGATATTTGGTCATTAAGAGTGTTTAATTCTTTCTCGTAACCTGATCCAGAGTTTCAATAATGCTAAATTTTAGTCAAAATTAATTAATTAATAAAGACATAAGAATATTGGTTATATCAAATATGAAAATTTATTTTTTCTCAAAGAAAAAATTCTTTACATAAAGAATAAAAAATACCCTGCATTAAATGTGTTTACATTAAAAATAATTTAAGTAGATAGAATTAGAGTTTAATTAGTTATAAAAATATAACTTATTGAAAATATATATTAGTGACTTTCATCACAATATGATGAAAACTGAGGATGGCAAGACATTGCAGTTTTGTCAGAATGTGACATGGTATAAAAGGAACTTGGAAAACTGTTAGTATAAATTCAATATAAACATTCAGTATTATAATTTTTTCAGTTTATAACTAAGAGCTTTAATTTTCTAAGAATCCTCAATTTATAAATTATATAAATCGGGGAATTAAAGTTCTATGGAGCTCATTTAAAAAAAATATATAATATATTGTCTATACAAAATTCAATGCAATTATAAAGAACTTGAATTCAGATTTTTAAGCTCCCTACAGTTATGCACTCCAGCTTATACAACTGATACATATGATCACATACATGTGAAAAAGATGGTGCTCTGGACCAACTGATGAATGCTTATTCAGCACAAAATACATAAACTGGAGATCATTTATCATTTCGCATGTATGAGGTCATGTGTATCAGTTGTATAAGATGAAGTGCATAGCTGTAGAGAGCTTGAAAATCTGAGTTCAAGCCCCTTATATATATATATATATATATATTAAAACTAATAATGTCCAAGGCTATATTGGTAAATAATGTAAATACATGGAAAAGTCAAGATTTAAACATACCAACATCAACAACATCTATAATCTCAACTTTTTGTCAAGACAATATTCTTTAAGCAATAAAGGTGGAAATCCATACATGATCTAATATATTTATATAGACATTAAAGATTGCAGCTTGATCATAGAGTGAAATTATTTATTCAAAGACGTTTAAGTAAACCTTATTAAATAGACAAATATAACATGTTCTGAATGCAGACTCACAAGGTATCAATTATAATTTTCAAACTACACTCTATGTATTGATTCCATGATAAAACTAATAATGCTGAAGGTTAGATAATGTAAATACATGAAAGCAATCAACACTTAAACAATATCAATAACAATCTCAATCTGATGTCAAGGCAACCTTTAAATAATAAAGATGGAAATCCAACTTTATATATGGTCTAATATATTTAAGTAGACACTAAAGATTGCAGCTTGACTACAAAGAGTGAAATTTATTAATTCGAAGAAATTTAAATAAATCTCATTAAAGAGATAGATATAATCTGTTCTGAATAAAGACTAACAAGTAGTCAATTATAAGCATTCAAACTGCACTCCATCTATATATTATCTACATAATAAATCTAATAATGCCCAAGCTACATAGGTAAATATTGTAAATACATGAAACCAGTCCAGACTTAAACAATGTCAAAAACAGTCAACAATCTCAATTTATTGTCAAGGCAATTTCTTTAAATAATAAAGTTGAAAATCTACCCTTATATATGGTCTAATATATTTATGTAGATACTAAAGATTGTAACTTGGCTACAAAGATTGAAATTATTAATTTAAAGAAGTTTAAATAAATCTCATTAAACAGGTAAATATAACTTGTTGAATGAGACTAACAAATAGTCAATTATAACTTTCAAAATGCACTCCAACTATGTATTACTTACATAATAAAGCTAATAAGGTCCAAGGCTAGATATGTAAATATTGTAAATATATGAAAGCAATCAAGTGCTAAATAACACCAATAACAATAAAAATCAACAAACTCAATCTATTGTCAAAGCAACTGAATTCCCTTTAAATAATAGTGAGGTTTATTTAAACTTCTTTAAATTAATAATTTCACTCTTTGTAGTCAAGTTGCAATCTTTAGTGTTTATATAAATATATTAGACCATATATAAAGATGGATTTCCACCTTTATTGTTTAGAAAAGATTGCTTTGACAACAGATTATTATTGATATTGTTTAAGTATTAGCTACTTTCATATATTTATATATATAATTTAATAAATATTAATACCATATTTTTATCTGGTTGAAGTCAAAAAGCTTGAAGAATAGGTGGATCTATTCTGCTCTTGATTCTGTGTAAACATACAGGTTATTATTTATTCATGGCCAGAGGAGGTTTTATTCTATTATATATATATAAGGGACTTGACTTAGACTTTCAAGCTCTCTATATCTATCCAATCTATCTTATACAACTGATACACATTACCACATACATGTGGAAAAGATCAATGATATCCAATATACATATTTCATGCTGAAGTAGCAATCATCAATTGGTCCAGATCATTATCTTTCATACATATATACAATCAGTGCTCAGTTTATATTAAGATAGCAAATATTCAAACTCTAATGGTCAATCTTCAATCTTCTCCACTCTCCAGTTCTTCAACCATCCATAATTACATTAAGTTTAGTATAGAAAATATTCATGTTTTTAAATGTCATATATATAATACAAATAAAATGTGCATTAATTAAAGAACTATTGTAATAACAATAAGAATAATAAATATGATGGTAATTAACTATGATACCGTCTTTCAATCTGCAGAAGTACTTTCAGTTAAATACGTAACCTGCCTCAACTGCTGTTAAATTCAAAAAATAAATGGAAGCATTCATGAGATTTGAGGTGATAATGTTTGCTTCCATTTTGTTTTTGGAATTTAATGGCAGTTGAGGCAGGTTAAGGAATTAACCAAAAGTACTTCTATGGATTGAAATACTGTATATAATAGTTAATTACCATTATGTTTATTATTTTTATTGTTATTACAATAGTTTTTTAATTAACAGACATTTTATTTGCATATATATATATATATATATATATATATAATAGCAATTTTTGAACTGTAAGCTTTAGAGAGCTTTCAATGCTGTGATTTATGTCACATCAAAATCATTAGAGACGAAAAAGAGGAAGCATGTATAAAATAAGAATTTGAATTATGGGTCTGATTTATATAGCATTGAATATTTATATTTGAAATTTGGAATATTAAAAGAAGATCAAAATGAATTGCACGGAGAATGAAAAAAACATAAGACATAAAGAATGAAAGAAATGGAGATTTTCTGGTTTGTTATTTGAGTGTTTGTTATAAGACTGGAGAATATAAATGTGAAACAATAGAACAAACAAAATTTAATAAAATATGGTAGAAGAAAAAATAAATCAGTCAAAGGAAGGAAAATCTTTCAGTAATAGATGTTAGAAATAGGGTTAATTTATTATAGTGTATAGCTATTTTAGAAAGAGAGAATTTAATTATGCTAATAGGATTTCTGGGCATACGGATTATGCATAGAGATTTCTGATTTCATTTAAGAAGAAATAATTCACATCACATGTTCTTAGTATTGTCTTTTTAGCATAGTAAATTATGTAAATGATTAATACAATTTAGTACTGCTAAAAACATGAAAACATAAAAAAAAAAAATACAAATGTAAGTTTTTTATCTTATTATACAATAATTTTGGTCAGAAATTATTAAATATTAAAAAATATTTAGGCAATGATTTCAATCCAACACTTTAACTATACTACCATTCTCAATCTATATATAAACAATTGCAATGCATACATTACAATAAAGGAGAGCTTTGGAAAGAATAAAAATTACTTCAGTCCGTAAGCAGAAATGAATATGGGAAAGGTGACCAATTGCGCATGTATTTTTAGCAGTCATATAAAAAATTATAAATATGACTATTTATTTAAGCAAAGCAAGAATATTTGTTTAACTTTGTTAATCCAAAACTCATATTAAGGTACACGGCTGCTGACACAAGATGAGTATCAAATACTTTCTTAAATGTGCATATCGTGAAAATATAAACTCTTGGACAGAATTCACAATGAAATTCAGTAGTTGGCATAGTAATAAATCTATGTTCTAAGAAGTTTGTAATTCTTGTTGTTTATTTGACAGACAAAGTGAAATAAAGCAAACTGGCAATAGGTTCAATGCCTATATGTCTACCATAAGTTTTTTACAAGGGGTGTAGATCATTATCACAGCACTAATTTTCATGTGACTCATTTGATTTGGTTCTTGCATTATATCTCTCTGGTAAAAGTAACTGAATATCCATCTGCAAAATAATATTTGATGACCTTTCTATAGTTCAATAAACTAAAAAATTATGAGTTCCAAACTTGGGCCCTTGTTCATGAAAATGACAGGCTAATGTTATACGCATTATACCATGGATCCTCCTCTATTTTTCTTATTAAAATATTTTTAATTTTTTTAAAAATAACCTTTAAAAGAAAATATATTTTTCAAAAAAGTATTTTCTCCTCTATCATCCCTTATACAGTAATTAATCTTTCAGCTCCAGTTTTTGGCAATGGATAGCATAACTATACAGACAATTATTAAACTATTTATTGCAAGTAATAAATTAATTCATAGAAAATTTAAATGATGCTACTAAATAGTAAATAAATGTAGGATAATAAAATTAGTGTTTGATTTAGCTTATTATTTGTTATAGGCTAATTTACACAAATTAAACTGTTAATCAGTTTATAAAAATATATAATTCTAAACTAGTTTTAAATCCGTATAACCAAGTGGATTGATAATTGAGCTTAAAGTAACGCCATCATTTGGGCAGTAGAATAAACATAAAAACTACTCGATGAAAGCAATCTTTGCTCTAGCAGTATTTCTTCCTAAACGGAAGTCAAATAATTAGAAATGAGTATGAGAATGATGCGCACATTGACTGCATTACCAAGTGATGTTCTGCAAAATATGAATCAGCAATAGCTGTCATATGTATGGCTGACTATACTAGTGGTTAAGATTTTAAAATATTTCTCTGACGGTATTATAAATTATAGTAATATTTAATATTTATAATAAGAGGTGTAATCTATTTTTATATTCATTAATATTTAATAAAACTGTAAAAGTGAAGCTTTGGAAAGCTCTTTCTAAATCTTCTGTAGACATTAATATTCTAAAGGAAGCAGAAAAGAAAGAAACAAAAGATCACAATTCTGGACAGCAATAAACACAACCTTTTGATTCTATTTAAAAATAGGTGGAAAACTAATTAAATAAAAACGTATGAGATTTTTTTTTTTGATGACGACATGATTAAGTAAAAATTCAACTTAAATCATTTTTAACTTTATTTTTTAAATGCAATTCACTGATATCCTTAATGGGATTTGGTATGATATAAATATGTGACAGGAATTATTCCTCACTCATGCGCTATAAAATTGACATGCACTATTCCATCAATAATTGTTTTAAAAACATAAGACATGTGTCAAGAGTAGTTCCTGTGAACATTTTAGATATATATATTATTAATTATTACGTATATACAAACTCATAAGATTCAGTGTCACAGATAGTAAAAAATGAGTAACGTTCTCTTCCCTGTGATGTATATTTAAAAATCAGGCTCATAATAAGTTCATGGCCTAATTTAGGAACAATCAATAATCATGGGTTTATTTAAAGAGTAAGCTCTAACCATAGATGGACTATCTATGGTTTTAAAACAATTATTGATGGAAGGATGCTGCATGTCAATTTTCTAGCACATGTGTGAAGAGTAATTCCACAATTTTATATATATATATAAACTGCTATATTACTAATTAAACATATGCATAATATATTTCCCATATGCTTTTTTCCATTTGTAACCATACATCCATTTACATTAATGTGCTAATTTGTTGACTATTTTCAGGAATATTGCTCTTGTATAGATAGATATATCTTTTCATTATATTAAAAATATAAAATTAAAGCAATAAAAGTAAATATTAAGTTGAATTAATATAATTTTTTATAGTGTTTTCCCACTTATTTATTAAATCATCAGAGGAAATGGACCAGAATGATTCTAAAACTTGCCATCCTGTTTTGCTGGTATGCAATAGGTATTCATTGCCAGGGTCTAAAGAATAAGAATAACTACCCATTACTAGTGACTGCGTTATTCTGGAAGCTACGCATATTCTGATCAATGCTAATTCTAAATTTGTAAATGGAGAAATGGTTTGATACCCTGCAAGAACTAATCCTCCAATGAGAGATGGTTCAATGGTTTTATTTTCTATCATCATATAGGCAATAAAAATTGAAACTTCAAATATGTAAGGCATACAAACAGAATCTGCAAAATCAAGCAGTGCCTCAATTCTATACATAGGCTTATTTACGCAACTAGAAGAAACTTCTCGTACCAGTAGATTTTGCTCATTTAAATCACCATGAGTCATTCCTATATAAAAAAAAAAAAAAACCAACTAAACTTTAAATTATAAAAATAAATTATCATTAGAAACAAAAACTAAACATGTATGAATGCATCTGCATATATATGTGTATGTGCGTGTATATGTATTATACACATAATGTTTCCATTAAAGAATGCGGCAGCTAATTTCATAAATAATGGTATGTATCAATACTTGTGTTAAATAATTTTATTAATAATTATAAAAGATATAAGCATATTAAAAATAAATTTAATAATTGAAAAAGTTTATTTTCATGTCACTATGTAGTTAAGATAGAAGTGAATAATCAATTTCAAAAAAGTAATAATAAAATAATATCCGCTGGTAGAGAAATTAAAATGTTATTTATTATGATGCCTGAACTACTGTTTTCTGATTCTTTCTTTTCATTGCATCAATGAGTAAAGTAAAAAGTTTACAATATTAGTCTTTGACAAATACAAAAGATATTTTAAATGAATATTTCTAATAATAAAAATTGTTGTAAAATATGTATACATTTTATTTGTTTAAAATTTTTATTTTAACTTATTAGAGTGTGATATTTCTACTTCCTTCTTTCTTGCAACAGTTTTCAGTTAGCTTGGAAAAATTTGAGATGCCATTCTTTGATTAGAAAAACAACAATCAGAAAATTTTAGATCTCACAATTTATAATTAAAATGATCATTGCCAACAAAATGTAATACTATTGTTAATAATTACAGTATACACAGTATGTCCTGTGAAAAGGTAAATAGTTCTTTCTATAAATTGCATTGAGTGCCATCCCTGAAAATGCTAGTATGTTTGGATTAAAATTTATGACATGAAATATGACATAGCATATTTTATTTTTTAACTTGTGAAGGGATAATGCACTAACATCAAATTTTGTTTTAAATTGGGTAAAATTCTTACTGAAACAAAAGAATTCAAAGTATTTATGCTAATTAAGCCATGACTTGCAAGAATATTTTCAAGTGATTTGCAAGATGTTGGATATCAGAGAAAGCAATGAAGATGATCTATGAAAATATAAAATACAATATAGCATTTCATGTTGCAACTCATGAACCAGGCATGATGGGTTGTGGTCAATAGCTAAACTATATCTTGATGTAATGCATGCATTGATTCAAAGATGGCACTGCAGTCAGCTTCGAAAAAAAAATATCAGTCACTTTTTCACTGGGACACACTGAGCATTATTTAGTAATGCTGTACAATTCAACCGTGGTTGTCAAACCTATTGATTCAATTATCTGTGATTTAAAAAAAATATTTATAAATTTCACACATATATTATTTGCTTATACAGAAATATCCATTTTCTTGTCTTTCATGTATTCTTTGGCATTGTGTTTACATACATGACAATGTAATGCTGTTGTAAATTTTAACATTAAAATTGGTTCAAAGTGAACCCAAAGCACAATGTTAATGATTTAAAGTTCTGACAAATTAAAAAAGTTTGAAGTGTTTTTTTATGTGATAAAATGAAAATAATTGACTTGTTTTATAAAGGAAAAAAGTCATATGTGAAAGCTGATTGAATATTCAATAAGAAATATCAATTTACAAAATAGTAAAAAAGTAAAAAAAAAAAAAATCATGCTAGGATTGTTGTGCTCCTGAAACTGTTAAAGATATATAATGAGCATTAATAGTTCTTAACACACTTTTCTGAATATCCCTATCAACAGACCAGTTTCTAGCTGTGGCAGTTGTCAGTAAGGTGGTAGGATATTCAGACATTAGATCTAAAAATACCAGCTCAAGTCCAGGATTTTAAATAGAAAATCTGAAATTTTCAGATATCTATATGTCTTTAAATCCAACTGTCTAACTTAGATAGCAATATGGGGCTGAACTAAGTTCAGATACACCATATATTAATAGCTTTAGCAACATAACATCAACAAAGCCTCAAAAACAAAACTATAATTGCAAGAATATCAAAGTCATACATCACATGACTTAATCTAATGACTGAATATACCAGCACCTCACTGATGACAGCCACAGATAGAAACTGGTATAAGGATATGGATATTTGGAAAAACTTGTTAAGAGCTATTAATGCTCATTATCTAACATTTGTAGTACAAGTCTATTAAATTAAATCATGTGGTATATGACTTAATTTGGGGCTTTGGTGATGTTATATTGCTAAAGCTGTTAATATATGGTGTATCTGAACTTAGTTCAGTCCCATATGGCTATTTAAGTTATATAGCTGAATTTGAAGATATATAGATGTCAGAAATTTCAGATTTTCTAATTAATAATTAATTATTAGATAAATGCTGGACTTGAGCTATTTTTATTTTTAATGTCTGAATATTCTAGCGCCTCCCTAATGACAGCCACAACTAGAAACCAGTCTAGTGATAGAGATATTCAGAAAAGCTTATTAAGAGCTAATGTTTACTATATAACATTTGATGTATAACTTGATTTCTTATAAAAACTATTAAAGTTAGATGATAGTAAGTAATAAATATTTAATAATGATTATAAAAGCATTCAATTTGTGTAAAAAGGATACAAACAAAACGAATGTCTCAGTAAACAATAATGTATTGCGTCAGAAAGTTTTGTGTATATATGAAGACTTTAGCTAACAATCTACTAATAAAATTGTAAGCAAGTTTAAATAAGGAATAGCAGTATAGATTCAAAAATGGCAACCATCATAGTTTTCTTTAGATATAATTGAATTCCTAACAGTATTTGATGTGTGTTTTAGAGCCATTTAAACAAAATTTGTTGTTTTTTAAATTCACAATGCAAATATTATCACTATGATAGCAAAAACTCCATATAAAAAATAGCTGTCATTAATGTAATATAAACATTGTGTCTTTTGCAATTCGTCATCATCATCAAATTTCATCTGAAAAATAACATAATAAATTTAATTTTTTTTTTGAGAGTATTCAAGTGTGCATACCCATATACTAGATATATACTAATACAATACATAAAAAATGTAAATATCCCCTCTCAATTTGTCTTTTTTGTAAGTACATTTTTTTTGTTAATTATTTTTGATGTAAGCCAATAAACATCACATGATCACCATTTCTTATGCTTGCTTATAACTGTTATTAAAACAGGCAAAACTCACTATAAGTATTGCCACTCACTGCAAGCTAGAATAATCAATGGATGCCAGAAGGGTTGTGCATAAAATCTTCATCTAGTGTCTACTCATCCAATATCCCCAGACTAGTTTCTGGCTTGTGACCTTAGTCAGTGAGGAGCCTTAGATCTGAGAGCACTACACCTAGATCTTAGGATCCGATGCAATCCTCCAGCAGTCACCTTTTATCTCTACTTAACTACAAAACTATGAGATTTAAATTGAAAACATCTCAATATTTTCAATCCAAGCTCATCAGCTTATATAGTCATATAGGTCTGAACTCAGTTCAGTACCTATACATTTTGATGTCTTTTGTTCTTTAATAACCATAGCCACCACTATCCTATTAGGCAGGATTGTTTTTAAGCTAACAAACATCACATTATCACCATTTCTTATGCTTGCTTATAACTGTTATTAAAAATGGTGATCATGTGATGTTTATTGGTTTAAAATCAATCCTGCCTAATAGAATAGTGGTGGTAAAATGTATGGCTACTGAACTGAGTTCAGACCTATATGACTATATAAGCTGATGAGCTTGGATTGAAAATATTAAGGAGTTTTCAATTTAAGAATCATAGTTTTGTAGTTAGGTAGATAAAAGGTGGCTGCTGGAGGGTTGCATTAAATCCTAAGATCTAGATGCAGTGCTCCCAAATCCAAGGTTCCTCACTGATGAAGGCCACAAGCCAGAAACTAGTCTGGGGATATTGGATGAGTAGGCACTAGATGGGGGTTTTATGCACAAACCTTCTGGCATCCATTGATTACTCTAGCTTGCAGTGAGTGGCAATACATTTAAGGAGTTTTGTCTGTTTTTTTTATTTTTGATGTCTTAACATATATAATTTTTAAGTAATAATATAGCCTCAAAATGAAAAGAAAATCTACTAATATTCAGGTAAGAGCACATGCCTTTAATTACATAATTTATTTATTGATATGGGTGCACAATACCAAAAATGTATTAAGTTGTATTTAATTTTATCAATGTTTTTTTCATGTATGAAATCTTAATATTTCTATTAATTTATATCACAAGCATGTATATACTGCATTTACTACTACTATCAATTATTGGTATTTGAATAAAAATTTGGAGTCGAATGGCATGAATATTGTGGATAAGGTTGTATAATAAAATTAACAATTTCTGATTTCCAGTGTCATTTTCACAATTATAAGCATCAGACACGGAACTTGCTGGATATGTTCACTCCAATATCCAGCAGAAAATATTAAATTGAATAATAGTGTGTGAATGATAACAGAATATGGTTTAATACTGATGTTATTTTATTTACTTACTTTTTTTTAAAATTTCATTTTATAGATAAATTGCTATATAAAAATATAACTCTCTATAGATCATATATTTTAAGGTTTATTTAAGCTTTGTTTGATATCACATGATTTTCATTTATGCCTACATATTAGCAATTTATGCTCTGATATATATATATTGGAGGAATGTGTACGATTTTGAATACAAATGTCTAATTTTTATTCAAAAATCAACTTTAATAAATTAACATTTACTAAAAATCATTAAAATAGTTTTTTTAATGTTGTTAGCTTTAATTTTCATTGAATTTGTATCAAAGATTAATTAAGTTTATATAACTTTAGATTATATAACCATAAAAACTATTGTTTAATTTATTTGTTTTAATAACTATTTATATAATTAATATATTAAAGAGCTATATTATATAATATTATAAATGAAATCATTTGTTTTATATTAGCTCATTATTTACATAAAATATAAGATGTTACATAATAGCCAAATTTTGAATTGTGAACTATAACAACACAAGGCTCACATAAACAGTTTCATCTAAAGAAAGGAGTTCCCTGAATCTGATCATATGAGTCATATATGGATTAATTAAATAATGAACCAGTAGAGGGCATTATAATGTTCTCATTCATTTTAGACAACACAAGGTTCACAGAAACAGTTTCATCTAAATAAAGGAGTTCCCTGAATCTGTTCATATGAGTCATATATGATTAATTAAATAATAAACTAGTAGAGGGCATTATAATGTTCTCATTCATTTTACTATAGTGATTTGAATGATCATATTAGTAAAATTAATGGAATGGTAAATATGAATGAAGTGTTACTAAATAGAATGTGTAAGAAAGATGGTTAAAATCTGAGAATTTGAGTAAATTATATGATAGGGAGTTTAAATATTGTGTCAAAAATGAAGTATATATTGTTGATGGTGCATTGGTAGATAAAGAGGTGTTAGAAAAAATGATACGAATTAAGGCGTTTGATGAGAAGCAAAAAAATGTAATAGTGATTATAATTTTATGCTAACAGAATTAGAAAGATCTGAAAGGGTAAGTAATGAAATTTATACAAAGATTAATAGGAATGGGTGGAAAATATATGATGAGATAAAACTTAATAGTTTAATAGTATTTTGAAATAATAAGAACAAAAAATAAAATTCTAAAAGAACGCAATTTATCCACCTGATTTTGAACGACTTTTTAACAAAATTTTTTTTTATTGTATATAGGTATACACAATCACATGTTTCAACTGCTCTATAGTCTTTTTCAGAGCAAAACTATATAAATAATACTATAAAAAATGCAAACAATGAAATTAATAATAAAAAGTAAAATAAAATATAACAAAACATAATAAAACTGAAATAAATTAAATATAATCAAAAACAAATAAAATAAAATAATCCAAATAAGCTGTAAATCTTTAAAGTTTAAAAACTTTCCGGCTAGTGAACTTTCACTGTACATTGAGATACAACATAAAATATAAAATAAATATAAATTATGCATGTGTATTCCTGACTGTATCTATATATTCATGAACAACTATTAATTTAAATATATTATTTCTTTTTTATTATTTTTAATAATCTCCTAATTATTTCTATTCTTTATAAATTTGAATTTTATTATCCCCACTTTAATAAAATAATTATTTTTTATATAATTCTCAGTTTAACCTTAATTCATTCCAATCATTCTTTTTAATTTTTAAATCATACAAAATCTATTATTTTCTTATTCATTCTCCTGTTATTAAAAATATTTTATATTTATCTTTTTTTTAAAAATCTAAAACCATAAAAATTGTGTGTACATATTGTAACGATCCGGAGAATGCGACTTAACGTGAACTGCACTACGGGGCGCCATCTAGGCATTTGAACCTAGAAAAATTTATAAAGTAGGCAGATACGTAAGTAAAAAAAAAAAAAATTTTTTTTTTTTTTTTGCATCCGGTCGTTAGCCCATGTCACTAGCTCAGTGGAATAGCAGAGATTAAATAATATAATATCTTATCTAATTAGATTTCAACATTAAAAAATAAATAAAATAAGCCACTGCCAGTAATTAACATACAAACATTTATTTATGCACATATATATAAGATTTAAAATTATTTTATTATTAGTTTTACATTTTAACATTTAACATTATTTTTTTAACTTTGATTTTTGACTTTAATTTACCTTTAATTACTATTACATTCTAATTTTACATTTTAATTAAGTTCGCACAGATGGGATTATAAAAGCTTGTTATAATAAGTTGCTATAGATCGGTTACATAGATTACACGGTTAAAAACATTCCAAAGTAAACATAAGCGATCAAAATATAAAATTATTGATTACTGACAATTGCGGAGGGAAATTTATATGTAACCCAATAGTATTCACCATAAGATACTTGCATTGTCACCAATAACTTAAAAGACATCCGAATAAATACATTTTAGATACTCACCGTAAGGTATCATTATTTATCGAATGTCTATATATTTTGATCAAATATGAAAACGCAAAACATAGTTAACCGATAAACAATCCATGCAAGCGTCTATAAACAACTTAAATTTAATGCATTTTTATTTAGAATCGAGTATGAATACTACATAGATTTGCATTGAAATTAAAATATTCTATCCCTATTTAACCTTAGGCTAAAATTCGCAGTCAAACTGGCATCAATCCATCTGATACATCGATGTATTCAATGTAATACGAAATACGGCAGCACCAAAAGAATTAAGAAAAGACATTGACTCTCAATCAGATAGGAATATTACATCTATCTAACGAGAAGAACAATAAAAAAAAAAACTCCATAGAAAGGAACTGCGTTCTCCGTCTTATAATTCCTTCCATAGGCAAACGGGTGAGTGCGGCGTATATATAAACGATTCTGCCAGTAGCGAATCTCCGATCACATCTACTAACTACATCAATATATCCAATCCATTGACCCAATCTAACAACGACATAAATAACCTAAGATTACCCTCCCCTAATATAACTTTACAAATCTATACAGCCATTCACGCCCGACTTAAGTTTAACATTTTTATAATTAATTTAACGGAAAACAAAAATCATAATAAAACTTAAAGAACAAAAAATAAATAAATGGAAATGATTTTACAAAATAAATACATTAAATAAAATTATAACTAATTAATAAATAATGTTGGTCAGATAGAATAATATTGCAATCATTTAAATCTGGAAAGTTTTTAATTTACTGTTCATAAATTTTAAAGTTCTTACGGTTATTTAAATAGTTCATCTTCATATATTCCTTGCCGTTTGAACGTGAATTCCCACGTCGTCCGAAGATTGGTATCCTGTTGGCCGATTTATTTATCCATCCGGAGATTTTTTAGTGTAGTTGGTCCTCAATGTAGAAACGATGGTTCATTTTTCTTCCTTTCTTAGCAGAACTGAAGGGATTGAAGCTGTGCGTCTTTTTCAATCCCCTCAGCACTAACACCTAGCTGTTACATCGTAATAATCATCAATAACTAGTCACTAATTAATAATTTCCAAATTTTCCTTTTATACGTATTCGAAGGATTGACTTAACATTACGTCATCGATGAGATGATCCTTTTCGTTGAGGTCCGATTCCATAGGGATTTCTTCTTATTTGCTAACAGTTTCTATTGTTTTCTTATCTGACCGGTGTTTTTACATTTAAATGCCGAAGGCTGGTTTACATTTAACTAATTAACAATCATTTCCATTTCTGATTAATTAACCTGTTTTCCAAATCAAAAATATATTTAAAGATAAATTTAAAGATATAATTTCATCTCCAAATCTTTTTAAAATTTAGTTTTAAAATACTTTTTCTTTAATAAAGTTTTATTTTAATAATTTTTCATTATCTGTGCGATTTAATTAATATATAAGAGTTTAAGATGATATTTAATTTCAATTTTTAATTCTTAAAGAAAATTTTTAAATGCGAACTTTTTAATTTACTTTCATGTTTAATAAATTTAAAAAAACAACAACAATGTAACGAACGTCTATGCTCGTTACAATATATATAATAAAAAAATTTTTTGCTAAAAAGTGATCAAAGAAAGGTGGATAAATTGCATTTATATAAGACATTACAGCAAATAAAGGAAGTGATGGATTTAGTAATATTTTTGAAGAGAAATGTAAAGAAGGACTTTAGAAAATGTAGAAGAAAAATGAAAACCATGTAGACATTTTTTTAAAAAAGGCTGTTAACAATCAAATAAGGGAAGAAGTAAAAGCTCAGTGAGATAGCTACATAATAAAAAGAAAAATAATTTGAATGGAATTAAAACGAAAATAGGGTAAACTTAATGAGAAGCTAGTAGAGAAAATTAACAGTACAGAAAAAAAATGTGAATGACTTTGAAAAAAATATTTTAAATATGAACTGTATATTAAGAAGATAAATAATATGTTTAACAAAACAGATATGCCATTTTTATTTTATTAGTGCATAGAATTGTATCATTAGAATCACAAAAACCTCATTTATAATTTCAATGTTTAAATATAGACATTATAAATTGTTTTACTTATTCATTCTGAAATAATCTGTTAATTCTTTGTTTAGAAGAGATTTAAGTAGAATAGTTTTAAACAAGCAAAACTCTCCATACAATAGTGCCACCCTGTGCCAACCAGAGTAATCAATGGATGCCAGAAGGCTTGTGCATAAAATTCCATCTAGTACCTACTCATCCAATATCTCCAGACTAGTTTCTGGCTTGTAGCCTTGGATCTGAGAGCACTGCACCTAAATCTTAGGATCTAATGCAACCCTCCAGCAACCACCTTTTATCTCTACTTAGCTACAAAACCATGAAAATGAAATTAAAAACACAATAATATTTTCAATCTAAGCTCAATAGCTTATATAGTCTTATGGGTCTGAACTCAGTTCAGCACCCATACATTTTGGTATCTTTCCTCTTTAACAATCATAGCTACCACTATCCTATTAGGCAAAATTGGTGTTAAGCCACTAAACATCACATGATCACCATCTCTTATGCTAGCACATAACTGTTAATAAACAAGCAAAACTCTGCATACAGTAGTGCCACCCTGTGCCAACAAGAGTAATCAATGGATGCCAGAAGGCTTGTGCATAAAATTCCATCTAGTACCTACTCATCCAATATCCCCAGACTAGTTTCTGGCTTGTGGCCTTCATCAGTGAGGAACCTTGGATCTGAGAGCA
Source organism: Epiperipatus broadwayi (assembly GCA_028023455.1). Classification (NCBI taxonomy): domain Eukaryota; kingdom Metazoa; phylum Onychophora; class Udeonychophora; order Euonychophora; family Peripatidae; genus Epiperipatus; species Epiperipatus broadwayi. The sequence continues at coordinate 569,082 of JAQFVV010006342.1, forward strand.
CTGCACCTAGATCTTAGGATCTAATGCAACCCTCCAGCAGCCACCTTTTATCTCTACTTAACTACAAAACCATGAGAATGAAATTGAAAACTATAATATTTTTAATCTAAGCTCAATAGCTTATATAGTCATATGGGTCTGAACTCAGTTCAGCACCCATAAATTTTGGTGTCTTTGGCTCTTTAACACCCATATCCATCACTATCCTATTAGATAGGATTTGTATTAAACCATTAAACATCACATGATCACCATCTCTTATGCTAGCACATAACTGTTATTAAACAAGAAAAACTCTTCTGGGGGGGTGTATTAGATTCCAAGATCTAGGTGCAGTGCTCTCAGATCCAAGGCTCCTCACTGACGAAGGCCACAAGCCAGAAACTAGTCTGGGGATATTGGATGAGTGGCCACTAGATGGGATTTTATGCACAAGCCTTCTGACATCTATTGACTACTCTGGTTGGAACAGGGTGGCACTACTCTATGAAGAGTTTTGCTTGTTTAATAACAGTTATGTGCTAGCATAAGAGATGGTGATCATGTGATGTTTAATGGTTTAATATCAATCCTGCCTAATAGGATAGTGGTGGCTATGGTTGTTAAAAAGCCAAAGACACCAAAATTTATGGGTGCTGAACTGAGTTTAGACTCATATGACTATAAAAGCTATTGAGCTCTGAAAATATTATTGCTTTCAATTTCATTCTCATGGTTTTGTAGTTAAGTAGAGATAAAAGGTGGCTGCTGGAGGCTTGCAGTAGATCTGAAGATCTAGGTGCAGTGCTCTCAGATTCAAGGCTCCTCACTGATGAAGGCAACAAGCCAGAAACTAGTGTGGGGATATTGGATGAGTAGGAATAGATGGGATTTTATGCACAAGCCTTCTGGCATCTATTGTTTACTCTGGTTGGAACAGGGTAGCACTACTGTATGGAGAGTTCTGCTTGTTTAATAACAGTTATGTGCTAGCATAAGAGATGGTGTTCATGTGATGTTTAGAATAGTTTTTTGTGAAGGTGGACATAACTTACATTAACCTATTCAGGGGGTTCTCCAGTCTTAGTTGAGCCGGCTTCAAGTCATTCGAATTCCATCATTTTTATCACTACCATTAAGATTTTACACTCTTTTTAAAAGTTAAAAGAAGTTCTGTAAGATGTGTTGCCCTCTTCTGAATTATTTTACAAGTAAAAAAATCAATAATATTCAAATTTTAAGTTAACAATGGAAGAGGGTAGTCTGTTCTTGATGCTTATTGGGTGTTAACCATCAAGGACAAAGAAAACCACTTGTCAATAATTTTTACCACTACAATTTTTTTTTGTTTCATTTCGCAAGTGATAAACAAATGTTTTAGACTATTTTAAAAGTATTTTTTGACATATTATAAATTATTTTGATAAAATATGCTAAAAATAAAATTATTATAGAAAAATAGTTTTAGTAAAAATTATTTACTTTTCCACAATGTAAAATTGAGAAAGAAATCACTGATGTCAGCAACACTTTTTAGTTGGTTACTAACTTTGTTTTAGATTTGCCACTATTGAATATTTTTATAATTATAAATAAAAATTTATTTTTGAAAAAACTTTCGGTCACTTTCATAACCTGACAAATTATTAATATACTTTTTACAAACGAATCTAAAGTGAATATAATATTAAAAGATGAATATAATTTTACGGTTGAGTTTGTGATTTGACCAATTAAAAGTTTAGAGTCTTACCTCACTCAGCCAATAAAATTAATTGTCCATTAAAAGGTTAAAGTACACACGATTCAAAGGCAAATCAGTATTATAACATTATTAAGACAAATAAGAAATCCTTAAGATTATCATCATTATCAGTTTTTATCATCATAAGTGAGTATTTGATCTTCTAGGCTGACTTAATGATATACAATATTTGTTGTTAGTGTGACAGTAAGATGACAGATTTGAAAGTTAAAGATCAATGGATTGCAATTTGACTCTATCATTTCCAGTGCTTGAACATCATATGATCTCTTGAATTATTTAAATTTTATTATTATCTCACTTCATTGTTTTATTGATTACAGAAGTTTATGTTTACCAGCCAATGCTAAATTATGGAATGTTCTTAGAACATGGTTCCATTGGAATAACTCATCATTCTTGAAGAAATTCTCCATATGTAATTAGAAGTTGCAATTAAAGTAAATTATGATACAACAGATTGCCTTCATTTTTGAAGTGAGGTTAAATAAGAATGCATATAACCTTTTTAAATATTCTATTTACATTTTACATATTTATTGAAGGAAAGCATATTGGATGTTTCACCACCTTTACAGTCAAAGATGGAGAAACTAGAGAAAGTTATCAGAACAACAAGAAACTGTCTTTAATAATGATAGTAAAATATAAAAGCTAAGAGATTCAGTATAAACTATAATTGGGCTGTAATAAAAAATCCAGAAATGCTTTTTATATATAAAAGTATATTCTTATTCATGATGAGAATGGTTCAAATTATGATAATGCTTGTCACTTCTCTATGAATTGAAAAAGTAAAATACTAAAAAGAAATGTTTTTGTTTTTTTTCAGTGAGAAGGCTTTTGATGTGTGATAGAAATTCTTTTGCTTAAAGTATAGGTAATCGATTAAAATTGTTTTATTTTAAGCTATATTTAGAGAGATTTTTTTCTTTTCCTTACACACAAATATAAATTGCATCACTACACACTTTCATGCTTAAAAAAAAACCCAGTAGAATATCAATCAGCATTATGTTGCCACAGCAATATTATAATTAGGGAATAAATGGATTCCACTTACTGCATATTTGTTGCCTAGGCAACAGAATGCTGATATTCTGCTCCTTTTTTAAGCATGAGAGCAGTGGTATATAATTTATATAAGAAAATAATATAGCTTTATATAAGAGAAAATAGATCTTTTGATAATATTGATAAATAATGCTTTTCTTTAAAATAATAAATAAATGTAATAAATTTTTAATTATTCAAATTTTGAAAAGTAATGACATTTTAAATATTAATTATAAATATAAATTTTTATCTTTTTTTTTTTTGTTTACATACACATTTAAATAAATAAAAATAGAAAAAGAGATGCAATAAAAGTTGATATCTATGACACACTATAATTTTACAATATTATTATACACTACAATTTAAATAAATAAATACCATAAAATATAATAACCACATGCATAAATAAAAAAATTCATTTGATGTATAAGGCCTTTGTGGAATGTGGTTAATGACTAGAATCTACATTTTTTCAGATTTCATAAAGAATTCTCTTTGAAATAACATGCAATCAATGAAGAAAATGATTCAAGTATTACTAATTGACAAATAGTTTTAGCTACAGTTAATAAAACATAAATGAAAAACTAGTAAATTTTCATATCAACTAATGTCTATCAGAGAGATCTTTGCCAAGCATTAAGCTATTTAAACACATACAAATATAATATTTAAGTACATGTATAGTATTTATATTTTAAGCTAGTTGTAATTAGAGGGGATTTGAACCCGGACTTTCAAGCTCCCTTCAGTCATCCACTCCACCTTATAACACATGATCACATTCATGCAAACAAGATAAATGATCTCCAATTAACATTTCGTGCTGAGCCAGCACTCATCAGTTTGTCTGGATCACCTCCCATATATATATAATCAGTGCTCACTTTATATTAAGATAACAAATCTTCAAACTTTAAGGACAGACTTCATCAATCTTCTCCAACTCTTAAACCATCCATATCATTGAAAATCTGATGATGGCATATTCAAAGCTCTTGTTTGCCAAATTTTGTTGTGTCATATCCATGTTGACTGTAAGTCGTTCTGATTATATATGTGTGTAGTAATGATGATCAGGACCAACTGATGAGTGATGATTAGTACAATATATATATATATTGAAGATCATTTATCTTTTTCGCATGTAAGTGGTCATGTATATTGGTTGTATAAGATGGAGTGAATGACTGAAGGAACTTGAAAATCCAGGTTCAAATCCCCTTTAATCATATATATATAGCACATAAATTCTATTAATTTTAACTATTCCAAAACTATCAAAAGTTATTAAACAAGAATAACAAACCAATCATTTATATTTTGTAGTGGTAACATGTTACTTTAGCAGCAATTCCAGCAAAATCTTGATATAATCTGTGCACAATTTCATGTCATAATACAGATAAAAATTTTATTAATTTTATATTGCACAAACAAATAATGAATATTAAATAAATAATACTAAGGATATATAATAATCTTCAAACGTACATTCTATAATAATATTTTACGAATTATGCTTACTAGAATCACTTTAATAAACTTGGAAATAATATCATCTCATGTCAGCACAGACTATATTAATCAGATGAAAAATGAATCTGATACAAGATCTTCAAGATGACGTGAAAAAAATGGATAACTTTTGGATTTTATTAATACATTGTACTAATATAAGACATTAACGTTTAAGTTTATTAAACGATTGCATAAATATTATTATAAATTCTCAACACTACATATTTAATAGACATTGTTTTAGGCAGGGGTCCCCAACCTTTTTGCACTTAAGAGCACATTCTATAATATCGCCAGGTGGCGGGCACAATTTATTTTTTCAATATAAATTTATAATAGGATATTGTTAATAATACACATAATGTACAAAAAAATATTTATTTCAAAAATAAAATTTTAACATATAATTAACGTTTATATTTTTATGTAAATTACTAAATTATATATAATATTACAAATCAATGCGATCTTTGGCACTGCACTTCATTGGCAGTTGCTTCATAATTAGGGGAGTATGGTGATATTCCTGCTCGTAAGCAATCATCAAGATGTTCGTCACTCAGTTGAGATCTGTATTATTTGTATCAGATAAATAATTTTTTATCGTGTTTGGATGGCAGCGGGCACATGTAAAATGGTCTGCGTCATGGTGCCCGCGGGCATAGGGTTGGGGACCCCTGCTTTAAGGGATTGTTAAAATTAATAAATGTACAGCTGTACCATAATGTTAAATTGTGTGCCCATTGACCTACTATCCATAGAAGATCTTACAGACTAGATAAGAGTAAATCCATTTTCTATTTGATCAACAGATTGCGTTGATATTAGTATTATAAAATGATTCTACTAAGTCTGACTTCTAAAGGTTTCTTATAGTATGTGTATTTAAAGATTATTATTTCATAAATATTATTATTCTATTTCGTGTAAACAAGTAAAATTTATAATGTAGGCCAAGTTATATTTATTTGTACCTTTAGGTAGTTTATCGTAATTTGGAAGTACGCAGTCTACGAATTCTTTAATAACTGAATGAAGAATCTCTAAATGCTTTTGATCTTTTATAACATAAAGAAATTTAGTTAAGGATGGAAGATTCTTTAAACACCAAATTTTTTTGTCTTCTTCTCCTTCAAAACCAGAATGACTGAACTCCTAACAATAATAAAAACAATCATATTATAAGTGTAATTAATATAAATATTATTATAATCATGTATAAAATATAACTGATAGGATAACTAAAATTACCCTTATTGTATAAAATTAAATACTAAACTTTTGTTAAATTTACAATGATACTTAAATTTCACACGACCCTCAACCATCTACGCTATTTCATACTGCTGACACACTTGATCACACACAAGTGAAGGTCTGAGTTCAAACCCCTATATATTACATATTGGAGCACAGGTATAAAAAAGCCTGCACTTTAGAAAAATTCATATATTAAAATGATACTTAAATTGTTGTTTTGTTTTAATTTGAAACGGTTGTTGTAGTATTAATTAACAAAAAATAAAACTTAGTTTAGATATTTACTATATTTATTATCTTCTGCACATTCACACACACACAAATAACAGATTTTATATCATTTGTATTTACTTTTTTACAGACCGTATCAGTGAATATTATATTATTATCATATTAATACTTATATATGATAATAAAAGTATATTAAAAGTAAGGATTTTACGGTCCGGTGATTAGGATATCTGATTACCTTGTCCAAATCTGGGCTGATAAAGCGTTGAAAATTTTTTGTCACAAAGAAGTCTTAGATTTTTCTTTCAGTTAGTTAACCCAGCTAACCATGTAATTACTAATCAGTAAATAATCTTTAGCTATTCTTCATTAGAAAGCGAAACAAAAAAGTAAACGCTTCAAAATATCATCATCATCATCAACCATTATCAATCCACTGCAGGATGAAGGTCTCTCTAAGTTTAACCCATCTTCTCCGATCTTTAGCTTCTCTTCTCCACAACACCCCTGCACATTTTCTTATTTCATCCATCCATCTCACATGTGGTCTCTTTCTGGGTCTTTTACAATCTCTTGTAATCCAGTTTGAAATTTCAATTGTCCATCTATTATCATCACTTCTAGCAATATGTCCAGCCCAACTCCACTTCAATCTTTTAATTTTTTCAATAAGGTCAGTAACACCTGTTTGTTGTCTTACCCATACATTGCGTTTTCGATCTCTTCTTGTTACTCCCAACATATCTCTCTCCATACTCCTTTGAGTGGTCTGAAGTCTCTGTATTGCTCTTCTATTAAGTGTCCAAGTCTCAGATCCATAAGTAAGAACAGGTAAAACACATTTGTTAAAAACCATCCTTTTCAAACACATAGGCATATTTCCTTTTAGTATCAAGTTATTTCTACCAAAAGCACTCCAACCAAGTTTAATTCTGTGATTAATTTCCTCCATTATGTTTCCATCTGTATTAATAACCTGACCAAGGTATTTGTAAATGTTAACTTCTTCTAATTCTTCATAATCAATCTTTATTTTCATATTTTGAGCAAATCGATTAAACATTACTTTAGTCTTTTTAACATTTATCTTTAGTCCTACTTTTCTACTTTCATCTGCTAACTCCATTTCCTGCAGCTCTGAAGCATTATTTGCAAAAACAACTACATCACCTGCAAAATCTAAATGACTTAAATACTCTCCATTTACTTTCACTCCTTTAGTTTCCCATTTTAATCCACAAAATACTTCTTGCAGCACTGCTGTAAAGAGTTTTGGAGATATGGAATCACCTTGTCTTACACCTTTCTCAATGTTGATTTTTCCAGTATCATTATGTAATCTAATTGTTGCTGTTGCATTTTTATAAATATTCTTTAAAATATGACAATATCCTGGATCTATACCTTGATGATCCAATGCTTTAATCACTGAAGAAATGTGTATAGAATCGAATGCCTTTTCATAATCTACAAATCCAAAACATAATGATAACTCATATTCGTTTGTCCTTTCTATGACTTCTCTCAATACCTGGATATGATCTATTGTACTAAAACCACTTTTAAATCCAGCTTGTTCTCTTGGTTGGTGGAAATCCAAAGTTCTCTGTAGACGAGTTGTAATTATCTTGGTAAAATTTTTATATAAAACTGATAAAAGGCTGATAGGTCTGTAATTTCTAATATCTTCTTTATCACCTTTTTTAAATATTAATATTATTACTGCATTCTTCCAATCTTCCGGTACATCTTTATCATTTAGACATTTGGTATATAACTTTGCTAAAATTGTTTCTATTTCTTCACCTGCTTCTTTTAATATATCAATTATAATTCCATAATTTCCTGGAGCCTTTCCTTTCTTCATACACTTAATTGCATGTCTCACTTCTTCATTTAAAATTCTGGGCAATTCGGAAGATGTAATAGATATAGGAGGTACTTGTTCTTTATTACTATATAATTCTTGATAAAAATCTTCTACCAATTTCATGATGTCATCTCTCTTTTTAGTAATAATTCCATCTTTTTTTCTTATTGCAGATATAAATTTCCTACCAATACCAAAATGTTGTTTAACATTTTTGATACTTTTATTTTCTTCTACAGCTTTCCTTGCTATTTCACAGTTATACTTTCTTATATCATTTTCAACTCTTTTCCGTACCATTTTACAAAATTTGAGATATTCAATTCTTTTTAATACATCATTTTTGTATATCTTCATGTTCTTTCTTTTCTTCATAAATTCTCTAGTCTTAGTAGAAATTTTATTAGTCAATTGCTGCTTTTTTCTACCAGCTATGTTTGTTGCAGTTTTTAAAAGTGTATCAGTTATTTTCATATTAATTTCATTCAAATCTGAATCATGTTCAAAATCTCCTAACACTTGAAACCTATTTGTAAGTTCTAATTTAAATTCATTAGAATGTTTCTGAAGATTAGGAATATCAACTGTAAATATTGTTTTTCTTAATAATTTTTGTCTCTCTAGTTTTACATTAACACATAACTTACACCTTACTAATCGATGATCACTTCCTGTGTTAAATTTATTAAGAACATTACAATCTTGAAATATGTATTTTCTGTTAGTCAAAATATCCAATTCTGCTGTACCTTCATTTGGATGCTTCCATGTCCATTTCCTTTTAACATTTTTCTCAAAAAATGAATTCATAATATAAAGTTTTTCTTTTTCTGCAAACTCCACAAGTCTATGTCCTCTCTCATTTCTATTACCATAACCAAAATTACCTACAGTAATTTCATCTTTCATTTGTCTACCAATTCTAGCATTAAAGTCTCCCATAACAATTTTAAAATGTTGTTTACTATGATCAAAAGCCTTTTGTACATCCATATAAAAATCTTCTACTACTTCATCACTATGAGAACTTGTTGGGCCATAAACCTGAATTATCTGCATTTGGTATCTGCTATTAAGTTGTATAACTAATCTTGCCACTCTATCTGATACACCATCAATCTCCACAATATTGTTCTTCCACTTTTTATTTATAATGAATCCTACTCCACTTGTATTTCCAATATGTGTATCTTTATAATAGAGTATATGTCCACTTAAATCAATTGTTTCTTCTCCTTTTCTTCTAACTTCACAAAGTCCAATAATGTCCCATTTAATATAAGACAGTTCTTCTTCTAATTCTTGCAATCTTCCTTCACTTGAAAGTGAGCTACAGTTGTAAGTACCTAAATAAAAAGTCGTCATCAAATGGCAGCCTGGGTCCACAATCAGGGGATTCTTTGTACCCTCCGCCTTCGGCCACCAACTGCTGCCTTGGTTGGTGACTTTACAGCCTCCTGGGAATAAGGGCCATGCTTTATTTTTGTCTGTCATAATTGTATATATGTATTGGAAAAATATTTATCATTTACACAAACATTCATTCTGCCTTATCAGGCACTGAGAAGAAAGACCATGGTGTTTATTGATCTTAAACTCAGAGGTGAAAAGCCAATAAACTCACCACCCTGGCTAATGCGTGTTGGTGAGCAGCCCATCCATGTTCGTATACTATATGAATAATCACATAGTAATAACAGCTGCAATGACAAGAACGTATGGAGTGGACATTAGGAATTTGCCCTGCTCGGTTCCTTTAAGGCCTCCAAGAGGAATCAAAGGGTCTTCTTTCAGTTAATAGAAAACTTCTTTCTGCAGCCTCAAAATATCGCCATCTACTTAATTGTCAAATATGAGAAGTGTCGTCTTTTCTTTCATTCTTTTTTGGGGAACTGTAAAATCGTTTTCTTTTGTACTAAAATGTGTTGAATAGATTTTATATGACAGTAAAAAATAAAAAGTATAAGACAATGCGGCTTCATGCCTTTATTGTTAAGCTTAGATACCTCTTAGATAACAATTTATAATAATACACTAAAGTGAAAAGTGATAAACCGTTAAGAATTACAATAATACACTATTAAAAAAAAAAAAAAAAGATTTACATTGGCAAATAAAGTCAGTAAAATGACGATAGATAACTCATTTATTCATTTGTATGCACTAAATAAATGTGACAGACATCTGTACAAAACATTGTCTTTCTATATTCCCTGATAGCTCAAACCTATATAAGTCAATCTATTAAGACAATAAAGCAAATTACTCAATGATTTAATAGGTTTATAAATGTAGATGATAACAATGAACCCTTAGGCTATCAACAATCTTTATATTTGCAATCTTTAATGTCTATATAAATATTTCAGACAGACAGACAGACAGACAGACCGACCGACCGACAGACAGACAGACAGACCGATCGACAGACAGACAGACAGACAGACAGACAGATAGATAGATAGATAGATAGATAGATAGATAGATAGATAGATAGATAGATAGATAGATAGATAGATAAAGGTAGTATCTTTATTGTTAATGGAGGTTGCATTTACTATAGATTGAGATTGTTGATAGCTTGATTGTTATTAAGACAATCTATAGATGATGATAGCATGTAACAAAAGTGAACATTTTCTAAATTTTAAAAAATTTAGATGTAATAGGCAAGTTCATTCATTTCATTAAAATTTGTAAAAATTAGTTATGCATACACAGGGCAGTATCCGACAATTGGGGAAATGGATGTAACTTAATCTAAAAAAAAGACTTCATTTGATCACAATGCATATTTAGAGTAACTCCTATTTTCTTCCAGTATCTATAGCCATATATTTAAAATTAAAATAAATGGTAATATTAATTTCTACACGTGCACACACATAGCAAGATAATGGATCTCATAACATGCACGGGGGGGGGGGCGAACCTGCAACAACCGTCTGCAACCAACTGCTTGCGGTTGCGCTGACCTCTCGGCCAACAACGCTTGCCAAAAAGGCTTACAACTTTTCTTTTAGCAATTGGTCCATAGACCATCCAATTGACCTTCCAATATTTGTCACAAAATGGATATCTAATTATTCTTCCTGGAGAGTAAAACGAATCCCATGTTGTCTAATAGTTATGATAATTAGCTTTCATCTAGGAGCCTGGATTCGATTCCCAGTTTGGAAATATTATTGTTCTGTACAACATGGCGCAGTAATACGGGCAGACTGGAATTCATGGTCCTTGGGTAGCAGCTCAGCTTTCATGTCTGGTGCTTTAATTTCTTGTGAGTTCCTCAGCAATAAACCAAATAAAAGCGGGATGAAAAACTGTGGAAATCTTCAGTGATAAGCCAGTAAGGCTTTCATCTATATTGTTTCTTTATAAAAGACTATTTGGGTGAATTCTTCTCAGCACTAAACTGTTGCTTATCTTTCACTTATATAATAAAATACTAATTAAGTGTAACTTCGTATTAGCACAGTTTCAACAAAATATCTTGTAAAAAGCAATTGTGTATAAAAAGAATACAATAAGCCCTGATTGGATGATAGTTAATGACCAAATAATAAAAAAAATTTTAATTAAATATTTTTTGATATTTTTGTTTATATATATATAAGCATATAGTAAACACACAAAATAAATTAGTATAAATTTAAGGCAATAATTAATAAAACAAAATATTATTTGCAAGATATTTAATTTCATTAAATGCAAATAAAATTTCAAATATCTTAAAATTTATTTTATTTTTAATTTGTTGGTTTTCATGGAAACTAAGATTTATTTTAGTTTCTTTTTTCTTGATCTTTTATCAATAATTTGATTTAAAATCGCGATATAGTTCAGGCAGCTAATTATGTAACGGATTTCATTTTTCTTAACTAATTAAAGCTCTTTTTATGATATAAAAAGGTAGCATTTTTTAAGTTTCACAATAAACGATAATATAGCTAAATACGTAATAAGCATGGAAATTAATATATCTTAGATTTGTACCTATAAAAATGCATGTGTATATATATATACATTGACGGAATCAAGCCCGAATACTGATCTTGTTGGTCTTGGAATTAAAAAAAAACAAAAACAAGGTTTAAAAAAACAGAGAAAAGAAATACATTAATATATGTACTTAGTAACCTTCACACCACCACATTCTTTTAAAACAGATGAATGAAGACATAGTAAAAGACAAATGACCTCTGTGCTGAACCAGGATTCATCAGTTGGTCCAGGTCACCTCTCATATATATTTTCATCATATGTATAATATTTATCAATAATGAATTGTTACATTTTGATTTACAAATTGTCAATAATGTCAAAGTTGTGGGTATAAGTTTGATACCTGTAAATCAAAATGTAACAATTTACTATTAATAAATATTGTACATATGATGAAAATATATGAAAAAGGAGGGTCACTTGGGTCAACTGGTGAGTACTGGTTTAGCAAAAAATGCATCTTGGAAGTAATTTCTCTTTTAATATGTCTTCATTCATGTGTTTTAAAAAGAATATGGTGGTGTGGAGGTTATTAAGTACATATAAATATTACACATGGAAAAAGACAAAAGACATTAAATTACTTCATGGGTGATTAACATTTAAAAAAAAAAAAAACCCAGATATATTAATCTTTAAAGTTTATATCTGGGCTAGAAATAACGTCTAGTTTAATAAATAATTAATGCTAATCATTACTGTGTTTATCTAGAACTGATCTGGTCAAAGTTGTTATGAAGTAAGTTTGATATTTGTAAATCAAAATGTAACAAATACATTTATCCAATAAGAATTTTTAAAGAGATTAAACATCTACTATAAAGTATGTTTAGTTTTTCTCTGTTAAAGACCAAATAACTTATATATCGAATAATGAAAATCCCACATATATTTATTAAACATTTACCACATAAAAATAAACATGTATAATTGAAGTATGTATATCTATGCATGCACATACAGTTACAAATTTAACAGATAAATACGTTTATTTTTTAAACAATAAATGATATTTCTATTTATTTTAAGCACATAGGTTTAATTAAATAATGACTAAAAGGAGATAACAACCACTGAGTGACCTATAAACTTTTTTTTAATGAAAATAAACAAACACATATTTACATTTTGAAGTGAACTGAATTATTTCCAAAAAATGACAAGAACTAACCTTATTTCATACAAAATGGTGACCTATAATTTTATTTACTGGAAATAATTAAACACATATTTGTTTTTTTTTTTGTCTTTTTTTGCGAGAAATGATGTTACAATAATTAAAGTTTTAGCAATATACATTTATTCCAATAAAAAAAGAAAAATTAAAGATTGTTTCTTGCAATCACTAGGTTGAACTTAAATTTTTTATGTCCTGCAGAATGCAAATGAAAACGTGGCTATGATTTACATGAAATGTTCATATTCCAGCAGCTTACAAGTTGTCACTTTTATAGGATTTTGCATTTTTCTCAGGACAACATGCAACACACACAAGCTTCTCACAGTTATTACAGACTATGACTGTCTTTGAAAGTAGTAGTAGTGAACAGTTCCTAAATTTTAATCATGTGATTGGATTAAAAAGTCATTCAAAAAAATTCACTCAGCAGGAATTAAAGTTCGACAGCAAATCACATATACACCTCACTTTCACCAGATGATCAGCATTCTTTCATGACATTACAGCATACTTTAAATCATAAAATTGGCAGTGAAACCAATATTTTCAGTAACAACCTTTCCAATTGAAACATTAATCTAATATTGACATAAAAAATATTATATTACTTTTTACAACATTGTAAATGCATTTAATTTGGTATTTATTTAGACATTTGTTTGTCCTATAGACTTTCATTACAGGTGATCTAATACATAATTATCATTTGTTTATATATAGGAGAAAAAAAATCATTTGATAATTTCAAAATTATTTCCTCAATAGTTTCAAGATTATGTATGCATAATATCCTAGGTTTAATTTAGGAGCAACTCACACAAGTGTCATATAATTTTTTATATATAATTATATACACAACTTCTTTATGTATTAGGTTGAAAATGCAAATTCAAAATAACTTCAATTTCCCTGATGTTAAAGATAAAATATTATGATTTCTGTAACACTAATATATCATAAAAAACATTAAAGTTGAGAAGATAAAATCAATATCATAAAATAAAAAAATTAAATATTGTTTTAAGTTATTAATTTTGATTTTTTTCATGAATTGTGAATTTTGATTTATATTTTACAATTGGAATTTTGATAATAGGTTTAAATTAATTTTCATAAAACCTTAATGAAAACAATATATAAAAATTTATATCGATTATATTTCACACCTTTCCATTTGTGAAAATTAAAATGTTTTGATATTTTATTTTTAATCCCAACTCATCCATGAAAATAGACATTTAGAAGGAAATCTTTCTTTTCTAATAAAATAAATATTAAAATATACAATAATTTATTTAAAATATTTTTTTAAAAAACTATTTGGAAATGACATGTCAGTTAGATATGTCAGCAGTGGTTTTTAGATTTCAAAATGGCTGTGAGCGCAAACTAAATCAGGACCTATAGGTGCCGTATTTGGGTCATTTATGAGCACAACACATACATAAATAGACATTCACATGCATAAACATATATATGCATAGAAAATTATTTACATAAACAGCTGTAACTTTTGTTTTATATATATATTGTGATATTACAGATAAAACTAATTAAAATTATTGAATAATTTAATTCTAACTACAATAAGCAGTATAACCTAATTTTTTTTTTTTTAAAAAAAGGTATATATAGGTACATAAATTGGAATATAGTAAATTAATTTCATCTATCAATAGATTATTTTATTTCACTATCAAATAAATATAGGAAGAGGCACTATTCAAATAAATAGGAATATTAATTAAATGATAAAAATGAGGAGAGTTTTTTTTTTAAAAAATGCCTTTTATATTACTTTCAAAATTAAAAAAAATAAAAGAATAAGATTTATATTATATCTTAATCTCATATAATTTAAAAAATAAATCGACAAAAATCTAAGTGTTTAATAATAGTTATTTAATATTAAAAGTTAGATAAGTTTATCTAATGTTTAAAATGTAATTAATTAAAATATAACTAGATAGAATAAGAACTTATAAAAAGATAAACCTGAAATAAATAAAAATGTTTAATAAAACAAAAAGTAAATAAGGTAATTAAAGCAAAAACATTATTTGGAAAATAAAGTGGGATGACAAAGGTATTTTAACTTTGATTCAGATAATCTATAAAAATAAGGGCTTCAAAGTAGAACAATTAGTTCATCATGAACACAATAACAAGTTGCTGCTGAATCAACGCTGCTTGTAACCATGACCAAAATTATTCATGAAGTAATGTCCAAATACAAACTATAGTGGACAATTGTAGCAAACCTAGAAAATTCTGGCATCATAAGTTGAAGCAGATGAGTCTATACAAGTGTAAGGATAAATAAACAGCTGTAGATTTATTGTAATAACATTTATTCATAATAATAAATCTGGAGAAAATGAAACTACAAAGAATAAAATTACTAAGAATAAAGCTTTAAACAGACAAGGAATCTACTTGCTGATGAATGGAATTTTGCATGTGCAAATATCCATGACAGATATACCAAATACATAGTTGCAACTTTCAGAACTCTAGATAGTATTTATACATTATATAAGAATGTTTTAAAGTTTATTTCAAGTAACATATGTTAAAATATTTTGCTTTTAAGATAAGTATTTGACATGCATTAATTAATTTTGATTATTTCCATTATAATGCAAGAATAGAAATTGTTTCATAAACGCTCAGAGTTTGTATTTAGATCTAGTTTCTTTATTCCTGTCTTTCACTGACGATAGCAAATAGCTTGAAATCATGATCTGAAAGTGGAATTATAGTTAGAGATAGTGAATACTAACTACTCTGACGTTTATGTAAACAAAACATACGCTTGATGGGCGTTTTTGGTAGAACGCCATCTGTGGACATATATATATATAATTAATGCTTATCTATACTTCTATTTTATATTATACATAGCATTGAAAAATGTTTATTTAAGGTGTATATAGTATTCTATTTATATATATTGTAATGCTACTGAGCACTCATTAAAATTGTGTTTACAATTATTAAAAAATAAAATTCTCATAACATGAAAGTTTAAAATTAATAATGAATAATAAAATCAATAATTTATCCATAAAAGAGTAAAGAAAAACATTTCATTTTAAATAAATAAATTTATAAAAATCTAAAAAGTTTTTTATTATTGTTAGTTTAAAAAAAATGCAGTTCGCTAAGAGAAAGTGATCTATAAAACAAAAAGTTTAAAGATTGATTGGATGGGGGAGGAAAATTAACTTACAATTTTAAAAAGCAAATAAAAGTTAAAGTTTGATGGTTCAATAAATAAATCGTTGTATAAAATTAAAAGTACCCTCTCTTTTCATTTAAACTATTTAAAGAAAAAAAAAGAAAATCTTAAAAACTAAAACTCTTTTCTTTAAATAAATAAGATTGTTTATAATGAGTTGATTTTAAAAAAGTAAAAAATTATGGTAAAATATGTGCATGTTGATAAAATGATATATGAAAGGTAAAAAAAATTATATATGCTCATAAGTGATATAAAAACAGAATTTGTAATGGCTACTAATTAAAAATCCACAAAACAACAAATTAGCAATGGCTACCAACTGATAAACAGGATTAACATCTTATCAAAGGAATGTATTCAAAAACAGTGGAGGAATTTCAACAACAGATATAATTGGTGGACATAAAAACCAATTACCAAAGTGACAACAGATCATCACATAAATAGTCCGGTTTTTCATCATTCATCATTCAATCAGTTGAGTTCACAATCAAGTTGAGTTCAATTTAACAGCTGAGATCACAATCAGATTAAATTAGTTCATCAATCAGTTTTACAATCATGCAATGTTAACCATCAACGGAAACATATGACCAGACTCCAGCTGGAGTCTGATGAAACAGTAGCCTGCCCAGTAAAAGTGATGCCTAACAACTTGAAAAATCACCAGGGATATGAAACTGACTTAAAGAATACATGAGACAATAAGCATAGAAACCACAAAAACCTCGAATCCAACTGGTTGGAAAGATTTTCATATGGGAGGAATTTCAACAACAGATATAACTGGTGGACATAAAAACCAATTACCAAAGTGACAACAGATCATCACATAAATAGTCCGGTTTTTCATCGTTAAATCAGTTGAGTTCACAATCAGTTGAGTTCACAATCAAGTTGAGTTCAATTTATCAGCTAGATCACAATCAGATTAAATTAGTTCATCAGTCAGTTTTACAATCATGCAACATTAACCATCATCGGAAACATATGACCAGACTCCAGCCGAAGTCCGATAAAACAGGGGCCTGCCCAATAAAAGTGATGCCTGCCTAACAACTTGAAAAATCACCAGGGATATGAAACTGTCTTAAAGAATAGTGCCATGAGATAATAAGCATAGAAACCACAAAAACCTCGAATGCAACTGGTTGGAAAGATTTTCATATGAAGCAGCAACTAGCAAGAAGACAAAATCCTACTGGAAATAAATTTCACAACAAACAGCAAGAAGTATCCATGTTCCAAAATCCTAGGTAATAAATAACATTTTCTTATCTCCATTTCTAATTAAAGTAGCCATTGCAATAATTTGAAGCTTCCCAGAGTCAGTTAATAAATGAACTCTATGACCATATATAATGAACTATTGATGTGCGTTTTAAATGCCATGTATTATTTAATGCTTTTGTTATATTCTATTTTAGTGTATGAATTCAGAGTATGTGCGGGGTCATTATATAAAATACCATTGTTTATATTAGTTAAGATTTATAAAAGTAGTTAAAATTAGAATAATAAATGTTAAGTTAAAATAAATTATCTTTAAACGTAATATTTGTCTGTCAATTCTTTTACCACTAATTGAAGCATCAGTTTGTTATTGTATTACTTTTTACTGAGCTAGTTGTGATATCTTACATGCTGAATTAGTTTGCCATCATTCAAAACACATTAGTTCTTGTAGCTAACTGGTGCCTGGGGTTTACTCTGAAACAAAAAAGTACTTTCAATGATAGATGTTGAATTCTGCAGTTAAGAAGAAATCTGTTTCCTGTAAACATAGCTGTATTTATATATCTGATATATACAGTTCAGCTTGGATACAGATAGTCTTTGGGTACTCTCTTCTCTGCATAAGTGGCTGGTGTGGAGCAGTAATTAAATTGCATTGGTGTAGATCAAATATATGTTATAATTGTATCATATTTTGTATAAAAGTTTTACAAGTTATATTTCATACAGTTATTTTATAAAAGAATAAAAGTATATAGATTTTGTTTCCTCCCTCAGTGATCTAATAAACCCCCCACCCAGTTCAATATATATATATCAATGCATAATAGACTAAGAAGTGGAAAGAAATTATTCTTATTGTTACAGCAAATGCATGAGCGACCATAAACTCAGTAAAAAATATATAAATATGTACCCTCAATTTATTATTAATAAAATTATATTACTAGAATTTTTTAAAATTTTATCTATACTGTAATTTTGATTTATGTATGTATACTATACATATAAAAAGTGTCTGTATAATATACATATATATATATATATATATAAATTATTAATCAATGTCTGTATTCCAATTATAATAAAATATATATAATTATTCAAAACAATACAATAATTAATACAGTAAAACAATATTTTAAAAAAACAAATATATACCAATTTAATAGAAGTACTTTCAACTATCTATGTAGTCGTTGTCAACTAGATTCAAATTGTATTAGAAAAAACCGTTACAAATGTAAACAAAAAGTAATACGTCATACATCAATTTTCCCACAATTCATTAATTTTTATAATATTGTTTTACTGTATTAATTATTGTATTGTTTTGAATAATTATATATATATATATATGGATATTGAAAAGTATGGTACACTTGCAGTTCAATAAATAATATATAATTTGATTCTGATTAATGTTTATCAAGAAAATGGGAGCTATTACAAGCTATATATGTATATACATGAGAGGTCTTGGAGCAGAATAGTGTAGTTTGTGGCTCCACTACTTTCAATATATTTGACATTTTCTCTTAAGAAGTTAAAAAATATTGCTGCTGCCATTATAACTGCTTCTTCAGAAATTATAATTTTAGCCTCCATGATCACAAAATTATTTAAATAATTTGTTTGTAATTATCACATGATCAACAATACATCACATGATCTTAGCTTACACAAAAAAAATAGGCTTAGATTTAAAAAAATAAGTTTTTTTCCAATTTGGGCTGCAGCATGATAATATAACAAAATTAAAAAATAGATCCTAGAGGAAAAATGCATTGAATCCAAAAGGTCCAAGAAGTTCATTATCAAAAAAAAAAAATCTAATAAGCTTCTCACTAATGAAGGCCATAAGTTAGAAAATAGCCTGGAGAAATTTGAATAGCATAGCATGATTAAAGCACACACCAGATGGCATGAGTATAAAAAAATTGCTCATTGTTTGCAATTATATGTTAGACTATTTCCATTGTCTAGTTTTAATTAAATATATTTTTTTAAAAATTCAAACTTAATTTACACTTTTCAAATACATTTATCGGGTGACAATAACTACTTAGGTTAAACAATATTTTGAGTGGCATTATTGGCTCTCTTTTTCAGTTGTTAGCCCATCAAGTGACAGTATTAGTATGGGAATGGAACCAGTAATCTTCAGATTTGTGTGTTATTATTATCAGGTGAATATAAGTGAAAAGTTTAAATAAAGTTTGAATTTTTTTAAAAACATTTAACAATTAAAAACTAGGTGATGGAAATAATCTGATATACAATTACAAGCAAAATACCATCACCACAATCTTTCAGAGTAAATTTTGTTTATTTATTACATTAATACATCTGCTAATAACGATTTAATTGTTGGAGTCGCCTCATTAGTTCATGATTAAATATCTGATTACAAATGAAAACAGTTTTATATCCTTGTGACTACTAATATCTCTTAAAACTTCAACAAAGTGAATTTTTTCAATTTTTTTTAGCGCAATCCTATAAGGATATGGATTAAGAATTTCTTTGGAAATTGTTTTATTTATGCCAGTGTGATTCATATTAGAAATTCAGAATCAGTAAAATTAGTGGAATTTGATTTATTTATACTGAAATGAGGCATGATAGAATTACCTCCACTGCATGAAACATTAATGCAATTTTATGGGAAGTATTTGATGCTACAATATTCTTTTTATGATCCTCTAATTCTAAATGATGATTTAAGGCAAATTTACTCTTAAAAAGTAACATTCAAAGCCAAATTACTTGCTTGACAATATATCTCACCTCCTTTAACTATCTTTTTGACCATGTAGTAATTTTAGAAGTCTTCACTGAATTTACACTTTCAATCATTCATTTTCTAACTCAGTAATTAATTAGTTTACAAATACCCAAATAAATTTTTAAAATAAAAATAAGAATATATATATCAGGTGCATTAAAATTTTGAAAGATTACTTCAAAAAATCAAACATTTTTTCACAAAAGGTTCAAGTACATATGCTTTTTTTTGTTTTTCAAATTTTGATCTTACATATGAATTGTTATTATGAAAGATGATAAACTCTGGGATTGAACAAGAAAAATGTTGACATATCAACAATGAGAGTATTATAGATTTGAATTGTGGTGCTTCGGGGGGGGGGGGGACAGGATCGGTAAATTTGACGTAGTAGCACAAGGTGAATCAAAACTAATTTGTAGATATTTAATGTATATATGTAAACATTTGTCTAATAAAGTTTATTACTTAAAATAAAAATAAAAATGTATCACTGTGAATTTCGAGAAACAAAAGTTTTTAATAGCATTTTCAACTTATTAACCTAAGCACAGTTAGCACAAATATCCAAGAGGAAATTTTAATTATGTGATATGTGCATTGAGTTAGTGCAGTACATCAAAAATGCTACAATAACATAATATGCACATTTATGACAGTCATGCTAATTTGTTCCACTGTCGTATGGTATTCAGTCCTATTCCAGTCTTTTTTTAAATTTAAATGCAGTTTATTGTTACATGTAAATATTGTATTTCAAATCTTTATTCATAAGATTTATTGAAACAGCAGCAACATTGTTTATGATTTGATTGGTAATACAGAACTGTAAATATGGAAAATGAAATAGTTTGTATGTCATAATCAAACTTAATATGCAGATGTTTTTATTAATCGGATGTTTGTTTTAAAAAACTATTTAAATTTGTATATTGTGATTACTATTAGGAGAAGAAAATATTGATCTCATTTAACTGTTTTCATTTTTATTAAAAAAAAAATTACAAATGGAACTTTTGTGCTTTTACTTCTGAGGTTTGATAGTGGACAAGATAATGAAATTGTCGACATTTTCTCCTACAAAAAAAAGGATAGTCATCCTAGATATATGTCGAAACAAAGAATAATAGTTATCACTTACAATAATGTGACCCAACCACAGACCCTCACATACATATATAAAAGATGGGCGTATATAAATACACGTGCATATGTTTATATATCATTATTTTTATAATACATTAATTAGAAACTTTTTAAAGTTACAAAACGTGTCAATAATAATTAAAATATTGATAACATTATTATTTCTTTACTTTGAAGTGATCATTATTAATTGCTGTAAGAATTACAAAGTTCAATCAACTTGTTTACCTTTAAGGCAATATTTAATAACGCTGTGTATTTCCCACCATGATATAATAAATCTTCAGTAACGGGCACTGTATTAAGAACTTTTCCGGGAATAAATGTCAATAAGCGCACTATATGACCACTACTGGCTTGAATTCCGTCTGAAAAAGTAAAAACTTGAAAATTATATCTTGAAAATTTTATAAAATAGAATATTCATTTTTGTTTGAACTATATACACAATGTGTAATTAAAAGTTTAATCATTAAGTACTAAATTTGGATGAAAATATTGACAAACAATGGAATTACTGTCCTTTAAACGTATTTCAAATTAGAAACTTAACTACATTTTTTTTTCAATATTGAAAAACTATGAAATTTAAATGGATGTGATGTGATGTATTATGGCTTCTCCTTAAACGAAGTCAAGAATATCTCAGCAAAAAAATATGTACTCCACTGCCATCTAGTATCATTTTAAACAATAAAAAGACTTTCTAATAAAAATTAACAAGATCTAAAAGATAAATATTTAGACTTATGTAGAAGGGGGAAGGGGTCATTATACGAATTCATAATAAAATTAATTTAAGATACCTAATGAACAGCATAATTATTTTTAAAATATTTGAAAACATGCTAATAATGGAAATAAAATATTCTTAAAGCAGATTACAAACAAAATTTTGCCCATTTAAGTTAGCAAATCATAATATCAATGATTATATAGGGTATATGAGCACAGACTTTCACACGACCCACCACTCTCCACTCTATCTCATAACACTGATACACTTGAACACATATATGTTGAAAAGATAAAAAATAATCACCAATATACGTATTTCATGCTAAACCAGCAATCATCAGTTGGTCCAGATTACCATCTCTACACATATATGCTATAAGTGCTCAGATATATATTAAGATAGCCAATCTTTATACTTTAATGGACAGGCTTCAACCTACTCCACACTCCAACTCTTCAGCCGTCCATCCAATTAAAAATCTGATAATGGAACGCTCAAAGGCCACCCTGAGGCCGAGTTGAAGAGTTGGAGTGTGGAGTAGATTGAAACATGTCCATTAAAGTATAAAGATTGGCTATCTTAATATATATCTGAGCACTTATAGCATATACGTGTAGAGATGGTAACCTAGACCAACTGATGATTGCTGGTTTAGCATGAAATACGTATTTGGTGATTATTTATCTTTTCAACATATATGTGTTCAAGTGTATCAGTGTTATGAGATAGAGTGGAGAGTGGTGGGTCGTGCGAAAGTCTGTGCTCATATACCCTATATATTACATATATAAACACAAGTATATAATAAGCCTGTGTTTCAGTTATTTAATATCAATGATTGTAATTTAAAAAAAAAAAAAAACGGATTTTTTTTTTCTCTGATTAACTTATAAATATATAAACAAATGCAAACCCTTAACAGAACTCCTAGAAATTGCTAAAACAATATATCTTTTCATTTAGCGAATTATTTGTATATCTTAAATAAGTGCCAAAGCCAAAACGTTCCAAATTATTAATGACGATTACTCCTAACTACTATGACACTCAATCTCAGATATCACATTACAACAAACTGATCAAATAAAGAAATTTGCTGGATTTTTGTGAGATAAAGAAGCTACCTCTTAAAAGTACTGGAATAAACAGACAATTCTGCCAAATATCAAATAGTGATGGACAATAAATTATATAAAGCAATTTGATCAAATTTTGCCAATAATCTAATCCAATTTTAGACTCAGCTAAATGTAAAAGAAAAAGTGGAATGCTTAAAGTACTGTATGAAAAAAAAAAACGAAAAAGTTTTCTTCTCTGACCAATAGCCAACAGAATATCTTAAAACTAAGCCTGAGAGCTTGCTATGTGCTGAAAATCATTGCAAAATATAAATAATTAGAAAAATCATAATAATATTTTCATTGATGAGATTCTCATTAATGATGATATTATCCACAAAAGCGATAAATAGTTAAGGGCCTCAATAGATTTTATATCAACAACAAAAATAAAATAAAATAGAAAAATATATCTCATCATTAGAAAAAATATGAAGACGAACCGTAGATCAATGTATCAATTATGATCAAATCAGATAAATGTCAATCTTGAGACCTATATCTTCCAGCGAAAGATTACTTTAACGACCAATTCTGATTGGCCAGCTAAGCTGACTATAGTCCATATGCCTAAAAAGTTTTAAACCTGCTTTAAAAAAATCTCAGCTATTTTTAAAAATTTCCAAGCTTGAGTCAGATTTGAATTTCATTTCTCAGGCAAGGATTACATTTTTTAAATGATATTATGATTAAATAAGCAATTATTTTATCTAGCACTGTGTTTACAATTATATTACATTCAAATATCAGCCTTTCAAGCTAATTGCACCTTTTGAGAGTGTTAAATAAATGAATACTTTCCTCTTGAAAGGCTGATATTTGAATGTAAATGATATTAACTAATATATTAGACTGGCAATTCCTAATATCATTAACAATGGAAGTCACATACAGCAATAAGTCACAAATAAATTCCTACAAAAATGGTACCATGGTTTAATAGACAGCCTATAATAAATTTAGCTAGCCATCCACATAATGATCAATAAATGGGTATCCTAGCTATTCATAGTTATAGAGTAAAAGTCCCAGGGAAATCTGAATTGGTTAGATACTAGCTGATACAGAACTGTAAAAAGAAAAAAGAAAACTGAAAATGATGTAATCTTTACTATTGGTGAGAGAGATATCAAAAAAAATCTCCTTAACATCAATTAGTCAAGAATAAACGTTTTCAAACTGTTAGATGTGTATATAATCTTGATATTCTAAAAATGCATAAAAATGAATCCACTCTCCTCATGACATAAACTGTTTTACGCTATGTTGTAAAATTACAATATGGAAAATTATGTTCAAGATAATCGTTTTCTTTTTTGCCTGCATATTCCAAGAAGGTATATAATTAAAAATTAACAATAGTGACTTGTTAAGGCAAATATGAAATTAAAATGATTGATAACTGAAGTGTTAATAAAGGATATTTCATTTACAGATATTTACAAATGATAATTTTAACATCATCATTAGCAGATACTTTAAAACAAGTATGGCCATTTTAATTCCAGAAAAAATAAAGTAAAACACACACACACACACACAAAGTTAAAGGTAAGTTTTGTGATGATGATACAGACCAATTTGTGATCACACCTTGGCTCCTCCAAAGTATATTTATTTGATATCATATGATGCCATCTTCTAACTTCTTCCAGACCAGACTTTTGTATCTGAAAGACTTCAAGTACTTTTCGTATTTTCTATTGTAATCCTCATATTCTCATAAAGAAAGCATGCATGAACAGATTCTGCTTCAGTGATATTCATGATCAAATTCATAATATCCTTTTAGAAAATTGTTATTTACTCAAAATGCTTACATTTTCTATCATTGGATGATAATATTTTATTCCATGTTATCAGATAGAAACAACATAATGCAAACTTTGGTGGACGACTAAATTAATTTCAAAAATTTTTGCAAACCTTTTCAATTATCTGATTCAAGAACGTTAACTGAATTAATAAAAACAATATAACAAATAATACTGATGTTCATAGTTTTCTTGCATTAGCATGGCAATATAATGATTTCTTGATTCTCTAAACCCTGCAGTAAATAAACTTCAGTAAACAATGAATTCCAAAAATTGTTACAAAGACAATGCCTTAATTAAATTAATAAAAGCGATATGTAAATCCTATTTTTGATGACACTTTTCTCGCATTTATATGCTAATAGTAAGTATGTCAGACATACTTCAAAATTCTCTAAACCATAATGAACCTCTAGATAACTACTCATTTATAGACAGGATGCAATCTATTCAATAAAACCATTGAAAGCCTTTTTGTGCTTGTGAATAACAATGATATTTCACAAAATTTACTGCAGACTTTCATTACGCCCTTTATTTTTATAAATGGAACAACAAAAGCATCCTTAATATAAAATGATCCATATATTTCTAAAAAAATAATAATAATACTTTTGAAATTAAATATCACAGTTATATTTTCAACTTTAGCTAAGATTTCATTGTTAACTGCGACCTTTCTATTTTAAGATTAGAGACTGCTTTGACTTCATCGAATTGGGTATCTTTGCCCAAATTTAAATAAATTGAATGGACAGATCATGAACAGTTGCCATCTGAATTCTTGTATCATTATTTCAAAGTTTCATCAAAATACTTCATCCATTTGTTTGAAATATCATTATAGTATAAAAGTGTGCCATCTATGGACAACATAAGTTTATGATATCACATTAATCATACAAGTCACTTTAAAAAAATACTTGCAGTTTTAGTCTTCAATACTTTTATTTATTCATGTCACTAATGCCTTAAAATATAGTGCAGATCCCAATATACTTTCTATGTTCAAAAAATATTATATCATGTTTTTAAAATATCTACTTCTATAAAACAAAGAATAATTCAATATAAAATATCTCAACCAAATTACATATGAAAAGTAATTCTTTCTAGTAATACAGGATTCATTAATAAATATGCTAACATATAATATAAAACAATGCAAAAATTCATTTAAAATGGAACATTTCCTAATAATTGTCTCAGAAGAAAAATAAAGTCTCATAATCATGAATTTTAAAACATTAATAAGTATAAATACCATGGGCATATTATGAATATAGATAGAAACATAAAAATTAATCATAGAATTAAACTTGGCTGGAATGCTTCTGGTAGAAATAATTTAATGTTAAAAGAAAATATGCTTATGTGTTTGAAACAGAATGTTTTTGATATATGTATTTTACCAATATTAACTTATGGATCTGAGACTTGAACATTTAAAAATGAGCAATACAGAAACTGTAGACTATTCAATGAAATATATTAAGAGTAACAAGAAGAGATTAAAAATGAACAGCTAATACTAATATCATTGAAAGAATTGAGAGACTGAAATGGAGTTGAATTGATATATTGATAGAAGAAATAATAATGAAATGAAGTTTTAAATTGGATTCCAAGAGATTGTAAAAGACCTAAAATGAGACCACACATGAGATGGATGGATGAGATTAGAAAATTTTCTTATTCTTGTGGAGAAAAGAAGCTAAGGTGTCAAGTGTTGGTGGTCTAGTGGTTAGCATAGTTGCCTTCCAAGCAGCTGGTCTGTTCACTTCCCAGTCAACTCATTTGACATATAAAAAAAAGAAGAAGCTAAGGTTCAAAGAAACTGGATTAAACTTGGAGAGATCTTTATCCTGAAGTGGAAAGATAATGGTTGAAAATGTTGATGATGAAGAGGATCTCTTAAGCAGATATGTTTTAAAGAAACATCAGAAACCAAGATGATTTGAAATAAAAGATATAATAAGTGCAAAGAGAAATTTGAATATATTTTTGAGACACAATACTTGTATTCAGTACAACTTTATTTAATAATGATATTAAGTAGTTTTTTGCAAATTTATTGAACCTCTCACCTAGTTTTACATATTATAAAGGATTCAATTTAACTGCATCAATATTTCCCTTTTTTTATATATACCAATGAAAAATCCTTTACACATAAGCTTATTTAATGTATTAATGTCAGTTTTCTAATAAGATATAAGGAGGGGAGGGTTCCTGATATTCTTGAGCTTTCTTTGATGTGGCATTGACAATACATATTCCCACTCAAAAAATTTAGACATTTTGAACAATTTTTAAAACTGCTGGCAGTAGCAATTCCAAACACAAATAAAAATACTTTATTCTTTAAATTGACTATGTTAAATAAAAAATAAATAATCAATTGGTTTATTATAGAAGTTCATAAAAAGTTTGAATACTGGAAATAATGGAGAGTAGCTACTATCCATGGACCTTGAGTGCCAGAATCCACCAATTTGCTGCACTAAACCTGCAAGGAATTAATTATAATAATGATGGATAAATAATAACACATAATTATAAAACTGACGTGTCTCCCAGAAAATGTAGATCTCAACAAAATCTCAACAGACAAATTATCATTAATACCAATTTGGTTGTATTCTGTGGGCTTCGTCATTCAAGGTCTCTAAATCAGGTAGATAAAAGACTATCCAGAATTTAAATTGAAGTGCTTTTTTAAAAAAGGCTTGAACTGAAAACAGTCTACAATGTCAATTAATGTTTCACAATACATATACACAAAGCAAAACAAATAATCTGAGATAAAGCAAATATAAGAATTTGGTATATTGAATTTAATGAGTCACAACAAATCAAAAACTTATCAGAGATTTTTCAAGAAAGACAAAAACAAATTATAATTAAAGATAAGAGAACTATATAATGAAAATATGAATAATAATAAGTAAAACAATCATTATCTTTATGCAAAACAGAACCAACATCAAATCACAAACAACCACAACTAAATACAGATATAAAATTCCTTTTATAATTTTGATCCTCTGAAACAATATAGTTTATTACTAAGATTTTGTTCTGGAAATCAGACCTTTTTTTTAACTATGGGAATGATACACAATTTATTGACACTAAGTGTTAAAAAAAATTCTTCCTAACTTTAATTTGCTTACTGCATATAAAAACATTTGTTTTTGTTTTTTCTCTGCAGTATTCTTTTTTTTTTTTCCTGTTGTACTTCGTTTCTGGTGAAATATTATTGCACTTTCTACACATATATTTTCAGGCAAATAATATATTTATTTCATAAACATTTTTAGTACATAATATGCATAATAGCATTTCTAAAAATATATTTTTTAAAATAAAAAATAATTTAAAACTTTTTTTCCCATTAATATTATAATTTAAGAAATTATTAATAGCAACAAAAATAATTCCAATATTAATTAATAAGTGTTATAATGTTTTGCAATGGTAATATTTAAAAAAAGAATAAAAATAACTTTTAAAAATCGACATTAGATGGCAGGACTAAATTTTAAAACTTTATAATAGTCATATCTAAGTTAAGATTTACGTTACTTCTCGTAACAGAAGATTAAGACTTTAAAAGTATATAAACATTGCAGCAAATATATATTTACACAATTAACATTTACTTGTATCCCAAATAAAAGGCTATAAATATTGTGATACACTTCCTTTTGAGCAAAACATTCAGCATATTTAATATATTTTATAACTTAAATGGCAAATTAATGATTTAAGAAAATATTCATTTCTTTTAAGATTCGGCTAAAATAATTATTTCTTGTCGGTTAAGTTTACAATATTTAGTATTAAATAATTCTAAATTAAACCTAATACGTTTTATACTCCAAATAGGAACATAATAGAGATGTTCATAAAAATAAAATCCAAAACGTAGTGTCATTGACAGCGCCGAAGTTGACCGAGCTCTGAACTGGAATATGATCCTCGTCCGACTTTAGCTACAGAGCAGCATTTTACCATTACTAAACTAAATTACACAGGATTCTATACTTTATTATTTGATTGCATTTTCTTCTGAAGAACCATATAAATTAATAGCTGATCAAAAGTGTAGGAAAGAAGTTCCTAGATTTAGATTTTGTAATAGGAGTAAAAATTAAGTAAATGCAATTATTCAAAAATTGTAAAAAAATCGTATTCATTAATTTAAAAAAAAAAGATTTACATACATAATATGTACATAAATGAATCCATCACAATATATGATTCTTTAGATAGATCTGCTTAAGGAGAGGGGGAGGATTACTTACGCATATAACATTATATATTTAATGTAGAATCTCATACAAACAGGAGGAGTATTATAGTTGTGCATTTGTACGTTTTATTTTAATTTTTTTTATTAAATTTTAACACACACATAAATAGATTATAAATATGCATATGGAACGATGTAATCAAGAGGGTATGTATTAACATTGCGTAATTTTAAAATTATTTTGTACATGCTAGCTGACTACTTGTAGCAAAATACCCATTATGTGTAGCCATATCTTACAATGTTAATAGGTTAATCTACTATCTTTCCAAACATATATCACGTGTTTAATTTTAAATACTGAAACACAATATTAAATTAATAGATGAAAAAAAAAAGTTTGCTAAATATTCTTTTATTATTATTTAATATCAATAATTATGCGCTTATAACGCTCGTTAAAGAAATTATATATATTATTAAATTTATTTAAAGCTTAGCGCTTACAAAGCTCTATGGCTTCATAATCATAGCTGTGTGCGGTTGATAGTGATGAGGGGGTGTATTCAAATTTATGTTAATTAGATGTTTCGGTATTTTATTTAAAACATTGTTTGAATTAGTTTGTCCATCTTTTGAAATGGCAAAACAGGTGTCTTTTCTATTGATTATTATTAATGTTTTTATTAACAATCGTATATTAGGTATCATGTTTCTTTTTTACATGTGTGTGGTAATGCGTATCGGTTGCTTGAGATGGAGTGGAGGACGAATAAAATGAAAAATCCTGAGTTCAAATCCGTCTATTTACATATAAGAAATATTCAGTGTAAGCAAGTTACATACTGCCTTAGAATTACGAATTGTTTAGTAATATTCATAAGCCTTTCATGGAATCTTCATTGCAAATAAAAATTTACATTCTTACATATTTAGCACTTCTACCTTTATACACTTAGTGAGGGAAAAATCAAAAGTAATGATGATTAATACTGGGAAAAGAGAAGACAAAGAATTTGTATTGGGGGATATAAAGTTAAGTGTGGTAAATAAGTATAACTATTTGGGAATCGTCTTAAGTAATCAGAGAAATTGTTTGGATGAATGGGAGAAAAGATTGATTAATGAAGCAAAGAAAAAAAAGGGATTGATAAAAAAAATTAAGTGTTTTCATATAATAAGTATGATATAGCTAGAATTGTTAGAAAAAGTAGAAAGAGAGTAGGAAGACATGCATTAGATGCAAATGTGTGGATGGCAAAGGAGGCAATTCAAGGAGAAATGGGATAGTCAAGTTTTTATATGAGATTCAAAAAGCAATGGGAAAATGTTCAGTAGATTGCAGTTTGTGGATAATAAGAGAATAGTCTAAATAGTTTTTAATTGGGTTATGAGTAAAGGGAAAGCAACAGGGTGGGTGAGAAAAGTAATATATGCAGAAGATTTGGATAAATAATTTATGTTAGTATACTTAGACAAAAGGTAGGATGATTATGTTAGAAGAATTGTTGAGGGTTATAGTGGAAAGGAGTGAGATAGAAGAATAGATGCATTAATAAAGAATAGGGTGTTGGAGAGATGGAGAATTAATATAGAGAGTAAAAAAAGTTTAAATATATATAGAAATAAATGGAATATTGGGTGCAAGTTAATTTATGATAATAGCAAGAAAAATAATTTACTCTTTAAGACTCGAACAGGATCATTAGCAACAAAGGAATATACACATAAATGAAAAAATGTGGGTGATTTAGTCTGCAAGTTGTGTAAGGAAGGCACCTGTTAATTGATTGTAAATGCCTGAAAGCAGAAAGAGTACAAATAATGAAGTTGTGGAAGAATAAATATAAACAAAGTGATTATACAGGGTTATTGTTTTTCATGCTGGGTTTGGAAAAAAATAAGGGGAATTTAGATATAAAGGCTATTACGAAGTTGACAAAGATTATGTTGTGGAAATGGGATGGTGCAGAATAGACAAGAATATGGGGAAACTTAGGGTGGGGAATATAAAATGGCTAACAGGTTCTTCTGGACAAGGAGGTTGAGAGATTTCTATGTATAAGTAAAAGTCACAGTGCATCACATCACATCACATGCAGATCAAATAAAGATACAAGTGTTTTCAGAAGTGAAAATTAGATCATTATTTACTACTCGCCTATTTCAGGTTGTACTAATTCAGTAAATAGAGCGTTCATTATAATTAAAGATCGTTTGATTTTCTAACAATTATAAAAACAAAAGGAATTTCTTAAAAAGCTATAATAAGCAAAACTTTTAAAAAGCTCTTTCTTCCTTTAGAAGAAAGACATTTAATAAAATAATCAAAACCTTGTTCTGAGGAATATTATTTTTTTCTCATCGGAGTGGGGGAGGGGGGGTACTAAAATATTATTTTTAAAAATGGTTATGGTTTGGAAGCTGAAAGAATTAATTAATTAAACTGTACTTTCCAATACAATTTAATATGTCAACTTATAACAAATTTGTCAAATATTTAAACTAAAGAATAATCCAGCTGAAGAGCAATGAATTTGAAAGTAAAGATTCCTGAATTGAAATTCAACTTGACACTTCCAGTGTTCGAACATCACACGATCTTCTAAGCAACTACCATTCATTTATTTAATGGGAAAATTGAAATATATTACTTTTCAAAGTAGCTCCTTAAGTGAGCAGAAAATAAAACAAAGAATCGATATTTATTTAACTTCACTTTCAATGACAAAATCAAATTTTTCAAAAATATTTTATTCTAAAGAATATGTTTTGAAGTGCACAAGAATGATGAAAAAATGTTACCAGTATATTCCATTTCTCAAAAATTGTTTTTCCCTATCTAAATTTGTACAAATGATCAGAGTGCAGAATTAAATATTATATTATTATATTTAACACTGAAGAATAATCTCTTAAAATGATTATTATAAATAATTGATTTGCATACGGGTTGTTCATAATAATCCTCTATACAATAACAGATAGTAATGACGCAGCTGCTCCCTTAGAGCATAAATGAACAAATGCTGTAATTAGAGAGCAGATCAACAACTCATAGTAACAGTAATTAAGAAAGTACTTTCTATCATCATTACAGTATATATAAAGCCCTTTAATCTCTCTACATATAAATGTATTACACATTTTAATAGCTTTAATAATGGTCATTTAGAAGAAAAAAAATTACAAAAAAGAAAAATAACAGATTAGAAGAGAGAAAAATTAGTCTTTTAAGATGTGAAATCGGAAGAGGAGAAAAGTTGGAAAAATAAAAATAGCAATTTTGAAGTGACTAAATAAAAAGAGATTACTTATTAAGGAAATTATGCATTGGGAATTGATCTAGTGTATATTTAAAAATAAAAGGAATTATGAATGGTTTAGTCTCCAGGTGCCATACTGAATTTAAAAAAAAACTGACCTGAGACACAATTTTCACAATAACTTCAGTTTTAATAATGTTAGAGTAAAAACCTTACATTGACAAAAACTAGAAAAACTAAGGAAAACAAAAAGGCTAAGACAAATAGTGATTACCATTTGAAAAACAAGAAAAAAAAAAGAAATTTCAACATCTGATATAATTATTACTTTATTGTTTGTTCATAATTTTTAATTTATCATTAGCTAAGTTTAAATTACATCTTCATTGATAATTTATTTGTATTCCTCACAAAATTATCTTTCAAACCATATATAATACTTCTTACCTGAGATAATCCATAGTTTCAGAATCTCCAAAACTATTTGCATAAGAATTCTTCATTTTTATCTTGTCCCAAAAATTAACAAATCTCAAAGGCATCTACATGAAAAAAATTCATCCTAATAAAAGATACAAAACAAATCATTTCCAGAAGATGGATATGCATTTGACATCATAGCAATGCATTTGACATCATAGCAATTGGCTTCTTGTTCATCTAAAACTAGAAATTGTAGGCTACTGGTCTGTATCACTGATAAAATGAGTTTCATCTCTTCATTTTATATTTTTTTGTGTACATCAGTGATGTTTATATTTTTTATGCACATTAGTGATACTATTTTGTTATATTTATTGTCCCACAGAGATATAATTTATTTGCATATAGCTCGTTTGCTAACTATACACTTGAAAATAATGTGATGCAAGATATGGCAAAACTACTGACTCCACACCATGAGTATCAAGGCATAGGCAAGAATCAGAATTTGATTCTTTACCTGCATACAATTCCATGTGGTATATACATAACCATTGTGGCTATCATCACACACACACACACACACCATTTGAAATCTCTCTTTATTGGTTTTAAGTATTTATATTTTCACATGGTACTATAACCTGTACATTTTGTGATTGCTTTATCAACTGCAATCTTCCTATACATTTGATTATCAGTTTTTAAAATTTACATTGCACTGTTCTATATATGTAAATCATTACTTGTTATACAAACACGATGCAAGATCAAATACAAATACACTAATACAAATATAAATACATTAATAAATTATTAAACCATTTGAGAATCATTATGCCTATAAAATAAGGTTGCCTCAAAACTTGGATCACAGACACAAAATTACACTGTACAAAAACTACTTTTGTTATATTTGAATACAAATTTATATACTGTATAATAAGAGTATAAATGATTTAATATTATATAATTTATATACTACACACACACACACACACAAACCAGTACAAATGCAAATTAATAAATTATATCATTTATCAAATAATTAAAAAAAAATTAAAATATTCAAAAAATTAAAATTGTATACTTACGATAGTCCATGATTACGTTCACATCTCATTAAAGGCATTGAATGCAAATATCAGTGTATTTTTAATCCACTTTACTTAGATAATGAGGCAATAAAAATTTTCTGCCTTTATCATTCTCATTTTAACTAGTCAATTGACCAAAATTAAATATGCCTATTAACAAAAATATTAATAAAAAATTTAAATTTTATCCAATTTCAAATTGTGACACACCATTTTAAAGATGGAATTAAACAACAATGATTTCTGGGATTTCTGTTGACATCATGCTTATAGATTTTGCACAATTTAAAAAAAAAATTTCAATGAATCAGCTGTGATCCACAAATGACATACTATGAAGAATCAAGCCAATAAGAAAGTGAATAAGATTAAGAGGAAAATAAAGAACAAAAAGATTTAGAAGAAATTATAAAAATTACAAATGGGACCAACTTTTAGCAAATTACTTATACTTATTATAACAATTCTTTCAACAATGCCAGTAACACCTATTTGTTCTCTTTACCCATATATTTCATTAAAAGAATTAAAAGACTGAAGTGGAGTTGGGCTGGATATATTGCTAGAAGAGATGATAATAGATAGACAAATTGAAATTTTAAACTGGATTCCAAAACAGAGATGGATGGATGGATGAAATAAGAAAGTGTGCAGGGATGATGTGGAGAAGAGAGGCTAGAGATCAGAAATGGATTGAATTTGTAGAGATCTTCATCCTGCAGTGGATTAATAATGTTTGACAATGATGATGACGATTATAACAATATACCTAAGAGATAACTAAGATGAGTTTTGATAAGGGCTTGATTGTATATATTATTCTCATATATATATATATGTAACTTCATGTGAAATTTACCAAGTCTATTTTAAATAATAATCGAACTGCCCTCTAGTTACTGTATTCAGTAACTTATAACAGTAAGCCATCTCTTATAGTAGACCATCTCTTACTCTTTTTATTTAGAGTTATCCAGAACAATAACAGACAGAGAAAACTTAAATCCGCCTACATATTTTAATGTAAACTGATTCTTAAAATCTTTAAGCAGAAATTCCCATGTTAGGATGATCATGTCCTGAAATCGCTCTAAAATGGCCAATTTTTGAGCTACGGTAATGTTTTTACGCTTATTTTAAAATGTAAAATGTACCATAAGATGCTGCCATCTCTTGAATTATTTTACAAGTAAAAAATAAATAATATAGGCATTCTAATCTACAACAAAGAGAGAGGCCAGACCTTCCTAAATGCTGATTGGTTGGGTCAATTTCTGTCAAAAGAAAACCATCAGTCACTAATTTTCACTACTCCAACTTCTGTTTTCACTTTGAAAATGAAAATTAATGTCTTACAATCTTTTTTTTATAATTTATCTTACATATTATGAATTATTTTCATAAAATATACTGAAAATCTAGTTATTTTAGAAAAATAGTAAGATTCTAGTAAAAAATTGTATATGTTTACACAAACGTAAATTGAAAAAGAAACCAGCACTAAGAACAATTTTCACACCTGCCAACAATTTACATTGCCCAAGCTCTTTATTTGATTTTCAAATCAAAATTAATAATTTAGAGTATTTTTCTGGCACTTCTTTATATATTATAATGTATTTTGGTAAAATATGCTGAAAATATAGTTATTTTAAAAAAATAGTAAAATTTTTGCAAAAAATTCTTTACTTTTTCACAACATAAATTGAGAAGGAAAGTCAATGATGTATGCAACATTTTTTAATAGTTAGAATGATCTTTTTATGTTCCCCGCTATGGAATATTTTTATAATTATAAATAGAAATTTATTTTTGAAAAAACTTTCATTCACTTTCATAATCTGACAAATGATTAATATATTTTTACAAACAAAACTAAAATGAATATAATATTAAAAGATGAATATATTTTTACTGCTAATTCTGTAATTGACCAATCAAAAATTGTAAAACTTTAATTCACTTGGCCAATGAAAATTTTAAAAAAAACATTTTTCAAGAAAAAGATTAAAAAATAGATATTAAGTATTTCATTCGTTTCTAAAACCCTATAATAAATAAACATGTTATGTATGTAATGATAAATCATATTTTAATATTGAATAAATATAATGCCATTTAAAAATATCTAAAATATACTAATAGGTGATTTGTGGGCTATTATTTTCTTACTGTAAAAAGTTATTGAACATGGCGGCTAGAGGATAGTTCAATTATGATTTAAAAGACACTTTGTAAATTTCATACGACTTTATACTTATTAAAATATTATTTATTATATATATACCATTTTCAGATGGTTTGTAAGATTTCATGATGGTAGGGATAGCATTGAAAACAATCTATAAAGGTATGAAACAAACTGTCACATTTCATATAGTATCTTATGATCCAGATAAACTAGTATCTTAAAATGTTTATGGTAATTAAATTACAAACTATGCCAATATATAACATGTGTTGACTTAGAGATGGTGCTGCAAGCAGCCTGGAGAGAGACCCAATCAAGCTTTTACTGGAAAACATTATATATATATATGTTAAAAATTTTGAAATAATTGTTCTCCAGGATTTCTAGAACTTTATATATACCATTACATATTTGTATCTTTTCATTTGAATGAGTGTGTTTTATTGCATGTATACTTCGTATGTGTGTTAACAGTTTAAAGGCACATATTTAATTTTCTTTTAAAATTTTAATGAGACTTTTTATAAACAGCACCCATGCGCAGTTGTCAGTGATTAAGTGAGGATCAGCAGAAGCAATTAAAAATTCTACTACTGAATTATGGGTTCTTTTAAAGCCTATTCAATACACATAAAAATGTGTGTGTGTGTGTGGATTATATGAAGCTTAAAGATTAAAATTATTTAAATTGTAAATAGATTTTTAAGATCTAAAGAAAGCGTTTATCACATCAAGTGTAATTTTAAAGATGACATTTTTTTATTATTATTGCTAATGCTCAATAAGTAAAAAGGAAAACGTTCTGATGGGACAAATAAGCTTTCAATTTGGGTATAGCATATTGTTAGTAAATTATATATTTCTCAAACAACATAAATACATTGTTTTTAAAATATATATCATTACAGACACAGAAAAAAATAGTAAAATGCATCTTTGCAGTCATTTATATTTTTCCTATGTCTGTAATCATATGTTTAAAAGAAAGTGTACGTTTTTACATTACTGAGAATACAAGATCTACATCTGATGTGAATCAAAGAATGAGTCATGTGACAATAGAAACTAAAACTATATAGTTAATCTTTAACATAAGACTAAGGAATAGGTCTGTGTTTAAAAAAAAATATAATAAATTATAAGCTTAAAAATAAATATTAATAATTAATAATTATCTATAAATGCATGCTAATAAAATTCTTATAAACTTAACTAATATAATTATGATTGAATAAAATAGAAAAAAATGAAAACTGACATTGGTGTGTGCGTGCCAACCTTGGATCAATCGACCAGTGGTGATTCATATTGAAAAGCGTCTTGGGAATAATTTGCATTTTTTCCAGTGATAATGTTTGAAAAATATATATAACTTTGTGCACAAATAGAAGAAAGTGATGAAATGTAAATAGACATATTTAATCTTTATTATGAAATTCAAATATATATATAATTTCTAATATTAAAAATGAATATTACATATTAAGAATGGAGTTATGAATGCGTACTGAAAATGTATGGGATATTACATATCAAAAAGAAATTCTATAAAAATGAAATTAATTAAAGTGCTTTTCCAATGTTAAGATAAATATTTTCCAAAATGAATTAAAATGTTTTCAAGAGCTGAATAAATATTTACAAAACTAATAAAAATGTCTGAATAGACAATGGGTCTCCAAAACTAATTAAAATACTTTCAAACGTTAAATAAATGTTTCTAAAACTAATTAAAATATTTGAGATATAAAAAATTGGTTTCAAATCTAACTAAAGTGTTTATGAAATAACCCACTAATCATTTTATACTCTAAAATACAAAACATGAAACCACATATAAAGAAGCATTATGAAATTTAAAGAGATGTCTGTGCTGCATTGAAAGAATATGATATTAAGAAGTTGAAGAAATGTCAAGGGACATTTAGGTCAAGGTAATTTATCTTTGAAGTTTAACATAGTGGTTAGAAAAAACTATGATAGGTCACATCCACCTTTATTATTATTTTAGTAAACCTCAACTGTTGAAGGCATAAATATGCATATAATTCCTTTCTATCATCACAAATCATTAAGACTGAGATAAATAAAATTATTAATATGCTTGAATGTTGTACAATGTATCTGTAAACTTGATGGCCCAACTTTAAATATGAGTAAACAAATGCAAAGTCTATAGTCACATCTAAAGTAGAAAATAATGGGGATGGTTGAATCTAAAACAGGTTATATTTCTAGTATTTGGAAAGAGGGTTTTTTCCCCACTCAGCACTACTTTAATTTATCCAAGAATGGTGCTGAATGAACCAATTTCAAATATCAGGATCCCTCAATTCATAGAACATTTTGGCATTTTTGCCCAGTGATTAAAGTCGGACAGTCTCTTTAATTAAAATATATTTTTCTCTTAATTGATAAGTACTAAAATGACCATTTGGAAATTAAAGATGCTAATTAACAAAGCACTGATAACTTGAATTTTAACTAACAATATTTTTTTTTAATTAAAATTAATTCACATATATACACATGCACAAAATTAAAACTAATTATTTTAAAATGAAGTCATATAGTAACGCATATAAAAAAAATAAATGGATAACAATGACTACACAATGAATACATATAAAATGACTGTTAACAGAAAAATCAGATTGTACTGACTTAAGGCATTTTCAATATCGTGTTTTCTTTTAAGTTTTAAAAAGAATAATCTTACCATGGG
This sequence comes from Epiperipatus broadwayi, assembly GCA_028023455.1. Taxonomy (NCBI): domain Eukaryota; kingdom Metazoa; phylum Onychophora; class Udeonychophora; order Euonychophora; family Peripatidae; genus Epiperipatus; species Epiperipatus broadwayi. The sequence continues at coordinate 608,000 of JAQFVV010006342.1, forward strand.
CTTTTATTTTTTTAATACTTCCATTAGTGCTCAGAATGGCATGAAAATCATATTTTCTCTGTCAACTGGTTTGCTTTTTAAATTTTCTATTTTTTAAGACAAAATAGTGTCAATAGAGGCACACATTCTCCATAGGCATTTTAAATTAATCCTGGGTTAGGCATTGACATTCGGGTTCAGGGAGTTCAAGAAGCTCTAGAAGAAATCTACATAGTTTGTAGTGAGTTAATACACTTTAATGTCTAGTAATGCATATTCTCTGGCCTGGCCATATCAACAAATGATCCTTGGATTCCATATTTCTGACAAGGATGATTTTTGCTTCACAAAATATAGTAAAGTATGAAAAAATTCCTTAGCCATGCTAAGACTTAACAAAAATTTTAAAAAAACCTCTCCAAATAAATAAATAATAATCCTCAAAAAATGTGTCCCCTTTATATTTTCTCTCTTGTCAAAATTTTTTACATTTTCCTTTTTTTTTAAAAAATACAAGAATTAAAAGACAGTTAAAAAATTGATGACTTCTTATCTGTTGATTACTGTTTCTAGATTGATTTGCTTATCAAATTAATTTTCTTTTCTTTTTTTTTCAAACAAAAATTGAAATATAATTATTTCAATCTCTCTCTTATTTTATTTTTATTTTAAGCCATCTTACATGGATTTAATTTATTTATTAAAATTCATTTTAATAAATATTACAAGTTTTATTTATTCATATAAGAAGCTTATATATTTATCTTATCACACATGCACATTCAAAATAATATTTTAAATCAAAAAGAACTTTAAATAGTCTATGACAATTGGGTACATGTTTGCTATGCTGGATAACCATTACATACACCATCACCCCCATTAAAAAAAAATGAGACAAATAAAAATCTATTTTATTTCTAGGAATACTTTTTTTATATATCACATTAACAATTTCTTCTAGATTTAGAAAGTAAATTAAGTAGTGGAAATTTTAATCACAAATGCTATACCATTGAATTTCTGCATTGGGCTAACTGTCCACATTGATTAACTACATGCATAGTCGCAAAATAAGAAGTCCATGTGAGTCATCTGTTAAATATAAATGATGAGATATAACAAAGCAATACCTGAACATGAATTCATTACAAGTTAGGGAATATCTTTGACCCTTACACTGGATCTATGCCACAAGTGCAGCCTTATAACTTCCATATACTTACTACTAATAAAAAAAATAGACTAAGTCACTGACTGGCATGTACAGATAATATCATAACATAGTAGAAGCTAAGGGATATATTCAACTCTCACACTTACTCTGGGATCATGCCGCAAGTGTAGCCTTATAACTTCCCTATGATAATTAATAATAAAAAAAGGACCAAACCACTGACTGAAATATACAGATAGAATTATAATAACTCCATTGGGTAACCACCTGTACTAAATGAAGAGATCAGTTCCCTTAAAAACAAAAGGTATGGCTTCATTATAAATTACCACCATTCATGTCAAGTAACAATACTTCTCAAACCTAGTATAGACATCAACTTGCAAAAAAAATCAATCATGACTTACATGAATCCTACAATAATTGAACATTATACTCCCATTTCTGCCACCTTAAGTTGTATTTCACATAACAAAAAACTTTAGGCACTTGTTATCTACAGATATTCTAAAAATCATAAGTTTTTAAAAAAATTACTACATGTAATACAGGGGCCAAACTCATTATTACCATTCTATAAACTTATTTCAAAACAATTCCTATATCCTTTTCATTGGGTCAGGGGTCATCAATAATTTACTTTCCATATTTCATTAAATTGTCTTTATCTCTTTCCCAGTATTTCTTGAGTCATGCTCATGATCTTATTTGAGATGACCAGAAAAATTTATCATCCTCCTCTTTCATCTTAAAGGCAGTATCATAGTTGCGTCCATCTATACTGTTCTTCAGGAGCTTCACTTGTTTGACCTTTAAACATGCCTCATTTTTAAAAACTGTTTTGTACTGATGCTGATTTCAGGTTCTACTTTACTTTTCTTATTAAATCAGTCTTAGGATTGTTTAATTCTAGGTCTCCCAACTTCATATTTTGCATTTTCTCTTGTTTGGCTTTTATTTTGCCAAGCTCAATGTATCATATCTGTTTTTATATCCTTTATCTGTTATCTTTTCTAACTCCAGAAAATTTATATAATAATGATCATAAGTTTTTTTGGACTGCCTACTTGACTGGCCATGTGTGCTTGTGTCTGGTGAATTTATAAATTCAGCTACTTGCTGACTCTCATCTATTACTTTTTACCATCAATTTCTACATCATTTAAGTTTGCAGTTACCTCTACTATATTTCCTTGTACTTGATCTATTAATTTTTCACTATCTATTACTTCATTATTTATCTTTTCTGTGTTTTCACAGTTCTCTTCTTGCTTCTCTTGCAATTGACCAAATTTTCCCACAAATTTTCCAGAGAATCTTTCTATTATATGGTTACCTTCTCTTATTTTTTAACTATCTTCTCTCATCATTTGTAAAGTTTTCTCAAACTTAATATCATTTTTTTGTTGCCAACCAATGACCTTTTTATTCATGTCATTTATGTCTTGTAGCACTTCCTGTTGGCTCTCTTAGATTAAGTCATACAACAATTTCATATCACCACTGAGTGATGTTGCTTCAGTAGATTTAATTTTTGCTTGTTCCAGCTTCAATTCTGTTGACTGTTTTAGCTCTTGCACCACAGGATTATTTATGATAGACTCTTTCTCCATTTTTTTTAAACTGATCTGGTGATCAACTAATTTATATGTCTATTATTACTATTAATTTGAATTTTTCAGGGAATTAAAAAAACAATAACTATTATTATTAAAAAAAATTCTGATACATAATTTGGTGCACCAACTCTTAACATAATTGTGCAAACATCTTCATAAATATTTGAACTTGCCTGAACCTATACCTATGCCGAATTTAACTCTTTTGCCTATTTAACCCTCTCACTCGTGTATGCATTTAACATTACTACTTATTATTTCTCATAATTCAAGTGTCAGTCTCAACTTTCATTTCAAATAATGTTATTTTCATATGTCAAAGTACTTATTCTAATAAACTATATATATATTATTCAGGCACATAATTATTGCCGTGCCATTAATGTATAAATAATAAAACTTAAATATATTAAAATAAAATCCTTGTTTTTACTTCACCTTTGAGTGGTAGGTTTTAAATTGGGCTTTACACAAAAAAGTGAAGCTTAGTATTATTAGAAAAGAATTATAAGGCTTAGCACTTTCAGAGCACTTCTCAATGTAAGCCAACACTACCAAAATAGGCTATGAATATGGAGGCCTAAGTGCTCCAAAAATGCTAAGCCTTATAATTCTTTTTCTAATAATACTAAGCTTCACTTTTTTGCATAAAGCTCAATTTAAAACTTAAATATATTAAATATATATATATCCACTAAAATTTACTGTCTTTTTTAAATTTTTTCAGGGTGTATTCTCATATATATATATATATTAATGAGCCACACATTAGGAAGTAATTTTTATCCTGAATTCTTGGGGGGAAAACATTAATCAGCTCTACTTGGGATGCAATTTTATTGTATCGGTAACTCAGAAAAAATGAATTAATTCAGCCATACTTTGAGAAGCAATTTTGTTATACCGGTAACCTTGAAGAACCATTTGAAATTTGAATAAACAAGTAACTGCAGATTTCATAGCTGCATCTAAAGTAGATAATAATGGAAATGATTGAAACTAAAACAGATTATATTTCCCAATCAATTCTCAAAAATCAACAGTATTTTGAAATAGTTTTTCTTTTCACTCAGAAATAATTTAAAAATAATACATTTTATTTTTTTATCAGGATGCCATGCTAAATGAATCAATTTCAAAAACCAGGATCCTCCAATTTACAAAACATTCCTGCATTTTTTCCCAGTGATTAAAGTATCTTTAATTAAAATATATTTTTCTCTTAATTGACATGCACTAAAATGACTATTTGGAAATGAAAGTTGGTAATTAAAAAAGCACCGACAACTTGAATTAAAACTAACAATTTCTTTCACAATTAAAATTAATTCACATATATACATGCGTGCACACACAAAATTAAAACTAATTATGCCTAAACCTCACTTAGCAATTGGATATTTCACAACAGTGATCATCATCAATTTGTACCCACTACTTCAATTTACAATCGATAATTCACTATAACGATCGGGAATTTTTTTTTTTTAAATTTAGAACATATAAACTTAAAATATATATAATTAATGAATCTATAATACTATATACTGTACATATAAGTGTTGAATGTCTTTAGAAAAATTAAACTTTATTCAAATACATTGTACAGTATTTGGATTATTTAAATAAAGTTTAATTTTTCTAAAGACATTCAACACTTTTATTAGATGATGAAATAGTCCAATATATAAATACGATACAGTATTATGTAAAAATAGTTATTGATTTTGTAACTTCGATAAAAATGTTGTTTATACCCAAGTGGTTTCAAATCAAAAGAAAAACATTTTAAAAACACGAATGTTGAATTAGAAAAAAGTCTAGAAAGAAAAAAGTCTAGAAAGAAAACAGATTGCATTTAAAATAAGTGTTAATGAATAATGTTTTTAATACATACTTTATTCCTAAGTTAGTGTAATTTTTTAGCTTTAGGAACTGACCAATTTTTTTCTGATAGACCCTCATTATAAATACGTATTCTGTATACAATATTCTTGCTTAACGATGAGTTTTGGAGAACCAATTGCCATCGCTAAGGGGGGGGGGGGGTAAAGGTGTATTTTAAAATGCAGTCATACAGCAAAGCATATAAAAAATAAATGGATAACAATAATTATGCAACTGTTACATATAAAATAGAATGGCAACAAAGAGGACAATTTTTGCTTTACAAAATACAGTAAATCGTGAAATAATTCCTTATAAGATATGTTAAGAGCTCACAAAAGCTAAAAGAATTTATACTGCACAACTGTCCAGTTCAGATCCAATTAAAACAACAAATGAACAATAATCCCCCCACAAATGTGTTCTCTTTATATCTTCTCTCTTATAAAAAAAAAATTATGTTTTTTTTTTTTTAAATAATTGATCAGTAATTAAAAGACAGTAAAAATTGAACTTATCTTTTGATTACTGTTTGTAGATTCATTTGCTATCAGTAAATCTAGTCAAATTAATTTTTTTTTTTTTAATTTTTTTATTATTTTAAGCCATCTTATATTGATTTACTTTACTTATTACAATTCATTTTAATGAATGTTACAAGTTTTATTTATCCACTAAGATGCTTATATATCTATCTCACCACACACACATATACATGCAAATTCAAAATAATATTGTAAATCTAGAAGAACTTTAAATAATCTTTAACAATTGAGTATATGCTTGCTATGCTGGGTAACCATTACAATACATATATATTGAAATTATAACTGCATTGTTCCATTTATTGTAAATATTATATTATCATTATAAATAATTAAAAAGAATAATACTTATTATCTTTTTTCTTTACGTAGTTTTGTTTTTGTATTTATATAAATTCTAATATGTAACTGAAAAGGAAGTAGTTGAAGCTTCCCATGAGTTATATAATGTAAATAAACTTTCCAAAAGTAACGTAAATAAACTCTCCAAAAGAATCTGTCTTTTGGAGAGTTTATTTACATTATATAACTCATTGGAAGCTTCAGTTACTTTCTGTTCAGTTATATATAATCTGGATTATTTATTATTTATAAATTTCTAAGATATGTATATTAGTTTTACTCCTGAATATAGTGATAAAAAAAGTCTGTTGGGAAATGAATATAGCAATTGACGGTTAGAAATTTGAATGTCATGGCAAATAAAAAAAATTAGGTGGATTCATATCCAATTTTTGTAGCACCAATAAGATAGATATATATTGCGAAACTGATATTAATAATACACCCAAAGGGTTTATATATGTTATAGGTAGAAAAATTATTTGTATTAAGTGTAATTGAGAACCATATTTTATGCTTTGCCGGAAAGATGTAAATCAATTGCATGAGTGGATGTCATGAGACAATCTCCCATATGTTGAAATAATTAAATTATAATAGACTATTTCAGTTCCCAACCTTCATACCACATAAATAATCTTCTTTAGAAAATAAAAAACAAACAAAAGATAGGGGAGTAAAGAATACAACATAGCTTTTCCAGAACTCACTTAAGAATTGTTCCCACAGTGATTTTCCCACAAAAATCCTTTTAAATCAATTATAAAGGGTTATGTTTGATAACAGACTAAATTAACATATATTAATGAAATCTAATTTGTCATATGAGACTGCAATTAAAAATAGAGTTGCCTATAAAATAATAATGAAACAAGAGCAAAAGATCCAATGCAATAAAGTAAATAAGAGTTAAAAGAAACTTTAATTTTAAACTGAATAACATTAAATGCCATAAAAGATGATACAGACAAGTAGAAACAAAGATATTCACTATGGGTATGGAAAAATGAGACACTGCACAAAAATCTGCACGTTATGTTTCGAGTACAATGTAAAAAAAACACATCAAGAGCATACATACCGAAAGTACGATAATAATAATCATTAAAAACCTCCAGAAGAAAAATAGGAGGAAAATAGTCCACCAATCCTGTAATCTAAAACAGATAATATTGGGTTAAAATAGTTCATATTAAAAATATTAATTTGGGAGGCGGGGGATTAATGTAAAAGTGGGAGGAAAGCCGGGAAGGGGTTAACAGGGAAATAAATAGAAGGCAAATTAAAGTAATCAGGCAATATAATACTAAATTCAAGAAGCAATATGAATATAATTTGCCAATACTTTCATCCTTTAGTATATGATATTCTAAAATTTGATACATTAACAGACTATAATTAAATAGAACAATAATAATAGTACATATTATTATTGTCCTATTTAATTATAGTCTGCTAATATTACTTGCTTATTAATAGGAACTTTTGCCAAGCTTAATAATAGTAATAATATTACTGACCAATTACTAAGACTATTATTTCCAAATTTGATCTGTATAAATTTTTAATTTAATTTTTTTTTCTTTACCGTTATTTTCAGCCCAATCTGAACAGTCCTTTCCTACAGCAACTTTTTCCAAAACCTTCAAGTGACCATCTTTGGTGGGCACTGGTTGAGGGCAAGTAAAATTTTTGCTTCCCAAAAACTGCATCATAGAGTTCTGACCATCTGAAATAAAATTGTTTGTAATTAAAAAAAAAAAACAGTCCTCAAATAAAACTTTTGAAATAAAATTTTCTAGAATTTACTTTTACCAAATTCTTAACTATTTCATATATGCGGGATTCGAACTCAGACTTTCACATGACCCACCACTCTCAGTGCCATTTCATATTGCTGACCCACCTGATCACATACATGTTGAAAAGATAGTAATCTAGGCCAACTGATGATTGCTGGTTTAGCATGAAATACATATATTGGTGATTATTTATCTTTTCAACATGTATGTGGCCAGGTGGGTCAGTAATATGAGATGGCACTGAGAGTGGTGAGTCATGTGAAAGTCTAAGTTCGAATCCCACATATATTACATATATAAATGCAGGTTTAAACCTGTACAATGTATTAACTATTTCATGTAAATCAAATCTTTTATTGAATATTTTTTTTTATCAATCGTAGTATAAATTTTAAAGACTGAATTAATCAAGGGTTAGAGACATAGAATAGGAATCTTGAAATTCTCAGTATCTCAGATCAATTTCCTAATTAAATGAGAAAAAAATATATTAATTAATAATAATCTGAAACATTTTTTTTTATCTTTCCTTATGCTAAATGGAATAGCAGTCTTCAAAAATTTTGAACGTTGGCTGAAGAACAGATTATTCTATGTTGATTTGTAATAACCTTCACATCACTAAAAATAAATAGCCATTGAACAATTTAACTCAGAAAAACTTTTTTAACATCATTGTTGACTTTTTCTGATGGTTTTATTCAGGTGTAGTATTTGACGCTAGTAGTATGATTAAAATTAATTACTATAAGTGCAGTTCAAATTTCTAATTATTCTTCATGTAGTGAGCACTTTTGCATCACCGATACCAAAGAAGCTAATTGGCTCCCAAACATTCAACAACTGGGTGAAATGAATACTCACTAATAAATTTTATATGAATTCAAAATAATAGAAAGAAACTGGTATTAACATAAAGCAGAAATACCCCCCCCCCATTTCCAAAGTATTAGCATCTTGAACATGTACTTGCTTCTCTATTTTTTCAACAATATTTTGTATATATATATATAATTTAATAAAAAAAGTGTTATAATAAATACATACTTTTTAATTAGAATATTATACACTATAACATTGGAGCTGCAAACTATGTTATATCTAACTATGCAATTTCAATTATATACTGTTCAAAGAAAAATATAAACAAACAAAAATGTAAATAAATCAACAAAAAAAAAAAACATTAAAATTTGCAAATTTTAATATTCGGTAGCCATTTTTCCTTCTCTGATCCAAGCCTATACAAATCATAAAATATCTTCAGTTTATGTTGAAAGCATGTATATTTTAGCCTTTCTTTATTATCTTTTCTGAATTTGATGTTCAGTATTTTGCTTAATAAAATATTTTCTAAAAGTAAGTTTTACAAGATTTCAGAATATTCATTAAATTTTAACATAGGGATGAATCTCTTGTTTTATATAAGAAAAAAGTTACTGAAAAAAAAAGAATATTTCCCAGAGTGCATTTTGCTATTTACTTTAAAGATAAATATACAGTAGGAATTAGGTGAGTTTTTTTCTTATTCTTATTGCTTCAATAAGTGAATGAATGAATATACTCTGTGTAAAATGAAATATCCTTCCAACTTATTATTAATAATTATATTATTATTATTATTATTATTATTATTATTATTATTATTATGATAATTGTAAGTTTTCCAGAAAACCAAGATAGCAGTCTTATTTTTAATAAATATACAGTTTCAGGGCCCCCAAAAAATGTTTACAAAAAAATGTCTGCTAGGAAATGTCATATTTAATATTTACATTTTATTTTTTATTACTACATTTAAATATCAGCCTTTCAAGCTAATTGTGCATGCGCTTTTCAGGAGTGTTAATAATAAATGAATACTTCCATTCCCAATACAAGATATAGTATTTATGAAAGAATAAAATGAATCCACTTATTCTTTCAACTCAAATGCTTATATATGAGCAAATCTTAAGTACTGGCAATGAAAGCATGAGGATAAACCACTCACTTTAAATTACTATTTACGATGTCTGAATGAATGATGTCGGTGAAATTGTCTAGAATTTACTAAACGTCACTCTAACTGAAACTTATTCATGTGTAAATAAGCATTTATTTTTATATAGTGCTATATTTACAATTGTATTACATTTAAATATCAGCCTTTCAAGCTAATTGTACATGTGCTTTTCACGGGTATTAATAATAAATGAATACTTCCATTCCCAATACAGGATATAGTATTTATGAAAGAATAAAATGAATCCACTTATTCTTTCAACTCAATTACTGTTATTTTAAAAAAAGAAATCATTGTGGAAAAATTAATTACAATATTTACAGTTTACTTTCTTTTTTTTTTGGATTAACTTATTAACAAAAATAAAAAATACATATAAATACAATATTAACATTTTATTCTTGTCGGCAGTATGCAATCATATCGTGAACATTAACACATACTTTTCTGGAGGGCAGAATCTCATATCTTTGGAAATAGTTCACTGCATCATGTTCTGTGACAGGAAAGTACAAAATTTTTATCATTCATGACAATTTACCAAAAAAACTGCTGACAAAAAGAAACTCACTGAATTAAACCAAAATATGATGTTAAGAGTGCCTCTTCCCTTCCTATATTATAAGTAATAAAAAAAAATTGAAATAAGGCTTCTTAATGAAATTTATTTATTTTTTTAAATTTAGTAATAGATTTATTAATTTTGTTTTAATTGAACAACTAACACATCTTTGGTAGATTATAGGCCCTCGAAACTGTACATTTATCAAAAATATAGGCTGCCATCTTGGTTTACAGGAAAACTCACAACTATCATTATTATTTTTTAAAAACATTGTTTATACTATAGTTTTGATTTATAATATACATATAAAAATGTCTGTGTTATATAATATGTGTGTGTTTTGACAAGTATTATATATTTGTAGTTCAAAAAACAAAATAAATTTTATTCTAATTATTGTTTATCAATGAAAGTTGAGCTATTATACATTATTTTCTTTGAATGAGAGAAAGCTTAAAACAAAATACAGCATAGTTCAGGGATCCATTGTATGTGTAATGCAATATTATAAAGGGCAATCTACAATTTAATGCAAAATAGTAAACTGATGATCTATAAAAAAAACAATAAGAATATCCGTAACCAGATTTCAATTATAAATTTCATTTCATCAACTGAGATAAAGCCCAAATAATTACTCAGTGATCTAATAACAACTGACCAGCCTTGTAATTTATTTTAAAAATGTGAAAGTTATTACATGAAAATAGTAAAAACAGCTTATATAAATGGTGACTCTCCTACAAATTCTGTCCCTTGTTTAAGAAAGTAACCATATTAATACATAATAAAATATTCATAATATATAAGATAATACACTGTCTGAAATATTGTCTGCATGTTTTGAAAACTACTGTTGTTAATAAATATAATAATGAATCACAAAATAACAATAAATGCTTCGGTATATGGATTTTGATGATAACTGTCATTCTACCTAATGTGAGAAAATCTCAAAATAATCATTCAGTGACTAAATAGCAAAGCCAATCTTTATATACATGTAACAATTTTATTACTCACAGTGCAAAATAATTATTTATAAAGTACAAATAAAGTGCACTGTATTTAACAGAAAAAAATGGTTATAAGATCAAATGCTCTGACCCTATCTGTTTAAAGCATACTAAAGAGAAACCGAAGCCAACTTGGTCACCAGACTTGTTCAACACAGTTATATGTACAAACATGCTAGGAAAGACATGGACTACTTTTCTCTTTTCCTTGACTATAAGCTAATGTCTGGCCATAGTTTTAGTCCATGACCAATATAGTTTGTTCAGAGTGCAATGATAGAAAGAGAATAGTTAAGGAGGCTTTATCAATCATCAAGAATACTAACACATTTAATAAAAAGGAGTCTAACATCCCTCTATCTAGAAAATGGCATTTATAGCCCCTCCCTCTTCATTACTATGCAAATCTCCCTATATATATTCATTCTGATCCCTTTAACATTTAAATTCGACATTATTTATGGAATGCAATTCTCTAGCTGCTTCACTCTGCTACGATTATAATACCTAGTTGTATTGAAAGTACTTAGCATTAATAAATCTCTCTTTTCATAATTTTAAATGTTTTGTCCTTAAATGTCTACCATTAACTTTTCATTAAATGTTATTTTAATAATCTTATTATAAAATCTAATAAATATTTGTATATAATTCAAACAACACACAAACAAGTATCTTACAATAAACTACTTTTCCATTATTTTGAATTACATATTATTTATTAGATTTAAAGTCGCTTAAAATACAATTTGATATACCTTCCATGTTTAAGTAAATTTATTAGCATATGCCTATTTACCATTTACATGTGATGCATTTTGTACGTAAATGATATATAACTTTTAGACTGTAAAATAATGATTCTGTATATGCAAAGGTGTAAATGTTATTTATTGCTTTTGAACTCTCTACTCCACAATAGGATACTGAACAGATTTGAAAATGGAATATTTATCCAATGTGCAAAGTATTTGATATTAGAGCATGCAAATGTCCTGTCTTTGTCGTTATTTCAAGAGTACCGAAATTTTACAGATTCTAATACATTTATAATAGTTCAAATAAATTGAAATAATGTAAAATTTTCAAAGCAGCACTTATGTAATTTTTCATAACATTCTGCAACAGTAATATACTGTGAGATTTTACAAAGGAGTAGAAGCAAATCATTATTTTTTTTTAAATAAATATTATTTATAAAATGATATAATAAATCTGTTCATTTAAAAATGAAGTCACTTTCTCGTTTTACAAAATCTTTACTTGATTTATAAGACATTTCCTTGAAATTATTAGTCTAACTAATTAATAAAGGCATCTATTGATATTAAACCTAATTTGATAAGTGTTTGTATCCAGTAACATTGAATTTTAATTCTATTCTGCAAAGTAATACGATTTGCGAAAAGGTAAATTTATGTCTATAGAATTTATATGTTCAAGAAATTGATTAAAGTCTTTGCTTTTTAAATCATCTGAATTATATATAAGCCTTAAATTGTCACAAGCATCACTAAAGAATTTTATGCAAAAAGTTTGTGACATTTTTGGATTAATCAATTCGAAATTAAGTAAATTTGACATTTTTTTAACCGCTCACATATTTATATAAGATCATCTAAAATTTTAAAGAAAAGCTACCTACAGTTATTTTTTAGCTTATATTTTCAATTCAAAGGTCTTCTTTCAATGGAATGTATGTAGGCATTTTATTTTATTTATCCCAGCAATTTCCATACTGATTACATTTACAAATAATCATTTTTAAAATTTTTCTACTTTTAATAAAAAATATTTAATATTAATTATATATTGGACTTTTTCCATAATCTAATATTAAATAATCCAACATATATACTAAAATGCCATGATCATGTGCTCTCACATAAACACAACATACTTAATATCACTGGTTTTCCTTTTAAAATATTGTGTAGAACATAAATCAAAGAAAAAATTAACATCATCAATAACATTCTGTCCTATGGATAGGTTCAGAGAGCAGACACATCACAAATCTGTCCACTTCTTCACTTCATTTTCTTCATTACCCAGCTCTTCAATTTTATATATTCCACCTTTCTCTTATATCATCCAGCAAGGTCAATCTTTTCCAAACTTTCTTTTTCTTTCCACATACCATTCCCTCTGAAACATCTGTCATTATTTTTTTCTTTCTTCTTAATATATGTACAATTCAGTTTATTTTTCTATCTTTAATTTCCTCCATCAATCTTCTTTTTTCATTTACTCTTTTCAAAACATCATTTGTCATTTTAGTCATCCAGCTAATTTTTTTCATCTTTCTCCATGGCCACATCTCAAAGGCTTCCAATCGGTTTCTAATTTTTTTACTTATTGTCCACATTTCACAATCACACAAAAGTACAGTCTCATAATACAAAAAAAGCTTAGAAATTATAAGGCAAAGTGGATTCTCTATTATCTTCTTTGTCTGGCAATAACATTCATTACAAGCTTAATATGCTAACAATACTTCATTAAATAATTATCCATTTGCTGCTTTCATCCTCACTGCCTGTAGTTATCTTCCAGCAACTTGGATGAATAATGTTGCAAATCCAACACCCAGCAGGATGTTAATTTATTCAATGGTGGTCACATTCACTGGATAATTAAATTCAGCTTTATGTGTTAATGAGTTGATAAACAACAGGCTTTAATAAATAATAGTTTTATTATAGATTCAAATTTTAGCATCAAAGGGATTGTTCAAATCATGTCTAGCAAAAATTGGCTTTTTTTTCTTCATAATGTACAATGAATAAAATAAAATGCAAGATTGCAATAGATGATGCTCTGAAAAATTAACATCCTTTCATTTCAAGTCCAATAATAAACTCTACCATTAATTGTTTACTTTTATATTTTTTATAAAAATGTATGATCATTTCCATTTTTTAACTTTTCTCTTTTTATATATTTGAATAAAGTCTATGTCTAATCATTTCTGATGCAGTAAAAAAGTATTAATAATCTTTATGTTTTTATTGTTGAAGATTGATATGTATAAGTAGTTGCTAGTTGAATGTATAATAATGAATATAATACATGATATTTGGCATTTGAAAAATATTGTGAAATTTGACCTAACTGAAATTACTTGATTGGTTAAATTACAACTTAGAAATAATTAGCGTGTTTTTTTTGTTTTTCAATGTCCACAATCATGTGCTCAAAATTTAAGAATGGTCATTAATTGTAATTTCTAAAAATATAAAATTGTAGTATCTGAAGTATATGAGTAGAGATGAAAGCGTAAAGATTACAGTTCACTAGATTGATTTTTGTTAGAGACTATACCTAAATTTAAAGGAAATAAGTCAACATCAGTTTTTAAAAGCAATGCCTTGTCATTGAAGCCACATTACTCAGTCATTCTTTTCATACCATTTTAATATGAGATATCCTTAGATCTATTCTTCAACCATATTCCCAAAAATACCCATCTATTATGCCTCAAAAAATGTTCCAGGAATTTTATTTTCTTCAATCTTATCATGTTCAACATTTCTTTTTCTGATTTTTTTAAATATCTGATTGCTAGTTTTCTTTTCCTTCTACTTGTTCTAGTCAACCTTGTCCAAGATTATATTTATGAGTAGGTAGGTACTTTAAAAAAAATTATATTTATTAAGTAAATTTGAATAATACACATACATATATGTACATGTGCACACACACACTTCATATAAATTACCTATTAAATGCTCTCTAGATGAATCTAAAGAATTCAAGATTTTCAGCACATAACCATGTTTCCAAATTCTATCGATGTTTGGATTGTCGAACCTGTCACTAACCATGACATAAAAATTTTTATCATCATAACTAATCAGTTCTGTGCAGGAAATTACTTCTAAACCATACAAATTGTGTACTAAATCTTTAGCCATTTCTAGAGTTATCTGTGGACGGATGATTCTCCCAGGCCTGAGTAAACAATTTTCTTCATCACTGGACATTTTACCGGTTGGATATCTATATATTTTTAAAAAAGTAATACAATTAATCTAATATTCTATCACAACAATCTAATTATGTTGGCAAATAAAGACAACTATGTATATATGTGTATGCATATTCTAAAAATATAATGACAAAAATTGTAAGGTTAATTGATATGGAAAACTTGTTAGATGATGATATTAATTAATATGGTACATCTTTATTTGATTGAAAATATGGAGATTGACAATAAATACATTTTTTAGTAAGGCATAGTGAATTTGAGAATAGTTTTATGGTGAATGGGTCAGCCTCTATTCGATTAAAAAGAATATCTTAAAGATGCTGTAAAGAGTTTCAATGTAGACTGTTTTCATTGGAAGGATATATCCTAGAACATAATAGAATAAATATCTACAATTACAGTATTTCAAAAAATAAATTCATTCAAAAATTTTAAATCAGCATCACAAGATATCAAATAAAATAAATTAAAGTAACAATAGATGTATATGGATCTATTTATGGTTAACAAATTGGTCGGTGAAGTCATTATACCACCATAACATCACATGATGACCTTTTTCTTTATGCTTATGCATGCTGTTAAAACAGTAGCAAAAATTTTTCACACAGTAGTGCCACCTAGTGCAAATTCTAGCAGCCAATAGATGGAAAGCATGGGATAGGGATTATAATACACACAACCTTCTATCATCTATTGATTATTAGAGCTTGCAGTAGGTGGCACTATTGTGGGGGTAAAATGTACTACTACTTTAATGAAATCATTGTAATTTCTTATCTTTCCGTTCTTTTTCTTCTTTTCTTTTTTACTTTTTTAGAGTTGGAATGATAAACTCATTTCTGCTTGATAATGAATATCAGAATATTTGTATTTATTTATAAAATGTTTAAAAAAAGTCATTATACATGTCATCTAAAAGCAAAATAGAATTTGACTTGTATATTAAAGCATACATTATATAAATATGTGATAATAGATGAAAACTATTGAGAAAGACTGTATTGGTAGTTGATATCCTTTCAGAATCAATCCAAAAATTTTTGAATAGACCTGCTAAACATTTAAAAATATTAACTGATATTCCACTAAGAACTGTGACAAAAATAATTGGTGCCAAAAAAAAAAAGCCATTCTACCAGTAAATTTTCAAATGAGTCAAAACAATGTATAAAGAAAAAAATGAATATGAAAATATGCAAAAATTACCCATTAGAAAGAATTAAATATCAAATGGTATGAAAAATAGTAAGTAATAATAGAAAATATATATAACTATGAATTGATAAAGAAAGCTATAAAAGATAATAAAAGTCTCAAATGTCAAAAGTATAAAATATCTTGGTATTGGAAGAAAAGTTGTACAATACTTAAAAAAAAAGACACTACTAGAAAAGGTATGGAAAAGTTTTACAGAGAATTACATAATAATAAAAACAAGGTATCAAAGTATTGCTACATTTTCTGAATTAACAAGAATTTTAAATAAAGAAGTGAAATATGCAATTAAATCTATAAAGAAAGGCTTCAAAAAGTGATAGAATTATAATTGATATTTTAAAAGAAGCTAATGAAGAAATAGCAAATATTTATTGTTGGAAAAATCATACAGCAAATGTTGGAATGATTAAAGATTTATCAGACAATTGAGAAAATGCATAGATGATAATGATATTTAAGAAAGATGAAAAAGAACATAGAAATTACTAATTTATCAGTCTTTTATAAATTTATTGATTCTAAACAAGACATTCCCTAAGATAATTACAATTCATCTATGGCAAACGGCATTTGAATAACCTATATATTATTTTAAGATGTCATTTAATGCATATAACCAAGTAATTTTGAAATTAAACATTAATTAAGTATTACTTGTATATATCTAGTTTCTGTATATAATAAAAATAAATTCTTCTGGCATAATTTAAAAAAAATTCTTCCAGAATTTATATAAACTTAACTTCCATTAATAGCAATTACATTTATCACTGTAGATATTTAATGTTTTAAGGCAATAAACATCACATGACCACCATCTCTTATGCTTGTATAGGTACTGAACTGGGTTCAGACCCATATGACTATATAAGCTGATGGGCTTGGATTGAAAACATTAAGGTGTTTTCAGTTTAAGACTCATAGTTTTGTAGTTAAATGGAGATAAAAGGTGGTTGCTGGAGGGTTGCATTAGATCCTAAGATCTAGGTCCAGTGCTCTCAGATCCAAGGCTCCTCACTGACGAAGGCCGCAAGCCAGAAACTAGTCTGGGGATATTGGATGAGTAGGCACTAGATGGGGATTTTATGCACAAGCCTTCTGGCATCCATTGATTACTCTAGCTTGCTGTGTGTGGCATATGTATAGTGAGTTTTGCCTGTTTTAACAATATTTAACGTTTTTTTTTATTTACCTACAGCTTTTTTTCTTTTCCTCGTCTTGAATAAGTAGTAGTTAAAATTTTACAAGATGTTATTAAGATTCCCATAAAAGACACATCTTTTATTACCAATAACAATATTCTTTTTGTAAATGATTGGCAAAGTTTCAACTTATTCAATACAACCTTAAATCGTTTTGACTACTCTATAACTTGAAGTTAGAAGATTATATAAAAACTACTATAATTCAATCGCTAATTAGCTTCCTACTTTGGATCATGATCATTAAATAAAGACAATTTAATAAACAATAAGGAAAATAGTTTATAAAAGCTTTCATCATATATCAGGGAAACCTACACTAACAAATATTTCCATTGAGTAATGCCTCATAATATCCTAAAGCATAGTAAAAGAAGGTAATTTGAAATATTCTTGATAAAATGTACATGAATCAAAGATCTTTTAGTAAAAAAAAACCCTCTTCAATCTATTCCTTAGTCTGACTATTCCAGAGGCGTATCAAAGATATTAATAATCGATTTGTAAAACATATAAACAACTTTATAATTTTGGATACTTCTTGCTGTTACAAAGAAATCTAGTCACATGATCTAATTTAATAAGCTTGTATTCAGAAATGTTATACATAGAGCTCTATGTATAACTTCTTGCTGTATTTTGATAATGACATCAATAAAATCTAACAATTCCTTAAAATTCCTATAAGATGTTATTTTCTAATATCAGTAAAAATACTCTTGCTATAAATAATTTACTAAATTGACATGTTATAATTCTTTTTTATAATTCATGATTTTTTTAAAAAAACCCAATAATAATGATAATCCAATTAAGTTAATATATATTGTAATGGTAAGACCCTAACTTACAGTGAAGGATGTTGAAAATCATCACCCCAAAGCATTATTATTTTACATCATATAACAAATACATAAAGATTCAGCATTGGAAGAAAATAATAAACAACATAAATATAGTCTTACTAGCATCAAGGATCAACAGTCATCCTTTGTGACTGGATTTTAGAAAGGTACATTATAAATCTTAGGCTAATCATCATATAACCAATGCCAAATTTAGAGCATATCATAAAAGCAAATGATATTTCAATTGCAAATACACATATAAGTGCTAAAAATAACTATAATTCTAAGATCATTATATCAATGTTGATCATCATCAATGCTCTGAGCTATCGAGTACCTTGATTGCATTGACCCTATATATATATACTAATTTGTCAAATATATAAAATAAAGTGAAGTATGTGGACTTCAAAAATAATATTTACTTTTGGGCCATCCATATATATATTTGAAATAACACTATTGTTCAAACTAGCTTGGGATCACAAGAATATTGATCAATGTGATTGTAAATAAGAGTCAAATGCATATATATATAACTTAATCTATTCTAATATGGTTAATACATTTATTAATTTAAAATAACAAGAAATTAAACATTTGACAAGTATTCTACAAATAAATGATTCTGATTTTGACTACAGTATTTACAAATAGATATTATTTTCATAAATTGACAAACTCGATCAATCAAATTTACAAAGATATATAAATACTTTATATATATACATGCATAAGCACAAATATATGCCTACATGGTAAACCAAGATATTCCAATAATCTATAAGTCAATAAATATCACTCTATTTCAATTATAAACAATGAATAATTCTAGATATATCACACATATAGATAAACACCTACACTGCATATTATAATTTTCCAATATTTCATTTGTTGATAATAAATTGATTAAATTTATAGACCTTATTCTATGTTAACAATATATAAATGATTAAGTGGTAAACATATCTATAATAAGTGCACATACATATGTTGGCTGTAATATAAAAACAAAATATTTTAATTATTAAATTTTAATTTGCATTTTAAATTATTTTTAACAATATTTTGTTTATTTCAAATTTAGAGTTTTATCTGTCATTAAAAATAAAAGAGATTTGGGTCAATCCATTATAACTTCTTAAATTGTAAATAAAAGTTGTTGTTTGTTTTTTTTTTAACTAAATAAACATTACATTTATGAAAGTCTAAAACAAGTCTTAATAAATCACAATAATAAAATTCTAAGAAACTATCTAAATATTCTAGCCTCTGGAAACTTTTAATCTTTGTCCCAAAATTTCATTGGCTAGTTATTTTTTTCTGTTGAGTATTATTTTTCATTACTTGCTAGATAATTTATTGGAAAAGTTGTTCATTTACAATAGAGATAATAATTATTATTTTGGAATAATAAACAGAGATAAATCATCACTAATTTTCAAAGTAAGAGATTAAAATATGTCAATGTAATTTCATTTACTAGCCAATTTCTTCTGCTTGAGCTTCAAATCTTCATTCATGAAACATATATCATATATTTTATTTTAAGTAATAAACTTTATTAAACAAACATTTTAATATGTACATGAAATATCTGCAAATTAGTTTTGATTCACTTTATTCTTTACACCAAATTTATCAATCCTGTCCCCCAAAGCACCACAATGCAAATCTGTAAGACTCTCATTGTTGATATGTTAATATCATTTTTTTGTTAAATCCTAGAGTTAGGTCTTACAAATCGTATATGTATAGTATATATACAACCTGCAATAACTTCTTTTGTTTTGTAATGAAAATGCGCCTTTTCGTTTTTTAAAAATTTTATTTTTATCTAGCTGCAGACAGAAAATTACATTAACCTGAACTAATCCTAACAATTATATTTTCTTTTTTCTTTTGCACAAGAGAATGTTTATGTATATACATGTATTTTATCAGACAGCCCTTCTTGCACGAAATTTTCCATTGTTCTGGGTCATTGCCCCTGTTTGATGAAATTTTTCCTGTTGGTGGGTCATTCAAAAGGTTAGAGAAAAGAACCAACCACAAAAATATGATATATATATATCAGTAATTTTGGATAATCCTATCCCTCCCAGTTTTAACTTTCTTTCTTTATAGATTTCTACATTTATAGTCAACAGCTTTTTTGTCCGTAACTAAGTGCCAATCCTATTCATTAGCAAGAATGATAGAGTCTACTAATAATTTGTCTGACTCAGTAATCTTAAACTTATGCCCGTCTTAGAACTAACTCATGCTCGGGGTGTGGTAGCACAATATGCTGGAGAAGATGTGGAGAGTAAGCTAACTTTCTAAATGAATCATCTTTTCACCTTTTTTCTTTCTTTCTGAATTTCTATCTACTTTAATTCCCACTATAGTTTGAAATAAGACTTTTAAAATCCCCATGCACCTTTCTATCTATCCTGTTCTACCTCAAGTATTTATTGGAGGCACACCAACACACATAAAAATATATTATTAATTAAGGATAAAGTACACAAGTAATTGTGTAACACATATGTTAAAATGAATTAAATGATTTAATTGGAAATCTATTAGCATTTATTATAAGAAAAAAAAACAGAATAGCATAAATCATGTATACAATAAAATATTATTATTTTTATAAATTACCATTAGAGAGAAACAAAAAAAATACACACATAAAGAGTTATGTTATCACACGGCTTGATTTGATTGGATTTATGAGTTAGAAATGATGCAAAATTTATATTTACCGGTATTTACTAATCAGCAAAACCTACATATGTCTCTGAGTGCTCTCATTACCTGATAATCCCGGGATTAGGCACTGGCAAAACTTAGCGTCCATCTTTTCTATTTGGGTGTTCCAATTATTGAGTCCATCTCCTAACAACGTATTTCTTTTGATTTCTTTTACACAATTTCCAGGAATGGCGGACATAATGTACTAGATCCAGTTGTTGTAGTTTCTGATTGCAAGTGGTATACTTAGGGCAATGGATATCATAATGGGTTCTCGTGGCATAGATGACAAAGAAAGCTGGAGTCTGAACATGGATCCTGACATGATTATAACTTTACTTCATGCAATCCATGAAGTTTTCTTTTAGAATCTTATTTTCAGTTTTACAAACAAACTCTTTCATTCAGCAATGAAGACAGTGACAACAGTTTAGTCCACATCTTCTCTTTTACTTTTGTGGTAGATTTATTAATTTTTTTCTTTGTATATTCATCGACAGATTTTTATAAGCATATTGCTTTCTTCTTGGACCAACTAATTAATACCCCCCCCCCAAAAAAAAAAAAATTTCTTTTTCCTTATCTCTGGCATTTCTGCTTTGTTCCAAAAAAACCACTTAGCCGTATCAATTTTTTACTTATCTTATTTTTAAATAATATTTATTTTATATAAAGCACAGATAATTAATTGAAATTAAATTG
Source organism: Epiperipatus broadwayi (assembly GCA_028023455.1). Lineage (NCBI taxonomy): Eukaryota > Metazoa > Onychophora > Udeonychophora > Euonychophora > Peripatidae > Epiperipatus > Epiperipatus broadwayi. The sequence goes on from JAQFVV010006342.1 coordinate 629,646, forward strand.
AAAGACTGCAAACCCTTTTAGACACTTTTTTGTTTAATTTAAAATATAGACAAAAGAAGTCAAAAAATTTAATTTGTAATGTACATTCCACATTCCTTTGCTTCCTTTTTCTTTCTTTAATTAAAATTATTCTGACAAAGTCTGAATATTTAAAGTAAATCAATTCATTAAACTAGAATGGGATAGCAAAAATTAGTTCCATCTATTTCTATAACAATAAGAAAAATATTTGGCTAATTAATTTCTGGGATCATAACAGCAAAAAGAAACTTTTTGCAGGCTCTAAATTCTCTTTTAATTGTTTTTTTTTTCTTTTAAAAACAACATTCATCTATATACATTATAACGGACGAGATGATTCTCACTTCGATATATCTGTCAGATATATCAACAATCAGCTGGTTCGATCACAATGTGTGACCAACTTATACAAAGTCTATATGTGATGATAGATCTATCTATCAAGCCCCAAACGTTGCTGGTGCCAGATATAACAGATGGAATGATTCTCATCATACACCCCCTAATACCTATCATACCAGTCACGCCAGTCACTAATTCGATCTTTAGCGGTGTGAAGTCCCACTACACATCGTGCATCCACGTTGGTCGACAGATATAACGGACAGAATGATTAGCACTTAATCCCAAACACTGCAAATACCAGATGTAATGGATAGTCAACTAACTTGCAGACTGTACTACTATGCAGATGTATCAATATGGTGTGAGGATAAGTTAATATGCTCTAATTTATTACCCCTAATGAAACAATCTGCAGAGACCTACCAGGCTTAGAAGGGAAGAAAGTTGCATCCAACTATGTTCAGACTGTGGGTCATCTGATAGAGTGCTAATGAGAACCCGATGAAATGCTTAACCAATGATTGCATACCCTTTAATTGACTAACTCTATCCCTATTTAATAATATTAAATGCAATTTAGGTTAGTTCATCCACTTTCCCCCTTTTTAATTCCGTTATGCCCTAATATTCAAGCCCAGAGAGAATATTGCTTTTAACTCTATTATCAGATATGAACAAATATACACAGCAACTCCTGCACCTATATATAGGTTACAACTAGCATTTATAATATTTGTTTTATTTTCAAGCTTTTATATAATAAGAAAAATAGATGTGTGTGCATGTATAATTATTTATAAACTGTGGAATGTCAGGACAACTCAATAAACCAGAGACCGGAATAATATAAACTCTCAAACATTTATTAACAATAATAAATATCAAGTATAACGACAATAGTAATGATAAAAAAAAAATTAAAAAAATATAATAATCATCATATGTACATGTGTCACAAGTGAACCTCTACCATCTTACTAATTAATTATCCTCTATATCCAACCCTTATACCCCATGGTAGAAATCCACCTATGTCACTCATTCTCTACAAATCATAATTATATAGAAAAATCAACTTTAGTTATTTAATATAATTGAGATGCTGGCTAGCTAAATTATATATTTACAAATGTTAATTTATTTAACAAATTTCCCCAATTTATATATATGATAGAGACAGCTACCAGTTGATTAGTCAAACATACTGGAAAATATACATACATGGTTAATCACAAAATAAAACATATAATATGTATTCTGTATGTGTTGAAATTTAACCTATATATAAATTTAGAGAATCTTACCTCAATATTTATGTGGATGACCTGATGTGAAGCAGGTGGTATATCTAAATTTTATTTATAATGAAAATATAAAAAATATCAAAATGAATAATGCCCCCTTTTCTTCTTTGCTAATTCTGAAAAATGAGGCTTCAGCATCAGAGTGTGAAAATACAACAGATAATATGAATAAAAAATAAAATAATAAATAAACAAAAATTTACAATATTGATTCTTTGATTAAAAATTGTAATTGGAACAAAGTTCCTAAAAATCATCATAATAGAAGTAGTAGTAGTAGTTGATAGTTAGGCAAGTTGTTCTTCAAAGCAGTTTCACTTATTAAATCATTCTCCTTAGCAAGGATAGATAGGTACAATGGTGTCTCCTGTAGTTGTGTTTAATGGTAAACATCTTGATCCTCATTTGATTCACCATAATGTATTCCAATCCTTGTTTGCTTTGGACTGAAGGCATCTTCTTGTGTGTTTACAATAAAGTAGAAATATATATATAGATATAATGCAGCTGGCAGGAAATACCACGACACACAATAGCATGTTTTGCTCTAGCCCATTTTCATATTAAAGTACATTTTAATAATTATTTATAATCATATATTTTTATTGAATAATATTGAAGCGCTTATATATATATTAAGAAAATTATTTCATTTTTCTTCTTCTCCAATTTTTAGCAAATTTAATTCTCGTTATTGTTTTTGAAAAGATTTTAAAAAATTCAAATTTACTCCAACAACTTTTTAAACACGATTTAATTATTTAAGAATTAATCAGTTATTCTTACTTCTTTTCACTTTCTGTCCTTTGAATTTGATAAACTTTTAGTTACAGTATTCGATTTTTAAAATGTTTATAATTTAACTAAAAGAAAAAGTAAAAACTCCATTTTAGCGTTCGAAATTTTTAGTTTTAATTGCTGTCTTTTGTTACAGTTATTATAACAATAAGAAGAACGATTTGTAAACTGTCTTTTGTTTTTATACATTTCACACGCGTAGATTTTCAGGAACGCCGATATCTTTAACTGCCTATTGTTTAAATACATTTAGATTTATTATAAATAAATATAATAAAATCAGTTTTATTTTCACACATATGTACCCACCTAATTAACTTCAAGTCATCCCAAATTCATTTACCTATTAATTAATATTCAATTTTAAATTAAAAAAATATATATACATTACAGTTTATTTAATCAAATAGTTTTATATATATATACAATAGTACTTTCTAAAATATTGATCGTATTTTATTTTATAAATATAATAATTTATTGTGTATTATATGTATATAGGTAATAATAATAACAGATAATAATCTTCCCACTATTACTATAAATTCCAAATGGATTGGGTTCAATAAATATGCTTGATCTTTTTAGGAAGGTGTGCATTGTAAGCTATCCTTTACAACATGTATGCCAAATATGAATATTAACCCACAACCACCGTCATTCTTTCTTACATATGTGCTTGGTTGTGTGACTTCTCCAATAAACAAATAATAAAATATAAAAAATATATAACAATAATAATAACACACAAAGAAAATGAAAAACCCTTCTACCCTCTTCTCTTCTTTTGTAACTGGGTTTGAACTCAGTTCCTGTTACAGTTTGTACTTTTCATGCATATAGAAAGCAGCATATATAAAATATAGCACAGGAGTCTCAAGACTAGTGGCTTTTTACAGTTGTCTCCATGATAGAGCAATAGGTTGGCTTCTCATACAGACATATATAAGATAGCATCAGTGGTCCCTATCTTTATTTAATCTATATAATTTGACAGAATACAGTCAGGTAAGTAGTCTACTTTTCATATATAAGGCTATGAATTCACAAAAAAGATATCCTTACTTTAGTGAAATTTCAAATTTGATCAATATGAAGATTAACAGTGATTATCCTTTCTTCAAAGCTGATTTGCACTTTCTCTATATTTGAATTCTCTGTAACTCTAATCTATTCTAATAATTAATTTCTAATTTGAACCCATAATCTAAAGTATACAATGGAAATTAAAAACAGGACAATTAAAGTAAATTATTTCCCACCTTGATTAATAAAAAATAATTAGTTTTAAAAAATTTTCTTAATCCTTTAGCTAAAACAGATTATAGGATTAATGTGCCTAGAAAAAAAAATACTCAGTTTTCCAAAAATAACTTATCTTAAAATCAGAAGAATCAAAATTATTTGCATTAAATAATTTTTTTTTTTATATATTTGCTTTTAAATAAATATGCAGTATTTCCAAAAATATCAATTAACATTATTACTTAATCAAAATTTTATCATTCTAAATTTTATAAATAATTATATATCTAATTTTGTCTGTGTTCATTTCTATTTTTCCATTTATACTTTAAATATACACATTACATTTTGAGTTATGAGACCAATTCATCACAATATATATATTTTCTTTTTATAACAAATGTTGTATGTGTGTGTATATATATATTAATAGTGTGAGAAGTGTGTGTTTTGTAAAGATAAATTAAAGTATTTTGTACTTAGGATTCGGAGAGAGACTTTCTTTGAAAATAAAAATAACGAACGGTCAGTTTTTCAAGCAGTCGTGTGATGTTTGAGCACCAGAAATGTTATACTGAGCTTTCTTATAAAAAATTTAGCAATCAAGTTCATCTCTAGAACTGCATTTGAATTATATTGCTACATGAAAATGATGCATCATTCAAATAAATAATATTTATTTATGCCGTTTGTTTATAATCTTTCAGTACAAAATATCCCGTCTTTTTGTCCAGGAGATTAGACAATTTCCATCTGTTTCATCCAGAACTTCATATAATTATATTCACATGGGATTTCATCTTCATAGTATCTTTTGGCTGTGCAACTAAACACATAATAAGTTATCAAATAATATTTCAGTATTATAAAAGCGGATAGAAATCAGTTCCTACCCTGCAAACAGTTGGACAGAAAATCAGGCATCTTTTTATTGGGACACATATGAATGTCTTCCAAAGACCAAGAAATTGCTAACAAATTTATAAAATAAATTAATGATGCTAGAAAAAAAAAAGTGACAAGACATCAAGGAAAAGAAAATTTTGCAAGAGCCACTTGAAAGACTGGATTCCTTCTATGCAGGTTTGGCTTATATATAAAAAAGCTTTAAAATAACTATTACTGCCAATAGCAGTGAGAATGCTGAACTTGGAAATCTCTTCCATTATGCTTCACCAATTTAAATCTAATAAAACTAAAAGAGATTAGTAAATTTATCATGAGAAGCAGGCAATATTCTTTTAAAGTTTCTAAAAAACAATTAGAATCTAAAGCTAAAGCATATGTGGCAAAATTATTCATGAACATTATTCACTCATAAACTATTTCAAAAATTTGACATAAAACCAATCTATAAAAGTCTTAAAATATAAATGATCCAAAAACATTATTACCCACTGCCATTATTATATGTATTTTAAAGCTCTTTAAATGAATAATCTTAATAAGAATAAGGTCAATTGTTACGAACCATCTACTTTTATAATATGTTGAATTAAAACAGAATAAAAACCGATTAAGAATAATTTCTATCTTCAAATATTGTAAAAATGGTTTTTAAGATAAACTTATGATTAGAGCTATTTTTATTTTTTTTTTGGAAAATGGTCTTTTTTTTAAGTCTCCAAAGTTCTAAATGCAGGGAAACTATAAATCTAACTGACAAAATGTTCTGCAATAGAAAAATTCAAATGGCTTTATGATAATCATAGATGATATAAAATTTTATTTAGTACAACATTTATTTATTTCATTGGATATATTAAACAATAATCTTCTGGAAAGTGGGATGCAGGAAATGTATCTAAGCTAAAAAGTTCTTCCCGAAAACAGAAAATGTTCTTAATGAAAAAGATTTCCAAACTCACAAAGACATTACATTCAATTTTCCAATCAAATAACAGAAAAATTCACAAACTAAACATAACTTACTACAGCAGTAGACTGAAACATGATCCTATTCTGGGCCACTTAAGTCTCATCTTCTACCTCTGCTGAAGATTAGATCTAAAATAATTTCTAAAAAGTACTCTTTTTGGAAATTCTCTAAAAGCAATTCCTTTGGCACTTGTACCTTATACTGCTGAATATTGCATTCTAATTGAATGAAAAAATGTTCATACTTAACTTATTCAATACACATGTAAATATTACCATGATAAAATTTATCACAAGACTCTATTCCACACCTTTGATATGATTTCCCACTTTTACTTTTCCACTGCATCACAAAAACATTTAAAAAAAATTTTTTTTTTTAGATAGATAAGATTTACTATTAACTCAAGACAGAGTTTAGCAGCTAAGATACATCTAACAAAAAAAAACTCCAAACAACCAAAACTTTATAGTATAAAAAGTGGCTTATGAGATTCAAACAAATTTCTTTTTCCAGACCCATGATAAAGCTAACTAGAATTTGATCTTCCTAGATATTATTGCACTCATCAAAAGGATCACTCATAATTGCTGTGTTTATCCACTTCAGAACTGAAATTTATCATTCTCTGGCTTGTGCAACTGTGCAAACTCAAATCATCACCAGGTAATTAATATCCATCCAATCTACACATATAAGGTATATCAAAACTGAAAGACCTAATAAAATCCATTAGAAAATCTGCTTGCAAATATTTCTGTCAAAAAAAAAAAAAAACCTCCATAAACTAAACAAATGAATGAAAGTGAATCTTATCATCTCTAGAAGCAATTATTCTAAAAACTCCATTGATAAAAACTAGGCCTGCAATCCATCCCTTTTCTGAAATGAGAACCATGTAAATTTTTAAGCTACGGAATTCTTTAGATTATCTGCGGTGACAGTTAGGATTGACAGAAAATAAAAACTTATTCTATCTGTTTTAGAAAATATAATTTGTTAAAATATCTTAACCTCATATGCGAATTATTTAATAATGAACGCTTTTTAAAAAAATAAAACCATTTCAATGCGATAGCAAAATCGTAAGGTATAATTAAAACCGATGAATAATCATTATTTTTAGGGTAATGATAATTTATTTTGATTAGAGATATTTTTTCAAAACGAAGTAATATTAGTCTTAGATTTGATATAAATTACAATTTATTAGCAGTGAAAACAGCCAACAAATAACAAGTATGGAAATTTATTAATCCAGATATAGTTTCAGCTCAGACAGCGATAACGTAAATAAAGAAAGGTTATGTTATTTATACCGTATATATCCAAGTTTGTTTTTTAGAAGAAAAAGTAGTTTGTTAGCGGAAATAAAAGAAAAAGCAGGTCTCTCATTTACAATCAAGAATTTAAAAGATGATTTATTATGAATATAATATTTTTAACAATTACTTTTAGTTTGGCTTCTGACTTTTTTTTAAAAAAATGGGATCTAAAGGTCAACAATACTTTAAACTCACCTCGTAGGAATTCCGTAGTATTTTACTGGGTCACGCTTATATTTAATTCATTAAGTTTTATAAGCATTTATAAACTGATGGAAAGTATATATAACATTCTTCATGTAATTCATTAATATAAACTTTAATTTTTAAATGTTTACTTTGTCAGGAAATAAAAATAAAATTTTATCTTTTTAGAGATCTGAGATTTTGAAAACTAGTTTTTTTAGAGGGCGCTAGTAAATAATAAGATTTAGATAATTTTATGTGGAATTCAATTACAGTTCTCCTGTGTACAATATTTCCTATATTTATAAATTGTAAGCATTTCCTAAAATTTGCTACGGACTTATATGTAACAGCTTTTATTTTTTAAATCAACATAATTTCTAAGATTTCAAAAGTAGTAGTTTGGAGAATCTTTCTAAATAACAGCATCTAATTTCATTTATTAAATTTATCGGAGTTCCATACAAAATTTTGGAACCCTAGAAATTTACTTCAAAGAGTTATTTTAATTAATCAAATTCGGAATTATTTTTTAATTCAATGAAAATGGTCGTGAATTCGTCTACTCTACCTAACAGCTTAAATGAACTCGCCCAATTTCGTATTCAAAAACCAGCTATAATAAACAGTTAGTGGTTTAGCACCCAAGTACCTAGCATAGTAATCGATTATAATATGCGGATAATTATTACTAAGTTATTCTTCGATCCGCGAATATGAGATGTAACGATAATTTTCCAAAAAAATTATCTCAGCTCTGCTTATAACAAGTAGCGAAAGCTTTATACAGATATTATCGTTGTAATAATTTTGAATGCAAATACGCCCATATACGATGTCTTATAATCAACGATTATTATAAATGCTAATAATTTGAATATTAATGTATAAGTAGTAAAAGAGCAACCATAATTCATGGTGCAAAGATATCAGCAGAATACAAGACTTTGCATGATAAAAAGAATTCTCTTACCTCCGAGTTTATATTTTTATGCCAAACAAACTACGAACGTTGTGAGAGATTTACCATGTTATTAATATTTCTAAATTGGATAAAAGCTTAAAATATGTTAACTGATTTATCTCAATTAATGTATAGCATTATTGGCGATAATGCATATTTGAAATCAGAAAATTATTCGATTGTACTAGTAATAGTAATGGCATCTATTGATTAAAAATTCAGTCTAAATTTACAATAATTATATATTTTACTTATTATCGTTGCCGTTAAATCCTTTTTTAACAACAGCACACATCTTTTTTTTCTTTCAAATATGTATGACTTATAAAATATAATCTTCTTTTCCATTAAATCCAGTCAAAAAATATACACTCTCCTTTTTTCTTTCCAAAAACTTTATTTTTTCCATCACCATATATATATATTTACTTGTTTAAACATCCAACGTTTCGACCACTTTATTTGTAATCATTTTCAAGGATTTTTTTACTCCCCAAACTTTTGGATGTTTAAATAAGTAAATATATATATATGAAGTAAATATATATATATGGTGATGGAAAAAAATAACGTTTTTGGAAAGAAAAAAGGAGTGTGTGTATTTTTTGATGGGATTTAGTGGGAACGAACAATAATTATACTAAGTGTCTGTAAAATAATGAGTGTTCAATTTAAAGCACTGTGAAACTTGCATTATATGAGTATGACTTGAAGAGTTTTTGATCCAGGAAACTCATCAGTTTGCATGGACACTTTTTTTAGATTGTAACAAAATAGAATAATGATTTAAACTTGGCTATGCTTATGAATATGTGAGAGCCTGCTATTCATTAGCCTTTGCAATGAAGATAATGGAGAGAAAATTAATTCTGTGTTTGAACTCCACAAGATAGCTTTGAACTGTGATTTTAAAATGTTTCTCAATGAGATACTGAGAGATCATTTTATATATGATATGAAAGATCATAACTGAAGATTAAATTATTTTTGGACCTACTATAATACTTGAGTCAGTTATTTTTCTATCATTGCATAGAAAAATCAACCACACAAGCTGTACCTTTATTAAAAGTTAAATAAAAGTAATTCAACAGAAATAAAAAATAAGTTCAGTTATGACTTCAAATAAGAGAACATTTTAATGAAGCTCAATTGCACATGTAAATATGATTTGCCATTTCCTTCATTGTACTGAAAATGTAGAAACTACTTATCTAGCAAAACCAAAAGCAGGTTAATAGTTTTTTTTTTTATAAAAAAAAAATGTCAATAGTTGTGTAACAAAGGGTTAATTATAAAACCTGTGAAAGAATAAACTGAAGTGTCTTCTTTAAGAGGCAAATCATCATAAAATATTACCTCCATAATAATTTTTTTTACCGCCGAGGTTAATCAATGTTAGATTATTGTTAACTAAACAATGTCCAACTGGTTCTGAACTCAATAATGTTAACTCTACTTCAACAGTTAATTTATAATACTAGCCAATAGTTCTTAGCGTGAGCCTTCAAGTTAGTAATCCAGTATGCTAGTTCATTTACACACAAGTACATAAGACTTATCATTATGAATCAATTTATGTTTGCAACAACGAATACTCCAGTAATTATTATTGTTGTGAGTATTAATAATATTACAACCAATCTCTAGCAAATAATTATTTCAATAGTGAATAACATTGCCAAATACCTCCTCAGCCAATGTACATACTGGGAATGAATATGTCACATCCAATCTGTGCACTTCTGGGTAGTATCTCATGCCAGGTTGCAATTAGCCAATAGTCTTCTAGTATATCACACTTCTCCCCCCACTACACAAAACTAGGAGTAAACATAAAGATGAATACATTTTGTTTTTCTCTATATAGTCCAGCATACCATACTCTTTTCTCCTCCCTCTTCTAAAAAGCATAGTCCTTTAAGAATTTGGGTGACTGTTTTTTTTTCCTGAGGTCTTAGTGATCCTTTAATGTTTTCCTTGCCTACTATTTCTGTTGGCATCTCTTCCCATTGTAGTGTATGATCATCTACCACTTGTTCCTCTTGAGTATCTGGTTGTCCAGTTTGTAGTTTATCTATCTCTGATTTTGTCTCTGTCAGTTTGATGATTTTATTTCCACTGGGTTTATTGTTTTCCCAGCTTGGAGAACTGTGATGGCATATGTGGTTTATGTGATGCTTGTATACCACTTTATCCTCTGTTCTCACCACTGCTATGGATTTGTATGTTAAGTTGATAATTTCTCCCTTTATTCATGTTTTGTGTAGACTAACTCTGATCCACACTTTTTCTCTCACTATGAATGTTTTATGTTCTGTTTTGGCCTGCATGTACATGTTTTTTGGCAGTAGCAGGGTCAGTTCTGTCCTTAACCTCCATTTCAACAATGGTTCAGCTGGGGACTTTCCACTTACTGCTGTTGGTGTGGAGTGTTGATACAATAATATATGGTGCAGTGTTTCCTGCATGTTTGTTGACTTTTCTTTTTTCAGTGCATGTTTAAATTGGTTTATGGCATTTTCAGCCAATCCGTTGCTCTCGGGATGATATGGGGGTGAGTACATGTGTTTAATGCCTCTGGCCTCTAAGTATTCTTCAAACTTTGCCAAAGTGAATCCAGAACCATTATCTGTAATGAGTCTCTGGGTAGCCTTGTGTTGTGAGTATTTCATTTAGATGATGAATGGCGTATTCTGTCCCAGTGTTTCTCATGATTTGGTATTCTAGTCAGTGGGAATAGGCATCTACCAGTATAAAGATGGTATATCACATAAATGGATCTGCATGGTCCATGTGGACACGTTTCCATGCATTTTTAGCTGGTGGCCATGAGCTATATTGTTTTATTGTTGATTGGGCATTTGTTTGACACACTGTGCATGTTTTTGTGAAGGACTCAATGTCCTAATTTATCTCAGGCCACCCAATATAGCCTCTTTCAAATGCTTTTGCATGAACAACTCTTGGGTGTCCATTGTGCAGAATTTTGAGCACCTGGTTTTGGCCCTTCAAGAGTATTATGACTCTATCTCCATTTAGTATATACCTTTTGCAGACTGAGAAGCCTGAATGAGTATTCCTGAAAGATAGTGGCAAGTTCTCTGGTCGTTTATTGGGCCATTATCTGTTATCTGTCTTTTTTAAAAAAATAAAACCCGGGCATTATCTGTCCACTCTGCTACTTTTTTACTATTTATCTGTGAATTCCAATTGTCTATGTAGTTAATCTCCACATTCACTTTTTTATTTCAGTTGTCTCTGGCATCCATGAGAGTGCATCTGCGTGTTGTATCAAATTGCCCCCTTTATAATTCAGATTGTAGTCATAAGCTGAAAGCAGTGTTATCTAGCACAGCATGAATGGGCTGAGATGATCTGGGATTGGTTTTACTTTGGCCAATATTTCCAAAAGTGTTTTGTGGTCAGTTATGACTGTAAATTGTCGACCATGCATATATTGATGGAATTTTTTAATTCCAAAAACTATGGCCAAGGCTTCCCTGTCCAGTTGACTGTAGTTTCTTTCCATGTTGGTTAACATTCATGATGCATATGCTATTGGTCTCTCTCTCATACATGGGATGAGTCAACAATGCTCCGATTTCATACTCTGATGCATCTGTTGTCAGTACAATCTCCAATTTACTGTCATAATGAATCAGCAACTTTTCTGATGTTAACAGGGATTTTGTTTTCACAAATGCCTCCTCTTGGTCTGTTGACCATTCCCAGTTTTGATTTTTCTTCAAGAGTTTAAATAGAAGTTGAGCCATATGCACTTTCCCTTTAAGGAAGGGCTCAAAGTAGTTAATCAGTCCTGGAAACACCTGAAGTTGTTTTGGGTGTTTTGGTTTGGGTGCATTCTTTACTCCTCTAATTTTGTCCAGTGAAAGGGCTTTTGTCCAGTGAAGGGGCTTTCCCATCTTGTGATACTATGTGTCCCAAAAACTTAAGTTTTCTGGTGCTCCATATACATTTGTCAGCATTTAATGTCTCTCCAAAATCCTCAAGCCTCCCACACACTTGTGTAATTTTCTCTCTCTCTCTCTCTCTGAGTGTTTCTTCAGTGTTAGCCGTAATGAGAATATCATCAAAATATGGAATTACCCCCCACTAATCCATTGAGCAACCTGTCAATTTTTGCTTGAAAAATGTTTGGTGCCATGCTGATTCCAAATGGAAGATGGTTATATCTGAATAATCCTAAGTGAGTTGTAATTGTTAGTATTTCTGAAGTTTCCTTACATACTGGTATCTGGTGAAAAGCTGCATAGAAATCGAGTTTAGTGAAATGTAATGATTTTTGCAATAATGCTAACATTTCTCTTGCATTCGGAACAGGGTACGCACTTTTACAAAGACTTTTATTACCTGTTATTCTATAAGCTCCACAAATTCATATTTTCCTGTCTGGTTTATTAACTATAACAATTGGTGTGGCCCATTCTGAGTCTTCTGTTAAACTTATTATTCCCTTTTACATGAGTTCATTTAATGCTTCTTCTACTTTAGTTCTTTGTGCAAATGGCATCTTATGTGATTTACATATGACTAGGGTTGAATGATCAACCCTAGTCATATGTAAATCACATATCTTGACCAGTTTTGACTTAAATAGGTTTGGGAATTTATCTTGCATTTCATTTTCAATACTGATTTTTTAAATTATGTTTATGGTAATCCTGAGTGGTCTGAACCAATTCCAGCCTATTAGTGGATTTATTTGTTTATAGACTATGTATAGGGGTAGTTTCCTGATTTTTAAATTTAATTTTACTTGTACCCTTACCATTCCAGCTATGTCCACCATATTGCTGTTTACATCTTTGGCGCTTACATTGGTTTTTTCCATTTTATGTGCAACATTTCTTTGCACAGTGATGAGAACTTCCCAATCGCTAAAGGACATTAGTGTAACTTTCCCTTTGATAAAGGACAGTGTAACTTTCCCTTTGATGAGTATTAGCAGTTTGAATTCTGCTTCGCTACATTTTAGATTTTTAATACATGTATTAAAGTTACTTTTGTCTTTATACTCTGGTTTTGGTTTGCAACAGCCTTTCACTAGATGGTCTTTCAATCCGCAATTTATACAGTACTCTTGATTTTTCCTACAATTCCGAGCGATATGTCCCAGTTTGCCACAGCAGTAAACAGTTGGTTTTATTATCATTTATTCTTTGCTCTTTTATCATTTCATTTCCCTGTTCAATGGTTTTATGAATTGTTTGGTAATTGTTTGCAATTGGTGTGGTATCATGATATTCTTTAGCCTGATTCATCACAAACTCATGTGCAATTTCTCTTTTAATAGCATCTTTGTAATTTATCTCTGAATCAGCTAGTAGTTGTTCTCTAAAGTTAGTTTTGTATATGCTCCATAATAACTGTTCCAACAGGGCTTCTTCTAGAAATTGTCCATAGACACAATTTTTTGCCAGCTCTCTGAGTGCTATATCCAATTCTTTGAAAGTTTCAACCTTCATTTGCCATCGATTTCTAAAATGCAATCTCACAATATGTTTCCATGGGAGGGGGCAAAAGTGTGCTGTTAATTTTTGGACTATTTCATCATATTGAAAGCTTTTGGGCTCTGCCAATTCACATAGACAGTTTGCAATCTCCAGCATTTTCAATCTGGAAAATCCTAGCTACGTGGCCACCTTTATCTGTTTTGTTTTTTTAATATTGTTAACAATAAAAAATTTCTCTCTGTGTTTGACGTGTAGGACCAGTTGATAGGGTTCTTGACATCAAATTCCCCTATTGGCATTTGCAACACGGTGGCCATTGCTGATTACATATTATGTGTTTCTTTTGTTTCTGCAGGTTCTGTACTGGATTGTGCCAAATTAGTTTGTTTAACCACCGAGGTTAATCAATGTCTGATTATTGTTAACCAAACAACATCCAACTGGCTCTGAATTAGATAATGTTCATTCTACTTCAACAATTAATTTATAATACTAGCTGGTAGTTCCTGGTGTGAGTCTTCAAGTTAGCAATCCAGTATCCCTAGTTCATTTACATGCAAGTCCATAAGACTTATTATTATGAATCAATTCATGCTAGCAACAATGAATACTCCAGTGATTATTATTGTTGTAAGTACTAATAATATTACAACCAATCTCTAGCAAATAATTATTTTAATAGCAAATAACATTACCAAATACCTCCTCAGCCGATGTACGTACTGGGAATAAATATGTCCCATCCAATCTATGCCCTTCCATTGTTCCGGGTAGTATCTCATGTCAGGTTGTAATTAGTCAATAGTCTTTTAGTATATCACATATAATAAAGGAGACTGAGTATGGCTTTCAAAAAACCTATTGGTACTTAAAGCATAAAAATTATAATTTTCTGGTTTTAAAGTTACAAAACACAATTTTTACTAAACCAAAGTAAAATATTGCAAACCCTCATAAATAAATAAGTATTTAATGCTTTTTCTGAGATCCATTAAATATTATGATAGCTTTACTCAATTTAAATAGAAGGCCAAATCTAGGGGTATTAAACAAAAGCTGTTAACAAATTTGAAATGAATAACTAATGCAAATGAAGTAACCCATTGTTATATAAAGTTAAAGTTAATTTTTATATGTAATGCTTTATTAGTAGGTATCAAAGCAATTTTAATGCATCATAACAAATATGGAAGTGACTATCCTTTGCATTTATTCCTTGAAAACTGAAATGGTCATGGTTACATGCTTTAAAAAATTCTACCTATATGTTTATGGAAGATAGTTTATTTTCCAACTTGATTGTAAAATATTATTAGGTATATTTATTGTTAAAAAGAATCTTCCATAGTATATTTTATCTGTGCTAAAATGCTTCAATTTCTGAATGCATAAACTTTAAAATGTAAAATATGGAAGAAAAAAAATTTCTTGTTGATGCACTTAGTTGATTATTTAATAACACTGAATGTGAAAAAGAAGCAAGCAAATGACTTATATGATGAACTTAGAAAATAGTGAACAGTTACTGAGCAAATGAAAACATACAAAACTTTTAGGCAAAAAGACGAGCTTTATAGTGGAATTAACGTACCACAGAAGCTTAAACAAATGTTAAATTTATTACAATATAATATGCTGGAATAGTTAGAATAAATATGCTTGCTGGGTCATATTCAAATATAGAATCACATGTCCAGAAATGTCAAATGAATCAAAATATCATAATTCAGTGAAAGGCCAATCTTTTGCCAAAAGTCTCCAGTCCAAAGAAATGCAAATGATTCTTAAATTTTAAAAAAAGCCATCTCTAAATGGATAGATGTAGCAGATACTGTAAATAAAGTTCTTGTAATTATGGTCAGGCAAGAAACGAATACCTTTTCCCCAAAATGTAAATACTCTAAAAAATTTACATATACTAAGCATGTATTTAAATTCCCATTAAACTAGTATATGCTAATTTATGCAGGTTATACAAGTGGTATAAAATTGCAGAAATCTGTCTGCTCTGTTAGCAATAGAAAACAGAAAATGAAGTTTATATATATATACTTACAATGTATATAAAATTGCAGAAATCTGTTTGTTCTGTTAGTGAATAGAGAAACAGCAAATGAAGTGTATACATATACTTAAAATGTATATGTAGTGTGCATGTGAAGAAGCCAAAATGACACTTTAAGAAGAATTAATATGTGCATAAAGATTGTCTTATTCATTGTTAATATTTGTCAGTTTATTAAATTCCTTCTAACAATACCTATTTGATTTGTCTCCAGTTAAACTTATGTTATTAAGTTTAAATTTCCATGTCGAGTTTTACTATACTAATTTTTACCAATGTGTTTCAGCTAATATTGTCAATAATATGCATATATAACAGTGTGTAAGTGAAGGTTTCTTTTGCAGATTTTTTTAAAGTTAGAGATGTTTATATGTCTTAAATGTAATGTAGTTGTTGAATGTATTGCATTTTTAAAACAAGTGTAACAATATCTCCTCTCTGGTTTGCCAGTTAAAATAATCACTTGTTTATATAATTTTATATAATTAGTTAAAAATAATATTCAAGTTTAATTATATAACTGTCATATTTGAAACTTTTAAATTACATTTTTAATCTATGTATTTGATAGTGATTAGGGTGCCCAGAAGTTAATTAAGTTGCTAAACCAAAAGTATTTAATTTTGAGACCTTGATAATTTAGAGTATTGCTGATTTAGGTAAATTACTTCTTTGTATTATGGTAGCATAAATTTTTGTTGTAACTCAGGTCACATATTACATATATCTAAGTAGATATGACACATAAATTGTGTGTTTTTAACATAAATTTCCTGTAGTTAATTATTTACCTAATTGTTAAAGGATTGCAATTAGTTTTACTATGGGAAATTTGATACAGACAGTAGAGTCAATACTTGAGTTTTTTTTAACTACTTTTTAATTATTGTTTTATTATATTTATTAGTTTTTGATATATTTATTGATGTACTTAGGTTAATAATTGTTGAGGCTCGATCTTTATGATGTGAGAGGGCCGTATTCATTAGTGTTGTCAGTCATCAAAATGCATTTGTTTTCCATTTTTGCTTTAGCCCTTAGCTAAGTATAGCTAGATTTTCATTTACTAACCAACGTTAAATTGTTGAGCAAGTGAAAGTAAAATCTAAAGTTTGTTTAAATAACTTTCAATTTGCTCAGCTTGGATTTAAATCAAAATTATTCAATACAGACCTCATTAGTACCTTTAGTCATATATATGACATACTTTCTCTTTTTACTGTAATAATTTTATTGAGTAATTTATTTTTAATTAAAGGTGGGGGGGGGTGAGAAAACAAAAAATTTTTTTTCAGCTCTATTTGGAAAATACTTAATGTTCTACATAAAAAAAATGTGAATCTTAATTTTTTTTAAATTTACACAAAGAAAAACACAAATTATCATTAATTAAACATGCCAAAAATCATCTATTTTTAAGAAAAAATTGCAAATATTGATATTTGCCGTAGAATATACTTTAATAAAAATGTCCGATAATTAAAAAAACTACTGTTATAAAAATAATAAATATAATGGTAATTAACTATTATATGCAGTCTTTCAATCTGCAGCCATTAAATTCAAAGACAAAATGGAAACAAACGTCATTAATTCAAATCCCATGAATCTCAAATTTTGATGTTAGCAGCTTGTCTAATAATAGCTATTTTGCCTAAGAAATTTAAATCAGAATGGGATGCAGTTTGAATATATATTTTATATAAAGTCTTACTTTGAAAAATATATAAAAATAAGTTTATAAAAATTAACATTAGCCATGTAACTAATCAAATTACAAAAACACAAATTATTCTCCTGTACATGAGGGGTCAGAATGACTAATATGTCAACATGGGTAGGATGACAACCTTGGCACTAACAAGGCCTTTGAACGTTCCATCATCAGATTTTCAATGAAATGGAAGGCTGAAGAGTTGTGAGTTGGAATAGTTTAAAGCCTGTCCATTAAAGTATGAGGATTGGCTATCTTAATATAAAGCTGAGCACTGATTATATATATGTGTGAGGATAGTAATCTGGACCATCTGATGATTGCTAGTTTAGCATGAAATACATATATTGGTGATTATTTATCTTTTCGACATGTGTGTGATCAGGTGAGTCAGCAACATGAGATGGCACTGAGAGTAGTGGGTCATGTGAAAGTCTGAGTTCGAATCCCGTCTATGTTACATATATAAATGCAGGTTTTATCCTGTGCAATGTATTAAAAACACAAATTAAAAGTAGAATAAAATATAGGTGAAACTTTCTTATTTTCATTGAAGCTTATTCGAGTGACGACGTTTAAAAACCTGAATTATGAAATTTTGTTGAATTGTATAAATTGTTCAACTTTTAATATATAGTTAAGATTAAAAAAAAATATTTTAAACATAGTTGAGGGCAGTATTTCTCTAGAGATTACTGACCGGGAGAAAAAAAACTGATATTGAAAATATATAATTAAAAATAGAACCTTACTTTTCTACTTTACGCAAATTAGGCTTAGCAGAAGAAATATAGTAAAAAAAATTTCAAACTGGCTCAATTCTCACCATTCTCATCTCAAATTCATGGCCAGTTTTCTTATTATATAAGTATATTTTAAAAATAATATAAATGAGATATGGACTTGTTTATATATTTATTTATTTTTATTAAATGTTTTTATAACTTTCCATTTTTTTGTAAATATTGGTCTGCAAGCAATAATAAACTAAATTGCAGAAAAATTTTAAACGTGAGAAATTAGTTTCCTATAAACAGAGTTGGCCTGAGGACAGAGGGAGTGGTGCAACCACATTAAACCTCATATATATCAAGGCTCCATGTCTGTATAATTATGTTTTCTTGCAAAAATCACAAAATAAAATATTTTATTCCTTGCTAAACATAATTTCTCTGCCAAAATTCTGTAGTTTGAAGGACCTATCACATCAAAGCAATACAATTTTAGAAGCACTGGTTGTGCGGTGATGTAGATTTTTCAGCTGAGTATAATGTGCGTAGTTATAAATATTTCACAATGATATGGCCATGCTGTGAAATCAGCATAGGTCAAACATGATTTTCTTCATTAATATGTTTATGCAGTGGTCAAGGTCAAGCAATGAATATGTATGTGTGTGTGCAATAATAAATGTATAATAATTGTGTAGAATAAAAATAATAACTTTGTACAATAATTATGTATAATGACTGTGTGAAATAATTATATGTATAATGATTATATCAATAATTGTAACAATAAATGTGATTATCAATATGTAATGATATTGTTAGATCATAGAGTTGCATATCAGGTCTTATAAGATCAGAGAACTGTAAAAAATGCCATATATGAGAAGTGTGTAAAAAATATCATGTGTGTGTAAAAAAACGCCATATTTGGTAATGTTTGTAAAGACTTCAGAAGTCTTGAAGTGTATATAAACCCCCATAACCTGGTCTATATGTTCTGGTATTAATCTAAGTCAGAGACTCCTATCTCTGTAAGTCCAAAAGCAGGACTAGGGTTTATTATGTGCAGGTCACAATGATCTTTTGTTATTTTAATGTGTAAATATGCTCATACATTATTTAAATTAAACTATTAACTTACCATCCCAATTCTGCCTTTGTCAATTATTATTATTTACTTGCTGCTCACAGGTCACAGCAGTTTATCTATTGAATAAGAATTCACTAAAATTAATAAATTATAATGATGTTACTAGAAGATTTGCAATAAAACATTCAAGGAAATAAAACATTTTTTTTTTTTTTTTTGCATTATACAAATTTTATTTTGTTTTCTCAAATAATTGCCCAAAGCCATATTTATAATCACAAATAAGTAATTATTTATACATTATAAATATTAATTTGTGTAATTTTATTTTGAGTAAACAAAATAAATACACAGTACAAAAATTATATAAATTCTCTTGAATGTTTTTTTATTTTTTAGCAAATTCTTATTTAAAATAAATAAAAAATTTAATGAAAAGAATTGTTTTTGACTTAATTTATAATAATTGTAAAGCAATAACTTGGTATTTTTATCGTGAGCAAAAGACCCTCTCCTCTGTATGAAAACATTGCTCTGGGCCCCATCATTTCTCTTGCCAGCTCTGCCCATAGTTTTATTTCATTTACAAATGCGACTTAAGTATAAAAGTTAAATATAAAATAGAAACAATAAACTTTTATTTTTTTACAAAAAAATAATAAAAACAAGCAAAATCTAATTAAGATCACATGCAATACATTCCCTTTTTTTTTTTTTTTAGCAAGATATAACTATTTTGCAATATTTTAAATTCCGACAATAGAAAGTGAAAGTTGATAGGAATTTCCAATCCATTTTTGTTTTCCATTCTCAGAATTTCATGTGTTGCAAAACAATTTTGTATTTGACAGCAATTAAAAGAATGCAACAAAATTTAAGTCTTAACATTTCTATCTTTGATTTGTTAATTCTAAATAGATTGATAGATAACATCACATCTCCTTAATTACAGATAATCTTGCTGCCACAAATGATTAATTTTTTTCCCTTATATTCTGTGACCCTGTTTTGGAGTTGTACATACTGAATTTTTGCAGCAAATAAATAATATATATAAACACTAACACACATATAAAATAAAAAAAATTATAACTTGGAAATAATATTTTTGCTAAGTATAACTCATTGTTTTGTTATGCACATTACTGAACCATGCTATAATGAAAATATACATGGCTAAAATATCATTAACTTAATTCTAAGAAATAATACTCCTTTATGTTGATTATCTTATAATCAATGAAATATAATATAAATCTTTATTATATAATAATAACAACTTGTAAATACATCACAGAAAAATTATATATATATAAAAGCCTTTTTCGGTAATTCTCAATTTTTTTACCCTTCTCAATATGATACCTCGTACTAATACTAACACGTATATTGCGTATATAACGACATCTACTGACATTTCCTATAATTCATATTTTTATCATTTTATTTATTTCCCCTTATATTACTTTCCATTCTTTATCCATTACCCAATCATTCATTAAATCAATTGACTTTTTGTAAATGTTCATACATGTATTTATATTATATTTTATATAATTTGTTTCATATATTTTCCTTCTATTCATTTCCTTTATATAATTTAATGGTCTTATGTTTTTAATACAATCTATTTTATGTCCAAATTTTAAATAATGAATATATAATGCTGATCTATCATCCCTCCTTTCAATAGCACTATTATGTTCTTTTGCCCTTTGTTCTAATTGTTTTGATGTTTGTCCATAGTAAACCATTTTACATATCCCACAAGTAATTTTATATACTGTTCCCTTTATATATTTCATATCATCTTTAATCTTATAATTTCCTATTAATATATCTAAATTTTTACTATTAGACCATCCTATTTTTATATTTTTATTCATATAATTTTTATTTTTAGTTAATATATCATAAATTTTAGGTGTATATGCAATTTTAATCCATTTTATATTATTTAATATTTTATTTCCTCTAATATTATTTTTATTATCATATAATATATTCCTAATATTTCTAGGATTATATCCATAGCTAGAATATAATTTAATAAATTGTTCTTTTTGTACTTCAGCGGTTTTTTTATCTGTGTTATACCTATCATTTTTAATTTTAAAATTCTTAATTACTGCCATCTTTTGTGTCCATGCTTGTTGTGAATCCTTATAAATTATTTTTCTTATTTTATCTTCTTTAATAAAATGATTTAATACAATCATGTTATTGTTTATCTTTATTTCTATATCTAAATATTTTATTGTATTATCTATTTCTTTTATTGTAAACTTTATATTATTTTTATTATTATTAAATTCATTATACATATTTTTTATAACTCTTTTATTCCCTATTACTAAGATATCATCTACATATCGAAAATACTCTTTTATTTCTTTATTTATTATTCTATTCTTGACAATATGTAATTCCATTTCATTTATAAATATTGAAGCCATTAATCCACTTATTGCATCCCATAACCCATCCCTTATTTATATTCCAATATTCATCTTTATATTTAAAATATAAGCTATTATTTATTAAATTTAACCCCTGTTCCATAATGTCAATTATTTCCATATCCTGTATATACATTTTTAATTTTTGTATAACTATTATAATACTTTCATCCCTAGGTATACTTGGATACATTTTCTCTATATCCATTACAAAAATACTTTGATTTCTATTGATTTTTATTATATTTAACCTATCTATAATTTCATCAGTATTTTTAATACAAAAAGTCAATTGATTTAATGAATGATTGGGTAATGGATAAAGAATGGAAAGTAATATAAGGGGAAATAAATAAAATGATAAAAATATGAATTATAGGAAATGTCAGTAGATGTCATTATATACGCAATATACGTGTTAGTATTAGTACGAGGTATCATATTGAGAAGGGTAAAAAAATTGAGAATTACCGAAAAAGGCTTTTATATATATATAATTTTTCTGTGATGTATTTACAAGTTGTTATTATTATATAATAAAGATTTATATTATATTTCATTGAATATCATTAACATATAAAACCATTTTTACTATGCTTAAATTTGATAGATTTATAATTACATTGAAGTAAATTAACCTTTTGACCTATGCTGTTTGTTTTAATGTATTAATCCACAAGCACTCACCCATCAGTAAGAGTTTTAAAAACACAAGTGAATCATCTGTGCTTAGAACTTATTCTTATATAATCCAAATCTTACTGATCATGATTAATTCAGAACTTGATCATATTATATGCCTGATATTTTATTTGATAACTGAATTGTACAATTTTATTGATATCAGATTTGTAATAATAGCAAATAATTTTTGTTCTTTAAATGTAAAAATTTCTTTATTATTTTTTTTTTAAATTTTAATAAATAAAAAGATAAAACTGAGAAAAGCTGTAATATATTTGGAAGATACAATTTATATATATATTGATTATAATAACATCTTTCATATACACTTCAATGCAACTGATGAAGACTGCTGGACAGTCGAAACTGTAAAAAAAATAAAGAAGTTTTTTAAGAAAATTGTTTTGCATTGAAGTGTATATGAAAGAAGTTATTATAAGCAATATATATATATAAAGATATGCAAAGAAAGTAGAAGAGAAGAATAAGAATACATACTTCTAATAAGATACAATTTAACACAAATAATATAATAAAAATATTGTATTGCATTGTATTCACTATTTGAAGAAATGTTTTTATGTGGTTGCTATATATTAAAATATATGCAAATAGAATTTGATGATAAACTTAGTACAGTATAAAATAGCTTTAAAACATAAAATTTGTAATTAATAAATATGAAATTTGTCAATAAATAAAAAAAAATTATAAAAATGGACTCTCAAAATTTTTATTTTATAAAAATTGCATTTATCAAATTTCATTTTTATCTTGAAATTCCTTAAAAAGCAATGTAATTATGAAAATATGTCTGAAAAATTGATATCTAAGTGTGGGGCTGAGAGACAAGTAACCTGCTTGACTGCTACTAAGACATATAATGATGAGAATAAATACACATCTTGGAAAAAATCCTATTGTCAGTTTAATTTTTTTTAAATATTTGGATAAAAGTATATATATATGTTTTTAATAGAATTTGATTGTAGCTTGAATAATATTATCTTATATATATATATATATTGCAACAGGGCAGGTATAATCAAACCCTGTTGCGATAATTAGACAAATACGTATTCGTATACTTAACGCATTATTAAAAAATATATATCTTATTACTAACGTATTTGCGTGGTCGTATTGAATTGATTTAGTTATTTTAATTAAAAATAACTCATAAAAGAGGTATGGGGTGGTTATACAATTGCTCTGATTTTTTTCTCTTTCTTTTGCCAAACCCAGCTATACACATTGCTATGTATATGTGTGAGTGCGTTTTTGAACCATTAAAAATGAAAATTCACAAAATAAATTAAAAAAAACATTTTGTTTGATAAACCTTTTAAATATATACATATTAAGTCAACAAAAGAACTATAAATGTCAAGATGGTAGACAGTGATTTTGCAGAACAATGGAAGTAATTATTATAAAAATCTTGGAATGTCTAATTCTAATTAAATATTAATTGGAAAAAAATAGGTGTAAAAAGCTTTTGTGGTGTATTCCAACAAAGGCATATGGAATGTGAATGGAAATATAATTGAAAATGAATGAAAAGAAAGATAAATTTGATAATTAAAAAAAAAAAAGAATTAAGAATTAGTATAAGTTTGGACGGAGAAGAAGGCAGACGTTAGACTGATATACAGAAATAAAAATCCAGAAATCAGATTATATATTGATAAAATATGGTCAGGCTAGGATAGAAGCTTCAATGTGCAAGGTGTTCGAATCCTTCCCCCCGAATGTATAGCAGCTGCCGATATCGGAGAAGGGACGTCAAGCCCGGAGAATTCACCTCAATAAGCAACAATGTTGAATCGCCACAAGAGGAAGAAAATAAATAAATAAATGGGCTTTAGCCATGGAACCCGAACTTTAAAAAAAAAAAAAAAGTTTGTTCACTGACAAAGGACCGGAGATTCCCTTTTCACCAGGTGAATTCAATCAATTCCCCGGGGAAACGCATGTATTTTTTTTCCTATTTGCATATATATGTCACTTTTAGTAAGCTTACTCCATGAAATTGAGAAAACTGTTATTTGACACAATTGTGAACTTAAAATTTCTTTTCTTTTCCCGGAGAGGTCAAACTATTAACCACGGAATTTATTAGTGTATAAATTAGTCCAATTAAATCTTCTGTGCAAAATACATATAATAGCATATTTGTGTGTGTGGGAGTTTTGGAAAAGAGAGAAAAGAGCAAACAAACAAAAAAAAAAGAAACTGATATGAATCTTTAATTTAAAAGTGAAAAGAGACACTAATTCAACTTACGTAAATAATATGTTTTTTCTTTTATAGATACGTAAATATCATTGCTAATAAATGTGTATAAAATGAATGGTTTTGTTTTTGTGTTATGAGTTTTTTTTTAAATAGAAAGAAAAAGTGAGGGTTAGAATTACTGCCGGCAAATTTTACCACCAGCCCTGAGCAGAGCTAGTCCAGGGGCATTTCCATATTGGTATTCCAGCTATCCCAGCATAATTCTTATAGAAATATAGGATTGGCGCTTGAGGTCATAAAGTGATGCTCATAAATATGCTAGGCGATAAAATGGAATAATTTAAGAATAAATTTTTTTAAAAAAAAAAACAATTACGCATATACATGTATCGTTATATATACATACACACAATCTTTCAAGATTATATATATGTGTGTAAAATATATATGGAAAACGGTTAATCCTGTTATAATATATATATATATGTCAAGTGTGTTGACTGGGAAGCGAACCTGGGCCAGCTGCTTGAAAGGTGGCTATGCTAACCAGTAGGTCACCAACACTTACAAATATAATGTTATCTTTAATGTCTTTTTTTTTTATTTGGAAAACAAAAGAAAATAAAGTGTTTATAATGATTTGTAAAGACTCCCCATTTGAAGGAAAAAAACAAATGTTCTGCAATATTGACTAAAATAAAGAATCAATAAGAGTGTGTTGAAGAGGGTATTGATAGACATGGAAGATTGGAGCTTACATTAGCAATGATTGTAAACATGTTGATGCAAAATTAAGTAATATATTGGAGATAAACAAAGAATAATAAATAGCATTTAAATCTTTTGATGGTCATCATCATCATCATTATCAACCATTATCAATCCACTGCAGGATGAAGGTCTCTCCAAGTTTAATCCATCTCCGATCTTTAGCTTCTCTTCTCCACATTACCCCTACACATTTTCTTATTTCATCCATCCATCTTACATGTGGTCTCCTTCTGGGTCTTTTACAATCTCTTGGAATCCAGTTTAACATTTCAATTGTCCATCTATTATCATCTTTTCTAGCAATATGTCCAGCCCAACTCCACTTCAATCTTTTAATTTTTTCAATGAGGTCAGTAACACCTGTTTGTTCTCTTACCCATACATTGCATTTTCGATCTCTTCTTGTTACTCCCAACATATATCTCTCCATACTTCTTTGAGTGGTCTGAAGTCTCTGTATTGATCTTCTATTAAGTGTCCAAGTCTCAGATCCATAAGTAAGAACTGGTAAAACACATTTGTTAAAAACCTTTCTTTTCAAACACATAGGCATATTTCCTTTTAATATCAAGTTACTTCTACCAAAAGCACTCCAACCAAGTTTAATTCTATGATTAATTTCCTCTATTATGTTTCCATCTGTATTAATAATCTGACCAAGGTATTTGTAACTCTTAACTTCTTCTAATTCATCATAATCAATCTTTATTTTCATATTTTGAGCAAATCGATTAAACATTACTTTAGTCTTTTTAACATTTATCTTTAGTCCTACTTTCCTACTTTCATCTGATAACTCCTGCAACATTTCCTGCAGCTCGGAAGCATTATTTGCAAAAACAACTACATCATCTGCGAAATCTAAATGACTTAAATAATCTCCATTTACTTTCACTCCTTTAGTTTCCCATTTTAATCCACAAAATACTTCTTGCAGCACTGCTGTAAAAAGTTTTGGAGATATGGAGTCACCTTGTCTTACACCTTTCTCAATGTTGACTTTCCCAGTATCATTATGTAATCTAATTGTTGCTGTTGCATTTTTATAAATATTCTTTAAAATATGACAATATCCTGGATCTATACATTGATGCTCCAATACTTTAATGACTGAAGAAATGTTTATAGAATCAAATGCCTTTTCATAATCTACAAATCCAAAACATAATGACAACTCATATTCATTTGTCCTTTCTATAACTTCTCTCAATACTTGAATATGATCTACTGTACTAAAACCACTTTTAAATCCAGCTTGTTCTCTTGGTTGGTGAAAATCCAAGGTTTTCTGTAGACGAGTTGTAATTATCTTGGTAAAAATTTTATATAAAACTGATAAAAGGCTGATAGGTCTGTAATTTCTAATATCTTCTTTATCACCTTTTTTAAATATTAATATTATTACTGCATTCTTCCAATCATCCGGTACATCTTTATCATTTAGACATTTGGTATATAACTTTGCTAATATTTTTTCTGTTTCTTCACCTGCTTCTTTTAATATATCAATTATAATTCCATCATTACCTGGAGCCCTTCCTTTTTTCATACATTTAATTGCATTTCTCACTTCTTCATTTAAAATTCTGGGCAATTCGGAAGATGTAATAGATATAGGAGGTACTTGTTCTTTATTACTATATAATTCTTGATAAAAATCTTCTACCAATTTCATAATGTCATCCCTCTTTTTAGTAATAATTCCATCTTTTTTCCTTATTGCAGATATAAATTTCCTACCAATACCAAAATGTTGTTTTACATTCTTAAGACTTTTATTTTCTTCTACAGCTTTTCTTGCTAGTTCACAGTTATACTTTCTTATATCATTTTCAACTCTTTTCCGCACCATTTTACAAAATTCGAGATATTCAATTCTTTTTAATGCATCATTCTTGCATATCTTCATATTCCTTCTTTTCTTCATAAGTTCTCTAGTCTCAGTAGAAATTTTATTAGTCAATTGCTGCTTTTTTCTACCAGCTATCTTTGTTGCAGTTTTTAAAAGTGTATCAGTTATTTTCATATTAATTTCATTCAAATCTGAATCATGTTCAAAATCTACTAATACTTGAAACCGATTTGTAAGTTCTAATTTAAATTCATTAGAATGTTTCTGAAGATTAGGAATATCAACTGTAAATATAGTTTTTCTTAATAATTTTTGTCTCTCTAGTTTTACATTAACATGTATCTTACCCCTTACTAATCGATGATCACTTCCTGTGTTAAATTTATTAAGAACATTACAATCTTGAAATATGTATTTCCTGTTAGTCAAAATATAATCCAATTCTGCTGTACCTTCATTTGGATGCTTCCATGTCCATTTCCTTCTAACATTTTTCTCAAAAAAGAATTCATAATATAAAGTTTTTCCTTCTCTGCAAACTCCACAAGTCTATGTCCTCTCTCATTTCTATTACCATAACCAAAATTACCTACAACACTTTCATCTTTCATTTGTTTACCAATTCTAGCATTAAAATCTCCCATAACAA
The DNA here is from genome assembly GCA_028023455.1 of Epiperipatus broadwayi. Taxonomy (NCBI): domain Eukaryota; kingdom Metazoa; phylum Onychophora; class Udeonychophora; order Euonychophora; family Peripatidae; genus Epiperipatus; species Epiperipatus broadwayi. The sequence continues at coordinate 657,443 of JAQFVV010006342.1, forward strand.
TTTTAAAATGTTGTTTACTCTGATCAAAAGCCTTTTGTACATCCATATAAAAATCTTCTACTACTTCATCACTGTGAGAACTTGTTGGGGCATAAACCTGAATTATCTGCATTTGATATCTGCTATTAAGTTGTATAACTAATCTTGCCACTCTGTCTGATACACCATCAATCTCCACAATATTGTTCTTCCACTTTTTATTTATAATGAATCCTACTCCACTTGTATTTCCAATATTTGTGCCTTTATAATAGAGCATATGTCCACTTTTTAAATCAATTGTCTCTTCACCTTTTCTTCTAACTTCACAAAGTCCAATAATATCCCATTTAATATAAGAGAGTTCTTCTTCTAATTCTTGCAATCTTCCTTCACTTGAAAGTGATCTGCAGTTGTAAGTACCTAAATAAAAAGTCGTCATCAATTGGCAGCCTGGGTCCGCCTCCAGGATATTCTTAGCACTCTCCGCCTTCGGCCACCAACCGCTGCCTTGGTTGGTGACTTTACAGCCTCCTGGGATTAAGGGCCATGCTTTATTTTTGTCTGTCATAATTGTATAATTGGGAAAAATCTTTATCATTTACACAAACATTCATTCTGCCTTATCAGGCACTGAGAAGAAAGACCATGGTGTTTCTTGATCTTAAACTCAGAGGTAAAAAGCCAATAAACTCACCACGCTGGCTAATGAGTGTTGGTGAGCAGCCCATCCATGTTCGTATACTATATGAATAAACATATAGTAGTAACAGCTGCAACGACAAGAACGTATGGAGTGGACATTAGGAATTTGCCCTGCTCGGTTCCTTTAAGGCCTCCAAGAGGAATCAAAGAGTCTCCTTTCAGTTAATAGCAAACAGTAGATGTAGCAAAATAAAATAAGAAATAGATGGGCAGTGGAAGAATGAAGTAAATGTGTAAATAAAAGAAATTTTAAATGAAACACTTATATAAATAAGTACTAAGAGAAAATGAGTGAAGATGTACATATAATCATATCATTAGAAACCAGTCAATACATAATCCCAATATAGATAACAATCAACAATAACAATTTGTCAAAGCAACCTCCTTTTAACAATAAAGTTGGAATTCTCACCTTTATTTATGGTCCCATATATTTATATAGACACAAAATATTGCAACTTGACCAAAGAGATTGAAATTATTGACACACAGAAGTTTAAATAAACCTCATTATTAGTCTGCATTTAGAACAGGTTATATTTACCTGTTTAATGAGGCTTATTTAAGGTTCTTTGTATCAATAATTTCAATCTCTGTGGTCAAGTTGCAATCTTTTGTGATCTAAATAAATATATAAGATCATAAATAAAGGTGGGATTCCATCTTTATTGTTAAAAGGAAGTTGCCTTGACAACAATTTGTGACTGTTTATTGTTATTTATATTGGGAAGTATTGACTGGTTTCTAATAGTTACTTACATACCCATTTAACCTTGAGCATTATTGCACTTATTATATAATCATATTGATAGGTAATTCATTAATTAAATACAAATGGCTATTATTTTTACAAAACACAAACTCAGATTTGTTTGAATAGATTTGTTTTTATTAGAAGGGGAGGGGTTAATATTAAAGATAAAATAACAAAATATGTTGGAAGCGAAATATTATTTTTGTTGTTAGTACAAATAATTTTCAGGATGAGTCAAAACTAACATTGAAAAAATGTAATGAATCTATGTATCTAGCATATGGACTTTTTTAGTTATCATAAAGAAACCCGTAGAGATTTCAACCGTAGTGGCCTTATTAAAATTTTTAATTCTATCACAGTAATCATTGGTTTTGCAGTCATTAATTATGTGATTTATAGTTTGTTTTTGGAATTCTTATGAAGATCCAAGAAAATTTATTTTTCCATGTCCAACAATAAAATCAGATAAATTTAATCGTCCTAGATGCAATTGGTCTCATCAACAAATTCAGGGTAACCCATGGTTATTGCATTTAGATTTCATAAATAAAATAGTTTTATGCACTGATATATAAGGAATTAATTAATAGTATGAAAAATACGTTAAAGAAAAGTAAATATGGTTGAATTATTATCAAAGTGTGACTGGATGTAATTTAAATAGAATTATAGCTAATTATATAGAAATGGTAAATGAGTGTTTTGAGTGATTTCTTTTAAGAAGAAATAGTACCCATTTGTCAAAGAAATATGAAATAATAAAAAAATGAATTTGTAATAAATGTTATGTATTGATAAACTTATAATAAAATTAAAAAAATTTTAAAGCAGAAAAATTTTATAAGAAAAAGTATTGATGGGTTAAGAGTAGTTTATATTGTTGAAAAAAAAACAAAGAAACTTGTTTCCTTCAGAAATATGCAAAAACATGAGATGAGATGGAATTGAATTGTGAAAATGAAGATGTAATAATCAAATAAAAATATACTGTAAAATAAGAATTCAATCAATTAATAGTCCATTCTCTCCAATGCTTAAATCTTCACTTCCATATAACTCTTCCCATATTTATGTCATCCAGCAATGCTAATGTTTTCTGCCTTTTCTTATTGTTTCTACTCATCATTCCCTCCAAAACATCTTTCAATAAAGAAGTCTTTTTCTTAATATATGTCTAAACCAATTTCTCTTTCTATCTCTAATTTCCTCACTCAATCTTCTTTTTTCATTCCCTTTGTTTAAACTTCATCATTTGTTATTTTATTTATCCAACTGATTTTTTCTCATCCTTATCCATGACTACATCTCAAAGGCTTCCAATCTGTTCTTAATTTTATTACCTATTGTCCACATTTCACGACCATACAATAATACACTCCACATGTAGCATTTATTAATCTTTTCCTTAATTCTCTCTTCAAAGGTCTATACAATATTTTATTTCTCTTAGAACCCTTATAAAAGAGGAAGTGAGAAAAAAAAAGTTGTGACATATATGTAAGGCAGTAAGAAATTAAAATTGGTGATTAATAATGATTAATTTAAGATGATAACAGTATGAAAATATTTAATAGATAAAGGAAACCTTTTTGATGTGAGGGGGGTTTCATAAGATAGAGAATAGACATTATAATGTGAATATAAGATTCATATGAAAATGTCAAAGTATAATGAAATGTGATGAAGATATATGAGTTGAGATAAATTTGAAAGCCAAGAATGGATGATAGTGTAATGCATATGGTTATAAAAGATTAAGTTGTGATGAGATAGAACTGCAGAAATTTTGAACGTTTGAATATGTAATAACAGATTTTTTAAAAAAAAGATAAACTAAATGATGTAAAGCATGGGTCAGCAAATTATAGTCCATGGGGCATTCCTGGCCCACAAGATGGTTTTATTTGGCATTGACGCTGCTGCTTACAATAAATACCTCCTGTTAGCCGTGAGGTTAGCGTAGCTGCCTAGCAAGCAAGTAGTTGGTTGAAGATGGTTGTTGTGGGTTCGCCTCCCAGCCGATGCTATGACATATGAAAAAAAAAAAAAAAAGTAGTAAAATGTTATTTGTTGATCTTATTATAGACAACAGATGAAGCAAAAAAATATTTTCCCATTATATATTTGCAACCGGAAAATGAAACTAAAAGTACTAGCGGAAATGAGATAAATTTTCATTTTTTCTTTTCAAAATTAAAAATAGATTAAGGCTGAATGAATGAAACGCTTTATAAAGAAGATAAGGGAAATAAAACTACTTTTTATGAAAAATTTTAAAAATTGCATATATGCCAGAAAATATCAAGATAAAGCATAAGAACTTAACTATTTTGAAATTTCACAAAACTATTCAAAAAAATTAGGTTTTCAAACAAAGTATCCCATTAAAATATTTGATCGTAGCGCCTCTAATAATAACTCGAAATAATGTAAACACCAGAATTAAATCAATTAAAAAATAATTAATTTGAAAAAAAAAAAATATGAGAAAGGGATTTGACCACATGAATTAAATATAAATTTATATTAATGAATGTAATGACTGGAAGGTTGCTATTCTTCCACATGCGCCTTACTATTACTTTCAGACAGCCAGCTGTTGAAACAGCGGTCTGAGAAGCGATCAGGCCTAGACACATGACAGAGATTTTTTGACAAGAAAAGAATGGTACCAATCTTCTCTTTTACTTAACTTTTATATATATAAGCCAGTCTTAAGCATCTTGGCTTGAAAGCATGAATATATAAACATATACATTTATTACTCACTGAGTTATTAATTTATGATATTACAGCGCGAAATCTTAGATTTACTACACCGCAATTTTCTAGATGTTAATATAAGTTATCAGCAACGTATGTAAATAATATTTTGTTTAAATCGCGTGTTGTTATTAAATTGTAATAATTACTAATGTAATAATAGTAAAAAAAAATAACACTGCCATTATGTTTATCTAATTCATACATAAAAGTATTTATTTTTTATAAACATTTTTCCGTATATTATTTTTGACTTTTTATTTACATATTGTCCTGTATTTTTTATTACCCACAAACACTGAAGTAGAAAAATGTGAGAAGGGGATTTGAACACATGAATTAAATATAAATTATATCAATGAATGTAATAATTACTAGTGCAGTAATAGAAAAAATAAATATTGCCATTATGTTTGTCTAATCCATTTATAAAAGTATGTATTTTTATTTCTTTTTTATAAGCGCTTTTATGTGTACTGTTTGTGACTTTTAATTTACATCTGATCCTATATATTCTTTTATTGCCTCCAAACATTATTAAAGTTGGTTATTGCCCCTTTGAAGAAAAAGTTTTCTGGCCCCTGAAGTAGAGGACATAAGAGAACCCATTGCCGAAATTGATTATTATTATCATCATCATCATCGTCATCATCATCATTATCATTATTATTATACAGCAGTAAATTTTAGCCCTCACTATGTTTATTCCAAAAGCTCCTGCTTCAAATCCTAAAAGTTTGCTCAATACCATCTTGATCAAAGTTAAGGTAGAATAAAACTTAATTACACAGCATACTTTATTTAAAAATTTCCATGTGTGCGCATAGAAAAATTTAATCACATTTATTTTTGACTAACGTAAGAAATAAAATAAAGATGGCAACCTTGTTTTAAAAATTGAATAATTATAGCCCTGCAGAAAATCTTATTTTTTTTTCTGTGTAACAGTTGCAAGTTCTCAAGCTTCAAATCAAAAAATTTGCTCAATATCATCACTATTAAAGGATTTGAGTCATGATAACTAGTGTTTTTCCATTTTCCCAAGATGCATTTCATGCTGACTGGCATTTTTCCATTTTCTCAAGATGCAAGACATGCTAAACTAGTGTTTTTTCCATTTTCTCAAGATGCAGTTCATGCTAATTGGTATTTTTCCATTTTCCAAGCTGCAATCCATGTTGACTAGTGTTTTTTCATTTTTCCAAGATGCAATTTATGCCAACTAGTATTTTTCCATTTTTCCAAGATGCAATTCATGCAAAACAGGGTTTTTCCATTTTCCACAAGATACAATTTATGCTAGACTGGTATTTTTCTATCTTCCCAGGATGCAATGCATGCTAACTGGTGTTTTTCCATTTTTCCAGAATGCAGTTTATGCTGACTAGTATTTTTTCATTTTCCCAAGATGCAATTCATACTGACTACTGTTTTTCTATTTTCCCAGGATGCAATTCATGCTGACTAGTATTTTCTGTTTACCCAAGATGCAATTCATGCATACTAGTGTTTTTTCATTTTCACATGATGCAATTCATACTGAATCATTATTTTTCCATTTTCCAAGATGCAATTTATAGTGACTAGTATTTTTCACATGGACTTGTGTAACAAATGAACAATAAGATTTAGCTATGAAAACTATAGTACTCTCACCAAATGAGCCCAATTTTTATAAAGAAGGAGGAAAAGGAGGAGGAGGGGAAATCAAGACATCAGTGCCATGCAATGCCATGTGTAACAGTATGAAGTCGACATATGCAAGCATAATGAAGCAAGCAAAAAATATTAATTAAAATAATCCAATGTTTAATAAGCAATATGCTAATAGAAATAAAACAAGGATACAACTGAGATTTCATAAATCTATCATAGTTGATGTTTTGAAGTTAAATATTATAATGCTGGAGTCAAATGAAAATAACATTGTTTTGCAGAGAGTATTGATAAAGAGAGCCTAAGTTATATACAGGGTAAATTTAATGCAATGATACCAAATCAGCTATTCCATTCTTTCAAGAGATTTTTTACAGATCAATATACTGTTCTAACAATAACAGTTTTAAATTGCTCTTTATTCCAATTTCCGAAAGATCTATTGTACAGCAAAATTCAGAAGCATAACATGTGGGATACAATTTGCAGAATAGTGGATCATCAAAATCCAAATTATGTTATTCTAGAATTTTTTTAATGAAGAGCAAGGAAATAGATTTAATAGATCAATACATACTCTATGTAGATTTGCATTACTAACATTGATCGAGAAAGAGAGAACATTATTTCTGGCATTGTAAAAAACACCTTAATTAAAGCATTAATGATTTTCAGTGGTTAATGGCCCCAGTTAGAACTGCAATGTTTTGTCAACCAGTGTTTTTAAAAGATATTGCTGTGCCAATTTATGGGAATAGCTTTGAATTTAAAGTTAAATTAAACAAAAATATAATCCCAACACAAATACCACTGCAAGTTTCTGATCAGGAGGTAATGTTACTTCTATCAATTCGAGACCTAAAACCTTAATATTTCCATTGTAAGCAATGTGGTTACCCCATGTTCTGTGTGCACAATGCAATATGGTAATGATTTCAATGCATCAGTGCATTAGATCAATCAGTCAAGCATGAGGGGACATAAATCTGTTGAATTTACAAAGTGAAAATGAAATAAGTTGTGATATAACTAATACAGATGTTTGCCTAATAACGTTAAACATGGACACAATATAAAATAATTGTGAGCTGGCACAGATTTGTAATTGTCTGATAACAAAATGTTAAATGATATTATAATTGTCTTTCCTGCACCAGTTAACAAAACGGTCAGTCTCATAATGGATGCCACTCAAACATCGAGTTACTCGATGTCATCTCAGATAAATAGTGAGTGAAGTAATATATTTGGATCAGTACATCATTGAAAAAAAAATTCATGAGGAAAAAAAGAATCCTGATTTTTCTGCGAATGAAAAAAATGATGCAAGATCTTCAATGGAAAAAAAATAAAAAAAATAAGTGTAAGTTCTCAAAATACAGAAATTGAACCAGAATATTCATCATCAGAAGAAAATAGATGAGGTAGGTGTATCAGGTTAATGTAATGTGTCAGATGAGATCACTACTAGGATGATGGGAGACTTCCAATATCAGAATGAGACCATGATTTACAAAAAAATAATACAAACTTATATTATTAAATTATATTTGTCTATATTATTTTACACTGCAGTTACTACTGTGTGTTTGCTTGTTAAGTACTGTTTGCCATAATGACTATTAAAAGAAAAAGTGTATATGTTATATATATATATAGTGAAGCATTTTTCCCATCTGACTAGGTCTCTGTTACACATAAAATGTGTGAGTTGATCAAGTTATGCAAAAAGAATAAAGTTTCATTCCTATTTCTAAAAACATAACTTTCCTGATCAACTCTACCTAGTAATTGTTACGATTTACGCTATTGATGAAATCAGCTTTTATTTCTTTTTATAAGGGCATCAGGATTATGTAAGAATCCGTTGAAATCTGTCGCATCGTGTCTCGAAAATTAAAAAGAAAAATGCTTTTAAAAGAATCGGTATCATATTTTACCGTAACTAGAGTTATTTTCTAGATATTATTATTCCTGGAGCTTAGTCAACACATATTGGCAAAGGTAAATTATATTTTCAAATCTTACTAAACTAATATTAATAAATTTAATAATAATCATCAATAACGTACAAGGAAAAGTTGGTATTAGAAATAAATATTTTATTCTAACAAATTAAAATGTTTAAAGATAAATTACTAATTAAATAAAACTGGAGAGAACACACGCTAATCCAGATAATGAATCAATTAATAAAAAAAAAAACAGTTAACATTCTTTGATAGACAAGAGTCTCTTGAACAATAAAATTAAAGTCTCTATCGGGATTATTTTAAGCTTATTTTTTTTAAGAGTTGTTTGCAAACTTTAAGTCACAATCGGGAAAAGTTAATCTTAGCTTACCGGTAAGTTTAGTGAGAAGATTGTAGATTACTATGCATAGTTTTTTTTTTGTGGGAGAATGAGCTCGGCCATCGGTTATAAGTTGATCTTGGTCTATCCTACTGGTTGGTCACGAAAGCTTTTCTGGTGTCCGTCTTCAGGAACGATGTCAGAAAAGCTCCGTTCCACTCCAACATGCAGAATTATTTCAGCGCAGAGTGGGCCTGGATATATTTTTGTTATCCAGGACCAACCATAGGAAAAACAGACAAAACAAGATGTTGATCAAACTGGTCTCTTTCTTTTATACTCGAGGTCCAGTTTTCAGACTTCTGTGCATGTTATTATTATCATGGTGTTTAGATTTATAATCTTGTACATTCTTTATCATTTTTCAGTTATAAAGTTCTCTTTTTTTATAAAGTCTTTCGCCCATCTTTAATTAGCTAAAATATTTTTCTTTTAGCTTATCTGGATTAGTAATTTGTGTGTCTTTTGTTCTCTCCATTTTTTACTTTTATTTTTAATTAGATAAAAAAAATATGGATGAAAAATTTAACTTTCATTGTACATTTTAAAAAAATAAATTATACAACTAAAAAAAAATTAATTGCATCTTTTTCTTAGCTTTTACCAAATGCCAATACATACATTTGTACCACATATAAGTAAACGGTACAATAGTTAATGGTAGTATTAATTTAAATATTATTAAAGTCAATTATGAAAATAAATATCAAAGTGTTTAATATTAGGGGGCTTAATTTAGTTGAAAAATTATGACAGCTGTCTAAATCTTATGATTTAGTTTAACGTCACATACTAGGGATGTTGGAAATGAAGATATATAGTAGTTCTCAGATTGAACCAGCTGATTATTTTAGTAATAAAGGTTTCTCTATTTTCCCCAAAACATCTGCACTATCAGCAGGAATGGGGACCTTATTTGCACACACATGGCCATTTAAATCATTCAACATATTATATATAGATCCTTATATGATGATAATTACATTTCATCATAATGCAATTATCTTAAACATAATTTTTGTGTACATTCTTCCAGGTCCTGTTACTATTAAGGAGATTAATATTAAAAATTAATACAATTATTGCAGCCACTCCATACCATGTTCTACTGATGGAGGACTTCAATATGCCATATATCAATTTTGTAAGCAAATGTTTCCATAGACTGAATTTTCCTTTCATGAGTGGAGAAGACTATTTGCCCAAAAGGTCAATATCATTCAATAATGGCAAGCATAAGTTTCTAATAGACCTAATATTTTATTTTCCAATGCTTCACTATAATATTAAATTCAAAAACTCTGTTGTCTCAGATCATATAGCCTCTGTTGTTACATTGGAAATAGATGTGACACATAAGACTATCACTCAACCAAGCAAGACAATAAGAATACTCTTACCTAGCTGCATTACTGAATTATTATATTCTGAGATATACATAGCTTTATACCAAATTAAAAACCATAAATTAGATCCTATACAAGCCTGTTTAGCATTTTTAAATCTTGCCTTGTATACAATAGATCATGTTACATATAATAAAACTCCTTCACTGGTTGCTTGCCTTGGCTGATGAACTCCATAAGTGGATTATTAATGTGAACAAATCAGAACTTGAACAGAATAATCTGAATGCACTGAGAGAAGTATATTAAGGCTACATTTGTCATGATCAAGAAATATTTATCATAAAAAAAGGTAAACTATACTTTGGAAAGCATCATCTGAATGCACTGAGAGAAGTATATAAGACTACATTTGTCATGCTCAATGAATATTTATCCATAAAAAAGTTGAACTATACTTTGGTAAGCCACATACATGATCAAGAAATTATATACAGTGGGCATTAGATCAATCACCAATAATTAGGGTGCCCATGGCAATAAAAGTTAACAGAACAGTAGTGTCAGGAAATAAACATTAGTTCCACATATGAACACTTTAAAAATAAGCTTCAAGGTTGCAGCAGGTTCAATCCTCAGGAATAATTTTTTGAAAAATCAGAAAAAGAAACAGTTTAAACCAAATGAAGTCATTCAAAAACTGGCTATAACATCAGACACTAAACACCCTGGAATTCCTAGGTTTGTATTTAGACACTTAAGTCAGCAAACTAAAAAATACTTAACTGATCTAGCAAACTATTTATTTAAAGTTGTCTATCAGATAAATGACCTATATCTCATATCATTAGTACCTTTTATTAAAACAAGAAGCAATATATGAATTAGAAAATTTGTGTTCTACATCCATGAATCCACTTGGAATAAAAATTTTAGAATCAATATTAAAAAGATAAATTAGTGCCATATCTCTTACCCAAATTGGAAAAAAACTCACTGTGTTAAAAAGAAGTCATTTACAGGACAGGCAGTCTTTCTGTTTAAAACTTGTTGATTCTGTGAGGAATAATAAAAAATATAGTCTTCTGGTCGTTCCACTGGATATCAAGTTTGCATTAGATATGGTTCCAACTAACTTGGTAATTGATATTTTAACAGTTACTGGAAAATCTAAAACACTGCTTTATTTAATCACAAATTTACTATTAAATAGGCAGATTCATGTCACATTCAATGGGAAATATTATCAACCATTTAATCCCTATAAATCAATTCTGCAAGGATCACCATTAAGTGCATTGTTATTTTCCACTTACATTAACCCTCTGTTAAAAAAATTAAGCAAGAATTAACTGGAAGATATAGTGTGGTTTAAATGAAAATATTTCATGCATTGCATACATGGATGATGTCACAGTAAAAACAATATCCCATACTATTAAAAAGATTAAATGATTATAGTAGAGAGTACAGGTTAGATTTCAATATAAACAAATCATCTACATGGTCAATTTACACAGGGAAAACTTTGAACATGCTCTTTAAAGGAAAACCTAGTCCATTCCTTGGTTTTCCATTTTATTTAAGTAATATAGAAATGTGAAATACTATACAAAATAAACTTAAAAATAAAACTGAAAAGATCAGAAATTCCTTATCTAAGTCATACTTATTTCTCTATTCACAGACATCACTGATTAATATATTGTTTACAACTAGAATTACATATTATTCACCTATTCTAATATTTATTAAAGCTTTCACAACATACATATGTTCCCAATGTAGAAAGATATCTGGGGTAGACAGATTGTAAATATTTCATTGAGCTACCTTCAATGTACACTAGCAGCATAGGTTTGCACAACATTAACATATTTATGATATTTCCACAACTGAAAATAGCAGTGAAAATTACACCAACAGATAAACTTCCTCCAGTCAATGGATGCTGGAAACATCTCATATCAGCAGTCACATTCATTCCTCATTTTTCCTTTTATCCACCTATGATTAAATTTAAATATTGGAAGGTCTACTCAATATTGTTGTATAATGAGCTTGTCTATAGTTGTTAATGACCTTTTCAGAATATCCCTATCCTCAGACCAGTTTCTAGGTCTGGCTGTCATCAGTGAGGCACTAGAATATTCCAGCATTAGATTTAAAACACCATGTCAAGCCCAGCACTTTATCTAATGTTTAACTATTAAGTAAAAAAATTGAAACGTTCAAACATCCATATATCTTTAAATCCAGTTATCTAACTTAAATAGCCATATTGGCAACCTCATTATATAACATTTGTAATACAAGCTTATAAAATTAGATCATGTGATATATGACTTGATTTTCTTGAAATTACTCAATGTTGTACATTCCTTCTGAGGATAATATAAATTCAACTATCCTCAACCTTAATAACAAGCTTTTAATTACAAAATTTAAATTTTGGATGCTACAGCCAAAAATATTGATTCTTATTAAAGTAAACCTTGAGTCCTTTCCCACATTCCATTTCTATAAGTGATATATGAATATGGATGATCAATTTTAGCTGAGTCATAAAAATGTTGAATCCCAGGCTCACATTTTTTTGAATGTCCATGTTTTAATAATATGAGATCTGTCAATTCCTGTAATTAATGTAAATCATGTTTTCTTTCCTATCACAATCAAGATTGTAAAGCTTTATTACATATGTAATATCATGAATCAATTTTTGTCTAAAACCTCATGTTTTCAAATGTAACTTATATAATTCTTTTTGAGTCTCAATAAAGTTTTCCCTTTGAAACATAATAATAATGATAATGATGATAATGATGATGATAGTTATTATTATTATTGTTATTATTGTTGTTGTTATTATTATTATGTTTCAAAGTAAACTTTATTTGTACTTAAAAAAAGTGGTTATATCAGTAAAAAGAACAAGAAAAAATGAGTACATCAAGAAACAAATGTTACAATTATTACTATGAGTACAGTTCTCCAATTAATTCAATTGATCATTAATGGTTTAGAATGGGATGGTACTTGAATGAGATGATTCCAGTGTTGGATTCAATCTCAATTGTTTCAAATGCTAGAGTTCCACAAAATTATTATATCCTCATTCAATTAAGATGGTGTGGGTCTGGATGTTGTTTGTTTGTGTCTCATTAAAACATTTGACAATGTAAAGCATAATTCTCTAATAGATAAATTGAGAAAGCTAATAACGAAAATGAATATCATACATATAACAAAGCAACATCCATCCAACAGAGAAGGCTTTGTTATGAATATGAAAGAAGAAAGCCTCTTATTTAAAACCAATGAATGTTTTGTCATTTATATTATTCAATGTTTTTCTGTATGATTTTCAATAGGTGATAATCAAATGATCGCTACTGTTTTATGCAGACGATTACAAAATTTTCAAAGAGATACATGCCTATGAAAACTTTGATAATATGTAGGAAGATGTTAATAATTTTTTACAAAACATGTTTGGGAGTGATTGTTAGAGTCTATCATGAATGGTATATTCTTGGTGGTGAAATGTTTTTGCTAGAGTAAATTGGTAGATTGGTGGATGACAGTTTTGGCTGATTATCCATTCCATGAGTAATAATTTTTTTTTTAGTAAAGAAAAATTATTTTATTTTGTTGAATTGTACTTAATATTTATATGTATTTCATTCTTATTTGGAAAAAAAGTGCGTTTTGAAGATTTTTTCTGGATTCAAACATGGAGACTTATGAACTTTGAACTAGCTCTTGGAGGATTTATTGCAGGTCACATGACTTGGTGTCTGACTTTATTTAGATGTTATTGTTAAGAAAATGTTTGTTTTCTGAGAAGTTTCCGTGATTAATTATTTTGGCAAACAAAAATTATTTTCATTTGTTGAATTGTACTTAATATCTATGTATATTCGATTCTTACTTGGAAAAAAGTGCATTTTGAGGATTTTTCTGGATTCAAACATGAAGACCTATGAAACCATGAAGTAGCTCTTCTAGAGTTTACTGCAGTCTAAACAATTATTATTATTATTATTATTATTATTATTATTATTATTATTATTATTATTATTATTATTATTATTATTATTATTATTATTATTATTATTATTATTATTGTTGTTGTTGTTGTTTCAAAGGATAAATTTTATTAGTATTCTAAAAGATTATACAAGTTACATTTGACAACATAGTTCTTATATATAAATTGGTTTCTCAAAACTACATATGTACAATGATTTGATCAGTGATTGTATGCATTATCAAACCAGAAGTATTTAAGAAAAAAAAACAGTTCAACAAAATCAATGATGGTCACTCAATCATACGATTATATACAATTAGATATACTTCAATAAATCAAAGAACTGGCACAAGGATCCATGTTAGATATAGTTTTTTGTTACTGCTTTTATATAAGTTCTTGTATATTCCAGGTGTCAATGTACTTTGATTGATCTGTAATCTTCATGTCTCTTTCAAGTATGGTTTGCAGCTTATTTCTGAACGTGTTTGGATGTCTTCTGGGGTTATAATTGTATATGAAATTACACCTTGTACACCATAAAGCATAGAGTAAAAATGTGCAGATTCTTATTTCAGCAAAGATACCCCTTTTAAAAGAGTCAAAAAGGGTTTTCATATTGATTTTTTTATCCTTGAGTGAAGTGCTAATAATTTCACGAGTGTTTTCTAGACTTGGGCATGAGAAAAAAAGGTGGTTTTGTGTCTCTGAGTCCCTATGGCAAAGATTACATATATCATCTATATCTTAATAGTTTCTTTGATATTTCAAAAAATGTTGCGTAGGTAGCGAGTCCAGATTTATCTTTAGGAGAAAGTCAAAATATTTTGGTTCAAGTGACCATAGTTTGAATTTGCGACATAATTGTTTATTATTAATATGAAGTGGAGTTTGTACATCATCTTGACTTGGATGTAGAAGTTGATAAACTTCCCAATATTTATATTTGGCTTGTGGTGGTTTAAAGTTAAGAGTGTGGATTGTTAATATTGGTGTAAGTAGTGTGTTCAGATATCCCTGGAGAGGAGGTGGTCTATCTGTAGGGGGAATCTTGGCAGAAATTTCTAAATATGGGAACTTTTGTACACATTAGATATTATGTTCAATGTTTTTTTATCCTGAAGACATGTATTGAGTGAAGGCCAAGGCCATTTTGTGAAAGGGGTTTTCTTAGACCTTTTACTGATATTGAGATAATCTTTTTTCCCCAGAATAATTTCCTACATAAAAAGTCTATCTTATTTGTAAATGCCTTGGTATAAATGATTGTTGGAGTAAAATAAGAGATTTTTGTAATCACTAGCATGTTAAGCAAAGCCATTTTTGTATATAGAGAGATGTAGGCTTTGAAGAGTGAATTGTTAGTCTTTTCCACTTTCTCTATTAAATTTTTCTGTATGAGCGATCTCATAGGTGAATGACATAAATAAAATTTGAACCCAAGAAATGTGATTGGTCTACTTTTGAAAACTTTAGTAATGCTATTACCAGTGAAGATCTGCCATGCACATGATTTCTCCATATTAAATGTTAGCTTATATTCTTTTGTAAAATTGTTAAGTATCTTAAGAAGTTTGGGAATTTGCTTTTGGGATGATAGAAATACTGATATATCATCCATATATATGATGCATGAGATGTTGTCATTGATTGTAGGCATGTAAACTCCTGAAAATTCATTTTCTATTATTTTTATAAGAGGGTTGATATAGGCAGTGAACAATAAGGCACTGAGAGGTGAGCCCTGAGGAATGGATTGATGCAGCACTATTGGCGGTGAAGTTTTCCCATTTAGGGAAACATAAATCTCACAGTTTAAAAATAAATTAGCAAGCAAGTTTAGATAGGCGTTGGGGACTGAGTATTTTTGCAGAGTTTTAAGAAGAGTACTGATGGAAATCATGTCAAAGGTGGCTTCAATATCTAGTTGAATAACAATTGGACTGTATTTTTTTATTATCTCTAACAGTTTCTATAGTTGACTTGAATAGAAAGGCTGCCTGCCCTGTTGAGGATTCTTTTTTGGCAAATTGCATTTTTGATAGGTTTGGCAAAATGAATAGCTCTATTTTATCTTTTATCACTGATTCTATTATCTTTATGCCAAGGGAGCACATTGAAATTGGACGTAGGTTAGTGGTGTTTGAGATTGTTTCTTTTTCATATTATTATTATTATTATTATTATTATTATTATTATTATTATTATTATTATTATTATTATTATTATTATTGTTGTTGTTGTTGTTGTTGTTATTGTTGTTGTTGTTATGTGGCAGTAAAACTTAATATTGCTAGACAACAAGGAAAAATTTCCTTGTTTAAACTCCCAAAAGACCACTCAAAATCGGCAATATCTCAAGTAAATTTAACATATATTGAACTAATTATTAACAATTAACTATGCCACATATTTTTTCTAAAATAATTTTGAATCTACAAAAACTTTTTCTTTGAAAAATGCCATTTTTAAATTGTTAAAAACCAATCAAAATGGCTGTCACACAATCATATGACCAAGTGGTCGGCATCAAAATCTATTTGCCATATTGCCAGCTTTATCTCATGAAAAAACATATGCCAGAATCCTCAAGAACAATTTCCATGTCAGCAATAGCAAAGATATTTCAATTCCATTAATGAATAAGCCAATTTGAAGTTTCAGGGCAATGAATGCAAACAACATTTAAAATCTAGACTTAAAAACACAAGATTGTACACCCCCCCCCTATGGGGTGGATGCCTGATATGCTGACAACAATTTGACAAAATTTATTATTAAAATTCCACAGGGGATATTTTGTATCATTTAAGAAATTTTTAAGTCCATCATTATATCTGCCACAGACTTCAACTGCTCTCTATATTATCGCCACCCCACTCTCTGGGACATCAACCAGCTGAAGTACCTACCATGCATGAACCCATAGCTCCAGTGTCACACCAGGGTAAAACTCTGTAATAAATACTGCACCACTTGAGAGCAACACATTACACCCACTTCATCAATCCACTGATCCAAACAAGTTTCAACATCTTTCTATCAATTTATCTCAAATGAACTTTAAATGCCCAGAACATGAACAATAGAAGTTAGCCTTGAAACCTATAGTGCTCAGCAACTAATAAGCACAATTTATGTACAACCATATACCAATGGAACACTAACTCCAATCACCTTTTGTAAATGTATTAACAAATATCATCATGCACTTTCACATGTATTTATCTCATGATACTTTTGTAAAATTTATGTAAAACTAATTTGTAATGTGTATCATGATATGCAACAATTATTATTTTTTCAACTACTGTAAATCACCTTTTTTTAATCATAAAACAAAATTGTAAAACCTAATTGCATATGTAATCTCATGTATCAATTATATCTAAAAACTCATGTTTTTAACATGCAATTTATGTAACACATAAATAATAAGGCAGTCATGAAAATTATAACCCTTCCCACCAAATAGATCCAGCATATGCACAGTCATTTATTAATCTAACACCAATTCTAATCCCACACCCCATGTATGTTTTCCCCCATACTATCATGGGCTTCCATATATTTTTTCAAGATTGCACTTAAAAATTCTATGCTAACATAAAATTTGAGACATGTAACATGTTACATAGAAATAATTCTTCTTTCAATTACTGTAAGTCATGTTTTTTTCCCTATCACAAGCAAGATTGTAAATTCATATTGCCTATGTAATATAATGTATCAACTTGTATCTAAGACTTCATATTTTCACCTGTAACTTATGTAACACTTTTTAAAAAATAATCTTTTATAGGATATATGTTTTGTCAATCAAACATGATGTCATCAGCTACTCATATATATAAATTTTTGCACAAAGTATAAATATATAGAGCTATAAATAGATAGGTAGATATTTATTAAAAACATATGTACACAGAGAGAGAAATAGAATTTTTTTTTTTTTTGCATTTTTAGAAAACTTCAAAAACTTATGCCTAAAATCTGAATTTTATCAAGCAAATATTTAAACAGGCAAAAACTCACTATACATATTGGCCGCACTGCAAGCTAGAATAATCAATGGATGCCAGAAGGCTTATGCATAAAATCTCCATCTAGTGCATACTCATCCAATATTCCCAGACTAGTTTCTGGCTTGTGGCCTTCGTCAGTGAGGAGACTTGGATCTGAAAGCACTGCACTTAGATCTTAGGATCTAATGCAACCCTCCAGCAGCCACCTTTTATCTCTACTTAACTACAAAACTATGAGTCTTAAATTGAAAACACCTTAATATTTTCAATCCAAGCCCATCAGCTTATATAGTCATATAGGTCTGAACTCAGTATACAGTAACTAATATAGTAATTTATATGAGAAATAAAATTAACAAATTAATATTTATTATCAACAAATCACAAGTTACCATAATTACATTTAACCTCCCAGAAAAAATCTATTTCTTTGAAAATCTAATTCATCAGTTACCTTAAAATAGATTATAATCCTTTAACAATTAGCTATGATGCAAATTGTGCATTATCAAGCATAAAATATATTCTCATCATATATGTGTAATGTGCATTATTTTAAAAATTTCTTTTATTGAAGTATTAAAATTTATTTCCATTTCTTCTTATTTGCATTGATTAATTATATATATACTACAATGCAATTTCAACATATGATTTATTTCTTCTTGCTTACCGTTTCAACTGTCCTGCGGTCATCATCAGGGCTACAATATTTAAACATATACAATTAATATCGATATGTATATATATATCGGTATATGGTTAGGTATTAATTGTATATGTTTAAATATTGTAGCTCTGATCATGACCGCAGGGCAGTTGAAACTATAAGCAAGAGGAAATAAATCATATGTTAAAATTGCTTTGTAAAGTGTTAATTAAGAAGTATATAGTATATTATATAAAAATTTCTTGTAATGATACAAGTTTGGCTAGCTCTGGTATTAGCATACATTACAAGCAATCTTAATTAATTACGTTTAAATTGAGGGATAGAATGGATATTTTAAAATATAATGAAATAAAAAAAAATTCTCTCCATTGATGACTTATATTCAGTTTAATATATAATTTAAACAACATAAAGCACAAAAATAATAATATTTTATTTATAAAAGTCATTTTCTATTTGATTTAATAAAATGTAAGCATTTATAAAACTGCTGTGTATCTTAAAAACAATAAATATAGTTGTGAAAAAGTCGTTTATAATTTATTTTCATTGAATATTGACTTAGGAGATAGTCATAAACAAATAAAATAGTCATAAACAAATAATTAATAGTCTCCTATAGATTAGATAAAAGAGTGTACAAGCGTTTAAATAAAAAAAAAAAAAGAAATAACAGACTAAAATTTCCTAAAGTCCGAAATTAATTTAGTATTTAAAATAAAGTATATTGTGTAAATCCATTTTTACAATTTAAAGTTAAATTTAAGTGAACATATAATTAAAGATAATTATATGAGTTAATCCAAAAACAAAGACAGAAACAATGAGAGATGCAATTAAATTTATGAAAAAGGAAAAATCTCCAAATAATCATAAACGATGTATTAAAAGAAACAGTTGAAGAAATAGAAATTGTTTTGGCAAAATTATATACCAAATGTCTAAATAATAAAAATGCACCAGATGATTAGAAAAATGTAGTTGTAATATTTAAAAAAGATGATAAAGAATATATTAGAAATGTATCTATCAGTCTTTTATCAGATTTATGCAAAATTTTTGTCAAGATAATTACAACTTGTCTACAAAGAACATTGGATTTCAACCAACCAAAAGAACAAGCTGGATTTAAAAATAGTTTTAGTACAGTAGATCATATGCAAGCATTGAGAGAAGTTATAGACAGAACAGATGAATAAGAGTTGCCATTATGCTTTGGATTTGTAGATTGTGAAAAGGCATTTGATTCTATAAGCATTTCTTCAGTGATTAAAACATTGGATCCTCAAGGTATAGACTCAGAATATTGCATATTCTGAAAAATATTTATAAAAATGCAACAGCAGTAATTAGATTATATAATAATACTAAGAAGGTTAGCATTGAGAAGGGTGTAAGACAGGGTGACTTCAATCTCCAAAACTTTTTCAGCATTGTTGCAAGAAGTATTTTGTGGATTAAAATTGGAATAAAGGAATAAAAATAAATGGAGATTATTTAACACATTTAGATTTTAAAGATGATGCAATTGTTTTTGCAAATAATTCTTCAGAGTTTCGGAAAATGTTACAAGAGTTATGACATAAAATTAAGAAAGTAGGATTAAAGATACACATTAAAAAGACTAAAGTAATGTTCAATGGATTTTCTCAAAAGATGAAAATAAAAATTTCCAATGATGAGTTAGAAGAAGTTAACAACTACCAATACCTTGGTCAGATTATTACTACAGATGGAAACATAATGGATGAAATTAATCATAGAATTAAACTTGGTAGGAGTGCTTTTCGTAGAAATAACTTAATATTAAAGAAAATATGCCTATATGTTTGAAAAGGAAGGTTTTGATAAATGTGTTTTATCAGTTCTTACCTTTGGATCTGAGACTCAAACATTCAATAGAAGAGTAATACAAGAGTCTTCAGACCACTCAAAAAAGTATGGAGTGATGCATGTTAGGAGTAACTAGAAAAAATTGAAAATGCAATATATGGGTATGAGAACAAATAAGTATTACTGACATCATTGAAAGGCTTTGGAGTTGGACTGAACATATTGCTAGAAGAGATGATAATAGATGGACAGTTGAAATCTTAAAATGGATTTCAAGAGATTGTAAAAGACCCAGAAAGAGACCACACATGGGGTGGATAGATGAAATTAGAAAGGGTGAGGGGTGATGTGGAGAAGAGAGGCTAAAGATTGGAGAAGATGGATTGAATTTGGAGAAACCTTCATTCTGCAGTGAATTGATAATGGTTGACGATGATGATACTATTACTAACAATTGAATGAATTTGAAAAATTTACAATTTTTTTTAAAGACATTAAATATTTAATGTAGGATGATAGAAATTAAGTACAACTAAAATGTCATCACCATAAATTTGTAGGCAAACACCTCAATGCGTGTGTATATATATATGTTTAAATATAAATACTTATGATGTAATATAATCTTGTATAAAAAGCGACATGATAAAATTTCCAAATGTTGACTAATAAATAACAATTTGGGCGTTAACAGTTGTGCGACTTTATCATGCTGTTTCTTTCGTAAGATTGTTTATGTCATCTAATAATGCGTATGTGTGTGGGTGCATGCGAAGTGAATAATTATTGAATAATTCAGTTGTTTAGTTTAAAAGCGAAAATATTACGATAATATATTATTTCTTAAGAGTATTTCTAAAATTGCTAAAATACAATTAAAATTTTACTATACAAATAGATTATTCCAGTGCACATTATAAAAAATAATGTAAAAAATATGCAAATTGGATTACTTAATTAAACACATTCTTTTTTTGCTTTCATAATTTTTTTTGTTTTCATCTTCTTATCCCAATATCCTCATACCAGTTTTTAGTTTATGACTTTCATCAATGAGGAGTCTTGGGTGCTGCTTCCCAGCACCCATTTTTCTGGTTATCTAGCGCAAAATGAAAATACAATGTTTTCAATCAAAACTACTTTATTTGCATAGTTATGCATATCAGAATCCAAATTAGTATTTATATATTTTGGTGTTTTGGTTTTTTTAAGAACAATAGTCACTATTATTCCTTGACTAAGATTGGAATCAATAGAAGCTGAAAGTTGTGTATAAGAAAAGATAGTCATGTGGTGTTTTAATAATTTAATACTAATCCTAGCCAAAAAATAATAATGACTATGGTTATTTAAAAACTAATGACACCAAAATATATAGATACTGAACTAGATTCAGATCTATATGACTATACAAGAAAATTAGCTTTGATTGAAAACATTTTTGTGTTTGTATTTTGGGCTGATAGCCTTATAGTGAACCAAAAAAAATGTGGGTATTAGAGGTGTGCATTAAAGCCAAAGATTCAAGTGTATTGTTCCTAGATCCAAAGCTTCTCATTGATGAAAACTATAAGCTAGAAACTAGTCTGGCAATATTGGATTAGAAAGTACTGTATAAGGATTAAAATGCACAACCTGCTAGCATCTATTAATTACTATATCTTGTACTAGAAGGCACTATTGTGTAGAGAAATTTGCTATTATTTTAACTGCTTGTGTAAGGATAAAAAAATGTGGGTATGTTAAGTTTTAATGGTTTAAAGGTATAAATATTTATTTATGACTATACGATTCTACTTCTCATTGTTGAACTTTTAAGTTTGTAATATCAAATGACAGTATTCACTTAAAAATTTAATATCTTTAAAATGATATCTCAATTATAAAAATTCTTTGGCGATTAGGTTTTGTTTTGATAGATATATGCGTGCTGAGTTCTTTACCGTAGTATGTTCAACTGCACTTTTGGCAACATTTTTTTATAATTTCTACAGTGGTCTTCCATGAGTCTTGATATTGGACTATAGATTTAGGCAAATTTTATTCTTCTCTTTTATGAGAATTCATTTTTAAAACTTTTATTAGTGAAATATCAAAGAATTAAAGCAATTTTGCACACCAATACTCTAGACCCCAACAAGTTGATACCTTTTAAGTATTGATAATGCATGCTTTCTTTCTCGGTAGCTTAACTACTTTTTTTTACCTATTCCATTAGTAAAAGAAAGAATATGTCACACTGATATATATTTTATTTCTGCTAAACAGGAATTACCATTACTGTCTCTAATTTAAATAAGATTTAAATTAAATAATTGATAAGAGCATAAAAAATGTATATCATTTTTATATCCTTCAGACCAATACTTACACATGTATGCTGAATGAATTGTAGCATTCTTATTTGAAAATGACAGTATTGTTAGAAATGTTTGCACAATAGAATAAATTTGGAAGTTCTTAAAATGTTCAAATAAACTCCAGCTATGATAGGTCTGTGCAGAAACCATATTTTGATTGATATTCTGACAGATTTTAATGTACATATAGTCTGAAACTTTCAGTGAAATCAATATAACATTGTTATTGTTTAATAGTATCCAGAAAAATGGAGACAGATTAACTACAGAGCATTTTTGCAATTTTTTATTTAAGTCTACCAAGTTATCCCACTTACAAGCCAGAAACTAGTCTGGGGATATTGGATGAGTAGGCTTTACTAGATGAGGATTTTATGCACAAGCCTTCTCGCATCCATTGATTGCTCTGGTTTGTACTGAGTGGCAATACATATATAGAAAAAAACACAATAATTTTATAATATTAATAACTTAATAATTAATATAAGTGGGAATAGCATAAATACGTTGTAATTTAAAAACACCATTGCTATTTGACTTTCAATTATGAAAATTCTTTAAAATATGATATGATGACTGCCATTTTATATGCTTACACAATCTGTTAATGGAGTAGCAACTTGTTCTATACAATGTTACCACCTGTAAAAACTATAATAATCAGTGTAACCAAGGATTTAATTACAGTGCTCTCAGATCCAAGGCTTCCCAGTAATGAAAACCATAAGCTTGAAACTAGTCTTGGGATATTGGATGAGTACACATTAGATGGGGATTTTGATGCACTATTCTTTTAGCATCCATTGATTGCCATGGCTTGCACTAAGTAGTAATATTGTATAAAATATCATGGTCTATAATGTTGATAGTCTAGAAAAAAAACTTTAAACTTAAAGCAAAAATATAAGCAACATGTGTTGCTTACTAACTACACATCTACATATATCCTACACACACACACAAACGAACACACACACACACACATATATATATATATAATCAGTGCATATCATTAAAATTTAAATATATCTATTATTCCCCCAATACTATGTTTTATCAGTAGCGCTACCTTGTAAACATAGATAAAGTCTGATTATAATGGGATGTGATCTTATATTCAGCCTTTATCTTTGATTGCTAGAAGAAATGTATTTGAATTTTCAGCTACTGATATGTGCTAATTCTATATATATATATGTGATACACAAAACAAGTTATAAATTTCATAACTTGCTCTTAGCTTGCATTTTATGATCACTAGATGGAGCTTTACCAATAGCCCACTAACAAACTTTGTTTACATAAACAATGAGAGAGATAGAATTCAATATCTCTTTTGTTGTCTCCACCCTTTAACCATGGTTTTGAGCTAATTGGCCCACATCAGTAAAGGGTAGGAAGAGCAGAAGCTAGATCTAAATACCAAGTCTACAATCAGCATTTATGAAACATGTTTCTACCAGCCTGAAAGCATGAATTTTTCAGATACATAAATATCTTCAAATCCTGTAAAACAAACTAGATAGCTATATAGGTCTGAATTCAGTTCAGTTTCACCATATAGTAAAAGCCTCTGCAATTTATACCATTGCAAAAACCTTCAAGGGTACATTTTTGATAAACAAAATAAGTTATAAATTTCATAACTTGCTCTTAGCTTGCATTTTATGATTACTATATGGAGCTTTACCAATAGCCCACTAACAAGCTTTGATTACATAAATGCTGAGAGAGATAGAATTCAATATCTCTTTGATTGTCTCCAACCTTTAGACCATGGTTTTGAGCTAATTGACACACACCAATAAAGGGTAGGAAGCACAGAAACTAGATCTAAATACCAACTCGACAATCAGTAGAGGCTTTTACTATATGGTGAAACTGAACTGAATTCAGAACCATATAGCTATCCAGTTTGTTTGACTGGATTTGAAAATATTTACATAACTGAAAAATTCATGCTTTCAGGCTGATAGAAACATGTTTCATAAATGCTGATTGTAGAGTTGGTATTTAGATCTAGTTTCTGGTCTTCTTACCCTTTACTGATGTGGGCTAATTAGCTTGATACCATGGTCTAAAGGTTGGAGACAATGAAAAAGATATTGAATTCTATCTGTCTCAGCATTTATGTAAACAAAGCTTGTTAGTGGGCTATTGGTAAAGCTCCATCTAGTGATCATAAAATGCAAGCTAAGAGCAAGTTACAAAATTTATAACTTGTTTTGTTTATTATAAATGTCCCCTTGAAGGTTTTTGCAATGATATAGATTGCAGAGGCTTTTACTATATGGTGAAACTGAACTGAATTCAGACCCATATAGCTATCTAGTTTGATTGGATTTGAAGATATTTACATATCTGAAAAATTCATGCTTTCAGGCTGATAGAAATGTGTTTCATAAATGCTGATTGTAGAGTTGGTATTTAGATCTAGTTTCTGGTCTTCCTACCCTTTACTGACTGGACCAATTAGCTTGAAACCATGGTCTAAAGGTTGGAGACAATGAAAGAGATATTGAATTCTATCTCTCTCAGTGTTTATGTAAACAAAGCTTGTTAGTGGGCTATTGGTAAAGCTCCATCTAGTATCATATATATATATTGTAACATTTATTTATATACGTTGCAAATATATTGGCATTTGGTAAAAGCTAAAAAAAAAAAATTTAGTTTTTTTTTTGACTATAATTTTTTTTAAAAAAAAAATAACGTACAATGAAAGTTAAATTATTCTTTCAGATTTTTTTTTAATGTAATTAGAAATAAAAGTAGAATTGGAGAGAACAAAAGAATTCCAAAAGTAAAAAAAAGATAAGAGAAAGTAAAAATATTTTGGCTAATTAAAGATGGCCAAAAAACTTGATAAGAAAAGAGAACTTTATAACGTAAATTTTATAAAGAATCTACAAAATTATGAACCAAAAAACGCCATGATAATAGCATGCGGAGAAGTTGGAAAACTGGGCCTCTGGTATAAAAGGCAGAGGTCAGTTTGACAAACATCTTGTTTTCATTTGTTTCTCTTTTTGGTCTTGGATAACAATAATATATCCAAGATCGCTCTACGCTGAAATAATTTGGCATGTCGAAGTGAACCGGAGCTTCTGCATAGTTATCTACAACCATTGTGAATCCACTAAAACTTACCAGTAAGTTATGCTTCATTATTCTGATTGTTGCAAAAGTAATGTTTGCAAACAATTCTGAAAAAAAAATATGTTTAAACAATTCCGATAGAGACATTAAATTTCTTGTGCAAGAGACATTCATTTTTAAGTAAATTTCTAGAAGAAATTTGGAAGTGAACTGTAATTGTAAAATTGTTTTTTATTAATTGATTCACATCTGAATTAAAGGTGTTCTCTCTAATTTATTTGATAAATAATTTATTTCAATTATTTTTTTAGTCTATTAGAATAAAAATATTTCTAATACCAATTTTCATTTGTGCGTTATTAAAAATAGTTATTTTTTTTATTATTATATTTATTATTAGTTTAATAAGATTTAAAACATAATTTACCTTTGCCAATATGTTTCAATAAGCCCAGGAATAATAATCTTAAAAAAAATAATTCTTGTTACAGTATGATGTAATACTGATTAGTTTAAAAGTATTTTTCTTTTTTTATTTGTGAGACGTTATTTGACTATTTCAGTGGTCTCTTTAGAATAAAAGGACCTGGTGCCCATATTAAATAAATTAAAAGTTGATTTCATCAATAGCATAATTCTCAACAATTAATAGGCCGAGTTTGATCAGGAAATATAGTTATGTTTTTAGAAATAGAAATACAAATTTCTTCTTTTCAACATAACTTGATCAACTCGTGCGCAGTTTATATTAGCGTGTAGAGGCCTAACAAAACAGAAAATGTTATAATGGCTTACCCAATTCGGGCTTCGATTTAACAACCACAACTTGAGATAAGTTGTAATGATAAAGAACGTTACAATGATGACCCAAAGAAACTCACAGCCGAAAAATAAATAGTAATTTTTTAAAGAAAAAAAATTATAAAAAAAAAAATTAACCAATTAAACCCTGATTATTAAAATTTAAAAAAATATTTTTTTAATATGACTTCCAGAAAAAAAAAATATATGTATATTTTTTTTTGATATGTCTAAAAAAAACACGATCGTGGCTGATGTAGACGTAAGTCACAAGTATTTGACCAGGTAGGCGGTTACTGAAGAGGGTAAAAACATAGCCCCGAGTCCTAGTATGCAGTATATTAACATAAGACCCCCTTTATATGCCCATCAGACTATTTCTAGCAGGGATCCCAATAAAGGGAAATGTGGACCAAGTTGCCGTGAGCCTGTAAGACTCAAAATGATGAGCAACGCTTGTTAGTGCTTATAACTTGGGCTTCTTATCGTTAATATTACACTAAAGCGGAAAGGACACAGATGAATGTGAAATATTTTCCATTCCTGCATGTGAGACCTAAAAGTGGGCATTAAAGCCAAACATCGCTTGTTGATTGAGTCTACACAACATATCAGCATGCTACTACTACAAAAAAAAATCATGAATATGAATTTAAAAACTTAAGACTAAAATTAGTGTAAACCCCTATTTTATTCTCATCTCCTAGCGCTGGTGGTATTGTAACGTTTATTTATATATGTTGCAAATATATTGGCATTTGGTAAAAGCTAAAAAAAAATAAATTTAGATTTTTTTTTTGACTATAATTTTCTTAAAAAAAAAAAAACGTACAATGAAAGTTAAATTATTCTTTCATATTTTTTTTAATGTAATTAGAAATAAAAATAGAATTGGAGAGAACAAAAGAATTCCAAAAGTAAAAAAAAGATAAGAGAAAGTAAAAATATTTTGGCTAATTAAAGATGGCCAAAAAACTTGATAAAAAAAGAGAATTTTATATCGTAAATTTTATAAAGAATCTACAAAATTATGAACCAAAAAATGCCATGATAATAGCATGCGGAGAAGTCGGAAAACTGGGCCTCTGGTATAAAAGGCAGAGGTCAGCTTGATGAATGTCTTGTTTTCATTTGTTTCTCTAGTTGGTCTTGGATGACAATAATATATCCAAGATTGCTCTATGCTGAAATAATACGGCATTTCAGAGTGAACCGGAGCTTCTGCGGACATCGTGCCTGAAGATGTACACCAAATAAGCCTTCATGACCGACTAGGAGAATGGACTGCAAGAACAACTAAAAATCAAAGGCCATGAGCTCATTTTAACCCCGAAAAACTATGCATAGTTATCTACAACCATCATGAATTCACTAAAACTTACCGGTAAGTTATGCTTCATTATCCTGATTGTGACAAAAGTAACATTTACAAACAATTCTTTAAAAAAAAATATGTTTAAACAATCCCGATAGAGACATTAAATTTCTTTGGCAAGAGAGACATTCATTTTTAAGTAACTTTCTAGAAGAAATTTGGAAGTGAACTGTAATTGTAAAATTGTTTTTTATTAATTGATTCACATCTGAATTAAGGGTGTTCTCTCTAATTTATTTGATAAATAATTTATTTCAATTATTTTTTTAGTCTATTAGAATAAAAATATTTCTAATACCAATTGTCATTTGTGCGTTATTAATAATAGTTATTATTTTTTATTATTAAATTTATTATTAGTTTAATAAGATTTAAAACGTAATTTACCTTTGCCAATATGTTTCAATAAGCTCAGGAATAATAATCTTAAAAAAAATAATTCTCGTTACGGTATAATGTAATACCGATTAGTTTAAAAGTATTTTTCTTTTTTTATTCGTGAAACGTTATTTGACTATTTCAGCGGTCTCTTTAGAATAAAAGGACCTGGCACCCATATTAAATAAATTAAAAGTTGATTTCATCAATAGCATAATTCTCAACAATTAATAGGCCGAGTTTGATCAGGAAATATAGTTATGTTTTTAGAAATAGAAATACAACTTTCTTCTTTTTGACATAACTTGATCAACTTGCACGCAGTTTATATTAGCATGTAGAGGCCTAACAAACAGAAAACGTTATAATATATATATATTGTGCCCTTTTCTATAGGTCGGTAATAATTCATAACAGTTAATTACTAAATTTTAAATTTAAAATATGTTCTTTTAATACATTAATTGTATTAAGTCAATTATATCTTTAAAGTACAATTTGAGACTAAAGCAAGTATGTAGTATATAAAATTATAGCGAATTATTTAAAAAATGGTTATGTAAAGCTTAAAATATTGTTTCATATGGTTGTAAAAGCTGGCCATATTAAATAACACAGCTGTGAATAATTAAAAGTATATTTAATAAATTCGATTTTAATAGTTTAAAATGTATAATTTAATAAATACAGTGTTTAAATTTATAAAGTCATATTTAATAAGCAAAAATTAATATCGTACATTTTATATGGTGAGAATTGTATTTAATTCTATATTTTCTAAATTATTCTTCCAAATTTTTATAATTATTTTATATAATATAATAAGTGTATCAATTTTATTAGTCTAGGCAGAGAAATAGATTGAAAATCGTCTGTCAAAGTTATTAATCACGTAACTTTTAATGTATACTATCACACACACGCTTGTTTGAAATAATAACAAAGTTTAAAATATTTTAAGTTATATTATAGAATTGGATAGAATTATTGCCTATCATAAAAGTAAATAGTATTAAACATTAAGTTGACTACCGTATGTAATGTTTTAAGTAATGTAATAAAGACGAATACAGATATATAAAAATTAAATATTTTATTTAAATAAAAATAGATAAACTGAATATTAAGAAATGGAATAAGTTATTAAATGTTATTTTAAAAGTTATTTTAAATGTTTAAATAGTTTTAATAAAATAATAATTTATTTAAAAGTGGTATTTTAAATAATATTTTACGTTCATTACGTCACGATTTCTAATTTTGAAATTTAATTCTACTATAAACTAAAAATATGTAAATTTGTTCTCAAGCTAAAGTAAGAACTAACCAATAGAAATAGGTATTCTTACAGACTATAAATATCATAGTAACTAAGTTATCAGGGGAGATTAATAATATATTGAAACCGGAGAAAGTCAATTTTTTTTTTGGTACTTTCTTATCGTTTATTTTGCAAAAACTAATTGATAATTTTAAAGTGTTTTTGCAAAAGAAAGTTTTAGAAAAAAATTATATATTTAGAAACTTTGTGGAGATGATTTTCTAATTTTTTAAAGTACTTACCAGTCGTATTTTATCTAAAAGTTTAACCTAAACTACGCAATAAAAAATGGATATACTACGAAATAAAATGGATATAAATTGTAATACTGAAAAAATGTTTGGAATATTTATTGATACAGCTTTATTTATGCATAACCAGAGAACTTTTTTGGTACATAAAAAAAAAACCATAGCACGGACATCATACGGAGTCTAATGAAAAAATTGGAGATGCATTATTATTTATAAGCCTATCCAAGATTTATTTTTTAAATAGTAATAAGACAATTGTATATTGCATGAATTATTTTATATAATATTATATCAAAAGGAGTAAAATGTTATATCCTTTCTGAAGGTAACATTTTTTTTATTTATTTTTAAAAGTGATATATAAAAATACTAAACGAAAGTTTAAATGTATTAAGAAGAAAACTTATATAAAAAAGTGAACATATAATTGAATAAAAGATGGATCCATGGAAATACAAATAGTACTTAAAAGTTCATCGAATATTTTTAAAGTTAAATTAGATGAATTGATGCATCAGATACGCAGAGAATATTGGTAGAGAAGATTAAGAAGCTTCACGGGATTAAGTAATATTATGATTTAATAATTATCATCTTAAATACTAAAACCAAGGATTATTTTCTATAAATTTTACTAAATGGATTAATAATTATTTTATTTTAAACTTTAACGCGCTTAGAGGAGAATATTTTTAAAAAACTCTAGAGAAAATGATAAACATTTTGGACTTATCAGGAACTATCGTCAAGAAAATATGTAATTATAGTTTTGATTTCTTTTATTTTGTTAACCTAGTTTAAATCTAAATTTTTATATAAGATTAGGAAAAACATAAAAACATTAATTTATTAATATTAAAATTTTATAATATAACAATCTAATAATTTAGCTAAAAATATTTTAATATAAAGTGTATGGGTATGAATTTTTTTTTTATATCTAAAATGCTCAAGTGGATAAAGGAAGCCTACTGAACACGATGACTAGATAAAAGTTATTGGTAATAATAATAACTATTGATAATTTATAATGTATAT
This sequence comes from Epiperipatus broadwayi, assembly GCA_028023455.1. Lineage (NCBI taxonomy): Eukaryota > Metazoa > Onychophora > Udeonychophora > Euonychophora > Peripatidae > Epiperipatus > Epiperipatus broadwayi. The sequence goes on from JAQFVV010006342.1 coordinate 688,197, forward strand.
ATTTTTTTTGTTTTCTTTAGATCATCCATAAATTGGAAGAATGAAGTGTAAAAGTTTTTTTTTTTTTTTTACTTATAAATGTAAACGCATTTTTATACAACATTTTAAAAAACATTATGAGATAGGATTGGTTTGAAAATATGCATACGACGATTTTTTTATTTTTTTTATTTAGTGATATAATCCAACATAACAAATAATTATGTGATTCTTTTAAAATTTTCATGTCATTGGATATTCAAATATTGTCTAAGTAGATTGTATATGATTAAACATACAGAGCAATGAAGTAAGCAACTTTTCTTATGGGATAGTAAGATTGTTTAACTATTAATGAATTTTATTTATTGTTTTGTAAATGCAGATAGTTATTTATCGATGTAAGATGTAGAAAAATCTTGAGAAATAATGTTGAGATAGTGGCTTGGAAGTACTATAGTGAACAGGAAACCAAGATGATGTTTTAAAAAATAGGATGTTATAAGGAATGGAAATAATATTTAGTTTTTATGTGGTTATCAGCATAGTTAACATAGCCCTATGACTGATACACATTTTATTGGACAGTGTTTATATTTCTTTAAATATTTGATGTTCTAATAAAGCTGAAGAAATAGCTTTAACATCGTCCCTGTACTAGAGGATATTAGGCAGGTAAATGCCATACCTCTTTGCACTGTGCCATGATTTTGAGATATGTTAAGAGTAATACTCTAGCTTTCTTCCTTAATCCTATGCATCTGTTTTCGCTATCTTTATTTCATGTAACTGCATCGTTTGGTAAGATATTTTAAAAGAAATGATAAATAATTTAGAACTTATGTTATGCTATCGTTTTTGGATAAGATTAGTTTATTTGCTTATAAGGAGCAGAATATTATAACTTAAAATTGAAGATCCAAAGTATCCTAAGGAAAGAAAAGAATCATAGAATATATTTTGAATTTCATTTCGGAAATGAAATATAAATTTTTTTTAAATAGGGTATCTAAACAAAGATATTTTCTTTAAAGTGATAATAATTTTAAAAGCTTTAGTATTATTTTTTTTAAGAGAAAATAAGTATTGCATATTTTAAAATACAATAGTACAAAGTAAATTATGTAAACAATATGCATAGTATATTTTTTGTTTATTGATTAACAGAAATATATTAATGATTACACTTATATCATACTAAAGTAAGGCTTAAAGAAGAATAGATTATGATTAGTAAACATTGTGTAATAAATACTAAAATCTAGTATTGAATTTTGGATAATATTTTGTGTAACATCTTTGACTTTGCAAGATTAAAATTTTTTTTTTAATGTTTTGAGAAGTCCATACTCATTATAAAATTTTGTTTTCTATAGAATGTTTTTTAAGTATGAATTTTTAAAATAAGATAGTTTAATAATATTAAGGATAAAATGCTGTTGCTAATAAAGTAGATAAATATACTTGTAATAAGTTAACCATAATGAGAAACCAAATAGTAACATTTTTTTTATTAAAATTTTGTCCTAAATTTAAATAAAGATATAATTGAAATATAAATTATTTTTTATAACCCGGTAGATCAAACTGTAAAGTAAAAAGGTTAAGGATATCCACTGTAAATAATGTAAATAAATTGTTTATTTATTTGTTGTTAATAATAAACTTTGTTAAATTTTGTTATTTCAAAAATTTTGTGTCCGAGTTATTTATTTCTCCACACCGCTGCATGAAATCACGATATATGCATAATAATCGAAACAAATATATAATTTTGCACAAAAAGATAAATAGAGAATTATTTAAGAATTTAAATATTTTATTGGTATTCATTATAATTAAATAATCATAATCTTACATTATTTTATTAGTCATAAATCAGTTATCACAATATTATATTAAATTATATGCTGTCAGTTGCCACACATATTTTGTTTGTCAGATTATTAAAATGCTACCACGTATTTATTTATTATATTCATGAAGATAAAAGATTATATAAAATTATTTTATTATTTTATTATGGTAATAAAAAATATAACGAAAAGAAAAGATATCCAGTAGTAATTAAACAATGAAGAATATTATTATTATTTATTATTAGTTTAAGTGTAGTAGATTATGACATAAAATCCCTTCTCATATTTTACTACCGTATTTTTAAATTAACTTAGAATAAACTTTATGAACCTGAGATTATTTTATTGAGCTAGATTATTATTAAATAGAAGATTAAGATTTAATTATTAGTTTAATCTTAGTGAGTAGAAGTTAATAAAGTCGTAATAATACTGTGAATTTGTTATTTGAAATAGTAATAAGGGGGGGATAGTGTTCTTATGCCATTGAGGTAGTATCCTGTAGGATATTGGCTCAATGTAATCTATCTTGTCACCCGTATTTTCACTTCAAGTCTCATGAAAATATTAAATATTTATTTAATTTATTTTTATAAACTGAACCTTATTCGTATTTAAAATTTGAGCTAGTGAAACATTTTAATTTTAATGCTGAATATTTTATTTATTAACTATTAACTGAGCTAGAATCTATTTTATTTTATACCATATATTATCTGGAAGTGAGGATGCACGAGAGCAAGGTCAGAATATATATTGTGACAATGTAAAATCATCCAGTGATAAACTCATGTGAAATCACAAAGAACCCATAGAGTTCAAAATAATTAAAAATTTTACTAAGTAATTATAAGAAATAAGTAAATAAAAAATAGGTTCAAAAATTAAACAAAAATTACTCTACTGTTGATAGTTACATTTGGTTATATAGTTAATAAGCTGAGTCAAGTATCATCATCATTTCTGATCTTTGTCAATCCACTGTAGGATGAAGATATGTCCAAGTTTAATCCAGTTTCTCTAATTTATATCTTCTCCACACAAACAATATTCCTTATTAGTCTTTTCTTAAGTCTTTTATAATATCTTGAAATCCAGTTTAAAACTTCAACTATCCATCTATTATATATCTTCTAATAAAAACTCCAGTCCAGTTCCATTTCAATCTTTTAATTCTTTCAGTGATATCATTGATACCTGTTTGTTTTCTCATTCAAATATTTTACTTTCAATTTCTTTCTGTTATTTCAAGCATGCATATCTCTGTACTTCACTGAGTAGTGTGAAGTATCTGAACTCCTATTAAGTGTCCAAGTCTCAGATCAATGAGTAAAAACTAATAAAATATGAATATCAAAATCTTCACATTTCCTTTTAATATTAAATTATTTTTAAAAACTTAATCCATTATTGATCCAATATGTTTCCACATAATTAATATATTTGAAATTATTAATTCATAATTACTGATTATCTCTTTTTTTTTATAGAAAATTCGTTGAATACTACTTTAGAATTATCTTCAGTCCTAAATCTTGCAACATTTCAGGAAACTCTAACTATATCATCTGCAAAATCGAGATGACTTAAATAATCTCCGTGCATTTTTATTCATTTAGTTTCCTATTTTAATCCAGAAACAGTTCTTATACAACTGTTTTAAATTTTTTGGAAGCTTCAAAATCACCCTCGATACACCCTTCTCTATGTTAATATTTTTGTTATCACTGTGTAATCTATCCCTACATTGCATTTTTTGTCATATTCTTCAATCAGAATATGACAATATGCTAGCCTATATCTTGATGATCCAAAGTTTTAATCATTGCGAACATGTTCATAAAATTAAATGCCTTTTCACAATCTCAAATTCAAAGGATAATTACAATTCATATTCACAGTGGCAAAACTCTCCACACTGTAGCACCACTCAGTACAAGCCAGAGTAATCAATGGATGCATGAATGTTTGTGCATAAAATTCTATCAGCCTACTCATCCAATATCCCCAAACTAGTTTCTAGTTTGTGGATTTCATCAGTAAGGATTCTTGGATCTGAGGGCATGTGATGTTTGATGGTTAAATTTATACTCATTAGATTTTTTTTATAACTTCACTTAATATTTGGATGTGATTGATTATGCTAAAATCACTTTTGAATCCAATTTGTTTGGTTTGTTTGGCTCCAAGGTTCATTAATAACAAATTGTGGTTATCTTAGTAAAGATTTGGCTTAAAACTGATAGAAGATTAATAATTCTGTATTTTTAATATCTTCTTTATTATTTTTCTTTAATAACAGTATAACTACTACAATCTTTCAATCATTTGATTCAATTTCATCATCTAGACATTTGGTCAGCTGTGAAACTACCAAATTGCAAAGAAAGGCAATGGCTGCAGGCCCAGACAGTCCAGACCCACAAACTTGAAAATCTATAGCAAAGCAATCAAAGTATATTCACATGAAAACAATTCTAAAACATTTAACATTGCGTTTATTTGTATACTTTAAAGAAGATAAAGACAAAAGTTAACTATGCTTTGAAAATAGTACAAAAATGTGATCTTGCCTTAGATGAAGTTACATCCGTATTAGATCATGTATATAAAAATTTAAATAATTTCAGAAGCTCATATGAAAAAATAAAATTAGAAGTTAAAGAACTAATAGAAAATGGGGATAGATATTGTTTTTCAAGTTAACAGACAAAAAATGATAACACTTCAATAAATTGAGCACTGATTATTGCCTTAATAATGAGGAACAGTTATTTTGAGTTAATATCTTTTATAGTGTAAGATGCACCTGGCCTTGCAAAGACTCATGGCTTTTTTTAATTGGTTGCTTTAATAATTTTTTTAAGATTTAATGTAAATTAAACAAAAGATTTTAAATATGAGAATTGTACACAAGTCTGGGAGACTGTCGTTATGATGAAATTCAAAAACTCAGGCCTTTCAACCCATTGTTTTTGTAATAATTGGTTGCTTTAACAATTTTTTTTAAAGATTTAATGTAAATATATTTTTTATTAAATATTACTAATGTATAAAGGTTCATTACACTTTAAATTAAACTTTGCTAAATATGTCATTCATCTGATCAATATTAGGGAATTGACAGACTATAAAATCATGCAGTGCTTTAACACCGAATTACGAAGTGATGTTTGTGGCTGTTTCTGTGGATGGCTGGGAACTTTTACCATGAAATATCTACTATATTTCTGTAATTAAAAGCACTCGTACTGATTTTCTCCCCATAATTTTTTATTTAATGGTGAATTACTTCCTTTACATAAATATGGTGGTTATAAATTTGACATTGGACAAACATTAATACATTCACCAATCAGACAACAGAGAAAATATAGATTTTAGATATAAGGTAGATAATGAAACCATGGAAATTTTAAAGTGTTTTGTAAGAATGCAGACAGTAAAGCACTATTTTAGTTTTTTTAGAACTTAAGAAAATTATCACTATGACAGATGCTGATGTGTTAAACAATTGCTCAAATCTTCAGAACAGCTTGCTAGACAATTAAATTTAAGTGATTTCTTTATTAAAAGAGGATCTAACAGAAAAAATAAAGATTAATAATTTTTCAGACTTGTTAATTACTAAATACAGTTGTTTGGAAAGTGAATTTAATGAAATATATACCATTTTGTTATTTTTACACTTCCAGTAACTGTAGATAGCATTGAGAGGTCTTTTAATAAATTAATAATAATAAAAGATTACAAAAAAATTCAATTGGCCAAACCAAGTTTGAAGAACTTGCAATGTTAGTTATTAAGCAGAAGGAAGCATCTAAAATGAACTTAAAAGAACTAATTAGTGATTTTGCAAATGCAAAGGTTGGGAAGAAAGATTTTTAAAGTGAGTACCTTTATTAAATTACCTTATATGATATTTATAATATAAAATAAATAAATAAAAATTTGTGAATACATGAAAAATCAAAATTCCAAATTTTAAAATAAGACCCTTTTTGAATTTTTGCTTTCGGACCAATTTTTCCAGTTACATCACTGCATTTGATATACTGTTTTACCAATAGTTTATGTTTTTTTACAACTTTCTTTTAAGATATCAATACTCTATCATTTTCTAAAGCTTTTCCTTTCTTCATAGATTTAATTGGATGTCTCATCTTTTCATTTAAAAAACTTGGCAATTTAGAGGCAATAACTTTAGAGCTTATTTTGTTTTCTTATTCTTTATTACTATCTTTGCAGAATTCTTGCATGTTTCATGATGTCACCTCTTCTTTTAATAAGTTTTATCTTTTTTTTATTGTTGAACTAACTTTTTTTTTTAATACCAAGATGTTTTATACTTTTGAAATTCCCTTGTCAATTCACAGTTATATTATATTATTATCTTTTGTTTGTTACACTTTACAGAACTCCAGCTATTTAATTCTTGATAATGAATCATTTATAAATATTTTAATATTCCTTCTTTTTCTTAAATATATTTTGTCTCAGTTGCAAATGCTTGGTAAATTGATACTTTTGTGTAGCAATTCTTAATATAGTATGGTTATCTTCTTATTGATCTTAATTAAATTTAAATCTTCTTCAAAATTTGTCAACTCTTTAAAAATGATTAGAAAGTTCTAATTTAAATTCTTAGTAGCGTTTCTGAAAATTAAAAATATCAATTGTTAATACTGTTTTTTTTTAAATAATTTTCCTCGCTATAGTTTTGCATTAATGTCTATCTTGCATATAACTAATTAATAATCATTTCTTATGATGAATCTATAAAAAACATTATAATCCTGAAATATATTTTTTTCTGATAGTGAAAATATAATTCATTTCTGCAATACTACCATTTGAATGTTTCTATGTCCATTTAACATTTTTCATTAAAAAAAAATCATAATACTAAGTGATTCTTTTTCTTAAAATTTCATAAATCTATGTTCCCTCTCTTCAATGATACCATGGCCAAATTTTCTCATAGCACTTTTATATTTCTATAATTTTCAAATATTAGCATTATAAGTTTTCATCATAATTTTAAAATATTGTTTAGTGTAATCACAAACATTTTGTACATCTTTATAAAAATCCTCTACTTCTTTATGAGAATGAGAATTTATTAGAAAATACACTTGAATTACCAATATTTGGCATCTTCGATTAAATGGAATAACTAATCTTGCCCATTGTTCCAGTTTTTACTTATAATGAATCCCACTCCATTTATGCTTCACCTTTTTTTCTAATTTCACAAAGTTCAACAGTATACCATTTAATATTGGAGAGTTCTTTCTTTCCTTTACTTGAATGTAATTTGCAATTATAAGTAACCAAGTAAAAGATCATTATCAAATAAATGGCAGCCTTTGTCCATAATTAGGATATTTTTAACTCAACTGGTGACTTTACAGACTCCTGGAAAGAAAGAACATAATTTATTTTTGTTTCTCCATTAAAGAAACATTAGCTATTTTAGTTAAGAACTATCAGGTAACTGAAAGGTAAGAGCATGGTGTTTCTTGGTTTTAAACAGATGATACATGTTGAAAAGCAGCTCATCCATGTTGCAATGACAAGAACTTATGGAATGGACATTAGGAATTTGTCCTGCTTGGCTTCTTTAAGGGCTCAAAGAGAACTGAAAGGTTCTTCTTTCAGTTCACAGAAAACTTCTTTCTGAAGTCAAGACAAATATTAGTGAATTCAAATTCAAAATGAATAACATGTTTGTAAAAATTAAAGTCTTTAAATTAATCAATACATGATTTGTTTTATGAAAATGCATATAAGATTTAATATGTACACATATTACAATTTAAGATCTTACGAAATTTAGTGTAGATTTATATTTTTATTTTCTTAACCTGGAAATGTTCTATTTTTTAAAAAAAAATTTTGAAGTAAAATGAAAAAAGTAAATTTATATTTAAGAAAATTAAATATTAAATTCAAGAACTAATATATTAAAATACTGATTTATGCTTTTTAAAAAAGAATTAAAAAAGATATTCTGAAAAATTCAGTTCACATTTAATTAACTTAAAAACAAAAAAAGTATATAGTAATTTTAAAAAGTATATGTCTGATTATATAAGTAACAGATTATAAATAGACACTAAGAAAACAGAAAAACAACTTATTCTTAGCATTAAAGAAAACAACCTTTAATAAACAAGAGTAGAGGCTTGAGGATCAGAAAAATGTTTTGGTCAGACTTCAGGAAAGTTTTATATATATATATTGTAACCATCTGGGTTACATGGCACACAACAACATAATTGTTGATGTTCATATATATATATAAAGTATAGGAAAAGTAAAAATAAACATAGACAAATTTTTGTACATATTTTTCTACATTTCCTGAAATAAAAATAATAAATAAAGAGTTAAATAACTCTGAATTTAAAACAAAATTTTATTATAAATTAAAAAATTTAAAAAGGTCTAAATAAATATTAATATTGTATTATTATTCTGATTTTTAATTTAAAAACATGCATAGTATTTTTGAAATCTTTTAATTAATGCTTGTATACATTTCTATTATCTATTTTTTAAAATCTTTGATAAGCTCTCCAAATGTAGCTTTTTAATTAAAAGTGCTTTTGCAGAAATTAAAATTGTTTTTAATCAAGACAGATTGAAAACAATTACTGTGTTTTTATTACCTCAAAAATAAAAAGGATTAGAAAGATTGAAAACAGTCTGCAATGTGTTTTATCACCCCGAATGATTCTATAAAAGGGCTGTTAAATATATCAGTTCAGTTTGGCTTGTAGTTTCTGTAAGAGCTGGTCAGAAGAGTCTGGTTTTAATATTTTGAGAAGCAGTGGCCACATTGGCCAGTTGCAATGTCTGGGTAGTAATTTTTGAAAAGACAGTTGGCTAAAATAGTTTGGCTAAAATGTTTGTAGGAGTTAACTGCAGTTAGTTGATAACTGTAACAAAGAATGGCCACAGTAAAACTAATTGCAGAGATGACTGGCAGAAGTACACAGAAAACTACCATGAGGATGTAAGAATGCAAGAAAGCAGCTGCTCTACAGTTCACTAGTGGAGTTTGAATTCATATGGAGGAAAGTGTCAATATTCTTTGTAATTCATAGCTACAAATGTGTTCTGAGAAAACCACTACCTTTCTTGAACCAATCCTAGCCAGAAGGGAACTGATCAATGCCAACAAACATACCTAAATTATACCTTTCTGATTACAACAATCCTGGATTATACCTGTCTCACCAAGACCAATGTCTCACCAAGACCAACTTACAATGAGAAGCACAGATAAATGTATACAATGAGGTGTAGCATTGTACATAATGAGAATGAAATTTCAAATAAATTTCTTTGATAAAAATGACATTTAAAAATCTGTATATTCTAAAGGATAAAAATAATAATTTTGTTTGAAATGAATTAAAATCTAAAAGTAATTATGGATTCATGGACAATTTATTCTGAAAAAGAGGACTTCAAAAATCTTTTTTAGATTAATTTAAAGATGTAATTAATTAATTGAGAGTAACCTGTCATAAAAAAACTTTTGAGTTACCTATCAAAAAAATTGACTTTTAAAATAAAAAAGAAAAAGAAAATACTTTTATTGATTGAAAAAAGACTAATAATATTAATTCTTATCCATATGTTCATAAATGTACATGTATATGTGCATTTTATGTATAGTTTTCAAATGGAATTAATTACAAAATTTATTTTTAACAATTTTATTATTTTGATAAATTCAAACATATTCACTTTATATTAACCACATGTCTGTGTGATGTCTGGTTTTAAAGGAACATATATGTAAATCAATGTAATAACTTGAATTTTGTAAATCACATATATGTAAATCACAATGTGATAATTTGTTATTATGTATGTTAATCAAAATCAGAAGGTTCAATTGACATGCATAGCCTTATTCTAGATCTTAATATCATTTTTATTGTTAATAAAATTGTTTTCAATTATTAAAATTATTCCAGTGGTTCTAAATATTTTTAGAATATCTGTCTCCATCATTTCTTAGTCACATACAGTAATAGAGGTGCTTTGGGGCACCCACAGATGATCAATCATCATCCTTATTGGAACAAAATAGAATACTCTTTAAAGCCCACACACTACATTTTATTTTAGTCTTATTAGAAGTTAAGTTTATAGTTGGCCAGTACAAGTGGCCAGAGCATTGATGATGATCAGCATGTTTTAATGTCCCAGCATTATTGTTTTTATGATTATGTATTTTGATTAATGAGCTCTAAGTTGGTGCATCCAAATTAATGTTAAAATAATTGCACCAAGATGGCAATGGCTCAATAGTTGTCCTGGTCTGCAGAAGACCCATTTCCAAACCAGTCACCAGATAGGCTGTTGATTTATATTTTTTATTGTTCAAATCCAGTCACCAGTTTGACTGTTGATTCATGATGATGAATGGTTATTACTTTTGAGTGAGTATTACTTAGTACTTATAATTATTTATACTTATTGATAGTGCTAGTGGATTTAATGAAACTTATAGTTACTCTAAGGAGTAGCTGGCTGATCTCACAGAGATCTTTTTGTCTCATTGCTTATGCTCTTTAATATATAAAATTGCTTATATATATTTTTTGATGTTAAACATTTCTTTGATATCTTATTTAAATTTTATATATTTTATTAAATTTCATTATTTGAAATATCTTATTGAACTGGGTTTGATGATGATATATACCATCATCTCAGGTATGACCATCTTCCACCCTGATATCCATACCATTACAATATATATATTGTAGACTTTGGTTTTGACCAAAGCTCCATTAAATTTAAGCTGAGTTACTTGTGGCAGTGTTTATTAAAATTTTCCTTATAAAATGTATTTATGGTAATATATAAGCTATTTATAGGTGCTAAGTTCAAATCAAAATCAAAATTCGAATAGGTTTACGTAAATTACTTAGTATACAAACAAAATTCATTCATAAAGTCGTGTAAACAGAGAATATTTTATTTTGATGTCAGTTTAGTAAAGTTATATTAAATCAGAAACAGTCATAGTTGAGAATTTATTTGTTAAAAATATTTTACAAATTATTATTAATAGTTTAGAGATTGAAAAAGAAAGAAGGGGGGTTAGAATTTATAAAGTTAACTTCTTGAAAAGGACGAGTAAAAATCGTATCTTTATAAAAGTGAATTATAACGCTATAATTTATTAAAAGCAAATTGTCTAAGAAAAGATCAAGAATCGATAAAAGTATTAAGCAATTGGTTCAGATAGAATTTTATAAGTGTGTATAAGTGCATTTATGTAGAATAGATTAGAAAATTTTAATTATAGAATTAATTAATAATCAATAAAAATAGTGCATGGTCTGGGTGGAAAGCTCTTTTAGAGAATTATTATTTTCTTTCAATATCTCATACATAGCAGCCAAATCCCATTCAAAATTATGGGTTTAAAGTTAGGTTGCTATGCATTATTTATTTATTTTATTAAAAATAATCATTTGTATTCTTTCAGGGGGATTTCCATGAGCGGGAAAATTTTTAACAGAACCATGTGACGTCCGTAAAAGTATGAATAAATAATTTGTAAAACAATAGCAATCAACCAGTCAAAATTTAGATATAATTAGATTGGCAAGTAGATCATTCAGGAATTGAGGGAGGGGTGCAGACAGTATAAAAACTCAACCCATCCTTAAGGAGGGGCTCTCTTCATCATTAGTCTATCTAGAGGAACCTCTTCAAGTTAAATAATCTTTTTTATATACTAAAAATTACATTTTTTCACCGTTTTCTGTTTCTTTTCTGAATGAGAAACTTAGTCAAAATTATTAATATTGTAAGACATGATTAGTGAGTAAATTTTTTTTATTGGGCATATATTTGTTTCTCCTGAAGTTAACTAATTTCATGATTTCTTTCTATACAACTGTAAGCAGTTTTGGTAATTGGCAAATGAAACTTCGACCACAGAGAAAGTTTTACTTAAGGAAAATTGAGGAAACACTGAATTTTGTGAATCTTTATTTCAAATTTTTACTGATTAAAATGGATGGAACTGATTATTTGTACCATCAAAAATTCAGAAAGAAAATAATTCTAATTTTATTAAAAATAAGTGTGGATCTGAATTCTAATGCTAATGTTCTATGTTAAATCCCATTTGAAATACTAACGTATCATTGTGGAATCAAAGTGATAATTTGTCAATGAAAAATGAAGAACTCATGTAGAAAAAGAAATATAACTATTACCTCAATCAATCTGATACCAACCTATGACAAAAGTAATGGAATATAATGAAAATTTATGGAGAAATACGTGGATCAGTGGACTTCTTTCAAAGAAGCTACCTTAACCCAATGTACATGTTTAAAACAGAATTAGAGAAAGCTGGTTATCTTCCAATGTTGAATATAATCTAATTAAAGAAACCCAAAAATGGATAAAGAACTTAAATGGAAATGGAAATTATTAATTTAAATTGCAAGGATTACCAATTTGAAAAGTGATTTGATAAATAAAGACCTTTGGATTAATATTTTGTCTTAAAAAACTTCCAACAAAATGTGAAACCTCGAGGATTAATTTATGAAATGTTATTAAAGTTTTTCAATGGATTATGTGGTTAAATATGTGTGCACACAAAACAACACCAAATAAAGCAGAACACAAAACTGATATCTGCAGCAGTATATAAAAAGGACTCAGAGGATGATTTAAGGCGGATTGTTTAAATATAATTTTTATTCGGGTTTTTTTTCTATATTTATCTAAGTGTATTAGAAAAAGAGTTAGTTATATGCTTAAGTTTAAATTTAACCAATATTTAAAGTTTTGCTTAGTTTGAGCAATATAAAAAATTTTAAAATATGCTTTATTTAACTGTTAAATTTATGCTTTACCCTTAATTAGAAGAGTTGAGAGAGACAAATAAAGTGTTTATTATATGAGGTATAATTTTATAGATCAGGTGCTATTAAATATTTACGCTAATAAATATTATATTTAAGGAGGAATGCATGTTATGACAGAGTGCAATAACTATGTCCCTAAAGTGAAAGAGATGATGATTTTTGCAAATGATGCCATTTCTTATTTTATTATTATTACTAACCAAGTCAAGATAAGTTAGATGTAAGCTGATTTACACTTAGAAGTTTGTTGGCTCATGGGTCAGTGCAATATTTTGTGGAGGTAGTATATGTGTAAATTTTCATATAGGTGTGCAAATTGGTATAAGACCCTTGTTTATGTGGTTGGTCAGAGAATCACCACCTAGCCAGTGAAGTTGTAGCTTAACTTGCTCACTAAATATTTAGGAAAATTTTAGGAAGTATTTAGAAGTAGTGGATGAGTTTCCCACTTGGTTACTTTATACACCATAAGATGATCTCTTTATTGATAGTCAGAATGTGTTGGGCATACCCATTTATTCTTGTATGACTATTGTTGAATCCTAGCATACCTTCACCTTAATGTAAAGATATTTTTCTCATATTCGGGTCTTTGCCAGCCCTCATGGTGATGCTGACTTTGTTTCCTTACAGGCATACATTATTGAAGGTATAGTAAAGTATAAGTAATGAATGTTGTTTACAAGGTCACAAAATTAGTTTGATGTTTCTAGATTAGTGGGGATTTGAATGGGTGATCTGTTGTACTGAGGCATTGCATTGTTTAAATGTTTATTAATAATGAGAGCCAAGAATTATGATAAATCTAAATATTGAATTCGAAAAATAAAACATATGGAATAGTGGTGGTAAGCAATGCATATCATAGGTTCTAATGTACAGCAAACTGAGAACTTTGCTGGAATGGTAAGCAAATGAAAATATTATGCTATAGGGACATGGATATATGATTTGTGGGTGTATAAAAAAAGAATGATCGATCTGAATACCGATTCTTAAACACTGGAATATACACGAGGGTAAGCAATGCTGTAAAATATCTTAAAGTTAAAAGCATATCATTAAGGCATATTTCATTGAGCTAATTTATGCATAAGTTACTAGCTCATTGGTATATGAAGAATTATCTTCATTATTAATATTCAAAAACTGTAGAATAAATTATTTTTTGGAAATCATAAAATATATTGAAAAAGTTCAAATTTATATTTAAATATTACAGGATTGTTAAAGAAAATAGTATCATTTATTTTAAATATCAAGTTAGTCCATAACAATTGTAGTCCCCAGTTCTTAATAATTAAATAATATTTTATTATTTTATAATTTAACAAAATCAGCTGTTGGTTTTATAAATTTTGTTATATGGTTTAAGAACAGGGGAAAGCTATGAGGAACTTTGTAATTTTTTTTTTAGTTTATCTTTATGAATAAAATTATTATTCTTTTAAAATAAACTCTTTGTCTATGTCTCGATGTTTTGTGGTTCAATAAATTCTGGATATCCCAAACATACATCAATACAATATTACTTAAATTTTAAGCATGATTTAATTTGTTACATTATACCAGGTAATATTTATTAAAATACTTTTACAAAACTTGATTGCTAAAAATTAAAACAAGAGAAAGTTATTTTAACACTGCAGAATTTAAATAGTAACTACAGCATGTCAGTGTAATAATTTAGTAATATTAGAATTATAGAGTCATAGTAGGCAGTAGAATTGTTGGGTGATATAGAGTGCAGTGGGTGGACATAAAATCCTTTATCCATTCACTGGGTTCAAGTACCTTCCAGGTGAACTTGTTAATCAAAATTCCTTTTAATTATAAAAGTGTTTATAGTACTTTATTTCAAAATTCATATTCAAAATTTGATTTTAATTACAGGAAAATTAGAGAAAGTGGATATTGGCTATGTTAGATTCAACCAAGGTCAACTATGGATATAATCAATAGGATAGTATTTATTTATCACCCAATAATTCATAACAGAGTGTATAAAATCTCATACTTTGCTATTCTGAAACCCTGAGGAAAGATTGTTGTAGGGGGGGAGCTAGCTAAAATGGGAAGTTAATCTAAAAATGAGCAAGAAAAATTAGTATGAGTTATTAATGTTCGTAAAGATGATTAAAAATGAGAGTATGAGGGAAAGGATGGATTCGGAGGATGATGATGGGCATAGAAATCATTTAGTTTCTTTTAAATTTTAATTGAGGTTTTGATGTTAATGGATGGGAATGCATTGAAGATGTAAAGTATAGTGGGGAGTGGAGTTTAAATTTTTCTCCTCTCCAATAAATATAAGCATTTATGAGATTATTATTAATATCTGGAATAACACTCTCAGTATTTTATTCATTTAGTAATTAATAGTTTATCAACCCATTCATTATATATTGGTGTTAATTATTAAGTAATTATGGATAAATAGTATTTACTATAGGAAAATGTTATCAAAGTTACAAATTGGTGCCCTGATAATTATTGTTATTATGCTGCCTATCACCATCAACCCGAAGGATGTCCGATCTTGAGATGAGTGAGTGTGAAAGTGAGGTGTGCGATTCGGTCGATCTCTCTCTCGCGTTCTCCTCTCTATCTCGCTCGCTCTCATAAGTTTACGTAGGTTAGAATATTTATATATAAGAAATTTATGCACCCACACTCATGCACCTTCAATCAAGTTTCATGTACTCATTATTTGAATGTAATAAACCTATATGCTAGAGAAGAAGAAATTATAGTACGTACCCATAAAAAGAAGTCTTATAGATAAAAAAACTATTTTCAATACTAATTATATTCCAGTTGTAGTGGAAAACTTTATAAATACAGCTTTCAATAGTATGTGCTGTGTGAATAAAAAATATAGTTCCAAAATATAATTTCTCAACAATAAAAGGTTTCCTTGCTATGCCCCATAGTTTGTAATCTGAAACTCACAATAATGTAAAAATCAGTTATTTGTCAATTCAGATATTCAGAGGGCTTGTCTTGATGTTCAAAGTTTTCATTAACTTGCTGAAGTGAAACAGTTTATACTGTAAAATATTTGAAGATCCCAAGTTAGAGGCAAATATCTGATGAAGAACCAAAAAAATGGCATAAAGGAATATTAAAAGACTGTTCTGAAGATAAATTTATAGTTGTAGAAAAGGTATCTGGACAACACATTTACTAGTTCTTAAATCTGCAGTAAGAATTGATATATATCATATACATAAAAGTACATGGGCCTAAACTTTTTTTTTTAATATTTATAAATATTTTATTAATTCATATTATTTTTACATATTTTATTTATTGAAACTTACGTTGAATTTTTATTTTTACTATGATTGTGTTAATTTAGTGAATTGTAAGCAAACACTATGTTTCTTTATGTTATTATAGAATATATATATATGAAAAACAAAAAAAACACAACTTAAAAACTTGCTAACACTTGTATTTATGACAATAGATGGCGTTCTACCAAAAACACTGTCAAGCATAGTTTGTTTACATAAACGTCAGAGCAAACATTCACTATCTCTAACTTTAGTTCCACCTTCAGATCATGATTTCAAGCTATTTGCTATCATCAGTGAAGGACAGGAATAAGAAACTAAAGTTAGAGATAGTGAATGCTTGCTCTGACGTTTATGTAAACAAACTACGCTTGACGGTGTTTTTGGTAGAACACAATCTATTGTCATAAATACAAGCATTAGCAAGTTTTAACTTGTGTTTTTTTGTTTTTCATAAATGTACCTTTGAGGTCTTTCTTGCAATGATATATATTGCAGAGGTTTCTACTATGTGGTGATGCTGAACTGAGATCAGACCCATGTAGCTATCTGGCTTGCTATGCTGAGTTTGAAGACATTATGTGTCTAAAAGATTCATGCTTGCAAGCTGAATAGAAACTGTTTCATAAATGCTCAGAGTTTGTGTTTATATCTAGTTTTTTATTCCTGTCCTTCACTGACGATAGCAAATAGCTTGAAATCATGATCTGAAGGTGGAACTAAAGTTAGAGATAGTGAATGCTTGTTCTAACATTTATGTAAACAAACTACGCTTGACGGTGTTTTTGATAGAACGCCATCTATTGTCATATATATATGTTCCATCCAGTAACCACCTAAACATTCACAGTAAAATCTAGTAATCAATATTTCTCACTGCTGTCAAGGCAACCTTCACACCATTTAATAGCAAGAATGGAAATCATTCTTACTAATGGTCCATTGAATATATATGGACACTTAAAGCTTGCAACTTGACTACAGAGTATGAAATATTGATACAATGAAGTTTAAATAAACCTCTTTAAACATGAAATAAACATGTCACTGTAATGCAGACTAATAAATAGTCAATTAACATTACAAACTGCAATACTTTTAAATAGAAATAATAAGCAAAATAGTGCCTAAAGCTAATCTGGGATAATGATGTAATTAAGTTCCAACCAGTAACCACCTAAACATTCACAGTAAAATCTAGTAATTACATCATTATCCCAGATTAGTTTTAGGCACTATTTCGCTTATTATTTCTAAATAATACATGGACAATTTAAAAGTATTGCAGTTTGTAATGTTAATTGACTATTTATTAGTCTGCATTACAGTGACATGTTTATTTTATGTTTAAAGAAGTTTATTTAAACTTCATTGTATCAATATTTCATACTCTGTAGTCAAGTTGCAAGCTTTAAGTGTCCATATATATTCAATGGACATTTCATTAGTAAGAATGATTTCCATTCTTGCTATTAAAAGGTGTGAAGGTTGCCTTGACAGCAGTGAGAAATATTGATTACTAGATTTTACTGTGAATGTTTAGGTGGTTACTGGTTGGAACTTAATTACATCATTATCCCAGATTAGCTTTAGGCACTATTTCGCTTATTATTTCTAAATAATACATGGGCAATTTAAAAGTATTGCAGTTTGTAATGTTAATTGACTATTTATTAGTTTGCATTACAGTGACATGTTTATTTTATGTTTAAATAGGTTTATTTAAACTTCATTGTATCAATATATATATATGTGTGTGTGTGTAAAGACATGTGCATTGTCTATACTAAACTTAATGTAATTATAAGAAACTTGATCTCAGACTTTCAAGCTCTCGCTACAGCTTGACCACCTACATGTGAAAAAAATAAATGATTTTTGATATACATGTTTTGCGTTGAACTAGCAACTCATCACTTGGTCAATCAAGATCATGATCTCCCACACATATATCCATATCATTGAAAATCTGATGATGGAATGCTCAAGGCCCTTGTTGTTGCCAATATTATTGTCAAGTCCATGTTGACCTTAAGTCAGTCTGATTCTTTACACATGGAACCTTAATATGTCCATTTAATTATATATATGATAGTAATGTGTAGAGATTACATTGTTAATGAAGGCCCGATATTTTCTCTCTTTGACTGAAAAGTGCATGAGAATATTTTTCTGACATATTGGTTTAGACTTATCTTTTTATTATATAACCATAAGTAATTTTTAATTAGTCAAATCATTTTTTATAAATCATTTATTTTTGTTATTTAAAATTAAAGTTAATGTCCATGTCGTTCTTATTTAAGTCTTGTCCTACTTTGTTTGCATACTCCAACTGGGGAATATATATTAAATTGTAAATATAGAAGGAATTAGAATATCATGGCATTGGAATATTATTTCATCTAATCTAATCTAATCTTTCACAATTGACATGGTACTTCAGAGTCTTGGTAATATATCCTGATTATAAATAAAGCTACTACATGATGTAAATCTTAATTTGACCCTCACATAGATGTATTTAAATTAATAATGGTCCCGAAATACAAATTATGCTCCCTTTATAATTTTTTCACATCTTTACACTGTGAAAAGATAGGATTTGATCATTATCAATATTCTAATAAATAACTAAGAATTGAATTCAGGATCTCCATAATTAATCAAATACTTAATAACTTTTTCATACTAAAATACAAAATAATCTTTAATTGATAAATGAATTCAGGTCCTATTTTATATGCAACAGTTTCATAATTTTTTCTTTCATACATTTATTCTTTATACTCCTGTTCATTACTTACTTCCATTATTTGAAATACAGACATTCTTATACCTGGAATTTAATTGTAAATAAAGGCATTCCATCATCAGATTTTTAATGGTATGGATGGCTGAAGAGTAGGAGATTAGAGTAGATTGAAACCTGTCCATTAAAGTATAAAGATTTGCTATCTTAATATAAACTGAGCACTGATTATATATGTGTGTGGGAGATGATAATCTGGACCAACTGATGAGTGCTGGTTCAGCACGCAATATGTATATTGATGATTGTTCATCTTTTCTGCATGTTTATGGTCATGTGTATCAGTAGTATGAGATAGTGTAGATAGTTGTAGATTGCTTGAAAGTTTGAGTTCAAATCCCCTATATTTACTTCCATTATATAAAATGTCTCCATATTAACTACCATTTTATAATAGAATATTTCTAATATACAGGGTATATGAGCACAGACTTGCTCATATACCCTATATATTACATATATTGATACAGGTATATAATAAGCCTGTATTTCAGTTATTAAATAGAATATAAAAAATATTAAATATTTTATTAAATATAAAAGATTGTGAATTCAATTCTCAAGTACTGATTCGAATGATGATGATCAAACAACATATTCCCATTTTGTAAAGATCACATGAAAAAATTTGAAAATTATAATTATATTTCCTGATCATTAATTTATAACCATCTATGTGAGTGCCAGATTTAAAATCACATTATGTAGTAGCTTCATTTAAATTAGGTCATGTGACATCTGACTTGATTTTTTTTAAATTTGTAGCTTCATTTGTAATCAGAATATAATACATAGGTTTTTGGAGAACTTCTATTTTGCAAAAATGATGAAGTAATACTTTTATGCTGTAGTATTCTAAGTCCTTCACCATTAACATTTCGCTACATTTCCCACCTTAGAACGTAAGTACATTCACGAACATAAACAAATTATTTATCAAAAGAAATGAAACAAGATTTTTTTAAAAATGACATGGTTACTGAATTTAATTTTAAGTAATGAAACACATAATTTATTACAATAGTTTGATTAATTAAAAATCCCATATATTGCATGCACACAGATATAATAAAAACCTGAATTGATGTGTCCCAAAAATATTGTCACCTTTCAACTAAACAAGAAACAAAAAATTAATTTATAAAAAGCTGCAATGTTTCCAGTCTCATTAATCAATCTAATCGTCTATATCATGATGACATATATAATTCTTAAACATATTAAAATTATAGGTATATATATATAGAGAGAGATTTCACCATAATTAAAATAAGCATTTCATTTGATCATACTGACAAATGAATACAATCATCACATTTGACTCACAACATAAACACAAAATAAACATACAAAAATATTTATAAATGTAATAATAATAAATTTGTTTAGACCTAAAAATATCTGTTTGTATACATCAAAAGACTTATGGCTGATTTAATCATTAGTAAACTTATTTTCAACAATTATAGTTTGCTTTTGGCATAGAAATCTTTTAATACACACCATTCCTTAGTTTTTTAACAATAATCATGAAATTAATGTCTAACTTGGGGTCTTTGACTCATTTGTACTGTATATTGTTTCACTTCAGAAGTTCAGGCATAAACTATCAGGATAGGCAAAAAATATGGTTTTCATGTGTATTCCGCTCATTTATTAGAAGTTACCTTCATAAACAGTTTTCCATCACAATAAGATAAAATTAGGAACAATAATATATATATAATATTTTTATAATAAATACCTTTATTTACTAAGCAAATACTAAAAAATGAAAAATAATCTATATAAAAAATATTTAATAATAAATGCTTTTATTTACTATGCACTGAAAACTAAAAAAAATATTGTTTTCTTCCATAATTGGTTTTTTTCTACTCAACTTGGAATAAAAGTGTGGGATATCATAATATTCTAATAAGTAGTCATTGAATTAATTAATTTCTGGATTCCTCATGTTTTTATTTCAAGTTAAATATAAAAATCTTTATTGTGGTTGAAGAAAACAATTATTATTTGGCTTTTTAGTGCACAATACATAAAATTATTTATTATAGAATATTTTGTATATACATATTATTCTTAACGTTTTAGTATTGTGATATTGTTTGTTATTATTTTTATTTAAAACAAACAATAAAAATATTGTCACAGTCATACATTTTAAAGGAAATACACAGCACAATAATAATCTATTTTAATATTATTTTTATGAAAGAAGCATTAAAAATAAATAAATTTTACAATTAAGAGAAAATAAAATTTCATTCATTTTAAAAAACACAACTGTTGCATTAAATTGTGTAACCTTTTGTTTTCAAATAAAAGCATAAAAAAATATAGCACCCTCTTGCACACATCACTAAAACTTATTGAACTGACATCAACACATTCAAAATTCAGTCACCAATTTTTCTATACTAAACACACCAGTGTACCAACCTAAAATATTTTATTGTTATATTGCATTGCCATTGATTTCTAACATATGTACAAAATTTTAAGGAAATCCACCTGATAGAATTCTAAATTTATTAAATGCACATTGATTACATAAGTAATATTTACTGAGGCTATAACCTCGATAATATGTGTATAAAATGCGATAGTAGGGATCTCTACAGGTGTTTTAACCACAAGCTTATGCTTCCCCTCTTTTCTTCCATAGCGTAAGCTTGTGGTTAAAACACCTGTAGAGGTCCCTACTATCGCATTTTATATGCATATTATCGAGGTTATAGCCTCAGTGAATATTACTGACAGAATTCTGTTAAATCTTGATTACAAAACTTATTTCAAACAAACAAAGACTTTTTAAGTTAAATGAAAGTATTTAAAGAATATTTTCTAACTATAAGAATTTTTTATTTAGATAATTATTATCAAACTATGATGCCCTTGTCATCCTTATACCCATTTCTTTTCTTTTCTAATTCAGGATTGTTGCTTTACTATGATTACAATTAAAATGTTTGATGCATGAGTATGAATAGGAATTATCAGTTATAATTCCTTATATAGAGTCTTTTTAAACTTTGACAGCAAAGTTTTCCTAATTCTCAAAGCCCACTTTTACTTATCAAAAATGGTTTTTTTAATAATCTGTTAATTACAAATCCTTAAATATAATTAATTATATGTGTATACATTAATTAGCAATGTATTTTTTTATTTAGAAGTGAACAATACTTTACAAAATAATTTTTTAACTTTTTAAAAAATTTATGTCAGTAGTTTTTATATTTACATATAAGTTTTTGAATTTCATATTTGTATATTTAAGTTTCTTAAATATGGATTTACCCTTCCCCTTCTATTTAAAAATATAACATTTTTAGATATAACATATTTCTAGATTAAGAAGCTAAGTCTGTTGTGTGAATAGGTTAATATTAAATTTTATATATTTTTAGATCACAGAATTTTTTATCATTACAATAATTTTATTCATTGTCAACTCAATATATTTGACTATATAATCATGTGTGATAATTACTAATAGAATAATATGTGTTTAATTTTAGATTCCCAATTATTATTTGTTTTTATTACTATTATTATGGAAAATAACTATATGCAAAAAACGTATATAAGATATGCTTAAAATCTTAATAAATTTTGCAATTTTTGCCTAGTGCACTTTTGACTCCTAGAGATGTTGTGTACCAAAATGTTCAATGTTATCATCATCATCATCATCATCATTATTATTATTATTATTATTATTATTATTATTATTATTATTATTATTATTATTATTATTATTATTATTATTATTATTATTTATGCATTTTTAATGACTTTAAACTTTACTGATTTTTTTATAACTTCAAATGAATCTATCATTGAATGATTTTATATCACCACAATATATATATATGTTGATATGAAGATTTTCACAGGTTACAGATATAAATGTTATATTTTGTGGGTTTAACCTTGTATGTATTTGATAACAAACATGCTGACATTTGGGTTTGATCACACAGGCCATCAACTGAATGATGAATAGAATATTATAAAAAATTTTATAACAATATTAAAGTTCCACCAATAGAAAAAAAAACGGGCATATAAAATTAAAAAAATAAAAATCAGAAAATCTTCAGAGTAATATATGTCATTTAAAAAATTCTTCCAAATAGTTTGAAGAAATTTTCACATGTCATCTCCATTTATTGATACATCACATGATCACCACTTCTTATGCTTGCTTATAACTGTTATTAAAACAGGCAAAACACTTTATATGTATTGCCACTCAGCGCAGCCAGAATAATCAATGGATGCCAGAAGGGTTGGGCATAAAATCCCCATCTAGTGCCTACTCATCTAATATCCTCAGACTAGTTTCTGGCTTGTGGCCTTCATCAGTGAGGAGCCTTGGATCTGAGAGCACTGCACCTAGATCTTAGGATCTAATGCAACCCTCCAGCAGCCACTTTTTATCTCTACTTAGCTACAAAATTATGAGTCTTAAATTGAAAACACTATAATATTTTCAATCCAAGCTCATTAGCTTATATAGTCATATAGGTCTGAACTCAGTTCAGTACTCATACACTTCCACCACTATCCTATTAGGCAAGATTGGTTTGAAGCCAATAAATATCACATGATCACTATTTCTTACAATTGTTTATAACTGTTACTGATTACTTTGGCTTGCACAGAGTGGCAATACATATAGAGAGTTTTGCCTGTTTTAAAAACAGTTATAAGAAGCATAAGAAATGGTGATCATGTGATGTTTATTGACTTAAAACCAATCTTGCCTAATAGGATAGCAATAGCTGTGGTTATTAAAGAACCAAAGTCAGAAAAATGTATAGGTACTGTAGCGGTAAAAATATGTTGACCCATCTAACATGAGCTGGAACTCACAAAATGTACTTCAAACCCAGTCAAACCCAAGATTTATGTCAGGGACCAACTTGAATTTGAACCCACTCCGTAATCCCCAGATCAAACACCTAATGAATAACATATAATGATGGCACATGAGAATTTTATTTTAAATTTGGCCCACTAGCAGAACGGAGAAGACAATGAGACTCAATATTAACTAAATTAAAATATGCATATACGTAGTTGTATGTGCGGAAGTAGAGAAACAGGAATTTGAATGACTCAAATGAGTTAGATAATAAACAATATATAGTTTAATATAGTGACAAATTATTTACATACATTTATAAATTAATTGCATACATTAGTATATGCGTGAATGAGCAAGCGGTCTACCAAACAATAGATAATTATATATTGTCATTCACGCTATTATTTCTCACATGCTTTTATTAATTAAATGACATACTATAAATAAACACACATCTTTGGTAGGGACAGTGTTAAGATGCCAATCGATTATTAGAAAGATTACATAATATTGCCATTAACGCTTTGATTTACAGTTCTGAAACATGGTGACTAACATTATTTTGAAGAGCATTCCAGGATACATTACAGATATAATATAAACTGTTTTTACACCATCACAGGCGTGAAAATAAGTAAAACACATTTGAAAATGACATTTAGTTATATGACAAAATATTTATTGAAAATTCTTTTAATTAACAATAGTAAGAAGAACGTTTTATTTTCTCCAAGGCATATACACTTAAATACAGAACTAACAAATTATGATGGTGGGACTGTATAATATGACTGAAGTAACATTTTAAGTAACAAAACTAGTAATATTTGGCATATATATATATATTGAGCAGAGTGCAATTTTAATATTAAAGCACTAAAATTAGGTCATAAGCAAAAGAAATAATATGAAAAAGTGGCGGTACTGACAATGGTGCAGAAATAACAGGAAAAGTCGTGCTTTTGGATGAAAGACGAAGTCAAAGACCCCCTTCTCAGGCAGTGCTTAGAGAAAAGTGGATAGGCATGCCATGGATGTCACCACATGCAGGTCTTTTATATGAAGAAAGTGTATAAGCATAGTGTGTGCCAGGCCTACTGGAATCACCGCCAGAGGCCTTTTTATAAGAAATAAGTGGATATAAGAAAAAATATATGGGTTCAATCTTGTCGCAACCCCCACATTAAAAGCACAGAATATATATATATAACTTCATGAAGATGAGCTGAATGTCCCTAATGACATGGAAAAAAGATTTACTGTTTTAATAATAAATTACCCCTGTTTGAATGCCATAATTTAGATAAATAATATGCTATGCCGCTATAATATATATATATATATGTGTGTGTATATAAGATTTTATTTAATAACTGAAATAATAAATATACATTAAGATTTGACCCCCTCTCCTTTTCTGTTGTTTAATATAATTCAATCCCACCTTCATGGATTTTACAACAACTGAGAATATTTAAGCATATGATATTTTAAGAGAATGAAAAATTAAAATAAAAACTAAAAATTATATATAGAAAACAAATAATAAATCACTCTTTCAGAATTGTATAACATTTATAAAATAAATAAGGTTTCAGAGCATTAATTAGCCTAAGTTCTGGATTCACCCCAGCTAGAATCCAGAGTTAAACAAATAACAAATTTTTATATTAAAACATAAACAAAATTTTGACTCATAAAAACAATCTGGTCATCATATTAATTAATAATGCATTATGTTTTAAGGGGACGTTAATAACCTTAATTCATGTATAAGATTCATAAAATTCTTTGAGAGCAATTTACATTTACATTTTAGTAAGATAGAAAGTTAATAAATAATACATTAGGAGAAATCTTAATAGAGTTTGAAATTAGTTAGGCAAGCTAGATTTAGTTTCAATGGTGGCGGTTTGAAATAATTTATTTTGCACCATTTTAGGAGTCCATTTTTTTTAAAGTCAGTCCATGCATAGTGGTTCAGGGATCCATGTTAATTCTTATATGATAGCAAGCTTCTGTTCAGCATTCTAAAGTTTTCTGTCAGGCTTTTACTTCATTCTACAGGAGCATGATGGTATGTTAGCAGAAGAAAATGACCCCCAAGGGTCAGAAAGGTGATGAGCTTTCTATTCATTCATTTTCAAATTTTAAACCAGCATGGCTTATCTTGACAACACAGTTCTCTCAATAGTTGCCAATCTTTAAAATTGGCCCATTTTATACTCCTGCCCAGGTATTTGAAGAATGCTTTTAATTTATTTCTAGCTCAAATCTAATCTTTAATCTAAAATCTTAAGTTTTCTTTGTTCATTGTTTGAAGATGCAATCATCAGATAGCTGTCCAAAAATAAATTCAAATCAATTTTCAGATTGAAAATAGATTTGACAAAAATGTTTATGCTAAAGTAAAATCTGTTAATCCCATTCCTAATTTTATTTTCAGTAAAACCTTAATTAAAAATTCCTTTTCAAGATTAAAACAATATTATATTTTCAACCCTTTAATTATTTTTGGACAATTAACGATTGCATCTTCCATCATGGATTTTGACAAAATATACAATTTAATAGAAAAAACAATTTAAAAAGAAAAAGTTTTTAAAATAACATATAATAAAATATTTTAAAAAATCAATATTTTGTTAGTATTTTTGCTCCTATATATATGAGCCACACCTATGTACTTTAATAAAAAAAAGAATTAATAATAATTAAAAAATGTTATTTAAAAGTTAAAATTTTATAACTTTTAGGTACGCATCTCAAATATATAAATAATATATATATATATGACTAAAGGAATGGGATAGGATATAGGGTTTAAACACAGGTTAGTAGATAGAACCATGAAGATTAACTGCTTCAGTACTGAACTGAGTTCAGACCTATATGATTAAATAAACTAATGAGCTTGGATTAAAAATATTATAGGGTTTTCAATTTAAAACTCATTCATAGTTTTGTAGTTAAGTAAAGATAAAAAGTGGTTTCTGGAGAGTTGCATAGATCCTAAGATCTAGGTGTAGTGCTCTCAGATCCAAAATTCCTCACTGATGAAGGCCACAAGCCAGAAATTAGTCTGGGGATATTAGATGAGTAGGCACAAGATGGGGATTTTATGCACAAGCCTTCTGGCATCCATTGATTACTCTGGCTTGCACTGATAGCTTCTCAGATCTTACATTGGTAAAGTATTTTTTTCTATTGGTGGAATTTTAACATTGTTATAAACCAATGTTTGTAGTGCTTCTATAAACATCTTTATAATATTCTATTCATCACCCAGTAGATGGCTTGTGTGATCAAGCTAAAATGTCAATATATTTTTATCAAAATCATATACAAGTGAACATATAAAATATATCATATATATTGAAGCAGACATGTCATTTCATGCATATATATTTTGGAGATTTACCTCCACCTAATGTGGTATAAATTAAAATCAAAATGATATATCAATTAATGGAGATTGAAAAATAAAGATGAATAGTTAGCTGTGGTTTTAAAAGAAATCAACTTCTCAACGATGATGCTATAAAAGCCAAAATGTTTAATTTTAAAAAGAAAAATTAATATTTTAAATAGCAATTGAAATAAACAAAATATCAATCCTTGCCATAGAAAAAAATCAATATTTTCAAGTCAAAAAAATTAAGTAAACTTGCATTTTAAAAATATTATATTTGTAGAGCTGAATGGTTGTGAATTACAAAATAAAAAGTTGTGCTGCAGGCAATAAAAGTGATTAAATTTTGAAAACAAGGCAGATAAGAGATTAGTTCTTGATCTGTTCCTGGTCAAATTAAACTATCCAATGACTGAAGAGAGTAAGACACATGGTCTTAAATGAAAGCACCATCACCAATCAGATATGGTCGAGTCATGCAAGATTGATCCAGAGACTTGGTGATAAGAATAAAAATAGTGGAAGCAGGCAGTTCAAATTTGATTAGTATTAGTATTATTAGTGCTACACAGCTCATCCTAGCCTAGAAGTCCAGCATTACCAAGTTTGAAACTGCAGTGATTATCAACAGAGAAGAAACCTGCAGTTTCTGGATGATGAAAAAGAAAATTATTAACATGGAGCATACAAGAATGAGTGGCTAGAAAGAAATAGCTCTCTCTCTCTGTGTCTGCATCATGTGTCTCCAAGTCATGCCTGGATGAATATCGATTAAAATTGTAGTAACATTCAGCCTCAATAAACAAACCCCTTTGCAATGCCAGAATAATCAGTAATGGAGGAGTACTGTGGATGACAAACAAGGTAAGGATTTTATATAATGTTGGAAATATTTATAAGAAAGATAAAATGTAATAATAATAATCATATTCATTACTTCTTATAAATTTAATAAAAGCTGATATGAAAATAAATTCTATAATAAAAGTATAATAAATCACTGTCTACTGATATAAATGTATCTTAAGAATTAATTTAAGATAAATATTCCCTGGTTTAAATATATGCGTGTATACATGATTTTCAAATAAGACAAATAAGTAGTAATATTACCTGGATTGATAAAACAAGGGTATAATTTTATGTTTGAAATTTTAATGAATTATAAATGCTGATATATAAAATACTTCTATACTTGAATGAATTATAAATGCTTAACGTCTATACCTGAATGAATTAGAAATACTTATATGTATAATGTACATCTATACTTGAAAGAATTATAACGCTTATGTCTATATCTGAATAAATTAGAAATGCTTATATATATATATATATATAATGTACATCTATACTTGAATGAATTATAAAAGCTTATACATAAAATACTTCTATACCTGAATAAATTAGAAATGCTTATATGTTTAATGTACATCTATAATTGAATGAATTACAAATGCTTATATATAAAATGCACCTATGCTTGAATGAATTATAAATGTTTATATATAAAATACATCTATACTTGAATAAATTAGAAATGATTATATGTATAGTATACATCTACACTTAAATGAATTATAAATGTTTATATAAAATATGTCTATACATAAATGAATTATAGAGGCTTATAAATAAAATACATCTCTACTTGGATAAATTATAAATGTTTATATAAAATATGTCTATACATGAATGAACTATAAGTGCTTATATATAAAATGTGTTTCTACTTGGATAAATTATAAATGCTTATATAAAATATGTCTATACATAAATGAATTATACAGGCTTATAAATAAAATACGTCTCTACTTGGATAAATTATAATTGCTTATATAAAATATGTCTATACATAGATGAATTATGCTTGCTTATATATAAAATACATCTCTAATTGGACAAATTATAAATGCTTATATAAAATGTCTATACATGAATGAATTATAAATGCTTATATATAAAATACATCTATACCTGAAAGAATTATAAATGCTTATATATCAAATATGTCTATACCTGAATAAACACTCTTCTAATGATGTTTATACATTGGAAATCTACAAGCCTGAATTAAATTGCGATATGTTGACATAAATGAGTAACTTGAATCTACATACATGTACCTGAAGCAAGGATTAACAGACACTTTGGATATATATATCATCAATGATTAATGAGTGATTAAGCTAACCTAGGACAATATATGCCCATACAGGAAAATGGGAACCCAAAAAGAATGGTTACAAAGAGGAACTATGAATAAACTTTGGTTGGATTATTATCCGAATATTGCTATATCTAAAATAACTGTGGAAGACGTATTAGCCAAGCATTGTTATATAAATAAATATTGCTATCTAAATAAATATTATCTAAAATTAATCTAGTTGTTCAGTTTCATTTCGCATCTCTTTTCATTCATGGCACTTGTTCACAAGAATCTCATGCCTCCTGAGCTATGTTTAGCATAACCAGACCTGGGTAAGGTTGTAGTAAACTGGAACTCTAGTAGCACCATTTGGGAACCCAAACAAACAAATTTTCTAGTAGTATCCAGTCTCTTTAATGCTACATCCTCTGATAAGGAGGAAATATTGTTGTAGGAGGGGCTAGGTAAACATTGGGTAAAGCCAATCTTTATTTCCTTCCTACAATATGCTCATCAGGAAATAGGTATGACCGAATTGGATAGGTTGACAGGCGGTCTGGTTATAATATATATATTGAACCGGATTGAAATCCGATTCAATGGTGTTATTACAAAAAAAAAAAATTTATTAAGCTTTTAATTTTCATTAAACGTTTAATGTTTAAATTTTTATTATTATTTAAAAAAAAATATGTGTATCAAAATACACACGTGTTTATGTGTAAAATGGATCATTTCAATGTTTATCGATTTATTTTAAAATAGTTTTTATATACCGCTTGTTTTACTTTAAATCAATTAATTAAAAACAAGCAACCTAGCTAATTACATTCATGTGGCTTTTATTTTAATTATTGTAAATTAATTCTAAAAGCGGAGATTTGATTTTTATGTAGTTGTTTTCATTCCAATAATCCCTGGGTAGAATTCTTAGATTAGATTGAGCGGGAGATTAATATTTGCCCTGCCTAAGGCATAGAAATTCAACAACAAGGAAAATGTTTCACGGGAAATGGAGCGAGGTATAAATAGCCCCAAAAATTTGGAGAGTTAATAATTATTCTTAACTAGACAAGCTGTTTCTCAAGTAAAAGTTTATATCAGTTCGGACATTTAAATTCTTCAAGGCAATTCGCTGTTGTTAAATCTTTTTGCTTGAAAACAAGATAACAAATACTGCTTGTGTTATCACCACCAGAATGGCTTGCTAACTTAACAAAGGACAGATCCCTAACTTCCAAATTGGCTCCAGTAATGCCTTAAACATCTAGAAGCCGGAACCTCTTTACCTCTACCTTTCCACTGTCAATGACCTGAAAATGAACTAAAATAATAGTGCACACTCTACGTGAACATTGTTTTTACCGAAAAGTAACTATTTTCTTTTTTATTCTTCCCAGGGTAAATTAATTCTCATTAAATCTCCACTCAGTCTAATGATAAATCTGTATTCATAAGCTTAAGTAATATTTATACTCATATTTAATCTTTATTGTGTTTTCGTGTATTTTTGTAAAGGGTTTTGGAATCTTAGTTTTAAGATTCCCAATTTGCTTTCAGTTTTGTTTATTGGAGAGTGACAAATGAGTTTTATATTTTTATGCCTCACTTTTATAAATGTTTTAGCAGTCATGTATATTTTAAATGCTTACCTGTAATTATTTTATTATTCAATAATTCATTTTAAACACTGTGTTTGCGCTTTTCCAAACCTCCAAAAATCTTTTGGTTGATGACTTTATTGTCTAATTTTCCACAGGTGGGGATTTCGTTTCTTATATCTCTGAAAGCGGAAATTAGAATTGTTTTTCTTTGTAATTTTATAAGTCATCAGCAGAAAGATAATATGTATCCCTTTTTAAATTACAGGTAAGAGAGACTTTTGTTCTGCTAAAGTATTTAAAACTTTTAATATTTTCGTATTCATGTGCACTCTCCGATAGATTTATTTTTGTATTTATTACGTGTGCTTTAAATTTATCAGAGTGTGTACTCAGAATTTGTTTGTAATTCATTTTCTTTAATTGCTGGGGCAGACGTAACTGGTTTTCTAAAGATTTATATGTCTCTTATTGAGACCTTTAATTATTATTAGTTTTCACGAATCGTTTGTTGGGATTCGCCAGTTTCAATCATTTTCCTTTCATTTTAAATTGTATTTTTCGGTTGTTTTTGGGGTAAATCAGCCACCTTTATTTTAAATATAATGATAGGTGCAGCTTCTACTGACACTTGACATTCATGGTCCTACACACTTCACGGGCCTCGGAAAGCTCGTCGGTGCTGGGTCCATTGATTTGTTTCAAGAACGTAATGTTTAAATATCTGAAAGTGAAAACCAATGTTTGGGTGAATCCTCTGCTAAATGAAATTTGCTTCCTCCCTTTTCAATTCGTTTATTAGAGGATCAGTAGATCTGCCAGAGCATTGCATTTAGTCTTTCTGGTACACGCCTGAGCTAATCCTATTTGTTAACTTATAAACTTTTCTTATAAGTTATTCTTCTCTGAATAAAATTTTTGAAATTTGTTTAAACTTAATTTGGCTGACATTTGTCATTGTGCTTTTTGTCTCAATTGTCTAAACAATTTAAGATCTCTTATTTCTCCCTGAGTCTAGTTGGCGCAAACCATCATCATCATCTATTCTGATCACAGTAAATAAATTTTCCAGACACGTAGTGGTCTGGTGGTGCCTTCTGTGTCAGAATGGATTGAGTTTCTGGTATAATATATATACTGATGCAAATGTCATATTAATAATCTCAGTTGTTTTTAGATTAAGATTACTACTGCTGCTTATAATTTAGAAGAACTTGAAAAATGGTTATTCTGTAAGCAAACAGTTAAAAAGTTATCTTAGTGCACAAAATTCATAATTCCATTCTTCTGAAAGATGAAAAAACAGAGAAGATAAATAGCAATCAATTCATGTTAAAACAATCATAAAAATCATGAATATATTTCAGAGTTATTAGGATAGCTGAAATTTTTTTTTTGTAACCATGATAGTGGATCACCGTACTACTATTTATAAATAGAAGCTGTAAATAACAACTTTATTTAAATCTCATCCTCAGAAATCCTCTTGGAAATGAAAATAATCAAAATTTAAAAACTAGTCCTCCAAAGAACTAAATTATATATATATATACCATAGCCAATGTTTAAATAAGCCAATAGAAATATCAGCATTCTATTGTGTCAAGACAACAATAATAAGTAGAATCCGTTTATTATCTGAGTGTTGTCTTGGCAAAAGATTGTTTATATTCTATCAGTTTATGATGTGATTAACATAAGATAACCAATAAAATGTTGGCAGTTTTATATATATATATATATATACCTAATGAAAGCAAAGACAAATGTGTAAATAGATTGTTGCCCATATTAATGCGAAGAAAGATATTACTTGGCATTATATGAATTTTGTTACATAATTAGAAGCTCATGAGATTGCCTGCAAATAAACTTCAGTACCACTCAATGCTTAGACATGGTAATATAATGTATTTAAATTAAGAAATACAAGATTCAATTTAAGAATGAAAATGTAAATCAAAATGCATATATATAAATTGTAAGCCAAGGATTTAATTCCATAAAGTTAATTAGTAAATATATAATGATTATATGTAGCATAAAGAAATATATATTTTAAGTATATGTTTTGTACATTAGATATATGAATACATAAGCAATTGCATTTATTTATTGGACAATCTATTTTATTAATTCAATTGTGAAATATTATTTACATTCTATAGTTTTAACTCTATACAATTTCTCATTAAATAATTATACACACAGTGAACACACAAAACATTGAAATATTCAAATATTGATATAAGAAATATTAGTAACACACTCAAAGTGACTTCTTGTTCTTTTATCTATTACACCACCAAATATTAGATATTGCATCATGGAAAATCTATAAACATTGTTCAATAGATCAGACTTACCAATAACTCAAAATATTGTTTCATCAATTGAGATTCAACTCGTAATAATATCCTCAATCTACAAATGGAAAATTATAGCATAAAAATGGACTTCTTATGAAATTCTAATCTTTTTCCAGATCCAACCATAATACCAAATGGATTTTGCCTTCCTAATCATTACTGAAGTCTCATCAACAGATTTAGAACAACCTATGATTACTATATTCTTTTTCATAAATGGAATTTAACAGCTAATGCTTTGTAGATGTAAGCAAATACATCCATGAACCATATTAGCGAATGTCTCTCAAATCTATAACTGCTGTAGAAGAATAGAAAGGCTTAATAAAAACAGTAATAAATATATCTTCTAGTTGGAATCTCTGCAGGTTCATTTATAATATTTTGTTAATAAATAAACTGTTTAATAAAGCCCATACACTAAATGAATTAACAAACAAAAAAAATATAGAAAAACGCAATATTTTAATAAATAAATAAATAATTGTTTATTAAAAAATTCTTTATTTATATAAAACATTTTATAATACATTCACCAAGAAAGTCATTTAGTTATTCAACAAGTTCTTTTGAATACATGTCAATTGTGTTATTCCATAAGGAATGAATAGCCTCTCTAGAGGTCCTTAATAATTTTTCCAGTAACTTCCAGCCTCGTTTTGATGTATTCAAAGAATACTTATTTCCTGTTTTATAATAATTATAAGCTCCACAACATAAAGATGCACTGAGCCGAGCTGCAATAGAAGGCACTAAAACTGCAAATTCCAAAGAAGAGAGTTGGCGAACACTGATGTAACCAGCTAAAAGATATCCACCCAAAATCAAAGGATCATCAAGTCCAGACATAGAACAGTTAGTCATTATATAGCACATTGATGTAGACAGTTCAAAAACACAGCAATTGTACAGGGAATCATCCAGGTCAAGAATGCCATAAGCTTCAAATTCAGGATTTGAATCAGGGAATGTAAGTTTTTTACGTACAATTAAATTCTGGTCATTTAAATCATTGTGAATAATACCTAAAAAATATTATTAAAAGTATTTATCAATACAGATATATATATACGTGTGTGCGCATGCTGTGTGTATGTTTACAAACATAAAAATGATATATATTCCAAATGCTGATTTTATATCAGTGCATCATTCTTTTTGATAGACTGCATTGCAAATGTAAAGTGGACCAATTTACAAGAGCTATTTCACTCTTATAAAGACAACAAACGTGACAAATGATATTCAGAATGATTCTCTAATTGAAACCAAATGTAAATAGAGCTTTTTTAATATAGCTAATTATTAAGCTTCACAATCCAAATTTCTACTCATATTGAAAACCCTTATAATTAAAAGTCAAACATCAAATGGTATTATTGAACAGAGTTCAATTTATAAGTAAACATTGAATACAAATTTCCAAACACTGTTTTTCATATCAATGTACTGTCTTTTGTCAGTTTGTCGTGCAAATTTAAAGTGGACCAATTTATAATTTGCCTTCTCAATCTGACAACTGATATTAAATATGGTGAACTTCAAATGGATACCAGATACAAATACAGTCTTTTTTGATATAATTAATTATTAAACTTAATAAGATAGAGTTAATTTTTATTCATTTTAAAACTCTTTTAAATCGATAACCAAGTACCCAGTATATAATCACTAATAAATAGTTCTTTAATATATATTACAAAGGTTTTCAATCGAGTAGATATTAACTCTATCAGGTGAGCTTAATGATTAGTTTTATATTGAAAACAATTGTGTTTACATTAGGTTTTGATTTAAAGTTTATCCTGGATAATATTATATATAAGTACTGGCAAAATAAGTGTATATTAGTCTTTATATTTGCAAGGCAATCAGATAAAAAGGTGGCCTATTGACATATAAAATAACATCTGAAAGTGCATCATTCCAATGTTTAAATATAGTTTAAAATACTATCTTTATTAAAAGTTATATGCATTGCAGCCACAATAACTGCTATATTTTGTTTCATGCCCCCCCCCCTCATGTAAATTTTATATCAAATACAATAGCACACTTTTTGCTAAGTTTTGATTATAATAGAATAAATATTTATTGAACTGCAACTCCATATGACTTTTGAAATATGCATATATATATATATATATTAGAAGAGATATTAATGCTTCTGTCCATATTTAGTAATATAACTTACTTAGCATATTATAATGTGACTAATTGCCATCGGATTTGGGTCCAGTTAAATGTATAATTTATTTTTTTTTAAAGCACAGGGTAATTTTCATGCATTTCTTTCTAAATTATTTTGTAGATGATTTCATAAATTCTCTCAAAAAGATAATAGTTCATTAAGTCAACAATACCTGCAACTAATAAAGCAAAAAATTTCATCTTTTTGTACCTATAGGCTACTTTTTAACTAGAACAATTTTGCAATCTATTTGTGTATAGTGAAGTATGTTACAACAAAATCTTTTAGATAAAATAACTAGTAGAACAAACACTTTTTCTCACTAAATTAAGATATATACAACAACTGCAAAGATATACAAAGATTATGAAATTGCACATATTTTTGCCATATAAAACTTGGTTACCTGTTTAGTTAATGTATCTCTTTTTATGATTAATAGTAAAATTTGCATATTTTTGTTTAAAAGTATGATGCACCTATATAATTATTTTACCCATAAACTATAAAAGCACAGTTTAAAATTGATTAATAGTGATATAAAAAAAATCATAATGGAAATACTATACAGAGAAAATGGAGAAAATCTAAATATTAATCCAGAAAATGCTAAGTCAATAAATTCCATTGGCTAAAATAGCAAATGTTACAATGAGTGTCATTGGTCAATTAACAACTGCATGTGAAACCCTTTCTCAAGGGTTTTAGTTTTCAGTAAAAAATCAGACACCATTGTTTCACTTTTCAAAGGTTAAAAGTCAATGATATTAAATGGTTTTCTGAGTAGGACTAAATCAATGGTCTATGACATTTTTAAAAAGTTACAAAATGATCAATTTACAATGTCATCAGTCACTTTCAACCACTTTCAATCCACTGCATGATCATGATCTTTCTATGTTTATTCCCATTTTTCAATCTCTAGCCTTTCTTCTTCACATTACACCATAAAACCCTCTTACTTAATCAATTTTTTTCACATGTGGCTCTTTCTAGCCTCTTACAATCTCATGAGATCCAATTTAAGTCTTGAACTGTCCTAACTATTGAAGTGGTCATATATATATATATACATGTGTGTATATATATGTGTGTGTAATGTATATATTGTTGCCATAAAGTTATAATGCTAAGGTATTTAAAAAATAAGGTATAAAAGAAATTTAATTTTATTACAAAACTTAATATTATGTGAGAGTAAGTGGGGGTTCAAGTCAGCAAAATATTTTAACTAATTAATTAAAATCAACTGATAATCAAAATAATGTATGAATTAAAATCTAATTTTGGAATTTATTTTAGTGTATCGTCATTACAATAAAAGATGACAAGAAATGTGTAATTACAGTGGGGATTAGATAAAACCAAAGGTATTCAGCATTTAATTGAGAAACATGCAATTAGTAAAAATTTAAAATTAAACTAGATCAAGATTACAATCAGTAAGATTTTTTTAGATAGTAAAGAAAAGAATTTTCTCTAAGTTTTAAAATTAATTAATCAATTTGGAAAGCATCTGGATGCCTTTGTTTTGAGAGATATATAAAGGGGCAGGGAAGAAAGAGTTTTAGTTCTTGTAAAGTTTTTCTAAGCTGTTATAGATTATGTCATGGTATGACCAGTAAGTAGGATGTTAATTTCTCTGGACATCTCCAGAGGAGCATATGGAGTCCTCACTGTACTTATAAAATGCAATGCCACTAAAGTCCCTGCCTACAAGTGATGATCCAAATTGCTGACATGCTATGC
The DNA here is from genome assembly GCA_028023455.1 of Epiperipatus broadwayi. NCBI lineage: Eukaryota > Metazoa > Onychophora > Udeonychophora > Euonychophora > Peripatidae > Epiperipatus > Epiperipatus broadwayi. The sequence continues at coordinate 725,421 of JAQFVV010006342.1, forward strand.
CATTGCCATCAAGAGAAAGCCCCTAATATATAATGCAACCAAATAACCAGCCAATATCCAAGGGCACTATTACAGAAGACCTATAAACTATACTGGAAAGTTCAGCGTATTTTATCACCTATCAAAATCCTTCATGAAGGTCTGTTTAAAATAGTGATTTATTTTAACTTTGTAAATCTCAATTTACTGATAAATAATTAAAGCCTCTTTAATATTCTTTCTTTCCTTGTTTAAATAACTATTTATTAACCATTCTTTAAAATTTAGTTTCTTTTGGTATTATATAAAATATTCTCATTGTATTATTAAATTTTATGTTTCATATTGTATTTTGATTTACACTTAATTAATTCGATATTAAGAATGATCAATTCTTAAATCACTTTAAGAATCAGATGAAGGAAGTAAAATTAGTAAATATATTACAGTGACTAAATATTTAATGGTCCAATAATTCTGTCAAGCAAAATATTTAAATTGCTCTTCTCATCAATTCTAAATTGTTTTTTTTATTCTATTTGTTATTTCAAAATTAGCTATTTAAGCTATTATTTTCAAAAATGTCATTTAGCCATTAATACAATTACAAATGGTTTATAAACATTCAATTTTAAAATTAAAATTGAGTGTTAAGAAGATAAAAGTTAAAACTTTGTTTTCTGTTTTGGGAAAGGACAAGTATATAAGTATGCTGCATACAGGTGATTTATTAACAACTTTCAGTTTTAAAATAAAATTTAATGTTCAAAGTTAAAAGTTAAAACTTCGTTTTCTGTTTTAAAAGGAACAAATATATATATATACTGTAGATACGATAGTTTAATTCCATAAAACTTTTAACATAATTTAATATATTATCATTGTAGGCTATCATATCAGTATTTCTTTATATCTATAAGTTTTGAGGCTGATCTCTAATTAAGCAGGGAATAATTTTATCGGAAGAATTTATATATATATAATAACTGCATAGGTCCTGATTTAGCCTCATGTAATAGACATTCGCATATTGTAATCTTATGACATGACTACTCACATTTTATTTTATATATATATATTTAAATTTAAGGCCAATTACCCATTATTTTATATAAATTGGTATTACTGGGTTGTCTAACTTCATGTTTATTAGATTTTGTTCCTCCAGCAGACACACATTTCTGCTTCAGAGAAAATAGAATAGCTGGGTCCCTTTTGAATATGATCCATCCAAATGTGGGAATATTCTTTTGGATTTTATACCCAGAGGACCTTCATTTTGTATCACAATTGGGCAGTGGATAGTTCCTGCCTATTGGTGAGATTTATTGATGATTATGGGGAAGATGCCCATGCCTTCCTACCATGAACCATCTATTTAAGGGACTTGTATATGGTCTCGTGGAAGCAAGCATATTCCAGTCTACCTCATCATTGGATTATTTATTACTGTATCAACCCAGTACTGCCTGTCTTTATGTATGTTAAAATCTGATATGTCAGCATAGATGGGTTATGATCATGAGAGCTATGCGATCATCTATATTAACCAGATTTCTTAGAGTTAATTCACATGTTTTTGTGTGTAAGCTTAATTTAGTATCAAGTGCCTGTTTAAGTGATATCTGCTCTAGAGATCATCAAATCTACCATCCCAAATATACATTTGTGTATACTAAAATTCCTTGTGTATATACAATCACAAATTAAATGTCATGTAGTCTCATATATATGTTGTAATGGAAACTCTTAACACATATAATCACTAATTATTGTCATTCTCACTTCTCCAATGAGTTTGGCAACAAATTAAGCAGTGTTCATTTCTTTTGTTTATAATTTTATTACTAATAAAGTGTTTGTATCATATATATCTATTGCATTGGGTGTCTTCTTTGCCACAGGGAAATCATATAGTTATAATCGAATTCAATGAGTCTCTCCCTCTTCCTGATCACTAAGCCAAATAAAATAAAGTATTATGTGGAGTTGTAATGAGTTGTGATGGTATAAATTCTTCTAGTACTGATTTTGCTGTTGTCAGCTCATTCGGACCATTACACATATCAAACCCAGCTTCATTTCAGTTTCTTAATTTTTCAATGATCTCAGAGATACCTGTTTGTCCTCTAAATCTCTGAATTAATTTCTGCTATGTTTCCAAGTTTCAGATCCATAAGTAAAAAATGGTAAAATCCATCTATTAAATATCTTTTGTTTTCATACACATAGTCATATTTTACTTTAATATCAAATTATTTCTACCAAAAGCAGTTCATCCAAGTTTAATTCCATGATTAATTTCATCCATTATATTTCAATCTGTATTAATAATCTGATCTAGATATTTGTGATTGTTAACAATTTCTAATTCAAGATTATCAATTTTTATTTTTTTCTTCTTAAAAAATCCATTAAATATTTCTTTAGACTTTTTACATTTACTTTTAATCCTACTTTTTTTTTTTTATCTGATGATTCTTGCAACATTTCCTGAAGTGCTTGAAGCATTATTTCCAAAAACAATTGCATCGTCTGCAAGGTATATTTTTATTCTTTTAGAATACTTTGCATAAAACTACTGGAAAAAGTTTTAGAGACATGGGATCACCATGTTGGATATGTTAATCTTCTTAGCCTCACCATGTAATTTAATTATTGTTGTTGCATTTTTGTGAATATTATTCAGAATATGGTAATATCCAGAGTCTACATTTTAGATGATCCAATGCTTTAATCACAGCAGAAATACTTATAGAATTAAGTGCTTTTTCATAATTTATAAATCCTAAGCATAATAGAAATAGGTGATCATTGATTGCTTTTATAACTTCTCTTCTTATATTTTGGATGTGATCAGTTGTGCTAAACCACTTTTAAATCCAATTTATTCTTTTGATTGGTTAATATATAAAGTTTATTGCAGACAAGTTGAAATTGTTTTGCTAAAGATTTTATATAGAATTTATAAGTCTATAATTTCTAATATCTTCTTTATCACTTTCTTGAATATCAATATTACTATTGCATTTAACCAATCATCAGGTATATCTTTACCACTTAGATCTTTGATATACAGCTTTATCAATCATTGCCCTAGTTCTTCACTTGCTTTTTTTAAAATATCAATTATAATTCCATCACTTCTTGGGGCATTTCCCTTTTCATTTAAAATGCTGGGCAATCCAGATGTAATAGCTGTAATGGATGCTTTGTTTTCTTGTTCGTTATTACTATATAATTATTTATAAAACTTTTTACACATTTCGTGGTCATTTCTGTTTTTAGTAATAGTTTCATCTCTTCTTTTTATTGAAGAAATAATTTTCCAGGATCATGATATTGATTTATACTTTTTTGAGATTTTTATTCTCTTCTACTGTTTCATTTGCCAATTTAAAATTATATTTTATTATAATATTAACTTTTTTTTTTTAGATCATTTTACAAACTCTAAATATTCAATTCTTTTTAATGGATTATTTTAAAAGTTTTCATATTTCTTCATACATTATCTTGTGCCAATAGAATTTTTTTGTTAAATTGCTGCTTTTTGTTTTGTACCAGTTGTCTTTCTTGCAATTCTTAATAGTACATCAGTTATTTTCTCATCGATTTCATTCAAATATGAACCATCTTCACAAACTGTTAATATTTTAAAATAATTTGCTATTCTAATTTAAATTCATTGGGTGATTCTTATAGTTAGAAATATCAATTGTTAAAACTATTTTTCTTAATAACTTTGGTCTGTTTAATTTTGAATTAGCACATATTTTTTTAAGTTCACTGTATTTTGTTTTCTCACTAATCAATGATCTCTTCCTGCATTGAATCTATTAAAAACATTACAATCTTGAAATAGACATTTTTCTGAAAGTTAAAATATAATCCAATTTGTCTATACTTTCATTTGGATGTTTCCCCTATCCATTTCTGTTTATAATTTAACCCCCCCCCCCACACACAAAGAATTTGTAATATACAGTTTTACTTTTTCTATGAAGTTCACAAATCTGTATCCTCTATCATTTCCATCATGCCCATATTTATATACAGTATTTTCACGATTCAATTGTTTGATAATTTTAGCATTAAAATCACCATGGCAATTTTAAAATATTGTTTGGTATATTTAAAAGCACTTTGTGCATTCATAAAAAATTCTCTACTTCTTTGTTGCAATGAGAGCTTATTAAGACATAAACTTGAATTATTAATACTTGGCATCTTCTATTAAATTGAATAAATCTTGCCTATTCCATCTGGTATACCACCAATCTCCACAGTATCGTTCTTCAATTTTTTTATTTACTATAAATCTCACTAATATTTGAATTTTCAATACTTACTGACTTTACAGTAAATTAAATATCCATTTTTTAAAATTAATTATCTCTTCATCTTTTTTTCTAACTTGACAAAGTCCTACTTAATATTAGTTTTTTTTTTCCAATTCATGAAATCTCATTTGAAATAATCTGCAATTGTAAGTACCTAAATAAAAGGTTATTATCATCAAATAAAAGTCTAAATCTGAAATCAGAGATATCTTAACACCCTCTCCCTTCAACTGCCTACTGCTTCCTTGGCTGATGATTTTACAGACTCCTGTAACATTAAAGGTTAATGGAAACCCTTTTGGTACTATGGGTTAATCAAAAACAAATGGCGGTAAAAATTCTGGAACTAATGGAAACTGTTTTGCTTATACGGATTGTGGCAGCGATATCATGGAATTGATTAATCCTTTTTACTAATGTGAATTAATTAAAAATAAATGGCAACACCATTATAGAAGTAATAGTTATTTTAAAATATGAACAATACAAACAATTCTAACAAAAATCAAAAATAATTATAAGCAATAACTTACTTTTTGGCAATTTATCACAAATAGGTTCCACTTCATTTAAAAATAATTGTATTGCTTCTCGTACCAAACGTTTTTTAAAGTCATCAGGGGCAAAATTAACAAAATCTTCCAATAAGTGAATATTTCGAACGTTCCAAAAATGATTAGAATTTCTTAGATCAGGATGACAAAAATCCTGTAAAAATAAAATGTTCTATAAACAACAAAAATACATAATTAATTTTTACGTTAAGATCGATTATTATTTTACTATACCTGTAATGCCTCAGTTACACCTGCTATTAATTGGCCCACTTGATAAAGAAGATTTGGAGTTGTATTAATAGAACTTAGAATTGGACCAGGTATAAAAGTGAACAGTCGAATTATACAAGAATCAAAAGTCCCTTTGTAATATATATAAGAACCATATACATATACATTCTACACAATTTTATAGTTTTTATGTTATTAATTATTTATTCATGCATCATTCAAAATTACACAGACATATTCATAGTCATAAATTTCTCTTTACAAATTTATTGTCTCAAAAAAAAAAGAAGCTAGAATCAATTTATCAGGAAATTCTAGTAAATTGCTAGTAGGAAACAGTTGGATATTTTTTTTTTTAGCAGACAGGTAAATTCTTACATGAGAATTGACATATAATAATCGAAACTAAATTGATACTTTACTCAGTAATAATTGTATTCAAAGTTTTTTTCTTTATCTATAACAACCAATCTCTTTTAGTTAATACATACTGAATGTTTTGTTTTTTTTTAAATACATATACAATCTAAAATAGCATATGCTCAAGTTAGTCTATGTAATAATTACTGAACATTTTTTACTGTTTCCCAAAAGATTCCATTTATAGGTCAAACTATTTCTATATGTAAAATTTAACATTTTTATTGCTTTACGATTTATAATAAAAAAAAAAATCGAATGATTTATTGCTCAGGAGTTTTTAAAAAGCTGGAGCACTGGAAGCGAAAAGGCTGGGCTGCGATGAAAGGACGTGGAGCGTCTGTGGATCTTAACTTCCAGGGTCTGCCACTTTATACATCAAACAATGCATAGAACTAACTTACAATTAAAAAAATTCAAAAAGAAGACAAAATTTTCCAAAATATAAAAAAATCTCAAGCCATAGAAATTTAACGATTTGACTTGGTAATATTTTTTTTTCCTAAAATTTCTGTTGCAGTTTGGCGAAGAAAGATCTTACAATCTGCCAGAACCTCTTTTTTCTTCTGTACTTTAGTAAGATTATCTTTCTCTTGTTTCTTTAACCTCTTTTTATAATCTTCTTTACGTGCAGGTTTATTTATTTTTTACAAAAATAAAAAATAATACGAAAAATATATATAATAATAAACGATTTTTCTTTTTTAAATTAAAAAACAATAATAAATTAATAATAGAATTTAAAATATACATATAAGAAGTTCACCTATATAAACTTTCTATTTAATACACAAATTCTTTCAATAAGATTTTGATTTATAACAATTATTTAAATCTTCATGATTTTCTTTCCCATAACCAACTTTCGCTTTGGATTACTGCTGTTAGCTCCAGTGCGTAACTTTCCATTTCTTCGTAAACAGCTCTTCATAATTCATTCTTAGGCATAATTATCTTCATTTTCTTATCCAGAAATGAGACGAGACTTTCCGCATATAAGTCGGATATGCTGAGCACTGCTAGTCCAGGGCAAATTAATAATAGAATTATTGGAAACGTTTCTCATATTGATCAGTCATAATTATCTTTTCCTATATATTTTGAAATGATCAGAGAAATCCAAAAATCGATATTTTTCTATAATCGACATGCAGATCCGACCATTTATTTTCAAATAATAACAAAAATAAAAGAAATTAACTAAAATTTTACAAAACCACAAGAAATGTATATACATTACACATATAAGATAAAGACAAAGGTAACATGTGTAATATAACAATTTATTTACATATAAACTTAGCCTTAATAATTACATACATATATACATATCTATTAGTCATAACAGCATAATTTTTCACCTTCTCTATGCCACTTACTTTAAACTTTAGCAAGAAATGGTAGATGTCAGATGGCAATCCTTATTTTGTACTACCCATTCAAAATGCCCAGATTAGTTTCAAGCTTATGGCTTTCATATCTTGGAACAGTATGCCTGAACCTTTAGGGTCTAATGCACTTTCCTTCTAGTTACCATCATTTGCTTCTATGTTACACTATCAAGTTAACAGCTCAAAGTGATATGTTTTCATACCAAATCTACTTGCTTGTATAGTCATATGAATTTGAATCCAATTTAGTTTCGTATTTATGGTGTTCTTACCTTTTTAGTAACTACAATTGACTCTAGTCTGTGGACAGGATTTGGTATAAACTAAACAACCACCACTTGACTTATCACATGACTACAGGTGCCTCAATCCTGCGATCAGAATTTGGTATAAAGCAAAAATCCAACACTTGACTTGTCACATGACTTCAGCTTACATATTACTATTATAGAAGTATATTTTTTCCATCTTCTCTTTGCCACTTACTGATGAACACTATAGAAAACAATGATGTTTGTCAGATGACAGTGCTTAATAAATCCCTATCCTGTGCTATGCTATCCAAAATCTCTAGACTAGTTTCAAGCTTATGGCTTTCATCAGTGAGAAGTAAGCTGGCTTTGATCGAAAACATTTACATGTTTTTCAGTTTGGGCTAATAACTTGATTGCATAACATAGAATCAAATGATGGTACTAGAAAGAAAGTACACTAGAGCCTCCAGGTACACTGTCCAAAATCAAAAGCTCCTCATTGATGAAAACCATAAGCTTGAAACTAATCTGGGTATTGATAAGTTAGCACAGGTTGAAGATTTTTTGTGCACTATCATGTAGTATCTATCATTTCTTACTAAAGCTTAACAATAAGTTGGCAAAGAATACCCCTATAACAGCAATATATAAGCTGAAGTCACGTGATGGGTCATATGATCTGTAAGTCATCAGTAATGTCCTCTAGTTTTACAATAATAATAAAGGTCTGTGCAGCCTATATGAGTCCCTAGATTTACTTTTGAATTCATCAATGGCAAAGTTCAATTTAATATCCTCACACTTTTTGAGTGGTTGTCATCAATTCATAACACTATAAGTGTATTTTTTAATGATAACAGTCCAACTTTTTTACAGTAACTGAAACTATCTTTTATCATCTCTCCATTGCTTACTTTGCAAAATAAACTTCCTTTTGTATAATTTTGAAAAGTTTGTGTTAGTAGTAATTATATGTTAGATGTTGTGTTTTGGTCTAGATTACAGACCCAACCAACAGTAAATAATGTAAAAATAATACTGAAACAAGTATTACAATTAATATATTTATTATTATGTACAAATATATACAATACAATATATACAAGTTAATATTTACAAGTTGAATATTGTAGTTTAACGTAAACTCTGGGTTCTGCCTACCACCTCCAGACACATCCTGATGGCTTGCCTCATGGGTAGAGTCTATGACTCTTCCAGCTGTACAAGACAGCTTGGCTTGAGCCAAGAGTGGTCTTAGCAGCATCCGGTCTCTGTGGGACTTGGCTAGCTGTGTAGACTAAATAGCGTAGTGCTATCAATGGGAATACTTGCTGCTGTTTAGGTTAGCAGAGTTTCCCTGGGAGAATGCAAAGAGTCTGTTTAAGTTAGACACGTTCTTTCTTGATCCTCACAAAAGGCTGACTATTTATACCCAGATCCCTGACCTTATGAAAACCTTTGGATTCAGCAAGCATTGTTGCTTATTGGCCTGTAATAATCATTGGTTATGTTGTTATCTATACATCAGCCTATTTGGCCTGTGGCAAACAATGCTTAATCCGATCAGATAAGGAGGCATCTGGAATAGTCCATTTCTGAGAGAAGGGGGGGCTATAACATTAGACTATTTCTATCATCTAATATTAATTGTTCAATATCTTGAGAAAAAAAAACTTTGTTTAAATTTTTTAAATACATTCAACTGTTAATAATAGCCATTGGTTGGTATATAATACAATGTTTGAAATTGTATTATTTGCCTCTTTTCTTCAGGTGTTGTTAACCTTATCAATGACAGTACTAACACAGGAATCAAACCTGGATCTTTAGATTTATGAATATTGAATTTAAGATGAAGTCCTAAAGATGTAATTAATAATTTGTTGAGCACATACTCATTATGTAATTAATATATGTTAAGGCTATAACCTTAAGACTATGAACCTAGGTGCAACAGTATAACTAGAATATTTTATCAAATTACTATTACCTTTTTTATTTATAAATATTATCTTGGTTTTTCTAGTCAGAGTTCTTAATTAATCTTAATTCACTGTAACCTTATGGTACTTCTTTCTCAGTTTTCAAATACCTTTTTGTTTTACAGATTAACTATATGTGTAAAAAATTAACACACCCTCTCCCTTCAATAGATGTTTAACAACTAGATTATTCTTTAAATAAATCAACCTTTATTGACCATACTTAAATTAGGTTTGATCTTATAAGTTTGAGAATACATGTCAATTTTCTAGTGCATGTGTGAATAGTTTTCTTCCAGAAAATAGTGTTGTAGATAGTTAACAATGAGAAACTTTCTCTTGCCTGTAATATATAAACTGAAATTGTGCAAGTAATTCACCAATGGACAATAAAGGTTGGTTTATTTAAAGAATAAGCTCTAAGCACAGGTGGATCATGTATGCTTTTAAACATTTATTGATGGGAGAACACATGTCAATTTTTTAGTATGTGTATAAAGGATAGTTTTCTTTCATAATATTACATATATATATATAAATCACTATAATATTAATTTTTAGATTAACTAAATATATTTTATTTAAGAATACTTTATTTAGGAGTAAATTATATATATATATAACACCTGTAAACTAAATAAGTAATTCAGCATCACAAGATGTCAAATAAACCAAGAATCAGCAATATGGTATGTATAACCATATTTGTGTTTCATGGAATGGTTTGCATAATCATTACAAAAATTCATCTTTAACTTTTGAACTTTATCTTTTTTGTTTCCTCTGAAGTTAGAGTAAGCAAATCCATTCAGAAGTAGTTACTATCTGCATGTGTAATTAATACATTAATGCAACTAGAAATATGACATCCCCAATCACAATTCATAAAACATTCTTTATCCAGTCAATAATGCAAATGAAAAACTGACAAACCTCAGACTTCTTATTAGTAATTATAAATTATTTGACTTGATCAAGGCCTAATTAATAATATAGAGTTTAAGTGCCTTAATATTGCTTAGTGTTTGGTTATATTGGAATAAATTGATTTATATAAAGACCAAAGTACTGATCATTCATAATTCAACACCAAATTTTCCATGGATTAAACAAAAATAAACATTCAGCCATGATGTAGTCAGGAAAACATCTGAAATTGATTTCTGATTTACATGATCTAATGGCCACTTCTAGCTCAAGATGAATAATAAATTTGACCAAATCCTTATTTATTTATGAAAAATTTGAAGATTCATAACTTCTCTGAATCTTTACCAGAAACTAGGCAGCTCACTATTGTAGCTTTATGTAAATATATAAAATATTTTCATGGACTTAAGGTGCAAACATGGATATTATGTCCTAAACTAGAATAAACATTCAGATAGGATATAACTAGAGAACCATCAGTTAAAATTGATCATCCAAGATGAACTACATGATATAGTAATTAACTGTAGCATTTGTCTAATTTTTTTTAAGCTAAAAACATGGTTGCTTCTAATTTAACACTAAATATTGTAAATCAGACCAGATACTTATTTTTGAGTGAGAATTTGGAGACATAATCATATCTGAATTCTCATTGGGACTTAAGCATCTACCCTATAAAAGTTACATCCTTTTATAGACTTAATTAAGATCATTTTCAACCATTATTAATATACTACCAGATGAAAATCTCTCCAAGTCCAATCCAGGTTTTCTAATTTCTAGACTCTTTTCTCTATGTAACTCTAGCAAACTTCATTATTCCCTCCATCCATCTCATATGTGGTCTCTTTATAGATCTGTTACAATCTCTTGGAATCCAATTTAAGATTTCAACTGCCCATCTATTATGATCTCTTCTAGCAATATGTATAGCCCAACTCCATTTCAGTCTCTTAATTCTTTCAATGACATCAGTAACACCTGTTTGTTCTCTTTCTCATATATTTTATTTTTTGATCTTTTCTTTTTATTCCTAACATGTATCTTTCCATACTTCTTTGTGTGATCTGAAGTCTCTGTATTGTTCTTCCATTAGGTGTCCAAATTTCAGATTCATAATTAAGAACTGGTAAAATACACTTATTAAAAATTTTTTGCTTTCAAACACATAAGCATATTTCCTTTTAATATTAAGTTATTTCTACCAAAACCACTTCAACCAAGTTTAATTCTATGATTAATTTCATCCATTATGTTTCCATCTGCAATATTAATCTGATCAAGATATTTGTAGTTGCTAACTTCTTCTGATTGATCATTATTAAGTCTATGAAAATGTTCAGTTATCCTATATAGTTCTTAATAAGAGATTATTTACATGTGGAAATATTTGAAAAGTTATATTATTTTAAATTTTCACAAATACAAAGTTTTAATGTGTGAATTACTTCCCTTATCTAAATCTAAGGGTATAAGCTAGAAATAGTTTTCACTTTTGCCTTATGAGGGTTCGTATTAATGTAGATACTGATGTTGGATGACATGATTTTACTTTAAATCACTAAACATCACAAGATCACCATTCCCTATGCTTACACAAATTATTAAAACAGAGGTAAAACTCTCCATACAGTAGTGCCACCCAGTGCAAGCCAGAGTAATCAATGAATGCATAAAATCCCTATCTAGTGTCTACTCCCCCACTGATAAAAACAACAAGCTAGAAACTAGTCTGGGGATATTTGATGAGTAGGCACTAATACTTCATATATATATTGTACCCAGATATTAAGGGATTTTATAAACAAACCTTCTTACATTCATTAATTATTTTGGCTTGCACTAGGTGATACTACTATATAAAAAGTTTTGCCACTGTTTATGATTTTGATCCAGTTTTCAATTGGTTGCTTTCCTAGTTATATCTGAACTCTAATTAAAAAAATAGATGAGAAACTTCAATAAACTTTCAATATTTACATTTATAAAATCAATTTTAAATGTTTATTATTATATATAGCTTTTTATGAGAGAGAATTTTTAACTTATAGAAATTATTATTTTAAAATTTCACATATACAAAATTTAGAATAAAGGTAGATATAGTATCCACTTTTGGCTTATAGGAATCAGATCAATACAGATTTTGTTTTTGAATGGTATGACTTCAGTTTACTAATCCAGTTTTTAATTGGTTGTTTGCTTTGTTACATCTTATTTAAGCTTTCATTTAAAAATATGCATAGAAAATCTCATTAAATTTTCAATATTTATATATGTACATTTATACTTTCAAAAATATTTATGAAAAATATATATATATATGCAAGTTGCAATCTTTAATGTTTATATAAATATATTGGATCATAAATGGGTATCCACTTTTATAGTAAGAAGGAAATTGCCTTGATTACAGATTGTTGATTGTTATTGATATTCTAATTCTATTTGGAAGGTAATAAATTCCTTCTTAAATCAGGGGTGTTAAATGTGAGGATACTCTCATCCCAGCCACAAAATAAAGATTTTGAGAAAATAAGAATGGCCATCTTATTTGCAAATCTAAATGCATTTGCATAGGCCAACTTTAAGTGGCTTGGATTGAGAGCATAAATATATTAAATCATCCACTTTACATCCATTTTTTTAATAATTTTATTAACACTTATAAAATATTAAGATTTACTTTGTGTCAATATTATAAGATGTTAAACTATGTTATGATTGATGAATTTTACTAGCACAGTGTCAAATTGTAATTCTATTTAAAAGATAATAACATCTAATATTCACATGAAATAAATTTTAGTATTTCACAAGTATTAATAAGATTATTAAAAGAAATGGATGTAAAGTGAATGATTTAATATATTCATGCTCTCATTCCAAGACACTTAAGATTGGCCTATACAAGTGCATTTAGGTTCAAAAATAAGATGGTCATTCTTATTTTCTCAAAGTATTTATCTTGTGACTGGAATGAGAGTATCCTTGCATTTAGCATCACTGACTTAATATTATAGTATGATACAAGTGAGGAGGGATTATTATCTTCTAAAGAGAATTACAATCTGTCATTGCACTAATAAAATTCATTGATTATGATATTGGTATTGTTTAAGTGTTGATTGTTTTCATATATATATATATATCAGTAAATAAAAAAAAGATAAATTTTATTGGGCTATTGCTATAGTCAAATATTACTGATATTAGTTTTGTATAAATTGTTCATTGAAAATTCAGTTATCATAATATTTTTCTACTAATGAAATGTTATAAAAGACTATCAATGTATATATTTACATACAAAAAACAGAAAATATATCTTAAATAATAGAAAATATTATATGTGTTTGTATATATATATTTATAAAATAATAATAATGTTAAATATATATATAAATAGATAAAAATTATTGTACATATACCCAGGGCTTTTCAGAGAAAATGTGAGGCCTGGGGCAACTAATATTTTAGAGGCCCTTCAAAATTTAAAATAAGAACATGGGGAGAGAAAAGAAACGAGAGTTTTTACTTAGAGGGCCAAAAACAGAACTCCAGGAACAGTTAGTTATGAGTTACAGATATGAGCAAGCAGATCAGATCCAGATAGCACTTGGATAGGGTATTTCACTCTAGCACTGTTAATATCATAAAACACTGTTAGCGCAGAATTCACTGACAGGGGGCTAAGAATATTAGTTCTACCAGTTGCTGAGTACTGCAGTCACTTTTGTCACAGATTCATCAAATTGGCACCTCAGCCCTAAACTGGCTTATGTTTCCAACTCGTGGCATGCCTGCTTGGAAAAGTTTTTCTCAAATATTTTTTGAAGGAATTTAACTTCAAAATTAAGGCCATTCTATGAGCTGTGACATCACTTTGCTTTCTCCTATATTTTTGTGTAACATATTGAGTTTCCAAGTTGAGGCGCCTAATATTGCAAGGCCGGGGATAGCTGCCCCCTCTGATCCGCCCTGCAAATACCCACTCCACCTAGCCTATACATCAGTACTCAATTTATATAATGTTGTAGTACCTTATGAGATAAACAAACAACTGCACAATGACTATGATGATTAAAACCTTTATGATGAAAGAAAGGAAATTCATTTATAATAGATACATTCTCTTTTCATTATTAATTTATGTTTACACATATAATAATAAAGCTCAGCTAAGTATGAACTGTCAGATGTTATACGAATAAAGACAACTAATAATTATTTTTGTTTCGTATTCATCATTCCTTGGTTAATATGAAACGATTATATTTTCAATACATATTGATATTAAACTATATATATGGAAATGCATCGTAAGCATATATAAATAATCGTGTAAAAAAAAAAAAACCGTTAATAATCAATTAAATACTGCCTCAGTATTCTTAGACCATGAAAAATCTTGTAATTTTAAATTTACTTTTTATGTAAATGATACAAAAATATTAATGGAAAAAAATCATAAAAAAATAAGAAAGCAATATTGATAAATAGATTCAAATATAATATATTAAGTAGACAAGCAGCAAATACCGACATATAAAGTTCATGGAAAATCACGTGATATTAAATTACGTATTATTTAAAATAGTTACGGATTTCTACGTAATCGAAAGCGCTACTGATTAATTAAGATATATATTTCATTATTTTTACCGTTAAATTATTTGGAACTTATATACAAGTATCTGCATAATAATGTTTATTTTCATTGCTGCGTAATTTATACCTTACCTTACCTTATCCAACGAGAAAAGAAATTGTAAAAAAAACTAATGGAATGATGATTACCCAAAATAATTGTTTTCAGGGAATTCCAATCTTTTAGTTCATAGTCTTATACTTCATAATTCTTTAAATACTGTAGACTATAATTTGTGAATATATTTAAAGAATTAACTACAAATGTATTTTTGATCATTCTTATAAATCATTTAAAACTGCTTTAAAAATGAAACAAAGTCATTAGGTTGGTAAACTATCAAACTAAATTGTTAATCATTCAACATTCATTGTTGCATTCATTTATAATTATGATTCTCTCTGTTTAAATAAATGATCTGTAGTATATTGTGATATAAAAAAATATATTTTTTCTTATCACTGACTCACAGACAAACAAACATCATAACAAGAAGTTGTTAAACTAATGAGAAATAATTCAGATAAGAGCCGAATATAATAAGAACATCATATCACTTCTAGGGTATAAAGACAACAATCACCAAAAAGCAACACTCTTAACAATCATTTATTTTCAAATTTTTGTAGAGACATGGACTCTGATTATAAAAACTTATTAGATGCAGAAATAAGATAGCTCTTGAAAGAATGACATTTAAACAGTTTATTGAAATTGAAAGATAAAGTTATCATTTTTAACAGAGTAGAATTCCCAATTTTATTAATAAAGTCTGTGTTCAAATCCCATCTAATTACATCTAAAATTCAATATATACATTATACTTGTATTCATAATGAGTTAGGGTTTTCAAATTTGTGTTATTTGTAGCATATTTTTTGAAAAATTTGATAATTTAAGCAAGTCTCTTCAAGTTGACGAGTAGAAATCCAGTTTTGTTAATTTTCATATTGACTTATAATTTTCAAAAGTTTGTTATTTGTACAATATTTTTGAAAATTTTGGTAATTTAAGCAAGTCACTTCAAGGAAAAAGTTGCAACACATTTAAATTAAAAAATAAAAATGAAATTTTTACTTTGAAAGTTAAATATGGGATAAAGTGGAAAATGGTTCTTTATAAATGTTTACAGATACAGATGATTTTACAATTGAAAATAATCTTCTCAAGGATTTAATTGTAAAAGTCATAATTATTCATCTGAAATTCCTAGATAAACAATTTCAGAAGTACTTCCCTTCAAATTATGATTCTAAAAACCTAAGTTGTGTTCATAAACCATATTCAACTGAAATCAGTGATTGCAGTCATCTGCTTTAAAAGTTTGACAAGAATTTGCCAAGTTATCAAGTAGCACAGGTTTGCAATTTTAGTTTCATAAAAAAAATTATTAAATGAATTTTGGCTTGAGATCACAACAGAATTTCTGACAATTTCAAAATGGCTTGAAACATACTTCTGCTCTTTTGTATTGTGTATTTGCGTGAAATAGCATTCTCACTATTGCAATTATAAAATCAAAATCTCAGTCAATTCTGAAAAAGATAATCTACATTTGCAATGTCAAATATTCTGACTAGATCTAATTTTTTATGTAAAAATAAATAGGCATATCCATTTAATTAGTATGCCAATTTGCTTTCATCTTTAATTATATATTTAAAATGGGCAAAACTCACTATACATATTGCCACACCCAGCAAGCTAGAGTAATCAATGGATGCCAGAAAATCCCCACCTAGTGCCTACTCATCCAATATCACCAGACTAGTTTCTGTCTTGTGGCCTTCATCAGTGCGGAGTCTGGTGATTTTTGATGAGTAGGCACTAGATGGGGATTTTATGCACAAGCCTTCTGGCATCCATTGATTACTCTAGCTTGCTGTGTGTGGCAATACGTATAGTGAGTTTTGCCTGTTTTAACAACAGTTATACACAAGCATAAGAGATGGTGGTCATATGATGTTTATTGACTTAATTATATATTTGCTAAAACTAAGAATTCTTTTAAAATAAATAAATAAATGTTTGATTTGTGTATTTATTTTATATATCTACATATCTGAGGTTGCATAAAAAATTCCCAGGTGAAAAGATATTATGAATGGGAATAGTTTAAGTAACTGTGCTCTATTATATCAATCATTAAATATATCTTAAACATTACTAAGCACTAATGCAGTACACAATAAATGATCTAAACCCTAAAGAACATTTTCAATTTCATCAACTACATTAGAGGCTCAAACGCCCTTTTTATTTCTAATGTAGCTACAACAATTTTATTTATAACTAACTTATTATTATATATTTTACTCACCAAGTGTGAAAGGTATTGATTGCATCACACAGTTACAATTAACATTTTATTTAAATATATAATGTAAGATTAACTATATAGTGGGATCTAACTAACAAACTCACACAAATTAATATTAAATAAATAAAAATAGTATAATAATTTTGGAGATGAAGTAAACAAAAGTACACTTCTCCTCTCTTCAATGTCAAACATTAAATGCATCTTATCAGCTGATATATCACTAAATAAATGAGTCAAATTATTAAGTGATAACTTTCACATTTTGAAAAATTTTTTTTTTACTATCCCTTGCATATGTATTTAATGGATTATGTCCTGTACATGAGGGGTCGGATTGACCTTAGGTAAACATGGGTATGACAATAATCTCGGCCTCAGGGTGGTCTTTGAGCGTTCCATCATCAGATTTTCAATTGGATGGACAATTGAAGAGTTGGGGTGTAGAGTAGATTGAAGCCTGTCCATTAAAGTAGGAGGATTTGCTATCTTAATATAGATCTGAGCACTTGTAGCATATATGTGTAGAGATGGTAATCTGGACCAACTGATGATTGCTGGTTTAGTATGAAATACGTATATTGGTGATTATTTATCTTTTCGACATATGTGTGTTCAGGTGTATCAGTGTTATGAGATAGTGTGGAGAGTGGTGGGTCATGTGAAAGATTGTGCTCATACCTGTCTATTACATATATAGATACAGGTATATATAAGCCTGTGTATTTCAGCTATAGTTGGTTATAAATTACTACCATTTTATTACCATAGTGAATGAATGTTGCGGATTTTAGCTTAAATGATAAAGTTGATGGGAGTTTACCTTGTAATCATAGTCCTATTAGAACATAGAATATTTATTGTATAGTACAATAGTAGCATTTGGTTAGACATATTTAATTATTACCACTATAAAGAGCAGTAAGTGTACTTCCATTATATATTGCAGATATTCTTACATATGTTTGTAAAATTATCATATTATTTAGTATTTTTTAAATATTAATTTGAAAAAGATCATTAAAGTGAATCATTTAAGTGTTCCTGTCTTGACTGATTGATTTAATATTATAATTTTTATACTTTGAAAGTAACATGTATTACTGTAATGTATGCATATAGGAAGAGTATTTGAATCTGATGAGGCCAGTGTTTTTTCTAAATCAAACACATGTTCTATAAAGGCTTTGGATACATAGTATAATAATGGTAGATCCGATATATATACAATATATTATACTTTGATATACAAATGCCAAACTTTCTGCACTCATAACTTTGACACCAACTATTTTAGATAAGTATATTAATGATGATTACTAATCATGTATTAAAGATTACCATTAATCTAATTATTTACTTTAACCAAGTAAAAATTAATATATTTGTTTTTTCAATTAAATATAGACACACAGAAATAATTATTCTCTTTTTTTCATGTGTAATATATTTTTAGTTATATTTAAAACTGGCTTTCCAAGAATAGTAAGTAATCCTCAAGATGCATTTCATGCTGAAACCAACCTTTTTCAATTGGCCAGGCCACAATTTTTCACATATTTTCATTATTTCTTCAGTATTTATCAATACTAAATTATTACACTTTGATTTAAAAGGATCAAACTTTTTTTACTCACAACTTTAATACCAACTACTTCAGATAAATACATTAATTCTTATTATTAATTATTTATTAAACTAGAGATTATCCTTAGCTCAGATATAAACATTAAACTTCAGTTAAAGATCAATATATCTGTTTCTCAATTAATCATATATACATACAATAAATCAACTAATGGCAAAATTATAAGAGCTAAAAGTTTAAAATCATAAACCAAATTATATTAATTAATCATTGATGATTAAGACATGTAAAAAATTATGACCTGGTCCAATTGAAGAGCACTGGATCGGCATAAAATGCATCTTGAAGGTCATTTGTCATTTTTTTAATTTCTTTATTCATAAGATTATGTCATATAATGGAAGTTTTAAGCATATATAAATATGTGTGTATGTATAATATTGAATTTCAACCAATATGGAAATTATTTTAAATCAAGATATAGACTACATTCACATATAAATTTTTACAGAAACATTAAAAGAGAACATCTTCAGTTACTCTGAACATATCCTCAACAAATCTGTATATCACTGATTTTTTGTGGTGCTGCTTGCTGTATTTTTTTATGTGTATCCTGTTCATAAAATGTGATTTAACATATCTGTTACCAGTATTCAAAGGAGCATAATCAAAAGAATATGGAAAAACAGGCTATATAATTTGGGCATGTTTGATAGCCCATGACATTCATAATAAAAAAATCTGTAAAATACGCATTTTGTTTATTATGAAAAGTTTTTATGACTGTTTTTAGAGTATAAAACTGGAAAACATTTTAAAGAATTTAACAAAATCTTTTAAAGTAGTTTTTTAAAATAATGAAGTCCTTTTCATCTTGAGTTTGTAATTAGCTTTATAAAAAATAATCAATAAACAGACTGCTCTATTGATGGTTTAATACTATTACTTGCTTATAAAGTCCCCATTGGTCCTGTTTTGGCACTTAAGATACATCAATATTTTAAACAGTGCTTTTGAAGTTATTATCTAATGCCATCTGTTATAAATGCTTACATAAAATGAAATTTGATATGTAATTAAATAGATAAATACAATACATAGGATGGCTCATAAGATCAATCGACCTGGAGAAGCAAAATAACAGGCAAAGCACAACAATTTTATTCACCTAACCAAACTAATTTTTTTCTTCTCTTATCTGGAAATCAATCCATTGAATTTAAGTTCATAATCCTACTACTGATAGCATTATGTTATACCATGCAAAGTGGATTCTTGATTAAATTGTCAAACTATCTGCCATCTTTGTAACTACATACTATACTATTGCATCAGTGCAATCATGAAAATTTTTCTGTGTATTTATATATAGAAAAATTATAACAATAAATTATAATAATTAAAGTGAGACCAGTCACAAAAATATTTAACAAAATGATTTTATTAAATCTCTTTAGCCATACAGTATGTATATATAGCTTTTCTTTATTTAAAGTGGGAGTGTAGTTGAAAAAATATAGCTATTGGCCATTTAAAATATTATATATAAATACTATGAAAGGAAACTACTCTTCACACATACACTATAGAAGTGACATGAATTCCCCTCCCAGTAAATGTTTTGTAAGCATAAATGTCCACATGCTTAGATCTTATTCTTTAAATAAATCACCCTTTATTCACCATGCTTAAATTAGGGCTGGATCTTCTTATGAGCCTAATTTTTAAATTGGCAAATTATTTGCACAAGTTCTGTTTACATATCATAGGAAAGATAAAGTTTCTCATTTGTAACTACCTGCAAAGGTTTATTTAAAGAATAAGCTCTAAACCTAGGTGAACCACCCTTATTTTTAACACATTTATTGATGGTGAAATGTGTTGCAATTCTATAGCGCATGTTTGTAGTATTATTAATTAATAAACTGCCTGCTTTATAATTTTAGAAATAGACTGCTTATAATTTATAGAATACTGCAACTAGAAGGCAGTTCAATTATTAATTAGTCTATTTAAAATTATATTTAGCTTAGTATATATAAGTATGTGTGAAAGCATGAAGTTAGCATAGCTTAATGTATATGTAATTATGGGAAGCAAACCATTCTCTCTCAAGCTATGAATGAATAAAGATATTATTTAGTTATAGCTGGAGGAAGATTGGCTTTCTCCTTTTAATTATATATATATATTGTAATGGTATATAAATATGCCATTACATTAATTTAAAATAAAATCTAAGTTCGCAAATAAAAATAAATTTATTAAAAGCTAAAATTAAAGAGTTGTTAAACGTATATATTTGCACAGATGCAAAACTTTAAAAATATTTTTTTTAAAATAAAGAAAAAAAAAAGTATTTGAATGTACTTTTTTATAAAAAAGTACAAGATCTAAAGATAAAATATTTTTGTAAATGGAAATGATTGTTTATTAATTATCGAAAAGCAAACTAGCCCTTGGGGCTCTTATATAATTAAAAAGTCAGAGGAAAGATATAGATAAGAGAATAAAAAGAATTAGCTTGACCAATGGAAGCACCAAGCCTCAGCTCAGAACCTAATGAAAATGATGGATTAGTGATGTTTTATTTGTTGAATCCAGAGGATGATTATAAAAGGAAAAATATTGAAATTAAGGACAGTTCCAGCTTGATTTTGTGAGAAAAGTGATAAGACACACTTATCTCTCTCTCTCACTTATTTCAAATAAAATGACTGAAAAACAGGATTGAACCAGCTAAGGCAGCCTCCAGATTGAGAACTACAGTATGAACAACAGACCGGTCTTCCAATGGGGACATCACGGGAATTGGCACCAAGAACCATGACTCTTCTACTATAAGCTATTGAACTGAACAATTTTAAAATTCAAAAGTAATTAAGAACTTTCGTCAAGATTTGACAAGTTTAATAAACAAGCTAAATCTAATTTTTGTAAAATGAACTATAATCTGACTTTTCCAAATCAATTATTGTTTAATTTTTTTTTACATTTAAGTTTGCTAAAAATCATTTCCATTTTTTTTTATTATTAATATTTATTGTAGAAATTATTAAATGCATTAAATTTAAATTGGGCATAGATGCTTGCATAGATTAGTTCACGTTTAATTACATTTTTGTTTTCATATGTGATTAAAATATATAGACATTTGGTAAATAATGATATCTTACGTTGAATATCTAAAATGTATTTATTCAGATGTCTTTTTAGTTATTGGTGTCAATGCAGCATCTTATGATGAATGCCATTGGGTTTCTAGTGAATTCCCTCTGCAATTACATCAATGACTTTATATTTTGATCATTTATGTTTATGTTGAGATATTTTTGAGCGTGTAATCTATGTAGTTGATCTATACTCAACATTAAACAACAAACTTTTATAAAAATCATCTGTGCGAATTTATATAAATGTTAAATTTAAGTCGGGCATGAATGGCTATATAGATTTGTAAAGTTATATTAATTAATTAGGGGAGGGTAATCTTAGGGTATTTGTTTTGTAGTTAAATTAGGTCAATGGATTGGATATATTGGTGTAATTATTAGATGTAGTATGATATCCACTACGGGCAGGATCGATTTATACGCCACATACCCCCTTGTTGCCTATGGAAGGGATAGTAAGATGAAACGCAGTCCCTTCCTATGGAGTTTTTATTTTTATTGTTCTTCTTGCCAACAGATGTAGCATTCCTGTTTGGTTGAGAGTCAATATCTTCTCTAACCATACTGTTCAGATGTACATTCCTGACAGTATAGTATTTAGTGCTGTCGTATTTTCATGCTACATTGAATACATCAATGTATCAGATGGATTGATGCCAGTTTGACTGCGAACTTTTGGCCTAAGGTTAAATAAGGGATAGAATATTTTCTTTTCAAATACAATCTATGTAGTTTATTCATACTCGACAATCTTAAAATAAATATAAAATTCATCTGTGTGGATGATTTAAAATTTTAAAATAATAATTTAAATTAAAAGTTAATATTAAAAAAAATAATAAATGTTATTCCTCAAATTTAAAATGATTATATATGTGCATTAATAAATGTTGTTTGTGTGTTAATTACTGGCAATGGCTTTTATTTTTTTATATTTAAGATATGAAATTAAACAAAGTTATATATTATTATCTCTGTGTCTCCACTGAGCTAGTGACTTGGGCTAATGGTCTAAATATAAAATAAAGTGGGATCTTAACAGCACGTATCTGCCTACTTTATAAATTTTCTAGGTTCAAATGCCTAGATGGCGCTCTTGTAGTGAAGATGCAGTAAGATTCGATCTTTCACTTTTTTAGCACCGTTATGACATATATGTGTGTTTACCAATTAAATTTTTTGAAATTTATAAAATATAAAAAATAAAATCATTACTACGATTATTATAAAAAATTAATTACTCTAATGTTTGGATTTTAACATGAGTCAAAATGAAATGAAGTTAAAAACGGATTACGAAAGTTAAACGAATAATTTTAAAAATAAAATGTTATGAAAATAAAAAAAATTGAAATGCGACTTAAATAAAATAGCAGAAAAGATAGAACTACATTATATAGTGACTATATATATATATATAAATTGATAACAGTAATGCAAAGATAAAGAAAAACTATAAAGTAAAAAAAAGAGAAAGTATATTTATGCTGAAACAACTAGAATATACTCATTTGCCACTATTACATTTAATTTGGATTCTACTCAAAGTACGTTTCTTTTACACTATTTTTAATCTATTCATTCAGTGTACTAAATGTTTCCAGTATAAGTAACTAGAGGAATTTGAACTTAGGATTTTTCAGTCTCTTTTCATCCTCCATACCATCTCAAACACTGACACATATGATCACATGCATGCAAAAAAAAATAGATATCTCCAATATACATATTTCATGCAGAACCAACACTCATCAGTTGGGTACAATCAGTACTAACTTTATAATAAGATAGCAATTTATTAAATTTTAATGGAAGACTTCAATCTTGTCACCCCTCCAACTATTCAACTGTCCATTTCATTGAAAACCCAACTATGAAATGCTCAAAGCCCCTGATAGATTTGATATTGTAGTCATACCCATGTAGATGATATGTCCAATAATATAATGGATTAGAGTGAGTAATGTCTACATGGACATGACTAAAATATCAAATCCATAAAGGACTGAGCATTATATTATTGATTTTTTCAGTGAAATGGATGGTCGAATAATTGTAGAGGAGAAGATAGAAGTATATCCTTTAAAGTTTAAGAAATTGCTATCTTAATAAAAACCAAACATTAGTTGTATATAAGTGTGGGAGATTATGATCTGGCCCAACTGATGAATACTGATTCTGCATGAAAAACGTATTTTGGTGAACATCTATCTTTTCCACATGTATGTAGTCATATATGTTGGTTGCTTGATATGGAGTGGAGGATGAATATAGACTGAAAATTTCTAGTTACTTTTTATTTTAATAAATTTAATTGATTATTACGTTTTATAAATATTTTAAAATTTGATGTATATTTACTCACAGATATACAGTCACTTGCTTTGCATTCATTTGAATGTGAATGGCACACGTAGATGTGTTTCATGCATAAAGTATGCATATAGTAATTTATCATATATACATATTGAACCCTAATGACAAAGACATATGAAAGATGTGATCTAAGTCAGGTGATAATATTTTGTTTAGCCGGAAACGTATCTTGGGGGTCACTTGCATTTTTTTTATGTCTTATATATATTTTAAGCGTGTGAGAAAAATGGAAGTTTTGTAACATACATATTATTTTTTATATTCTATTGAAGCGAGTTTATATATATGATCTACAATCATATGTAGAATATATATATGTGAATATTTTTTATATTAAAGTAAACATATTAAACATGAATACTACCTTAACATTTTATCTTTCTGACTTGCATAAATATTTGTTTTTATAAAATTTATATATACTACACATGCCAAAAGGATAAAATATTAAAACAACGATCATTGTAATTAATTATTAAAACTTAACATACAATAACATTAACAAATAAAAGATTTAAGAAATATAAAGTCAAACATGAATAATGAATGATCGATAAATAAAGAAAAAAAAATTAACTTTCTAATAGCTTTTTTTTAAAATGTAGATGGATAAACACAAAAACTAGACAAATAAACATTTATGTATAAAATTATACTAATAGAAATATATATGTTTGAGCGAAAACATGCCATGTAAAAAATGACAAAATAATAATAATAATTGGAAAAATAACTATAAAATCATAGACAAATAAACATTCTAAGTAAAACAAGTGAATATATATGTTATAAAATTAAACTAATACATATACATATGCTTCAGTGAAGATTAAAAAAATAATATACCAATAGATATATAGTAGTTAAAGCAATAAATGTAAAGTATAGTAAATTAAAAAAATAGATAGCTTTATATAAAATAAAAAGATATGACTACACTTTTTATAATGAAATCGAGTTAACAGATTCTATAAATACCTGTTTTCCCATTTGAGTTAGGCAGCCTTACTAAAGTCTTTCTTACCCCATCAAGTGTTAAAATAACTTTTTGGCAGGAAAATCCTTTTTTGATTAAATGTTCTCTCATAACTTCTTGTGCATCTATAACATATATAGACACACTTAATTTGAATGCTGTTAAAGATTTATTATTATACAATATAGATTAGAATTCATTAAAAATTTTCAGCTCTAAACATTAGATGCTTAAATAGTGTGTTAAACTTGTAATAATATTTCCCTTTTGGATATATCTCATTCTGTTTTTGAAAAGTCTTAGTATAAGTAAAAATGGTATTTATGAGTTTTAAGTAAAACAAGATGGCAGCCCATATTTTTGATAAATCACAGTTTTGGGGGCCCCTAAAAATGTTTACAAAAAAAAAATACCTACTAGGAAATGTCATATATAATATTTACATTTTATTTTTTATTACTGTTATTTTAAAAAAAGAAATCACTGTGGAAAAATTAATTACAATATTTACAGTTTATGTTCATTTTTTGGGGGGATTAAATTATTAATAGAAAAATGAAAAAATATATATAAACACATTATTTGCACTTTATTCATGTCAGTGGTGTACAATCATAATGTACATTTTTTTGGGAAGACAGGATTCCGTACCTTTGGAAATAATCCACTGCATCATGTTCTGTGAGAGGACATTCTCAAATTTTTATAATCATGACAATTTGTCAAAAAAACTGCTAACAAAAAAAAAACACATTGAATTGAACCAAAATATGACAATCTTGCCACTTTCTATGTTATAATATAAGTAAAAAAGAAAAAGAAATAAAGCTTCTTGATGAAACTTATTGGAATTTATTTCTTTTTTTAAATTTAACAATCAATTTATTAATTTTGTTTTAATTTAACAACACAGTCTCAAAACTGCACATTTTTCAAAAATATAGTCTGCCACCTTGGTTTACTTGAAAATTCACAAGTATCAAAAAACAGATACATGTAGATATATACAAATGTGTACACATATGCAAAAGTATTAAATTTCTGCCCAGATTCAGATTTAGCAATCAAAAAAATCTTATTGTTTGAAATATTCTGTGCTGAACAATAATATTTATCTTTTTTTACAATATTCAACATTTTCTTTCTTTCTTTATGTATTGTAGCTACTTTTATAACTTTTTAAATATAATTTAACTAATATTTACTAAGGAATAAACAGTTTTTCAATATAGTTCATAAAGAGTTATCTTTTTATTTCTAAATAATAATTTAGAAAACTTTTAAATTAATTTATTTCAAATTAAAACTTTCCTAAAAGTGGTTTTTATCTTCTGATATTCAATCAAAATTTTTTTTCAACAACTGATTATCTTTTTTCTTCATTACGTGTCTACAGTTTTTTAATTTTTACAATAACATGCACATCATGCAATTGGAGTGAAATTATTTTTTACTTCCATTTTCAAAAATTATAATCTTTAATGAACCTGTAATTTTGACTTTTTGTTTTTTTTAATTCATATGTCTGTATTTCATGATTGTAAATTAACCATTTTTAGGTTAATTATGAATGTGAAATAGAATGATACTGCTTGCTCCATTCTATTACCAAATTATCCCAGATTGATATTATTTTGTATTGGTCATTTATTTGATACAGTGTTGTGCCATTTAATGGTTTATTTGTAATGATAGTGACTGTATAATTTAGTTTTCATTTTTGCTACTAGATGGCAGATATAATAAGTTAGTTCAAACTGCAGGACAAATTTGTTAAAAATATAACACTATAGCTATTTTGGATATAATTCAATCAAACAAATGCAATACAATCTATTTGTATTCTTTTATCCCCTCCCCATTTCATTTGTTAAGCTAACTTAAATATATTTACTCACATCAATTCTTTGTTAGATTGTAATTATATAAAAGATAATCATTCTTCTTTACTGGTGCCATGCTATAATATTAAAGAGTGATATTAACTGAAAGGATACTCTCATCCCAGCCACAAAATAAGAATGACTGTTTTATTTTCAAACTCAAATCAGATTGTCTTTATTTTCTCAAAGTCATTATTTTGTAACTGGGCCAATAGTATTCCTGCAGTTAACATCACTGTTTAATATTATATCACAATACTAGTGAGGAGGAGTGATTACCTTTTCTATAATTATAAACAATTATTAAATGGGACTTTGGATTTAATTAAATTTATCTTCAAGCCTAATTTTAAACAGGCTATTATTTAATTTACAAATTTTTGAACTGCATATCACTGGCACTGATAAAAAAATCAAAGATGACTTGGATAAATATCATTTATTTTAAATCTGAGTTTTTCCCAATATTGACAGTTAAAATAAAATAAAAATACTTTTGTTAATATTTATCAGTAAATTTCTTTTCAACTCAAAAATTTTAGCAATTTTTTGAAACTTTCTTGGTAACATGGTATTCAATTTTTACTTAAACTTTTATGATATTTATTATTTGTAACTGATATATTGTCCTGTGTAGCATTCCAGTTTTGACTCTTCAGGCATTCAAACTTATGAACTCTTGACTAATAAAGATGTTTGATATTTTTTCTTTTGTCTTGTATGGTGTAGTACAGTAGTAGAGTGGAAAATTTTGGATCCAAAACTTTTGGTAAAATTACATTTTCAGGTGCTTGAACTACTTTTGAATTCTGAGAAATAAAGCTATTCGGTTATCTCTTTTTTCATTGATTGATGCATATGGCTTTATTATTCAGGAACACCAGAAATGATAGAACTGGGTGAAATCCCGGAGTCTACTACTTTACTATTGCATCACAAATTATGTGAGGCTGAAATCTGAATACAAATTCATATCTATTACTTAATGCTCGATTTAAAATTCACTTTTAATGTCTCCGTCTCTTCATTGGGCATGATATTTCTTTATATTCATATGTAATTCTTAAGTACTCATTGACTTTGAGTTGAAAGCTAGCTCAATGCATTTAATTATTTTGTTTATTGTATCTTTTCATAACTCGAAGTCAATGACTACTTAAGAATTACACAGTTTTATGAAAAGAGTTAATACTTTTAAGAATTTATATTCTTATGTTAAAATTTTAAAATATTCAAAATTTTTTAAGACTAAACTAGGTATTACATGACTTTCTCCGTTTAGTTTTAACATTTGCATTAGAAGTAAAATCTTCTCTATTTACTCATCTCCAAATCCATAATGTCAACTGGAGTAATTAATAGGCACAAAATAATAGAGCTTTATCCAAACCATTAATCCAGTTTTTGACTAATCTATCATCTCACTGCAATTTATGAATAGTATCATTCTTTTAATCTTTCTTTACAATATATTTTCTATTAATAATTCAATTCCATCCATTTATTTTAAAAGAAGATGTAGTTATGTCTTATAATTTTTCTGTTACTATTTTTTTTTATTTGCATAATAGTATATTTAAATATAAAAGCTATATATCACTTGACTTTATGCACAGTGGATATTAAGTTATACTCTCGGAGGTAAAGAAAGTAACAGCACTTCAACAAATGATAAAACAATCATTGTTGATGTTAGTTAGTAACTGCCAGATTGCTCTGTTGATACAATTTCTTCTAGATCTTAATTTGAAATTACATAATTTTGGGAGAAGAGTTTACATCACTGGCTTATATATATATAAAGTTAAGTTAAGAGAAGGGGGGTATCATCTTTTTCTTGTCAAAATCTCTGTCATGTGTCTAGGCCTGATCGCTCTTCAAGACTGCTGTTTAACATCTGATTGGCTGTCTGAGAAACAACATTAAGTG
Source organism: Epiperipatus broadwayi (assembly GCA_028023455.1). NCBI lineage: Eukaryota > Metazoa > Onychophora > Udeonychophora > Euonychophora > Peripatidae > Epiperipatus > Epiperipatus broadwayi. The sequence goes on from JAQFVV010006342.1 coordinate 754,410, forward strand.
CATGTGAAAGACTGGCAACTTTCAATTTATTATCACCGAAAAGCATTGCTGAAAACCAGTAGCTAAAACTGAAGCTAAAATTTGGATAGGACCCTAACTCTAATTCATTTATTGATTATATATCATCTTTAATCAACTCTCATGATTTTTTTTAATCACCATATTAGTACTTTTTCAAACATATGATTCTACATGTGCATTGCCTGCAAATTAAGTCATAGTCAGGTGAATTTTAAAATTTTTTTCAGGATTTTTCTTAGTTGGAATACCTAATAAAATGATTCCCAAATTTTTAATGATACTAGTTAGAATATATTGATATGATGGTTATTGATGCACTGACTATAAAAGCAAGCAGTGTAATTAAAGCAGTCTGAACCAAGTACTGCATCCATGATTTACCTTCTATTTTAAAGACTTCCTCACCAACAATTTCAATAAGAGACTTTTCTAATTAAATGCCTTAATTCAGTGCTCATATTATTTAAATTTTAAGTATTATTGAATTTCAGAATTTTTTCCGATTCCTATATGTTTTTCTGTTACTTGTTTTTAAGATTAACAAAATCTATATATATAAAAGTTTTATTAATAATAATCATGATTATAGATATATGGTACAATACTTTGATACCTTACAAATCTATAATCACTATTAGTATTAAAACATTTTGAGTTATTTTTATGCTCTAGATTTAGTGTTATATTTTCTTTCTCTTTCAGAATTATGAAGACAGAAAAGTTGGTTAAAAATTTAAGTATTTTATTTGTTTATACACTTTTATTCAACTTACTCTGTTTGTCTGGATTAAATCTTATAACTAATTTTTCTTCTGTTTCTCAATTCTCATCTAATTACCCTCCTGTCTTCTTTGTTTTCAATTACTGTAAGCTTTCAACTTTCATTGTAGTCTTAAACCATTATTCATCATCATCATTATCAACCATTATCAATCCACTGCAGGATGAAGGTCTCTCCAAGTTTAATCCATCTTCTCCGATCTTTAGCTTCTCTTCTCCACATCACCCCTTCACACTTTCTTATTTCATCCATCCATCTCACATGTGGTCTCTTTCTGGGTCTTTTACAATCTCTTGGAATCCAGTTTAAAATTTCAATTGTCCATCTATTATCATCTCTTCTAACAATATGTCCAGCCCAACTCCACTTCAATCTTTTAATTTTTTCAATGTCAGTAACACCTGTTTGTTCTCTTACCCATACATTGCGTTTACGATCTCTTCTTGTTACTCCCAACATACATCTCTCCATACTTCTTTGAGTGGTCTGAAGTCTCTGAATTGCTCTTCTATTAAGTGTCCAAGTCTCAGATCCATAAGTAAGAACTGGTAAACCACATTTGTTAAAAACCTTCCTTTTCAAACACATAGGCATATTTCCTTTTAGTATCAAGTTATTTCTACCAAAAACACTCCAACCAAGTTTAATTCTATGATTAATTTCCTCCATTATGTTTCCATCTGTATTAATAATCTGACCAAGGTATTTGTAACTGTCAACTTCTTCTAATTCATCATAATCAATCTTTATTTTCATATTTTGAGCAAATCGATTAAACATTACTTTAGTCTTTTTAACATTTATCTTTAGTCCTACTTTCATCTGATAATTCCTGCAACATTTCCTGCAGATCTGAAGCATTATTTGCAAAAACAACTACATCATCTGCGAAATCTAAATGACTTAAATAATCACCATTTACTTTCACTCCTTTAGTTTCCCATTTTAATCCACAAAATACTTCATGCAGCACTGCTGTAAAAAGTTTTGGAGATATGGAGTCACCTTGTCTTACACCTTTCTCAATGTTGACTTTCTCAGTGTCATTATGTAATCTAATTGTTGCTGTTGCATTTTTATAAATATTCTTTAAAATATGACAATATCCTGGATCTATACCTTGATGATCTAATGCTTTAATCACTGAAGAAATGTTTATAGAATCAAATGCCTTTTCATAATCTACAAATCCTAAGCATAATGGCAACTCATATTCATTTGTCCTTTCTATAACTTCTCTCAATACCTGGATATGATCTACTGTACTAAAACCACTTTTAAATCCGGCTTGTTCTCTTGGTTGGTGGAAATCCAATGTTCTCTGTAGACGAGTAGTAATTATCTTGGTAAAAATTTTATATAAAACTGATAAAAGGCTGATAGGTCTGTAATTTCTAATATCTTCTTTATCACCTTTTTTAAATATTAATATTATTACTGCATTCTTCCAATCATCCAGTACATCTTTATCATTTAGACATTTGGTATATAACTTTGCTAAAAAATTTTCTATTTCTTCACCTGCTTCTTTTAATATATCAATTATAATTCCATCATTACCTGGAGCCTTTCCTTTCTTCATACATTTAATTGCATGTCTCACTTCTTCATTTAAAATTCTGGGCAATTTGGAAGATGTAATAGATATAGGAGGTACTTGTTCTTTATTACTATATAATTCTTGATAAAAATCTTCTACCAATTTCATGATGTCATCTCTCCTTTTAGTAATAATTCCATCTTTTTTTCTTATTGCAGATATAAATAAATTTCCTACCAATACCAAAATGTTGTTTTACATTTTTAAGACTTTTATTTTCTTCTACAGCTTTCCTTGCTAGTTCACAGTTATACTTTCTTATATCATTTTCAACTCTTTTCCGCACCATTTTACAAAATTCGAGATATTCAATTCTTTTTAATGCATCATTTTTGTATGTCTTCATATTCCTTCTTTTCTTCATAAATTCTCTAGTCTCAATAGAAATTTTATTGGAGATTGATGGTGTATTGGACAGAGTGGCAAGATTAGTTATACAACTTAATAGCAGATACCAAATGCAGATAATTCAGGTTTATGCCCCAACAAGTTCTCATAGTGATGAAGTAGTAGAAGATTTTTATATGGATGTACAAAAGGCTTTTGATCAGAGTAAACAACATTTTAAAATTGTTATGGGAGACTTTAATGCTAGAATTGGTAGACAAATGAAAGATTAAATTGCTATAGGTAATTTTGGTTATGGTAATAGAAATGAGAGAGGACATAGACTTGTGGAGTTTGCAGAAAAAGAAAAACTTTATATTATGAATTCATTTTTGGAGAAAAATGTTAAAAAGGAAATGGACATGGAAGCATCCAAATGAAGGTAAAAGCAGAATTGGATTATATTTTGACTAACAGAAAATACATATTTCAAGATTGTAATGTTCTTAATAAATTTAACACAGGAAGTGATCATCGATTAGTAAGGTGTAAGTTACGTGTTAATGTAAAACTAGAGAGACAAAAATTATTAAGGAAAACAATATTTACAGTTGATATTCCTAATCTTCAGAAACATTCTAATGAATTTAAATTAGAACTTACAAATCGGTTTCAAGTATTAGTAGATTTTGAACATGATTCAGATTTGAATGAAATTAATATGAAAATAACTGATACACTTTTGAAAACTGCAACAAAGATAGCTGGTAGAAAGAAAGAAAGAAACCATTATTACATATCAGAATATAATAAATTTGATTTCATTTGATATTTTTTTGTTTAGAAATGAAATAAATTCTAAAAAATCACATTTGACTTTTACAATTACTTTAAAAATTAGATTTTAATCCAAACAAAGCACCATTTCATCATTCAACTGTCAGGAGAAGCAGGTTGAATTTGTAGAATGAACAAAATCTTTGTTTGATATTTATATTTAAAATCTGAACTAATAATTATCAATATCTGGTAAATCTATCAACTTATTCTTTGAAAGTTTACATTTTTTAATAATCTTTATGATATTGCTATATTTTCTAAAGGACTATTAGTGATGATGTATTCTAAATGGATCATATTTGCCACCAATGTAATTTCAATGGTAATGTTACTCAGAAAAATATATTTTATGTTTAAAAATAAAACATTTCAGTAGAAAATAAATGTGTAATAATATATATTCTTGGTTTCTAATAATTATTGCACAATTATTATGCAAAAATAATCATAAACTTTCCAAAGAATCATTCTAATATTTTCTCAAAGTAATATCACAAAGGTCAAGATCTCAAGAATACAATGGATGCCATCACTGTGGAGTTTTGGAAGTTTAGAATTTCCCATATTTTCAAATATCCTGGCATCTTTAAAAAAATTGAAATTATAATATTAGAAAACATGAATTTGAATGCTCAAAGAAAAATCTCTCAATAGAGGGTCATACATGCAAATTGAATTTTTTTCTGGCATCGAAACCATGCCTGAATGAATAGTGGAGTTAAAACTTTTTATACATGTGTATTCCTGATGACAACACATTTTGTTTTTGAGTTTGGAAATAATTTAGCAAAAATTTTGTGAAAATTTAACATTTTAAATTTTATATGTAATATTAATGCTAGCAGTATCAGAAGCACTCCGTTTAATTTAAAATTGAATGATTTGTTAAAAACTGAAAAATTAGTGACAATTTTTAATTTTACTTCAGATTCATTTTAGACATATGCAATTTCATTTAATATTTTCAAAATATAACTTAAATAAATTTATCATTTTGATAATTCAATATTACATATTTGAAATTAAAAGTAGAAAATAAAAATTATAAAAAAATTTTGAAAAAATGTTTTTATTCGCATAAAATCACTAAAAAAATTTAAAAAAAATTTTTTTTTTCAATTTTCATAAATAAAAATATGGAGCATTCATTGTTAGAAATGTTCTTAGTTATATTTTACATAAATGGCAATTAAATATTATTGTTATGTTAAATTGTATAAGAAACACATAAAAATAAAACCATGTTTTAATTGTGAAAGCTGAAGAAAATTTATCATTTGGCTTTTAGTGCATTTATATCTTTAAAGACATTTTTTTTTAAAAAAAAAAAAAAACCTAAACAAAACATATTTATATTTTTTGTTTATTTTTTTTATAATTTTCTATCTAGAAACTCAAAATATTATTAATATATATATATAAGGAAATGATTAAAATATCCATCAAATTTTTTATTATAAAGACATTTTGAATATCCTTTTATAAAAAAACATTGAAGACACTACATCTGCAAAACTGCTTTGTACTGAGTGACATGATGTTAAGCGAAAAGTAAAAGAAGCATACTTTATAGCAGAGGACTCTCTCACTATTAATCATAAGGATGCATGTTTTGCGATATCTAAAAGATGGTCTTAGTGACTCATTTGCATATAATTTGCATATCAGATTTATTTATATAATGATTTCAAAGAAGGGATCATAACTGGCTATGAATATGAGAAGTACATCTTCTTGAAAGCACTCAGCCATTTAATTTAATTTTCAATTTGTTGTTATAGCTTTACATTAGAAGTGTGAAAGCACGATTTAATAGTATTATATCCAGGTATATGTTTTAAATACGCAAACATATTCATAGTCATTTTTTCATATTTTACATTTGTATATCGTAAAGGTCTGGATTCCCTGAAGGAATCAAGATGGTCACATCTAACTCTAATTGGATTTAGGGTCTTCATATAGGGTACTATAAATGATAGAATTTAATTTTAATCCAAGATTGAATCCATTTCAAACAAGATAATTTAGAATTAAATATTTAATATAGATGCAACATAGACTAATTGATTCAATCTTCACCATGGTTGATTGTTCCATTATGCTCAGTACTCAAACTCAGGGAAGTTTTTACATTTAACTCTTTTCAGGGGTTTCCATCAATATCCTACAGTAGTAATAATATTTCGTATAATCTCAATAGATTTTTAAAATTAATTTCAACCATGTTATCAGGATATTAAATTAGTATGATGTATGTGTATGTGTATTCAATCTTATTTTGTTTCAGAAAATAAATAAATAATTTAAATAAATCAGACCTTCTTGAATTTAAAGTAAACTTTAACATATTTATTAACAGTTAACAATTTAAATTTATTTTATATAACAAATTATTATTATTATTATTATTATTATTATTATTATTATTATTATTATTATTATTATTATTATTATTATTATTATTATTATTATTATTATTATTATTATTATTATTATTATTATTATTATTATTATTATTATTATTATTATTATTATTATTATTATTATTATTATTATTATTATTATAAGGGCTTTATATATATTTCTGCTATTTTATGATATCAAATTAAATAGTACCTTCCCATATCCCCAATAGTTGATATGTATCATAACATGAACAAATTTTAATAAGTTATAAAACAATAAATGAAATTTTATAATTAAAAAAAAATTATAATAATACTAACTAGCTAAATTTATTTCAATTAATATATGTATAAATGATGATCATATATTATCCAATCCTTATGAGGGAATTCCAATTTTATGAGATTCTCTTCTATGTATGGTCATTATTAAGAAATAAAAGACCTTTCATGCAAGAATGTTAATCATTTACACAAAGAATAATAAACAAATATTACTATATTAATTAAGTTAGTAATAAACAAAAATTTTCTGTCCTGTCATGAATAAAATTAATATGATGAACAATAACATCTTATCTCCATATTAAGTCTACTTGTTTACCTTGGTCATGTCACTTTACAGGGAAGACCTAAATTTTATTAAATAATAAAAATATTTAACTCAATGATCTTTCCATTTCTCTTCATCTAATAATTTTTTTAAATGGACTATTTCAATGTAAATGGATTTTAGAAATAAAGGAAATAAAATTAGATGTCTGAAGCTGATAACACACAGAGATATGATGTATTAAAGTTTGATGGTATTTTCCTATTCCTTTCCATAATGAGATTAATAATGTTCATTAAGGATAAAGTTTATTATTCTTTGGTCATCAACCATCAATAGGCAGCCTGAATATTCCATTGTTTAGAATTCCCCTTCTCGTGTGATATTGGCATTTTCTTCCACAAATTATGTCATTAATAATTGAAGTTTCATTTTAAATTATATAGATGAAGTATGCATATATTTTAGGCATTTTGGTAGGAATAAGTAATTACATTATTTTCAGTTAAAACAATAGCATTTGATCCTATGGCAAGTGGTTTTTACTCATGATGCATTTTCTATACTTATTAACTTCTTAAAATAATTAAGTTTAAATATATAAATGTTTTTGATGAAATTTATCTTCTTTAGAATTCTAGTTTAAAATGATCTCATGAGTTTCTCTAATTAATAAACAAAAATTATTTATAATTTCATTTTGAAATTATAATTAATGATACTACTTTTTTATTGAGTGAGATTAGAGTTCTGTTCTAATAAAAAAATTATCAATAAGAAAATTTGTTCAAACTATTGATCCATCTTTAATATGTTCAGAATTTGAACACAGCAAAATGATTATGCCTAGTGACTAGTTCATTGGCAAAAGATAGAATTAATTTGGAAATTACTTGATCCAGCTTTTACAATAGAATTGACTTCCAATAGCATGTGTTGAATACACTATTTGATTTCACAATTTTTTATTGTATTATTGTTAATTGTATTATAATTAATAGTTGTATAATTGAATTCTAATTTTATTTCCTTTGTATTTAGTTGCTAAGATGTGACTTGACATAAGGTTATCTCTATGTTTGACATTTTGATTAGCGATTTTAGTAAATTTTAAATAATCATTATATATATATAAATGATTTACTAAAATAATTATTTTAATATTTCCTTCAATTTAAAATAAATATTTATTTGAATGAATTTTTGTCATCAATGTTTTTATAATTTAACCTTTAAGTTATATATCTGTGTATATATATATATTTGAATGTAAAAGGAGAATGCATATACATATATATGAGTAGTTTTACGTACTCTCACAATATGCATGTGTGTGAACTTGCTATTAAGATTTTTGCTGTTGCATAGGAATTCATTTTAAGACATAACTACAATAGAGATTGCAATATTAATAGAATTCCAGAAAATCACTCCTTATATTATCTGTTCATTGTAGCTTACACATAAATAAATGTGTTTAGGACTAATTCATTCCAAGTTCATAGCTTAGAGTAGAAGAAATATAACACAAAATCAAAAATATAAATGTATATCAAGTGTTGCTCACACAGTACAGTTTAATTTTAATGAAAAATAAAATAAAATTTAAAAGCATAAAACAAATCCATAAAGAAATATATCCTAATAAAATTCATAGAAAGTTTATTTAGTCATATTATTTGCAAAACTTCCACTTTCTTGCTTAGAAATTACTTTTTTCTAAGCCTGTATTCTGCCTCATAATGAAAATTAAAATCAATCTTCTAAAAGTAAAAAACACTCTTGTACTTATAAAAGTCTATTTATTTTTGTTTTGTTTTTCATTTGAAAACTGTTTTTAATGCCATTAATTAACTTTTCACTGAAATGCCCTGCCCATTATATTCTATATCAGCCAAGGACATTCATCATAGCATTTTCTTTAGTTGATAATTATAATTTTTTTTATTTGGATTTATTCTACTGATGTCACATTCTAATACATAGTAAAATAAAATTGTTTCTTAAAAGCAAAAACAAATTTATGCTAATAAAAAATCACTTTACTTTTGTTTTCTCATTTGAAATTTGTTTTTCACAGTGCAAATTAATATATTAACCTAGTTTTTCAGAAAGGCCCGGAAATGTTTTGTGCATACAATTTCTATATCAACAATGATATTTGACATGGCAATTTTATTTGATGACAATTTTTCAGCTTTTTCACTTGAATTTTTTTTTCATGATAATGTTAATCGGGTTTTTGATTCAAATTATCAAGCTTACACAAATGTGATGTGATTGGTACTCCCCAAACTGCTTGCAGCACCATATCTGATTCAATGCATATGTTATATTGCTATTCACCATAAAATTTAGGTCACTAATGTATCTGGATCATCAGTTATAACGTGTGAAAGTGTGTTTCATACCCTCACGAATTATTTTAAATACTCTTCCATTCCCTGCCATATAAATTTTGAACTTCACTATCATTTTTTTTTCGAATTTAAGTCTGTAAATGCATGCAACACTATCAAACTGATATGCTAGAACTTTAAAATGTTTATAATAAATACCTAAACTGTCACTAAGTAACACATGTTCTAATTCAGAAATGAGCTGCAGATTGCTTGGAGAAGAACCAGTCACTTTTTCACTGGTCTATACTATATATGGCCAAAGTTATGATATATATACGCAACATAATAATTAAAGAATAATAAAAAATACGGAAATTTATTTTTTATGTCTAAATTATACATAAATAAATAATTGAATTAATTGGTTAGCTTAACCACGTGGCAAAGATGTTTACCATTTTATTGTTTACTGTATGTATTTACATTTGCTGTGTAAATCTTAATTTAATTTGGTGTTCATTGTACAATATGTTTGCATTACGAGTCTAATCGTATTAGACTCATTATATAATTTTTTCAAATATGAGTTTTCAAAATTCTTCTCAGAAAAAAACTAAATGAAAAGTTTGAAGTTAATGCACACAATTTAAAGATTTATTCTAAACTGTAAAATGTTTAATGTAATTTTAAATTTTTAAACGAAAAAAATTGTCGCAACTTAACAGTTTAATGCCCTAGTAATTCTTTGTTGAAATTATTCATAATTTGATATTTACTATCATTTTTTAAAATGTAACTGTTATAGTCCTTTCTTCTCTCAGAAGTGAACTATTCCAGATGCCTCCTTATCTGATCGGATTAAGCATTGTTTGCCACAGGCCAATAGGCTGATGTATAGATAAAAACATAGCCAATGATTATTACAGGCCAATAAGCAACGATGCTTGCTGAATCCGGAGGTTTTCAATAAAGTCAGAGATCTGGGTATAAATAGTCAGCCTTTTGTGAGAATCAGGAAAGAACGTGTCTAACCTGAAAAGACTCTTTGCGTTCTCCCAGGGAAGCTCTGCTAACCCAAACAGCAGCAAGTATTCTCTTTGATAGCACTACGCTATTTTGTCTACGCAGCTAGGCAAGTCCCACAGAGACCGACGCTGCTAAGACCACTCTTGGCTTGAGGCAAGCTGTCTTGTACAGCTGGAAGAGTCATAGACCCTACCCGTGAGGCAAGCCATCAGGATGTGTCTGGAAGCGGTAGGCAGAACCCAGAGTTTACGTTAAACTCCAATATTCAACTTGTATATATTGTATTGTATATATTTGTACATAATAATAAATATATTAATTGTAATACTTGTTTCAGTATTATTTTACATTATTTACTGTTGGTTGTGACTGTAATCCAGACCAAACACAACAGTAACTTTTATTTTTTGAACAACTTTTATAAAAGTTTTGCCATTATTATTTTTTTAAACTTTGATCTAATTTAATAAACTTTCTTATAACTAAACGGAAGTCGTGAAATAAAATTCACAATTTAAATTAATGATGAATCGTTCGTGAATAATTCAATCTGAATGTTTTACTGACTAAACGATTCAAGTGAACTTATCTGTTGAAAATTAAGAAATCATTTTCTTTAGCCAAATAGTTTCCCTTACAAATAATTTAGATTTTCTAATTTTGAAACGTCAATTTGATTAATACACTTATATGCCTCTAGATCAGGGATGGGCAAGGTTTTTTCAGCCAAGGGTCATTTGGATGTGCGACCACACAAAATTATCGACTTAAAAATTAGCCTGCTATATTTGAATGAAAAATTTAATTAATTTATGTTTCAAATGTACTTTATTCATTCTTTGGAAAGAAAATATTGGTTACACTTATTTACTTTTTTTTTTTACAACATTAATTAAATCATAGACGCTAGGTACAGCAAATCAATCAACACCCCCCCCTCCAGATATTATTATTGAGGCAAGCATGTCATGCTATAGCTTTGAAGATTGAGAGAGTCTCCACCAGATTTCTATATATACCTTGTATTCTGAAACTTTTCTATTTCTTTCTCTTATTGTTTCTAGTTTATTTCTAAAAGCAATTAGTGGTCTTCTTGAATTGTTTTCATAGACACATGCATCTTGTGCACCATATAGCAGAAAGAACAAAGATATTAGCACATACATTCGAAAAAAAGAGCAAATAAATCCCTTAAATATATATCCAATATTTATATTTTGATTCTTAAATATGACTGGTACTTCCCCCTGATCTAATCAAAGCTGGGACGCAAGAAATAATTGTGAGGTTGGGTTTCGGACTCCCTTTTACAAAGACCACAGCAATTATCTATTGATAGAATCTGTCTTTTACATTTGTAAAAAAAAAAAATTGATATGTAATACTTCTAAGTTGATCTTACTCAGAAAATCAAAGAATTTAGACTCAAGTCATCAATATCTAAATTTGTGACATAGTTGTTTATTTGTAAATTCAAGTATAGACTTTTTGTGAAGTTTTGTGGCTGGGAAAGGTAATAAGTACACTTGCTAATATTGATATTTACTCTTTGGGGGAATATAGACAAGTTTTTGTGTTTCTAGGATTAAGTCTCTAATGGCCTTTAAATATCCTGTAAGTGGAGATGCTCTATCTATAGGTGTGATTTTAAATGCTATTTCCAGGTAAGGAAACATCTCAGTACATCTTGAGATGATATTAAGTGATTTTTGTATTTCAAATTCTTTTATTAAATATAGATCCAGGCCATTTCTTGCTAATAGACATTAGAGCTTTCTGATTGAGATTGATTAAATTCTTCTACCCGAGAGAAGTTTTCCCAGTAGTGTATGACTATGGTTAATAAATTTCTTTGCAAATTTTATTATTGGTATATAATATATCATTGGCTGCAGAAAGGAGTTTGCTATTAACTGAAAGGAGACCCTTTGATTCCTCTTGGAGGCCTTAAAGGAACCGAGCAGGGCAAATTCCTAATGTCCACTCCATACGTTCTTGTCGTTGCAGCTGTTATTACTATGTGATTATTCATATAGTATACGAACATGGATGGGCTGCTCACCAACATGCATTAGCCAGCATGGTGAGTTTATTGGCTTTTTACCTCTGAGTTTAAGATCAAGAAACACCATGGTCTTTCTTCTTAGTGCCTGATAAGGCAGAATGAATGTTTGTGTAAATGATAAATATTTTTCCAATACATATATACAATTATGACAGACAAAAATAAAGCATGGCCCTTATTCCCAGGAGGCTGTAAAGTCACTAACCAAGGCAGCAGTTGGTGGCCGAAGGCGGAGGGTGCTAAGAATCCCCTGATTGCGGACCCAGGCTGCCATTTGATGATGACTTTTTATTTAGGTACTTACAACTGCAGATCACTTTCAAGTGAAGGAAGATTGCAAGAATTGAAGAACTGTCTTATATTAAATGGGACATTATTGGACTTTGTGAAGTTAGAAGAAAAGGAGAAGAAACAATTGATTTAAAAAGTGGACATATACTCTATTATAAAGGCACACATATTGGAAATACAAGTGGAGTAGGATTCATTATAAATAAAAAGTGGAAGAACAATATTGTGGAGATTGATGGTGTATCGGACAGAGTGGCAAGATTAGTTATACAACTTAATAGCAGATACCAAATGCAGATAATTCAGGTTTATGCCCCAACAAGTTCTCATAGTGATGAAGTAGTAGAAGATTTTTATATGGATGTACAAAAGGCTTTTGATCAGAGTAAACAACATTTTAAAATTGTTATGGGAGACTTTAATGCTAGAATTGGTAGACAAATGAAAGATGAAATTGCTATAGGTAATTTTGGTTATGGTAATAGAAATGAGAGAGGACATAGACTTGTGGAGTTTGCAGAAAAAGAAAAACTTTATATTATGAATTCATTTTTGGAGAAAAATGTTAAAAAGGAAATGGACATGGAAGCATCCAAATGAAGGTACAGCAGAATTGGATTATATTTTGACTAACAGAAAATACATATTTCAAGATTGTAATGTTCTTAATAAATTTAACACAGGAAGTGATCATCGATTAGTAAGGTGTAAGTTACGTGTTAATGTAAAACTAGAGAGACAAAAATTATTAAGAAAAACAATATTTACAGTTGATATTCCTAATCTTCAGAAACATTCTAATGAATTTAAATTGGAACTTACAAATAGGTTTCAAGTGTTAGGAGATTTTGAACATGATTCAGATTTGAATGAAATTAATATGAAAATAACTGATACACTTTTAAAAACTGCAACAAACATAGCTGGTAGAAAAAAGCAGCAATTGACTAATAAAATTTCTACTGAGACTAGAGAATTTATGAAGAAAAGAAGGAATATGAAGATATACAAAAATGATGTATTAAAAAGAATTGAATATCTCGAATTTTGTAAAATGGTGCGGAAAAGAGTTGAAAATGATATAAGAAAGTATAACTGTGAAATAGCAAGGAAAGCTGTAGAAGAAAATAAAAATCAAAAATGTTAAACAACATTTTGGTATTGGTAGGAAATTTATATCTGCAATAAGAAAAAAAGATGGAATTATTACTAAAAAGAGAGATGACATCATGAAATTGGTAGAAGATTTTTATCAAGAATTATATAGTAATAAAGAACAAGTACCTCCTATATCTATTACGTCTTCCGAATTGCCCAGAATTTTAAATGAAGAAGTGAGACATGCAATTAAGTGTATGAAGAAAGGAAAGGCTCCAGGTAATGATGGAATTATAATTGATATATTAAAAGAAGCAGGTGAAGAAATAGAAACAATTTTAGCAAAGTTATATACCAAATGTCTAAATGATAAAGATGTACCGGATGATTGGAAGAATGCAGTAATAATATTAATATTTAAAAAAGGTGATAAAGAAGATATTAAAAATTACAGACCTATCAGCCTTTTATCAGTTTTATATAAAATTTTTACCAAGATAATTACAACTCGTCTACAGAGAACTTTGGATTTCCACCAACCAAGAGAACAAGCTGGATTTAAAAGTGGTTTTAGTACAATAGATCATATCCAGGTATTGAGAGACGTCATAGAAAGGACAAACGAATATGAGTTGTCATTATGTTTTGGATTTGTAGATTATGAAAAGGCATTCGATTCTATACACATTTCTTCAGTGATTAAAGCATTGGATCATCAAGGTATAGATCCAGGATATTGTCAGATTTTAAAGAATATTTATAAAAATGCAACAGCAATAATTAGATTACATAATGATACTGGAAAATCAACATTGAGAAAGGTGTAAGACAAGGTGACTCCATATCTCCAAAACTCTTTACAGCAGTGCTGCAAGAAGTATTTTGTGGATTAAAATGGGAAACTAAAGGAATGAAAGTAAATGGAGAGTATTTAAGTCATTTAGATTTCACAGATGATGTAGTTGTTTTTGCAAATAATGCTTCAGAGCTGCAGGAAATGTTGCAGGAGTTAGCAGATGAAAGTAGAAAAGTAGGACTAAAGATAAATGTTAAAAAGACTAAAGTAATGTTTAATCGATTTGCTCAAAATATGAAAATAAAGATTGATTATGAAGAATTAGAAGAAGTTAACAGTTACAAATACCTTGGTCAGATTATTAATACAGATGGAAACATAATGGAGGAAATTAATCATAGAATTAAACTTGGTTGGAGTGCTTTTGGTAGAAATAACTTGATACTAAAAGGAAATATGCCTATGTGTTTGAAAAGGATGGTTTTTAACAAATGTGTTTTACCAGTTCTTACTTATGGATCTGAGACTTGGACACTTAATAGAAGAGCAATACAGAGACTTCAGACCCCTCAAAGGAGTATGGAGAGATGTATGTTGGGAGTAACAAGAAGAGATCGAAAACGCAATGTATGGGTAAGACAACAAACAGGTGTTACTGACCTTATTGAAAAAATTAAAAAGATTGAAATGGAGTTGGGCTGGACATATTGCTAGAAGAGATGATAATAGATGGACAATTGAAATTTTAAACTGGATTCCAAGAGATTGTAAAAGACTCAGAAAGAGACCACATATGAGATGGATGGATGAAATAAGAAAATGTGCAGGAGTGTTGTGGAGAAGAGAAGCTAAAGATAGGAGAAAATGGATTAAACTTGGCAAGACCTTCATCCTGCAGTGGATTGATAATGATGATGATGATGAATATATCATTCTAGTCACAATTAGCAAGTAGTATAATGAAACTGGCATATATATAGAGAGAAGATTTTGTTAGGGAGCTAATTATATGTTTTATTTTATTTGTTTGCTGTTTTTGAATACTTGTTCTTATTGATGTAGGATTAAAGTAAAAAGGAAAACCTAAAAAAAGACTGGGTTTTCCATCACAATATTCTATAATATTGCATTCTATGTAAATTTGCCATGCACTTGATTTTTCCATATTAAACATGAGTTTGAATTTGTCAGTGTATTGTTTTAGCAATTTTATTATAAGAATTTGTTTTCTGGATGATAAGAAAAATGCAATATCATCCATGTAAGCAACACACAATACTGATGTATAAGTCTGGGATATATAGGCCTGTCTTTTTTTTTTTCGATGGCTGCTAGTAATGGGTTTATGTATATTGAGAAGTGTGCTCAATGGAGAACATTGAGGTATAGAACAATTGGGGATAATAGGTAGTGATGTTCATCCTGAAGCAAATTTGTCAAGACATAAAGGTAAGCTTTGGGTATATTCGTTTCAGCTAGAGTGTTAATCAGAATGTCAATAGAAACTGTTTCAAATGCAGATTTAATATCTTGCTAATCACATCAGGACTATATTTTTTCTTTAGCTGTGTCAATAACAGTTCTAAATATAAAGGCTATTTAGTTAGTGGATGAGGCCTTTTTTTGAAAATTGACATTTAGAGAGCATACATAAAATGTATGATTCCATTCTATCTTTTAGATCAGCCTCCAATACCTTGATTCCAAATGGACTCATTGAAATTGGTCTTAGTTTTTCAATGGTTGATATCTTTTTTAAAAAAAAAAGTTACTAGTGATATAGGATATAAATTTTGTATTGTATATATTTCTTTTGATAGGAAATTTGCTAGATTTTCTGGGTAATTGGAGGTAAAGCAATTTAAGTATAGCTATACAAAGCGAGGTATCTCATGAAGGCCAGGATGGCAAGGTTCAGCTATGAATTCTAGTTTCCTTGTAAATTCATTTGGGAAGAATTTATCTTCTTTTGACTCACCAAAAGGCTTTTTTGCAAGGATATAAGAATTGTCAGATTGCAACCTATCCCTATAATACAAATAGGCCAGTTCCAACATATAAATCTACTAACTGTCCCTGTTTACATTTGGATAGCTGTTAGCACTCTGATTGAAGGAGGGTGACCCAAGTCCCACCTGACATAATTTCTAGACCATATATGAGTTTATCCAATAAATATTCTCCTCTTCTTTATTGCTAGATATTATTTGAGTGTTATTCAGATGTGCTTAAAATAATATACTTGTGTGAAATAAAGAAACAATTTCAGAATTTTATTTCCTGCAATTGTTTGCCATGTATTTCATAATTATTCAATTACCGATCGTAAGACTGCCAAATAACCAACCAGAATGCAGATACAATGCATGTGTGAACCTCTGATGATGAAAAAATATTTATTATATTGCATTAGATCCTTTTTTTCTTTTAAAACAAGTTAACCACAAGGGTTTACGTTTTGAAATTACTAACTTTGTTATTATATTACATCATGTGTTATAACAGACCTGCTTACAATTATACATTTGTGTGAAATAAAGAAATGATTTCAGAATTTTATTTCCTGCAATTCTTTGCTGTGCATCATTTTGAATAAATGTAGATTCTTATACATAAATAAATTTACATTTGTGCATGAAAAAATAAGACACCCCCCCCCCCCCCAATAAGCACAAGGGTATGTTTTGGAACAAAAATTAATTACATTCAAATATCAGCCTTTCAAGCTAATTGAGCACGCGCCTTATGAGAGTGTTAAATAAATGAATACTTTCCTCTTCAATCCAAGATATAGTATTTATGCAGGAATAAATTCTAAGCAATTTCATTGACATCATTCAGTCAACAAACATCTTAAATAGTAATTTAAAGTGAGATTCTACTCATGCTCTCCTCGACAGTTCTTCAGATTTGCTCATATAAAAGAATTTGAGTTGTAGGAGTAAGAGGATCCTTTTTATTCCTGCATAAATACTATATCTTGGATTGAAGAGGAAAGTATTCATTTATTTAACACTCTCATAAGGCACGTGCTCAATTAGCTTGAAAGGCTAATATTTGAATGTAATATAATTGTAAAACACGGCGCTTGATAAAATAATTACTTATTTACTCATAACAAAAATTAATATAAAACAGTGTCTTATTTTCAGAGAAACATGATATATATATAGAATAGATATAACTCTTCAGTAAAGGTGTCTAAATTAAAATATTTTATCACATATTTTTATATATGCATCTACTTTCACAAATAATAAAAAAATATATTTAAAATGTTATAATTTGAAAAAATATTAAATAATATATTACCAACATAAAAATCTATATATGAAATAAACATAATAGAAATAATGCTACAAAACTGCATGCCTATCCATTTCAAACCATGTATAAAACATTTATCCTAAGTTCAAATCCCTCTATTTAGTAAACATTCAGTATACTAAATGAATAAGTTAATTATGTATATATATAGGTTGTGATGAAAACTTTTGGTACTATTTAATAACAGAATGAAAAGAGACACATTATATATTAGTTTGCTTATATTTCAATTAATAAGTAAATATTAATGAGTCTTAAAAAGTGATTAAGCAGCAGAAACTGCATTGATTTAGTTATGTGCACAAGGCACAACTTCATTCTGAATCATGTCAACATCACTAAAAAAAATTTTTTTTTCTTTTTTTTTTTTGAGCATTTTCTGGTTCTCTAAATTTCAAGGTCAAATTTTTTTAAAGAAATATAGTATACTGTACATCCTGAATGAGTTAAGAACATTGGTCACTCAAGGGTGCCACTAGGCTACTTAATAAGACTAAAAAATTTATTTGGGGTGACCAAATATTCATTAATGATGATGAGCAGACCTAACAAAATAAATTACTTGCCCCTGACCCTAGCTCAGTTCATTAATAAACAGATACAGTAAATAAACACCAGCCAAATTTAAATAAATAATACCAAAACCCCATTGAAATAAAATAAAATAAAATAGTATTCATTTGTGGATGGTTTGACATTAGGAGAGACCCATTAGTGCCATTGTTCCAGGACTATAATTATAAAACTACTATCCCAGAAAATAAAACATTTTCCCAGTTTGATAAATTATCTTATTAAATGCTCATTATATTCCTTATACACTAAGACCATCCTTCCTTGTTATTATTCTAACCCAGGAAAACATACAAATGTGCTAAGACACAATGCATTGCTATGGAATCCTAGCTATGCAAAAGAGAGATTGTAGACATAGATCAAGCCATCTTGTTGCATCCAAACACCCATAGCCATGTGCATTTAATCTATATGCAGACTAAGATAGCTCACATAAGTCTGACTTTTATATATTAATACCTTTTCACATATATAACTGAAGCACATTTTAAAGCAGATGTTATTATCAAATCTCGAAAAACAATAGTTTATGGATTTCTGATTAATTTTCTTTAAGGAAAAACTCATTTGCTATAAGTATTGTGAATGTTAATAATAATAACTAATTACTAAGCTGGTCTATTTTAAAATATGAAATATTTGTTTTTTGATAGTATGAAGTTTCAAAACTATACTAAAGTCTATTAATTGCATAAATCAATATCTATCATAATAATACATAAATATCTAATACATAATGACTTATTAGTTATAAAATTACTTAACAAAATTACTAGCAAGGGTTTTATAATACATATATTTCTAAATCAACGATTACTGTTAAAATGTGCATATATGTTAAGAAAATAATTAGTATACCAACACTTGACTTATTATGGTACATGAAAGTTTATATTACTGCTAAATTCATCAAGGTTGTGCTTTTTCTTCCTGTCATTTATTTAAGAAGTAGTTACCTTTGTCCATTTTATAGTTGTAATTTTCTGGGTGGTCAACTGAAAGTCTTCTTTGCAGGTTGACTTTAGAAAATCAGCTTTCTAAGGATTTATGATTTTTTTATGACATTTAACAAAGGTTCAGCATAAAGTATGGAGTTCATCTTGGTAAGATGCTTAGCCAAGCATATTTTGAAGAAAACCACTAGAAATAATGTTATTTCATTTTACTACTGCAAACTTCTTGTCATGATCTATTGGTATCAATAATTTTGGTAAAAAAGCTAGCAAAAATTGAAGCTTGTCACACAGAATGAAGAGCTCCAGTAACTGTAATATGATCTTGACTAGTAAAGTTGAAAAAATCTGATAAATCAATGAAGGAATCTATTGAATGAATCAATGAATGAATGACAATAGATTTTGGGGAACTTTTCTCACACACAAATTTTTCTACTATTTTCTAGATTAACATCTTAAAATAGCCAGGTTTTTAATTAATTAATAAGTCAAGTTTCTAACTAATTAAAGTAGGACATTTTTACATTTCACACTAATTAATTCCATTAAGTCTTATCTGAACAATGATTAACTTTTACATTTTACTACAACAGATTGCAATATTTTTTAGGTTAAGCATTGTTATAGAATTTTGAAAATTAATCTTATATAAAAGATAAGAAATGTATTTACAAAGTTTATTTTTTTGGAAAAAAAATTTACATTACTTTTAGTAAATAAGAAAATTATTTTACTGATTCTTGTGTGTGTGTGTGTGTGTGTGTGTGTGTGTGTGTGTGTGTGTGTGTGTGTGTGTGTGTGTGTGTGTGTGTGGTATGGAGTAGGATAGAGAAGAATATGCGGGGAAATAGGGTGGA
Organism: Epiperipatus broadwayi; assembly: GCA_028023455.1. Classification (NCBI taxonomy): domain Eukaryota; kingdom Metazoa; phylum Onychophora; class Udeonychophora; order Euonychophora; family Peripatidae; genus Epiperipatus; species Epiperipatus broadwayi. The sequence goes on from JAQFVV010006342.1 coordinate 774,274, forward strand.
AAATGAAAAGGGAAGCTAATGTGGCTAACAGGTTTCACTGGGCATAATGGCTGAGAGATTCCTAACTCTGAGAAAGGAGAAGCCATAGTGCATCACATTGTCTGCACTTTTATAACACACATTTAATATAAAACTAAATTAACAAACTTTCTAAATTAATTTACAAGTAGAAATTTTAGCTGAACCCACTTATTTGTCTAATACATATTTGAAAATATAGCAACATGTAAATGCATAATATATATATATATTGGGGAAGGAAATGTCTCACAAGACTAAAACACTATATTAACGATGAAATTATATAACAATAAAATATATTTAATAATTAATTTTAAATGTCAACTTAATATAATGAAATCATGGAAATTAATATGTAAAATAAATGTGTATAAAATTACATAACAGCTGTATCCATATATTTTATGTGTTTATTTAATAATGCAATAAATTTATTTTAAATAGTTTTAATGAGTATCATTTAACTTTTAAATATATATGTGGGCAATTATTGTGATTATATATATACACACATAATACAAAATCTTTATAGAAGAATATAAATATAAATTGTTTTAAAAACAATAAGAATTCTTATGTATAGAATATAATAAACAAATATTTCTGTCTACACTTATAAATAATAATAAAAAAAACGTGGCTGTTGTTACTGACAGAGACACTAATATTTTATATAATATTAAAAAAATAAAGAATACATAAATGCCTAGCACTTTTGACTTATCAAGGCAATAAACTATATAGAAAAACTAATCAATAAACATCAAAATGGCTATTATGTAGATCAGGATGAACTAATAGAAGAACTAGTCAATTTACAATTTACTGCATAAGGAGTATTTTTGATTACATACGATTCTTTAATTTTACATTTTTCATCCTGCATTTCATGATAACAAAATATCATTTATATTACTTCAACAAAAGCTTATTTATCTTTAGCTATTTTATGCAAACTAAATTAAAATATAAGGTTAGAAGGCAGAAAATATTTTATTATTTATGTGGCAATTAAGCATCAATAAATGCCTTTTTATAATGATTACTTTTACATGATCACCATTTCTTATGCTTGCTTATAACTGTTATTAAAACAGGCAAAAACTCTCCATACAGTATTGCCTTTCAGTGCAAGCCAGAGTAATCAATGAATTCCAGAAGAAGCATTGGATCTGAGAGCACTGTACCTTGATCTTAGGATCTAATGCAACCCTCCAGTAGCCACCTTTTATATCTACTTAACTACAAAGCTATGAGTCTTAAATTTAAGACTCATAGTTTTGCAGTTAAGTAGATATAAAAGGTGGCTGCAGGAGGGTTGCATTAGATCCTAAGATTTAAGTACAGTGCTCTCAGATTCAAGGTCTTAAGACTCATAGTTTTGTAGTTAAGTAGAGATAAAAGGTGGCTGCTGGAGGGTTACATTAGATACTTGGATCTAGGTGCAGTGCTCTGAGATCCAAGGCTCTTCACTGACAAAGGCCACAAGCCAGAAACTAGTCAGGGGATATTGGATGAGTAGGCACTATATGGGGATTTTATGCACAAGCCTTCTGGCATCCATTAATTATTCTGACTTGCATTGAGGGGCAATACTGCATGGATAGGTTTTGCCTGTTTTAATAATTACTTTCACTGATTCAGCACTATTTATTCAAATTAATCTTTCTTTTGCATGCATAATTCATTTTTTTAATTTTGAATATTTTTTAAAAGATTACTAATTCAATTGAATTGATATTTTTACACTGTTATACACGTTGTTGATAACACACACACACAATTATTATTCAAGACTTCAGTAGCAAAGCCATTCCTCTTGAAGGGCATTGTTAATCAAAAACTACTCTGCTTAGCCAGAAATGTTAATTACTTTATTGGCAACCTGGCTGCACATTTTCGTAGTCATTAATAAAAATATAAACTCCTTAGGCAGTTGTTACTATGAAAAATATTCGGTGCCAATATAGTGTGCCCTCGACGCCATTTTGAATTTTATAATTCACCAAAAATCCCCCCTGAAACATTAAAATAATAAATGACATTTATTATCAACATGTTGTTTCAAAAAAAGACAAAGGTTATTAAAAAATCAAAATGCAAAGTTTGCAATTGTCATCGAGTAATTAAAAATCAAAAGCCTAATTTTGATCAATATTTAACATTTAATAAAAAATCAAAATCAAATAATGTGAGTAAATACTTTGCATTAACATATATTATCTCAATTTACATAAATCTTTCAAAAATCAAAATGCAATTCACATTTGCTATAAGGCTATGAAAGAAATGAAAAAGCAATTTATGTTTTCTACTTTAAAAAACCTAATTAACCTACTTTTCTTTAATATGCCAAAATATTATAACTTATAAAATACGAAATACAGCATATAATTTTTACAAATGATAGGAGTTTAGTTTTTCTTATTAGAAATTCTTTGTTCCTACTGTTGATCACTTGGACATTTTTTTAAAGTAATATAAACTCCATAATCTTATTAATATTGTTTTTGGTAGTTAGTTAATACGTATTTAAGTGATATATGCTTGTGTTGACCGAAAACTAGTTTAAGATTTTTTTTTTTTTTTTCAATACTTTGTTTCTTAACTAGAAGATAAAGAACGCGGATTAATTTAAATTGGCTAGATGATTACAAACACATTAAATTTAAAAATAAGGTACAATTGTTATATAATATAACCTACATGATTAGTATTCTTGTTGATAATCGATGTCATTTATTTCTTGAATGTGTCAGCGGGGCTTTTGGGTGAGTTATAAAATTCAAAATGGCGATGAACGCGTGCTAAAATATTCTTATATATTGGTAAAAATAGCTAAATTTTATTTAAGTTCTAGGAGAAGTCTCTCCAGATAACTCTCATAGAGTTAGTAGTTCAAATAATAGAGCTTCAAAAATCATGCATTTATAGGAAAGTTAGGCTAAAATTTAGATTGCCACTTATGATTTTTGTAATCTTGGTCAGATTTGAACTGTTCATTATATGGGAGTTATCTGGAGAGAAGGAAGTATGGAAGGTTGATGTGGAGAAAAGGGCTAGAGATCGGAGACGATGGATTGAACTTGGAAAGACCTTCATCCTGCCGTGGATTGATAATAGTTAAAAATGATGATGATGATCTACATATTAATTATTTTTTGTATATTTCTTATCTGACCAAAAACAATTTAATTTGCTCCTATATATTTATGAATTATCTGATCTCTAATTACATTTTATTTTGTTAAAATTTATTTCCAAGTTTACACATTCCATTTTCTTAAATAAAATAACGCACTCACTTTTTTATAACTTTTTCAAACAATATTGATTTTTAATCAAATAGTGATTTTTTAAATAATATTTATTATTATTTTATCACATACTGTATTGTTTTTTGTTTTTTTTTATATTTCGTGACATGCAGTAGTCCTTTAAACAATCTATCATAAATTACATTGAGAAATACTTTTTGGATACTTTCACTAAGAAACTATCATTTATAAAATTGGTTTAAATCCCTATTGATTTGTTGGATAAACTAAATGTTTATTTAAAAAAAAAAACTATAATTTTTAGAATTCCTCTCAGAATCATTATTAGCAAAATTAACTCCCACCCCCCACCCCCCAAAAAAACAAAAACAATTCAAAGATATCATTTTGGAACTCGGAATGTTTCTCTTAAATTGTAATTCTAGCAAAAGTCAGGTTTTTCATATCTACAAAATCTAGTTACTCTTAATACATTCACAATTACAAAGATATCAAAAATATATCTTTTGTTGAAAATATTTTTCATTTATCCTTAAAAATATTAATTGTAAAATATTGTACATAAGCAATCATTAACATTTTACAGTTTATTTCCTGTGTCATTTTATTTCAGCTTTGTCCATTAGTCAGTTATCTTACTTAACTTAATGCTATTATTGCTATTCAAATGGAAAATAGTTGAAGTATATGCTAGAAGGGGGGAGGCAGCTACTAGTGCCATATCTGGAAACTATTGTGAAAAATATAAGCCATTAATATAGACAAAGTGTATTTTTGTTTGTCAATATAGTGGATTTGCTAGATATTTATACCAATTTCATATATATTTTAGAGGAATTATTCTATTAAAAATATGATCCGACTCAAAATTATTATCATTATTAATATTTTTTGTCTGTCTTTTTATTTTTCCCTTTCTGATTTCTCCCTGGCTGCTAATAAACAATTTTAAATCTGTGATGGTTGATTTAACTATCTGTCTTTATTAGCATCGAGAGACAGGAATTATTAAAAAAAGAAAAAATACGTCAAAGAAGATTTATGTATTGATTTATATATATGGTTTTTAGTCATTATTTAATATATTAAGATGATAAAATATAATTATAATTATGTGGACTACTAATATTATTTACAGTTTTATAAATGTTATTTAGATTAGAAAAAAATAAACAACTAAAATTCATATAAAATTTTGCTTTATAAAGCAGGACTAATTACCAATCAAATTGCTTAATAGTACTATTTTATTGCATAAAACCAATAAGACATCGCATGACTCAGCTTATTTACATAATGCTGTTCATTAACTTTTTTTTCTCTCACCATAGTTATGCCTTCTAATATAAACTTTAGAAATCAATAGCTGACAAATGATACAGGGATTTATTAAGTACTACCATTACTCTGGCTTGCACTAATTGGCACTACTGTATGGAGAGTTTTGCCTGTTTTAAGTGCTACCATATGGAATATATTAATTACTAAAGTTTACACTTGGAAATCAGAAACATTGATGAGAGGGGAGGTATTATTTTATTGTCTTGATTCTATTGTGCTAAAATGCCTTGGGACAGCAGAATACATATCTTATGAGTTCAGTTCTCATGATGAAATAAAATGTATTTAATTAGAAGTGTGTAGTAGCAAACTGTCATTAATGATTAATCAAATGGACAAAATCATAGCATACTTTCCTTATGATAGCAATGTAACATATATTGTCAATCTTGTGCACTTTATTTTACATTGTGGTTGATCATAGTTGATTATTAATTGAACCTAAGTAAATGAAGTTGTCATGCATATAGTGCAGAGGTAGTCAAAATCTGGAATGTAAAGTCCTCGAATTGTTTTCAATTCTAGTACTTCTGAAACTTAAACTTTTGATGAATTCCCAAGCAATAAAACTATTCAATTATTTATTTGATGGAATTGAAATTATATCCACTTTGTTACAATTTATTAAAAAAAAAAAAAACATTGAAATAATTCTATGCCTTACTATTGTTTTAAATATAGTCTTTAAAATGTTTTAAAATGTATGATGCAAAGAAGGTAAAAATAACACTTTCTTTAGTAAAAAATTTAAATGAAAGATTTCTAAAAAGATCCACTAAAAATAAATAATGACAAGATTAGTCATAAATAGATGAAATTGAAGATTATGATGAAATAAAATGATTGGTGAAATTATAGTTGGAAATAAATTTTAAAAAGACAAACAACAAACAAAACATTATAAATATTTGTTAAATTTCATATTACATCTATTGAAAAGAGGCCAGATTCAAAACCATATAAATTAAAAACAATTAAAAAACACACCAAATACAGATCACCCTGTGTGGTTTAATACAATTGTGGGACAACAAATTCAAATCCTAAAGATTTCTGAAGTTCAATTTGTTACTTCTATTATTCAAATGTCACAGTATCTTCTGTTCACATGATTGTTATAATTGGCAGCACTTAAATTCAATAATTTATTTAAATACTAATAATAGCACATCACACTCAACACTAGAATATGTTTGTCACTAACAATTAAATTTATTTCAAATTAAATGCATAAACTAATAAAAAGATAAAGTCAGACCTAAATAAATAAAGATCATCAATGAAGATTCATTCTTTTTCCATTTAATATATATATATATTATTGCAATGCATTATCAAGTGATGGTGCAATTGGGCCTAAGGTGTCTCACTTGCAGTTATTTCATAGCATTCAGTTTTGGTTTTGGATTCATTTAGCAATAAACACTAGAAATAAAATCTACATTGATTTATTTTTTTAAAAAATTTCTAGATATCAGTATTGTATAGAAAATCTGATACAAAAGGCTAAGAATTCAAAGTAGTCACTGCACTTGTGTGAGTTCATTTTTATTAAAATCTTGGAAATGAACATTGTATATTTTTGTAGTTTCTTTATATATTTATGATTATTTTTGCAAAATATTTGTGAAATATTTATTTTTTTAAAAGAATATAATGTTTAAATTTTTTTAGGAATATGAATCGAGAGAAATATAATAACATATTGATTGGCTGAAAAGGAAATACCTCATAGCTTTATATTTCACTATTTTTTAAAAAAATTATAAATGCAGTTTCAAATTTTAGAATATAATTTCATTGTTCTATACATTCTTTACAAAAAATTTATTTTAGTATTGTAATGGGCACATATGCCATTACATTATTTTTTTTTTATTAAACATGAAATTAAAATAAAAAGTTCGCATTTAAAAACTTTTTTTTTTTAAGACATAAAAATTGAAAATTAATTCTATCTTAAACTCATATATATATATATAAAATCACACAGATGAGAAATTAAAAAAAGAAACTTTATTAAAAAAAAAAAGAAAAAATATTTTAAAACTAAATTGTCAGCAAAGATTTAAAGATAAAAATATATCTAAGTTTGTACAAAACAAATTAATTAATGTTATTGAAAAAATGGAAATGATTATTTTAATTAGTCCAAGTGAACTAGCCCTTGGGCATTTAAATGTATAAGCAACGGTCAGATATGAAAACAATAGAAACTAATGGCCAATGAAAGAAATCCATTGGGAAATCGGACCTCAATGGAAGGATCATCATCATCGATGATGTAATGTCCATTGGATCTGAAAGTTACATATAAAAGAAAAAGTTTGGAAATAAATTTTTAGTGAGTGAAGAAAATTTAAGAGAAGACTGAGATGTGTTAAGTCGGAGAGTTGGAGATGAAGGGATTGAAAGACACACTTTCAATTCCTTCAGTGGTTATAAAAAAAGGGAAAAGAAATAAACTATCATTTTTTTCTATATTGAGGACCACAGGATCATCGGGGAATTTAACGCTGGATTCCAAACGGCAAGCAACGGATAAAGAGGAATGTTTTAAAAATCATAAGAACTTTATGAACTCTAAGCTTTAAATCTATTTCTAAAACTTCAGTATACCAAACAATAAGAACTTTAATTTAAAACTTGTTCCATGTTTAAAATAATTGAAATAGAATCCTATCTGACCAACTTAATTTATTAATAAGTAATTTTATTTGGTGTATTTCTTTTGTAAAATCATTTCCATTTATTTATTTTTTTTGTTCTTTTAAGTTTTTATTATGATTTTTGTTTTTCGTTAAATTAAAATTATATAAATGTTAAACTTAAGTCGGGCGTGAATGGCTATATAGATTTGTAAAGTTTCATTAGGGGAGGGTAATCTTAGGTTATTCATTTCATAGTTGAATTGGGTCAATGGATTGGATATATTGGTGTAATTAGTAGATGTAGTATGAGGTTCGCTACGTGCAGAATAAATTATACACCACACAACCCCTTTTGCCTATGGAATGTGATCGTAAGTCGGCAAAAATGACCGCAGTCCTTTCCTATGGAGTTTTTTTTTATTGCTCTTCTCATCAGATAGATGTAGTATTCCTATCTGGATGAGAGTCAATTTCTTCTCTTAACCCTGCTGCTCAGATGTACATTCCTGACAGTATGGTATTTCGTGTTGTCGTATTCATATTACATTGAATACATCAATATATCAGATGGATTGATGTTGGTTTAACTATGAGCTTTTGGCCTAGGGTTGAATAAGGGATAGAATATTTTCTTTTCAAATGCAAATCTATGTAGTCTATTTCATACTCGACACTCTAAATAAAAATGCATTAAATTTAAGTTGGGTATAGATGCTTGCATGGATTCGTTATCAGTTAATTATATTTTGGTTTTCATATTTGATCAAAATATATAGACATTCGGTAAATAATGATACCTTACAGTGAGTATCTAAAATGTATTTATTCGGATGTCTTTTAAGTTATTGATGTCAATTCGGCATCTTATGATGAATGCCATTGGGTTTCTTATATATTTTCCTCTGAAATTCCATCAATGACTTTATATTTTGATCGTTTATGTTTATTTTGAAATGTTTTTAACCATGTAATCTATGTAACCGATCTATACTCAACATTATAAAACAAACTTTTATAAATTCATCTGTGCAAACTTATAAAAATTAAAATGTAAATTAAAAGCTAAAATAAAAGTTAAAAATGTAGTTAAATGCTAAAGTAAACATACTAAAATGATAATGCTAAATTTTATATATATATATGTGCGTAAATAAATGTGTGTGTGTTAATTACTGGCAGTGGCTTATTTTATTCTCTTTTAAAAAATATTCTTAGATAAGAATTTATAAAATATAAATCTCTACTTTGCTGAGCTAGTGACAATGGGCTAATGGTCAAATTCAAAATATATAAAATATTTTTTTTAACTTACGTACCTGCCTACTATATAAAATTTCTAGGTTCTAAGTATTCTAGTAATGCCCTCATAGTGCAGATATGTTAAGACCCTAAATCCGGACCATTATAGTATTAAAAATGGAATTCAAATAAATTTTACTTCATTCTAAATACACTTTTATCACCAAGATCTAAATAACAAAAGCCATTACTCCGATTACTTATTTTAGTTTATTACTTTCTTTCTATATTTACAAAGTTGAAATATTATTATTATTATTATTTTAAGTGTCATAGCATCGGCCGGGATGCGAACCCACAACTCGGGCAACTGGCTGCAAGTGCAAGGCAGTCGCGCTGACCTCTCGACCACCATTGATTTTTATTTTAAAACTTATATTTCTAAAAAACAGTTTTAAAATTGAAAAAATATAATGAAGAATAAAAGTTTATTATAATAAAAATGGAGAAGTTTAACTCTAAGGGCTTCCAAAAAAGAGTATGATGCAAAGAATAAATTAGAATTTTTTTCTAAAAAAAATGAAAATTAAAAAAAGAAAGTTGCTTAAATTATAAAATGTTCAATACTCTATTCATTCTTTTTTCGATTATGACTTTCTTGTACACCTCTTAACAATGGTTTTCATTAAAAACCCTAATAAAAAGTGTAAGAAGAAATGATGAAATTGTCTTATTTTAGATTCAATCAATAACAAATGTTTAAAAGGCAATAATGAAAATTTTGACATGAAAATAGAACAAACTCAATTCACTAGAAAGAAATAATCTTTTACACTGAAAGTGCCAACTAATGTTAAAAAATTTAAAAAAAATTCAATTGATAAAATCAAGAAAACAGCAAAATATCTAAAGAATGCATCCAATGAATTTATATTACAATTTCAAATGCTTTTTAAAATATTAACAGACTTTGAAGATTGTTCATACTTGTCTGAAATCAATAAAATGATAATTGATATTTTATTAAGAACTCCAAGAAAAATATATGGTATCAAAAAGCAACAAATTACTAGTTAAGAAAAGAGGGGTTATGAATTTTTTTAAAACAATCTGTTAAAAGGAATTGATTAGCTAAAGTTTTGTAAAATCATACAAAAAAAAATTTAATAATTATATCAGAAAATGTGATTGTGAATTGGAAAGGAAAGTTACAGAAGAGAATAAACATGACAAATGTGTAAAACAATTATCTTGGTATTGGGGAAAAAACTTATTTTTGCAATAAGAAGAAAAAATGAAATTATTGCTAAAAAAAGAGACAGTGTCATGAAATAAATTTCTGTAAAGAAATATATAGAAATAAAGAACAAAAAAAGAAGAAGTATCTTATACAGTTATTACATGCTCTGAGTTGCCAAGCATTTTAAATGAAGAGATGAAACATGTAATCAAATATATGAAGAAGGGAAAATCTTCAAGAAATGATGGAATTAGTATTGATATTTTAAAAGAAGTAGAAAAATTGTTGATAAAACTATATACAAAATTTCTAAATGATAAAATATTCCAGATAATTAGAAGAATATAGTAGTATTATTGATATTTAAGAACGATAATAAGATATTAGAAATTACAGAACCATTAGTCTTTTATATAAAATCTTTAACAAGATAATTACAACAGGCAAAATTCTCTCTATATATTTGTCTGTTTTAATAACAGTTATAAGCAAGCATAAGAAATGGTGATCATGTGAAGATAATTATAACTTGCCTTCAGCAATTTTTTGATTCTAACCAGTCAAAAAATTTGTATTTCAAAGTGATTTTAGAAAAGTGAGAGAGGTTATAGAAAAAATCAATGAATATGAGTTGCCATTATGCTATGCATTTGTAGATTATAAAAATTCTTAAATGTTTTGTATTATTAATATATAGACCAAAGATATTGTCATATTCTGAAGAATATTTATCAAAATATAACAGCAGTGATTAGATTTCATGATGAAATTTAAAAAAATAAAATTGAGAAGTATATAATAGGTGATTTTTTACTGTAGTTTTATGAGAGATATTTTATAAATTAAAATAGAAAACTACAAGAGTAATGGTAAATGTAGATTATTTATGTCGTATATATATTGAAAATTATGTGGCTGTTTTTGCAAATAATAAAATAGAAAACTAAAGGAGTCAAAGGTAAATGGAGATTATTTAGTTCATGTATATACTGCAAATTATGTAGTTGTTTTTGAAAATAATACATCAAAAAGTCAGCAAGTGTTGCAAGAGTTATCAGATGAATATAAAAAAGTAGAACTAAGGGTAAATGCTAAAAAGACTAAAAAAAATGTTCAATGGATTTTCTTAGAAGAGAATAAAGTTTGATAATTATGGATTATAAGTAAAAACAATATCAGAAATAATAGAACAAAGGTAAAAATATCCATGGAGAATTTATTAAGTGATTAGATATTCCAGAAAGATAGATAATATTGGATAAAACATTTTGAAGGGTTTATAGAAGAGGAAAAACAACCAAGAAATTTAAATTAATGGAAATATTGGCAAACCGAAAGTTGTTGGAGAAATCATAGAAAAAAAATAATGAGATAGAAACATTATAAAAGAATGTAAACCTGATATACATAATGAAGGAAAAGTTTATAAACATTTATCACAAAAGTTCCAAAAAACTCTAAAAATGATGACTCACAAAACAACACAAACCTGATAGAATTGTTTAAATATATATAAAACTAATGCAGATAGTATACAAGCAAAGAAACTGATAACAGCATCATAAAGGAGAGTCAAATTGATAGAAATATATATATATATAATGCAATTAATATGAGACATAAAATGTGGAACAGTAATGTCACCAAGATATTCTCTATAATATGCATGTTAGAATATAGAGAACTGTTAAATTAAAACAATACCATATTTAACTTTATTTTATACACGAGAAGATTTATTATACACTAAATATAAAAAGACATAATCCTAAAAGTTATGAAGTTTCAAATGTTAATTATGATGATATAATGAATAAGCTCCATCATTCAATATTTTGCATAGCAAAGCCAGAGTCAAAGTGAAAAAGACAATCAGAAAAAAAATTCATATCATCATAAAAAAGATCATATTTTTTAAATGAAAGAACAACAGACTTAATTTTAACATGCAATTTATAAATAGTTATTCATTGATTTCATGAATGTTAAGACATATTTATTATGAGTACACTTATAAATAATAATAAAAAGTTGTGATGATCGGAATCATTCCAAATATTATGTCCAATAAGTGGAATTTACAAATAAAGTCTTAAATAAATTGCTGGAATTTATTATTGCCAAGGCTATTAATGATATTTGGATTTTGATGATTGTGGGTTTTTCCCCTGAGAATCCTTGTGAAGTAAATGTATTTATAGGGTGTTTCTGAAGGCATTTGGTCTTTACAATGTTGAAGATTCAAATTAGTTTTTTATTTGCACTGCAAAATTCATGAAACACATGACAAGACTAGTCCTACATCCAGTTTTTCTCAAATTCTTTGCAACATATTTATTTCTTCATCTGGTTTAGATAATTTTTCAAATATTTATTTATTGGTCTCTCATATATTGATGAACATTTGCATTTTTTTTTGGTGGTTATTTCTTTCTCAATTATTTTATTTTTTTGATTATCATTGTTGAATCCAGCTTGTGACTATGATCTGTTTGCTAAATTTCACTGAGAGACATATACCAGCAAACATGGCATTAGAAATTCACAAGTTCTTTTTAAGAGAATATATTAGTGAGATGTCAACATATTCCTGGATGATCTTGCAAATGGTGAAGTGGGAACAGAAACGTAATATGTATATTACAGTCCAAAATAATATTTTGTTAATCCTAAAAGCTAAGCACATTGTACATATTTTATCTGAACCTCTTAAAGTATTTTTGTTTTCATGACAAAAATAATGATTTACTCTTTTTGTTTACAGTATTTGAATCCTGATGAATGTGAAAATATGAACTAGTTATATATACAACTATAAACGTTATAAAATTCCTAATTTAATCCTATTGATCTTATTATTAAAATAAATACCAGTAATGATAGGAATAAGAAAATACAAAATATGATAAATGTAAATCAAATAACTAGCAGGTATAGGGCAAAAATAGTGTAAGTTCAAATCATGGCATATCAAGTATAAATAACTACAAGGTAAGAGGTAATTGAATACATGCCAAATATATCTGTTAGCATAAAATCAACACTTAAACAATGCAGGTCAGGTATATATAATTAGACACGGGTTAAAACATAAATGCAAAACAAGTATATTTGTAAAGTATCATTTTTTTAAAAAAGGTATATGGCTTTATTGCTCAGGAGTTCATAAGAAGTTCGAGCGGCAGCGCCAGAATGATCCTGGGATCTCCCGAACCCATGTCGAATGACTGAAATCTTGTCGAGAAAGTAAAAACTCCTAATAAAAAAAATCTAGAAAAAAAAAAAAATCTTCCAAACAGTAAAACAATTATCAATGAGAGAAATCAATAATTTATATATATTTAAGATTGTTACTATTATAACTGGCTGGAAAGAAATTTTCGTTTAATAACGATAACCACTTTACATATTAATTTAATACACTGTACAGGCTTACACACACCTGCACATATATAATGTAATATATAAGGGATTCGAACTCAGATTTTCACACGACCCTCAACTCTCCATGCCATCTCATATTGCTGACCCACCTGATCATACACATGTAGAAAAGATAAATAATCACCAATAGTTGCATTTCATGCTAAACCAGTAATCATCAGTTGGTCCAGATTACTATCTCCACACATATATATAATCAGTGCTCAGCTTTATATTAAAAACACTGTTTATTCTTAGCATTTCTATTTTGAGAAATAAAATTTGTTTCTACAGATAATTTTCACAAAACAGATGCATCTGCAACGTTTTATTTTAATGAGCTAAAAAAAAAAAGCCGCATAGTTAATTTTCCTAATACCCAGTCTAATTATTGACGTAATAATATTATTTATAGTGAGCATTATATGAATAATAAAACAAACAAACAGACTGCATAATTTATCAACACTTTTAATATTAAGATTATTATACCAAGATAATCAAAGATTTAAATCCGATTAAATATTTATTTTATAAACTTTTCAATTGATTTTCTCTTCTTTTTTAACAATTTATTTTAATCTCTTTTTTTTTTTAGAATAGTTTTTTAAATTTTAATAAATTGCGATTTCTAGAGATGACACACATTAGTTTTAGAAGAAACTTTATTTAAGGAAATATATATCTTTATGAAGTATTATAATTTTATCTTTCTTATTGCATTGCCAAATCCATATAATATTAATATCATCTATATTCTTTATTACTTTTTACAATACTTTTTACAACTCACTATTGACAGTTTCAATTGTCACAGCAATCTTCTTCAGAACTATGACAAACACAATACAAATACATGAATTCAAGTATACATGAACATATAATTTAATGATTATGAGATAGAATATATATATAATGTAAAATTATATGCTCATGTATATTTGTATTCATGTATTTGTATTGTGTTTGTTATAGTACTGAAGAAGATTGCTGGGGCAATTGAAACTGTCAATAGTGAGTTGTAAAAAAGCACTGTAAAAGTAATAAAGAATATAGATGATATTAATATTATATGATAATATATATCTACATATATTTCAGTTTAAAAGAAAAAAAATTAATATAAAACTAATCAAAGAATAACACAAATAAGTATTTTCAATAGCATTCAGTGAATTATACTATTATTAAAACATTTACAATAAAATAGGAAACAGAAAATACATCTCACTAGAGGTTAGAGCACTGATGGACAAGTGACCAAGTGGCTGAAAAAATGTCTGATGTGGTGATTTTTTTTATCTTTTTGTTTTATTGTCTTTAATTTGTTTTTAAAAATGTTGAAATTTTTTGCATTACTATTTAAATAAGCATTTATTTATATAGCGCAATGTTTATAATTGTAATACATTAAATATCAGCCTTTTACAGCTATTGTACATGCGCTTTTACGAGTGTTGAATAATAAATGAATACTTTCACTGCCAATACAAGATATAGCATTTAAGAAAGAATAAAATGAATCCACTTATTCTTTCAGAACCCAAATGTTTATATATGGGCAAATCTTAAGTACTGGCAAAGAAAGCATGAAGATAGATCATTCACTTTAAATTACAGTTCGCGTTGTCTGACTGAATGACAATGACGTTTAGTAAATTCTAAGTAATTTCGTCGACGTCATTCAGTCAGACAACACGAACTGTAATTTAAAGTGAATGATCTATCTTCATGCTTTCTTTGCCAGTACTTAAGATTTGCCCATATATAAACATTTGGGTTCGGAAAGAATAAGTGGATTCATTTTATTCTTTCTTAAATGCTATATCTTGTATTGGCAGTGAAAGTATTCATTTATTATTTAACACTCATAAAAGCGCATTTACAATAGCTGTAAAAGGCTGATATTTAATGTATTGCATTACTATTGTAAAGATAAGTGTACCTTGTGTACCATAATGCATATAGTATAAATATTGTATTTCTTATTTTTGCTAAACAGGCATTTGGAAAATACCTATAATTGAACTTATAGTGGCATTCTTTTTTTGATAAATTTTTGTAATATAAGGTCAAGTGTATTGTAGGCTACTACACTCAAAGAATATGTTTTCAGTTCTTTCTGAACTGTGCAAAAACTCACATATAGGGTCAATGTTAAATATGTTTTTCTTATATCTCATGAAATATAATGTTGGTAATACATATTAAAGTAATAAAACTCCATAATATCATACAGAATTATATTACTGTTTTTTATTCAAGTTTTTGCCTATGCCAACAAAAATATATATATATTGTATATATATATTATATAATTGAAACAATACATAACCTCTAGCACCCTATAGAGTAAAAGTCTTTCTACTTTCTTATTCCAAAGAAAATCTGTGAAAGAGATATTATTCACCAAGCTTACCAAGTGGAGGTTTTAATGATCTATCATCCATTTATAAAGATTGAATAATATTGAATGATTATCTGCAATTGTTGTAGATTATCTATTTGAATAAAAATATCCTAAGCCTAAAAAATTCCAAGTTTTACCTAAACTAAAGTTAATCAACTAGCAGGCTTTCTATATATCTGTTCCAGAAGTATGTATAGAAATGCCTAATAGAATTTAAAAGAAATGTAATTTTATTTACTAAATAATTTTAAATATACGTTTTCAAATTTCAATAACTTTATGATGATAAAGTGCTGAAAATTGATTCTCCAACATTTAATTTATACATCTTTTGATATAAAGCATTTCATTATTTTATTATAATATCTCTAAATTTACATAGAGGCAAAACTTTCCATATAGTAGCACCACTAAGTGCAAGCTAGAATAATCAATGAATACAGAATGGTTTCTGCATAAAATCCCTATCTAGTAAAATTTTATGCAAATTTTCCTGCATCCATTGATTACTCTGGATTGCACTGAGAGATTCTACTGTATGGAGAGTTTTATCTTTGTGCATATAGCTTGTGTAAGTATAAAGAATGGTAATCATGTGATCTGTAAATTTGAGATATAGCAAATGGCATTGCCAAGTTATTCAAATCTGTCTTTGGGGAAAAAGTTCAATACAACATTGAATTACAAACACAGAATCAAGAGGAATGGTTACATACTATAGTCTAATAAAAAGAATTTGCATAAGGTCAATTAAAATTAAAAATAGGCTTGCATTACTTAAAAATCTAAAATCCCACCAGAATTAAATTAAATTGATTCATTCTTAATAAAATGCTATAAAGTTTGTTTATTGGTATGTTGCATGGTTTAATGCAATGATATAGAGTGTCATACTTAAGGACCTAAAATCCTTAGATTGATTTCAATGCTGACACTTCCGGCACTCAAACTTCTTATGAACTTCTTAGCAATAAAACCATGTGATTATTTTTATGTGAAAATGGAAAAGTTCTCAAAAGGGAAATACAGATAAACTTTAACTTAAAAAGCTACTATTATTAAAGTTATCATGATTTATGGTAATGATTATATGGACATTTCTTCAGAATTAATTGTTACCTAATGGTTTTGAAGCTCCTATGGCATATTCATTATTGTGATGACGGACTCATTATGTTAGAGAATTTTCTTTTTACATCACTCTCAACAGCTCTAAGAATTACATGATCGGTAGTTTGGGATTAGTGCTGCTATGACATAATCATCCAGCCATAATTATTCTAACTTTTCAAATTGTTCTTTTAGGTTTGTTATTTTTTTAACGATTAGCAAACTTTATATTTAAATAATGAGTTTCTGAATTCAACTAAATTTTTAAAAAATTATTATAAATAAGAGCTTTATATTTTAAAAATGTGAATTCAAGATAATTTTAAAAAATTATTATGAATAAGATATAAATAAAAGATTTTTTAGATAAAAAAATTAGCAAACAAAAGCAATTTTCAATGTTCAGTTTATTTAATTCAAATGTTTTATTTACATTGTATTCGTAATAATTTTTTTAAATTAACTTGAATTCAAAAACTAATTTTTTTAATATAGTGTTTGCTAAACCTAAAGTGACACTTCACTAGCAATGAAAATATATTTGCAAAGTTAGAATAATTATGAGTGGACAATTACGTCACAGCAGCACTAATTACAAAGTATCACATAATTTTATAATTAGTCAGGTTTTATGTTCAAATATTCACTTTATGAATTTTTATCAGGTTAATTGCTCTGAAAGTCTATGAGATGTTCAAGCACCAAAAGTTAATGCTTAAAATTTGACCAAAAACTTTTAGTATACCAGTCAATTTAATCACTCTGCTTTTGCATTGACCTGGCTCCCATAGGCATTTTCCTTGATAAGCATGAAATCTCTAAAAAGTCTTCTTCAACACTATAGTTTAAAAGCAACATCATTTTTAATGTACTTTAGCAAAAAATATAATAGATTGAACAACTCTGGTGTTTTTCTGGATATATCACAGAATTTGTAGTGTATTCCTTCTCACTAAACATTACATGATCACTTTTTCTTACACTTTCTCATAACTGTTATTAAAACAGGCAAAACTCTCCATACAGTAGTGCCACTCAGTGGATCCATTGATTCCTCAGGTTTGCACTGAGTGGCACTATTGTATGGAGAGTTTTGCCTATTTTAATCCTTTCTCACTGTCATTCTATGATGAACGTTTCAAATTCAAAACCCTTTGTTGTATTTTGAACCCTTTGGTGCTTTTGATTAATAAAGTTTAATATTTGTTGCTGTTTTAGTATTATAATCTTCATTTTTTTCATATTTACTCATATCCCATCTTTCATGTCTGTTTTTTTAACTTTCCTAATAAGTAGTTTGTTCTTTTATCTTATATGTGAGCTATAACCAGCAGATCTAAAGTTGTTGATAATTCTTCTACCACATTTGAATACACATTAATTCATTGTCAATATACATATTGAAAAAATAAGGTGATATTAAACAAATATTGTAATTCCTTTTTCAAATTTCCAAAATTCAATGTATTAAATTTACAAACTATTGGTACAAAACATATTAAATTAAACTATTGGTACAAAACATATATTTCATTAAGTAATTAAAACAAAATAATAATAATCTTCTAAAAGTATGGAAAAACAGGTAAAAACAATATTATCATCCAAATTTACTTAAAAAACTTATCCAAACATTTTTGCATTATTAAATAAAGTTATCTCTTTATAAATAAATTTTATAATAATAATAATGTTGTGGACATATTATTTCTTGATAGAAAAACAATCACTATTCATCCAATATAGAAGATAATAAATTGTATGCTTACAAGTAAAGGCAATTCATATATTCAGATTTATTAAAAATGTTCTGTAGTTTCTAAAAACATTTTTTATAGTAGATGGACAATTTTTAAATAATCATAATAACCAACTATGTGTTATACATGTACAGAGAAAGATCTTGTAATAGTTAGTGAATCTGTCACAATGCCCACAATCTGACATTCTCATTAACTATTGGGCCTAAAAAAACAAAAGATATGTGATTTTTATTTCTTAAATTTAAGGGTGCTGTGTCCCAGCTTTCGCCAAGTGATCAGCAATGTTAACTTGGTTTAGTAAACAGAGACCATGTGTGTAATATAATAGTTTAATATACATAAAATAACTAACAGACAATATTATATGGAGAAGTAACTACAACAGTTAGGGATCTTAATACCCTAATTCTCCCCATGTACCAAAAGTTAAAAGTTTATAAGTCCACTCTACCTGCGACAGGCATAAATTTATTATCCACAAAAAGCCCAGTTGGGCATCATAAAATAATAAAAGATCAGTATGATCTGTTTAAGGTCCTAGTTGACTGATTACCTACAGGTGCCAAATACCTGGGATATTCTGTCCTCTTGAACACACACCTGCCAGCACTGTAGCAGGAAAAAGACTTCGAGAGTCTTTTGACTCTTGTTTTTATACCTGTCACATCTCGGTCTTATTTTCTTTCTTTCTATTTCTGGAGTAGTTGGTAACCTGTATCTGTCAGACATACAATCCAGGTTCCACTGACATGTTTTGTTCTATATAGTAGTTGTTTTAGTTAAGAAATCAGCTTGACAATCTATAACCGTTATCAATTGTTATTACTCTATATACATACGTATATAACAATTCTCCCCTTACTCCAGAAATGGCTCTTCTTTTTTTCTTTTTTAGACCTAGTCTCTTAATTTGTATGGCTTTTGCATTTTTCCTTTTTGGTAGGCATATATCCATTGTTCCTTCATTTGACTTTGGCATATGAATCATGTCTATTTCGTTGTCAGGTATTGTCTCTCTTCTGTTTTTGCTTGGTGCTTTATATTCAATTTCTCTTGGTCCTGCAATCCTACTTCATTTGGAACATGTGTCAACATTTACAGTTCTTCTACCATGCAATGTCTGAGATGGTTTATGTGTCTTCTATATGGTGTGCCATCTTGTAACTGGATGATTACTATGTGCTGTGATAACAGTCTTGTAATTTATCCCTTCTACCCATTTTTTTGTAGCATATCCTGGACCAAAACTCCATCTCCTTTTGCAAAAATGCTTGTATAATTTTTGCTACCCATTTTTTTGGTGGAGTTTTGAAGCAGCTATGATAATTTAATGTGCAATTTCCTGCCCATTAGTAATTCCGCTGGTGACTTTCCCATAGCTGTCGATGACATTGAGTGTTGGTATAGCCTTGTGTCATTGATAGCACTCTGGAGATTCTGGTTATCTAGTTTTCTTAAGGCTTTCTTTATATTTAGTATTGCCTTTTCATCCAGTCCATTCAATTCCGGGTGGTAAGCTGGTGTCCGTATGTGTTTGATACCATTCTGCTGGAAATATTCTTCAGTTTCTGTAGCCATAAATGCCATTCCATTGTTAGACACAATTGTTTCTGGCAGTCCATGGCAGGCATAATACTGAACTTAGTATCTTAATGGTTTCATTGGCGCTAATGTCTTTCACTATTCTACACTTTGCCCACTTTGAATATGCCTCAATAATCACCAATAGTATCTTCCCATTTATTGAACCAGCATGGACTATGTGGAGTCTTTGCCAAGCTGTTATCACCTTTGGTCACAAGTTGTAATCTTTCATTGGCATATTCATCTGTCTCTGACACAGTGCACATTTTTTAATACTTTTCTCGATGTTTCTTGACATTTTTGGCCACCATATGTAGCTACGAGCCAGTGCTTTTGCCCCTACCACCCCTGGTTGCCCTTCATGCAGTAAACTTAAAACTTTTTGTCCATCCTCCATAGTAATCCCAGCCTGATCACCCATTAACACACAGCCTTTACAAATAGATAGTTTATTTTTATTTGCCTAAAAACTTGGGTCACCATATTCAGGCCTCGAATCTGTCCATCCATTTTTAATCCATTGCTTTAATATCTGGTACCCCTGATTGGCATTTGTCCAATTTGATACCCTTTTACTATTTAATATGTCTGAGATTTAAGACATCTATATAATTTATATTAACCTCTGTACTTATTTTCTTTTGTTTATCTGGCATTCGCAACAGCGTGTCTGCATGTGCTATTTCTTTGCCTTTTTGATATTGAAGTTATATTAGTCATGTACTGCCCAAATATTTCTCCAGTACATCATGTGTGGGCTTAAATGTTCAAGTGCCAGTCTATCGTGGCCCAGAATTCCAAGTAGTGGTTTTTGCCAGACAGGAATTGATGAAATTTTTAAGGCCAAAAATAATAGCCAATGCCTCTTTGTCTAATTGGCTGTAGTTCCTTTCTGCTTTTGAAAGGGTCCTTGATGTATACACAGTGGGATTCTCCTCTTTGTAGCAAGAATGAGATAGTACTGCTCCTACTCCCCATTCAGATGCAACGGTGGTTAAGCGTACTTCTAGAGTGCTATTATAATGCACTAACAGTTTATATGATGATAGTAAGGCTTTTGTTTGATGGAAAGCCTCGATGGACCTTTTTCCATTTCCACTAACAGTTTATATGATGATAGTAAGGCTTTTGTTTGATGGAAAGCCTCTTGATGGACCTTTTCCCATTTCCACTTTTGATTTTTCTTTAACAAATCATATAAGGACATTTTGCAATCTGAGCCTTGTTCTTCAAGAAAGGCTCAAAAAAATTTCATCAATCCCAAAAATGCCTGCAGCTGTTTAACGTTGTTTGGTGGAAAGACGTTCATAACTGCTGTTACTTTCTGTGGTGATGGTTTCTTTTCCCTGTTTGAAATCAAGTGACCTAAAAATATTAATTGTTTTTCCATCCATATGGTCTTTTGTACGTTCAGTTTTAAGCCTAATTTCTCTAATTTTCTTGCACATAGTGAGGAACCTTTCTCATAACTTGTCTTTCGAATTTGCCATGACAAGTATATCGTCAAAATATGAAATTACTCCTAAATCTTGTAATAAAGCATTGATCTTTGCTTGAAAAATATTTGGTGCTATAGAAATGCTAAACGGTAGTCTGTTGCATTTATATAAGTCCATGTGGGTCGTAAGTGCTAATTTTTCCACTGATTTATCCATTACATGAATCTGATGAAATGCGGAGTTTAGATATAACTTGCCAAAATATGCAGCATTTTGTAGACCCACCAGTATTTTCCTAACATTTGGGACAGGGTATGCTCCCCTGTTTAAATATTTATTTATTGTAACCTGGTAAACCCCACACAACCTAACATCCCCGTTCAGTTTGGTTATTACCACTAATGGTGTATCCCAATCAGAGGTTTCAAGGGGCATTAACCCTTTTCCCACCTCTTATGAGGCCTCTCGTCAACATCTGACGTCACTCTAACTCTGCCAGTTCTTATGCTAAAATATTCATTTGACAGGTATTGATTTTGTTTTTAAAAGTTCTGTAAAATGGTGCCCTCTTCCGAATTATTTTACAAGTAAAAAATCAAAAAAAATGCATTTAAACCTAAACAAAGAAAGAAAATTGTCAGTCATTGGTTGTCAGCGAGCTCTCAGCCGAAAAAGACATTCTGATTGGCTGGAAAGAACAAAGAAACCGCCTGATCAAAGAAAATAAAGAAAAACGCTGAGATTTTCATTTCGAATGCAATTTTAAGTATTAAAAAAATATAATTTGAGAAATTAAACTAGTTTTTTTAAAAATATACTAAAAAAAACAAAATTATTTTTGAAAAATATTGAAGATTTTAGTAAAAATATTTAAGATTTAGCAAAAAGAAATCTTTACTTTTCCAGAACGTAACATTGAAAAAAAGCGTTTGCGTCACCACTTTTTTGTTTAGACATTCGCTTTATATTTGCCGAAATTGAATATATTTTATAATAAATAAATAACAATTTATTTTTGAAAGAACTTTCGTTCTCTTTCAATACCCTGAAAAATTAGTAATATACTTTTTATAAACGTATCTGAGTTGAATTTAATATTATAGGCGAATATGTTTTAACAATAGGCTTTGTCTTCAGTTTGTGAGTTGGCCAATTAAAAGATTTGATTTTTACCTCATACAACCAATAATATAATTAGCGGTTTAAGGGTTAATACTCCTTTTTTGACTAAAGATTTTAGCTTATCTTCAACCTTCAATCTTTGTGCAAATGACACTTTTCACGGTTTGCAAACTACTGGACATGCATTTTCTAGTAATTCTATTTTGACTGGTTTTGTATCTATCAACGCTAATTCTTCATTAAAAAGCACTGGATATTTTCTAGTTATTTCCTGTTCTACAAAAATCCCTTTTATAATATTAAATTTGTATTATTAATTCATGGAACCAATCTCTCCCTATAATGGGGTTAATTTTTGTCTTTATGATATATAACTGTAGGTTTCATTTTTACTATTATACTTGATTGGCACTGTAACCTGCCCGCAAATTTTAAGTGTATGGCCATTTATGTCTTTTGTGCTAATACTTGTTTTCTCTAGTGAACTCTTTAAATTAGTTGCTGACAAACTCTCCCAATCTCTAAAAGACATTATATAAATTGCTGATCCACTGTCTATTTCCATTTCTATTTCCTTTTCCTGAATTTTTACTTTAATCATGAACTGACGTATCTCTTTTACGCGCAGATTTTTAATCGTGGTTTTTTTTTTATTAATTTCCCTCCCCTACTTTCTGACATAGGGTTTTCAATTCTACCCTACTTTTTACACACTAGCACCAAATGCCCCCTTTTGCCACATTTGAAACATGTGTTTTTGTTCCATTTGCACTCTCTCTTCATATGGCTTAATTTACCACAACAGTAACAAGCAATTTTAGTGTTACTTTTTGACTCACAAGGATCTACCATTCTCACTATTTGTCTTGAAAATGCTCATTTTTGTGTTCTCTTCCGACCTTGCTCTATAAGCCTGAGCTTGCTCCAAAATGAGCTCATATACCATGCCCTACTTAATGGCCATTTTATATGTTGATTCTGGTTCTACTAACCATTGTTACCTAAGCCTGTCATCCACTATCCCTCAGAGTAATTGATCCATAAGGATTTCCTCTACAAAATCACACACCCACAATCTTTAGCTAGTTCTTTCAAAGCCAAATTATACTCATTTATTTTCTTGCCCTTTAGTTGCTTCCTATTACACATGGTTAATCTTGCAATATGATGAGAGGGACACGAACTAAAATGTTCATTTAATTTTTTAATTACTTCTTCATATTTAACATTCTCAGTCAATGGTAGTTCAAAATATTTACTTATAACTTCGATTACCCTCTTGCTCGCGAAACACATGAGTGATGCGAGTTTCTTTTTATTATCATCTATCCCATTCAAGGTAAAAAATGTCTATTTGGGTTATATATAATGGCCATTCTGACACATTATCTATCTGAATTCTCCTATGCTATTTTGACCAATTGAATATATTTTTAATACGAATCTAACCCATTCGATTTTGGCTATTAACCATTATCCTTCTAAATCCTCCCTCCCCTGTTTACAAAGTTTACTCTTGACTGCACCACTTTATTTGCAGTGTCCCGGCCTTCGCTGAGTGATCAGAAATATTAACTTGGTTTAGTAAATAAAGCCAGGTGTGTAATATAATAGTTTAATATACATAAAATAGTTTAATATAGCTAACATACAATATTATATGGAGAACTAACTATAACAGTTGGGGATCTTAATATCTTAATGCTTCCTGCATACCAAAAGTTAAAAGTTTATAAGTAAAGTTTACTTTACCTGTGACAGGTATTAATTTATTATCCATGAAGAGCCCAGTTGGGCATTGTAAAATAGTAAAAGATCAGTATGACCTGTTTAAGGTCCTAGTTGGCTGGATTACCTACAGGCACCGATTACCTGGTATATTCTGTCCTCTTGAACACACATCTGCCAGCACTGTAGCAGGAAAAAGACTTCGAGAGTCTTTTGACTTTTGTTTTTATACCTGTCACATCTTGGTCTCATTTTCTTTCTTTCTATTTCTGGAGTAGTTGGTAACCCGTATCTGTCAGACATACGATCCTGGTTCCACTGATTTGTTTTGTTCTATATAGTAGTTGTTTTAGTTAAGAAATCAGCTTGACAATCTACAACCGTTATCAATTGTTATTACTCTATATACATATATAATAAAAGGCATGACAAACTAATTCCTCTCACAAAGGTTAAATTAAAAAAATATTTTGCCACATCATATTTTACTATCAAAACATCATGTGATGACCATTTCATGTACTTATATAGGCTGTTAACAACAGTATCAAACTTTTGAAAAAGTAGTACTACCAGTCTCTTTATTGATGAAAGCTACAAACTAGAAACTAGTCTGAGAATATTGTATGAGTAGACACTAAATAGTGATTTTATGCAAAACCATTTTGCATTCATTGATTACTAAGGCTTGCACTTGGTGGCACTACTGTATGGAGAGTTTGCTACTGTTACATTGTATTTCATTATTATTCCAAACATTTGTATTTTAAAATGTATTGTATATAGGTATCTCTTTAAATTATGTGCTAAGAGAGCAGTAATCAAGTTTGTTAAGTTAATCTAATTAAAATTTAGACTTAAATGTAAAAAAAATATATTATGATCATATGACTTTGGTAGAAAAAAAATTGGAATACTCAATCACTCGTCTTTCTTTTGTTTCATGGGATAAAAAAATACAGATTCTAAATAAAGTGTGCACATGTATTTAAGATTAAAGAAAAGATAAGAAACTTAAATTAATAGTATTATTTTTAAAGTAATAATAAAACTAACTAATAAAGCAAATTTTATAATGAAAGTTATTTTGAAGTTTATGAGAAGGCATATTTTTAGTATAAATGGTTTTAAGATATTTGAAGAGATATTAGAAATCTGTGTAAATAAATTGTATGATGTTATTAATAAAATATGCATATAACATTAAATACAGGTTTTTTTATTGTTTTATATATATCATAATTCTAGGAAAATTATCTTGAAATAGTTGTTTGTTAAAGAATACTCCCCACAGTGGAATACAATTGATCTTTATTAGAGTATCTCGTATGTTACGTTATTTTTACCAAGACTTCCAATTCAAAAATAAAGGCCTGATAAATCATAATGCATGACTAATCAATCGAATATTTGTAAATTTTTATATCAGCAATCAATCCTACATAAAAAAATACTCTATTTCTCATTACTACCGGACTGAAAATAAAACTAACAAATAAAACCTGTTTATATTTAAAAAAAAAAAAAGATTATGATTCTTGTCAAGATTAACATAATTTGAAATCCATTTAAAAAGGTAGTAAAACTAGGAAGATATTTATAAATTATTGAATGGGTATTAATATAATAAAAATGGTAAAACAAAAACAGTGTTTCTAAATAAAGACTCGTATTATTTAATGATCAAAAAGTTTAGAAAATTCAGTGATTTTTTCTATTTACAATATAATTTTACTATAGAATAAGTCAGTAAAGTTATTATTTAATTGTGAAAGTTTATACATAACTTAGGGAAAATGTAGTCATCAAACATTTATAAATAAACATTTTGAATTTTATCACGTGAGTTGTGACTTCGCATAGATCAATATGGATATGTCTGTGTAACAATAACTCACTTTTACCACATACAGGTATGCATATGGTGAATAAAAGTGAATTTTGATAAATTATGTTCTGGCCTGCAGAAATTCTGCTTTTATCATTAACTTAAATCTTAAAATTAAGGAAACAAACATTAAAAGTGGTAAGTTACATGATTAAGATATTGTTACATTTTAATTTACAAGTACTGAACTTATTCCACCCACAACTTTGACTTAATCCAATCTAGATAAATATGGTAAGGATTATCACTAATTAGCTATTGAATTAGAGATTATCTCTAGACAAGATGTAAACTTTAAACCTCAATTAAAGACTAATATATCTGATTTTTTCATTACAGACACAAATATGGAGTTTGTTTTTTTTTTTTTCATATATCATAGCATCGGCCGGGACGCGAACCCACAACCGTCTGCAACCAACTACTTGCTTGCATGGCGGCTGCGATACCTCTCGGCTGACAATGCAAGACCACAAATATGGAGTTATTTATATTTCTCTTTTCTTATGTGTAATATCTTTTACAAACATATTAAATAACCTCCATATCACCATAATTTCTTTTGAAAACATACAAATAAAAACACAATAAAAGACAAATGACCCTCAAAATGCATTTCATGCAGAACCAGCATTAGTCAGTTGGCCCAGCTCTCCATCTTTCATATCTTTTTATTCATATGTACAATATTTATCAATTGTAAATTATTACATTTTAATTTACAAATACCAATCTTACTCTACCCACAACTTTAATACAATCCAAGCTAGATAAATACAATAATGATTATAATAGAGATTATCTCTAGTTCAGATATGTTTTAAATCTCAGTTAAAAGATTAATGTATTTGATTTTTTAATTACACCCACACACATGAAATTATTTACATTTCTTTTTTCCCATGTGCAATACCTTTTATAAATGCATTATAACCTCCACATCGTGACATATTCTTTTAAAAATGTATGAATAAGGACACCCTAAAAGACAAATGATCCCCAAGATGCATTTCATGCTTAAACAGCACTTATCAGTTGGCCAGGTCTCCATCTTTTATATATATTTATTCATATGTACAGTATTTATTAATAGTAAATAGTTATATTTTGATTTACAAGTGTCATTCCACCCACAACTTTGACATGACCCACTCTAGATAAATACAGCAGAGATTATCATTAAGATATTATATAAAAGTATTTTACAAATCACCATCATTTTAAGTGTATTTTTGTTTTAAGTGTTATTGTGATTACATAGCTCATGAGTTTTCTTATAAGTTTTAAACCTTCTATTTTCACATTAATGATCGTGAGAAGTTAAGGTAAGTTTTGTTATTTAAAGTATTCTAGGAATGTTCACAATTATATAACACAACTAATTATTTGTCACTTTTGTTACTGTATTGCTTTAATGTCTGTTTAACAAATTTATAATTAGTATTTAAATGCAATCAGCACATACTTATGTGTGTAGATGCTTAACAGTTTTATTATGTTACTCTTCCTATGAGCCCTGAGAAATTTAACTTGGTCTCTGATTGTCAGCAGCTTTGCATGGTTGGGTGCAATCATAGAGTAGCAGATTGTAGAGCTCAAGGTCCATGGGTAATGGCCCAACTCTATAATTGACAATATTCAAACTTTTTACAAACTCCTGAGCAATAACCCATTTGATTACTTATTTTATTAATGTGAACAATAAAGATCAAAGAATAATCAGGGCATTCTTGCTTTGACACAAAAATATGTCTGATAATTCATTAATTTTGTTCCAGCATTCTACATGTGATTTATATAAAAATTTGTAATACAATCATTATATTTCTAATTCTAAATGATTAAATTTAATGTTAAATCACTAAAGTTAAGGTGATAAAACCGATCATCTTGCTATTCTTTATAAGACATTTTCCATTAAAAAAAAGAACAATCACCATTATTTAAAAAATTATTTGTTAAATGCAAATAAATATCATTAAAGATTAATCCAGAATAATCACCTGTTCATTATCTAAATTACTAGTTATTTCTTCGCAGAGAATCTCATATATATATACACACACACACACAAACAGATTACCACTTCGGATAATGATTTTGTGTGGATAATTTGAAATAGTAATACAACTATATAATTGAACTTAGGTTCAACAGTATGTATTTTGGGAATAAATTTATTGAAGTATTGATTATACCTTCATCTTAAAAATCTGTTTTACATCAATGTGTTGATAGTCACAAAGTTTAAATATATATATTGAAAAAAAATGGCTGAAAAATCCCTTTGATCCATTTCTGAAATATTGTGCCTTTGATGTCAGTTGTCTGATGGTTCTTTATTGCCACATCAATTGAGTTTTCTCAAATGCAAAATAAATTCGTGTGGTTGGTCTTTTTTATATATTTATATTCATAACAAACAAAATTAAATTACAGTTCTTATTCCCAGAAGATCTTAAAGTCATCAGGCAAGGCTGAGGTTGTGGGTAAAGACAGATGGTGTTAACAATCTTCTAATTTTATACTGAGGCTGTCATTCAATAATGACCTTTTATTTAGCTGACTACAAGTGTAAATCACTATAAAGTGAATTATCTGAACTGAAAGAACTGTCTATTATTAAATAAGTCATTCTTGGATTTTATAAAGTTAGAAGAAAAGGTGAAGACATAATTGCTTTGAAAAAGCACAAGTGTTGAAAGTATATGTAAAGTTGGATTCATTATAAAACAAAAATTAAAAGAATAACATTATGAAAATTGATATTATATCAGACAGATTGGAAAAATTGGTTATTTAATTTGATGGAAGATACCAATTCAAGATTATGCTCCAAAATTTTTCATTGTGATGAGGAAATAGCAAATGTTTATAGAGATGTATAAAATCTTTTTGATCTTACTGTAAACAACATCTTTAAATTGTGATAAAACACTTTAATGTTTTAATTATAAATAAAAATTCTGATGGTTAAATTTAGTTATGATGACATAATTAAAAAGAAGAAATATAAAAATATTTTTAAATGTTCCATTATGAATAATTAAATATTTGGAAGTACAAGAAAAAGATACAACAATGATATAAGAAAAGACAAAGCTAAATGAAAAAAAGATTCAAAAAAGTATTTTCAGTAATAAAAAAAAAGTAATTCATGCAATTAAATATATGAAGAAGGAAACAACAGCTCCAGGGAGTGATGAAATTATTATTGATAATTTAAGTGAAGAAAGAAAAAAATTGATAACAAAACTATATACTAAATGTGTAAATGATAAAGATATAACAGATGGTTGGAGAAATGCAACAGTAATATTAATATTAAAAAAAGATGATAAAGAAGATATTAGAAATTACAGAGCCATCAGTTTTCTATTAATTCTATACAAAATCTTTACCAAGATAATTACAACTCATATATGGTAAACTTTGAATTCAAATCAACTAACAGAAGCAGAATTCAAAAGTGGACTTAGCACAGTGGATCACACCCAAGCATAAAGAGAAGTTATAAAAACAAGCAATGAAAATCAATCATCATTATGCTATGAATTTGGAAATTATGAAAAGGATTTTGGCTGTATAAATATTTTCACAGTGATTAACAGCTTTGAACCATCAAAATATAAATCCAGAATATTGTCATATTTTAAAAAATATTAATCAAAATACTACAGTAATAATTAGATTACATGGAGACACTAAGAAGTTAAATATTAATAAAGGGTATGACAAAGTTGATTTCATATCCAAAACTTTTTACAATAGTTTTTTTTTTCACATGAAGCAATTTATAGATTAAATGGAAATTAAATGAATAAAAATGCATTTTGCAGACAATATAGTTGTTTTGAAAATAATGCTTCAGAATTTCTGGAAATATTGCAAGCGTTATCAGGTGAAAGTTCTCAAAAGAAGAAAATAAAGACTACTAATCGTGAATTAAATAAATTTAACAACTACAAATATTTTATTCAAATGTTAACATGAATGAAAACACAGTGGATAAAATCAATCATAGAATTATACTTGGATGAAATAACTTAATATGCCTATACATTTAAAAGTGCAGTTTTTTTTTAAATGTTTCATTGGTTCTTATTTATGGATCTGAAAATTTGAACATTTCACAGAAGAGCAATACAAAGACTTCAGACCACATAATTGAAATATGGAGAGATATGTATAGAAAGTAACAAGGCACAATTTTTGGGTGATTAAAATAAACAGAACATCATTGACATCCCTGAAGAAATTGAAAGACTGAAATGGAATTGATCTGGGCATAGTGCTAAAAAAAATAATAAATGAATAGTTGAAATTTTAAACTGGATCCTAAGAGACTGTAAAAGATCAATGAGTTGCATAAAATAAGTATGGTGGTATGATAAAGAACAGCTATAGATGAGAAAAATTAACTTAAACTTGAAGAGATGTTTATCCTACAGTGAAATGATAATAATTAAAAATAATGACGATAATATTAAAAACCTTTAAAAAACACCTTTGTTCTTGTCGTTGCAGCCATTATTACTATGTGTTTATTCATATAGTATACGAACATGGATGGGCTGCTCACCAACATGCATTAGCCAGCGTGGTGAGCTTACCTCTGAGTTTAAGATCAAAAAACACCATGGTCTGTCTTCTCAATGCCTGATAGGGCAGAATGAATGTTTGTGTAAATGATAAATATTTTTCCAATACATATATACAATTATGACAGACAAAAATAAAGCATGGCCCTTATTCCCAGGAGGTTGTAAAGTCACCAACCAAGGCAGCGGTTGGTGGCCGAAGGCGGAGGGTGCTAAGAATCCCCTGATTGCGGACCCAGGCTGCCATTTGATGACAACTTTTTATTTAGGTACTTACAACTGCAGATCACTTTCAAGTGAAGGAAGATTGCAAGAATTAGAAGAAGAACTCTCTTATATTAAATGGGATATTATTGGACTTTGTGAAGTTAGAAGAAAAGGTGAAGAGACAATTGATTTAAAAAGTGGACATACATTCTATTATAAAGGCACAAATATTGGAAATACAAGTGGAGTAGGATTCATTATAAATAAAAAGTGGAAGAACAATATTGTGGAGATTGATGGTGTATCAGACAGAGTGGCAAGATTAGTTATACAACTTAATAGCAGATACCAAATGCAGATAATTCAGGTTTATGCCCCAACAAGTTCTCATAGTGATGAAGTAGTAGAAGATTTTTATATGGATGTACAAAAGGCTTTTGATCAGAGTAAACAACATTTTAAAATTGTTATGGGAGACTTTAATGCTAGAATTGGTAAACAAATGAAAGATGAAAGTGCTGTAGGTAATTTTGGTTATGGTAATAGAAATGAGAGAGGAGATAGACTTATGGAGTTTGCAGAAAAAGAAAAACTTTATATTATGAATTCTTTTTTTGAGAAAAATGCTAAAAGAAAATGGACATGGAAGCATCCAAATGAAGGTACAGTGAAATTGGATTATATTTTGACTAGCGGGAAATACATATTTCAAGATTGTAATGTTCTTAATAGATTTAACACAGGAAGTGCATTGATTAGTAAGATGCAAGATACATGTTAATCTAAAACTAGAAAGACAAAAATTGTTAAGAAAAACAATATTTACAGTTGATATTCCTAATCTTCAGAAACATTCTAATGAATTTAAATTAGAACTTACAAATCGGTTTCAAGTATTAGTAGATTTTGAACATGATTCAGATTTGAATGAAATTAATATGAAAATAACTGATACACTTTTAAAAACTGCAACAAAGATAGCTGGTAGAAAAAAGCAGCAATTGACCAATAAAATTTCTACTGAGACTAGAGAATTTATGAAGAAAAGAAGAAATATGAAGATATACAAAAATGATGCATTAAAAAGAATTGAATATCTCGAATTTTGTAAAATGGTGTGGAAAAGAGTTGAAAATGATATAAGAAAGTATAGCTGTGAACTAGCAAGAAAAGCTGTAGAAGAAAATAAAAGTCTTAAGAATGTAAAACAACATTTTGGTATTGGTAGGAAATTTATATCTGCAATAAGAAAAAAAGATGGAATTATTACTAAAAAGAGAGATGACATCATGAAATTGGTAGAAAATTTTTATCAAGAATTATATAGTAATAAAGAACAAGTACCTCCTATATCTATTACATCTTCCGAATTGCCCAGAATTTTAAATGAAGAAGTGAGAAATGCAATTAAATGTATGAAGAAAGGAAAGGCTCCAGGTAATGATGGAATTATAATTGATATATTAAAAGAAGCAGGTGAAGAAACAGAAATTTTTTTAGCAAAGTTATATACTAAATGTCTAAATGATAAAGATGTACCAGATGATTGGAAGAATGCAGTAATAATATTAATATTTAAAAAAGG
The DNA here is from genome assembly GCA_028023455.1 of Epiperipatus broadwayi. Taxonomy (NCBI): domain Eukaryota; kingdom Metazoa; phylum Onychophora; class Udeonychophora; order Euonychophora; family Peripatidae; genus Epiperipatus; species Epiperipatus broadwayi. The sequence goes on from JAQFVV010006342.1 coordinate 806,904, forward strand.
TGATAAAGAAGATATTAGAAATTACAGACCTATCAGCCTTTTATCAGTTTTATATAAAATTTTTACCAAGATAATTACAACTCGTCTACAGAGAACATTGGATTTCCACCAACCAAGAGAACAAGCTGGATTTAAAAGTGGTTTTAGTACAGTAGATCATATTCAGGTATTGAGAGAAGTTATAGAAAGGACAAATGAATATAAGTTGTCATTATGTTTTGGATTTGTAGATTATGAAAAGGCATTTGATTCTATAAACATTTCTTCAGTGATTAAAGCATTGGATCATCAAGGTATAGATCCAGGATATTGTCATATTTTAAAGAATATTTATAAAAATGCAACAGCAACAATTAGATTACATAATGATACTGGGAAAGTCAACATTGAGAAAGGTGTAAGACAAGGTGACTCCATATCTCCAAAACTTTTTACAGCAGTGCTACAAGAAAGTATTTTGTGGATTAAAATGGGAAACTAAAGGAATGAAAGTAAATGGAGATTATTTAAGTCATTTAGATTTTGCAGACGATGTAGTTGTTTTTGCAAATAATGCTTCAGAGCTGCAGGAAATGTTGCAGGAGTTATCAGATGAAAGTAGGAAAATAGGACTAAAGATAAATGTTAAAAAGACTAAAGTAATGTTTAATCGATTTGCTCAAAATATGAAAATAGATGATTGATTATGATGAATTAAAAGAAGTTAACAGTTACAAATACCTTGGTCAGATTATTAATACAGATGGAAACATAATGGAGGAAATTAATCATAGAATTAAACTTGGTTGGAGTGCTTTTGGTAGAAATAACTTGATACTAAAAGGAAATATGCCTATGTGTTTGAAAAGGAAGGTTTTTAACAAATGTGTTTTACCAGTTCTTACTTATGGATCTGAGACTTGGACACTCAATAGAAGAGCAATGCAGAAACTTTAGACCACTCAAAGAAGTATGGAGAGATGTATGTTGGGAGTAACAAGAAGAGATCGAAAACGCAATGTATGGGTAAGAGAACAAACAGGTGTTACTGACCTCATTGAAAAAATTAAAAGATTGAAGTGGAGTTGGGCTGGACATATTGCTAGAAGAGATGATAATAGATGGACAATTGAAATTTTAAACTGGATTCCAAGAGATTGTAAAAGACCCAGAAAGAGACCACATGTGAGATGGATGGATGAAATAAGAAAGTGTGCAGGGGTGATGTGGAGAAGAGAAGCTAAAGATCGAAGAAGATGGATTAAACTTGGAGAGACCTTCATCCTGCAGTGGATTGATAATGCTTGATAATGATGATGATGATGATCAAGTTTAGTATAAGTTGAATGTGATTTCCTGTTATTTTGTTAAGTATGATTTTTAGTTATAGTAATAAATTTAAAAAATAATATCAATTGTTAATTTCCATATTACATGTCAATATTTCCTGCCGAGTCAATTATTTATATTATCCCTTACTGTCTACTATAACTTTTGTTTAATACCTCATTTTTTAAATATATACCAATATCTGCTTGTCTGTGTTGTAATTTTGATTTTATTCTATGTAAATCATAATTAAAAAGTTTCTATACATTTTCGCGCGTGTGTATATACAAATATATGGTTTGTTATCTTCCTGTGTTAAATATACTGTCTAGTATTAATTTTAAAAATGTGCCCTATACAGTTTTGACCATAGGTTCCCAACTTTTTTAGCATAGCGTCCCATTTTTAGAAAAAAAATTACTTATCAGCCCTCTGGAAATCTGTATTTTATGAGCAAATAAGAAAGAAGTGGTGACCATTTTTATAGTATTTATATTTCTATTTCGCTCAAATTAATGACGTGAAGTATCTTATTGTAAGCATAGGTTCTCAAACTTTTTTGGTCTATCTCATTTTTAGAAAAAAAATTACTCACTGCCTCTCTGGAAATCTATATTTTATGAACTAACAAGAAAGGCACAGTGACCATTTTTGTAATATCTATATTTCTACTTATCACAAATTAATGACATGAAAGATTTTGTTGTAAATAAGACCCCTTGGAGCATGCAATTATAAAATTATTTAATAAAATCAACATAGGAATACAAAATCAATATACAATTAAAAATAATAAAATAGAAATTTCATTGCACATATATTACATTAAAAATTATCTTAATGAGAAAGATGAACTTGGTGTAGTGATATTAATTTATGAATGCAAGTTCTATTTTTGTCAGCAGTAATCTGAAGTTACCATATTGAACTATTTGCAGTCTTTTTTTTTTTTTGTTAGAGTTATAACCACACTAGATCCATGTTTTACTAAATACATTGATGGAAATGCTATTAATAACTTTTGTACTATATCCCATAATCCAGGAGAAAGTACAGGTATAAACTTCTGCAGTCAGTACTGTTGGCAACTATCTTTAACTATTAATAATGTTCCTCATTTGTTGTCAATTCTATCAATTCTTCCTGAAATTTTAGGTTATTCTATGTTTGTAGTTGAAAAAGGATCCAAAATTTGTCTAGGTGTGTTCACTTTCAAAATATCTTCAAATCTCTGATTGAAGTCAGAATGGAGAGCATACAAGTGCTGACAGTAGGTAGTTACATCTTCATCATGTTTTTATATCTGTAATAAATTTGGAAATTTGCTGAATTTTCCTCATCCTAAATTTCATTTGTACGGAAGAAGTTAACAGAAATAACATTTTTTTTGTTTTTATTAAATTCGGTTCATCACTTCTCCACTTCACTGAATTTATTAAATATCTCTATCAAATAAGCTATTGAATTTTTTGAATAAATCAAATTGGCTTGTGAATCTTCATTTTCTAATAATTCTAACACTGAACAAAATGTATAAAATTGAGTAAAACAGGCATTTTTGACAACCAACAAATTTACGTATGAAGCACCATTTTCACTACAAAATCATCTAAACAATTTTCCATTTAAAGAATTCCTATGATTTTGTTGATCAATTTAAGGACATATTGTAATGATTTTTCCAATGTTCACTAAGGTTTTAGTGACTAAATGTTGGTAGTGGCTATGCATACAACATATGCATTTGACAATAGTTTTTTAAAATGCTAGAAAACCTTTATAGTACACTAACATCATTGGAACACCATTAGCAACAACTGACAATTTCTTACTTGGGTGTATTTCTTTTTTTGTAAAAAAACCCTCTTCTAACACCTAAAATATTGATTCTCCTTTAGTATCAGTTAGTAAATGTTTTGCAAGTAATAAAATTTTGACTAATTTTTTTTTTTCTTTTACAAATTGCATGTATGCTAGATATAAGACCTCATTTCTTGGCAAAGTTGATTCATTAAGTTGTATAGAGAATTTAGAAGTTTTTAAATATCCACATAGAGAGTGGTCCTCAGCTCGAGTCATTCCATCAATTCTTCTTTGAATTGTATTATTGCTCAAATAAAGTCTCCTAATAATATCAAATGCTAGTTTAGGCAGCCCAGTGCATATTGCCTCATTAATATCCACTATAATTAATTCTTTATGCAGTTTTCTAGACTTGGCAATCAACAATAGCATGCAGCTTTTCATCATTTTGAGTGCATGATGTTGAAAAGAGATTGTTCATTGTTTTATGAAACTTTCTGCTTAAAAATAAAATCAAATCTCTATCTTTTTCTATTACGATGAATTTTTAACAAATGTTCTTGTATCCTTGAAAGCTTCATTGCTTCATGTGATAAAAACTTTGGCAAATCAGAAAAATTAGTAGGGTGTTATTTGTAGATGATTGAGTAAATCCATACTTCAAATATTCAACAGTATCAATCTAGTCAACTACCTACATTTCCATTTTCTCTTTAATTTACTCTTTAAAAACTTCTTTGCCAACATGAAAGAATGGTGGGATGACCAATCAATTGAATATTTCTTTGAAAAAATGATTTATCATAATTTATAAATTCAAAGTGAAATCTAAACCCTCTTCTTACTTTTCATTGATAGGTCTATTTTTTTGGAAAATTTTTAGTATTTGTCTTTTCAATTTCTTCTTTGGTTTTGAAAAAATGGGAAAGGGTGTGGAAAAGAGGGGTAGAAAGGTCAATTCTATGTTTTCAATGTTTCTTTGGATTTCTCCATTATTGTAATGCTATCTAATATAGACTTACAAAATTAAATGATGTAGAATTTCAAACAATCTTTTTTGATTTGTAATTTGTTTTGGAATTTTTATTATTTTGTCTTTAAAAATGTTTTAATTTCTGATTTCTTATTGGCTTTTTAAAAAGTGAGGAGAGAGAGGGAAGGGGTAAATTGCATTGTGTAGGTCTTTGATGAAAATGATAATTTTTGGCTATATTCAATCAAATCAAACAATCCAAATAAACATGAACTGGCTGGATTTGAAACAACAACAAATTCAATCAAAAAAAAAGCTTAAAATTAAAACTTCTTTCTTATTGATTTGGATTCTTACCACTCACCCACTACTTGTTTACTTGTTGATTTTACAAAAAAATCAAAGGTATCATCACCACTTCCATTTTTAACTGAGTAATTTATTGGCATCATGCATGGAAAATGCAAAATCACTCCAAACTCCAATTTCTTTTCTCCAATGTAGACCATTCAAGCTCATCTTAAATGAAGAACATATGGATTTTTATTTTTTTGTTTTTTAATTAAAAACTAAAAAATAATATAATAATTTAAATGAACACCTCCAAATCTAATGTTTCCAGATGTTTTTCAAATAAAAAACATTAAATTAACAACATGATCACCGCAGAACGTAAAGTTTATTTTTAAATTAATTTCTAACAAGTTAAAAAAAATTATTGTAATGTGACTGGTTGAGAAAATGTTTCCTTTTTTATCTTTTACTTCTTTACAAATCCAAATTTTAGGTATACATTGAATTTATAAATTAAGTCATAGGACTACTACTAGGATAAATTGCAAGTCCAGATTATACTTCCCTACCCCTCCTATCTCACTGACATTTGAAAGGAAGAAATAAATTTAAAAATTTCTAAAGACAAAAGAAGAATCAAAATTTCCCCAAAATCATTTTTTTAAAATTACAAGCATTATGAATATAATCTTCTAGGTTGAAAGCATCGCTCAGAGAGTTATTGTTTAATTGAAATAAATCTAATCTTTTCTTCAGAAGTGAATGAATGCTATTAATAGAAATAAGAAAAAATTGTTTAAAATTTATCTACATTTTTTTTATATGTCAAAGCGTTGATCGGAAAGTGAACCCAGGCCAGCTGCTCAGAACGCAGCCATGCCAACTCCCACACCACCAATGCTTGATATTTGTAAGTTGATATTATGTAGGTAGTATTATGAGAAATAGTATTATGAGAAATCACCTATGAGAACTTAGCATACTTTTTGTTTCCCTCAATTGCTTTCTCATTCCTCCTCCAACCCTTCTCCCCTTTTTTCAAAACCTAATAAGAAATTGGAAAAAAAAATTCATCAAAAAAAAGACTGCCACATTGTACATTAAATATATAAATTAAGTAGTAGTAGTATTACTGTGAAAAATTATCATTTTTTCAAAGAAAGGCATTTTTTTTATTTCCTCCAAACTATTTCCCAATTCCTCCACCACTCTCTCTCTTTTCCCAAAACTCAATAAGAAATTAAAGAGAGAAATAAAAATTCACCAAAAAAAAAAAAAAAGACCTGTCAATGAAAACTAATACTAAGAGGTTTTAGATTACACACTGAATTTGTAAATTAAGTAATAGTAATATTACTACAATAAATTGTCATTTTTCTAAAAGAAATCTTCAATTGATCAATTAGTCAGGCCGGTATTCTTTCATCACATCACAGCAGTGTTAAAAGAGCCAATTAAAGAGAAAATCAAAATGTAGATAGCCAATTTCATCAGTACCATTCAACACTATATTGCTTGCATTTTTCTTTTCTTTTTTTTTTTTGACATTTAACCATGATAAGATTTGTAGAAAAATTAAAATTTTGAAAAAATTGTTTTAAAAACACTTTTCAAAGCAAAATATTAATGGTATTTTTCATATATAACTGCTGCTATATAATTATGTTGAAAGAAAATTTCTGATTTTTTTTTATATATATGCCAGGTTTTCCAAAAATGTTTAGAAATGCTGCGTTGACAAAGTAAAACATCAGCTATAGAGAAGTGAACATACAAATAATAAATTCAGTGCAAAATTTAAATAACAAATTAAAGCCTACCAAAAGATGTTTTGAATAAAAGTTGTAATTATAATTGCAGCATGAACTTTTATTTTATGACTGTTTTAAAATATTCAAGAAGGAAAATTTTAAAACTTAAAAAAAAAAAAGCCCTATCAAAAATATTTATATACTTGAAAACACTATTGGACCTAGCAAAGTACAATAGATATTTTTAAAATATTAAATAAATTCACCTGCAAAAAGCTGTTCTATTAATACAACAATTTCCTTTGTATGCGATTTTTTTAAAATTAGTAACTGCAAATTGCACTTATAATCTTATAATATCAAATGTTTAAACCATTAAATATCACCTTATCGCCATTCCCTATGTTAACACAACCTATTAAAACAGTGGCAAACTCCCCATACAATAGTGCCATCCAGTGCAAACTAGAAACTAATCTGGGGATATTAGCAAGACACAAGATAGGGATTTTATGCACAAACCTATGGTTTGCACTTGGCAGCACTACTATATGAAGAGCTTGTCACTGTTTTAATATCAAAGGTTTACCACACAATTCAGAATAAAACTAAATGAGAAGTGGGTGCTAATATAATAAAACAGAGGTGTCGATTTAGTATGTGCTCACAGCCCCCATTTTGAATCACATGAACTCCCCAAAACCATGCTAACATATCCAAACGATAAATAACATCGATCAAAATGGCAATTTTCATCAAATATTTGCGAAATTGCATTTTACCTTTTTAATCACATGATTACATTTTTATAACTATGAAAATTGTTTTTTTTTTTATTATCAAAAATGCTTGATAAACTAACAAATTTAAATTTAAACTAGCAATCAGTCTTTGCAACGTCATTATTTTTTAACATTTGTATTTTATAAGCTATAATCTTTTGGCATATAGTATAATTCATATTTTAAATCTATCAATTTTAGATCATCCTTTCGATTATCATGAGTAAATGGTTTAACAAACTAGTAAACTTAAATTTGATTTTTTTAAAAATTGATGTAGATTTAGATAACGTGTATTTAAGATGTATACATACCTTTTTGTCACGTTGTTCCATATGTATAACTGGATGAAAATATACTTATTGCTTGGTCAGGTCCACTCATGATGTTAAACAATAAAAATATTTTTTGCCATCATAAGAGGAATGAAAATTAAATATTTTAGGGAACCCAGTTTTCCCTTCTTTGCGATTGGCCTGGGGGGAGAATGTAAATTTCTCCTATTTTGCGGGGTTGAAGGAAAATTGAGGGTTGTTTGGAATGAAGAGACTGGAATGAATTTTTAAGATTTGGTTTTTTTTTTCTTTTTTACATCATAGCTTGAAGGACAGCGTAATTTTCCATCTTTGTGTTGGGAGGAAAAAAAAGGGGTTGTGGTGTAAAAAAGAAGATGTTATTATTTTATATTGGAGTGTTTTTTTTTTTCTTTTTTTTTTTTTTTTTATAAATATTTAATAGTGGTTTCTTTCTTTTTTTTTTTTTGGTTTTTTTGTGGTTTTTTTTTTTTGTTTTTTTTTTTGTTTTTTTTTTTTTTTATAATTTTTTTAAAAATATATTTTAATTGCATAAAATCTATTCTTCAAAATTTTAAGTGTAACATTATGCTTATTTGAAAAATAACTTTTACAACTTTAATTTTATATTACACAAATTGTATTAGAATGAATAGCACAAAACTTTTCAAAATTTTCTTATATCTTTTTCTGTGCTTTTACTGTCCCTTTATCTTTGTAGAATGCCCTACTAATGCCCCCCTAAATTATTCCAATGCCCCAAGGGGGGAGGGTGATATCGTCCACTTTGAAAATCACTAGTTTAAAGCTTCAGACAAATAAAGCTAAATATTCCTTGATTCATTCCAATTGAAACCAGTAAAAAAATATTACTACTTTAAATAGAACTTAGTCATTTCAACACACTGACGCTTAACAGCCCTGACATCCTGAACAACTGATCATATGATAAATAAATATTCTATGCCAACTATCAAGATAACATAAGCCTTTTGTGATGTTATAAATATGAATCACATAGACACAATTAATTATTAGAATAGTATAAATAGTATTCCTTTTTGTTTATATCCACCAACCCACCAATGAAAAAGTTTGTAATATGCAGCTATTGTTTTTGTTACTGCGATTACATTTGTAATATTTTGGTTCGCTTGCGCAATAAACTTAAGTTTTCATTGCTCAACACAAACAATTTATACAATTGGAAACTAAGCATTTATTAAGTTTTCGACAGCTATAGCGGCCATTCGCAAAGGACTATGGTTAATCCAACCTCGAGAAAAATGACTATAGAAAGTTTAAAATCAATGTTAATGTTACCCCCCCCCCCCTTAATTCTTAGAATTTTGTATTGTTACCCTTAACATATATATATATAATCTGCAAACATATAATTTATTTTCATTAACTTTTTCCAAAGGCTGAGATAATTTACATTTTCTAATGTGTAGACAAATTATTATAAACGCAAACCTTCACCTTTAAAATTCAACTTATTAAAATTTTATTGCTGTTTATTTAAATTGTCTTTCTTTGTAAAAAGTGAATAATTTAAAATCCAAAAAAAAAAAAAAAACTGTTATTTTAAATATAATTTCTATATTTAAAAAAGGGTATCAATTAATATATATATATAATGATTTGAAATATTAAAAAAAAAACAGAATTGATATTAAGTTTGTTGTCTGCTTGAAGGTTGAGTTTTCCAAAAATTGCCAAGTAAATAATCTAACAAAAAAATGATTTAAAAGTTATAGAATAGCTTGGCAGATTTTCAAGCAATAATATACTATGCAAAACTGTCTGATGGAAAGCAGATTTATTTATTCTGAAATGTCTTTTGAAAAGTCACCACTGTAGTTAAGAAATAAGAAAGCACTCATTAATTGCTAAAGATAATTTTAGTTTAAATATTATTATAAATATAAATTTTATACATTATTGATTGATAGGTAGGTAATAGATGGTAAGATTGATAAATAAATGCACAAATGGGTAGTTTAGATGGACGGAAAGGATGACAAATAGAGATATGTGGTTAGATAGAATGGGTGAATAGATATATGTAAAGGGAACACATAGATAAAAAAGATGAATAAAAATATCTTTAGTTCATATATAAAGATATAAAAAATACAACAAAAGCTATACTTTATCTAAAGTTTAACCTTCACCCAATTGAAAAAACTAACAGATTTATTTTACCAGGCAGTTTATCTGAACCTAACTTGTTTAATTATGATGATGAGACAAAAAATAATGTTTTTAACAGTAATGTGAATTGTTTAACAAACTACTTAAAAACCTTTTGGAACCCTATTTTGTGTAAATTATTTTATATTTTGTAGAAAATATATTATACAAAAAAATGTCACTATCAAATCCAAAGGAATTCTACACTGTTGAGAAACTTAAGTCTAAAAGATTCTTGATTCATTATTTTTCCAAGAACTGGAAAAAATAAACAGTAAATATAATAAAACTATAGAACAAAACCTTATCAACAATTATAGAGAACACTTTAATATTTAGTCATTGATATATGCATTAAGTACAAGTTAGTTTTCATAATTTAGGACATTGTATATCTATTATCTGCAAAAAATGTTTGCACATATATATTATTTTAATATTATAGTATTTTTTAAAAGTTAAATTTTAAAAGCTTAAAAATTTTTGCTTCCATTTAAAATTCAGTTGATCTATGGCCCATTAAGTTTTGAATAGTTACTTTAATGCATTATTGGAGTAATGACATAGAATGACTTTTGGATAGACAAACTTTTAAATTTTAGAATACAAGCAATTTGAAAATGATTTTGCCAAAAATCATTTTATTTTTCTTATTTTAATTTATTATTTGTAATCTGTGAAAATTTAATCATTGCTATATTATTCAATAAAGAGTTATCTATTTATAGTATATTATATTTATAAGAAAATATCCCAGTGTACATCACTAGCTGAAAATTCAAATACAAAATGTTCAAATTACCCTTCCAAACATTATGTTTTTTCAGTAACGCCCTCTATGAATAAATATTTTGGGTCATACTGTTTGAAGTTCAACCTATATATTTATTCACAGAGGGCTATGCTGAAAAGACATACCATATGCGAGAGTGATCTAAACATTTTATATATATACAACAATAATATTTAATAATGAGCATAATAATTTTATATATATAAAAATCACTAAATGCCCATAATGTTATCACATGATATTCAAGTTAAACATTTCTTTGTTAGAGGGCATATTTTTCATGGAAAAAAAATATTTGTTCCACCATTAATAATCTGTAATCATTTTTTTATGGAGTATTTTAAGCAAAGGAAGTAATTTGTTAAAGAAACTGATTTAAAAAAATATGGTGGTCTTTCCATAGGCTGGGTACATTTCTGGATTCTAAAAAATATGGTGGTCTTTCCATAGGCTGGGTATATTTCTGGATTCTAAAAAATATGGTACTGCAATAAAACTTTTTCAAGAAAAAAAAATTCTCACACAAATATGTTCTTTTGATTACAGTACAAAACTGAATAGGTATAATATTTAAATCACAAACAAAATGTGATTACAGTTCATAAATTCATATTTGAAACATGATATTTAGTGAGGGGGGATAAATGCTATAGTACCCTATTTACATTTAGTTTTGTGTACTTTGGTATTGAGTAATTCATGGCTCCACAGTAATACCATGCATGATTGAAATTTGTTAAAGCAACCAAGTATAACCAACTATTACAAAAATAACAGTCTTTTCATAGGCTGCATACATATGCTGGTATAGTAATAATATTTGTATAGCATTTGAAAGTTTTTTAAAAAAGCTATCCCTCAGAAAAAATAGTGAATCAGAATTATGGATTTTTTTAGTGATAGATGTGAAAATGTAGCAGTTTGAAAATGAATCATTAAGAAACATTTTTTATGGCACTGATTTTGAAACCCAAGAAAATAGACAATAAAGGTGGCAAAATGATACATGCATAATTGATGACTTGAAAGTTCCTATTAACATACTAAAAGATCACAGCAAAAATGGTAAATGTTGATAAAAATATTATATTTAAAGAAGAACTTTGATGGTTTGAATAGTTTTAAAATATAAGAAATTATTTCTAAGGCGAAGTCAAATTTATTCAGGAATTGTTCCCCTCCCCCATATGTTATACCATCGGCGAGGATGTGAACCTGCAACAACCGTCTGCAACCAACTGTGCTGACCTCTCGGCTAAAAACGCTTGAGAAAAAAAAAATATTGGCACTATTGAAAATTTTGCCTTTACAAAGTCTGTTTATTTTATTATGGCAATTATGAAAAAAAAAGTGAAATTTTAAAACATGAAATAAAAGTAATCAAACTATAATTGAACCTACAATAAAATTAAAGTGATTAAACCACTAAACATCACATGATCACTATCTCATACTAGCACATAATTGTTATTAAACAAGGCAAAATTCTCTCCATACAGTTGTGCCACCCTGTGCCAATCAGAGTAATCAATGGATGCCAGGAGGCTTGTACATAAAATCTCTATCTAATGCCTACTCATCCAATATCCCCAGACTAGTTTCTGCCTTGTGGCCATCATCAGTGAGGAGCCTTGGATCTGAAAGCACTGCACCTAGATCTTAGGATCTAATGCAACCCTCCAGCAACCACCTTTTATCTCCACTTAACTACAAAACTATGAGAATGAAATTGAAAACACAATAATATTTTTAATCTAAGCTCAATAGCTTATATAGTCATATGGGTCTGAACTCAATTCAGTACCCATACATTTTGGTGGCTTTGGCTCTTTAACAACCACAGCCACCACTATCCTATTAGGCAGGATTTAAACCACTAAACATCACATGATCACTATCTCATACTAGCTATTGAGCTTAGATTGAAAATATTATTGTGTTTTCAATTTCATTCTCATAGTTTTGTAGTTAAGTGGAGATAAAAGGTGGTTGCTGGAGGATTGCATTAGATCCTAAGATCTAGGTGCAGTGCTCTCAAATCCAAGGCTCCTCACTGATGATGGCCACAAGCCAGAAACTAGTCTGGGGATATTGGATGAGTAGGCATTAGATAGGGATTTTATGCACAAGCCTTCTGGCATCCATTGATTACTCTGATTGGCACAGGGTGGCACTACTGTATGGAGAGAGTTTTGCCTTGTTTAAAATTAAAGTGACTGAAATATATTTTGTAGATACAAATGAAAAAGAATGACCATCAATAAGATGAATGGAGGCAATTGTTCCAAACGTAAATGAATCAATAAAAATTTTAAAGATCCAAAAATAAAGGATATTATAGAAAAATATTATCACTAGAGACATGCAGTTTGTTTAAAGACATTTCACCTATTAATTTTATTTAATTCTGACAGTTATAGTTTATTATAATAAGTCTCTAAACATTGAGATATATGTGAATGCACAAACGCTAAGAATATATATAAAGTCACAATACTTAAATCAAATTTAAAAAAATTGGGTTAACAATTTTTCGTAAATAGTTGTAATTTTTGTTTTAAAAATTATTTTTAATATACCTAAATATGTACAGTTCTTTTTTAAAAAAATATTAACTTATACATATTTATATAGTTACATTCTTTTATCTAGGTATGTCTGAGGTCAAGGTTAGCCTTTGAAAATGAATTCCATACATAGAATAAATAATTATTTTAGAAATAGTTTTCGTTATTAATAAATTCTATATACGTATATTTTTTTTAATAATTTTTTTTTTTCGAATATACATTTTGGAGCTTTCTGCTGTTTAAAGGGTAGGCAGAAATATTACAAATTTGAGTTTTTACGACTGATTTATTCAGAATTCAAAACATTTTTTTATAATTTATTAATTCTTTACTCACATAATAATTACAAAAAAGAAAATTGACTTAAAAAAAAAATCAAAATCTTAAGTTCAATTCGGGTAAAAGACAAATCTATATTTATTACAGAGATTGGTGGGGGGGGGGGGTTGTAAAAGTAGTTTCACTGATACCAAAATATTCGAACATGGAGTTGGAATTTTAAAGTGAAAGTCTAAAACATATATATATTTTCATGGAGTAATACGCTCGATTTTCACAACAAAAACAAAATACACATTTAAAAATCGCATTAGTTAAGAAACAATATAAATAAAAAATGGAATAATTTAAAAAAAAAAACCATGTTAAAATTGATAATTTGACAATTAAAAAGATATTGATAAACGTACAAGTAATGCAACATGTATGTATAAAGCATAATGATATTTACCTGATAGTTTGTGAAGGTGGCATTTTACCTAAACATGAAATGTTGAATATCTTTAAAAAAAAATTAAACTTCATTTATAATTTCTGATTACATTCAACTATTAGTAATAGCTTATAGGTTAGAATATACACAAAGTTCAAGTGATATTATTCTCCTCTCAACTTCAGGTGTTACTGGTTTGATAGTACTGGCTTGGGAATGAACCTAGATTTTTAGATTCTACACGTTAACCAATTAGGTTATTCTGCCAAATGCATCTATGAGGTTTTTCCTCATTTATCCATTTTTCTAAGAGAAAAGTTAATTAATGGCTTCCAGACATTATATATTATCATATTAAGTTGACTTATAAAATTATTTGCCATTGTCATGTAAGCAGCTTCTTCAAATTTTCTTATTTGTTGCTTTTACTTTCTATCCAATACTTTTGTATTTTCCAAATCAAACATACATTAATTGATATATACATGGTCTGCTATTTTAGAAACATCTGTTTTCTCATTTCTAAACAACAGTTTGTACTCTTTCGGTCACTATTCAATGAAACAGCTGATCTCACCCATACAACCTTCCACATTCACATGACATTTCATAAATGCAGTCCTGTTTTTTAGCACTTCAAATCTAGACTTTGTAGATGATAAAATTCCTCATAGTATGATATGGCTCCATAAAGCTGTTTTAGTGTTATATTGATTACAAATTTTCTTTTAGTCATCTGCTATATCTGGTATCCGTGAATACACTGCAGTGCCAATAATTGCTTTTTCTTTTAATGTTTCTTTTTGTTATCTATTTAATGATTTGTTATTGACAATTATTTTTCCATGTCACTAGTTTCTGATTAAACCTCTTTTGTTTTGTTCCATAGGGATACTGTAATCCCATGTTTTGTCTTTCTGGTATGATTGGATATATATGCTATGATATTTTCCTGTATGTGCAGGTTTTCTGTAAACTGTGACTTAAATAAAATATATAAATCAGGGTGGCCAACCTTTCTGAAAGTATATGCACAATAAAAAATTTTAATAGGTGTTGTGGAAGCAAAGAAGAAGAACCATATCAAGTTATCAAAATATATGATGACATGATATGACATCATTTTTTTATGTATTTTTTTTTTTCTAGATTCAACTTACAAAAAATATGTACTTATCTTTGGAAAGATTTTTGGAATCCAGTATTCTCTCTGGTTTGAATCCCATGGAATCTTTTTTTAATTAAAAAAACTAGTTAAAAAATATTTTTTTAATAATTATTTATTCAATGAAGATTGAATTTTTCAATATTTTTTATAAAATCATAATTTTAAAATTTAATTTTTAAACACAAACTCCTAAAAAACTTATTCATATCATTTCTTTTATAAATTTATTTGTGTGTTTTATATTTTTTAAATTGAAATATCTCTTTAAAAAATGTTATTTTTTAATATTACCATTTTATTGTTGTCACATTTTTTCACATACTAAAACATCATTGAAGAAGTCCAACAGGATACAATTATTTTTTAAGTAAATATCAACCAAATTCATTTCTTATGTGTTATTTTTTAACAATATAATTGTTATTTACTCTTACATCTCCCCTATTGAATCTTTCTCCATCAACTATTTTAGTTTTATAAATTAAAAAATCCTTTTTCTCTTACTTTTTTATTCATCGTAATATTTCTTGTAGTTTTTCCTAAAATTTCTTTTTATATAAAAATATCAATTAATAGAAAATTCCAAGACCTCAATGTACTGCAATTAATATCTTCAGTTTTTGGACTTGTTAAAATTACAAATACACTTATTGTCTCCTAAAATAAATTTGTGTTTCACTTAATATTAATTTTACTATCTCTCAATTATTATTGGTTGATAGTAGATAATTTTAATAAAATTAAAAATTTATCCACTTATTTTTCAAATTAATAATAATAAAGATTCTATGAGATTCAAACCAGATATCTGATACTGGGTTCTAATCATTAGAGATTGCTAGAAATCAATACAATAAAATAACATAAACATAAATAACGTTAAAAATACAGGCAAAAACTCTCCATACAGTAGTGTCAATCAGTAAGCCTGAATGGAGAGTTTTGCCTGTTTTAATAACAGTTATGAGCAAGTATAAGAAATGGTGATCATGTGATGTTTAGTGGTTGCTTAAATAAAGTGTAGGTATTATAATATAATAAGCCTGTATTTCAGTCATGAATAAACTAAGATCTTTTAACAGCTGCATCTTAATGAGGTTTACACAACTTCTCAAAATCAGAAGAGTAATTTGATATTCTCCAACAATCATTCAAATATTTATCCAGTATGCATGATCTAAAGTTATTTTTAATAAATTGCATTACAGAAAATGTGACTTCACTTAGATAAGTATATTCAAAAAAAGATTTCAGCACCAATAACAATTTTTAAATATTGTGTACTTTTATGTATCAACTAATTTCCAAAATTTTCTGTCCATGATCAGAGCTTCATTTTGTAATTTTATAATTTCTAATTCTAAATTTTCTACAATTGCTGTGCTAAATTTACTTAATTCTGCATTAAAATAGTAATGACAAAATTATGCATTGAATTTTCAAAGAAAAATAAAACTGATTCCAAATTGTTAAATTGATGAAACCTCTCATTAAATTTATTAGTTAATTTTGTTTAGGTAACAGACATATACTAGAGAATCTAATTGTGTTTCTGGAAATATTTTTGACATATGTGGAAAATGTGTAAAGGAATTTTTTAGCAGGTGCAAACCCCCAAAAATTAATTTTTTAAATGTTTTAATAGCACTTACCATATCTACAAAATCTTAATTTTCACCTTGTAGTTCAAGATTTAGCTGGTTTAATTTCTGACAAATATCGACAAAATAAAAATTTTGAGAACACTATAGACCTCCTTTTTTAGCAATCAAATTAAGAAAACAATCTAATATTTTGCCTTTGTCAAGCCACTTCATGCTGAGCACCTCTTCTAATAGTTTTTTTTTAAATGTATGTGTTGTAATGGTACAACTCTTATAGAATTTATAATTTTAGTTATGGGATCCAAAACATGGTTAAATGAAAGAACTTTAGTGCACAGAATTTGCTGACGTAATCGCAAAAAATTCAGGAAATGATTAATCTTTTCTACATAAGAATACAAATCCTTTGTTTTTATTGATCATTACTAGAGCTCTATCAGTTGTAAATGAAGATAATTTATATAAAGGAAGTTTTCTTCCAAAATAAAACTTTTAAAAATTTGATATTTTCACCTCTTGTTTTTTTGTTGTTGACAAAAGGCATAACATTTCTTCATTCACAGAATAATCTTCTAAAACCATTCTTATTATTATTAACTTGTTACATCTAAAGATTCATCCATTTGAAGTGATTACCAAGGGCACTTATCCATATCAGTTTCAAGTTAATCTTTGATATTAGCAGATATTTCAGCAGATCTTTTTTATTGTATTCCATGATAATTGTAAATCATTTATTGCAATGAGTATTTTTTATTTGCTAGATAAAGTATTGAAGAAAAAATCGGCAACAGTAGTAAAGAATCTTCAAATAATTCCCCATCTAAATATAATTTATTCTTCTTTACAAAAAAAAAAAGTGCAATTTTGAATGATACTATAGTAACATTTTTTGATTTATCTTGCACTTTTTAAACGATAATTGCTGGCTTGATTTTTTTTCCAAACTATTTATCTTTTCTAATATCACTTTAGAGTATATATTTTTGATTGAAATTCATATGTTCTAATCTAAAATGCCTTTCAATATTTCCCGGTCAATGCATTTGACATACGGAAAAGAAATATTATATTTTCTAATTGTTATGCCACATATGGCATGTCCCTTTATTTTGACAAAACAATATTCTTTTTTCTATTCTTTTTGGAAGTTGTAAAAACAAGGCCATTTACTTGATGCTGCTTCATTCATGTTAGTGAAGTTTTTTTTTTTTTGTTATAAACAAGTAATTTTTATCAAAAAAATAATTATTATAAATTCACAAAGCATTTTAACAGATAGTGTATGTAATTCAAAATTTTAATCTTAATTGACTTGTAGGACAACAAACTCTCAATAGACATACAGCTGATATTGTGCATACAGCATTACAGTAAGAAAAAGACAGAGGAAGTTAAGGCAATAACAATACTTGATTGGACAGTAATATTAATGTTTTTTATATTTTTATTATTATAAAATTATTATTATTTATTTTTTAATTATCTTTACACATTTAAAAAAAAGTTTGAGAAATGATGTTTTAAATATATTTTTTAGGTGATCGTATCACAAATGCTTAGAAGACCAATCATGGGCACAGAATTGACCATCTCTGATGTAAATGATTATTTCGCTGATTTTTATAGGCTAAAATATATTAGTAATGTTAAATACATCTGTGCACAGATATAATTTTAAAATATATCAATAATTAAATGTTATTTTCATTATTTCTACAGGCTGATATTATTCTATTTTAAAAATATATAAATAACTAAATGTTAAACATGTATAATACATGCAAACATGCGCATGATTATATAAAAATAAAATATTTCAATTATTAATTATTAATTTGCTTTTAAAATATGTAAAAGCTACTACATTCTTTCATAAGAAAATGGTACATTAGTTTAGAGTGAACTTATTTAGAAGTTTTAAATGATACCTTTCATCGTGAGTGATTAAATGATTAGCAGAAGAATTGTGGGAAATATAATTTTACCTAGCCATACATTTAATTAACACACAATATCATTATATATATTTTGAATCAGCTAATGAAACAATGAGCTGTTTATTTAATTGTTAAGAATGGCAAACATCCTTATGTTGGTAAGATGGTTAAATCTGATTTCAAATGCTAGAAGAAATTTCACCAAAATAATTTTCAATCAAGTTTTCTGTTAAATACATGTTCTTCAAATTCTGTAATATCAGCATTTTAATTTTCTAATTGTTTTATGTCTATAGTATATTTTTTATCTGTTTTAAAACAGCTTATTTTATTTGTTTGAAAATAATAACTGTATCTTCAAAAATTATCCTCTTTAATTAAATATATATATATTTCTTAATTTAAAAAAATAAAATCTACGTTTTTAAATAAAATTGACTATTTATTATTTATATAACATATATTTACTTAAATATATATATATATTGGTTTAAAATATTAATCAAACTTTAACAAAGTTGATAAATAATTTAAAAATAAATACAATTTAATTAAAATTTCAAACCAGTTTCATTTCTTATAGGAATGTGTCAAGAAGTCTCCTTTTAATAATTACATAAACTATAGCAATTCCATCCAATGGACATTATTCAAATTATAATATATTAAAAACATTAAAAGTAATATATATATTATGTAAAGATTAACAAATAAATACAAGCTTATTACTATCTCAATTTTTAATATATAATTCAAATCTACAAAAAATGATATTTTAATTATGCTTTTAAAGTTTCCAATTATCTAACATACCTAATTGTACTGGAGGCTTTAAAAGGTAATTAAAATATTTTTTGTAGATGTGATTTATGCACTAAAAAATTAGAAGTCAATATTAAGCTTATATTTATTGATCAATCTATATATATAAGTTTCAATGATATTCATTGGATAAAGTTTGTCATGTGATTATTCCTATTTGGAATGAAAACTGGTTTGATGTCCTAAAAAAAATTATTTTTTTTAAAGTTTTTTTATTATCAATTTTATTTAAGATTTTATTTAAGATTGATTAATATTTTAAATTTTATAATGAAAACAACATTTAGGACAATTTTTAAATTTGAATTTTTTTATCTGAAATGAAATACATATTGATATAGAGCAACTAATAAATTATTATAAATTACTTAAGAAATACTTTTCTAGTATCTCTCCCTCAGAAACTCATTTATAACATTAATTTGAAACTAATGAGTACCACTTTTCATACAATAGCGCCACCGAGTGCAAGCCTTCATAATCAACGAATGCAGAAAGATTTGTGCATAAAATCCTTTGATTAAGGCTTGCACTTGGTGGCACTACTGTATGGAGAATGGTACTCTTATTAACAGCATGTGTGCACATATGAAATGGTGATCATGTGATTAATTTGAATCCTTGCATTGAAATTAAATAGAAATTTATTTTTTTTTAAACTATTTCTCAACCATGAATACCCGAGTATATATAGATATGACTGATACACACTCATATCTTTATATAGACATAATGTCTATTTTTACAAATATCACACACTAAATGTTTTATTTCTATTAACAAGGACATGAAGAAATTAATTTTTCAGGAGTATCATTGGTTTTAATTCGCATCCATTTTAAACTTATTTATTTTTAATTTGGCATTATTTATTTCAGGGATATTAAAAAAAAATTACTGCTTCACAAAATACCGACAATACCCATTCATTACATTATAATGATATATATCTTTTTTATATAAAAAAATCTTTATATTTTTAATAATTTTATATTAGCCAACTTCTATATTTATCATTATTCTTTTAACTGGTTAATATAAATCTATATTGATTTCTAATCTTTTAAATAAATTTTATATCCAATTTAGTCTCAGTTTATAGAGAAAAGGCAAATTTTGTCCAATACTTAATACAACCATATTTTTAATATTATAATGAACATTTTTATATTCCAGCCTTATAGAAGTCCAATATTTTATCACTTTCTTCTCCTTCTGAAACCATTTATAATAAATCATCTGACTATAAAACAAAAAAAAATACAGAAAGTTTTATTCATCAATCTCCTATTCCCATTCAAAACCATCAAATATACAAATAAATGAATGGCCTTTCATTAACATGCAATCTCATTATTACTTAATCTAGATAAAGATGAAGGGGATTTCATTGAAACATTGGCCCCTTAATTCAATGAATGAATTTGCTGTTTTTGGTAAAAGAAGAATTTGTTAAAAATTTAGAAACTCTGACAGGATTATTTGTACACTGGATGGAATAATTTCTTTATGCAGAATACTAATACATGTTATGACCCAAAAAGTTTTTATTTTCAACCATATTTAATGTTTTCACAAAAATTGATTGAAAATTAGTTTATTATAGTGGTTGTCATTAAAAGTGCACTCAGCTAACTAAAAAAATGAAAAAAAAACCTGCTTCATAAAGCATAAGTACATACATATGCAAAAGAATTATACATAATAACTATATAATCCAATGGTTATTCTCTCAAAAGATCATGTGATGTTTAAGCACCATAAGTTGAGCTTAAATTAAGATCTTTTAGTTTTCAAGTTTGAAAAAAAAATGAATTGGAATAAATCAATTAATTTTTATTTAAATATCTTGTAATCTATCAAAATCATCATTTTAATGATTATTAATGTATTACATAATAAAGATCTGTTCAATAGCTTCTCCATATTACTACAGAAAGCCTCTTTATTACCTGTTCATCTCAGATATGGTCTCTTTCTTGTCCCTTTCTAATTGTTGGGATTCACTTTAAAAATCCAGTTCTTCATTTATTATCATCTATTTTAATAATATGTCCAGCCAACCTTTTCAGTCCTTTAATGTTTTTCATTATCCTCAACATTTATTTTTTCATACTTCTCTGTACAGGCTGTAGTTTCTTTGCCTCATTTTATTACAAATCCAAGTTTTTGATCCACAAATAATTAGTGCAAAAACATATTTGCTAACTCCCCCCCACCATTCCTAAAAATTTTTGTCTTCTACTGAAAGCCCAGTTTCAAATTTAATTCTAGGATTATTTTTTCCATTATGTTTTCATCTGTATTAATAATATAACCAAGATATTTACAGTTTTAATCTTTTTTTCTAATTTATTATTATTATTAAAATATATTTTTAACTTTTTCTGAACAGCTAAGCTATTAAAAGTTTATTCAATGTTGTTAGTAAATTCTCTTAAATCATGTATTCCTGTTTTTAGCCAACATTTTTTGACGCTTTTTTATCACTATGAGGCGCTGTTTCCAAAAACAACTATAGTTGCAATAAATAATTTCTATTTTTATTTCTTTTGCATGTCATTTCAAATCATAAATATTTTTTTATAAAATTGCACTAAAGAGTTTGCAGAAAGATAGAACTTTTTTGCATACATTTTTTATCTATGTTAAATTATTCTTTACCATGTAACCATAATCAATACTAATTGATTTTGATGAATATTCTTTGAAATTTGGAACTATTCTGAATCTATGTCATTTATATTATAAAGTGTTATGCTGTCACATGCTTTTCCATAATCTACAAGTTCAATGCAAAATGAAAAATCTTACTTATCTTTTTAATTTTTCCTAATATTTAATATTTTTGTTTATTTTGAGTTCAAAATTCTTTAGAGAATTTTGTAATTATATTAGTAATTGTCTGAAAGTTTTGTAAATTCTATTTTTTTTTTTTTTTGTAATTTCCTTATAAAATTACTGATCATCTAGAATTTGTGCCAAAAAGGAATTTATTGTTAACTAAAAGAACACTAAACCACTAAACATCACATGATCACTATCTCTTATACTAGCACATAATTGTTATTAAACAAGGCAAAACTCTGCATACAGTAGTGCCACCCTGTGCCAACCAGTCTGGGGATATTGGATGAGTAGGCACTAGTTAGGGATTTTATGCACAAGCCTTCTGGCATCCATTGATTACTCTGGTTGGCACAGGGTGGCACTACTGTATGAAGAGTTTTGCCTTGTTTAAAAGAGCACTATTTGATTTTTCTTTAAGGGCTTAAAAATGCCAAATAAGTTACAATTCTGTTAGTTTCATTCTTAACTGTGTTATCGTTATTAGCATCCATTCCTCTGTATAATAAAATGATCATGTATCAACTGCTTTTCAACATGATGGTAATTTTACAATTTTCACCTCTGAATTTAAAAAAAGTGCTATGGGTTTTTTTTCTTATTAAGCCTTTACAGTTTTATAAAAGATACTAATAATTGGGTTTTCTTGACTTCAGAATGTATATGTGCCTGTTGTTTGTAATCCATATGCCAGTAAAAATCTGCTGAAAAACATTTGTAGACTCAAGAGTATAACAGACAATAGCAATTAATTAATTGCATAACATTGAGCTTTAGTGGTATTTATATAAATTTATTAAAATGGAGACTTATTGATTCATATATTTAAATTTTACAAATTTTGTGCTCAAGAAAAGGCAGATTTCATTCACTGGGTCATCATCTACACTTCTGCCCAAAATTATATGTTTTAAATTACTATTGTAACAATCTCATATCCATTTTGTATCATATAAAAATACTGAACAGAACCCATCAAGAATGATAGTACACTCTCTATATTACATATTTGTAAATACAAGCTTATAAAAGCAATGTCATGCTATATATGACTTGCTTTATTGACTACTATAAAATAAAAAGTAATGTTGTGATCATAAACTTATCAAAAGATTTTTCATGCATGAAGGTCTGTGTATGTGTATTTATATGTGTGTATAGTGGAAAAATTCTCACATAAGGTTACAATTTTTGCCAGTAGGTACTTTAATTAGAGAAGTAAAGAACATTCTCAACTATATTGATAACAGGAATAGTCTATATTGACTATGAATAAAAATCATAATTAAAATAAAATACAACCTTCATCATGCTTAAAATCTTGGAACTAATCTATATATATATATAAAATCCATGTGAATGTATGTTTGTCTGTAAAGTTGTCACATGTCAAATTAACAATCACTGAAAAAAAACTATTATGTTTGCCCATAACTCTATCAAATTCACAATTGAAAAATAATAAAAAAAAAACTTTAAATTTGTTTTTATAAATAAATAACTATACCTAACTAAATCATAATTTGTATTACAAGCATATTATGCAAAGGAAGTAATTTCACCCTTTATACTTAATAATCTGTAATTTGTATTACAAAGCATATTTTATGCAAAGGAAGTAATTCCATCATTAGTAAATCTAATTTTTTTACAAAGCAGTTGTCTGTAATGCTATCAAATTCACATATCAAATATAATGGACATTTAAAAATTTTAATTTAGCTGTATTAAGATCTTGCCAGGTACATTTCTGAAGTGTATTAAACAGGCCAGGAACAACAATCTTTCAGGCCGACTACATTTCTCACATTTATTTATATAATATTAAAATCTTTTGTTTAATTGTGTTAAAGCAACCAATTAAAGAAAATGATAGTCTTTACATAGACCAGGTATATCCAATAATATATATATAATAAAAGTAAATAAAAGTTATAGACAATATATATCAAAATCAATTTACAGTTTACTAATGAAGAGGATTCAAACTTCCAAATTTAGTCTAAAATATTATGCATATTCTTTTTAGCTAATTGCTAAACTATAATGGAGGATGTTTCAATGTTTCATATCACATACACGTTTACAAGCTATTTATTAAATAATTGCAATTTGATCAGTTGCATACTTTTATTAGCACAATTGGTAAAGTATATAAAAATTGGGAATACATTTATGATTTACTTAGTAAATGTAATTTAAAAACTGCATATTTTCTTACTTTTGGAAATCTTTTGTACACACACATGATTTATATGTATACAATGTGCCCCAGTGTATTAAATGGCTGGTTTGCTCTTTCAAAAAAGTCTGCAACATCATTGCTGAATCAACATGTAGTAATACATATTAGCTATTCTCCTCAAAAAATTTAAGACATTATCATGCCTGGATGATAGAGTATTTCATATCTTCAAGAAACTTCTCCAATGCTCTCCCTTCCATGTGAAATCTTGTAAACACTTGAAAACATTCTTATAACTTATGATTTCACTGCACTGCCATACACATATAAATCATTTCAAATATTTCAGTAGCAGTTTTGCCCAATTAAAATAAAATTTAATGGTAACATGTTATTCCATTGCCAGTTAATAAATGAAACACACAGTCATATTTCATGACATAACTGACAATTTAGACATGCTAGGGTTTAAACATTTTATAATGAATAGCTAAACATTTCATAATATAACATATGCATTGACTCAGAGATATCATTGTAAGAAACTTCAAAAGAAAACCAGTTAAGCCATTTTTTAAATTGAGATACAGTGTATGTATATATATATGCATGGGAGATTTTTTTTCATAAAAAAATTGATTCATTAATCTAGAAATATATTTTAGTGTTTGCTTTTTCACAATACAAAAGCAATGCATTTAAAAAACATACTCATAGCATTTTTCACATTGTCAATTAACATTATTGATAACTGTCTTACATAAATTTTTTATTAGTTTCTTAGTGGTTGTTGATGTTAGAATTCACAATAGCAGGAGGAAAAAAATATTATGAAACCTAAATCTTAAAAGTACAGTTTTTTTTGTTAATGAGTTTCATTATTTCTTTTTTCAGAGATTGGAAATTACATATCATCTTATAAATTTTAGTTTCACATTCAGCTAATAGAAAGCATCTTCATAGTTATGGTTGCAAGTCATGTGAATTAAATATATATACAGATAATCTGTCTCCTGGTCTACAATATGGGGGAGTGAGTAATCTTGATAATGTATGTGCATGTACATAAAGTTTAATGGAAAAGAACAAAGATAAGTTACTTGTGTACATACTTAAACTAAAATCTAAAGTGACATAATTGTTAAGTAAATTGGCAATAATATTTTTGATATTTTGAAATATTCTATATTACTTAAAATTAAACAAAAAGATCTTTGATAGAAATAAATTATTTGATTTATCATTGATTTTGGAAAAAGATCTAAATTTTTTATCTGATATAAATAAAACTACTTTGTAAACAAATGTATTTATTTTAAGAAACATGCAATATATAAAAGTAATTTTCAAAGAAATAAAGTCAGATGTCACATGACCTAATTTAACAAGCTTGTATTACAAATGTTATATAAAGAGCTTGCTATTAAATAACCTCTTAACAAGCTTTGCAGAATATCGTCAACCCCAAACTGTTTTCTGTTACTGGCTTCCTCAATGAGGTGCTAGGATATTAAAGTATTATATATGTATATTAAAGATTTAAAAAAATTTTAATTAAAAAATTCTTTTGGAACCTGTTGCTTTGGATGAATTGTTTTTATTAATGAAAAAGAAAAAACTACTTAATCTTAATTTGCAGGCTTATCAATCTGTACAGTACTTACTATCTCTTATAAAGATTGACAGTGAACTGTAATTAATGGGCTTACAGAAACAAGAAGGCAGTTGCCAGCATTTTCCATACTGGTCAAATTTGGCATGTCAAGAGATATAATAAATATTTCAGAGCTCTCTATGGTGACATATAATGAAGCTGTGTGCATGCATTGCTTATTATAACTGAAATTCAGAAGGTATGCAAGACAAATATAAATTTACAGCCATAGATAGTTGAACTTTCTTTTATGTCAAACAAGATGTTTTTATAAGACAATTATGAATTATGTGAAGCTAGTAGTAGAAGCAAAGATGAAGTGAAACCTAATCTTGAGAGATTCCAGTAATACATGGAGACAAAAGTGTAAGAAATTGTTGATGAATAATTCATTAAGTACAAATAGTTTCTATATATAAAGTTTATTGTAAGCAGAAATCTGTTTTTAAACAATATATATATATTGACCTATTAGTTCATTCTAGTGATAATAAAAATGAAAATTATTTCTTCATACACAAAAGGAAGAGAATTTTATTTATCTACACTGATTTGTTTTGAAAGTCAACTTTGAATACATTGATTTAAAAAGATATTATTGGAGATAAGCTTGAAAATGTTATAATATTGTAAATTTTCAGGAAAAGAACAAAAATTGTGGTACAGTAATAACTCCCAGATAAAGAGAACTGAAAAATAACGTACAATATTTGTAATTATAAAGCGGAAGTAACTACCTCCCACTGAGTTATAGAGCTTAGTTTTTGACTTGGTTTTTAAATCATATGGTGAATTTCACCTATTGTTTTAATTTATGTACAGACTAAGTGTTCTACAATCATCATTAATATATTCAAAGAATAAAGGATGAGTCTTACTTTTAACAACATTAAGTGGAATATTAGTTTTAATAATTGTAATAATAAATAAATGAGACTCTTTCTTCATCGTTTGAATATATAAATGATGATTGCAGAATATTTAATCTGTACATAAATTAAAACAATAGACAAAATCTTTTCAGCATATATGTGCTTGAGTGTATCAGTGTTATTAGACAGAGTGGAGAGTGGTGGGTCGTGTGAAAGTCTGTGCTCTTATACCCTATATATTACATAATTTAAAAAGTAAATCAAAAAGAAAGCTTATACAATAACAAAGCCCAAAGATACAATGGTATCATTCTATCTTTTCATTGGTTTTTGATGCTACATAATTCAGTTGGAGGTAGTTACTTCCGCTTTGCAATTACAGATATTTAGCAGTTATGACTATTTATTTATTATTACAAAGTACAATATTGTTTTAATGTTTCTTAAATTGTATTATTTAAATTTTCCTAAAATACTTTTGATTGGTTTTATAGTTAGAAAAGGTTTTTCTTAGGCCTCAGACTACTTTTTTGATTTTTTTCCCCCCATGTGTCATAGCATCAGCCGGGAAAGGGAACCCGCTAACCCGGAACAACTGCTTGTAAAGCGGCTGTCGCTGACCTCTCGACCACCAATGCTTGACTACTTTTTTAACTAATAATAAATAATTCCAAAATGTTAAAGAATTATTTATATATCCTGAAAATTATTTGCTCTATAAATTAAAGATACATCAATATTAATAAATGAACTTTTTTTTATTATTAATAAGGGCGTATGTGCCTATATGTATATATGACCTCTCTAGATTCATCTATATTTTACATATAAAGGAATAGTATAGCTTTATATACTTTAGAGAAAAAAATAATTGTGAACTGAAGTTGTTTCTTTTTTTCATTTTAATATTGTACTACACACATTGTGGCCTTAATAAATGTTGTATTTGACAACTTAATTTATATACTGTACATATTTGTAAATCATAGTTTAAACATTTATATTATGCATTCAATCTTTGAAATTATCATAGTTGTAAATATATCAAAGTCAGCATATAATGAACGTTCCATCATCAGATTTTCAATGAAATGGATGGCTAGAGAGTTGTGGGTTGGAGTAGTTTGAAGCTTATCCATTAAAGTATGAAGATTGGCTATCTTAATAAAAAGCTGAGCACTGATTGTATATATGTGTGGAGATAGTAATCTGGACCACATGTATTGGTGATTATTTATCTTTTCAACATGTGTGTGATCAGGTGGGTCAGCAATATGAGATGGCTTGGAGAGTTGAGGGTTGTGTGAAAGTCTGAGTTTGAATCCCTTACATATATATCTGTATGTGCAGGTGTAAGTCTGTACAGTGTATTAAAATACATATTGAATTATTAAAGAATATTTGTTCTTAAATCTTTAATTTCCTATAACTATTAATTAATATAGTTATTAATTATTATTTTAAATTATTATATAATAAATATAGCTTTACTTCTCACTATGGGCTACGTAATACTAGCTTATTTGAATATTTGTATTTGCATATTTTATTATACATTTTATGAAGGCTATGAATATGAGGCATGGATCCTCGAAAAAACGTTAAGCCGATAAACTTTAATACTAATTAATATCTTCTCTAATTAACAATTATATATAAATTATTATAGTAAAATTATTTAATATTTGATTAAGTATTTGTGTCTTTACTTTTGTTTGTACAGAATCTTTTTTGCTATTTAAAAAGCTATCTTCAGTCAACAATGAAATTCAACATATATGCATCTATACTATGTAATTTTCTATAGAATGATGTAATTGGTACCAAGGGGCTCAGAGTCATCTTTAAAGATCATACACTTCAATTATATGTTTTATAATATATGATTACGGTTCATTTATGGAGTACAAACATTATCCTGACTTCATCATTTGTATGTGTTTATGTTTGTTTAGCACTTACACATGTGTGCAGCAAGAAACATTAATACTTCCTCTTTTATTAATATTTTGTATCATGATTGGCTTTTGCTTGTTTGATGATGGTGGTATTGATGATGCTGATTGAATATTTATGCCTGCTGATGATGATTACCAGTGGAAGATACCCTTAATTGCTGATTATGTACCATTATTATCTATATATTTTGAATGATCCAAATGCCCTTCTTTATAATGATGCACAACATAAAATTTAATGATTTCACTGAAACTGAAATCTCATTAAAATATAGGAAAAATCTAGACTTCGAATTTCTGGTTGTAGTCCATAGCCAACTTAGCTTGAAAAATGCCAACTTGCTATCCTTAACTAAAGAATAAAATTAAAAATTACTAAATCTCTCACCAACCATAATTTGTAAGAATTGTTGAATAATGCTCTCTTTCATTGATTCTTTTTGAAGAAGTGTTAGAAAAGCATTTTCCATGCAGTGGATTATTTAAATTTGCTTTAAATTATATTAACGTAAAAGATAATCTGGCCTTAATATCTCTCCAGTATCTCTCTTCAAAAAAACAGTGAAAGAACGGTTCATATTTATCTTACAATAATCTTCATGAACTTATTATTGGCCAACAGCAAAAACGGTACTAATCACCCTGTTTATCTATTAAGAAGATTTGGTATTTTGCCCATCTTTGTTTTACTTTTGACCTAATAATAACTAGATATACATCAAATAAAATCACACCACTAGAAACAAGCCTTGCTTCAATATTGGAAAATTGTCTAAAGTTTGTGAAGCTGAAAAAGAGCCATTTTGGAATAATTGTCCATAGGGAGATAGTTAAATAGGTTGGTTATAGGATGAACATCTGAAAGGAAAAATTTAAGACTGCTTAAATAAAAAAAATTTCTAAGAATTTTTTAAAATCTGGTTTCAAACCCAAGTCAAACTATTTATATATAATATTTGATAACAATTAACTCTTAAGATATCAACAATCTCAACCTGTAGTCAAGGCAACCACTTTAACCATAAAGGTGATACCACCTTTACCTATGGTCTGATATGTTTGAATAGACACTAAAGTTTGCAATTTGACCAAGGAGTTTGAAATTAATAATGCAAAGAAATTTAAACAAATCTCATTAATCAGGCAAATATAACCTGTTCTGAAAGCAGACTAGTAAATTAGTCAATTATAACTTCCAGATTTTGAAAACAGACTAATAAATAGTCATTTATAACTTCCAAATTTCCTATATAGCACAAAATGTAATGTATAACTTGCAGTATATAAATGACCAATGTATCCATAAACTTATGGATTATCGGCTCTGGTCAAAACACATATTTAACTCTGGAACCTGAGACTTCTGTAATTCAAACACATAAAGGTGGTGACATAAATATATGAAAATTAACTTCACATTGTTTTTTCCACGAGTTTAAATTATATTTAAATACAAATATCTTAAAATAAACTATAAATTAAAAATTAAAATCAGGAAAGATCAATGCTCTAATTATTAAAAAAAAAATCTTTCTAATAATTATAACGTGTAATATTTATTGTTTAAATATTTAAATGAAGTCAATGGTTTCAGCGGTAAATATTTGGCACTTTAATTACAAATAAAAAAATAAGTTCAATTCAAAGAATTACACATAAATAAACACGTAGTATATATTTTTATATGGAATTTTCTTAGCTTTTATAAATGCATTTTTTTCTTAATGTAGTTGATCATTAATTATTTATAGTCACAGTGTTATTCTTTTTGTTTTTTATTCTAATGCAAATATTCAAATAAAATGAAGGAATATTAATTAATGACTAATCTGAAATAAATCTAACGTACTTGGCAGTAATCTTTTTATTTTTTATAGTTTTATTCTCCAATAGAAATAACAATTACCTCACTTAATGTATATGTTATAATCATTTAGACTAATTTTAGCATTTTTAATCTGTAGCAACTAAGCAATTATCACTAAGAAATGTAATTTGGTAAATATAGTAAACAAATGCTACTTATTCAAGTGAATTAGAATATTAAGTTTATTAAAAAGAAATTTTAAAAATGCTTTGACAACAAGAGTATGTGCACTGATAGATTCTCATAAAGTTAAAAAAGTTTGTCACCTTGGATCTCATATCAAGGAGTCCTCAAATTTTTAAAACATATTATTTAAATTTTGATATAAATTATCAGTGGTTGTATTGACATATGAAAAACATAAAGTACAAATTTATTATAATGGTATATTTATGTTCCGCTGATACAATAACAGTTTATATTTCGTTAATTACAACTTGTTGTTTAATTGTTTTACACATAATAAATTATCTGCTGTTCAGACAAATAAATATAATATTACTTTGTTTTTTTTTACTTATTAGTTTTGAAAAATAACATGTACTGTGCATGACTATCGAATGTCATCTAATAAAAATTTTTATTTCCATACTAATAATGATTACTATGTGGCCATAAGAATTATAGTTTTTTTCTTTATAAATTCTTTTGTAAATATTTTTTTTAATATATATACTTTATATAAATCAAACCATAGAGAATTTATCTAATTTGTTTATGAAACACTTTAGAAAGAACTAATAAATACTTTCAGGATAAGAATTATTACTTTTTATTTTATTATTAATTTATGCTATACTGATATATTCAATCAATTATTATTTCACATTTTGTCCCAAGAAAGTAAAATTACTTGTGTTATTATTACATTAAAAACAAAATTAAAAATTTGTCAATAATTTGTACAAGCAATTGCTCATATATAAATACTTGTGCATGTGCGTGTACGTATGCGGACATAAATGTACTGTATATGTATAAATTGCCCAAATGTAATTACCATTATAATTTGTCTATATTACCATTAAAGAAATATTTGATAAAGAAATTCCTGCATAAAATACTCATCATAAAAAATAAATAGTTCCACTTGTCAATAAAGTTGTATTAGGTCTAAGGTCCAGGGAAATACAAAACATACAAAATTGAATAAAAAAAAATTCTGAGTTACAAATATTGTTAGATAGGGTGCCAATTTTTGTTTCCCATCTAAAATTCCCCAAAATTAAAGTCTATATTTGTTTTTAAGCACATAAATAAAAAAAAAAACATATAGCACTGTTTATAAATTTGTTTGTTCTGAAATGACAGATGATTTCCAATTTTCTTTATTTATTTTTTTATGTTTTTATCTTAATATCCAATGTGAAACTTGCATTTCATTTTAATTTAAAAATTATTGGTTCTATGCAATAACAAATACTTTACATTAATATCTATGTATTAATATATTTTATTGTAATACAATATAAATAATCTAGAATTTTTTTTACTAGTGCATTGTTAAATTGTAATTCTGATACAAATGTAATTATCCTTGAAACCTGTTGTGTTTTAACATTCAATTAGTAATGTTAAATACTAATAAACTCTCGATCCAAGTCACAAGATAAAGACTTTTAAATGATAAGAATGGCTGTATTATCTTTTGTATCTATATATAATTATATAGGTCAAAAGCATCTTGGACTGAGCGTGTGAATATGGTACATTATTTACTTTAATTGCATTTCTATTTTATTATGTATTAACACCTGCAAAATATTGAAAATTACTATGTGTTAATATTAGATGTTATACTTTAATGTAAATAGACTGGAATTTTTTTTTACACTAGTGCAGTGTCAATCTGTAATTCTGATATAAAGGTAATTTTTCTTCAAATATGCGCCATACTTAAATATTCAATTAGTGATGTTAAATACTAGTAAAATCTTGATCCAAATCATAAGATAAAGTCTAAAAAAATAAGAATGGCTGTCTTATCTTTTCTATTTACATGCAATTATGTAGGCCAATCTTAAATACCTTTGACCAAAGTATAAATATATTACATTATTCACTTTACTTACATTTTTATTTTATTATATATTAACACTTGTGAAATATTGAAATTTACTATGTGTTAATATTATGCAAGTATTATATTAATAATATACCAACATCCATCCTTGTTTCAAACTGTGAGAAGTATATGATATTGCATTTAAATAATCACATATTTATTGTGAGTTCCATAATTATTACATGATTTGACATTAATTGGAATGATAAATCAACACTATTTTGTATATTGGTTTCCAGATTTTATTAAAGTAAATAGTGATTCTAGCAAAAAGAAAAAATAACTTGTAATTTTCTTAAAATTGTAAATGATGGTGGTCAAATGTCCATACAGTTTGAAAATATTGTAGAAACCATTGTCAGTTTCTAAAATATGCCTGAAATTTAAAAATCAAGGCCAAATATATATTAAGATTTTAACTCTTATCATCTTTGGAAACTCACAACTAGGAGACATCTATTAATTACACCTCTACCTTTTCCCCAAAATCAGTACTGATTTTCATCTTTATCCATGGATTTTCCTAAATAGAAACTGTATCTTTGTCATATTATTGCATAAGTAGTTAGATTTTTTGTTTTATAATATTATTACTCACATCTCTATTAGAAAGCAATAATGAAGGATGATATTAATATCAGTTTATTACAATCAATTCAAAAAAAATTTTTTTTTAAACTGACTAAAAGAAAGTAATTGAAAATTTATGGACATCATATAGAAAAGATTATGAATAGCTAAAACACTAACCATCTGATTATGAGGCATCTATCACAACTCAATAATACCTAATATAGGTATCTATAAATAATTAAAACAAGCAGTTATATTAATCATTACCTGAGGTTTAAAATTTATATCTAGGCTAGAGATAATCTCTAGTTTAATAAATAATTATTAATCATCATTAATGCATTTACCAAAAATGGCTAATATCAGAGTTGGAAGTGCAAAAAATTTGACATCTATAAATTAAATTGTAGTAATAAATATTTAGAGTGCGAAGTTTTAAGAACAATGACTGTTAATTGATTATGTCTGTAGAAATGTACAGACTTTCTTTACTGAAAAATTGCTATTTCACCTTTTTAATATTCAGTTAAGAACTCTTCAACATGCACATGTTATTTTCAAAACTTTATTTGCAATGATAATTAAATATATTCCTTGTTCACTAATATTTTTATTTTATAATGCAAAGTTTAAATTACTATATATTGTAATGACATATTAATCAATAAAATATATAAATTATAAATACTCAGATTCTATCATGGGCAGCTAAATGAAGTAATAAAATTTTAATTAAAATAGTAATTACCATATATCATAAACCATCTATATATATATATCATAATCAATTAGGTCACCACCAAGTAACCAATTTTCTTACATGCGTATAGACTTGAAAATGACTCGTAGCAATGCCAATAGTCATCATTATCATCACAGAATATAACCTTTATTTTTGGGTGCCAACAATATAATTCCAAAGAAAATCATATAGAATCCACGCACACTAATGTCCAGTGCATAGCTCATGTAAAATGAGAGACTGAAAAGAATAGATAGGCAATTACTAAATATATTAATTAGCAAATGTCTTTATACAATTAAATAAAAATCATAAAATAATAATAGCTAATAAATTGTTATAAGAACATAGAAATATATTTAATAAAGTAATTGGTTGTGGATAATCTAATTTTTACATCAATCACTAAACACAAAATAAATATTATCTTATTAGAGACACTGATAATTATTCAGGTGTAATAACATGGTTGAAATTAATCTGGTTTAAATATATATTTTTTCACCATACTAAATTACAAACATATAAGTGGATGCAAACACATAAAAGCATCAGGCATTATCAAAAATGGCTAACTATTTATCTTAACTATTGATTTTTGCAATCAATGGCTTAAAATTATTTTAACTTGAAATGTTTAACTTTCTTGCTATTAATTTATTTTGACATCTTTATTTTACACCTGGTGGAAGTTTTTGTGAGTGCTCAACCCTTCATTTCTTTATCAAATCTTCACTTTATACTAAAACTCAGTAAACTGGATTTGACTTACTTTGAATTTAATCTTACAAGCAAAAAATATATTAAAAAATCATATTTGAACTTTGAAAATAATGAAAAAATGAGTTGTAAATAAAAACAAAGGACATAATATATCATACAATGAAGTGAAAGTAAACTCTTTTCAGAAAATAAATTTCATTTCATTTTTTTTGTTAATGTGAATAAACAAATATGGATTTATAATGAATCTATCAAATTCTGTTTTAAAATCATGTATTTTTTAGTATTATTACAATATTTGAAAAGACTCTAATACTATGTCAATTATGCAATCAGTTTCACATAAAGCATGGTCAAACCTATGATGGGATTTTCTTTGTTATTATTAGTTAAGTTTATTAACTTTTATTTTTAAAAATAAAACATAAATGAATAAAATTAAAGTATCCTTTTTGTTTTAAATAATTATCAACCAATTAGTATGTAAAAATAATCAGAAATATTTAATAAACAAACAAAAAAATCATATTTTTATTACAAATATTTTGAGTGAAGATAAGATTCAATAAAGAAACATCTTGGAGGAGATTGATTCTGTTATTAACAATAGAGTAAAGATAATTAATAATTGCTAGCTGTCCATAAGATACTGATCTCTTCAGATTTTTTTAAATTAATAAGAATAAAAAAATCCTAAATTGCTATCAGTTGTGATAATAGTAAAACAGTGATCTAAAAAAATTATGGCACTATTTCTAAAATTAACAGTTCCAATTTTAATGAAAAAATGCATAGAAGAGTTCATTATTTCACATACACTTGTTTGCATAATGTATATGCAAAATATAAATAATATAGATTGGAATTTGTAATACTTTAAAATATAGCTGAATTTCATATAGTACTAATATAAATCAACAGTTATATTATTCTTTCAGAAACAAATTGAATGTATGCATTTCATGACACTGAAAGAAAACGGATACAAAAAAGGAGAAACATTAAAAACAAAATATTTTTCCATGATTAAAATTAACTTGAATCTTCCCCCACTCGCTTTTAATCCTTTTTGGACATCATTGGAAATTAAAGCATTTCTTTTAAGTCCCAGCTTCTAATAAAATTAGTCTATTGCTTTTTTGTGATTACTACCAGTAAGTACCTTGGAACAAATGTGATATTACTGTCATTAATACTTCTTTAAAATCAGTAACATTATATTAATATCGAATTTTTTCTAAGCAGTGATTAATTTTATTTAAAGTCATTTACCTATAACATTAGTCACTTTTCCTAACTTTCTTTTAATCAATAAGTAGCTGAGCCTACTTTTTATGTAAATTGAAAATAAAAGTACTTTTTCTACCACAATCCTTTCTATTTATCTATATAAAACATAGGTGTTTCATTAAGAATTAAATTAATATACACCTGGGTCTTGTTTTATGTGGTAGATAGGTTCCACAGAAAACCCGCATTAAAAAAAATCGCACAAAAATAGAACTTAACTTACCTTGAAAAATGGGGGATAAGGTCTGCATTTTTCAGAATTCGCATAAAAGTAAAGCAACAAGAAAAAATTATTTTAAAATTCACATTAAAAAACAAGCAAATAAAGTATGACTAATAAGAAATTTCAAATATTTGAAAAAAATTAATACAAGACAAACTTTTTTTATTTTAACTACAGTAATTAATTTCACATTTTTCATACATATTTTAATCATTACTGCTAGTATTTGTTTGTAAAATGGTAAGAAATCAGATTCGGTGATGTGATGTATTGTGGCTTCTCCTTAAACGAAGTCAAGAATCTCTCAGCAATTATGCCCAGAAAAACCTGTTAGCCACTTTATTTTTATTCGTGATGTGCTGTATAACTAGCGCCACTTTTAGTTTTGTGCTGTGTTAATGGTTTTCTGTCTCTATATTAAAAAAATGAGATTATAATCAAAACAAAAAAATTATACATTATCATTAGAAAGATTATTTTCAGTTTATAAAATCTTCATTTTTTATTTTAAAAATCTAAAAGATTATTTATTTCTGTTATATATAACAAAATACAGTTTATAAGTTTAAATTTTTTGAATATTTATTGCAATATTTTTATATGTAATTATAAATCTATTATTATTATTTACTCATTAGTAGAAATAGGTTATTTACATAGAAACTAAAATTATAAATACAGCTTCAGGCCATATTTACATTACCCGCTAACATAACGTTATATTTTTGAAAAAAAAAAGTATTTTAAGTCAAAATAAGTTATTAATAATTTAAATTTCTTGATATCTAATAAATATAGTGAAATATGAAAGATATTAAGAAGAAACATGAATTGCATAACTTCAAAATTGCATTAAAATAATCCACATAAAATGAGACCCAGGTGTATTGGTTAAATTTCTAAATGATATAAACAATATATATTGTAGCCAGGTGCTACACAGCTGAATTAAAATTAATTAGATAAATTGGTAGCATGTTCCTCAGGTTTATTTTAGAGTTATTTAATTAATGGGGAAAACAATATTTAATTTTCCCATGCATATTTTTTATAATAATAATGAGCTGAAATTAGTTAAATATTTTATTTTCCTTCCCCTCTGATAGTAGGAACATTCTAGACAATTTTTTAAATAATTGTCAAATCATTTTTTTAAAATTATAATATGCATATTTTAATATGTATTGTAAATTGTAAATGTTGGTAGAGAGGAAAGAGAAGTATAAAATTCATATAAATAATTTCTTTTGTTCTCTCTTTTCAATAATTTTATTTAATTACCAGTTGCTTTTTTTAAAAAAAAAAAAAGTACCAAGAGAAAAAAAAGAAAACTTTTTCTTTTTAGTAAATTGCTTGATTTTAATTTTAACATTTAAGAGAGAGAAAGTTTTATGTTTAAAAGTATTTTTAAAAGAAAAAAAACAAAATAAGATTTTAATGCTTTTGGTAAATTTTATTTTTAATTTGAGTTATTGTTTTTCTTTTCTTTTTATCTATCTTCATTACACAAAATCAAATCAGTATAATTAATCGATTATCTTGTTTTTTCTTTTTTGCAAAAAGAAATGTAATTAGAGAGGCAAAAATTTTGTTAATTTAAGTTCTTGACTTGTTTTTCAATGTCTGTGATTAAAGAGAAAAATAGCTGAACAATTGTATTTATAAAAATTTACCTAATTGGTTGTTATAAAAATTTTCAGGTTAAAGACAGATTTTGATTGGCTTGTAGTCAGCAATGTTCTAAAAAAATAATGGGGATGTGAATAAGTGAGAAGACCCAAATGTCTGAAACTAAAGATTCCTAATTCAGCTGTTGAAGAGAGAGCAGTCAAGCCTTAATCTAACTGATAAACAAGTTTTTACCAAGTTGTTATATAGTACCCTAGGAATCTTAACCAAGCTATTAAACAGAATATCATACTTTGAGTTTATATCATAAAAATGGTTTGTATAATGAAAACCATATTTTAAATTCAGCTAAAGCTAGACACAATCTGCCTTCATGTAACCTGCCTTCACTGGAATAAAATGTATAGAAGTCATTCTCTAAAGTAATCTGAAACCTTGTCTTCAACCAAAAATATGAGCCTCTATATGTGTTAGTGTCACTTGGAAATTTTAATGGGAAAAAATGGATAAAACTTGCTATTTTTAACCTGGAAATATTGCACACCAGGGAAATGACAAATTAATCATGTTCATATGTGGAAGCCTTCAAGAAGAAAACTCAACTGGAAAAACTGGAAATTCTAATTGGGAAGGACTCCACAGAAAAAAAAATAAAACTATGGTTAAAAGTAACTTTGTGAGCACACTGTATTATTATTAATAGTAAAAAAAGGATTTTTTTTATACCCAAAAGTAATATTTTTTGTAAGACTTAATAATTTAAAATATTTTCACTAAAATTAATGTTTTCAAATTGTGAAACATGTTTTGTTTTTAAACTTAAATTATTTTTTGTTAAACATTTTTCTCTCTTAAAAACTTATCAAAAGATTAACTAAATCAAAGATTGTTATCTTTGATTTTGAAAATGTTCTTATATTTTTTGATGAAATGAATGTTTAAAATTTCATACTATCATGCTATTTTTTGTTTATTGTTAATCAATTAATTATTAAATAATTGTTTTAAAAATATATTTTTAGTCTTTGTTTCTTTATTTCTTCCATTTCCTGTTTCATAAATTGCAGTGTGTGTCACTTTATTTCATGACAGCTTAGTATTCTAGGATTTTTTTAATGATCCCAATAAAACTATTTATTTATAGTAGGTAAAGCTAGGAATTATTTAAAGTGATTTATAATAAGCTGCTTTATTTATTTATTTATCTCTTACAGTAATAGTAGTTTATAGAATTCATGCTTCTTGAACAAGATTTGTGTATACCAGTTATATGGATTAGGAGTTTGTGTTTAGTGTTATGGACATCCAGTTGATGATGATTTCATTACTTCTCTAATCCTAGATGGCACAAGAGGATACTTTAAAGTTCATGCACTATTTTTGATTTTATTTATTATTTCTTTAGAAATTTAGATTATAGTTGGCCGGTACATTAATTGGTACTAAGTGGCCATAGCATTGATGATGGTCAGGATGATTTTAGTATCTCAGCATTTTTGACTTATTTTTGTATTTTGATGGAGTAGCACCTAGCCTGGTCTATAGTGGACCACTTTGTATTTTGATGGAGTAGCACCTAGCCTGGTCTATAGTGGACCACTTTCAAATACAGTCAAGATTGACTGTTGATTTATTTTGTATTGTTGATCATTCATGATGATGAATGATTATTACTTTTGTGCAATTCTGGTGAACTTATAGTTAGTTCTGTGCTGATCTCATGCTCATTCATTTTATATTTAATTTTATATTTATTTATTTGGAGATGATGGAGGTTTCCCATTTCCTAATAATTCATTCCTAATGTGGTGTATTGTTACAAATGTCTACTCAACTGTGGGACTTCATAACCTTAGATCCTCTCTTATTAATCCCTATTTTCAATAGATGCAATTGCCATCCAGTTTGTGGGACCACTATTTTTTGTACTGCTACAATATGTATATCTAGTAAAAAAACTGATACTATCACTAAATAAATAAATAAACAAATGGCTTTATTGTTTTTGAGAATTAATATAAGTTCAAATGATGAAATTGGTCTATGATTCATGACTGTGGAGCACCAGAATTTGCCATTCATTATTGAAATATAAAAACATAAAGTAATATTAATGCTATTTCATATATGTTTTCAATATGTTTTCCATGTATAAAGCAATAGTAGTATTAGTATTTGTATATTGGACTATTTTCATAATGCAATATTAGGTATTGAATGTCTTGAGAAATATTTAACTTTATTTAAATATTCCAATTACATTCAGCTGTTAGTAATAGTACACAACTTAGTATATGCACAATGTTTCAAGAGGTATTATTCTTCTCATTTCTAGCATGTGAATTGAACCTGGATCTTTAGATTCGTGAATACTAATTTTAAGGTAACACTCTAACCAACTGAGACATCCTGCCAAAGACTCACTAGGTTAGAGCATTATCTTAAAATTCAATATTCAAGAGTCTAAGCATCCAGAGTCAATTCCCAAGTTCCTACTATTACTGGTCAGGCTAACAACACCTGAAGAAGA
The DNA here is from genome assembly GCA_028023455.1 of Epiperipatus broadwayi. Taxonomy (NCBI): domain Eukaryota; kingdom Metazoa; phylum Onychophora; class Udeonychophora; order Euonychophora; family Peripatidae; genus Epiperipatus; species Epiperipatus broadwayi. The sequence goes on from JAQFVV010006342.1 coordinate 847,071, forward strand.
AAGAATAATATCTCTTGAAACACTAACAGTTGAATGTGATTGGAATATTTAAATAAAATTAAATTTTTCTAAAGACATTCAATACCTAATATTAGATTATGGAAATAGTCCAATATATAAATGCAACTAAGATACCATTGTCATAAAACTTCAGAAAACAGTAGTAGTATTAGTTTTAATTTCTTAAATGTATAACTCTTAAGTTTCATTATTGGACTTTTTAAATAGGTAGTGATAATATGTTCTTTACTAGATGGTTATAGAGTGGGACTTTTATTACTGACATTGATTGACTTTGTGTTTATGTATTAGAAAGATAATGATTGCTTTCTTGATTTACTAGTTTTGTGTGGTGAATTTGTTGGTACCCATAAAAATATTATAAGTTTTCAGCATTTGTACTATAACAAATCCACTTGTCATAGTACTCTGCCTACCACAAAGCTGTTATTTACACTCCAAGCTTTCCATACTCAAATATGCTTTGGTATTTGCAGTTTGGATGAATAATTATCCATATCTCACAAAAAAGCTAAGACAATTAAAAGTTTGGGGAGGAGTTCCTGACGGAGATATTTTAAGTGCTGGCTCTGGCTAAGCATTTATCATAAAGCTTGTAGAGGAATTGGCAATCCTCATTGTTTATAACTTACAAGCTTAAGAGAATAGAGTCATGTGATATATGACTCTTATTTTGACTAATTAAAAGTTTCATTTCTTTTCTTTCTTTTTTTTTAAATCGTATATTATTACAATAGTTTTGTTTTTACAAACATACAAAACAAACAAATAATCACTAAGTTTAACGTGGGACCGAAATAATTTTCATTAATTAATATACAGGGGGGTTGAACTCAGACTTTCACACGATCCTCAACTATCCATGTTATCTCATACTGCTGCTACACTTGATCAGCAGTGCAGTAGCCTGTACTGTAGAAAAAATTTCATTAATTAAATAATTTTTTTTTTGTAATTTCTTTTTCATTTAAAAATAGATACAATAAGTAATGATTACACTAATATTTTTTAATTAAATCTCTAAAATTAAAGTTTAACAGTATATATTAACAACATCTGTTTTCCTTTATGCAAAATGACATTCTTTTTAACAAACAATTTATTTAGTCATTGAATTTGTTAGAATTAAAACTTAATAATTAATTCACTTGCTAAGAAATAACTTTTTTTCAAATTCTAAGTAATTTATTTAAAAATATGAATAAAATTACAATTTTTATTTTCCAGTTATTCCAGCCATGGGTATAATAACTTGTATATACCTCATCGGTATGATGGTACTAGAGCTGCGACATGAAGAATTATAATAGTTTAATCATTAAATTAATTAGGTTATTAAATCAAAAACATTTTTAAATCTACATTAAAAAAAAAAAACAATTTAACACAAAAAAAAAATACGAAAAGCATTAATGTGAAGAATTGCTAAAATGCGTGTTTAAATCAAATTGAGTGTGTGTTTGCACGTGCATATTCTGCATAATCTATTTTAATACATTGTACAGGCTTACACCTGCATTTATATATGTAATATATGCGAAATTCGAACTCAGACTTTCACACGACCTACAACTCTCCGTGCCATCTTATATTGCTGACTCACCTGATCACACACATGTTGAAAAGATAAATAATCACCAATATACGTATTTCGTGTTAAACCAGCACTCATCATTTGGTTCAGATTACCATCTCCACACATATATACAATTAGTACTCAGCTTTATATTAAGATAACCAATCTTCATACTTTAATGAGTGCTGGTTTAGCATGAAATACATACATTGGTGATTATTTATCTTTTCAACATGTGTGTAATCAGGTGAGTCAGCAATATAAGATGGCACGGAGAGTTGTAGGTCGTGTGAAAGTCTGAGTTCGAATCCCGCATATATTACATATATAAATGCAGGTGTAAGCCTGTACAATGTATTAAAATAGATTATGCAGAATATGTACGTGCAAACACACATTCAATTTGATTTAAACACGCATTTTAGCAATTCTTCACATTAATGCTTTTCGTATTTTTTTTTTTGTGTTAAATTGTTTTTTTTTTTTAATGTAGATTTAAAAATGTTTTTGATTTAATAACCTAATTAATTTAATGATTAAACGATTATAATTCTTCATGTCGCAGCTCTAATACCACAGTACCAACTCATCTTTTGTCATGACAATTTATTTATATATATATATATAATTTAAATATATATGTTTACATAGTTTGTAGTGGCAGAAGACAAACTGCCTCACATTCTCGTTTTTTGTAAAAAGTGAACAATGAAGAGTATTCCTTTAAATTCCTTTTTTATATTCCAAATTATGATATTGACTTGTAAAAATATTTATAATTAACAATTAATACTTTCCAACTATTCCCGACTTTGAAGGAATCATTTTTTATCGAGTTAATACTCTCCTTTTTTAAAAGATATACTAGCATAACAAAGTCATACAGGATAAAAACTGTTCATTGAAAATCTGAGGGGTAAATCACTCTACTAACAATCAATTAAGATACATTATGAAGCATGAACAAATCAGAAAGTTACCTCAGTTTCAGTATTATCAAAATAAATTTAACACAATCTTTGAAACTTCTTCTAGCCTGATTTTTTTTTTTTGGTGATTGCCAGAAACTTTGAGTCTGACTCTAGTCTATCCACAAAAGTTAAGAATTTATTTAATAATTTTAGCCTGGCATCCTAAAGCAATTTGAGATATAGAGATTGGAGCAGAATTATCTATACATAAACTTGCAAGTGGAAGAGGGACTGTACCTGGCATAATAGTGCCTATATAAAATTATATGCCAGCATCATATGCTAAAAATAAGAGCAAAACTCTTTATCCATCACTAGTAATTGAAAATATAATCAAACAAACTCCGGAATTGTGCCTTTTATCCTTATTTTAAATATGAAATCTCTATTCCTATAATTTCTTTTGTCAGTTCTTATGATGTGATCCTGTTTCAAGCAATTTGATTATAGTTTGTTGATTGAGAAAATTATGTTTTGTACTAGGTTCTCATACTATCCAAATATAGAAAATATTAAATTCATATATATAATAAAATATATTTTTTAGTCTATGAAAGCATAAATAATTCAGGAAAGTGGTATATGTCAGGTTTCTTTAAAAAACTTTCAAATACATTCTGCAAAATTTCTTACAATTGTCAGTTCTGTTTTATTATTCCAAAGAATCACTGTTTTTCTTTCTTACTAGTTTAGGATAAATAGTAATTGCCATTTCAATAGTTCCATTTGGATAGAGTCTAAACTGACTTCTCTCTACATATGTTCTTTTCCTATTGTTTCTTATCCCTGAAAATTATTGAATTTTCATTACAGACATATTATGAATCAATCCTTTTTGTAGTTAATTAATTTTATAGTGTTTCTCTTCACTTTTTATACTGCATCATATTTTCAGTCATTATGTATGAATTTTGGATTTGTGTTTTTGTATGATGAAGGGATTTTGGTACTTTTTTTGTACTCTGATTTTTTTTTTTTTTTGCTTTGATATTGTCTTTATTCATTGTTGGATGCCCTTTATTCTTTTTTGAACTTTTGTTCTTATTTTTTGTTTGACTTACTCTATTGTTTTCTAAGTTTCTATATCTATTGTATTGAGTCTTTCTTCACTTATTCTTTGTTTAGGTTCTTTGTTTTCCTATAAACTTTTTTATTTATTTTCTTATTAATTACTATTATATTTTTTATCTTATCCTCTAAACCTAATATTATTTTCTTATGATTTACTATCTGTCCTTTGTGCTCTTGCATTTTTTGTAGTCTTTTACATTCTCTTCTACATATTTCTCAATCTGGTATTTTGCCTATTCAATTTCATAGTGGTGTTGATATTGTAGCTTGTTTATATTTTCTCTTATGTCTTTCTGATATGTAGAAAACTAATTAAAGTTTTTCTCTAACTTTCTTCTTATCTATGCGTTATATTTTTTTCAAGCTTTTCTTATTAGTCTTACAAATGTTTATGAAAAATTAGTGTTTTCCTGAAGGTTTGCAATGATGGTGTTTTATTTGTATTTTTATGTTGGACTATTTCCATCATCTAATATGAATATTGAATGTCTTAAGATAAATTTAACTTTATTTAAATATTCCAAATACATCCAACTGTTAGTAATAGCACATCATGCACAACATTTTGAATGGTAATATTCTCCCCTCTTCTTCAGGTGTTGCTGGCCTGACCAGTAACAGTACTAGAATGGGATTTGAACCTAGACCCTTAGATTCTTGAGTATTGAATTTTAAGTTAACCCTCTAACCAAATGAGCCGTCCTGCCAATAGATAAGTATATGAGATTTCTACTAACTATTGCCTTTGGCAGGATGGCTCAGTTGATTAGAGTGTTACCTTAAAATTCAATACTCAAGAATCTATGGGTCCAGGTTCAAGTCTCATGCTAGTATAGTCACTGGTCAGGCCAGCAACACCTGAAAAAGAGGGGAGAATAATACTTCTTAAATGATGTGCATATACTAACCTGTTTGATGTGCTATTACTAACAGTTGAATATATTTGGAATATTTAAATAAAGTTAAATTTTTCTTAAGACATTCAATACTCATATTAGATGATGGAAATAGTCCAATATAAAAATACAAATTACGAAAAATTGCTTTTATTTTTTTTCCTTTTCATCTATCCTACTTGTTTGTTTTTTGTTTACTTTTTCATTGTTTTTGCTTATACAATTCCTTTGATTTTTTCATTTAACTTTCTGATCTTGTTTCATTTGCTTCATAAAGGCTGGAAATTGCTCAATAATACTGATGTTACTATTTCTCTTTTTTTGATAATCATTATCAAATATAATATTATTCTTAGATATCATGCTAAAGATTTCTTTAATAATTCTTTAGAGAAATAGATAAATTTGTTAACTTTTGTTATTAATTAATACTAATATGTAAATTAATCATTTGCTACTTCTTTAAATTTGTTCTTAAATGCCTTCACTCACTTATGTTATTAGTCATCTCCATGTCTAAATTATATCTTTATATCAACCAATTATACAAGTCCATCTATAATTATATTAAGTTAATCTTTCATATCTTTTGATTATTAGGATTCTCATTGTCTCTCAGTATATAGATATACATTTAACCTCTATCTCTTAGGCATATCAACACATTTGGCTCTTAAATTAGATATCTTTTTATATAATGGAATATACATCAACAAAAGATTAAATATTCATGCTCCATGTTGGACAGTCAATTCATGTATTGGAATATTAAGTGAAAAGTAATTTTCTCATACCATATATTTATTACAAAATCCAGGTAATCATTAAATAAACAATTTATTTAAATGTGCAGCTTGGAAAGAGACTTCTAGCAATGCCGATAGGCATTATCACAAAATATAATTTTTAATTTTGTGTGCCATTCATATAAGTTGAAATATATATATAGAATTCATACACATGCATCTATATTTTCTTTATATTGTTCTGTGCTTAGTTCATGAAAAATAATAGACTAATATAAATGTGAGCAAAAAATAGTTAAATAGTAAATTAAATTTATTATGCAATTAAATATAAAATAATTAAATGATAGATGATTAAATTGATTGGTTATAAAAATACAAAAATATATTAAATAAAGAAGAAAGTAATGGCAATCTAGTTGATTATGAAAACAAAGACTAGATACAAAAACTAAATATTAGTTTATTGGAGATAGGGAAAACAATAATAAAATTGTAACTTTGTCAAAGACAATGTTCATTTAGTTTATGCAGACACAGATTTCAAAAAAGACAACTATTCATTTTAATAACTGGTCTTTGCAATTTATATTACGATTTTTTAAAATTAAATTAAATACACTTCTAACCCACTTAGCAAAGGCAATTGATCCCCCAAAACCCATTAAGGAAGAACAAATAGTTTTAATGTTTTCCTATGGGAAAAATTTGGGCTGGTTTCTCCAGCTAAAAATTACATTATAAAATGTTAATAAACATATTCTAGTACATATAGTAATTTAAAAACTCTCTTAATGTATATTATATGCTTGTGTACACTGTGATATGTGTATTATGCAAGTATGCACTTACATATGTGTGTACCTATGATAATACAACTTAAATCTGTGTAAAAAAACACTTATCTTAAAGTTGTTCTTTCCGATGATCCATTCAGCAATCATAATTATATAATTTTCTAAATCATGAAATGCTTATTCTAAGGTCCATTGTTGTCTTTTAAATCCATTGATGATACTGTTTTTTTTTAGGAATGCGCCATCTGATGGCTGAGGTACTAAAGAAAAAATTAAAATGAAAAACTGATGTGCTTCTTGGATTGTTTTTTTATAAGTGATATTGTGATTTCATGATTTTGGAAAGTTTCGATATACCTACAATGGTATATGCAATTTGTTCTATTTTGTCTTTGGTTTTTAAAAATAGTGACAATAAACATGGATAAACTCATAGAAGAACAGATACCATGATTTCCTTCTCTTTCTAGTCAACTTAAGATATCCATTTCTATTTCCAAGCTCAGAGATTTTCTTGGTTTTTTCATAGTCATACTAGTTATAGCCATGATTTTAATGGAAATTAATGTAAACAGAATTGCTAAAAAAACTGTCCAAAAGTACAGTAAAATGGATGAGAAAATGAAAGTAAACTAGCAGTTAACAATTTTTTGTGCCCTTCTACGCAACTGTTTTTCATCGCTCTGAAAAAATTCACACTGAAGTTTAATTTTTTAAAAACTTTGTACTACTATATTATATTACTTACATGAATTTATTTAGAGTTTTTTAAAAAAAGTTTAATAATAACTTATTTAGTTGATCATAAAGACTTGTTGTTCATCATTAGTGTAAAAGTAGCAAAATCAGCATACTATACATTGTCAAAATTACTTTAAAAAAATATTCTAATGTATTAAAAAGGAAAAAAAAGTATCTAATGCAGTCTATGTTTGCATATTGTAATCAATATTTAAGGCTTTTTTACAAAATATACTATGTAAATCCAAATAAAGATCATTTATATGATATACAAATATGTATGCTAGCTGTGACATTTTTTTCTTGCCACAAGATGTGTTTTATTATGTGCGCTAGACATCTACTTTGAAATGACTTAAAATTTGTTTGATTAGTGCAATTTGAACTATTTAAATAAATATTAAAGGTATAAATCTGTTTCAGTTTATTTGTATGCAATTTTGCATACATTTATATAACAATTTTATGCTGAATAATTTTTTTTTTCACATTCTACACTTTTTTTTCCTCATATGTCATAGCATCAGCCGGGAAGCGAACCCGCTAACCTGGGACAACTGCTTATAAAGCAGCCGTTGCTGACCTATTACAAGATATTTTAAAATTAACCAAATAGATTGTGTTATTTTTAATTTAGATTTAGTAATTTTTTATTATACTAGGTTCATTATTATGAAATCATTTTTTTTCAAAAGAAACAATTACAATAACTAACTTAGAATACGATGATGGTTATTTTTGCTGCAAGCAATGTAATGTTGGTAAAAATTTCAATGAAAGTCAGTAAATAGAGTATAGTTTTTTAAATAATATATTCATTTTAAAATTTAATATGGTATTAAGGCATTTGGTTGTTGTATGTCATTAAAATATGATTTTGGTTATTTATTATACTGAATGAAACACTATTGGGAGGAGATGGGCCTTTGTAACAATGAAAATCTTTACTTTAGATATATTATTAATGACATTAAATGAAAATTAAATAAAATATTGTATTGTACATTCATTAATCACATTTTAACTTTATAATCAAAATATTGTATGCAGCACTAATATTGTGTACTGTATTGGGTATTATATATAAACTCTGTATTGTACAGTTTCAGTACTAAAGTCGCCATTTTGTTTTTGGATGATAGTGTTAAAAACTATCCAATGACATCATACTATCCAATGACATCATCCTCAATCTTCAAAATGGCCATCAAAAAAGTTTTTGTAATTTTTTTTTTACAATCATTACAGTGAATAATCAATTGTGAAATAAAATAGGGGATATAAATTGATGATGATTGCTATTGTGAATTTCTCATCAAGGTTATGCACTATGTGGGATATAAGTGTATTAATGTTTAAATAGTTTTCTATTACTTAAACAAATGGCTTTTTTTCTGAGAAAACACATTTGAATTTATGCATAATACAATATTTTAAAAAAAAAAAACATATATATAAAAAGGATACACTATTTTAAAGGCCAAATTTTTAATGTGACTAAAAAAATTTCTAACTTTTTAAATCTTTTTAGACATCAATGGTAGTCAGACATTTCCTTATGGTTCCATGTTCTAATAAAAACATAGCTCTGCTTTTGAGATTACTGCAAGCATTAGTTTTAAAACTGGTATGATATTAATTCCATTAGTGCATATTTTAAATCAATGGCACTATACCAATGCCCAAATTAATTAGTAATTAATTAATTCAAAGTCCTTTGTTATCTTGTGTAAATTATGATGACAATCATTTTTCTAATTTTCAATGCAAGAGTTTTTTAAGGAAATTAAGGGTAAAAATACTTCTTCCATCACATTTCCATAGATTTATCTATATAATTTGATAGATACTTGATTGGTTCTTATATTAATATGTTTAATCAAAATTTTAAAATAATATGACCATATTTTATAGCCTTTATTGGATTCCTTTTCTATATATTTTTTTTCCTGTGCACATATGTATGTGTAATACAATTAGTATGGTTTTTTTTTTACTGGTATCAATAGACTTTTTAAAAGACTAATAGTAGCGATTTTTACTAGATAAATATAGAACAGACATTTCAATATACTGATTTAGAATGTACTTTATGCCATTTTGAATATCAGGAGGAATTATAACATAATATCTATAGGGTTTTGAATTTAATATTTGCTAATTACTGTTTTAGTAGACATTCTAGAACATTTTTTGATGATACCGATTAGTTTAGTAATGTATTTTGAAGGCAAAATATCAGGAACAGTTTTATAAATATTTCTAAAAAAAACTCCATCTCAAAAAAATGAATAAATATAATACCAAAATTATAATGATAAACAGTAGTTAATAAAATATATAACCTAAATTCATTTTTAGTGCTAAGCACTCTTGTCAAAGGCAATAGATATAAAATTTAAAAAAAACCCATTACATACATCAAATCATATGTAAGTTACAAAATTATCACTCTAAAGGTGTATATCCCAAATGATATTTAGCTGAACACTATTAGATTTTCTATTTATCACAAAGTTACTGTTATTAATAAACAAAGCCTCTTTAATTTTATATTTCCTATCATTATATTCACTGCAAAACATTTTTATCTCATTGGGGCTGAGAACATGACCAAATAAATGTTTATAAATGAAAACACTAATGACATTGAAGGTTCAACTTCATTGTAACAATATGCATACTGTTTGAATCTTATAATAATGTTCACTCAGAATTCCCTGTAGAAAACATAAGGGCATTTATGTTCCTGACACTTAACCAAATAAATAATACAAGGACACTCATTAGGATCAATTTTATTTTTACTATTGTTGCTCAAATTGTTTAATATAGTAGTAGATGACTAAAATCTTATATTCTTTATTGTATAATTTCTTCATATTTGAAGACATAGAAGATATATAAAGGAGGATTATCTAAGATTTATTATTCATAATGTGATTATTATTAAATCTTAATCTATCATTAAAATATTAAACATGTTTAACTAGAGCATATTTAATGTAATCTACTCCTATTATCTTTTCACATTTTGTACTTCAATACGTTGTTAGTGTGATTTATTAACAAATCTAGATATTTAATGTCTCCATTAACCTCATGTTCAACAGACTAGTTTAAGTTTGGATAAATGACTGAATTTCCAAGGGAGGGCAAATAAAAATATCATCACCATATCTAATGTATACAATGTTGTAATCGTTCAATACAAATTGCTCAATTATTCATATTTAGGGAAAATTTGTGCAACCTGTATTAAATGATTGTAATAACATTGTTAAAAATATTTATGATGTTTTTATTTGTGATACTTTGGAAATTATTTCTGATATTTTCAATGAATTGAATGAAGATCCAAACTTGAACTAGTCTATTGAACATGAGAATAATGGAACAATAAATATCTAGAATTCTTAATAAAATATACTAACAATAAAATGGATTAAACAATGCAAATTAAGCCTATTAAAGGTAGAGGTATATTGATTCTAAATGTTGTATATATCCAGGATATAAATATGCAGATTTCGAAGTTTTCTTGAACAGAAACCATAATTTGTGAAAATTTGAATCCAATTTAAAAAAATATGTATAAATCATGTCTAAATTAATAAGGGTAGTATACAATAAATATGTTTTATTTAAACAAGTTAAGCATTTTAATGATAAATTAAGATGTAATAGTAATCACATTATATATAACAAATCTTGAATGACCCTTCTTTATATTTCTTCTATGTCTTTAAAGTGAAGCAATTGGGTGTTAAGGAATATATCCTAAGGAGCATCCTCATATTGTTTATTTGATTAAGTGTCAGGAACATAATTACCATTATGTTTATTACAGGGAAGCTAGAGAAAACATTGATATAAGACTTAAACAACATGTATATTAATACAACAAAGCTAAGTTGAATCCTTTAATGCCATCACTGTTTTTGGATTATGAACATTTATTTGGTTATGTTTTCAATTCTAGTGAGATAAAAATGATTTGCAGTGAATGCAAGATAGGAAATGTGAAAATTTTAATAAGCCTAATAGTGTTCAGTTAAATACCATTTGGAATATGCACAATTAGAGTAACATTTTCAAAACTTACATGTGGTGATTTGATGTATATAATGTTTTTTTTAAAATTTTTTATAACTGTTGTCTTTGTCAAAGGTGCTCGGCACTGAAAATGCATTTAGGTTATATATTTTATTAGCTACTGTTTATCACCCTATTTTTGTAAGCACTGTTTTTTTTTTCATATTTTTGAAAGTATTGTTTATCTCCAAACTTTTCTATGAAACTCCTTTTTTAAAATTGCCAGTGAAATTTAAAATTATGTAAACTGGACAAAATATCTGGAATATATTTGCATTCATGGTGGATGTAATGTTGAAGATTGTTGCCAGTGGTGTTTCTGTGATTCCCCTGATTTCCAATTGATGCAGATCATATTCTAAACCAGTACCATTTTCATTTCATTACACTAGTGAGCACGGAATTTTTATATTAGGAAAGCAGCAGTGATTAATATGTTGGATTTTTAGTATGTATCATAACATGGCTGGTTGCCATAAAAATATTATGAATTTTCAGCATTTTGCTTTCAATAGTTTGATCACATTGAACTAAATTGTTATAAAGTTTTTTTAGCTACAAAACATTCTTTGCCCTACAAGTTTTCAAATTTCATATATACTTTAATTCTTATAGCTTTACCTACTAAGAATTATTCAAACAAATATACTTCACCAAAAACAAAGGGATTAAGAGTTTTTCTTCCTTTTTAAAAATAATATGATAATATAACTGTAGTTTTTTGACAAGCATACAAAACAAAACTGGTGATTATTAATTTTATCTAGGGACAGAAACAATCTTCATAAAAATTTAAATCTTCTTACTAATTCTTTCTTGGTTCAGAAATAAATTTAACAGTTAATCTTTTTTTGAAATTAATCTTCTATGATCTATGTCACAAATATTTTTTTAGTTAAAATTCTAAAATTAAACTTTAACAACATATATTTAAAAATAAACATACATTTCTTTTTTACAAAATACTTTTTCCTTTTGTAACAAACTACTACTTTTGTTGAGTTTTAAGAACCAAAAGTAAATAATTTCCTTATCAACACAGATATTTCATTTAGATTCTAAACAATGTTTTTTTTTAAAAAAATATTACAAATTATTGTTGTTAATAATAAAACTTTTAAAAATATTTTTCTAGGTTTTTTATTTTTTCATATAATTATTTATACAACTGATCTTGGGAGAAGGGTTTTTCTTTTTTATTTAGTTAATACTGGAAAGAAACATTGCTATCTCAACAGTCAGCTTTACTCTATTTCAGAGCTGTTCAAAGCATAGGTGGTAGGTTCTATGTGGCATGCAGTGAGGACATCCATGGCCCACTTAGGGATTTTGATTTCTTCAAATGAAAAAATAAAATACAACAGTTTGAATTAAATGATAATTAGATATTTTAATTCTATCAATAGTTGATAATCTTGATGTTTTACAGCACCGCATACCCATATATTTTTCAAATATATGTGCCAAAGAAGAAACCTTGCACTGTTTTGATCAAATGCATATGCTCTAAGCTTTCATGGCAAATGTGCAAGCACTTAGTGCAGTCATTGAATGAATGTATTTTTAAAATATGGTCTTTGTACTATTTAAAATTAGATGGATTTTCTGTATTCCATCTGCTCTCTTCCTGGTAATCACTATCAAAAATAACTATATTCTTGAGTATGATTTCACCAACAATAGTATTCTGTCATATGGATGGATCAGAGAACAGTCATATTACACGTTCATCCATTCCCGCAGTTCATTCTCTTCATTGCTCAAATCTTCAATTCTACATATCTCATCCCAATTCTTATATCATCCAGCAAGATCAATCTCTTTCATCTTTTCGATTTGTTTCAGTCACCATCCCCTCTCATTAAACTATTCTTCCTTTTTAATGCATGCTCAATCCAGTTTCTCTTTTTATCTCTAATTTCCTAAATCAATATTTTTTTTTCATTTAGTCTTTCCAAAACTGCTTCATTTGTCATTTTATTCATCCAACTATTTTTTCCCATCTTTGTCCATGATCACATTTCAAAAGCTTTCAATCTGTTCCTATTTTTTTTTTGTTCATTGCCCATGTTTCAAAACCATACAATAGTACATTCCACATGTAGCATCTAATTAATGTTTTCCTTATTCTAGGTAAAATTTGTAATTTTTTTTACTTTTATTATCAATTAATATTTGAATGAATCATCTACTGCTTTCTTGAATTTGTTTCCACATGTGAACACCTATTTATGTCATATGTCATCTCTATATTCATATCAAGTATCCTCTATTAAACAATTATTTATTGGTTATTAATTATAATCATTTACAACTCTAGTGATATGTCTTATTATTAAGCCAATCTTTCATTTCTATTAAGATATTGTGTTATCATTATCTCTCAGTATATAGATATCTTCAAATGGCACCTCTTATATATTGCTTATAATACTTCATTCATATACACTTTAATGCAACTAATTTTCTTAAAAACTTCTTATCCATAACAAAGTATTAAAAATTAAAAAAATTAAAAATTGAACAATCTTTCTACATAAATGGAATATTAATCAATTAAATATTCAGGTTCCATGTTCAGTGGCCAATTTATGTAATGAAGTATTAAATTAAAATAAAAATTATTTTATATCATAAACTCAAGCCAAAGAAACCATTGTTGGTTATTTGAGTTAGCTTAGAGCTATTATTAGTGATATATAGTTATCTAGTGAGATCACCGCTAAATATAACTCTCTAGTTATTACATTGAAGTATTCCCATTCAATTTTTTGTTTACTTCATATATATGTATACATATTAAAATCATCCAGATCGTCATAAATAAACAATTTCTTCACAGCGTGTGAATTGTAAAGCAATTTTTAGTAATCAATAGTCATTACCCACATAGAATATAATTTTTAATTTTAGATATTTATTTAATTCCTAAATATATATATATAGAATCCACACACATGCATCTGTATTTCTTTTATATTGACTAATGCTTAATTCATGGGAAATAAATTAATAGATATATGGCCAAAAAATAGACAAATACTTAATTCATTGTTTAAAAAATTTATAACTGAATTGATTGGTTATAAAAATTCAAAATTATTCAAATAAAGTAGTGATTAATGGACAAACAAATTGATTTGGACAATAAAGATTCATTAAACACAAAAATACACATTTTCTCTTGTAGATACTGATAACCAATAATATATAGTGACGTCATTGAGATTAATGTTCATCTTTTTTTTTTAGTTAATGATCTATTTTATGAATAAATAGCATGTAAGATGCTGACATAGAAATAATTAAGTCCAAAAGTAACTATTTCTTGTAATAATTGACCACTGCCATTTTGAACTGGATCACGTGTACAAGCTTTCATAACTTACGCACTGTCTATAAAATAATCTATACTAGGATTTGTAACAGCTAGTTATAGTATTCTTCTAGAACAAATATTTATTAATTATGATCTTTTACTTTTCTTTAAACAACAAAAACTTGATTAAAAAAAATACTGTACCCTTTATTTTTCAAATCTGAGATATTGTTGTGCTCAGAGCACTTCTTTAAGATTCGAACTTTTGATAAAATAAATAGATAGTTTCTTTTTAAGATTGTTGCAAAATTTTGTTTTGAAATAGAAGTGATATTGTCTTCATTAATGCGTCATTAAAATCAGTGACAATATTTTAAAGTCCAAATTAATTTGTGAAGTAACTAATTCAAGTTGTTTATTATTTTGAATATATTACAACAACTGTTATGTTTTTAATTCTCTCTTGAACAATAAGCATATGAACTCCTTTTTTAAGATAAATTCAAGATAAAAATGTTTTTGCCATCACAATTCTCTGTATAATTCTGTTGACATTTTATTGATTTTTATATTAATATATTTGGTCAAAATTTTAAAATGATGGGAATATATTTTTGTAATATTTACTTGATTCCCATTTATTTTCTCTGTGTATGCATAACAATTATAATGTTTAATTAACGAGATGAATATAGGATGTTTTTTTTTCGTTTCTTACACCAGTAGATACTGGGACTCTAGATTAGGAAGGCAGCAGTGATTGACATGCTGCTTTTTAGCTATACGCGATGATATATATATATGGTTCATTACCCCCCCCCCCAATCAACTTTCAGCATTTGGACTGGAGTAAATTGTCATATTTTCTTAATAAATACATAATTCAGGGAATAAACAGATACCACTAACATTATTGAAAGAATTAAAAGACAAGTAGAACTGGGTTGGACATATTTCTAGAAGAGATGATAATAATTGGATATTTAAAACTTTAAACCGAATCTCAAAAAATCATAAAAGACCTAGAAAGAGACCATGTGTGAGATGGATGGATGAAATGAAGATATTTACTGGTGCAATGGGAGAAAAGTAGAGATCGGAAAAACTGAATTAAACGTGGAGAGATCTTTATCCTACAGTGGATCGATAATGGTTATAAATGATGAAGTTGATAACTTCAATTTATAAACAAAGATATATATCGGGATCATTATTCAGAATAGTTTGACAGCTTCAAGACGATAGTTCTTGTTTATTTGTTAGCGCGTTATTTACTTACTTAGCTTAAAGCTATTTTGAAGCATGGGATTGGAGAATCAAAGCAATAATACGGAAAGTTTTAAAAAACTAGTTGTTTAGGACTCAATATACTTTCTTTGACTACATTTCTTCTTTCACTCATTTAAAATTAATGATAAACATTAAGTAATAAAGATAACTAATAAAATTAACAACTTGAAAACAAAATTATTTATCATTTCTGTATTACTTAAAAAATTATGAATTCTTACATGTATATAAACTTTATTTACCACAATTAGTAAAAAAAAAAACCTATAGTATAAAAAAAAGCCTCCAAGTTAAAAACTACAAATTCTATCAACAAGTCATAGTTAAATCCCCGGAGAAATGTCAGGCAAATAAACTTCTTTAAGTGGGCACAAAGATTGATTTCAAAAATCTACTGTATGATAAAAAAGCATATTAGTTTACTTTTCTATTTAAAATGCTTAATGTCATTTACATTTTAATAATCTTAAATCAAGTTAAATGTTAATGTTTAAACAATTTTTTATTACTCAAACAAATGGTCTTCCTTTCTAAGAAAACACACTTGAATTTTTTTTAAAAAACTTTACTTTTATATTTAAACTGCTAAATGTCATTTACATTTTAGTAATCTGAATTTTAAATGTACTTACTATTTATGATACTTTCTTTAAAAACATATATCACGTTCGGATGTGCATTTTTCCATATTAAATTAAAATTCAATATTTTAAATATGAATACAAACAGAGCAAAACTCTCCATACAGTACAAATTTAACAAGTTAGATTTACTTCCGTAAATAGTCACAATATTGGCAATTAGTAGCCCTGTGTGGTTTGGTGCAGTGGTTGAGGGTCCAACTTGAGATTGGGAAGTCCCAATATCACTTGAGATTGGGAAGTCCCAATATCGATTCTGGGCTCTTATGAATTCCCGAGCAATAAAGCTATTAGCCTTTTTTGTGTGTGTATATACATGTTCTAATTAAAGTTTTTGTACATATAGATGTACATAGGCAATTAACTATCTAAAACAGTGTGTATTGTTACGTATAATCAAAGTTATTAATTAAAAAGATTTTTATTATTAAAAATCTAGCTGCTAATTCTCTATTTTTTCCGATCAGTATTGTTTCTGGATATATTTTGCCGATGTATGTTGATTGTCCTATAATGCATGATCATTATTAATTCAATTTTTTTCATTCCATTCCATATTAGACAAATGAAATTGTCCTACATTTGAAAAGAAAAAGCTAATGAGCTTTTTTTTATAAGTTATTAGCTGATAATCTGGAAATTAAAAAAGTAAAATTAAAATTTATCCTAATAGTCATTATATATATTTATTGTGGTTGGGAGAGGGAGAAATCTCCCTGTCATCTTCAAAGCCCAACCCCTCCAGAACAACACTCCACTTGCCTCATATTTCAGCAGAGTTTATGAAAAAATATTTATTTCTAACATTTCGTTCCATGCAATATATAGGGTGTGTTTGAAATTCCAACAGTATTACATTAAAGATGATAAAATTAGAAAAGAATGTCACTAACACATATCTGTAAGATAATCATCATTTATGATTTTTTGCTAAACTTTTTAGGATAGATCTGTATTTGTAAGTTCTATTTCTGAGAGCAAATTATTTATTGCAAAAAAAAAAAAAAAAGATTAAAAGCATAAAATAATAAGGAGATTATTATCAATGCTTTCTAATATTTTTTTTCCAAAAGACAATTTAAGTTTTTCCCAACTTTCAACAACAATCTAATGCTTCACATAAAATTGTCACTTCTATTATCAACATAGAGGCAATAGAAAAAATTTAATTGAAAAAAAAACTTTATAAGTTACATTTATATATTTTATGTGATTTAGAAGGGTTATTTATACCATGCTACATCACCCATGAAAACTTTTTTTGTTGGCGAATTCTACACCTTAGGGCTGGCCAAATCTCAATCTCCCACTCAGTCTAATGAGGAATTCTAACCTAGGATTATTTTAAACAAAAACAACAACACAAAATTAAATCTCCACCTTTAGAATGAACTTAGAAATGACTATAATAAAAGAGACAGGAATGTAATTAATAAATAAGCTTGCTTGTTTTTAATCAAATTGATTAAAAACAAGCAGTGAAAGAAAACTATTTTAAAATCAATTATATAAAAAAAATTAAAATGCCATATTTTAAATATAAATGAGTATGTGATAAATACATGTACTCGAATAAACAATTTTTTTTAAAAAAAATAGCTTTATGCTTTCAATTTAATAAAACCAAAAGTTAGTCATATTTTTGGAAACTAGCTTTGAAATGGCTACTATCCGGTTCAACTGCCTAAATACGTGATCAAAAAAAATAAAAATAAAAACATTATTATGTTCTTTTTTTTTTTTTTAAACTATAAACGTTTTAAACACTTCAAGTAATCCGACTGAACGTTTGCCTTGCACTCAAAGAAAAAAAAGACAATAATTCATTTTAAATATTTCTCCATTCTTATAAACCGTGTAACAAATCCTGATTTCCTTTTTTTTAAAGACAAAAGAAAATGACTGACTACTTTAAATCTAAACTCAGTCAGGTGGTTCTCTCTTATGAGATGTTTGATCGCCTTGGTGGTCTATCCTAAGAAACCTGTCCGTAGGTTCTTTGACTATGTTGTCGTAATCTATCTGAGTTAAAAATTCGGCCATTTCCTCAATTGATCAACTACTATTACTCATCATCATATTATGATGGATGGTCCATATTATCTGATTGTCTGATTGAGGAAACATGGTCAGAGACTTTTATTTTACCACCTGCCTAAAGAAAATCTGTGTGTGTGATTTGCCATGGTTAACAGGATACCTCTCTTGGGATATCTTGTAAAGTATCCCATCTTGTCAGGCTTCATTCCAGATTGTCCTCAGAGTGGCATGCCTGTAACACTCAAATGTATGGGGTTTAGTATACAATGTGTGCCACCAATCTAAGGCCATTCCCTGGAGATGGATGCTGGCTAATGTAACTTTATCATCATTGGACCAGTCATGGACTCGAAACAAGCTTTCTAGACTTTTCCAGATGACTTAATGGGCTTTCTCCCACCTCTGCCTTGAATGTTTCAATGAAAAATTGTTTTTCCCAGAGTCTGCTGGTGGTTTCCTCATGCCTTTTTCTTCCTGAGTTTCTATACTCGTTTTCTACCCTTTCATCCTATTCAGACACATTTGTTGAACCTCAGCTTTCAAATTACTTTTATTTTCTACTCTATCCAGGAATGCTCTCTTTAGCTTTTTTTCCGCAAGCATCATTTTTACTTCTAAGTTAGCAGACCTAATGCTAACTTGTTCTAACCCATTTTTCACTTCTTTTATCTTCTTTTACTACTTCTCCTTCCTGCCTATCTTTACTTAATTCATTTTCTATAGTTTGTATAGCCTCCTGATTCATCTCTACTTCTCCCATTAGTTCACCTCTCACTGCCTTCATTTCTCTAATCATTTCGGCTTTGAACTCACTAATTTCTTCCTTTATTTTTTGACATAATTCTCTATTATCTTCCTTCATTTCTGTTTTAAACTCTGCCAGCATTTCTTGTTGACTTTGCTTGAATTCACTATTTCCTCCTTCATTTCTTGATGCATTCCCCTCATCATGTTCATCATTAACTTCATCATTATCTATGTCTCAGTCTCTACCTTTTCTACAATTTGAGGATTTTTGAATGAAACAGAGTTTTCTTCGAAACCTGCCTCACTATCACTTTCTTCTTTGACTTCCATTTTTGCACAAGACTAAATTCACTATACTAATGTCTTTTTTTTTCTTAAAAATAATCTAAAAGTGAATAAAATGCTATTTACTGTTTCTTACTTATTTATATGAAAGAAGACAATGAACTATTTTTTAACACATTTTAAATTCCAAAAAAAATTAACTCCAAAATAACTTTTAGAAAAAAAATGCTATTTAATGTTTCTAAAAATTATTTCACATGAAAAAGATGAACCCCCTTCTACCAAACTGCTCCAACAATACATGCCATAACTAACAAAAACTGACCCCACCTATTTAAATCTTATATCTCACACCTGAAATCTTTCTCAATTGTCTAAACAAAATCAAACATGGGCTTGAAAACTCAAAGCCCTACATTGGCTGCACTAAAATGACTTAAGTATGTAGTGGACACTCAATCCATCCCTGATCACAGAGGGCACCATCAGATCACTATGTATCTGGAAAATTTATTTACTGTGATCAAAATGGATGAGGATGGTGGTTTGCACTGACTAGATCCAGGGAGAAACAAGAGATCTTAAATATTGTTTAGACAATTGAGAAATAAAAGCACTAAGACAAATGTCAGCCAAATTAAGTTTAAACAAATTTTAAATTTTATTTGAGAGGAATATAAATTATAAAATAAAAGTTTAGAATATAACAAATAGGATTATATCAGGCAGAAAGTATAAAATTCACAGCTCTGGCAGACATACTAATTTTCTAACAGTGAATTATAAAAGGAGGGAGCAAATTTCTTTCCACTGAGAATTCACCTAAACACTGGTTTCCCCAATCACAGGTATGAAAACAATATGTTCTTGAAATAAATCAATGCACCAGCGAGCATTTTTTCTTGGGCCCAGAAAATGCAACGGGACCAAGAATGTCATATTGCCAGTAGAAGCTTCATCTTATACTATGTTTAAAGCAAAGATGATTGATTTACCCCAAGAACAAAAGAAATATGATTAATACGTCAGAGTATAAATTATAAAATGGGAGGAAATTTACACCTCCAATTTAATGAAATAACAAACTTAGAAAATACTCTGACATAAATGATTTCAAATTAATAAAATATTAAACCTAGGATGAAAAAAAAACTGACATTTGAAACTGGCAAATCCCCAACCAAACAATTGGACAAAACTAATCTGAGAATAATAATTAGAGGTCTAAGTGGGAGACAAGTAAATAATTAGAAAACCAGTTAGTCTGCCCAAACATTTCAAGAAAGTGAAATAATTACAAATAAATTTAAAACCAAATTCTGTGTACATGCGCTGATAAAATTTAAAGGCACATGTAAAATACAAAATAAATCTAGCAAGCTAAATATAAATGCTGACCTAGATTTTTTTATAAGTTAGTTTATCAGACAATGCATATGAGCAGAAAATATTAAAACATTAAATGCTTTAGCAGAAAGGTTTCTTTCACTATAATTTATAAAAGTAAATTAATATTATCTTTCTCATGGTAATTTATAAAAGAACAACAATCCTAGTTTTTTGATTCGGAGATATATGAAAATATACAGTCTTTCAGAAAATCGATGAAAAGGCACCAGCGAGCATTTCTTGTCCCAGAATAATGCTTGAGACAAGAATGTTATATTGCCGGTAGGACAGCCCTCCGATATACTACCCTTAAAGCAATTTGTGGTCGATTTACATGCAAGTCAAAAGAAAAATATGATAAGAAATCTCTAACTACAGAAAACTAGAACAATAAACACAATAAACCACCAGTCAAAAGATTTTGTGGTTTGCAAAAAGTGCAAACACAGTAATTTAAATCAATTATTGGACAATAAAATAAGGATAGGTGAGCAAATTAGAAAATTACACAAGACTGCTAAAGCATTTATGAAAAGTTAGGCATGTAACTAGAGATATATTAAGCATATAAAAATACCCACTTACTAGACACTCTCTGATAGATAAAATTGAAAGCAAACTTGGAATCTTAAAACTAAGGTTCCAAGACACATTATTAATACAAAGAAAAGCAAATACAGTGAATAAATAGAAAGTTAAATAATTATATAAACTACAAATGTATTAGATTGAGTGGAGATTTAACTAAAGGAATTTATCCTGGGAAGAATAAAAGAAAATATTTACCTTATGGTAAAGCAAAGTTCATGTAGTTTCCAAGAGTGCACACTTTTATTTAAGTTCATATTTCAGGTGTTACATCCTTTTTACAGTGGCAAGGTAAGGGCATTGGGGATCTGGTTTATTTTAGACATTCATGGCATGACTGAAAGAGAATTGGAAGTCAGGGATTCATCCTTTTGTTAAGTTAGCATGGCATATTGATGATGACAAAATGTAGGGTAGTATATTTTGACATTCTGTAAAGCAACAAAGTCCTTTAACAATTGTAAGTTTTTTTAAAAGGAATTAAATGTCCGAACTGCTACGAAGATGCTATGAATCTTAGCAGGCTATACTCAAAGTGTGTAAAAGAATACTGAATCTCACTTTGAAGCAGCATGTTATCCAAGAATAAAAACTATTGTCCCAAAATTTGCGGGGTTATTTATACCGTGCTACATTTCCCACAAAAACTTTTTTTGTTGTCGAATTCTACACCTTAGGGCATGGAAAATCTCAATCTCCCACTCAATCTAATGAGGAATTATAACCAGGGATTAGTTTAAACAAAAACAACAACACAAAATTAAATCTCTGCTTTTAGAATGAACTTAGAAATGATTAAAATAAAAGAGACAGGAATGTAATTAAGAAGCTTGCTTGTTAAAAAAAAAGCGGTGAACGAAAACTATTTTAAAATCAATTATATAAAAAAAAATTAAGTGCCCTATTTTAAATATAAATGAGTATGTGATAAATACACATATTCGAATAAATAATTTTTTAAAAAAAAATAGCTTTATTCTTTCAATTTAATAAAACCAAAAGTTAGTGCTACTTTTGGAAACGATCTTTGAAATGACTATTATCTGGTTCAATATATATTACTTAAAGATTTAATGTAAATTACACAAAATATTTTAATATTATATAAATAAATGTGAGAAATTCACAATTGAAAAAAATTTTTTTAAATGTTTGAAACAGCCCAACCTGTTGGTACAGTTCAGAAATGTATCCATCAAGATATTAATAAAAATAATTTAAAATTGTAAATACATCTGTAATGTTGACAGCATTATAGTCAACTATATATAATAAGATTATTTACTAGAGCACCCTCTGAATAAAAAAAATTCAAAGGACACTCCAGTAAAGCATTAAGAACAAACATACATTCCACATGGATTTTATATACATAGATAGGATAGATATACAGAGGTGGGATAATAGGGAATAAAGCATCACTACATTAAAAAGAGGAAAAATATATAAATAAACCTTAAAGAATAAATTTAAATAATTATATGATTGAGACTAGAGATGTGTTTTAAAAAAATCAGAATGAAAATAGGAAATGACTGATATAACAAAATGGTTCAAAAGTCTATTGATTATGAAGAAAAGAGTTAAAGACAAGGAAAAAATTGAACAACCATTATAAAAAAGCAAAGGGATCAGATAAAAAAATGCAAACAAATGTCCATTGTTTATGATTGATATAAAAAATAATAATGAAGATATAAAAAACAAAGGAAAAATTTAGGAAAGACTATGGGATAAGATTATCAAAAAAAAAAAATCTAGGAAATTGAAAAATGCTGAAAAGATTGAAAAAGTGACCAAGTTACTACAGATATTGTAGACAGTCCCAAAATTGAAGGAAAATCTATAGAAATTAAAGTTGATGAAGAGAGAAATATCTATTATTTAAAACAGCACAGAAAATGTACAAAACAAGTTAATTTTATTGAGATGTTTAAAGTTAATAAAGACGATGTTAATATAAAAATCTATTGAAATATAATTGCAAAAGCTGTTGAAGAAGTTCAGATTGTTGTAAAATCCAAGATAGACTTTAAAATGAATGCATAAACTGCCAACAGGTTCATGTTTGATACTGAAGATTTTTAAAATAGTATAGAAAAGTTTCAAACAAATACAATTGATAAATAAGATAATATAGTGTGAAATAGCACCAAGGGATTACTCATAAATAACTATAAAACTTACAATAAGCCAATAAATAAGATCAATACTTCATATAATTTAGTTTTAAATATAAGAAATATATTAGATACAAAATATAAAGGAATAATAAAATATTTATAAGTTTAATCAAATTTGGAATAATAATGAAAATTATGTGATTAACTACCTAGGAAATAAACATTTCACAGTCTGGTCATTATATATAGGCAAGGCCAAAGAAGACAACTGAAAATTGTTAAAATGAACATTGAAGAATGGACTTAGTTTAAACCTGTCTTTCATATAATATTACCAGAACATTTTGTAATAACCGCAACAGCCAACTATACATTACTCTTACTACAAACACTGATGTAGACCAAAAAACAAGAATCATTTAAATTATGTTTTGTAAATAAGACTTATAAATGAAGTGCAAATAAATTTCCTGGGATTTGTTGTTGTTACTGTCATGAATGATATATGGGTTTTCTTTTTCTGAGGAATACTGTGTGAGATATAAGGTAAAAATGTCCATTGGGAATGTTTCTTGGAAATTTGGTCATCATCAAACATGATCATGCTAAATATGCAAATTAATTTTTTATATTAAATAATAATATAAAATAACAATTTGTGTCAATTGTTAATACAATTAACAATTGACAATTGACACAAATTGTTATTTTATATTATTTTTATATTATATACAGAAGTATTATTTATTTATATTAAATAATATATGCATATACTTATAACTTTATTACTCAAGATTACTCTCCTTCTAACAAATAAATAAAGACATCCAAAAAAGCCAAATGGTTCCCAAGATGCATTTCTATAGAACTAGCTTTGACAGCTGTCCCTGATCACCAAACTTTTTCAAATGACATCATCATTATTTATCCATCATGTTTTATTACCATTACAACTATTGCACAACCTTTATGATGATTTATAATCTTTTGAATAAATATATTAATATCATTAACAACTATTCTCCAGTAAATATCACATGATCACTATCTCTTATACTAGCACATAATTGTTAATAAAATGTATGGGAGCTGAACTGAGTTCAGACCCACATGACTATAAAGCTATTGAGCTAAGATTGAAAATATTATTGTGTTTTCAATTTTATTCTCTTAGTTTTGTAGTTAAGTAGAGTTAAAAGGTGGCTGCTGGAGGGTTGCATTAGATACTAAGATCTAGGTATAATGCTCTCAGATCCAAGGCTCCTCACTGATGAAGGCCACAAGCCAGAAACTAGTCTGGGGATATTGGATGAGTAGGCACTAGATAGGAATTTTATGCACAAGCCTTCTGGCATCCACTGATTACTCTGGTTGGCACAGGGTGGCACTACTGTATGAAGAGTTTTGCCTTGTTTATTAACTATTCTCCAGATATGGTTATATCAATATAGATTTAAACATAGCTAGATGTTAATATATTTACAGTGGCAAAGTAATAAATACAGCATTAATATACACTACTTCAATTATATGCTATCACCCAAAAAAATGTAAATAGAAAATAAAAACATTAAAACTTGCAAATTTAATAAATTTTATAATACAGCATTAGCCATTTTTCCATCTTGAAGTATGGTATATAATCACTTTTAAATTAATATTTTTTTGGGTTGTGTTGAAACCACAAATATTTTATTCTTTGGGTTTGTTTTAATCCTTTACAAATTTTGAAATAGTTTGGTAATTCATGTTATAACATATTTTCTAAATATAAGGTTAAAAGTTTTATAAAATTTAATAAAATTCATTAAATATCTTTGTTAAGTGATAAAATAAAAGTTATCAATTTAGTAGTGGCAGAAAAAAAGAAGTGTAAAACATTCTTGGATTGAGTCAGAAAACTTAAAGTTTGAAGAGATTAATCAATAATCTAAAATGGGTTATAGTAAAAAGGGGTAATCATATACATTCCAAAGTCAATCTAGATCTTAAAATGACATGACAATTAGTAAATCCATAGTTTTCTGGTAATGTTGTTATATTTCCATAGAGCAAAAAAGTTATTGGAAAAAAAAAGTTGAATATATACACTCTATCAATATATATATAGAGGTTGTCTTGACAACAGTGAGAGATATTGATTACAATCTACATTGGTATGTTTAGGTGGTTGCTGTTTTCTAATGGTTATATATATATATGCTCTTTCAATTTATTATAAATAACTACATTATTACTTTTAGTTTTGATTATACTACAATTTTAATTTATATGTACACACTGCACACTTAACTATGCAACTGTGTTATAAATATGTGTGTATGCTGAAAAGTACTGTATACTAGAAGTTTAGTTGTTTTGTGTAAACTAAACCATGATTTTTATAGGAGAGACTAATTACATTCTAAAGACTATGTCAAAGACATTCTTTAAAGTGTGAATTTGATCATTTCATTGGAAATTATGGTGAAAAATATATTGCAGACATGGAGTTGAAATATTTCAGAAAGCAAAGCTTTCTGCAATGGTTAAAAGGCAGTATTGCAAACTATCCTATAAAAAGATTAGTGGACAAGCTTGCTCTATATGTGGATGGATTTGTGCTTGCACATATATTTAAATGAAAACAAATAAGCTTATTCAATGCCCAGTAAATCTGCAAATACAATTATTGAAAGATCTTATAGTAATTGTCCAATAAGAAAATAGTTTCAAGAATTTAATTTTTTTTAAAAATCTATGATTAAAATTATTTAAGAGAATGAGACAATAAAAGACTCACATATTATTGGACAGATACTTTGTAAGAGAATTAGTTGGCTTATACCCAACCAATTTTCACTGAAGGTATTAATTAAAGGAGGACCTAGAATAATATATACAAGTCTACCTAGACTATATTAGTATTTAAATATACCTCAGGGATCATATAACGAAAGCAGATCGGTAGTCAAAACTTAATAGTGTATATCTATATTATATATATATTGTATCGTATCGATGTAAAATCAAAATTATATATTTCTTATTCGTGATACAACTTTAAATTACAAATCCTCTGGTGTATTCGTTGTTTTTATTAGATGTAATATTCGATTACCTGTATTTATAGGCTACATCTGTGAAACTGTAGAGAATCTGGACAAAACATAGCTTATAATCATTGCAAAACTCATTTTCAGTGTACTATTATGGTTTTTCATTTTATTTTTTTGTTTTCAAAGTTAAAATGGCCATAGTCATTTGTGAATGGTTCATGATAATATAATTAATTATAGTATTTGCGGGTTTAAATAGTATTACAAAATTGCGGGAATTTTATATCTCTTAGATTCTATGTGTATATAACTGACGGAACTAACTAATGAATTTAATAAACGGAATCACGAGGAAGGTAATAAATTCTATTTTAATGAACTATTTGAAATAGCAAAACACGTTTTTTTTTTTTAAAAAAAAAAAAATAAATCAAGATAATCCAGATTGTTTGCTAATTATTTTATTTCAAAATATTTTACTAAATATACAATTCGTCTTCGACTCTTTTATTTGATAACAAAAACAAAGGCTTCGCTTCAGTAAATTATTAACGCCCCGTTATATTCGTCTTTTTTCCCTCTCTCATTTTTTAAAAAAGGCATTGAAGCAACACATAATTTGAAAGATGTAAAACATTCAATGAAAAAACCCAACAATTTCAATTTTGATTAATTTTATGAATATATATATATAGGTTAAAGAAGTTTTGGCAGTTACTTTTATTTATTGAATTAGAACTTTTCACCTCAGGCTAAACCTGATCACTCCTTTTATTTACACATTAAGACTGTTGATATAACATTCAAATTGTGTTTTATTATTTTAACTAATCCAGTCGTTATTAAGTTATGGGTTTTCTGTATATATAGTTAAACGCATGCATACACATATTCACGGCTGGACAAATAAACTGTAGTGTTGTATTTCACGAAACGCAGAAATTGAAATATATATATTGTGTCTAAGTAAAACTCTACTGATAGTAATAAGCATTTAATAAAAAACTGACATCAGGGAAAATGTCAGAGACCATATCCAAATTTAAAAGAATTTAACTATTTCATTTTTGATTATCTGGAGCATGATTGACATATTCAAGAGTGATGATTGATTTCGCTAATTATGAGAGTGAACCCATGATTGGATAAAAAGTTCCCACAATAAACTTCTGGTTTTTTTTTTACGTATTTCTCTGTCAGATGTCAGAAGTGAAATTCTGTTAAGTGTGGTGAATAGATATAGTTATTTGGGAATCATCTTGAGTAATAAGAAAAATTGCTTGGATGAATGGGGGGGGGGGGGATATGAAGTAAAGAAAAGAAAGGAATTGATAAAGAAATTAACAGTGTTTTCATATAATAAATATGATGTAGCTAGAATTGTATGGAAGGGAGTGGCAGTAGCAGGGTTAACATAGGGCAATGATGTGTTATGTGTTAGTAAAGGGGTATTAGATTACTTAGAAAAAGTACAAAGGGAAGTAGGAAGACATGCATTAGATGCAGAGGTGTGACAGCAAAGGAGGCAATTCAAGGCGAAATGGGATGGTCAAGTTTTTATATGAGGATGTAAAAAGCAAATTGAAAATGTTTGGTAGATTGCAGTTTATGGATAATAAAAGAATAGCCAAAATAGTATTTAATTGGGTTACAAGTAAAGGGCAGGCAACAAGATGGGTGAGAAAGGTAAAGTGGTATGCAGAAGATTTGGATAAAGAATTTATGTCAGTATACTTGTACAAAAGGTGGGATGATTGTGTTAGGAGGACTATTGAGTGTTATAGTGGTAAGGAGTGGGATAGAAGAATAGATGCATTAATAAAGAATAGGGAGTTGGAGAGATGGAGAACTAGTATGGAAAGTAAAATGAGTTTAAATATATATAGAAGTAAACGGAACATTGGATGTGAGCTTATTTATGATCATAGTAAGGAAAGTAGTTTATTGTTTAAGGCTTGAACAGGATCTTTAGTAACAAGGGAATATACACATAAATAGAAAAATATGGGTGATTTAATCTGCAAGTTGTGTAAGGAAGGCATAGAAAATATTAGGTATCTGTTACTTCAATGTAAATGCTTGGAAGCAGAAAGGGTACAAATAATGAAGTTATGGAAGATTAAATATGAACAAAGTGATTATACAGAAAGGGAGTTGTTGGTTTTTATGCTAGGTTTGGGAAAAGATAAGGGGGATTTAGATATGAAGGTCATGGGGTTGACAAAGATTATGTTGTGGAAATGGGATGGAGCAGATTATGGAAAAATTTAGGGAAGATAAAGTGGCTAACAGGTTTCCCTGGGCATAGTTGCTGAGATTCCTGATTCCATTTAGTGCATCACATCATATCATTATGTATCAGAAGAGAAATTTTCTTATGTTTATATGTGGTAATATATAAACACTAATGCATGTAAATATATTTTTTTACTGTATTTATTAACGAATATGAATACAAATATATACTTTCGTATTTACACTATATTTACAATGGGTTATATTCCATTTGGCATAGTAGAACTCCTAGTTTGGAGATGAACTGCAAAAAAAGGGACTGCACATGCCCTTATAGGTGTCATACCACTTCTAGCTGTATCTTGGAAGCCTGACACATGAATAAGTCTAATCATAGTTCCTACTGTATTAGGATAGTTTTCCTCATGCTACTGTTCAACTCTAGCAACTTCCAGTTCTGACTGTAGATTTGCCTCACTGCATCAATCATTTAACTTTGATAGCTATTATCTGTAAAATGGAGATTCTGTCTTCCAGCTCTGTGACAGTAGTTGTCTCAGAACATGTATGGAGAATGTGTATTCTGTCTATCAACTCTGACAGTAGTTCTTTGAAGAACTTGTATACTGCCATTTAGGTTTGACAGTAGTTCTTTGACCCTACTTTCAAAAAGACTGATTATTTATTGTCAGATACCATCTTTTAATGGAAACATTTGGATTCAGTTAGTATAATTGCCTATTGGTCAGTTCTTTGCCATTGACTGTTATTCTTTATATATGCATGAATGCTCAATCCAAATTAGATAAGATAGAATCTTTACTAGTCTATTATTTGAAGACAATGTAAGATATGACAAATTCCCTTACAGAAAAAACATCCCATTAAGTACATCTGATTTGCCTGCCAATAACTCAAAATATGGATTTATTACCTAAGACTCATTTCAAATTATGATATTCCTTTTTAAATGTTCAACCAGCAATCTATAATTAAAAAATTATGGTATAAAAATAGAATTGTTATGAAGTTCCATAGATCCAACAATATAGCCAATTGGATTGGATTTTCCTAGATGTAACTGGAGTCTCACCTACAGATTCAAGACAACTTCGAGTCATTACATTTGTCTACTTCATAAATGAAATTTAACAACTATTGATCTATGTAGATGTGGGTAAACCCAAACTGTGACAGGTCTAATTAATGTCTGTTTAATTTATGAGTACTGAGGCAGAATTGAAGGTCTTAATAAAATCATTAGTGAATCTATCATTAGACTCTCTACAAGTTTCTTTCGTGGTATTTTGTTAATAGTAAAGTATATATCAATAAATAAATTACTAACTGAAAGAAACTATCTGATATTAAAAAGACCAATAATTATACACTCAAAAAAATAGCAGAATAAATCAAGGCAGAGATCAAAATCTTCCTTTATTATCTATCAGTATAGACATATCATGAGCTTCACAAAAAACATTTACAGAAAAGCTGCAATGTTAAACCCCATTTTCTAATATCAGTGCTAAGTCATTAAATCAGTGAATCACAAACAAAAAACTGAACAATGACTAATTAGAAGTATATCACATGATTAAATAAAATTATTAATACTACTTTTCCCATCTAAAAAAATTATGCCTGGTAATTTCAGAAAATACTATCAATCTTACTGTGATTATTTAACTATGAAGCATATTAGTAAAATTTGTCATGATTTAATCCACCATATATAACACCCTCTTGCTTCAATCATTACCTTGTACAGATGATAATAGCTACTGATTGTTTAAACATTTTGGAAGATCATATTCATCTCATGGGGGCAAATATCATTTTCATACATTGTCTTCATTCAGCTTAACAGGTTCTGATATGTATCACCTCACAATCAAACATTTGTGTGGGGATCTTGAAGTATCACCTCACAATCAAACATTTGTGTGGGGATCTTGAAGATGACGACATGATTTATCTTGCAAGCCATTCTGAAACAGCAAGTTAAAAGATTAATATTCCTATATAATGTTTTTTGGAGAAATTGAAACTTGTTCACATGTGAATAACTTAATATTTCTTTAGATATTGTTCAAACAGATAAATTTCGTAAAGCTGATGATCTTTTTATCCTATTAATAAAGATGACAAAACATTCTTATTTTTTTGTAAACTCTTATTACATTATCAACGTTTTAAACTATTATTAATCTGCTGTAGAATGAAGGCCTCTCTAGGTTTAATCCTGTTTCTCTAATTAATATCATCTTTTTCAAGTCACTCCGGATAACTTTATCTTATTCAATCATCTTGCATGCCATCCTTTCTTAAGTCATTTTTAATCTCCTTTAAGACTTCAATTGTTCAAATACAATTTTCTTTTCTATCTATGTGGGCAACTCAATCTCATTATAACTTTTTGATTCTTTTGATAATGTGAATGATATCTGTTAGCTCTTTAATCTATATATTTCACATTCAATCCTTACGTGTTCATAATATATAAGAAAAGAATGTATGTATATACTTCAACAAAAATCAATAAATTAAAAACTAACTGTGATAAAACACAGTTAGTTTTTAATATATAAGAATAAAAGTTGCTTTAGAAACTAATATATACCTTTACATTATAATAACAGTGAAAATAAACAATAATAATCAAGTATAACTTACTAAGACAATAAAATCAATTACTCAAAGCTTTAATAGGTTTATAAATGAAGATGATAACAATCAACACTGAAGCTATCAACAATCTCACCCTGCAATCAAGGCAACATCCTTGGTCAAGTTGCAATCTTTAGTGTCTATATAAACATATCAGACCATAGATAAAGGTGGTAGACTACTTTTATTGTTTAAGGAGGTTGCCTTGACTACAGGTTGAGATTGTTGATAGTTTAAGGATTTACTTATAAAACATAAATTATACAAAAATACTTTTGATTATTTAGATTGTAAACATTATCAAAATAACTTCTATAGATGACAACAAGAATAAGAAAAATAGTTAATATTCAATTTAAATATATTTAAAAAATATGTGATGATAAATATGTATCAGTTAAATTCCTTTAAATGTATACAAATTAATTAATAATTCTAAAAATCCTGTACCTAAAAAAATAAAAAGTGATATTATTTATCAAATTATATCCTGGCTGCAAAAAAAATATTACTAGATGAGTCACGATATTCTATAGAAAAAACTTAATTAAACATCAACTACTCCACAACCAAACAAGAAATATTTCAAATAATCAGTCTAACACCACTTCAGATTTCTTTGATCATGAAAAATCTCGTAAGTTCAGAGAGACATCATAAAAAGAGAAAATTAAAGTGGCAATTCTTATAAATAAATTTAAAGATATAATAAATAGATAATCTGTTAATACTGAAATACATAGTTCTTGAAAATCATATGATAACTGATTCCTATCCACACAACTTCAGATGATAATAATTAATATCTAAGAACTTGAAAATATTTTTGTATAAAGTATAATCTTTATTGTTTATTTGTATCATCATTATAATTTTAAAATATTAACATATAGTATATTTTAATAGGTAAATTATTAATTTATAATATATGTATGTTACTGTGCACGTACATAGAAAATGAAATTTGCATTGAGTTAATAAATAATTATATATATTTTTTATTGTTGTTATTCACTAGACATAAAATTATCATTTCAGTCTAGCAAAGATTTATAATCAATTTTTAATTACATTTTACTTATTGTAGTATTTTTTTTTAAAGCAAAGTTTTTGAGACTTGCATATGTAGATTTTTTTAAAAAAGGAAATGACTATAAAGACGTTATTGCAGAGCTAAAACTTCTCCAGCATAAATAAAAATAACAACAAAAAGACATTATTTGTCAAGTTGCTTAATAATCAATTAGTAAAGGTTTTACACTTTCATCCTCACTTTTAACTCAACTAAAATAGCTAGATAAAAAATATTTAACTGTCAATAATTGAATGGGTTAGCTAGGACCTTATCAAAGAGAAAAAAAATATTGGTTATAAATATTCAACTAATTTAAAATTTATATATGCATTCATTTGAGCACTATATTCATCCAAATATTTTTATAAATATTTAATTCTAATGATCACTATTTTAATTTGGTATAGTACTACTAATAATAGAACAAATGCTAAAAATTGATATCGTCTTCAAAATGCTGTGACTATCAGGATATGCAGCCTAATATTTCTTTAAAAATATTTACTATTTCTATTATCATAATAAAATCTTTATTTTCCGTTGTCAAATGATTAGCTAGCTGCTTTGATATCATGATATTTCAGATATAAAATGAATATTTAATGCAAGTTGATTCATCACTTACTATTAACGAATCACAAAGCAAGAACTTTTGTTCTGTTTAATGTATACTTCCGCATTAAAATATGACCACTAGCTTAGAATTTTTATAATGATTCCATATATTATTTTGTGATGACGTCAGCCTGCTAATACCTATCTTTTGGTCAAATTTTGGGATGAAACTTTTTCATCAATTAAAAAATCACAAGTATATTTGAGATTGTTTTCAACTAATCAGATATAGACAATTTAATAGGACTGCTAACATTACTTGTCAAGAGTATTTAGTTGCTGATAAAGTAAGAAACAAAATGACTGCGATCTCTTGTCAATAAGTAATTGATTATCCTGATAAACGGTATATTCCTTCAGCAAATATCTACATTTATGGACAGAGTCCAAAGAGATTTCACAACATGATCCATATTTAAACCCATGATAGAACTTATATTATTATTGCTTATAAAGTTTTTAGCTAAATAATACATTTTTACTAATTCTTAAATTAATATTGAACTAATTAACACTATCTTGGCTTTTCCTGACAAAGAATTTCAAAAATTGTTGGTATCCATTTTTCAAAGAGATTTTAATTATATCTGGGTCAGTCCATAATTCTATACTTAATGTCCATTTGAAAAAGCTAACCTGTGGTATTCCGAATCAGAAAATACATCATTTTTGAAGATATAAAGCAAAAGACGCGCAAGAAAAAAAAAAAAACATTATTAAATCGAGCCCCCATTTTGCAATCCTATCCGGGAGATTTTAAATTATTTTAACTACCATATGTCTTTGTTAATATTTTTGGAAATATATTACGGCAAAATTTAATTTTAGTAAAATAATGAAAGAAATGAGAAACTGCTTAGTATTAAATTGCTTTTGCTTAACTTTGTTGTCAGTACAAATCTTCCACATAATTTTTATCTAATTATAGAAATATTACTAATTCAACTATAAATTATTTCATTTTCTGAGTTAACATAATAAATGACTATTAATGAACACATATGCAGAACAGGTAGATTTTTTTAAATATTCAGCTTTATTGCTGCCTAACATACTTTTAATATTGTTAAAACACGCAAAACTCACTATATATACTGCCACACACAGCAAGCTAGAGTAATCAATGGATGCCAGAAGGCTTGTGCATAAAATCCCCATCTAGTGCCTACTCATCCAATATCCCCAGACTAGTTTCTGGATGAGTAGGCACTAGATGGGGATTTTATGCACAAGCCTTCTGGCATCCATTGATTACTCTAGCTTGCTGTGTGTGGCAATATATATAGTGAGTTTTGCCTGTTTTAACAACAGTTATACACAAGCATAAGAAGTGGTGGTCATGTGATGTTTATTGGTTATACTTTTAATATATTACGTATATCATATTCATAGTTATAGTAATGTGACTCAAGAGTTCTTGATATTAATGTATAAATAGTGATTAATTACCTATTCAAAAATATTAAAATTTATTTAATATTCCACTTCTTTGATAAAATATTTGTATCTTTTCTATTGATCGAAAAGTGGTCACCTACTATTGCTCAGGCCTCTTTGATTTTGCACTTTTCTGTCTTCTCTCTTCAAACATATAATTTTGTTTTTGATCATTTAAATCTAAGGCCAGTTTTTTGTTTGTGGTTGATGAATATTGCTTGGGAGTTCATAAAATGTTTTGAGTGTCAGAAGTCCCACAAATGAAAGTAATATGAGAACCTTATGCTCCACAATCTGACACTACTATTGCTCTAAACCACATTAGGGTAATCTTGCTAAATGAGTTAAGCAGATGTTAAAAACAAAATAGACTAATGGCCATGTTAATTGGTATGATGTTTTTGTTCGTTCTAATTATTATTAAAATGTATAGGATTGGAGACTTTCTTGCTACTGGTAGCTATCGAGAGATTTTGTGTAATATGGTTTCACACTCATATTTAAAACAACAACAAAAAAAAATAATTACTATTTTGTGTCATTACCAAATTTCAATTATTTAATTATGAATAACCAATAACTAAATGATAAATTACATTTAAAAATCATATAAAATAGGACAGACGTAACAGTTGTTATTTTTTCTTTTTCTGAATATGGGGATGTGATCAAAATATTATATAGTAGTAATAATATGCCTATTTAACACAAGTTTCTCCATAAACTCTAGGCACGCACTCTGAAATAACTATAAAATAGTTTATAAGAAATTCAAAAAGGAACAGGTTTTGACTTTTATGATTTGCTACTGCTCTCTGATTTGCAAGCTATAGATCATAAAGATAATTTAAAGTGGAGAAACATTTTTATGCTATATGATAATTCAAAATTTGATTTAATGAATAAAAATATTAATTACTTTATGGGTTAAAGTATAGATGTTAATGTTATTTACCTGTTGTGGATGTCATTTTGAAATAAATACTCAATTTAAATTCACAAAAATGCTTTTATGCAGATGGACCATGTGGAAGTGGAAAAACATTTTTATATTATGTGTTTACATCAAAAAGTTGATTTTAATTAATAAAATAATATTAAATTGTTAGCAATTACTTTATAGCCCAGACTTTTGCCATTTCTTACACACAGTTTTATATATTATAATGTTTCACAGCTATTAATTCAAATAAAAATTAAAATGAAAAATACCACAACACAGAAAAGAATAAAAAAAATTGTCATAGATAACATCATCCACTGTGACTTTTCTTTTGTGAATTTCACTTGTTACATTTTTATAATTTTGAAATTAAATTAAAATATTTTTTGGTCTCATAAATAATCAATAATTAAAGTTTTAAAGCTGAGTAAAGAAACTTAGCTATTTGTAAGCCTATAAAAATTACAAATACTACACAGAGGGCTCTAGTTTTGAATTATGTAAAAAAAAAGTTTACAAAATGTCACTTAATGACAAAAGAGTTGTGACTGTATGCTATTTAAATATGACAATAGCTACTCTATAAAATATGATCATACTTAATTGATAATAACTTAATTCTTTCATTAACTATTCTATCAAAGTAAAAAAAAATAGTCACATTCTTAGTGGTATTTTCAAAACCTAAATCTAAATACAACATCAGTTATATTTTATTAACAAGTCCACTTATTGTTACTTCTCTAACAAATTAGAGTAAATATATTTTTTTTCAATATTTTTTTTGGTTGTTGTATACGTGGGGTAATGTGGCTGCTTGATGGCACTGTAGCTTGTAAAAGCACAAAAATATGCCATTTACATGGCCCAACTTACAGCTTCTAGAACAGTTCTGTTCACAGCACACTGTGCTTCACGTCACTATGGAAATAGTGCACACTTCATAGATCATTACTGTTGGATGTGAGGGTGTATGGAATTCAAAAGGCCATAAGTGTTTTTATGTGGATGAAAATTAAGGATCTTACACCTTACCTGACATACTATTACATACTAATAATTGTAAATCCCTCGTCATGTTTCCCTACACATCTTGTAAGGCAAAAACAATTGCAAAAGGGTAGGTCATAGAAGCATTTCACATAAGTCATGTGAAAAGTCACATTTGTGAGAGAACAGCTATGAGAGTAATAGAATGGCTGCCATTGTCCCTTGTTTTGGAAAGCATAATCTTGGTTCACTCAGACTAGTGCATGTATTGGCCGATCCTATGGATCGTCAAAACCATCGGACTCCCCCACCAGCACTACACACTGAAAAGTATAACATAATTAAAAATGTGAATTTATAAAATAATGTTTGTTCAGAAATTTTTTAAAAATACTTTGAAAAATTGGTGGAGAGCAGAAAGCAAAAAATTATTGGCCCGGTAATGTTACATTTCATTATTTTTGCAAGCAACAATGCCATCAAGTGGCTGCATTACCCCAAGTATACAACTACCTTTTTAAAAAGAAAATGCAATTATATAATTAATTTGAGTTTGAGTGCATGGGTCCATATATATATGCATTGTGTTTGCATTGATGTTCCTGGTTTTAATTATATTAACAAATGCGATTTATATTCTGTATTGATATTCTATTTTATTTTAATATTATTTTTAATCTAAAGTTATTACACTTTGTATCAGGGGTAACTAAACTATTAGACATTGGGGGCAACTTTTTTGTAAAAGTGTAGTACCTAAAGGTGACTATGTTTTTTTAAGGCTTCAAGCCAGAAACCAGAAAAAAAAAGTTATTTTTGCAGGAACGAAAACTGGAATGGAAAAAAATAACGATTTGAAGTACTTACAAATTTGTGGATTTTTTTTATAAGAAATTTTTAGGTATAATATTGGTGCCGTTTTTAGAAAATACTAATGAACTGATGAATTTTTTTCTACTGACATTTTACTATAACTACTATTAAGTTACATTAACTCTCTCTAGTATTGCAATTTGTCCATGTCATTTTCTCAAATATTTATTAAATTACAATTATTAAATTACCTATAAATAATTATTTTTTAGAGCTGGTCTTGAATTTTAAAAAAAATTCAAGAAAATATATAGAAAAAAAAAAGAAAATTATTGTTTTAGAATGGTATTTAATTCTTTTCAGCTTCTTCCATCATGGATTTATTTTTGAAATTGACATAACAATAGGTATTCATTTATTAATAACATTCTCACAGCGTCTGCGCAATTAGCTTAACAG
Organism: Epiperipatus broadwayi; assembly: GCA_028023455.1. NCBI lineage: Eukaryota > Metazoa > Onychophora > Udeonychophora > Euonychophora > Peripatidae > Epiperipatus > Epiperipatus broadwayi. The sequence goes on from JAQFVV010006342.1 coordinate 884,682, forward strand.
GCTGTCATTCTATCGTAATAGGTATTATTCTAAATTTAACTATTTTAAATGAGAATAATTTTGAATTTTACTTTATTTTTGGGAGTGTTCACCTGGTGACCACAGTATGCGTAACCAAACACTACCTTATTTTTTATATTCAAATCAGCTCTGAATTTATCACTAAAATTTGTCAATGTTTATTTCTGTTTTGCGGGCAACATCTTGGCTACCCCTGCTTTATATTTTCCTCTTATTATGTTAAAACCTGAAAAAAATGATTGTATCTAAAAAAAAATTAATTTGTTTTTGAAATGGCAGGAAAACTAATTTAATCCTGAACTTTTAATTTGCAACATAATTGCTTATGTTAATATTTTTAGTTGTTTTGGTTTTTTGCAATTGTTGTTTTGCTTTTAAAAATTACTGAATTTAATTGACTAAAGAAAATAAAATATATATGAAAAGAAAATTAAAAAAACATTTTTACTCACAACAAAATGCATTAAGAAGTAAAACATAAATTTTCTTTAGCTTTTTCAAAATTAAAGTATGGTGAGAGGGCATGTTTAGAAAATTACAAGTTAGATTCCCAAAGAATCATTTAAATTGTCTTGCAGCTAATATTCATTTTAAATAAATTACTATTGATATAAAAAAACAGATCATGATTCTTTAGGAATCTGACATGTGAATTTTAAATGTAATCAGCCCAGGCTTTTATTTATGAAAGCTAAAATATATTTAACTTTATCATTGTATTGCCAAATCAATATAATATTAATATCATCTATGTTCTTTATTACTTTTTGCAATGCTTTTTTACAACTCACTGATAGTTTCGATTGCCCAAGCAATCTTCTTCAGAATTTGATTTGGAAATACAAGTAGAAGTTCTGAAGAAGATTGCTGGTGCAATTGAAACTGTCAGTACATTGTAAAAAAGCATTGTAAAAAGTAATAAAGAACATAGATGATATTAATATTATTAAAATATATTTTTTAACCTTTTAGTGCATTTTTATAATTTTTAGCATGTTTAATGAATAAAAGCATTTCTTTAATTTTTTCCTCTACACTTTAGTTTTATTATAAATATTTGTCTTTTCTTTAATTAATGTAATTCTTATAAACTTGTTGTAAATGAGTATTACAAAAAGGTAAAAGTTGAAATTGAGAACTTTTATAATGCACTAAGCATGCTTTCAGCAGACCACTAGCAGAATAATAGTATCATATTTCCAAGTTTAAATATAATTTAATATTGCTACATGACAGTACCGGAAAGAATTTTGAATACCCGATTTAAAATTGTAATTTTTTACTAATTTTTTTGCTAAAATTATTTGCAAACTATGAAAAAATGTACTATCTTCAGGAATGTAAGCAAAGTTTCAACTACATCAGAAATAGGGAAGTGATGAAAATTGAATTATAAAATTTTACAGATAAAAAACAGAGTAAGTAAAAATATATTTCACTTGAGTTGACATCAAATGAATTTTACCCCAATTTTAAAAGTTCTTTATTACTATTGATAAAAAAATAAATTTTGTGACCCTTTTAAAACTTTTTGTGACCTATTTTCAACAAGAAAAATTTAAAAACTTTTTAATCTTTAAAATTATCTTAAAGAGTCCAATTTGAAGAATATGTAATATGTTGACTCGACTTATTTGATATTTTGAAATAACAAGAAAGGATATTTATGCATAATTTTTCATTTCACATATAAAGCATGCTTTTGCATCTTGGCAATGATATTATTTGACAATTTAAATATCTTCTATGAGGTTTTTTTAAATTCCAGTTTTAAAAAAAATCCACAATTTTTATCAATTGGTTTTCTATTTTTTCTGTAAGTCTTACTCTTTATTATAATCCAATCACAGTGCTAAAATCTCTTATTATTACTTTCTATAGTGACTTATTACTGTTAATTCAGTTTCACCTGATTGGCTGATATATATGCCTAAAAAAATGTTAAGATAAAATTTGTTTAAATGTTTAATTTAATCAATGTATAGTATTTAAAGATTTTATATATCAAGGCTACATTCACATTTACTTTTAAATTTTTATAGGTTTTTTATTAAACCCCTTAACAGCCTTAGATATGATAGTATGTTGGACTACTTCTATCATTTATCATTAAATGTTGAATGTCTAGAAAATTTTAAACTTTATTTAAACTTTTCCAAATACAAACAACTATTAGTAATAACACCCAAAGATAATACAGGTTTGTAGATGATACAACATTTTGGATGAAGAAGACTAGAGAATGACACCATTGGAAACATTGTGCAATCTACTAACCTGTGTTGTCTATTACATTTATATTTGGAAGAGTTAAAATCAAATTAATTTTTTTCTAGACATTCAACATTTAATGATAAATGATGGAAATTGTCCACCACATTATCACATCGTGACAGTCCATTTTATGTTACTGTCTCTTATTAAAAAAGTGGTATTTAACATTTATGGATTTCTTTGTATTTAGAGCTGAACACAATACTTTATTTTTAAGTTGAATGGAAACTGAACATGAGTTTAGATATTTCTTTTATTTTTGGAATCATTATTCTAGTGAAATCAAACTAAACTGTTGTTATCCTTCATAAAACTACAGAAGCAATTTAATAAAGAGAAAGGAAATATACCTTTGGTCATGTGCTTTTCATGAATTTACATGCACTCACCCATGAGCTCAGTTTAAAAAACATAAGTTGAAACTCTTATGCTTAGAGCTTGTCTTACATAAACCAACCTTTTGTCATCCATGCTAAATCAGGGTTTTAACCTACTGTGTGCCTCATTTGTTAAATTATAAGTCAGGCACATAATAGGTTAAAGTCCTAATTTAGCACAGTGAGAAAAAGGTTGGCTTATATAACAATAAGCTTTAAACATAAGTGATCTACTTAAATGCTTTTTAAACTGAACTCACAGGTGAATATATGTAAATTTGTGAAGAGTGCATGACTAAAGATTTATATCCTATTTCTTTATTATAGATGTTGTCAGCACTATATAAATAGTTATTTATTACAGAAGCAATTTAAGACAAAATAAATTTTGTATAGTCTTGTGTAGCCGTATTGTGATTTTTAATGACCCTCAAATATCGGACTATTAATATTAAAATTGTAATCACTTTACTATCATTTTATATTCCCAATTAGTATTTTATAATATTAATGAATAATTAATTTTACACTTTTTATTTTCAATACTATTTTATTTCTCTCCAAGTCTTTATTAGATTATTAATGAGTATTGTCATTTATAAGTCTGCGAAGATTGTTGACCTGTTGAAATATTATTAAAGAAATAGAAAACACTGAAACAACTTCCATAAAACTGATAATCCTTTAATATTATAAAACAATGAAATTGTTTTTGATTCTTCAACATTTTGAGCAAAATTTAATAATTTTTTGTGGGTGCTAAAGTTCCCTTTTTCTGATGTGAAAAGAGTTGTTTTTTTTCTTCTTAATTTAAACGAAAAGTAAATCATTTTTGTGAACTCATAAAAATACTGTCTGTAAGTTCTGAAATTAATGAATAAGTTTTCAGCTAATAATATATGTATTATAAATTATAGAGTAATTATTGATGGAGATTTTAAATATTCATATTCATTAATCAATAAATATAAATATAAATATGCATACCTTAATATATACAAAATGTAAATGGGAGTAACCAAAACAACTAGAAAAGCTTACTGATGTTTTGGTTGCTTTCATTTAAACTTAATCAATAAATTTATGAATACAAATTTATTAGATTCTTAAACTTATTTGACAATTTTTAGATGTTATAAAATATAACTCAGGACAATATAATGTTTTTTTAAAGAGATTTACTTAATTTCATTGTTTTTTGTAATCTTTTCCATGAGACTTTTTTGAAGTGGTGATCATGTGATGTTTATTGGCTTTAAGCCATATTTCTCATCAAGTCAGTTATGTATCAAGGTTCAAATGATGCAGTGAACCTGAGGAGCATAATTTAGAGGTAGTATGATAAAAAACACTCATAAAAAATAGGAAATAAACAATACACTGAACTTTTTATGCATGTTTGTTACCATCAAATTTGAGAGATTAAGTGAGGGGCTAGTAAGATATTATTTCCTCTAATAGTTATATGAGATGACAAAAAAAAAAAGATTATAAAAGTGCAAATAACAAATTTTAAAATCAATTTCTTAGTTTTTCCATTTTGGAAACAAGTTTAAATTCTTTAAATGAAAGATTGAACTATTACAATTATATAATAATAATTTTGGCTTTATTTGTGACACCCCGAGTTTACCAAATATTTTTAAAGACACAATAATGCAATATTGTTTAGATCTACAAAATAAATTATTTAATGATACCAAAAATAAATCTGATATAAATGCCCTAGATAATGAATGAGATATTATTAAAGATTACTTAAAAGTATAATGGCATGTTTAGATATTTTGCAATTTCTACATGAAAATAATTTAACAATTCTGAATTTGGTGATAGCTTTATGTATTTTCTTCAACAAAACTATTAACAGTCATTTTTGAAGAAAATTACTTTTCAAAATTGAAATTAATAAAAAAAATCACAATATATTATATCACAAATATTTAAAAAAATGTCCATATTAAATATAGCAAATAAAAGATATAGCAATTTAGATTTAGAAAATATATATAAAAAAATCTGTAATGAAAACAAGAACATTACTGTAGGAAATGAATAAAAATACATTGTTTTTTTTTTTAACTATTTGCATTCTTTCTTTATTTTAATGTGATTCCTCTTAATGTGCAGTATAATAAAATGATTCATAACATGCTATTGTACTTTACATCTTTAATGTAAGTGGTGGAGAGGCATAAAAATTCTGCACCTAGGCGATGCAAACTCATGGAATGATCCTACTTTTGTAATATACATTTCACAATGGCATTGTAAGAAATGTGATTTAGTTATAAAAAAAATTATTAGAAGCAATATAAAAAAAGCTAAATAAATTTTCAGACATCTTGGAAAGACTTTGAAATTATAAAAACATTGACTTTCAAAAAATCATTTTATGAAACAGTAGAACATCCAAATGTTCTGTACTGTAAATTGATACACAAAAGAAAAAACTGATATATTATTCTTCCTACCAAGTTTTGCACCCATTTTGCTTATTTATAGTCTCACAGAACTGCAACAAATATTTAAAACATATGGCTGACGAGAAGTGATCATATTTAATATCTACAGTTTATTATTTATTAATTTTTTTTTTTTAAATAAAAAAATTTCTGCAAAAAATTATTTCCATTTTATTTATTTATTTGTATTAAAGTCAACTTATTAATGTAATTACTAGTAATCATAATCATAGCTAATTATGACTACTAGTTAGTCAAAAGCGTACTCAGCATACTAATTCGATGTACGTAGTACATTTATTTTAAAATATTAAACAAGCTTTTCTTAGTATATGTGTTGTAAGCATTATTTATATTGAATCAACTTATTAATATAAAAATTAAAATGTCTTTTACATATATATTATTTTTAAAGAAGGGTAACTGAGGATTATTAATGTCAGTGGCCTAAAATCCCTAATGGCTTGCAAAATTGCCACAAATAAATCTTCTTTATACAGTCATGCCACATAAATTTGCCTAAATAGGAATCCAGATGTTGTCACACAATTCCCTGGTGTGACCCCATTGTCTTTCAATGTTTTGTGTATGCATGCCGGTAACCATATCTACAAAGTTATATCGATGATTTACTTTGAAATGTTCAAATCCTGTACACCTTAATTCATCAGTTTTACAGGTTCTCCTAACAGTCTGAATAAATAGTAAATCCATCTGTGACATTTTGTTTTATCACTTCCATAAAATAGCCAGTGTTATACCTGGGACAATTACAATAAAGCTCTTACTGGTTTCTCTCCACAAGCCATCAACACTGATGTGAATGTATTCTCCCCAGTCGGTTTTTCCATTTTGTAAAAAGACTTTCATCGATTTAAACAATTCTGCTCAACTCTATGATTTTGCACAAGGCTCAAGATAAAAGCCTGGATGTTCCCACTTCTCTTAGATAGTTTTTCCAAACAATGAGTGTCTTATCAGACAAATCTAACTGTTTTCTCCCTCATTCAATCAACATTAATTCTCCAGATCAGCTATAAATGAATCTGAGTACTATCAGAAATGGAGTTGTGTAGCCCTCTAATGACCTTCCTTTCTAAATAGATATTTGGTTTAAACAACTTTTCATGTTGCATCAGCACTTTGGGGCTGTTTGTATGTGCAGTGTCATATCATGCCAATTGTGCAGACTTTTCAAGAGGCAAGATCCCATAGCATTGGAAATACTGCATTGTATGCTGTTCTGTCAAAGTAAGATTACAAATTTTCATCGTTTTGCCAAAAAAAGATATTGAATGTAAACAAAATACGACAATGTTCAGAGCATATTGGCATTTTCATGTTATAATATAAATTTTAACAAAATTGAAATAAACTTTCTAAATGAAATTTATAACTGATTTATTAATATTTTTAAAACTTAACAATTAACACATCTTCTGTAAAATAAATTAAAAAAAAAACAAACAAATATTTGTAGGTTTATGAAACTGTATAAATAAAAAAAAAGGCTGCCAAACATTGATGGTTGAGAGGTCAGTGCAACTGCCTTGCACTAGCAGGCAGTTGCCCGGGTTGTGGGTTCACGTCCCGGCCGATGCTATGACACTTTAAAAAAAACATGATAGAAAGGATAATACATAAGTACCTACATTTGAAATAACAATCCTTTATTAGCACTTTCACATAAGTACATGTAATTACCTAATAATGGTTTTAATGAAAGATGAAAGATCAGCTGTAAAAATAAATAAATGAATGGTTTATTGCTTGACACTTCATAAATAAGTTCAAAAGCTGGAAGTGACGAGTGGAGCCCCAATCATATACTATGAGTTCCAGAATCTCTATCATTACACTAACAACACAAGGCATTAGTCAGAAATTAAAGAATTTGACTATTCATATTAAAAGCAAAAAAATTTTTTGATTGACAAACATTTTCATTCCTTTTTCTTTTTTTTTTGCTGCAAGGAAACTATTAAAAAGCAGACAATTTTCATTATGAAAATTTTTTAATAATTAATAAATTTATTTTAAAAAATTACTGAAATCATTATCAATAGGAGGACAGAATTTTTCTTTTACCTATTCAAGCCATAACTATAACCATCCAATACTGATCAGTAAATGGATAGCTAAAGGATAATTGTGTCAAATTAATCTGGATTGGTCAAATGAGGATGAATATAAGAAATAATCATAATGTAGTATAAAGCCTTTCCCACTAAAGAAACCTTCTATCCTTCTAAGGGTATATCACTGTATTTAATATAATAATATGAGATGAAAAAAATGAATTCTTTTTATAATTTTACATTTAGAAAAAAATGGAAATAAAGTGAATATTAATCAAGAAAATATTTATCAAATTCTAAAAACTACAGAAGTTCCTCACTTTTAAAAGACTTTTAATAGTAATAAGAAATTACTCTAAGACGATTATATACAACTCAATGAAAATAATATAACTATTTTTTTATTACATGAAATATTAATAGCCAGGATATAACTGAATCCCAAACAGTTTAGTTTTAGTTTTACCAGCTGCTATTTGTAAAGTGTGTTAATATTTGTAATTATATATAGGCCTATTTTCATCACCTTATTTTAACTGTTAAATGTTTTTAAAAAATTCAAATTTTATTTATATTTTTCAAATAAATTCAATTATCAGCAATAGCACATAGATTAGAATAGATCGCAATGTTTTGGATGTTATTCTCTTCCCTCCATGTATTTTCTGGTCTTATCAGTAACAGTCGTTGCATAATAACAACCAAATTACTTTTAGATGAGTGAATGTTGAATTCAAGGCAATACTTTAACCAACTATTCTATTTTGCCTTTTGTAGGAAATATATGAATGTTTTATTGACCATTATCTTTGACAGAATAATCTAATTGATTAAAGCACCACTTTGAATTCAGTATTCCTAAAACATAACGGTTACTGGATTAATTTCAATCCTACTATTATGCCTGAAGGAGAGAAAAAAATCACTCAAAGTATTGTGCTGTGTTCTAACCTGTGGATAATTAATAACAAGTGAATGTAGTTGAAAAGTTTAAATAAAGTTTGAATTTTTCTAAAAGCATTTAATATTGCTGACCCATCTGATCACACAGATGATTGCTGGTTTAGCATGAAATACGTATATTGGTGATTATTTATCTTTTCAACATGTGTGTGATCAGATGGGTCAGCAATATGAGATGGCACTGAGAGTAGTGGGTCGTGTGAAAGTCTGAGTTCGAATCCCGCCTATATTACATATATAAATGCAGGTTTAAGCCTGTAAAATGTATTAAAAGCATTTAATAACTGAAACACACAGGTTTATTATATACCTGTGTTTATATATGTAATATATAGGGTATATGAGCACAGACTTTCAAACGACCCACCACTAAAGCAGATGATGGAAATAGTGCAACATATAACAATAAGTAAAATTCCATACTTTCTTCTTTTTAATATTCTACCGTTTAATATTTTCTTTATTTACTTATGTATTATTAGAATAATTAAATTATGGTGAGAAAAGAGTCGAATCTTAATAGATTTTTTTTATTGTTATTAAATATATTTTTAAAATCTCACTAGTTTCATTCTGAAGTTTCTTTTATGCTAATTAGTGCTTATAGAAAATTTTAAGCTAACTGCTTAGAAATAAACAACTCACCATTTATTATAAAAGAAAACTGTAAATTGATATTTCATAATCGGCTGGAGAATTAGTTTTTGGATCCCATTCTCCTTATCATTAAAATAGCACATTTATCTACTTTAAATGCTGGCATCCAGATATAAGCTATTCTTAAGTAAGGGTCATTTCCTTCAAATATTCCTTCCACTATTGTCAACGTAGACGAGTACGATAATCAAGAAATATAATTATGGTTTCTCAATTTAACCATACATATTTACAATTGTGTATTTCATTAGAAACCTGTTTAATTATCTAGTAAATAATAAAAAAAACCCATTATACTACAGTCGATTTATAAATACCCTTAACAGTAAAGACTCTATGCGGGTAGAAAAACCATTTATTGTTTCAATGTATTAATATTATTAAAAGGCAACAAAATTGGATGTAGACAATAAAAGAGATATAGTAGTTTATATTTAATTCACGATTAATCATGGTAATAATGAATTTAAAAAAGTTAACAATTACGAATACCTTGGTTAGATTATTAAATATAATAGATGAAGTTAATCATAGAATTAAACTTGACTAGAGTGTTTTTGATAGAAATAACTCAATATTAAAAGAAAATATGCCTATGAGTTTGACAAGAAAAGCTTTTTTTAATAGATATGATTTACCAATTATTCTTTATTGATCTGAAACTTGGACACGTAATAAATGAGCAATAGAAAGATTTCAGACTACTCAACTAAGTGTGGAAAGATCTATGTTAGGAGTAAAAAGAAGAGATTGAAAACAAAATGCAATGATGTGAGAACAAACAAATATCACTGAAACAAGAGATTGAAATAGAGCTAGGCAGGCTATATTGATCTAAAAGAAAGTTATAGACGGATAGTTGAAGTTTTAAAATGGATTGAAAGAGATTGTAAAAGACTTAAAAAGTGACTGCATGTGAAATAAATGGATAAAATATAGAAGTTTGCTGGTATATTGTGAAAAAGAGAAGTTAGGAAATGGAGTAGCTGACTTAAACTTGGAAAAATCTTCATCCTGCAATGGATCCGTAATGACTAAAAGAGATTTGTTTAATATGTTTATTTTTGATATTAAAATAACTGTAGACATCAAGCGTTGGTGGCCGAGTGGTTAGCACAACTGCCTTACAAGCAGTTGTCCCGGGGTTCGCTTCTCGGCCGACGTTTTGACACATAAGGAAAAAAAAATAACTGTAGACAAAAGTGGAAAGACTTGTTTTAAAAAGACCCTATATGATTAATTTTCTAAAAATTTCAATTAAATAATATTGTAGTTAATATATATATAACGTTCATAATTGTCTATGACCATAAGAAATATATTTAGTCTCCCTCTTTATTTATATCTATCAACCGCACACAGCTATGAGTATGAAGCCATGGAGCTTTGAAAGCGCTAAGCTTTAAATAAATTACTAATAAATATAACTTCTTTAACGAGCGTTAAAAGCGCATAATTATTGATATTATATCTTGTTTATTTTCTAGTTTGTGCTTTATATATTATCATTTACAAAGTTTTTATCTTTCAAGCCTTATTTTTATGCATTTAATATATATTATAAGCATTTTACATATATGTATATTTGAAGTAGTACATATTAATTTACACTGCTTGTTTTCTATTAATAACATTTTTTTCCATTTATGTAATAAAATAAATTATGCACCCCTCCTTCCCATAGTTTGTAGCTAAATCAATATTGCAATAATTTTCATATTGATAGCATATAAAATGGAAATAATTACAAAATAATAATAACTTTGTGCAATGATGTTAAGTAAATAAAATAAAAATAAACTGTAATAAGTTTATGTCAATCATTTTTAGATCTAAAAGCATTTTCATTAATGAAATATTATAGCTGTATTCTATACTTAGTGATTTTTCTAAAGGTGAATTTATGATTTGGAGATTTTTTTTTTTAAGAAAAACGCATCAAAATTGTTCATCAGATTAGCAATAACATGTCATTGTTTATATATATGGCAAAGCGTTGACCGGGAAGCGAACCCGGATCGGCTGCTTGGAAGGTAGCTATGCTAGTCGCTAAGCCACCAACGCTTGACAACATGTCATTGTTTATCTTCAATTCTTATCAGAAAGTATTATAGTTCCAATTATATATGTACAATATATCTCAATGAAAAAATGACTGATCCTCTCTTCAAGCTGCCTTTAAAGCTATATCAGGATCAATGCATATGTTACATAATGATTTACGTAATGATGGAATTGTGCTAACGTTAAATCTAGCTTAAAATTGGCAAAAGTGCTACTGAAATATTTGAAATGATTAAAATCATGTAAGGCAGTGAAGCCATGAGTTTGCGTTTTCGAATGGTTTGTAAGAATTCACGAAGCTAGAGAGACCATTAAAGATAATTTATGAAGTTATGAATTTACATTGTAACTGTCGATACAGATTTGCTAGCATCTAAACTAAGCCATTAAATAACAAGTTAATTCAAAGATGATATTATAGGCATCTTGGAAAAAGAGAGGACTAATCAACTTATCACTAGAGCATACTATATATATATATTGTATAAGAATTGACATTTGTGAAGATTTAGTCATTATGTTTTCGTCATCCGAAATGTTTACATTAATATACAAAGTGATTAACACAAATTATATTGCATTGTGGGAAACTACTTTAAGTAGATAATTTTTGTTCTCAGTAGAAAATTGCTTTTCGTAATGCAATGTAAGATTTGTTAATTACATGGTTTGTTTAAACATTTATCTTTTAAAAATCTTATTAACTTGTCATTATTTCATACAATAATGAATATGTTTCAACATAATGGTCGCTAGTTAAAATTAGCGTTGACCTGGAATCAATTTTTTATCATTCATATGATAATAAGCTGTAGGTGGCTTCATTTATTTCTATTTATTTTTGCTTCGATTATCACAAGTTAAAACACGATCGACAAAAGAAATATGTATTTCTATTATTTAAAAAAAATATAAAGTCGTAAAAATTTATATAGACAAAAATAAGATTTTAATTAATAATTGAATAATTAAAAAAAAAACCACGTCTATTTTCTTTAAATTCGGCAACTTTAAAAAAATTGACTTTTTCTTTAAAAAATAAGCAGAAATTTAATAAAACTCGGAAAAAAATTGCTTTACTAACAAAAATTATTAATACCAAATGTCAAGTACATAGACTCCATCAGAGCTTGCTAGATTTTGCGGGGTCTCGAGGAAAAAATTAATAGACGAATCCCAATGCGGAAAAAAATTTAAAAGTCATATAATTTTATTAAACATAATTTATAAAAATAAAATACATAAAGTCAACAAAGAATCACTTAGTAAAGAGTCCGACTCTGAATGTAAGATCCTCAGATGGATCTCGATTCCAGTACTAGCACTTCCGGAGGTTGATCTTCTGATGAACTCTCCAGCAATGAAGCCATTCGACTTTTTTTTAAATTTATTAACAGAAAACTTATATTATTTTTTAATTTTTGCCAACTTTATATTGCTTTTATCAAAACGAATTAAACACACACATATATAACTAAGAATCTTATAAAATTAATTAAATATTTCTCATACCTATTGTTATCAAATTTTCTTAGAAATTTGAAAGTGTGGATGGACCAAACTGATATCTAAGATGACCTTGGAATGGCATTGGCTTGTTCATAAAAATTTCAACATAGTATACTGAATTTACATTTCGACTTAATAAAGTGTCTAATTGTTTATGTGATTGTAGTCATTCGGGACAATTGATATTTTAATCATCTGATTGGTACACAAATTGATAAAATCAGATGTTTAAAATGTCATGAATAATATTATTCCTTAAATTTTAGCTCTGTATTCACTAATTAAAAATGATATACATAAAACTAAATTTTTGAAACCACTAAAACATCACATGATCACCATTTCTTATGCTAACATAAGGTGTTAAAACAGTAGCAAATTCTCCATACAGTAGTGCCACCTGTTGCAAGTCTTACAATGGATGCTAGAAGGTTTGTGCACAAAATCCCTATCTAGCACCATAAGCTAGAAAATAATCTGGGTAGATATATAGGTATTAGATAGGAATTTTATGCACAAACATTCCTGCATCCATAGATTATTAAGGCTTGTTCTGGATGATACCACTGTATTGTGAGTTTGCTACTGTTTTAACAGCTTGTGTAAGCATGGAAAATGGGGATCATGTGACATTTTAGTAGTTTCACAACAATCCTACCCATGGGATGATGGTGGTTATGGTTTTTTATAAAAAAAAACAAAGATGCCAAAATGTATATATATTGAACTGGATGCCAATCATATATGACTATACAAGCGAATTAGCTTGGATTGAAAACATTATTGTGCTTTCAGCTTGGACTCATAACTTTATAATTAACTAATTGGGTAAAAGGTGGTTGCTTAAGAATTGCATTAGATCGTAAGAGCTAGATGCTGTGCTCTCACATCTAAGACTCATCATTGATGTAAAGCCATAAGCTAGAAATTAGTCTGGATATATTGGATGAGTAGGCACTAGATAGAGATTTTATGTGCAAACCTTCTTGCATCCATTAATTAATAAGGCTTGCACTGGGTGGCACTACTGCATGGAGAGTTTGCTAGTAAATTCTTAAAGTTAATTGGTAATTATAAATGATTTTATTCTCCTATGATAGCACGAAAATGACACCACGGTAGAAGCTAGTTACATAACATTATGAAGCATTGTTTGTATTGAATCTTTTTACTTAAAAAAAGAATTTATTAAACTGTTAAATATTGCTCTAAAATACATTTATCATCATCAAAACAGTGAATCATTCTCTGATTCAGTCCTTGAAAAAAAATTACTTAATAATACACTGATGATCCAGAAATTAATTAGATGGCAGGATCTTTTAATATCTAAAAGCGCTAGTGCCTCTTTACTTTCACCCTGTAACCCTCTACTTCCTATAATAATAACTTTGGTTTATGGCTAATTTGTGAAAGCTCGGATTTGGACAGTTGTTAAACATACAATCATATATATATGAGATGGAATACAAAACAACATAAGAGCAAAAAATAATACTGACTAGAACTTTAAAATAATTAAAATTTAATTGCAATTAATAATATAAGAAAACAATAATTATAAAAATCTCGTAACTCCCTATATATAAAAACACACACATAATTATTGGGATAAGCTTAATAATCAGTATTCATACACATGTTTTTGTTATTGATTCTAATAATGAAAATACTAAACTTTTACAGTTAAATTAATATTCTGGATTTTGAGATACACCTGCAAACTACAAATCATCTTAACACCCACTCCAATAAAAGTTGAATTATGTTAATTATCAGTATTTCTAAACAAATAAAAGATAATCTAAATCATATCGTATTTAAATTTATTTACAATTATATATTCAAAAATTCGATCATTATTCTTATAAAAAAAATTTACATGAGTTTTCATTAAAAAAATTGGATAATACAATAATTAAAATACTTCTTTCTTTCTTTTTTTTAAAGCAATAATATCACAATTATTATTTTTTAAGTAAACAAACGAAAACATTTGTATTTCAAAATTTTGTTTTTATCATTACAATTATATGAAAAATTATTACTAAAGATTAATTTTTCTTTTGATATCATCATGTATACTTTTTCCGAGCATTTCTCGAAAGTAGGACCTAACAGTGGCCGGACAGAATCTCCAGTCGTACAAACTCCCTGGTGCACCTGTAAAGTTTGTCAAAAAAACATCGAATGATGTTTTAATATTTTTGGGGAAAATGTTTTAAAATAATTTGTGAAAAAAATTAAAGATGAATCTCTTCTAATATCATATCCTGCTTCTAAAAGTAGAGAGATCATGTGATTTTTATGGTTATCTTTTAATTGGTTGAGCAATAATTTTACTGGAGAGTTTGCATTACTGTGTAACTGGCATCCAAAATTCAATAAATGGTTGTTGTGCATTTTGTCCAATGTGGCTGCTCGATGGCGTTTCTTGCAAAAATAATGAAATGTAAAGTAACCAGACTCATAATTTTTTGCTATCTGTTAGCAACTAAAATGTTTATGATAGGAAACTTACATCTTTCCCATGCCATATAGAATAATGTCAATCCAAATTTGTTACAACTATCGATGTTAACCTCAGAATAATGTAACAAAAACTTCATTGACTTCATCTGTCCTCTTATTGCAGCAAAATGTAAAGCAGTATTCCCATGTGGTTCAACAGTATCAGGGTTCCATCCATAATCTATAAGTAATCTCATAAGGTCAGTGTAACCTAATCAGACAGCATGAAAAACTAAAGAACCTAAATATGTATCTCTCTGTATATCCATAGATGCTTTATAACTTATAGGAGTTTGCTAAGATTAAAATTATTTTGTACAACAACTACATGAAGGCAATTTTCATTATATCTGTCAACTAAGTTAACATTAGCATTGTTCTGCAATAAATATTCAACAGTTTCAATATAATTAAAGGTGTAAGCAAGGTAAAGAGGAGTTCCACATTCTCTATCAATGAGGTTAACACCAGCTTTAGCATTTACTAGCATTTTATTACTGATAAACGTAATATGTCAGCTTTAATATAACAAGTCAAATGCAATGCAGTATTTAGTTTGTCAGATTTTTCATTAACATCAGTCTTATTTTTTAACAAATGTTGTATAATCTGCTTACTTGAATTTTTCAGTAAACAAGAACCAATCAAGGGGGGTTGATTATAATTATTTTGAACATTAACATCAGCACCATGCTTAATAAGTAAATCAACAATGGAGTCAGAACTTGTGCAACATGCAATAAATAAAGGTGATTATCCTTTATTGTTTAAGATGTTTACATTACACTTGCCTTTAAGAGTACATTTTATTGTTTCAGAATTACCACTTAAAACTGCAAGATGTAAAGTTGAGTTTCCTTTCTTATCCACTATGTTTATGTCAAATCCATAACTTATTAGATCTTTTATCAGTGAAACATTATTTTTTTTAATTGAACATGCAAATACTAATCGTACACTTTCACATATTTTTCAAATGTTCACCGATGTCTTGATTTTTTACTAATGTCTGTAGTTTTTTTAATGATATTCCTAAGAGACTATCAAAATTTTCTTTCATTCCAAAGTAAAGTTCATCATTAAATGTGCATTCCATTTGTTATCCTTTTCATCAGTTGTGTATTTCTTCTTTAGTATAAAATCAAAGTTGAATTATCATTCAGTTTTAATTTTATTAAAAAAGAATATTTCTTGGCAAGAGAAAATGTCTATTTAAATATTTCTTTCAGACATTTTAAATAGTTTTCTTATATTATCATTCATTTAGTTCTACATTGTGACTTGCTCACTTTATAGTTACAAGACTAATCTCTCCAGGTGGTGGCTTCTTATTGCTTGCACACTGTAAAACACTATAGATTCATATATGTTAATTGAAACTTAATGGTAATACATTTCCTCCAACTTTACATTCACTTGTCAGAATCCAATTATGGCAATGTATAGATGACCAGTATTTTTAATCATTTTTTCAGAGAGCTTTGACTAAGCTATCATATTTCAGATAGACATTCCCAAACTAAATTATAGTTTTGTTAAACAATTTATACAGATGACAATAAACTTATTCATATCCATTGGAGAAATATAATGCAACTTATTACTTCCCAATACTGGATTGCTATTTTCTGTGATTAGATTAGAAGTTTCCAACTTTTGATCTCTCTGGACCACACTGAAAAAAGAAGAGTTGTCTTAGGCCACATATTAAATACACAAACACTACTGGAAACAGATAAACAATAAAAAAGCTTATGCATAATTTTTGTGATATTTGCTACCACAGAAAAAATAAATTCTCAGATAATAATATTAATTATGAAGCAGCCTGTTCATAATCTTTTAAAATCATCGAGAAGCTCTAAAATTTGTGATAACAATATAGAAAATGTGATTTAAGTAGTTACTTAATTATAAAAGTAAAAGAAAAGAGGGAAAAATAAAATTAGTGGGATATTTAACATTGTATTGTATTTGAGAAACAAATGCATCACTATCTGTTTTGATGTAATTAGTCATAATTCTCAGTGAGTTCTCAAAGTGCTTATCAGATATTTTGGCTCTAATTTTACTTAATGTGTTTCAGTCTTAAAAATAGTTATAAATATAGATGTTGCCAAAAAACTAATGACATCAACATGATCATAAAAGCAATAAATATTTGTCTCTCAATACATATGATCTATAAAAGCTCAGTAAAAAAACACAATCAAATTTGAATGATAAATTGTAGCTCTATGCATTCTACTTGAAAATTGACAAGTAATGTGTTTATATCAACTAAAAATAAAGTCCCAAATATAGCAAAATATTGAATATTTTCTCAAAAATTTTGAAAATCTGTTTTCAAATTCTTATATCAAATTGAGATGCAAGTGTGCATATTTTTCACTATTCATAGAACTGTGTATAGCTAACATGTAAAAATGCACAACACTGTTATGGTTTGAAACATTATAATGAAAAATTGGTTTTCATCTTAAAAACACATGTTTAACTCATTTAAATGAGCAATTAAATATACTTAAAGTAAGCCGGTTTTCAATAGCAAGCTTCTGCACAAATCTGCTTTTTGATACCATACACAATTTGCCAAAACTTGTTATAAATTGTAAAATCTTTTCAACATTTGACTTTGACATGACACTATAGTCAGTATCAATATTTTTAAGAAATTTCTGGATTCAATCCCTTGGATGTTAATTATCCCTTTTCAAAGCTTTTGCACATAAGGTTTTTTGATGTGCTATGCAAAGCTACTTCATCAAATGTGACTTTTGGGAAGCAATTGGTTCATTTTCTATTAATTTTATAGTTCCTTTTTTACCTGCCATCACACATATCAGTAACTATACAAGATATGTTGACAATGAACAAAGAAAATGACTAATATATTTTTTACTATTTCATATAAATTTCTTGATTTAGTTGTGGTTTTAAATGCACTAAAAAGACATTTCTCCAATTATATTATATTCATCATCAATATCTGTATTTAAAAATGGCAAGTTGATTTGTATATCCAATATTAGTAATATCATCCATTATCAAAGCATAATCTTTAAAATTTGCAGATTTACATATCAAACATCTTTCAATAGATTTTCCAATTTTTTCAATTCAGCTTGCTATAATTTGGTGAGACAAATTGATTTTAGAAATATCCCTTATTTTTTTCAAGGCAAATTATATCTACCACACTTTCCCTGTATTGCTTACTAAACTCGCAATTTAAATGGTTTGAATTTTTTATACTAAATATGCTGCTACATACCTAGCACTTACAATGAAATCCATCTAAATGGAACCTTTTGGAAAAAAAAATCTTAAGAAAACAGACTTTTTTCCAGTTCTGGTGTCTTACTATTTTCATTGAACAATCATCCTCTATCTGTAATTTTTTTTGAGATATTGTAGAAGCCATGTTAGTATTAAAAAAATAATAATAGATAATGGATTTTATTTTTCTTTTATTATGAAAATTAAGTGACATGAAAATAGAAAGCAAAGTTTGAGCCTTACCATAGTACTCTTGGGCAAAATGAGTGGCTGATTGTAAGATCCTTATTAACAATTATATGTGGGACTATTTCCATCATTTAATATTAAATGTTTTTTTTAAAAAGTCACTATATTTAAATTTTTCAAATGCAGTCAACTCTTATTAATAGCACACTGATTAGAATATATAACATTTTGAGGGATAATATTCTTCTTTTTCAAATGTTTCTGATCTGATCAGTGACAGGGTTAGCACAGAAAACAAACCTGAATCTTTAGATTTTGGGAATGTCAAATTTAAGGTGAAACTAACCAACTAGAATCTAGGTTATTCTTCCAAAGACAGCAGAAATTTCATATACTTATTTATGAGGATTCTTCTAATTCGTCCATTTTTACCTAAGAGCAAGGTTAATTAGTGGCTTCCAGACATTATGAATTATCACACCAGGGTGACTTATGGGGTTATTTGCCATTGTCATATAAACAGCTTCTTTGAATTTTCTTCTTTATAATTTCTCTTCTCTGTCCAATATCCAAATCGAACATATATGGTTTGCTAGTTTAAATACTCTATTTTTTTTCTAATAATCAGTTTATGTTCTTTTGATCATTCCCATGCTAGTACTGTCACTGTTCAGGTCAGCAACACCTAAAAAGAGGAGAGTAATACCAGACAAAATGTTATGTTATAAAGTAACCTGTGTACTATAACAAACAGTTGAATGTATTTGATCAATTTATTTATTTTCTAAAAACATTTAATATGAGATAATGCAACATTTAAGTATTATTAAAATGCCATTATTACAAATCTTCAGACCAACGCTAAAGATCCTATTAGTCAGCCTGAGTCTGTCTGTAAATGAGCAATATTTTTAGAATATTTACTTCTAAATAACTTTGTAACTTAACATTGAAAGGGTAGGTTAAAATATTATTCATAATTACTGCCTTACTAGGTTACCACAAACACATGTAACATTCAATAATTCTAGTTTACGCTTGGAAGGCTAAGACCCTATAAGCTGCACACACCATAATGCTGAAATCATGCATATGTATAAATGGCAAGAGTGTTTGTTACATTTATTTTATTAATTTTTGTGACATGTACTCAAAAAAACATTTGTGCACTTATTTTAATCATGTTGTTGTATTCACAAAAAAATATCATAATGGTTTAAGTAAGCTTGTGATTTCATGTTGGGTTACATTCAAAGCCATCATAAACTGCATATGAAGGCCTTGGGTTGGACAATCCTGAATTAGAACTGGTGGGTGCTGACTATTCCTTATTATTTGCTTTTAATGCAGAGGGTTATTTCTAGACAAATCTCTAGAATAAATAATGAATAATGAATAATTAAAATAGTCTCTCAATTCTTTAATATCCTGTTATTCTTCTCATCGCATAATCTGTTATTTTTATCCATAAATCAATAGCTTGATTTTCAAACTGCCAAGGGCTTTTCCCTTCTTAATGAAGTTCAATTCTATCAAGTTATTCATTGGTAAACTTCCTTACTTAAAATTTTATAGAATTCAGTTAATTTCTTTTCAGATATACATATAAAAAAATAAAAAATTACAACATATTATTATTTGTTAATTTTCTTTTCTTATATTTTGCATCTTTTAATATTAGACTATAAAAAAATTATTAATAAATTATGCATCATGGCTTTAATAAATTATGCATCATGGCTTTAATAAATTAATTCCAGTCATGATTTACTTGTTCAAAATTTCTTTTACGTATTTTAAATTATATTTTTGATGATTATATAGTAACATCATAACTGTCAATAATAAAGTTTGTATTCATATTTAAAAATGTCATCCCCTCCTTCTAAATTTGGCATATAAAATGATTGATTCATCACACTACAAAAATGCTATAAGAATTTTTAATCATTGACTATATTAGATTATATTCTACATCCAACCATGAATAATTTCATTGGTAGTATACATTTCCCTTTTGATTTAACTTAAAGAGCCAAAGTACTGTGAATCATAAATAACAATTCATTATTACAAGGGACAGGTATCTTATTTTATACTTTAATTTCATTTAATAAATTTTAATTAGTTCACCTTTATGAATTTGAATACAACAACAATAGATCTTACAGTAAGTAGCCTTCTATCCTTTTTGGCTATATCACTTTTCCACTATTTTTTTTTTAATTTTCCTTTAGCCAATATATTATCTAAGCTATTTAAAATAGGCTATTACTGCTCTTCCACAGTATATAACACTTAAATAAATTGTTTAGACAGACTATATATTATTTTTAACTATTTTTGTCCAAATAGATAATTGATTCTCATGTTTTATTTTATTAATTACATACCCTAAGTTACTTTATGTTATATCTTCACTAGGTTATGGGATACTATTGACTCATTATATATATATATATATTATAATAAAAATAATAAATTTAACAGTAACAAACTATTATAAATAATCCTTAAATCAGCAGAGGTACTTTCGGTTAATTTCTTAAACCTGCCTCAACTGACATTAAATTAAAAAAACAAAAACAAAGCGGAAGCAAATGTCATCAATTCAAATCCCACTAATCTCGTATTTTAATGTTAGCAACTTGTCTATTTATTAAATGCATTTTATTCCTATTTATAAAAATTGCCTCTTTAATTTTTCTTTTATTATGGTTTTTCTCTTCATGAAGAATTTTCACATTTTCAAAATCAAATTTAAATTTATATTTACATGTTTTTTCATGATCAAAGAAAACTGAAGGAGACATTAAATCACCATTATTTTTACTTTTGACATGCTTATTTAACTTTCTTAATTTATCAAATAATAAGATACATTTGATTCAGAAATACATTTTAAGTCATGGAGCTAAATACGTTGGTGGTAATTGGAATGATTATAATTTGGAACTAATTACTGCTGTTCAAAATTCATTTGAAATGATTCCTGATAATGATCATTTTGCTGATGATATTATTAAGAAAATTAATTGTAATCAATTTAATACAATGCCTTATGATAAATCTTGGGAATTAACTATTTTGGAATTTAAACAGAGATTGAAGAATGATAATATGATTTGTTTGAAAGAAGACAAAGAGCTGTGTATGTGTTTAATGATGAAATGTCAATATATTGATAAAGTTAAAGTGCAAATGGAGAAACTTGTTTTCTTTTTGATTGAAGAATATAATATGGATGGACAAAGAATAAAATTTATTAACAATATTTTAAAAAGTGCTAAAAATAAAGCTTTAAGTAATAATGCATACTATATGATATATCCTTCTTGTGCTGTATGTCCTCATATTTTTGCAAATATAAAATTACATAAAGAAGGTAATCCTTTGTGAGTTATGATAGATTTTGGTGGTTCATTCATGTATCAGACTTCTAAATATATTGGTAAGCTTTTACAAGACTTTTTAGGATTTGGGGAAAATACTATTGCTTCATCGTTTGACTTTGTAAATAGTATTAAAAATTTGGTGATCAATGAGAATGATGTTATTGCTTCATTGGATGTAACAGAAATGGGATCTATTGACAGAATGAATTCCATAAAAATAATTGAACATACATTAAAAAGTAAAAGTATTTGTAAATATATGATAAAGTTTATTGTTGATTCTTTAAAATTTTTTAATGATAACATTGTTGGATTTTTTGAAGGTCAATATTATAAAATGTCTAAAGGTTGGCCTATGGGTCTGCCTGTAGTTGCACAAGTTTGCAATTTTGTTTTATCTACATATGAGAGTAGTATTTTAAATATGTGTACTTTTGGAGATATTAAAATTTACAAAAGATATGTGGATGCTGTTTTTGTTTGTAGATGATGTTTTTGTTTGCTTTGTAGAGGAATTAAATAAGTTGAATGGCTTGAAATGGATGATTGAAAAGGAACAGGACAAAAATATTAAATATTTAGATTTAATTATTACAAGAAATAACAATATATTAAATTATAAATTAATAATTAAGCCACTGCAAAAAAGGGGATATATAAATTGTAAATCAAAAGTACCAATTATGCATAAGATGGCAAGATTTAGGTCTTTTTTGTTTCATAATAAAAAATTATGTCTTTACCAAAGTGATATTTTCCAAGGAATTGCTTGATGTTGGTTATAAAATGGAACAAATAAGCAATACTTTATGTCAATTTAAAAAAAGTTATAATGGTTTAAAGGAAATGAAGATTAATAGTAAACAATGGATATCTATTCCATTTATTTCAAATCCACAAGTGAAATTTTTTAAGAATGTGTTTAATGTTTCATTCTACGATCCAAACAATATTAATAAATTAGTCAATAATTCTAAGGATATCATACCTGTCAAGCAAAAAAATAATGTCATATATCAAATTTTTTGTGATTGTATGCTATCATATATAGGTGAATCTAGGTGCAGTATTAAGAAGAGATTGGGGACCATGAATTGTTATATAAACAGGTAAAAAGTGTCTCCAGTTTTCTTTGATCACGAAAAAACATGTAAATATAAATATAAATTTGATTTTGAAAATGTGAAAATTCTTCATGAAGAGAGAAACCATAATAAATAAAAAATTAAGGAGGCAATTTTTATAAATAGAAATAAAATGCATTTAATAAATAGACAAGCTGCTAACACTAAAATACAAGATTCATTGGATTTGAATTGATGATGTTTGCTTTCATTTTTTTTAAAAATTTAATTGCAGTTGAGGCAGGTTTAAGAAATTAACCGAAAGTACTTCTGCAGATTTAATGATTGTTTATAATAGTTTGTTACCATTAAATTTATTATTTTTTTATTATAATTACAATTTTAATTTAATTAACAGACATTTTATTTATATTATATATATAGCTGAAATACACAGGCTTATATATACCTGTGTCTATATATGTAATAGACAGGGTATGAGCACAGACTTTCACATTACCCATAGACCAAAAAATCCTATTCAAATCCCTCTAGATATGTATGTATATAAATAATATTTAATAAAACATAAGGATACAACCCAAATATCAAATAAATTAGTACATTACCAACTCCAATTATACACTATTATTCAATATTTTGCTCTAAACAGAATCTCCTCACACATGCTAAAATCTAACATCTAATTTAACACTACATATAGATGGAAATACATTATACTCAAATTATAAACTAAATGGCTCTATACTTAGGCAGAGAAGATAAATCATGAAACCAGGATTTAGGGGTACTGATAAAATATAAAATATAGAAGTACAGTTTAAAAATGTAAGTGTATAAAAATTACTATATTTGATAACATTTAGAAATGTATTATTTATTTATTAGTAAATTAAAATGTTTATTTTCACAATATTGACCCTTTTTTGTTGTTGTCAGAAAAAAATTGTGGATCTTTTTTTCCGAGATCAAAAATTTTTCAGTTCATATTTTCTTTTTCGTTTTTTTTAGGATAAAAAAGACTGTTATAAATAAAAATTTTCAGACACTATATAGATGCTGGACTATAAGGTCCTTGGATTGATTCCAATTCTTCTGAGGAATAAAGCCTTTCAATAACCTATTTTTGGGGCACTGACCACCCTTGAACTAGCTTTGCAAGAATATGAATAATATTAAAATACATATAATTTAAATTCATTATATAAATTAAATAATGAAACAGGAAATAAATCTCATTAAAGTGTAAAGTATTTGGCTTTATTGTCTAAGTCTCATTATAAACCCTAATATATATTTCAAATGGTTAAATTATACAATATTTAAAAACACAGAAGATATAAATAATTCAAGATTAAAATTAAATATGACATATATTTAACATATATGTTTCTTCAAGTGTAATGTTAGGCAAAAGACCATTCATGTAGAAAATGATCAGTAAACAAACAGTTCTGAACAAATTCTGAGCATTAATACTTGGCATATGGTGTCCAGGATTATTTGACAATACTCCAATAATTTCACAATAATTTTATTCAAGCAAGATGATAACAAATGAATAATCAAATGGCTTTATTGCTCAAAACTTCATAAGAAGTTTGGTATCTAGAAGAAATAACTGTAAACCATAGACCTTAAGTTCCAAAGTCAGTGTTTCTAACTCTACTATACTACATATATGACAAAACAATAATAATTAATTTTAAAGGAGAGATTTGAGTGTAAATCTATTAATAAGTATTGCTGGATTTTAAATTATCCAATAAAAAACAAATGTGGCAAATAATTCTGTAAAAAAAATGGTACTTTCAAATATTAATGTATTATGGACTTATGTGTATTTCTATGTCTTCTCTGATAAGTATAATTTAATTTATTAAATTAAAAAAAGGCTTTGCAGTTTCATTTAAATTTTTAATGTAACTAGTGTTAGTGTAAGTGGCAAAGACAAAGAAAGTGAGTTATTTTTTATAGCATTCTTATAGATATGTTTCAACATATACCCTCTTCTGTTGATCTGAACAATGTAAAATGTAAGGAAAATTAGATAGAAAATTTTTATAAATTATTATTATTTGTTCTGAGCTCTGGAGGGAGTTATATCTTTGAGTTAAATGCAGATATATTATTTAAAAAATAAACTTTAATGAATTTAAAATTCAGTTTATGTGTAATCAAAAAAGATTTAACTGTTTATAAAAACAAACTAAACTAAACTCTCCATACAATAGTGATACTCAGTGCAAGCCAGAGTAATCAATGGATGCAAAAAGGTTTGTGCATAAAATCACTATCTAATGCCTACTCATCCTATCCCTGGACTAGTTTCTAGCTTGTGGCTTTCATCAGTGAGGAGACTTGGATCTGAGAGTGTTTAGTGGTTTAGTAATTAAAAAAAGTTTTCTAAAATTGTGCTTCCTTGTATTTTTTTCCCTTTTTTATTGATTAATTTGAAATTCTGCAAAACTACTGAATTATAATTATACTCAGACCTTTTCTATGCACTCTACTCATTTCTGCCTTGTAAAGAATAACTAGGATGTAATAGGAACATTGGCAAATAATCTTTGATACAGTGCGCAGCTTAAAATAGTGCTTACTTCTAGAACTATCCACAAGTTGTATTTTTTTCTCATAAATATTATATTTCTAGCTTTTATAAACAGAAAAACGTGAATATGAAATTTATTTCAAGAAGATGTTATGTTGGTGCATAAACATGGATACAATGAGAACAAACATCTCATGAGAACTTTTGCACAAGTGTCTATTGCATTTTTTTTGTTAAGGTAGCAGACTCACTATAAAAAATCTTGGATGCATTTACATTCAAAACAATGGCTTCTTAAAGATTACATTATAGTTGGAAATAAGGATATAAAAGAATAACTATTGCAAAAGCAAATACAGGTGGATATAATTGAGAGAGGTGATAATGTGGTGATTTAATCCATGAATCAGAGTTCATTTCTTTCACTCTCACGTTTGAATGCTCTATAATTTTTGGCACAATATATCATTCAATTGTTTGTTGACGTTATTTTTGGACAGATCATATATTAGTACACTCAAGACTAAAAATATGTTCAATAACAATGGAAAGTTGATGTTTTATTTTATTTCAAAGCAATTGCCATTTAAACTAAATTTTTGTAGTTTTTATATATTAAAAATCCCATTTAGATCAAATCAGCAATGCTTTTCTGACAGGGAATTTTCTTAATGGATGTTTTGTGGATTAAACCATTAAAGCATCACATGCTTACACAATCTTTTAAAACTGTAGCAATGTTCTCCATTCATTGATTACTATATCGTGCAGTAGATATCATTATTGTATGAAGAAACTTGGTAAAGTTTTATAGATGTAATATGAGTCTTAAAAATGTTATTCTTGGCTAAATGGGGGCACAGTTGCTTTAATTTATACGATAATTTAATTATAAATTGATATATTATAACTGCAAGTTATATATCAAAATGATTTTAGATGTTTGTTTTTTGATGTCATAAAAATAATATATTAGACTTGAATATCATAATTTAACTGACACTTTTTTTTCATATAATGATGATATTTTGAACAAAAATAAATAAAGAAGCATTTTAATTATTCTTCAAATATTGAGATATTTAAATGAATATTCTTATTGTCATAATAGCATTTTATAATCTTAAAAATTAAAAGGTTGAAAATCTTGCTGAGATGTCTGGAGAAATTTTGAAATATGATAGTCATATATTATCTTAAAACTACTGAAGATTTTAGAAATATATAATGCCCTCAAGTTATACTTTTTTTATTAAAATTTATAAAAATAAAATAATTAAAAGTGATTGCAGTAATTATTGTAAAATATCATTGTTTGTCAGTACAGTAAAAGTAATTTTGAGAATTTTATTGACTAGGTTGCTTCCTGCTATGGATGAGTCATTACCAAACAAGAATTAAAAAGCACTATAAATATAAATACATTTCCCTCCAAGGAAACATTAAAAAGTTATAAAAATTATTTTTATCAATTTTTGGGCGGATTTTGATCCAGTTAATATTTGTCTATGTAATTTTATTCATATAAAATTTGAAAAGAAAATGTATGATAAATAGAGATGTCTAATAGCTGCAACTATGTTAACAGTAGACTTTTTAAATAAGGGATTCATGAAACAACCATTTAAGCTAGGATGTAAATTATCTAGTGATGTTATTATTCTGAAGCAAAAGAAAAACAAGACTTTTGCTTTTAAACAGACAAAAACTCTCCATATAGCAGTGCCACCTTGTGCTAACCAGAGTAATCAATTGATGACAGAAGGCTTGTGCATAAAATCCCTATCTAGTGCCTACTCATCCAATATCCCCAGACTAGTTTCTGACTTGTGGCCTTCATCAGTGAGGAGCCTTGGATCTGAGAAACTAGGCTGGGGATATTGGATGAGTAGGCACTAGATAGGGATTTTATGCAAAAGCCTTCTGGCATCCATTGATTACTTTGGTTAGCACAAGTTGGCACTACTATATAGAGAGTTTTTGCCTGTTTACTAACAGTTATGTGCTAGCATGAGATGGTGATCATGTGACTTTTGCTTTTAGTATAGTAATCTA
This sequence comes from Epiperipatus broadwayi, assembly GCA_028023455.1. Classification (NCBI taxonomy): domain Eukaryota; kingdom Metazoa; phylum Onychophora; class Udeonychophora; order Euonychophora; family Peripatidae; genus Epiperipatus; species Epiperipatus broadwayi. The sequence goes on from JAQFVV010006342.1 coordinate 912,158, forward strand.
ATCGTTGTCTTAATCCTGCTGATTCCAGAATTATCTAATGGCTGTTCTTAATAATTTAACTGCAGCCTACAAAAATGCTTATTAATTGTTTAAAAAAAATCAAGCTTTTTTTTATCAATTAATAGTGGAAGATGAATCTTCACCAACTTTTGGGATGGTTGTCATGATAAATTGTAAAGCAGTTTAATTGAATATCTTGACTTTTTTTTTAAATAGGAAGATAAACTTGAATATTGAAATACAACACAGATTTCATTGCACTGCTGCTACATTTAACAGGTAAAGAGATATATTTAATCATAGTGATATAATTACTTTAATTATATTAACTGTATAGAGAATAGTTATTCTACCATATTCAATGTATACTAGAAAAAAAGAAATCATTCAATGATTTAACAAAATTGTGGAAGCTTATAGAAAATTTCATGGCATTCCAAAAATACAAGTTTGTAAGATTAATAAGTATGACTGTGATGATCATTTATTTGCATACAGGAAGCATTTGAAAGTAACAATTATCCCAAAGAGAATTTTTATGTTGAATTTCAGCATGTTTTTTTCTGTGTGACACCTTCGATTTGTGTTACAAAGAGTATATCAAAAACTTTAAAGAGGTAAAATGGATGCTACTTTTAAGAAGACATTGAGGTCTTTTATAAAAAAAAAGTATTTGCTACAGTTAAAAAAAAAAGGCTAATAATTTTATTGCTTGGGAGTTCATAAGAAGTTTGAGGACCAGAATTATGTGCCATAATCAATCCTGGGATCTGATCCCAAGTCAGATTCTTTACCAACTGTGCTAAGCCATGCAGGGCTTTGCTACAGTAGAAATTAAAAAGACATGGTCATAAGATATTGAATAAGCTATACTAGCATGAGATACATGTGTATATGTTTGTTCACAGATTACTTTCATAAGTCATTGCAAAATTTAGTTTTAATATCTTGATACTGGTTTTTTCTTTCTCTTTTCTTGTGGAATTGAAATAACTTTATTGATTCACAAATAGCTGCTTAATAATATATATATAAGTTTATACACAATGACAATAAAATGAATAAAAATTAGTATAATGCGATTTTGAAAATATTTGGAATATTGTTGATTTTCTTGGAATGCATTTTTAGTAGTGTGTACATCGAAAAAGCTACAAATGTGTATTACCAATCTAAAAATTTGTGGGCAGGTGGAAGGGGAGACAATAATTATGACTTCATCTAAATATTTTATTGTAACTAATTTATTATTTACACTAAGGCTAAACTCTCCATACAGCAGTGCTACTTAGTGCAAGCCAGAGTAATCAATGGATGCAGGAAGGCTTGCACATAAAATTCCTATCTAGTGCCTACTCATCCAATATCATCAGACTAGTTTCTAGCTTGGGGTTCTCATCAATGAGGAGCCTTGTAACTGAGAGAACATCAAGATCTTAGGATCTAATGCAACCCTCCAGGAGCCACCTTTTACCATATTAGCTAGCTATAAAAGATTTGAGTTCAAAATGAAAACATAATAATGGTTTCAATTCAAGCTCATTAGCTTGTATAGAATGGTAATCATGTGATGTTTAATGGTTTAATTTATCATTGTGTATATAAAAATTATAATATAGCAATTTTATTCCAAATGGTCAGATTGAATGAGATTCGTACAGAAATCTCTCAAAATATACATAATCTACTCAAAAATAGCATTGAGCAAAAGGATCGAATAAATATGCAGGAAGACAAAAGTGTGGAAAGGTTATTTAGAGTGAATAAAATCCAAACAAAAAATAAATAAATAAAATCCTGCTGATTATTGTACTATTTCATCAATATATGATCGTCCTTTATTTGTAAATGATTATAGATATTCACAGATGGCATATATAAGAATTATAATAGAAAATAATCACATTACTATTTGTTGACGTCTTCTCTCCCCCAGATTCTAAGCTATAGCTTTTATGATTCGCTTTTTATGAATGGACGTTTTAATATAAAATGTTCACTCTTAATGATTAATTATCCAACTTATCTAAACAAAGTAATAAATCACTCTTTAAATACATTATATTTGCAAACTCATTAATATCTTTTATTGATGTCTATAAAATTTTAAATGTTTCAAAAGAATGCTTTTTAGTCAAGACCAAATGATGAAATAATAAAAAAGTATAGTCATAATGGTCTTGTAATCACTCATTTACTACATTATTTCTCTCTTCCATAACTCAATCAGTAATCCATAACAATTTTATGTGTTACTATTTATTAAACTATATTCCACTTATAGCTCAAAAGCAATACTTAATTAAGTATACTACTACATTAACAACTTGTTTAACAATTTAAGATATGTCTTATTTCAAACAAATATTATTATAAAATGATGCATTATAATTATATGTGTAAGTGGTATAAAAATTCCGTTATAGGACTTTTCTCAGAAAGTCGCTTTGATCATTAATTGAGATGATTCTTAATAAAATATTTTTTGACACAGAATATTTCTATTTTTGCATACTCTAACTTTCCTAGAGTCTATTCCTCAATTTTAAGCTAACTATCTTAAATGAATTATTAAAACAAAATTATTAGTTCTCAAAAAATCAAGTACCATTTAAGCATCAAAGAGATAGGTTAAACACAACCATTTTATTCAATTGACCAAATGAGATATTTTCTTTACCTGTGTATTGATTTAGGAGCTACTAATTTTTGAATTTGACTTTTTCATCACTAAGCTGAAGTAAATGACACTCTTATATCAATACAACTTTGTTTTCCTTAGTGATTAAATTTCATTTATTTGTTTAATCAGTTTATTACATCTAAAATAATAATTACAGTTTTAAAGTTAAAATTAATATATTTACAATATTCCATTACAAATGCAAATAACAATTTATATTAAGAACTCTCACTTGTATAGCATAGTACATTAGTAATATATTTACCACCACATCATCGTGTCTAAAACACTAAGCAACAAAAAATGATAATTTTGTCTGCAGCCTAGTTTATTATATAGAAAGTGGGATATTACATGCTTATGTTGAGAATTTTTTAAAACCTTTAAACTCAAAATAAAAAAAAATCAAATTATAGTTTACATATTCAAGCAATCAGTTCATAAATCATCATCATTTTCATCTATGAGCAATCAACTGCAGGATAATGGTCTCTTCATATTTAATCCAGTTTCTCTGACTCATAGGCTTTTTCCCCACATCAAACTAGCAATCCATATCATATGGTCTTTTTCTAGGTCTTTTGCAATCTCTTTGGATTCCATTTAAAAGTTCAATTGTCTAACCATTATCACTTTTTTTAGATATATGTAAAGCTCAAACTCCATTTCAGTCTCTTAATTTTTTCAATATCACTGATACCTGTTTACTCTCTCACCCATGTATTTGATTTTCATTCTCTTCTTGTTGCTCCTAACATACATCTTTTACCATACTTCATTGAATAATTCAATGTTTCTGTATAAGTCTTCTCTTAAGTGTCAAAAATTTCAGATCCACAAGACATATTTCCTTTTAATATTAACTGATTTCTATTAAAAGCACTCCACCCAAGTATAATTCTATGATTAATTTCTGTATTAATAATCTGACCATGATAATTGCAATTATTAATTTATTCTCATTTATGATTATCACTCTTTATTTTCTTCTTTTAGGACAATCCATTGAACATTTCTTTAATCTTTTTTAAGCATTTATCTTTAGTCCTAATTTCTTACTTCCCCTCTTTTCTTCCAAAAAAATGTAAGCTTGTCGTTAAGACCTGTAGAGGTCCCTACTATCACACTTTTACATGCATATTCTTGAGGTTACAGCCTTAATAAATATTACTTGATAACTATTGCAACTTTTCCTAAATCTCTGAAGCAATATTTGCAAAAATAACCACATCAATTGCAAAATAGAGATGATTAAAATAATTTTCATTTACTTTTATTCCTTTAGCTTCTAACTTTAATCCACAAAATATATTCTTATAAAACTGTAAAAACATTTGAAAATATTAAATCATCCTGACATATATCTTTTTCAAGGTTCATCTTTTTACTATTATGATTGTTGCATTTTGATAAATATTCTTTAAAATATGGCAATATCCAGGCCTACATCTTGGTGTTACACAGCTTTAATCAATGCAAAAATGCATAATGAATCAAATGACTTTTCATGGCATACAAATCCAAAGCATAATTGCAATTCATATTCATTGAGCCTTACTATAACCTCTCTCAATACTTGGATATAATATAGTTTCCTAAATCACTTTTAAATTTAACTTGTTCTTTTGGTTAATCAGATTCCAATGTTTCCTGTAGATGAGTTGTAATTATTTAGTAAAGATTTTGTTTATAACTAGTAGATGATTGATAGATCTTAGTTTTAATATCTTCTTTAACATTTTTTTTAAATGTCAATGTTACTACTGCATTCTGCCAATCTGGTACATTTTAATCCTTTAGACATTTAATATATTACTTTGGTAACATTTTTTATATTTCTTCAACTGCTTCTTTTAAAATATTAGAAAAAAAAATCCATCATTTCCTGGAGCTTTTCTCTTTTTCATATATTTTATTGAATGTCTCACTTCTTCATTTAAAATATTTGGCAATTCAGAAGATGTAGTAATTGTAGGAGATACTTTATTTTTTTTTTTGTTCTTTTTTACTGTATAATTCTTTAAAGAAATCTTTACATTTCTTGATGTCATTCTTTTTTTAATAATTGTCACATCTTTTTTTTTTTTTTTTTTTGCTGATACAATTTTTCTTCAATACTAAAATGTTGTTTACTCTGTTGAGACTTATTCTTATATACTTTACCTTATCAATTCATAATTATATTATCTTATATCATGGTTAACAATTTTTTATTCCATTTAACAAAACTCTACATATTCAATTTGTCTAAACAAAAAATTTACTGGTAAATTATTGCTTTTTTGATATCAGCAATAATTTTTGCAGTACTCAATAGATTATCATTTGTGTTTTTTTATGATTACAATCAAATCTGAACTATCATCAAAATCTTTTAATATTTTAAAATGATTTTTAAGTTCTAATTTAAATTTATTGTTTTCTGAATATTAAGAATATTAATTGCTAATACTGACTATCTTAATAATTTTTGTTTCTAATTTTACATTAACACATCTCACTAATTGATAATTATTCCATGTGTCAATTGTATTAAAATCATTACAATTTTAAAATATATGTTTTCTGTTAGTCAAATATAACTTAGTTATGTTGTATTTTTATTTGGATGATTCCATATCCATTTTTATTTAGAATTGTTTTAAAATAAAGAATTCATAATATATAGTTTTTTCAATTCATCATATGGAGCTCTTTCATTTTTCTGCGTACTCAACAATTTGGTATCCTCTCTCATTTCTGTCACTAGAATCAAATTTATTCATAGAACTTTCATTTTTCAATCATTAACCAATTCTAGAATTAAAGTTTTCAATGACAATTTTAAAATATTGGTTAATCTAATCCAAAGCATTTTGAACAATCGTATAAAAATATCTACTTATCACAACAAAACCTAAATTATCTGTTTTCCATTCATTAGAAGCATCTTAAAAAATTTACGATAAATAATCTATATCACTACATAAGATATGTTTTGAGTCAGACATATGCTGCAAGAAGCTTGGAGAGACAACCAATCATCAGTCATTTTTTTCACTGAGACAGACCATATAACTCTAGAAAATAGGTAAAATTCTTATTTTATAGTTAAGTATCAGAATGATTTTTTTAAAGATAAACATTTTCATACACATCGTATCTTAATGATAGAAAAATCTCTATTAATTAACGATCAATCTTAAATTGCTTTAATGAGTTCTGAATACCCAGTGTTATATTTAGTACATTGCTTTAAATAAAAGATAGTGCATTTAATTGGGTTAGTGGATGCAAATAATCATAAATCAGATTATTGGTTTCATTATTGTAACATATATGTATGACTGCTGGATCTACTTTCAGATAAACCATTTATTACATATATATATATATATATGTATCTAACAGTGTGGGAATATGTAGAAGAAGTCACGATAAAGTGACAGTGTACAAGCCCATTATACTTGTGATCTTCAGGTTAGTTAAAAGGGTAAAAAGTGATTCAGATTCCAATAAAGTCAAGCGTTGGTGGTCGAGAGGTCAGCACGGCTGCCTTACAAGCAGTTGTCATGGGTTAGCGGGTTCGCATCCCGGCTGATGCTATGACACATGACAAAATTTAGTATTTTTTTTAAGGCAATTAATTTAACTAACTATCTAATATTGGTCAATCAATAGGTATTTTGTTATTTTTAGTAAGGGTTTTCTGCAATTGTTTACTTGATTATTTTATATTGCCATTTATCTATATATATGTAGATTATATAAATACTATTGTTACTAATAACACTCAGAATTTGTAATAAATATTGAAAATGATAAAGATTTCTTATTAAGCTTATGTTTATATCATATGTGATCTTTTGTAAAAGCAATAATAAAAAAGAACTTTCAATGGAAATTTTCTTTTTGTCATAATTAGCAACGTGCTATTATTATTGAGATAATTTTCTTTAATTAATCATGTTAATAATTTTATTCTGTCTAATCAAATTACTTTTACTTCCTTAAAATTATATCAACTTAATGGAAAGTCTAATTTTAATTTCCCAACTAAAACTTTTAGAATCATTTAGCACCAAGAAATTTGACAGTCACTTTTAACTACACTAATTAGTTAAGATTCTTGAAGATAACAGAAATAGTGTGGGCAGTCATGTAAAATTAATAAATTGAATAATTAGATGAACTGAAATAGGAATTAATTATGTTCTATTTGAAAATAAAAATCTTTTATTTAACACATTTTGTTTTATGGTTTTTTTCCTCCCACAATATTATAAGCAGTTTTTGATTATAAAGTAAAAATGAAATTAAAAATACCACAAGGGATTTACTTAATTAATTTCTGCCTCTCTCCCATACTTTTATTTCAAGTTAAATATAAAAAGTTCAATTGTAGTTGAAGAAACAATTATTTTGTGAGTTTTAGTTCAAAGTAAATAAACAAGTGTTTATTATAAAATATTTTTATATCTATTATTCGGTTTTACATAGTGCTAAAAATAATAAATGAAGAAAATTTAGATATAATTTAATACCATTAGATAGCAGTATTGTAAAGAGTACTAAATCTTATAAAAAAAGTAAAATGTTAAATTTGCCCTATTTTTTTTGCTGAAATTATTTGCAAATTCTAATAAAGTATATAGTCATTATGAATGCATATATGCACAAGGTTTTAATTAGATTAGAAATTGGAAAATATGTGAAAATTAAGTTACAAGATTTCTCAAACAGATAGTGTACAAAAAATAAAATATATTACACAGTTAGTTTACTAAACTATTATTTAAAAAATGGATAAAAACTAATTTTAATCACAAACCCTAATTTAAAAAAACTACTGGATACATCTACAAATTTTGATTAACAGGAACTCTGATTATTGCAAGATTTTGCCCAATGAGGTTATTTTATATTGCATTACATTTATTTGTATAATATGGACCATTAGTTAAAATCTTTATATAATATAAAATATCTAAAGAAATGTAATATTGATTATTTTCATTGGGAAAAAATGGCTGAGGATAGAATGCAGAGGAACAACACCACAGCTACCCAAGGTGTTAATATTTTTCAGAATGCTGCAAGAAAGTTAGAATATAGCATCACAAAATACTGAATAGACATCATAATGTGCTAGCATGTTCTATGTGAGGATTAGTTATGGCTCATAAATGACTTTATATAGTCATATTATTGTAATATAATCTTCAATACTTTCTCTTCCTCTTTTCTTCTTTATTTTTGCTTTTTTTATATATATATAACATATAATGACAACATTCCACGTTTCTTATACTTTAAAGCAAAATATATTTATTAATTTTACTGTAAAATTAATAAATATATTTTACTTTAAAGTGTAAGAAGAGTGGAATGTTGTTATTATATAGTCATATTATTATGCATTAAATAAATAATTGGACTGAATAATAATAATAATAATAATAATAATAATAATTATTATTATTATTATTATTATTATTATTATTATTATTATTATTATTATTATTATTATTATTATTATTATTATTATTATTATTATTATTATTATTATTATTATTATTATTATTATTGTTATTTATTATTATTATTATTCTGCATTAAATAAATAATTCAACTGAATTATTGCTATTATTATTATACATTAAGTAAATAATTGAATTAGTATTACTGCTACTGTTATTATTGTTGTTGTTATTACTACTATTATTTAGTGAATAATGTTAACTGCATTACTTTTGTTTGGATGTAAAATCTGTTTAAATGTACTAAATTAAATTATTTAGTTTTTTTTTCTTGCAATAGGAATGAGCATAATATTCACTTATGAGTGGATGCTATTTATTAATCATTACAAAAAAATATTAGACAAGTTGTTTTATACAATTTTTTGATATCATTCTACAAATGCATACAATAAATTCACTAATAAGTCAGAATTTAAATAATGGCATAAATCATTAACCATCCTCATAAAAACTCATAAAAGAGATTTTATAAGTAAATATTGATACAAGAAAGCATAAAAAGTTAAACTTGAATTTTCTGTGAGCAATAAGTATGGCTTCACACAGTACCTCCACCACTCTTTTAGTCTACTTATTTGACAACTTGTAATGCCTTTCAACTTTTTTTACCGCAACTCCAACTTTCTAAAAATCATTAACATTTGCCTTAATCATAGTTTATCATTATATATTCTATTCACAGCCATATTTTTTCTTAATGAAAGCAATCGAGAAGGCACCTTTTCATGATATCTTTAAAATCATCTTTATAATGGAAATGGAATCTGCCTATTCTCAGAAAACTACCTTTTAACTGCTTCCCAGGCCCAACCCAAAGAAGATGTATCTTTACAATTACATTACGAATCATTATATCCAATATGTTGACGAATGCACTGATTGAAGTTACAATTTCAACATTATGTTTTAAAATTATTATAGAACATTCTTTAATAAATTATTAAATACAGAAGCACTGCAATGGAGTTTTTTAATAACTCAATTTCCCATGCCCATCTTTATACCTCAAGTTATTAGATTATTTAACCTGATTCACATCCTCAAGCTGATAACTATTCAAGTTATAAGTTGATGTATATTTTATCTCCATCGCTGATTAAAAAAGCCTGCAAAGTTTTTGAATATTTAATTTATAAACAAAAGTGCATAAAGATTGCATTCAAAACATTAAGAACCTTTTATAGAACATTCTTTGAATTGGAAAAAATAACACAATTGTTAGCCTACTAGAGATCTTGAAGCAAAGAATATGAAAGCCTTGATACTAATTGGTTTAAATTAAGGAATACATCCCCTTAATCTATATCATATTCTTGATGCCTACTTTATAAAACTACCTATAATCTGTTGCAATAAAATACACCATTGGATTTGTACACTATCTTACTGCTCATCAGTTCTTTCTCTCAAACTATTATATAGCAATTATACCATAGAAATGAATTATCATGGAAATTTGGATATTTTCAAACACTATTATTCAATGTTTAAATTTTCTTGTCAACCTGATAAAAGCAATATATATATATATATTGAGACAGTTATGTGTCTCATTGCATACAACAACATAGTAATGAGTGTGCACATGCATATGTAAAGTTGAAAGGAAAAGTAGAAATAAACACAAACAAAATGGTTTTTGTAGATATTTTCTATATTACTCTGGAATAACAGTTACGAATTAAATAATTTTGAATTTAAAAAAAATATTATAAATTAAACATTTTAAAAAGGGCTAATTAATATCTTATTAATTCTGATTTTGAAATTAAAACCAAAATGTTTTTATATTATAATGGACATACTGGTAACTATAAAATTTCACTATCTACTTTGATTAAAGCAAACTTTTTTAATTCATGCTTGCATAACATATTTTGATAAAAAATATACAAAGTTGTTTTTGAAAAGATTAAGATGAATTGAAAAGAATCATTAACTCTTTTCAATCAAGATAAAAAAACTTTATTACTGTTTTTAAAATTCCATCCCTGTTTATAAAAAGGTTAAGAAAGATTAGAGGGGGAGAGTTTTAAAGTTTTCACAGATTATGATAGCATAATGATTATGAAGTTATAACTGAAATAATGGACAGTGGATAAAGCTGCTGCAAGTCCAACATTGGAGTTTTGATTCAATGGAGGCCAGAACCAGTTTTTCTGTGGTTCATTGGCTCATATATATTGTGCACTAACTTGTATACCTGAAGTCTATCAAATTCTAGACTAAATGAAGCTAACTGCATGTATGGCAACAGTTACGATATTATATCTTTCCTGAAGATGGCAATAAACCTGTATACTGTTTTAAAAATGACCACATACCAAGAAAGTCAATTAGCTTGCTGAAAAATTAGTTTATAATTATACTATCTTATCTATATTCAGAAAAGCACAGATAAAATTACTGAATTGGATATATATATAAAGGACAGATGGTGAGTAGTGTTATATATATTGGGAATGATAATATTTTAAATAATTTCTTGAAAATGACAAAATTTCTAATTCAAAATTTTAAAAGTATTTTTTGTCAACTAAAAATAAAGCAAGGAAAAAAATAACATTTGTGTCTAGATTATTTGTTCCTGGTATTGTTCATAAAAAAAGAGATGAAAACTCTGAGGATCTTTTTTTTTAAATATTGAAAATGAGGCCATAAGGATCAGCATTTTAAGTGAAATTTTCCAAATGATGAATTTTTTTAAAGAAAAACTTTTATTTACCATAAAATAAGAGGCTAATCAATAACTTTAATTCATATCATTGATTTATATATATACACATGTATCCATGAGCATTTATATATTAGTAAAAATAAATTGAATTTATTTATAAGACTATGACAATTTGAATATGTTAATTTTTAAATTATTATACAGCCCATCTGAGTGCTTATATATATATGCATTTTATGTTTTGTGACATTGAATTAATTGTGCATTGAGGAAATATAATATGGTTTATTAGTTTTATTATTGCCAGTGTATGCATACATTTTCATGCACATACACATATATGTTAAATCAATCATTAATTGTGTATTATAAAAATTTCATTTATAGGTTTATGATATTTCAAATATGTTTATAAATTATTATATCACACATCTGTGTGTTGATATATATTTGTTTTATGTAAACCTATTATGAGGTATTTGTAAATCATGTGATAGCTTATTATATTAATCAAAATCAGAATGCTGAATTTATATTGATAGCCATATTCTACTGACCTTAATTTCATTTTAATTTAATTGTTATTCATAAATTGATATTTATTCCAGTGAATTTATTTAATCCTAAAATATTATATGTTGTATTATATCTCTTGATGACAGTAACAGTTACAGAGCTTTTGCTCCGGGCTGGATTCATGGCTAATAGTCTGTTATATAAAAGGGTTTATGTTTAGTCTTATGGATCCAGTTGACAATAATTTCATTACTTCTCTAATGCTGTATGGCAAAAGGGGAATATTCTTTAAAGTTCATGCACTACATTTCATTTTAATTACTTATTTAAAAATTAAGTTTATAGTTCACCAGTAGATTAATAGTACTAAGTAGCCAAAATCACTGATGATGATTAGCATGTTTTAATATTCCAGCATTATTGTTTTTATTGTTATATATTCTGATGGATTCGCACTTAAGATTGTGCATCCAAATTATTATGTTGTACTGTTGCCGTAAGTTTGGCAAGGATTAAATAATTAACTAGGTCATAGTACACCCATTTCAAATCCAGTCACAAGATTGACTGTTGAGTGTTATTGTTGACCATTTATGATGATGAAAAATTATTATTTTTATGTAAGGTTGGTGAACTTATAAATAGTTCAGTCCTGATCTCTCAGACTCATTTCATTCCTCATTATATTTCTTTATATTCAATATTTAAATTTTGGAGTTGATGATGATAAGTTTCCGTTACCCCAGATCCCTCCTATTGCTTCATGCCATTATATACATGGCAGCAGTTCATAGGTGCATTATTTTTAATGAGCCCCATGTTGGAAGGTCCTTCTAAATAACAAGCTCCTGTACTAGCCTATTCAGCCTTAATTAGATATGAATGAAAGATAATGAAAGCAGTACATGATTAAATAGTTTTAATAAGCAAACCAATAAAATAAATGAATGTGTTGCTGGATTCTACTATCCATAGGCAATTTTTTGATCTTTTATTTTGCATTCAAATATTACATGTAAATCAGAAGATTTTTGATGTCAAAATAAATAAATGATTATTAAACATTTAATCTGTTGAATGCCAGATCACAATAAACCTAAGATAGAATATGATCAAATAATTAATTATTCTTATAACTCCGTTTCTGTGTATATATTTTCTATCAAACTAATTTTCTTTAAGAATCATATAAATAAATATGTGATAAATAAAACTGAAACCCCACATACATAACCTTGATAGATAAATATTCACATACGTGATTATTTCCATAACACAAACTTCATTTCTTAAAAGATTGTTATTCTTTTTTCTCATGGTCAATTTTGAGACAGGAACTAAATGTTGGCAATGCTTTACTAATCAATTAATACTTTTATTACTTATTTATGAAAATAATAAGATGATTTTAATATTGATAACAAATAATTTCATTCATACCATTAAGTTAATAAATGAATAATAAACTACAAAAAATATTCACATTTGTTCCCCCCTCTCCCATCTTTTGTTTCTCAATTCATTGTATTTTCTTTCTTATTCTTTATGCATATTTAGTCACTTTGATTCTATTATCCTAACATTATCAATGGATATTCATTTGATTTAAGAATTCATCTTACTGTAACACTAACATATATTTAGAGATTTTATTTTATTTATTTTAAAATAAAGTATATGACAGATTCTAACTAGACTATTTCTAATAGATATAGACCAAGGGTGTCCAACAAGTCGATCGTGATCCACCAGTCGATCACAAAGCCATTTTTGGTCGATCACGAGGCCAATCTGGCAAGAGCTGTTGGGTAACGAGTGAAACAAATTAAGTCAAGATTTTCAAGTTTTTTTTTATATTTTTGTTTTTGTTCTACATTTTTTTTAATTCTAGATAAGTGAAGTCCACTAAGTCATATCATTATTGGAAATAATATTTTTAATCTTGATATGATGTAGCTAATTTGAATTAATAAATATTATTAATAATTACTATGTTGCTTTAATTCCCCTGGACGTAAGTTTTTGATCCGTTAAATAATTGTTATTTTTTTACTAGGTAGATATATAAAAATAGTATGTATTTCACACTTCCCTCCATGTAGACTATTCCTATGACAAGTTGATCGCCTATGACAACAAGTTGATCACAAAACATTTTTAAAATAAAAAGATCTTATAAACACAAAAGTTGACACCCCTCATATAGATTATTAATCTCTCTCTGTGTGTGTAATAGGATTGTATGTTTGGGCTTTATTTGAATAAGAGACAATTATTTATTTTGATGCTGTGATTTTATTATTGTACAGATCAGAAATGCATATACACATACAATGATGAAAACAATTTAACAAAAATATTTCATAAATAAAACAAATGTCTAATATATCTTGAAGTACTAAACATGACATGATCACCATCTTACTCTGTTTGGCACAAGGTGGCACTACTGTATAAAGAGTTTTGCCTGCTTAATATCTTAAAGTAATATATTCATGGAAGGTTTGCAATATATTTAAGGACTTTATAAACTTCAATAACAATTAAAATATATACATTGTTTTTAAACAAAACTGAACAGTTTATTTCTTGTGAATTCATAAAATGTTTGAGCATCAGAAATAAAGATCTGGATTACTTTGAGTTCAACAGTATATACCTCTACTATTGCACCACACTTTGTTCTTTATTCTTTAACAATTTTTTTATGAAGAATTATTTAGAACATATTAATTGGTTTTCCTCAGCATATATACTTTGTAGTTTTTATACCTAAAATTCATTGAAATTCAAGAGACAATGTTCTAAAAATCTCTACATGGGTCCAGTTCTAATGTTAGCATTGGGAAAAGGGTATTTGTCCATGGCTTTTCAATTTAGAGACCTGCACTCAGGGACTTCTAGATTTTCAAAAAATGAAATAATTAAACATTTAAGTCAAGGTATTAAATTTTTGAATATATTTTTAAAACTATATTATTTTTATAAGAAATTACAAATAGAATTCAAACTGATGTAAAAATGTAGCTTTCTGAAAAATAATTTTGTGATGATTGCATTTTACAATTAGATGATATTTCATTTATTTGGCAAATAAATTGCATTTATTAGTCAAATCTGTTTGTGTTTTTAATCCATTAGGGTAGAAGAAGTCAGTTTTTAATTATATATAAAGTCATGTTTTCTTTAACAAAATTGTTTGATAAAATGAATGACCACACAAATTTAAGTACAAATGATTAATTTTTAATATCTTTTAGCCTTAAAAAAACCAGGTGACTGCTTTTATATCCAGAATAATTGAAATATTTGTGAAAAAAAATTCCTTTGTAATTTGGTGGAAGACTCCCCCCCCCCATAGATTATTGGTATTAGAACATTAAAGTGTAATTCTTTGCAATGACTTCCTTTTTTTTTTTTACACATTTCTCCAATCAGATACCAGAAAAGAACTTGCCTCATAGAAAATGTATACAAAGCTGTTCAGCAGATAAGACTTACCACTAACTTAAAATATGGTTTTACCCACCTAAGATTTAACTCACGTTTCTTTTTTAGACATTCAATCAAGATTCTGCAATTATGGAATAAAAAATGAAATTCTTATCAAATTCCAAAGAAATATTTTTTTTAAATAAATATATTAATAAATTTAGCCAGATGGATTTGACCTTCCTAGATATAACTGAGTCTAACAGATTCAGGACAGCCCATGATTAAATGGCACTTATCAATCATTGATTTTTGCAAATATGAGCAAATTCAATTATAAACCATATCATTAATTATTGTCAGAATCTATGATTACAATAGCAAGAATATCTATAGATTTCCTTACATTTTGCTAATAGTTAAGATATTTAAAAACATCCATATATTAAATATATTTTGTAAAAAAAAAAATGGCACAGAAAAACAAAATAAAAATAGAACGATTCATGTCAAATTTACTATGTTTGCAACTAATGTTTTAAAATGTGATTATAGAACCGATTCATTTTTTTCCTTGAAACCATTCAAATTAGTGGTAGGTTGATCATCTACATTGATATGGTATTGAATCTATCTATGATCAATGGAAAATGAAAAAATACTCTGATAATTAGAAATTATTATTGTTAAATAAAGAATAATAATGTGTATAATTGTGTTATTGTTATTTAACTTTTTTGGATGATTGGGAAGGATTTTGATAAATTAATGATGAAAATATTAATCAAGGAGTGACTCTTATAATGAAGATGATTTTTAATAAGGAGGTATAGTGCAAGAAGACAGGAAAGGAAAACATGCTGAAAAATGCAAAATTTTATGAATTGATATTGTTTTTTCTTCTTAACTATATGTCTGTTAAAAGTAAAAGCTTTTGAATAATTTGTTTTGGTATTAATATATAATGCATTATTTAATTTACATATATATATATGTAGTTTCTGGTTTTTAATCAATCAACTAACACTAATACTAAATTTTTCAACATCCCTGCAATTACTAGATTGCTATGATAACGCAAAATGACCATTAACATTAGAAACCACAGATATATATAAAGATAAGCAGCTATAATAAGTTTCCAAGAAAAACTAAAATCCATTCCATATGTAAACAGATTCATTTACATATAACTTAATCTAACTTTAATGAAAGAGACCATTTCTTATTTGTAATATTCATCCAAGTTAAAACTTTTAAGTAAATATTTGTACTATATATATATATATATATTGTTGCATTAAACATATTTTTTATTTTTATTTTAAAGAGATTACACAGTATTTAGTTACATGAAAGTGTTTTCATTATAGGATGATCTACACACTGTTGAAAATTATAACACAGATTATATTAACTGGTGTTTGATAAATCAATGTTACAATTATACAGTATATGTATATGTGTAAGTGTAACCCATATGTTGACCATAGATTCAAATAAAGAATCAGAATAGATTTTTCATATATATACTATAATAATATATATATAATGGAAAACCATATATTACCAATCTACCTTAAATTTGTATTTTTTTTTTAAATGGAATAAATATAGGCAAAATAAATATTAATAAAAATATAACTATTCCTTTATCAATATTCAAATAATTATTTATATTTTTTTCCTTTATATATATATAAAAAACCAGATAGACTTCGAAAAAAAAATGCAAATGGCTTTATTACTTGGGAATTCATAATTGCGAGTGCTAAAATCGATCCTGGAACGTACTTATCTCAAGTTGGATACTTTACTACTGTGCCAAGCCACATTGGGTACTTCTAATATTAAATTAATAACAAATAGTAATAAAGCAGTATCTAAGCAAAAACACCTCAAGCTACCTTGTTATTTCATCAAAGATTAGGTACTATGTTTGATATAGTCTTTTCCATTCTCTCAGTATTTTTTTAACCTATATTTTTCAATGACATGATCTCAGTCATTCTCTGCTTTAATGGCAATGATTGTTTGTGCATTAACATTTCCATCCTTTAATTACAGAAACAACAGTTTTGATTATAATCCCCCCCCCCCCATTTATTAAGAGGTTTTTTTTCTTTTCATAAGGTTTTGATACTGAGAAAGCAATGACAAAGACAGGTTTGAAACAACACTGGGATTATTTAGTTGTGATCTTTTCAAGAGGTATTCTAATCACAAATGATTCACATGGGAAATATGAATGTGAAATAGAAGTTTTAACTGAGCAAAGTCTGTATGTTTAAAAAGTTCTACTGAGAAATTACTTTGCCTACACAGAACTGAAAAGGCACTAGCAAAGGTGATCTACAAATTGTCTAAGTCCTATTGTCTACTGAATCATGCATTAAAATAGCACACATATTTATAAAATCAATAACGTTAATGATGACAAAACAGAAAATAGTGACAATAATAAAAATAACATGTATTTGTATCCAAATACAAAAATTTCAAATTCCATTACGTATATCATATGAGACTAATCTTGGGTAACACTTAACTTCCAGAAAAATAAATGTAATTAAACAAATAAATAGTCAGGTTTTTTTTTTTGGAATGATAGATCATTGAGTAAGGAAGATGCATGAATATTGGATTAATTATGAAGGGTAATTAGGTATTTTCTGAGTAATCTATAAAAGGCTACTTGGCTCTGTACAATGCTACTTGAGCACATTTTATCAGGGTTAAGTTCTGAGAATTCAGAGAGGTAAAAATGTTAATCTTTTCTGGATAGTATTGTCGTATAAAAACTATTAAAAGACTTTTTTTTTTTTGGAGTTTTAATTTCCAGTAATTTTGGCCAATGATTTGGTTATGATATCTGACACAATTAAACAAACAGTTTTGCAACAATGTTTGAAATTAATTTTCTGTCCAACAATTTTTCTTAGTACTACACAGCTTCCATGATGGAATTCTTAAAAGAAATATCATTACTTCATATGAAAAGTTTGAGTATTTAAAGTGAAAACTAGTGTTAAGCAAAAGATATACCAGCTCTGATTTTATTCTCCATTTCGAAGGCCGATTTTTTTCAGAATTGTAATAGATGGACTTACAGAGAAGGCTTAAAGCTTCAATATAGATTTATCAATGGAGCTTATAATAAAAGTAAAAACAAAAACTTCATTTTTTAGCTTCTAAATTTGCAATATGTTGATGACCGTGCTACTTTTACCAATTTGAACGTTGATTTACAGAATGTTTTTAATAATTTAAATACAACTTGTTCTTAATGTTCAAAAAACTTAAATATCTTATTGATCAAGATTGGACAAAGAATCTTCCATACTTACAGCTTTGATAGTTATCAATTTAATAATGGAAATCAATTCAAATATTTTGACATTTTTTTAAAGCAAAAATGAACATGTTGTGGTGCAACACAGACTCCAATGTATTGCTGCTGCATTTAATAAATTAGAAATCACAGTAGATTGTCATAATGATATATATCCAATAATTAAATCAATCTCATAAAAGAGTTATTATTTTGCTTAATTTGTTTTATGGAAACGAAACTGGATCACATCAATATTTCAGGATATTTGCAACATTCTAACAATATGATGACAAAATCATAAGACTGCCAAGTTCACTTGATGTGGTAATGCAAAATTCACTACTGTAAAATCAATATCCATTAGACAAATATATGGAGCAAATGAAAAATAATAAACTTTATCAAAAAAAGGGAACATTTTATGATAAATGTGAGTCTGGATTTCATGGAAAAGGAAGACACCACTTAAACTATAAAGATTATCTAAAAACACTCTAAAAAGTGTAATATTTGAGTGATTTCATTGGAAATATATGGCTAAAGATGAAATACAATTTAAAAGTTACAACAATTTTAAGATGTTGAAGTATTCAAAGAATAAAATTCATTACAGAAGTTAAAAGACAGCTTTACAAGATATCACGTAAATAAAGAACCAGGATAAGATATATATGTGGATATATTTATGTACCAAGGATTGGTATGTATGGTCAGAGAAGCTCATCTTTAGAATATTATTAGTCTTTCTACCTTTATTTTTCTCTTCCAGAGATAGAATAGTTATACTCATTTGCGAGTAACTGTTGTTTCTGATAATTAAATAAAAATTCACTCCAAGTTTTTTCAAATGCAAATTTAGCTTTAAAATTTTATCGATCAGTTTTAGAAATAAATGCACACAAGAAGAAAAGCTTATTCAAAGTTAAACTGTATCAAAAACTAGTTTGATATTTAATCGTATCACATATTAAATTATCTTAAATTATTAAAATGATAAACTGTAAAAATTTTCCCACAGAAAATATAATATAGCGAATGGTGTACTTTTGTATATGTTATTTGTGTTCCCTCCTTAAAAACAGGTAGAATAATTAAACAAGCTGTTTCACCAGATTATCATCAATGGATGCTTGACATTCTTTGCTTTTCTTTTAACAAAACTTGTTCCACTACATAAACTGGGATGCAAAAGAAAGGCAAACAATGGCTTGAAAATCCAGTGTTATATTAAAAATTAAATTTCACAAGGGTATATAAACAATTATTGTGGCCTTTCAATGCCCAGTAACTTTATCAAAGCAAACATTTATTTAAACAAACCTAAATATACATTCCAATTCAAATATGCATACATTTGTTAGCATGCAACAAAATAGTTTCTTTTTTCTTTATAACCCAAAGCTGTAAGCACTTTCGGTGAAGTTCACCATAATCATAGCTCTCCAAAAGTTCACTCAGCTTTAAGTTATAAAGAAGAAAGAAACCATTTCATTATGCATACAAAAACACAACAAATATAAGAAAATTTGAATTACAAATACAAATGAAGGAAAAACCAATATGCATACCAATATAAATTAATTATATACTCATTATAAATTGAAATGCCAAATGGAGTGCTTAACTGTCATGTTAACAGACCTTTTTGATTTAATTTTACAAGTTTCTTTTATGTTTTTTTATTATTCTTCTCAAGGCAAATAATTTTAGCTTTAGACAGTTTAAACAAATGACCAGTTTTCTTCTCATATTCAAAAATTACAAAATTATATATCTCTTTCTTTAACACTTTAACAATATTATTTTTTATATCAAAACTTTATTCTAACAGTTTCGACTGTCCTGCAGTCATCATCAGAGCTACAATATTCAAATATATAATTAATACATTTTATACACATATTCATATACATAATTAAACACATAAATAAAATATACATTTTCACCTAACCATTACAAATAATCATTTACCTTTTTATTATTTTACTCTTAATTATTCTATCAAGATTTATTTTATATTACTTTATTTTACTTTTAAAAATTATTTATTATAATTTTAATTCTAAAAAACTAACATTTTATTCTACTATTTAATATATATTATTGTTTTTTTTACTTATATTTTTAATTCACTTCTAATCTTTTCTTATTTAATTATGTATATGAATATGTGTATAAAATGTATTAATTTGTATAATTATATATTTGGATATTGAAGCTCTTACGATGACTGCAGGACATTCAAATCTATTAGAATAAAGTTTTGATATAAAAAATAGTATTGTTAAAGTGTTAAAGAAGTTGTAAATGGTATGATATATAAAAGTAGAAAACAATACATAAGAAAAGAAAAAAGAAAATTATATATACTAATAGCTCTATTAAAAAGATAATCATGCTAACTATTCTTAGATTTTAAATTTGTTCCTATTTCTCCATAACATTTAGCATTATAAATGTGACTATTCAAGACACAGACTAACTATACTTTATCATCATTTTCAAACTTATCCTTAGAATTATTTAATTATCTATTTAAAGATAAAAGACACCAACATCCAATAATAACTCTTTATTCATAATAAAATTGTGTTTCCAAGAAATTAGGAATATAGGGCATAACAATTCATGGTTCTATCATAGACAATACATCATTTTTATGTTTAAATGTAATTTTGTTTCATTTTTATAATAAAGGTAAAAACAAGCAGTATACATAATTCAGTATTTTTTTAAACATGAGAAGGAAACTGGCCATTTGATTCAGTATTTTTTTAAACACGAGAAGGAAACTGGCCATTTGATAAAGCCCGCTAATACCAAAATTATTTGTCTGGAGAAAAATAATAAAAAATGTAAAATAAAAAAAAATTGGCATATAACTAATTAAAAAAATTCTGCTAGTAGGCCAATGGCATCCTTCTTAATAAAAGCTGGTGTTTCAATCTATAATGTGTATATAATTACTAAAAAAAATCATTGACATAAGAACCAATAGGATTGCTCTTACAATAACTGCTGTTTTAATTTATATTGGTGTACAATGGAGTTGTATATTATGCTGTATCAATAGACACTACTTAAATTATATGTTAACCAAAAAAATGTAAATAACAACACACAAAAAATATATATTAAAATTTCTTAGTTCAATACATCAGCTGCCATTTTTTCATCTTGAAGCACTATGTAAGATCTTCTTTTTTTTTTTTTTTTTTAAAAAAAAGCATTAAAATTCCCAAATTTAATAAATTTTATAATGTAACAGTAGCTTTTTTCTAATTCAGACCACTGTGCACAATTATGTTTTTTAGTAAAATTTCTTCAGTTTATGTTGAAATCACATACATTTTATTCTTCTTTTCTTATCTTTTCTAAATTTTATGTACAGTATTTCACATAATAAAATATTTTCTAAGCACAGTGATAAAAGTTTTATAATATTTAAAAACTGTTATAAAGTTGATATTTAAACAACTTAAGAGGACAGAATCTGATGAGAATGAGATTGTTATTACATTTTGATAGGAAAAAAAATATTGAAAAAAAAAAGATATACCCAAACATATTTGTGATGGAAATTAGGCAGTTTGCTATTCATTTTATTTAAAAATACAAATATGGCACAGTAATTTTTTATTTTCATTTTTTGAATGAATGTTAATAAGAAATCATAGTAAATATAAGAAAATGTGCCCAAATTGATAACTACATTGTTATATTTTTTTAACTTTGTTTACACTATAATGTTAATTGATATACATATATGTATTCTACATAGATGCTGATGTATGTGATGTGATGTGATGTATTTGGCTTCTCTTTAAACAAAGTCAAGAATATCTCAGCAATTATGCCCAGATAAACCTGTTAGCTATTTTATTCTCCATTCCCCACTCTTAAGTCTTCCCATATTCTGCTCCATCCCATTTCCACAACATAAACTTTGTCAACTCTATGGCCTTTATATCTAAATCCCCGTTATCTCTTCCCAAACCCAACATAAAAACTAATAACTCACTTTCTGTATAGTCACTTTGTTCATGTCTATCCTCCCATAACTTCATTATCTGTACCCTTTCTGCTTTCAAGCATTTACATTCAATCAACAGGTGCCTAATATTTTCTATACCTTCCTTAAACAATCTGCACACTAAATTATCCATGGTTTTCCATTTACATGTATATTCTCTTGCTGCTAAAGATCCCATTCGAGCCTTAAATAATAAACTACTTTCCTTACTATTATCATAAATTAACTCACATCCAATATTCCATTTACTTCTATATATATTTAAACTCTTCTTACCCTCCATACTAGTTCTCCATCTCTCCAACTACCTATTTTTTATTAATGCTTCTATTCTTTTATCCCATTCCTTACCACTATATCACTCAACAATCCTCCTAACACAATCACCCCACCTTTTATACAAATATAGTGATATAAATTCTTTATCCAAATCTTTCACATACTGCATTACCTTTCTCACCCATCTTGTTACCTGCCCTTTACTCATAACCCACTATTTTTGCTATTCTCTTACTATCCATAAACTGCAACCTACCAAACATTTTCATTTTACTTTTTGCATCTTTCATATAAAAACTTGACCATCCCATTTCTCCTTGAATTGCCTCCTTTGCTGTCCACATCTCTGCATCTAATGCATGTCTTCCTACTTCCCTTTGTACTTTCTCTAAATAATCTAAAACCCTTTTACTAACACATAATGCATCATTACCATATGTTAACCCTGCTACTGCAACTCCCTTCCATACTATTCTAGCTACATCATATTTATTATATGAAAATACTGTTAGTTTCTTTACCAAACCCTTTCTTTTCTTTGCTTCATTTATCAATTTTTTTTCCCATTCATCCAAGCAATTTTCCTGATTACATAAGATGAGTCCCAAATACCTATATCTATCCACCACACTTAACTTTATATCCCCCAATAAAAATTCTACATCTTCTCTTTCCCCAGTATTAACCATAATTATATTTGATTTTTCTTCACTAAATTTAACCCCCATCTCTTTACCCACCCTTGCACATGTCCTCAACATAATTTCCATATCTTCTCTTCTTTCTGCACACAAAAAGATATTATCTGCAAAAAAAAAACCCCGACAAAATATATACTCCCTTGCCACCTATTAATGGTATCTCTACCCCTCTTTCTAGTCTTTCTATTGCTTTCTCCATTTCACTTAAAAACAACAAAAACAAAATAGGTGACATAGGGCAACTTTGCCTTAATCCCACCCCATTTTTAACTTTAACTGATTCTATATCCCCTAACTGGTAAGTATAATAATTATTTTCATATAATTTCTTAATAATATTTACTAAAGCTTCATCCATTCCCAAATTGGCTAACCTTACCCATAATCTATTTCTATTTACTCTATCATATGCTTTCTCTACATCTATAAAACTCATATATAATGATCTACCTGAATTCCTACTCATCTCCAAAACTCTCCATACAGTAATGCCACCCAGTGTATGTCAGAGTAAACAGTTTACGTAAGCATAAAGAATGGTGATCATGTGATGTTTAGTGGTTATATGTATTTTACTGTAATAAAAGTTTATCAACAAAATGTATTGACAAAACATAAAGTATAACACATAATGTACAATGTAAATAAAGGAAATTTGAAACAAAATATAGTGGACGTTGATATTCCATTGTATATATCTAGATTTGCTAAAATAAATTGTAATTGCAGTTTTGCTTTGATAAAATTTTCTGATTGAAAGTCTATCTTAGCACTTTTTAAATTTATTAATATTATGTATTAATTGTTCTTACACCCTTGTAGAATTTAATTTTTAGATTGTTCTACAATTTAAATATTTTTAATTAATTAGTAGTAGTAGTATTCCATTACTTAGGTACTCCATCACTTTTAAGGCAAACATTAATATTAGCATGTTATTTTACATAAATAAAATTACTTGATTAGTGAATTAAATGTAATTAATTAACATATAATTTAAATTTTAATGATATTTTTGACTTGTTAAAATATGATTTATTTTTGTATCTAAATGTTTATAACCTCTAAAGTACCCTGCTCACTGCTTTAATAAAGCAAATTAATGAAAATTTACAAGTAATAGGATATGTGCTGTTAATAAACTAAAATCGAGTATGATATGATTTATCTTCTAGAGATGTAATTAGTCCATTTTGGAGAAATTTGACTTCTACAACTTTACATCAAATTTTTAATCAAGTTGTGCCTAAGGGAATAGTATTTTCTTGAAAAAGATTGTAATAAGATAGAAAGAGCTTGCAGTACAGTACATATGTATTGAGAAGTATGAGAAAATCTGTTTTGTAATAAATTATTTATTTATGGATTCTCCTGTTGAACATGCATACATACTACTATGTAATATTTGAAACTGTTTACATTGCAAAGTTAGTGCTATTAATTTGTTTAGCAGATTTTTTTTAGAAGTTGCAATGCTATGTTCAAAGTCGATACATAAAATAAAAAATCTGTAAATAAATAATATAGCAATCACTACATCAATACCACAAGCTTTCTATATTATCAGTTTTTAAAAAATGATTTACAACATCTACTGAAATTATAAATATTTGAAAACCAGGCATGCTTCACAAACCTGGGAGCTTAATTGTAAGTATAGGGGATTTGAACTCAGATTTTCAAGCACCCTTCAACTATCCACACTATCTCATACAACTGATACACATGATCACACACATGTAATATACAACTCCGTTGTACACCAATATAAATTAAAACAGCAGTTATTGTAAGAGCAATCCTATTGGCTCTTACATCAATGAATTTTTTTTAGTAATTATATACTCATTATAGATTGAAACACCAACTTTTATTAAGAATTCCATTGGCTTACTAACAGAGTTTTTTTTAAATTAGTTATATGCCAAGCTTTTTTTATTTTACATTTTTTATTTGTGTATCAGTTGTATGAGATAGTGTGGATAGTTGAAGGGTGCTTGAAAATCTGAGTTCAAATCCCTTATACCTACTGAAGTTATGTAATTTAATATCATTAGATTTTTTTTAAAGTAATCTATAAAACTATTTTTTGTAAGCTTCAAAATGCAAGCACTGCAAGATTTACTTTGAGACATTACAAATGCTTTTGAATATTTTTAAAAAAAGACATACAACTTTATTGCTTGGGAGTTACATAAGAAATTTGAGTGCCAGACCTGCAAAGTATCCTGGGACCAGCTGATCCCAAGTTAGATACTCTACCAACTGTACCAAATCATGCATGGTCTTTTAAATTTGATTCAAATATCATCCATCACTAAATAACCCATTGCAAAACAAAGATTTTCTTCTAATTTTCAATAAACAGGTTTTTTCAAACTCTTCCAAACTTGTATCATTTTAAATTAGGTCTTGTCTTAGACATTTTTCATCTCCTGATATTTAAGTTAAAAATTGCTCTAGTTTACTAGTTATTACCTTTTTAATGATTAAAATTTATCAACAATTTATCTCCACGAATGTAATATATATACAAATACACCAACTGTATTAAGAGCATAGCTTTATTAACAATAAAAATAGTGTGGTCCTTAGCATGCTTTCGCACATAATTGTCACAGACGTGTTGAAAGCATGCTATGCACCACAATATTTTTATTGTTAATAAAGTTTTTATATTTATTACCCCTTTTTATAATCCAGCTTATCTTCCGTATAAGACTTCTCTCAAAATATCTATCAACAACAATGGATGAGAATATTCTTATCCATTGTTGCTAATTATCCACTGTTGATGATAGATAATTTGAAAGAAATCTTATATAGAAGATAAGCTGGATTGTAAAAAAGGTAATAACTGGTAAACTACAACAATTTTTTAATTTAAATATCAGATGATGAAAAATGTCTAAGACAAGACCTAATTTGAAATTGCATAAGATCGAAAGAGCTTCCAAAACACATTCATTGAAAACTAGGAAAAAATATTTGTTTTGCAATGGATTATTTACTGATGGATGCTCTTAACGACCTATACATAAATATACATACACACGCGCTCACACAACTACGTAATGTTTGAA
The DNA here is from genome assembly GCA_028023455.1 of Epiperipatus broadwayi. Lineage (NCBI taxonomy): Eukaryota > Metazoa > Onychophora > Udeonychophora > Euonychophora > Peripatidae > Epiperipatus > Epiperipatus broadwayi. Next base: position 938,418 of record JAQFVV010006342.1, read on the forward strand.
ACATATTTACATTGTAAGATTAGTGAACTATTTGTCAGTTTTCTCTGTAAGTTGTGCACCTAAATTCGGAGTCAATTGATATATAAAACAAAAAATCAATAAATAACATAGCAACTAGTTTTTTTAATTTATTTATTACGTAACAAGATATCTCACTGTTTGGATTTGACAAGTGAACGAATTATGATCTTGTAACGTGTACCAAGGAACACGATTATCTCTTGATAAAATAATTTTATTAGCTTTAGGTTTTTTTAAAGTGAAAATCTTAATAGATTTTAAAAAAAAAAGACAGTCATAAATATATTAATCTTAACATCGAAAGTACTGCTAAATTTATTTTTTCAATGGTTAATTTTTTTGCTTGAAATTTGTTTAGAATTTTTAATAGATATAAAAAAGCAGCATGAGTGAAATTGATTTATGTGTCTGTGAACGTCTTTTTGAATTAATAATTATGAATAATTCCAAGATTCTTGTTAAACAGCTTTTTTCTTCCCTCCCTTGTTTTTGTTTAAACATCCTACTGTTCAAAATTGAAAAAAGCTGGGAGTAAAGAAGCATTACAAGTTGTTGTAGCAACGGTAACTAATCGACTTCGTTTATTAAATTGTATTTTTAATTTATAATATATATATGCAAAGCATGCAAAACGTTAAGTTACCAAAAGGAAAATTTAATGTCTTAAAAAAGGCTCTTGGCAATTTTGTAGTAGTTCGGGTGTAACTCTATATGTCAAGCGTTGTTAGCCGAGATGTTATCGCAGCCGCCTTGCAAGCAAGTAGTTGGTTGCAGACGGTTGTGGGTTCACGTCCCCGCCGATGCTATGACATATGAAAAAAACTGTATATGTATTCAACTCATCCTCTTTAAAATGTTCGGTTTTTATTCACATATTTTGAAAATCGTTTGAAATTTTGAACTGTATATTTCAGTAAAATAAACTATTTTTTTTGCAACAATTATTTGTTTACTTCATTACTTATTTGAAAGTTAGCTTTCTCGGACAGGAAAGAGTTTTTAGATGCATTTTAATTGGACTACAATAAATTCTAGAACGGCCTTGTTGATGACATATTTTGGTTAATTATTTGATATAAATCATTGTAAAGTCGTGAATCATCCTCTTAAAATTATTATAATAAAGCAGATTTATAAAAATCTTTTTAAAAAAATTAGAATGATTTTTTTTTTTAACAATTCATTTCAAAGAGATTAAATACAATACTAACTAACATTAAAATAATAAACATCACATGATCATTATTTCTTAGATAGTTTTGCCTGTTTTAATATTAAGATACATAAAAACTTCAGATACTGACAATTTTTTTATGATGTACCTTATTATTTATTATGTAAATATGTGTACATATATCAATTCAAATGTCTGCTATAATTTTTTTTTATATTTTTTAATTGTATGGCCAATGAGCAATAATAAAGCTTTATGGCTACGTTACTTATTGCTTGTCGTCATTAATACTATGTTTATTGTGCCCTGTGTAGCTTACTGTAGTGATAAAGTGGCGAACTCGGGAGCAAATGTTGTTTGAATCACAGTTCAGTTTTGTTGCTTTCAATAGCACATGATATGAGCATCAAGCCATTCGAGTTCTAAAGAGTTAACATCACTACACTAACAATGATGAAGACTTAATTAATCATTATCAGGATTGTACCAATCTTGGATTCAAGAAGCTAATCTAAGTCGAATATAATGGAAGTTAATACATATACCTACATGAGATCCAAGACAGATTATGTCTGTTTGAAATTATAAAGAAATTATTTAGAAACAATTAGGTTGGTTTTATTATTTATTTATTACTGTGAAATCTTATCGAAAAAAGATTAAACATAAATAGGTTTTTTTTTCTTTCGATAAAATATTATCCATCAGTCTTAAAAATATCCGTCAATTTTTTATAATAGTGATCTTTAAATTAATGATTTAGTTAATACTCATTTTCAAACTTTTTTATGAGAGAACATATATTACGAATCACTGCCCTTGTCTGGAAATTTGTCATGATGATGATAGCATTTTACATGGGATTATATATCAAACTATTTCAATCATGCAGTTTTTAATTCTTAAATGTCTTTAAAAAAATCAAACTTTGTTTAAACTCTTTAAATATATATAACTATTATGAATAACACACAGGTTAGAATAATGACTTATTGCTTTTAAAACATGATAGTGACAAAACATATACACATTTACCCCTGCTTAGAAGGACAATTACTTCTCCAATAATAATGACAAAACATATACACATTTATCCCTGCTTAGGAGAACAATGGCTTCTCCAAAACTCATCAACATAAAACAAGATGATCGAATAAAAAGCAAGGGATAATAAAAGTTTTTTATGGGGAAAAAATTAACTCATTCCTACATAAAAATTATATCATAAATTGTTAATATTGTATTAACAAACAACTTAACCTTATTTATGTGGTAATTAAAAAAAACCTAAGTTACAAATATATGCATGTATAAATTATGTAAGATGTGTTTTATGTAGGTGTGCACTTAAAATATGTAAGTTGGATAATGCAACTTAAATCTATGTAAAAAGAAAAAAAACATTTAGCTTAGAGTTGTTCTTTCTTATAATCTATACATTCAGCACTCATCATCTAGTTTTCTGAGACATCAGTTGCTCATTCTAAGAGTCTATCACTGCCTTTAAGCCCTTTGATGATCATGGGTTTTTTGGAAGAGTACATCAGATGTTGATTTCAGGCTGAGGATCTCTAAAGAAAAAGTTTAAATGAATGATTGATTTTTTTCTTTGATTTTCTCTTTGTAAAACATATTTAAGGTCTCAATTTGTTGATTTAAGGCATTTTTAGATTTGATGGAGCTTCAAAAGTGTTCTTCATAGCTTCATGATATGAAATCATTTTTTTCAGGGGTTTTGATATCCAGGTTCTTTTCTATAGGCTTGTTGCTTTTTTTCATCTAGTTGCATTAATTCCTGGTCAGTTAATTCTTCCATGTGTGATTGAAAAAGCTCTTCAATATTGTTATCATAAATTTCTTATAGGAGATTTATCCAAAGTGTCAACAAAATGCTGCATTACTTGTTGAAGTTAGTATATTTTGAAGATTGTGATGATTCTTTGATCTATAGATTGAAGAAATGATATGGTATTCAGTAATATTAGTTGCTTTTATGATTTCAATTAAAAATGTATGTAGTTATAAACTTGAAATTTTTTTTTTTTCAATATTGTAAAAAAAAAGTGTTTTCACTGTGCAAACATATAGAAAAATGAACCAAAAAAAGAGTGAAATAGTTGAACAATTTTTTGCACATCCTTCTGCAAAATTGTTAATCATTGCACTGAAAAAAGTCCAAAATAAAGCTTAATTGTTTAAATTTATAATCTTATATTATTCATGTGAAATTATTTAGAATTAAAAAAGCAATGTTTAATAATATCTAATTTAACTTTTCTGTTGTGACTATAAAGACTTGTTATTTATTAACAGTATAAAGGGAGCAAATTGTAGAACTATACATTACAAAACCCAAACTGCACAGTTAATTTGAAAAAAATAAAAAGTCTGTCATATTAAAAAAGAAAAAAAAAATGTAGCTAATGCATTCTATGTTTCCATATTGTAATCAATATTTAACACTTTTTTTTTACAATTTGCACTACACAGATCTAAATAAACAGCACTTTATGTATAAATATGTAAGCTATGGCATGCGTTTTTCTTCGGAATGACTTATAATTTTTTCAAATAATGCAATACTTGTGAATGTACAGATACAGACTATTTAAATAAATATTAAAGAGATACATCTTCTATTTATTTATGTTGCATTTTCATCATACAAAATTTGTTACTATTGCATAATGCACAAAATCATGCTCACATTACGATAATAGTTTTGATTCAACTGCAATTAGCATTTGTAAAGATTTTAATCCAAAATTGATTGACCAAATATTTTATCTAATATTTACTCTTAACACAATTTATAATTAAATATTATTAGTATATGATCAAAATTTAACTTTAGTTTCATGCTGAATGAAATTTTCATTTTTTTTTTGTTTCTATATTTTTATACATTTACCATAATGAGTGCCATTCTCAAACAAATTGCAAGATGTTTTGAAATTGAGAAATATGATTAAATGTTATTTTTAATACAGATTTAATAATATTTGATCATATAAAATTGATTACTAATTGTGTAATTCATAAAAACACTTTTTCCCAAAATAATAATTAGAAGGGACTTGAAGTCAGACTTTCAAGATCCCTATCACTATCCACTTTATCTTATACAACTGAGTCACATGACCACATACATGTGAAAAAGATAAATAATCTCCAATATGTGGTCATGTGTATCAGTTGTATAAGATGGAGTGGATAGTTGTAGGGAGCTTGAAAGTCTAAGTTCAAAGTTCTTTCTAATTGCATTAAGTTTAGTATAGACAAAATACATGTATTTAAATATTACAAAATAACAATTACGATAATTAAATTACAATAAAATGACTGTATTTTTTATCACAAGCAAAGTACCATTCATAAGAATTTTAATCCATAAAAGTGAGTAAATAAAGTGTACAGTTTTTAAGATAATGTAATAATGTATTAATATGCTTCATTGTTGTACATCATCAAAATATAATTTTGATTATTTATTATACTGAATGAATACTTTTTGGGGAGTTTTATAGTCATTAACAATAAACATCTTTACTTTGGATATATCATTAATGAAGTACTGATTGCAGCAATGCTGGATGTAAATTAATAAAATACTACAATGTGCATGCATTAATCACATTTTAACTTTATAATTAAATTATATACAGTACTGTATTGTGTATTGAAAATAAATTCTGTAGTGTACAATTTTAGCATGAATTCCAATTATTTTGCTTTTGGATGACATAACTTGAATAACTAACCTTTGATGTCAACAGCCTTATAAAATGGCCACCAAAAAACATTTTGAATTTTTTTTTTTAAATTGTTATACTGAATAATTGATTACAAATCAAAATAGTAGGTACAAATAGATGATAATCACTACTGTGAATACTTGCATAAAGGTAAAGTTCTAAATGAGATATAAGTATATGCAGAATTTGTAAACAATGGGAGCACAAGAATAACATTACTATGGTATTAGGATTTGATTCAAATTAAACTCTGATTTATCTGTTTACAATTTTAAAATGCTGTTCAAATGATAATCATTATTCTTGTTTAGTGAATCAATATTCCACTTTAATAATGTTTCATCAACTTCAAACTCTAGGCATGAGCTCTGAAATATCAACTCCAGGGATGCATTCAAAACATAAATATGAAAATATGTAAAATTGAAAAGTTGTTACCACTTTTTAAATTGCAAGATATAGACCATGAGTATAATTTAAAGCATATTGTATTATATGATCACTCAAACCTTTATTTAATTAGTCAAAAAACAACAAACTAGTATTCCAGGCGAGTATTCAATTGAAATTCACAAAAAAAGAATTTTTCTACTATTTAAGAGAATTTGTATTTAAATTGAACTCCAATTTATCATTTTCAAAATTTAAAATCACTGTACAAATGATAATAAATATTCATGTTAATGAATAATAATCTACTAATTCATTAATAAGTCATAAATAGTTAATAATTAAAACAATGAATTAATACAATGGTTTAAAAATGAAAAGTAATCCTAACTTAATTTATAGTGGATCTAAGAATCTTCAATACTTTTACATAGAAAGTCTTTTTTTTTTTTTGTATTCTATTGTATTCCAAATTGACATAAAATGAGATATAGATATGTTTATATATATATTGTAAAGTTAATTGATGAAAATTTTTTTTTATAATTATTATTATTACAATGCTTATTAAAATAAATACATTCATTGCTCTCATTCATTTAAATACAGGTCAAAATATATTTACACAAATATAAATGTCATTCTTCTCCTACTAAGCCCTAGTTGCGCTTTTATACAGAATTTTTTTTTTTGTATTTTATATACTTACATGTAATTTGAATAAAAAATATGCTAATAATAATAACAATAAATTACATTTTAATAGTATATTAATTATATAATAAAAATATTAATTATATAACACTTATCATCATCATTGTCAACCATTATCAATCCACTGCAGATGAAGGTCTCTTCAAGTTCAATTCATCTTTTCTTATCTCTAGCCTCTCTTCTCCACAACACCTCTGCATCCTTTTTTTATTTTATCCATCCATCTCACATGTGGTCTTTTTCTGAGTTTTTTACAATCTTTTGGAATCCAGTTTAAGATTTCAATTGTCCATCTATTATCATCTCATATAACATTAGATACTCATATATATTTTTCTATATACTAATTTTTTACTTTTCATCCTCTTTAATATATTTTTAATGTTTTTTTTTAATTTCCCTATAATGTTGCAAGCTTCTTAATTCAATAGGTAAATTATTAAACAATTTAGAAACAATGATTTCTTACTTTAGTTCCATATTTATTACAGTATTTTGAAACTATTTATGTAACTGTTTTCCTTATACATGTTTCAAATTATTTTATATAAGGTTTTTTTGAAAGTACTAACAATTTTTTTTCCTCTATAATTATATAATCAAGAAGTTGATTGAATAATAAAATATTATTTTTGCATCCACTTTTTTTGTTGTTGATATAATTATCTTCTATTAGATCAATTATTCTTTTTTGCAGTAATGCTAATATATTAATATTAGAAAAGCTTGCAAACCCATAAAATGTTATTCTATATCTCAATAAACATTCACATAAAGATTTATATATAACACAAAGAATATTTAACGGAAAAATATCTTTGATTTTGTAGAACAATGTTATGAAATATCTAAATTTATTAAATAGTATGTTTATATGATGTTTCCAAGACATTTTTTCATCTATCATCATTCCAAGATAGCTAATACATTTCTACCTGTTCTACTTTTATTATCATTACATATTACATTATCATCATATATATATATTCATGCGAATACAAATGTATATCAATATTTTTATATTTCATGTGAGGTGAGCATATTAACATACATTTTAATGTTTTTCCTCTCTCAAAGCAGCAAAAACAATTTTGTTCAGACTTTTTTGACATTCTATAATTGTAATATCAATATTTCTATTTACACTCAGCATCTTTAAAGCACATGTGCATTGGCTTAATTGCTAATATCACTATTGCAGTATAAAAACATAGCACTATATAAAATAATATTTCATTATATATCTTTAATTTCAACTAAAGAATGATGTATCGTAAATTATAAAGATTTCGCAAGCATCATTCGTTCAAGCATAATAAATGTAATTTAAAGTGATTGCTTAACACCTTCACACTCTCATTTCCATACGCTTAAGATTTGCCCAAAGACTATATCTTGTGTCTGGAAAAGTGAGAGTATTCATTTACAATTAAAAATCTTTAAAGCGCATGTGCATTGGCCTCATCGCTAATATCACTATTACAGTATAAAAACATAGCACTATATAAAATAATATATCATTAGATCATTTATGGAAATTGGAAACAACAAAACACTAAGTACAGAACCCGAGGAATCTCTTTTTTTTGCTCATTACTCAGTATATTTGATATTTTTGATATAATATACCTATCATTTAAGTAATTTTTAAAGAAATTGAGCAATTTTCCTCTAACTTTACAATTTTATGCTCAATAATGTCAAATGCCTTACAAAAATCTAAAAAAATTACAATTACATATTTTTTATCATTTAATGCTATGTTAATGTTATCTGTAAAATTCTCTAATAACATAGTTGTGTTTCTTCCTTCTATGAATCCATATTGGTTTAAAAAAAGTATTTTTAGTTGAACATTTTTTAATTATTTTATGAATATAATTTTCTATTATTTTAAACAATTGAAGGAAGAATAGATATAGCTCTATAATTATCAAAATTATTTTAGCATCAGATCTATAAATTGGTCTTATTATAGATGTCTTTATTATTTTCTTAATAATGTAAATTATTACATCTGATAGAATGGCAATATTATTTTTTATGTCTATGATTCTCATTGTATCTATACCTGGTCTTATAGTAACTTTAAATTCTTTTATTATTTTATATAAATCTCCATTCAAATTTGACATAAATATGGAATGAGGTTGATTATTATATGTTTTCAAAATATTAATATCATAATTAATTTTGTTTAGTTTGCTAATTCTTTCTACAAGTTATAATTACAATTCAAGTAAAAGATAACCTAAAAGTTAATTCTGAGAGAGATGAAATAATTCAGTCTTCTAAACATTTCAAAGAAATTCATTCTTTGAAAAAAAAATCACTTAATGCTATAATATTTAATTTATAATGATAACCTGCTTTGTTTCATGCTATAATTAAAAATTGTAACCTTCGTATATATTTTATTGCATACCATGTATATTAGTTGATCTTTATCTCTCTCTCTCTCTATATATATATATATAAGATTTGATGCAGTGGTACAGTGGTAGACCTCTGGAGTTCAAGACTTATGAATTGTGACCCAGAAATATGTCACTTTTGGTGCCTGAACTTTATACAAACCACTAAGCAACAAAACCATTCAATAATTATTATTTTATAAATACTGTACATAAATGAATGAATAAATAAACAAATACAATAAACTAACACAAAATAGCTATTCAATCAACTTTTTTATAATTTCAATTAATAAAATGTTATTTTACAAACAACTAATCCAACCTTTCAAAACATTTGTATCATCTTCATGGCCAAATTAGCTTTTTATAAAATGGCATTATGTCTGTTAAGATTACATAGAAGATAAATGAATAATTAATTTGGATTAATTTACTATTTTTTGTTTATTCATTTACATATTTTAATGCTGTTGTCATACTGCATGCATGGACATGCATATATATATATATATTTAATGTTTTCATGGTTGTATGATATAAATAAATTATTTTTTGGGTAAAGCCATATATTATTTTCTATTGTATATCAATATTTTGATGAACTAGCACCCACCATTGTCAAGGTAAACTCTTGAAAGAAAATTTGTTCGATCTCAAACTGTACCATGACTATTTCAAGCTGATTCTCATGCTTCATTTCACACTCAGTCACATTACAGTTTGAGATCGAGCAAATTTTCTTTCAAGTGTTTACATTGACAATGGCAGATGCTATAATAGAAAATAATACACAGTTTTACCCAAAATATAATTTATTTATATATATATTCAGGTACCCTAAGTTCATCTCTGAAATACTATTTGATGGTATTAATTAATTCAAATCATTTAACTTGTACAATGTTAGGTTGTCATATATCTACTTTGATATGTACTTTATAATATAAAGAATAAATAATTTTAAACTTTTATAAAACACTTCATTAAATTGTATAAATTAATATTTTTAATTATAAAAATTAAAAATAATTAATTCATTTTCTTTGAATAATATTTCTGTAGTGTAATTACATTACAGAAATATTATTTATTATTGAATAAACTTTAGTCTAATAAATGACTAATAAAAATTATTAACATAATTTATTTTCTTACTTTCATTATACATTTTTTAAATATATGGTAAGTTTTGTTTTATATTAGTATTGTTCATGTTAGTAAAAACTAGTTTATTAAAAACTTAACTTTAATTAATTTTGAAACATGTTCTTTTAATTTTTTTTTGTTATTTCAAAATTATGAATTCTTAAAATTAATTAGAAAATATTTAAATCATGCTTTGAAAAGGAAAAAATATATTTGTCAGAGAAAAACTATTTTCTAAATATAATCAATTAATAGATAGATGGCTCATTCTTTTGGTAACAAATCTTTTATTATTTTTATTTTTATTTTTGAAATACATTTTCCATCACTAAATAGTAAAGTTATAAAAGAATTATGCAAGTTTGAAAATTCAGTTTTATTAGTTATTTGTTGTTCATATATTATGTATTAGTATTGAGAATAAAAGGTAAAAAAATCTTGTCCATAAATGGGAAAATCAAGTGGGATAACCATTACTTTTACTTGCCCTGTTGCAATGAAATATGCCAAAAAAACCTTCATGGAATATCTGATTTCTATTCCAGATAAATAACCAAAATAGGTCAATCATAAAATCCCATCAAGAATAATTAAATGTTATATGGATAGTTTAAATTGCAGTAAAAGTTTAACAAGATTTTATTTCAACATAAACTACTAATTGTAAAACAGTTAATTGAAGATTGCATTTCAAATACAAAGAAAGTTGTTTAAGAATTAATATAAAAAATGTAAAAAAGATTTATAATTTCTGTATTGCCTGAATACAATGTAAATTCATTCATACATTAAATGTATAAATTGATTAGACAAATAGAGATTTAACATGATAAAAAAACTACTAACATTACCATTTTTAATAATAATAGAGCTTATTTTCTTATCCTGGTGAGGTTTTTTTTTTTTATGAAATTAGACTTATATACTTAACATTTTAAGTTTAATGAAAAACATTCTTACATGGAAATCTCTTAGCATTTTGTGGATTGTGACTTTAATTAAAAAGCTCCTAATGACATAACTGGCAATGTCTTCCTTTTTTTAACTGTCAACATTTATCTTTTAGTTTAGCCTTATATTACTGTATATGTATCTAATAATTTTTATTGTATATTCTTTGATAGTCTCATATCCTGTTATATTTCAACTTTCTCTTTGAAATCAATCGAAGGTTTCATTATCATATTACCAAGCTTATTTTGTTCACAATGTTTCAGTATATTGTGTTGTTTGAATTGACATTATTTGGTATATGCAGCATATATGCAACATAAGCTTGTGTTTTTTTAATTTCAACATATGCATACAGAATTCAGATATTAGTTTACAAAATGTTATATAAATGGCAGTTTTAATCAATGAGATATCCAATTTTTCTTGGACCCTCTTTGACATTTCTTTTATACTTGGAAGAAAACATACAGAAATGTAATTGTTATCCATTTTTTATCAGCTTTTTTATTCATCACAACAAGTGAGTAATATATTAATTATTTATATATATTTTTTTAAAAAATGTTTGAATAAAGGAAAAAATTCCTTTATATTGTAAAATTAAAAAACAAACAAACAACATTCTATTTGTACTACTCTTCCATCTATTATATTTTCATACAATAATTAACATACATGTGATTCAAAACTTTTGATTTATATAATAATATAGTTTAATAAATAATAAAAAAAATAAATAACTGCTTTTCTTTTCTATAATAGATTTTGAAAACATGTATATACACATTTAAAAAAGCAATTATAAACACATTTAAAAAATAAGCACTTTTTTTCTTTGATATTCATATATAATTTTTAAAAATGCATAATTTTGGTCATTTATTTGAAAAAATATTAACAAAAAAAAATGTTAAAGTAGATGTTAAAAAAGCATGTTCATTCATTGCATACTGAAATAAAATTAATTTATAATTTTAGGTATGGTATAGAATTCATTTATTAATTTAGATATCCTATAAAAAGATAGAACTATTTCAAGTAGCAAATTAAAACAGTATTGGTCCAAGAATTCATGTTAAGTATTATATAAATATGGCTAATTATATTCAAACAAATATATTCATTTATTATTAAAAATATAGCCTTAAATTTTTACTCTTGATTCACTATTTTTTCTATATACACAATTATTAATAGCATTAAAAATCAGTCAACCAACAGTTTGAGATTGTTGACTGTTATTGATATTGGGATTGTCTAAGTGTTGAATGGCTTTTAATGATTACTTACAAACCCATTTAGCCTTGAGCATCATTACACTTAATTATTAATATTGAGATTGAATTTCGTACCCTAATGTTTTTCCTTTCCATTGACTAAATACCATAGCTGATGTTGTAGTAAAAGTGCTTTTCCCTCTCTGGAGATGTGCAATTAAAAATAGTTTTTAACTATTGCTATGTCTATATGCATACACATACTTAAAGATACTTTGATTTTACTGTAATGAATTTGAAATACAAGGGTACTAATTACAATCTAGTTTAAACTTTATACCATTACATATTTGACAGCCCAAAATAAAGCCTGATTTATCATTACATATTTGGTTGCCCAACATAAGGCTCTGATATATCCCAAATATGGCAGAAAATTGATTCTAGAGCATTTTAAAGAATATTGAATATAAAATAAAAAGGAATAACTTGATGCATGTACCAGTTATGATATATGGAGTGACCATGATATTTATATGATGAACTGTTCAAACTATTTTGTTACTTTTTATAGGAATGGAGAATCAAATTAAATAGAAACTGAAATATAAACATTATGGAAAAATATTTTTAAAATGTACTTTTTTAAAGAATAATAGTAATGGAAAATGGACTGAGTTTGAACCTGATTTTCATAAAATATATATCCTATGATTATGTGGAACCATGATAAACCTATTATGAAGTACAATGTCATAATCCATGATGAAACAAAATTCTGATAAGAATCATAAAAATATTATGTCTAGCAAATAGCATTTATAAATGAAGTTATAATATGACTAGTATATAAAAACTTATATAGGTCTTAAATAAAATGCTGTGCTTTATTTCTATTGAGGTTGTAATAGGGTGTATATATATATAATTCTCTGAAGATCACTGTTGGGAATAAAGTTTGATTTTTATTGGAAATAATTTTTAAAAGTATTTCATCATTATTGAAAATGATGAGGCTGAGGATATATGTTAAATATTGATAAATACAAAAAAGTTTGTACAACCCATACCACATATATTTTTTATACTTGTTGAAGCTACTAAGGGAGGTATATGACCCATTTTAAAGAAATTCTTTGTTAAACATTTAATTCCTGGTCATCTTCTGATATGTTACCAAATGTTTATTTCAGATGTCTCATTCCTGTTTTTTTTTTAATTATCTTTGCTGAATTTAATTTGTATTCATGAAATGTTGGGAAATTGCATTAAACAAACATATACCAACAATAATACAAAAACTTACAAGTTTTTGAGATAAGATACTGTCACTGGAAATTTACCACAATCATAGATGATGTTGAAATAGGAATATTTTAATAACCTAGAAGGGGAAAATCACATTTAAAGTATTTTATGTGAACCAATTGATTATTTTGTCTTCATAATAAAATTATAATTATTCTAGAATAGATTGCAGGATTTATAATCTACAGAAGAAAAAAAGACTGAAAAGATAATACATTCACCAGTAAAAAATTATGAACTTCACAATAAGATTTATTGATGTGATATTTAAATAATACCACAATGAAGCAAATAACGGAATTATAAATTTAATAACTGCAGATTAAATATACTTTCCACACACACACAAAAATAATATGAATTCAGATATAATGTATCTGTTATGAATAAAATAAAATCTAAAGAATACAGCTCAAATGTATCTGCTAGAATTTTGTGACCACAAATCAAATTATATGCTGGGTATAGAGTTAAAATATTTCAAATGCAAATCACATATATCTGCAAAGTATTATCTTAAAAGTGTAATATTTATATTATATGAGAAAGCAGATTCTCTTGAGAAGAAAAATCCTGATTGAAGCTAGTTTTTAAAACATAAACATACCTATATAACAAATCCAAAGTTTTTAAGGAAAATTTAAAATGATTTATAAAAAACTATTTATCATTGAATACATGAGATAATTCAGGTGATGATAATATGCAAATAGAACATGCAAGGCAAAATTTGGACAAAAAACATGAAATACTTTAATAAGTAGCGTAAAACCAAGATCTAAATTTGATTTTCTATTAAGTGAAAGAATGGATACTTATTGAATTAAAACTATCCTCTATGATGCTTATTCTCGATATATATTCAAAAAAAAAAAAACTAACAAAAATGAAAAGGCAAAGAAATCTAAAGATAATAAAAATCATCATTTAATTTTTCTTTCAAGAAGAGGGAAATGAAATATACCAATCTCATTGTGTGTAATACCACTTGATGATGTAAATTGATTTATATTATTAACTTTGAAAAATATTACATTGACATAGATATATATGTGAAAATATACAGAATAAATTATTAAATAGAGGGATCTTTTTTTCACGTGTGGTGATGTGCATCAATTGTTTGAGATAGAGTGAATATAGACTGAAAATCCTAATTCAAATCCTTCTATTTACTATAGGAAACATTCAGTATACGGAATCAATAGGTTTATTAAGAATAAATGATTGTAAACTTTTGTAAAAATACTTTATTAGATGATAGAACTATTATATTTTTTTATTTTTAATTGTAAAAAAAAAAAAAAAGAAATGAATAATTTATTTTCTTTCTTCGAGTTTAATTTTTGTTAAAAAAATTTTTTTTATAAGTTTATATATATTCATATTTAAAAAACATGCTTAGTTAGTTAAAAACATATGTATTTAAAATGTTTTTATAAATTAATCATGAAAACGTCCTTTCAATTGTATTTTTTCAAAATAATTAATTCCTAAACTTATTTAGGAAATTCCTGAAAAAAAAGGGGGAAAAAATTTGTTAATGAAAACTAACTCCATTGTTACCAATTTTCTAAGTGCATCCAATTAATAAATGTCAATGTTTTTGTTAATAAGTCATTTTTGTATTATTTCTTTTGGTTTTTGAAAATTGTTTTCTACCAATAAAAGGTTAGGGTTTTTAAAAGACTTATTATTTATTAATTGTTCAGTAGTAGTATATACTAGTATTGCAAGTAAATGTTGTCCAATAATGGAGTAGATGAGTAGGTTAACCATTATTTTTACTTGTGTTCCTATAATAACAATTCACTAAATAACCAAAAGAAATTATCTGCTATTTTTCCCTGACAAGTAATCAAGAAATGTCATTCATGGAATCATATCTCAAATATAATCACAAACAGTAGAGATAATTTATCTCAAGTACAACTACAACTTATAGCAAGAATTTACTAAGAATTCATCTCAACATAGACTAATAATTCAAGAAAAGCCCATTGAGAATTATATTTCAAGACTGAAATGCTGAAGAATTAATATCAAAAAGCTGAATGATTTAAAACTTCTGCCTTTTCTACATGCAATTGTGTAAATTCACCTACATATGTGTTTCATATAAATATGTACTTTGAGATTCAAGTATAAGTTTTGAATTCCAGAAAAAGTAAGGAAAATATATTAGAGAAATATATTTTAGATCACTAACTGATAAGGGTTTAATTAATGCTTAAATTTGCATAGAATTTAACAATGGAAAATATTTACGTATTTACGATAACAAAATTGCATTTGATAATTGCTGAGAAATGTTTACTAATTACAAATATTTCTTGATACAATAGAAATTGAAAATATTAATTTAAAACACCAATAGGAAATACAAGACTGACAAAAATCAAGAATGAAACCTGGATTGCAAGAGGCAAACCTACGTGTGCAAATTGTTATTAAGCAGGCAAAACTCTCCATGCAGTAGTGCCATTCTGTGCCAACCAGAGTAATCAATGAAATGCTAGAAGGCTTGTGCATAAAATCTCCATCTAATGCCTACTCATCCAATATCCCCAGATTAGTTTCTGGCTTGTGGCCTTTGTCAGTGAGGAGCCTTGGATCTGAGAGCACTGCACCCAGATTTTAGGATCTAGCAATCACCTTTTATCTCTACTTAGATCTTAGGATCTAATGCAAGCCTCCAGCAAACACCTTTTATCTCTACTTAACTACAAAACTATAAGAATGAAATTGAAAACAAGCCAGAAACTAGACTGGGGATATTGGAAGAGTAGGCATTAGATGGGATTTTATACACAAGCTTTCTGGCATTCATTGATTACTCTGGTTGGCACAAAGTGGCACTACAGTATGGAGATTTTTGCCTATTTAATAACAGTTATGTGCTAGCATAAGAGATGGTGATCATGTGATGTGTAAATAGTTTGAGCAGCAAAGTGAATTGTTCTCATTCCAGTGAATTTACCAAGTGAACAGTTGCTGACAGATTTAAAGTGACAGTAGATGAAAAAAGCTTAAGTAATAGTACAATGCTCTAATAAGAAGCCAACATAATCATGAGCAGCAGCTGAACAGAGCCAAAGTATTTTGGGAACAGAGACTAGGGAAAATCATCCAGAAAGCATCCACTTGTTAAGTGCATTATGGGAAGCAAATCATAACTGAACTATATATATATATATTGTATTTGTATATATCAATAACTTGTCACTATTAATTATATTTCATCATTTATTAATTTATTTGTTATTATTTTATTTATTGTTATTCGGAGTGCTTGCATTTCGAATACACAACAGTAACAAAGTTATCAAGTTAAGTCGTCAAGGATTTTGTTAACCTAATTTACAGCTCACATTATACTAAAGAATTTACATGTAAGAAAAACTTTTATTAAACTTTGAAATGTTAAATGTATAAAAACAGGTTAAAAAAACAACTCAACTATATATATATATATACAATGGTCAAATATCCAACATTAAAAAATTATTTGTCCACAATGCCATTATAGATATATACTTAATATAATAATCAATCTACATAAAATTGAAACAAACAATCTACAAAAATTAGAAGTAGCAAATGATTATGTTAAAACATGATATAAAAGAAAGGTAATTAAAATATTTTTAGAAATCAAAATATAAATAGTAGAAATAAGTATGCTAAGAATAAATATAAAGATTGCAAATGTATGTCTATTCCATATTCAAGGGAAGTGTATAAGAAGTTAGTAAGAGAGAAAGTACCAGACAATATAAGAATAGCATGGGAAAATAGCAAGTCTTTGGATAGATGGTTATGTAATACAAATAAGATAAATGGTCTTGATAATAAGGGAGGAATGGTTTATAAATTATATGTGGAAATTGTAATAAGATATAAATAAAACAGATAGGATAAATAATAAGTGATAGAGGGAAGGAACATGATAGAGCAATTAGGAGAAGAGATATTAAGTCACGACTATATATACATTATTTAGATACTGATCATAAAATGTAGTGTGAAAAGAATATTAGAGTTATAAAACATGATAAAGATTATCAAAAAAGGCCATGCTATGAAACTTTGTACATTCAAAAAAATTTGGATAGATGTGTAAATATAGTTAAAGGTCCAGCAAAATTAGGTGTAAAATGGACATTATTTGATAATTGGAAGATTTAAAAGTTATGCAAAGGGGGGAGGGGAATAGATTATTTATTTATATAGGTATATAAAAATATATGTATAGGTATTTATATAGTTAAAAAAAATTTTTTTTATGTTTATTTACTTTTATTTTGTGGCATTTATTTATATGCACAATCTTAATTATATTGTTGAAGGTAGAATAATGTCCAATAGGAGGAATAAATGTAATTGATAGGTCATGTGATGTATAAAACGTTATATCTTGAAAAGATATCAATAAGAGATGAAAGCCAAATTAACAATTAAATAATTGTAAATATAATTGGTTGTTCATTTCAATTTTATTCAGATTTATTATATTAAAACTCAACTACTACTACAACTATTACTACTACTACTACTACTACTACTACTACTACTATTTTTATTATTACATTTGAACTTTATTTTTATAATTAATTTATATATTTGCAATTTATATGTCTACTAATTTGTATTATAAGTTATATGTGCATTTTATATTTACCACATATTCAGTTATATTTTAAAAAATATTAAAATAAATTGGAATATTTTCCCAATGCATACTAAAATAAAATAATTTAGTAATTTAGATAGTAGATAAAATTCATTTATTTATTTAGATATTTTATAACAAGTTAAAGTTATTTGAACCTACAATTGAAATACATCTTGATGAACACTTTTACAAATATAATGGTTTGTATTCTAACAAATATAACTGTTAAATTCATATATATTTTATGTATTACTCCAACCTTGTTATTAGTTTCATTTTATTATTAAAAATATAGTCTTAGTTTTTTATGATTGATTCAATATTCCTTATATATATATAATCAACAAGACTATGATTGAATATCATGATCTTATATTTTTAAAACTGGGAAAATTATTGTTTCTACTAACATAATTTTGTAGTTGGTGTTGTAAAAAGTATTGATGCATTTTCAGGCTTACTTATAATTTGTCTTGACAGAAATATGAGTCGCAAATAAATGTTTCTTCTCTTTTGTCATAAATATATAATAAAGAATAGTATTTTAATCATTGCAGAATATATATGTGCATATATACTTAACGTAACTGATTTTTCTGCATTAGATTTGTTCTACAAAAGAGACTGGTCACACAGTTTATCATCATTATTTTACAATCTAATTTAAGATCAGCTTTGCAACATAACATATTTGATAGTCCAACATAAAGCATAATTCCATATGGTTACGATATACATGCAAATCAGAAGTCATCAAAATGCACATATTGTGGTAATATAGCTTTGAATAATTATGTAAACCAATATGAGAAGGTATTCCAACATTTACAATATTTTGTATTCGTTAGTTACAAATTATTGCATTAGATATAAAACAAATGATATAATAATTAGCATAATCTGTAATGTTACATTAATATGTAACTGGAGAGGTATGGTGATTAACCTTCCTGCTTAAACATCATAAAATATATAAATCATCAAGCACAACATGGGTCACTAACTTGATCATTGTTAAATCCACCATGATCATTAATTTACATAGTTTGATTATTCAAAGTATGATCTCACTGAAGGAATACTACTGAAATGACTATATTTCCCTTGCAATAATCACTTTTACTTATTTCTCAAGATTCACTGTAAAATATGTATTGACTTGTATGAACTTTATTTGCTTTGATTCCTTAAATATTTGTTTTTCCCTACTAAGTTATCCATGATCTAGCAAAATTTGAAGCTCTTTGAGAGTGTCTTTTGTATATCAGGTGATTTATAATCACAAGTCAAAAATATAATGAATAATAAGGAGCCATTTTGAGAATGAAGCAAAAGATGGATACAGTTATGAGCGAGTATTTAAAATTTTTAAAATAAAATTTCAATAAAATAACAAAATAGAAAAAAAAAAAATTTAAAGTATAAAAATAATGTTGCATATGTATATAAATAACCCTTATATTCTGTGCATATCTGCATAGATCCCTGGCTAGGTTTACTTTCCTAACTGTATATGAAAAAAAAAGAGCCAAAAAAAAAACACCTCAAAGATATATGCTCATACTGTACAAATTCTCTTAAATCACTCTTTAATTATATACAATAATTTAATGAAATATATTCCACCTGTGATAATTTATTTCATTAAGTATTAATACACTGTACATGCTTACACATACCTGCACATATATAATGTAATATAAGAGATTCGAACTCAGACTTTCACACAACCCTCAACTCTCCATGCCATCTCATATTGCTGACCCACCTGATCATACACATGTTGAAAAGATAATCACCAATATATGTATTTTATGCTAAACCAGAAATCATCAGTTGGTCCAGATTAAACCACTAAAGAAAATATAAAATCTCAAAAAAAAAAAAAAAAAGAAGATACAAAAATTAATGATAAAGAGTTCACAAATTATCTCTTCTATTATCAAATTAATTCTAGCATAGTGCAAATATTTTGATCAATTAAAATTATTGAAGATTTTATAAAAAAAAGTAATTTGAATTCTTACCAGTATTTTACTATTTAATATGATCTTTAGAATTTTTTTTAGAATCAGCATTTTATAGTTATTATGCATATTATAATTTTGAGAAATACACATTTGACATTTTTTAAAATAATCTTCTTATCAAGTTAAATCCTTCAAGTTTTAAAATTTCTTAGAAATGTTGATTTTTTTTTCACAGTAGTAATTCTATATCAGTAGGTTTGCTCAATTTTGTTATTTAAAAGTCTGATTTTCTTCATAATATCAATTCAATATTGATAATTTTGTTAGATTTTAATTTATCCACTTTATCCATTCTCTCTTGTTGGTGCACAAAGGCTTTTTTCATCATATAGGGTAGATAATAGCAGGTTCTATAATACACTTAGGCTTTATGTCCAATATTTCCACCAGAAATTACTTTCGAGATAATAAATAGTAATTAAACTAAGCTTTGGTCTTAGTATCACATTTCATAATTTTGATTACTATTCATAGTTAGCAAAAACAATTTCAGGATTCAAAACTGCAATTCACCCCCACACCACTCACCAAACACATTCATTATGTTTATTTAATCAATATGGTTGATTATCCTTTATTTCACCCCCCAAATTAATGAATTATGTAGGTGCTAAAGTTTTTGATACAACAGTTGGTTTTAGTATTTTGAAAAATAGTGTTGCCCACTAAAATTTATCTAGCAATATTTAAAAATATAAAATGGTGTAAAATATACATAAAATCAATAACATAATTTATTTTAATAAACAAGTGTCACTCATAACATATAAACCAAAGTGTTAAAGAATCCTCTAGCTATTATATACTTTTAAATTTCTTGTTTCACAATAAACTTTGTAGGGGTTACATTATTACTCTGATTTACACACA
The DNA here is from genome assembly GCA_028023455.1 of Epiperipatus broadwayi. Lineage (NCBI taxonomy): Eukaryota > Metazoa > Onychophora > Udeonychophora > Euonychophora > Peripatidae > Epiperipatus > Epiperipatus broadwayi. The sequence continues at coordinate 959,089 of JAQFVV010006342.1, forward strand.
TTGATTCTAAAGTGTCTGCAATGAAATCTTATATAAAGTTTTTGTCAAATAACTTGAAGTAATTAGTAATGGTTTTAATTATAAATTTATTAAACGCACATTGATTACATAAGTAATATTTACCAAGGCCGTAACTTCAAAAATATGCATGTAAAATGCGATAGTAGGGACCTCTACAGGTCTTTAACCACAAGCTTACTTTTACCTTGGTTAGTGTCAAAATTTTATGTCAGGATTCACCATAATGATTATCATCAATTTGTACCCACTATTTTTATTTACAATCAATTATTCACTATTATGATTTTAAAAACCTTTTTTTTTTTTTTCAAAACATGACTATTTTGTAAGATTGGTAATATCATAGAATAGTGATTTCACTAGAAATCATGTCATTTGAAAATAAAATGTCAATGTTAATGCTAAAAATGTATATTACAATACTGAATATAGCATTAAAATACGATTAATGTATTTTATGTCCCTGAATGAGGCTCAGTGTTTTCTTTTACAATATATCCAAAGTAAAGATTTTCATCGTTAACATCTATAAAAACAAAAAATACTATTTTATTCAATAAACACACTTTTATATTATGCATAACAACAAAGTGTATTAATATTAAATTTTAAAATGTGTACATTAAGTAAAATATATTCACTCAATCAATATTATGGATTAAAATTCTTATGAACATTATTCTGATATTGGCAAAAAATATGTTAATCATAATTTTAAAGTATTATACATTATAACTGTAAATTATTTTGAGAGAAAAAATGATTCTGTGCATAACACAGTTAATAATCAAAGTTATGTAATCAAAGGCTATTAATCATAAGTTTAAATTATCATTTAGTTGTTCAAATTTAACCAATCATTTCGCACTTTGTAATAATGATGTTGTTAAAAAGTATAACTTGAGTATGAGCAAAAAAAGATTTAATCATTTAAATTATTAAAATTTCAGCAGTCGACTGCATGTTATATTTCTTTCTCAAATTTTTATTTAATTTCATTGCACTTATATAAAATAAATACAATTTATGAAGCCTTATTATAAAAAAACAGTAATGTTGTTAACTATAAAAATAAAAAAGCTTTAATAATGCATCAAAAATAAATTTTAAAATATACATTATGTAAATTTTTTTTAAATTTTATAATGTACATTGTAGATTTAATTTTTGTCTTCTTGTTTTATTTTAATTTAATGAATCATGAATTAGAAATGTTTCTCTTTCTATTTAAAAATAAAATGGCGGACCATAAAAAAATGTTTTTTTTAGTTAAAGCTTCCAAAATATTTTTACATAGTGTATTTACTCATTTATTCATATTTTTAAAAATAATATGCTTAATAAAATGTGTATTCAGTAAGTAACACTTTTTTCAACTTAAGGTTTAATTTTTTAATTGAATGTTTATATATTTTGAATTTAAAGTAACAAATTAATTTTTTCCCCTATAGAAATTCATTTTTAACAGCTTGTTTTGTACAGAAAATCTCTGATTTATGATATTCTTTAGACTATCAACTATCCTCCCTAATTGGAATAAAGGTCTATATTATTTCCTCAAATTTAGTGAACATACAAACAAAATCAGATTATGATAAGAACTTTTTAAAAATACATTTCAGAAATCCAACTTGGAATTAAAATGGAACTACGATAATGTAGAACTAATTTGGCAGTATGCTATAATCACATAATATGTGATCCTTCCAATCATCCTTTCTCAATGTGTGGCCTACCAAGTTTTTATGTGTGGGCTAAAACACCCACATATTAATTTAAGATTTTAAAATCTTGAGACATATTAATTTAAGATTTTAAAATCTTGAGATGCTTGATATCTAAATATCCCAAACTTCAATTGGAAATTATAATCATGATGCATTTGTTTGTTTTACAATTTAGTAGATGTATATCAGTTTTGTTTCTTATAATTTCAAGTGTAAATAATGAAGGCAAACTTGTGACTGTTCTAAAACATTGTTTTATGACAAAGTTTAATTTAATTACTCAGAATGGCAATAATATCTTTACAATTCAGACAAAAATATCTGATAAATATAGAGTGTTTTAAGACAAGTAGAGTGCACATGCATAATTTATATTTATTTTATATTTTACATTATCTAGATTATTTTATTTGGGTTTGATTACATTTATATTTACTTCAGTTTTATTATGTTTTGTAATATTTTATGTTGTTTTTTATTTTTTCTATTAATTTTATTGTTTACATTTTTATGGTATTATTTATATAATTATGTATTTTATTTTATTTCACTATATCATGGCTCTGAAGAAGACTACAGGACAGTCAAAAAATAAGATTGTGTCTATACATATGTACAATAAAAAGTTTTTTTGATAAAAAAGTATTCAAAGTAGAGAGGATAAATTACATTTATTTAAAATAAACATGTTTTGGTGCTATTTTAGTATGTGATCTCCACCATTTTGAATTTCAAAAATGACCAAACATCATCTGACACATTTAAGTGATAAAAAAATATGCAAAAATGCAAAACATTTAGCTCAGCTCTATGTGACTAATTAAAAAAAAAGTCAAAACACAAAATATTTACAACTCGGGTTATGTGACTATAATATCAATTAAAAGCAACACATATAGAAATCTGGTCAAGCAATACTTGCAAAATAGATTTGAGATTGCATAATAAAAAAAAGCCAAAACAGAAAAGATTTAGAAATTGGGTCATATGACTATAATATCAATTAAAAGCAACACATAGATCTGAGATCGCATGATAAAAAAAATATTTTAAAAATATAAAAAGCTAACATGCATTAACACAGGTTACAAAAGAAGGCTGCATATTTTTATCCATACTATTTTATCACTTAGATGTGTCAGACAACGTTTTTGAAATTCAAAATGGTGGAGATCACATACTAAAATGGCACCCATGTTTTAGAATCTTGTGTAATTTGTCATAAAAGTTTTATATCAAAAAATATAATGATATTCATAATCCTACTATGAAACACAAATTATTTAAAGATCATGGGTTTTGAATAAGATGAGAATATGAACAGTAATTACAGCAACATTCTTTTACACACCTCAGTATGATAGTTAAGCAGATGAAAAGTTCTGGAACAGGTTTTTTTCTTTACAGCAAAAAATTATTTTATTTTATAATGAAACATTAAAGTTTAGAGAAATTTGAAAATGATGGGTGATGGTTAGTCTTTCTGTGTGACATCACAGAAAAACATATGAGTTTAATCATGTCTTATAGGCTAAAAATAAAATTATTTCACATTATGGAGAATAAAGTATATGCTTTTGAGCAATTTAAAAGAAAATTTCAGGATTTAACAAATTTAAAAAGTTGTCTATTGCTTGTAAAAAAATTACTAACACCTAAAAATAGCAATTACTATACAACTAGCTGCATTAGAATATAAATATGCAGACTATTTCACAAATTCATTGAGCTCAAAATAATACGAATCTGAAGACAATTTTTAAAGACAAAAGAGAAGAAAAGGAATAAGCTAAATTTTGCAAATTAGTGCCTGAATAATACGTCTATAGAAAAGTACTATTCAGTGATACTATTGAAAATGGTCAATTAGGAAGAAATGGATCATGAGAATCTACTTTCACTATCATTTAATATCCATTTACTTCTTTAAATATTATATTTTTAATTAATATAAAAAATAATTATATAGTTAATTACATGAAGTCGTGTATTTAATTAATCCCAATAACAGATTGGGCAGCAATAAATCCACTCAATTAACCCTAACGGGAGATTGTTTTTTTACCATTACTATGCCAAGAACTCTTGGAATCTTTAGCTTACCTTCACACTAAACTACATAGGACATACTTTAAATTTTTAAATGGAGATAAAGATGTCTCTACTTTTGTGCTGACTTAAAATTCACTTCTTGGTCTTGATTCATGTATAGAAATGTTAAATATTTGTAAATTTAGCTCTGTAGTAGATTTGCATCAATTGTGATAATTTCAACTTAACTTATACTATAATCTGACTTATTTGCATCAACATATCTTTGTGAATCATCCTATTCTAAATTGAAATATATAAAAAACAGATACAGAAAATGGTCACTGATTCTTGACCTTAACGATGTTGTAAGGATAGCATATAGCAATTGTAAAACTGATTTACCTAAAATATGCAAAACATTTGTCTCAACATCAAAAATCACACCAATTTTTAAATAAACACTGGGCCATATTTAGGTTTATTTTTTATATTATTATATTATGAAATTTAGTGTACTATGTTACAGCGCAATTGCAACCTGCATAATATAGCTAACATATGTATGCGGTCCAAGGGGGAAAAAATTGAGTATGGTTGCTTTAGATGCCAACCTTGTTCCAGAAGGAAAGGAAACCCTCCAAAAATTTAATATGATAATAAATTTTCAAAATTATTGTGAATTCTATTATAAGTGAGAACATTACAATTTCTTATATCTTTTTCTTTACTTTTTTGCATTTCTTTTTATATATTCATATATTAAATTTTTTTTATCATCTCCTTATATACACTTTAATGCAATCTTTATATATATATATTTCCCTATTTATTTTGCTCACAGTTTCAACTGTTCTGCAGTCTTCATCAGAGCACTCTATAAATTTCACCCTCTCTCTCTCTCTCTCTCTCTCTCTCTCTCTCTCTCTCTCTCTACAACTGTAACTGAATTTTTCTTATTCAAATTGTTCAACTTTAATATTAATTTCCATCTTTCATTTATAATTCTTGATGTTTCATATACTTCCATTTCTTTTCATATATTCTATAAACATCTTTATATTGGTTATATTTTCCAACTCCATATATCCAAATATTGCTCTTTAATTTTCTTAATCCATCATGTCTTTTCGTCTTCCTAGAAGTTTATTATTCTTATATCTTCTCCTTTACTTTTTTTTCCATTTCACTTCATTTATTCATATATATATATTGAAATTTTTTTATCATCTCATATACATTGTAATACAATCTTTTATATAGATATTTCCTTCTTTATTTTACTTACAGTCTTCATCAGAGAGAAGTGAAATTTATCGAGTGCTCTGATGAAGATTGCAGGACAGTCAAAACTATAAGGAAAAATGAAGAAGGGAATATATAAAAAAAAAGATTGCATTAAAGAGTATATGAGAAGATGATAAGAAAATTTTAACATTACAATTTAGTAGTTCTTGAATCTTAAAGTGTTTTAAGTTTATCCCTAATTATAGGAATTTTGATCACAACTTGTCACTACAAATAAGAAATCGTGATCATGAGATGTTTAGTGGTTTAACTTGTCACTTTCTTAGCACAATTTATTCTCACATCTCATTATTTAAAAAAAATAAAATAAGCAAACTTTTAAAAGTCAAGAAAAGATTTAGGAAATGAAAATAATTTAGAAATTCAATTTATAAAGACTATAAAAAAAAAAAATCCAAGTGATATTTACTCAAAAATTAAAAAGAAAATTCATTAAACATATGCCCATAAATAGATCACTGGAAAATAATTTAAAGCATAATTGTGTAAAAGTTGAAAAAAATAGGGGAGGGGTTGATAGCAATCACAAAAATAAAATTGATATAAATATTTGAAGAATAACGCAAAAGAAAAAAATTATGAAAGATAGATTGCTTGTAAACTTTTTCCAGATATTGTAGAAATGTTTAAATCATGTAAATATTTTAATTACTACCCAATCAACAACAACAACAAATTCTTTTAATTTTTAAAACAAAGAGATAAAAAAAAATTTGTTGGTTAAAGAGTTTCATATAATATTTTATAAAACTAGCAAATGTCTGCAGTTGTTTTTTTGTTTTCTGCTTTGCAGTAAATTGGTTAAATACAACATTTTATTCATCTTTGTTCTTTTATTAATATTAAACCCTATCTAATATAATTAATTTTAAACTATTTTTTTAGTTGTAGTTCTGGTTGTGTTCATTCAGTGGAAATGATTTCTTTCAATAAATAGACTATTATGATTGCAGTTATTTAGAGACTAACATGTTTTATCCCAGTTTGAAAATAAAAGAATTAATCTCACTGCTATATTACTTTTTATCACTTAACCAGTCTGTAATCAACACAATTAAACTTTGATTATAAAAATCGTAAATGAATTAATAAGTGTAAAAAGAATTCAAGTCTTAGTGAAAGACAAATAGATTGTCAAAGATTCAAAGTAAAACTTAGTATCAAAAATGTAATAATAAAATATGAGAATTGGACTCAAGTCAATTATCACAAAAAGGAAATATGGCAGTTCTTCTTGGAGATAGAAGCAACAAAGAGAAAAAAAGAACCCTGGGAATATAGTACTTACCTCCCCTCAATAATAACAAAGATCATATAATCATTTTTACTTTTACAATTTGGCATTAATAGTCATCTAAACAAACCCAGAATACACATAACTAAAAATAATTAAATTAACCTCTAGCTAAGAGTAATTACATTAATGTGCAAGTTATGTAAAATACTTTCCAATATCCAAATATGTCATGTAATACTTTTTTTATTAGTTACGATAAATAAATTATCATCTCATTTTCCTCAAATTGTTTCAAATATGATAAAATATTTTATATTATACTTTCAGTTTGTCATCAAATAAAAGAAAACTTTCATGTTTCTCTAAAAAGACACTGTCTTGTATTGATAACATTACCTATTGCAGAATTAGCCTTGAAAATGTCATGCAAAAATTGATCTAATAGTTAATTGGGTTTTTTTTTCTGCACTAGGGTTCGATCAAGAATCTTCTGTTTGTGTGCGTGCTGTTTAACTATTAGATCAATTGCACACTAATAGTATTTTCCTAATCACATTTAACAGATAGCAAACGATAATATTAATAGCTGAGGTAATTTAATAATAATAATATAAGTATATTTGTTGAAAAGTTTTTGATTATTTAATACGAAAAAAAAAAGGAGCTTTGTATACTACAAGTTCATTACTTTAAATTTTACTTACACGCCATTAGACGTATTGTCGCATTAAACATTATTTATAACAATTATGTGATATTTAATCTATTATTATTGTTTTATACAAACCTATATATTCTTCATTTTCTGAATGAGCAGAGTTTAAAATTTTCAAAACGTATCCATCTTTACAGTATTCCTTTACCGCATAAGAATTATTGCGCATCGATTCAGGATCAACGAAGACATGAAAATTTTTATCTGCGTAACTGGATAATTCAGTGCACTTTAAAACTCTAAATCCGTATAAGCGATCAACAAGTTGTCTAACTTCATTTTCTAATATACATGGAGCTACATAAAATCGAAATTCGTCCATAGTGTTTAGACTTTTACAATGATTTTTTTTAGGTTTTAACTTTTTCCTCTTAAATGTAAACTGCTCAACGTAAAAAAATATTGTTTACTTATTACACAATATGACGATTTCCGACTGAGCAAAACTAATAATTCTCAAATACTTTTCTCTTATTTATAAAAAACGGAGATGTCGGAGTTATTTCAGAATAGACTATTTACGAGGGGTAATTTTCTAGTTTCTAAATCGTAGTGTATGAAAATAATATTAATAGCTTTGTTAGAATACTTGTGGATTATAATAATTAATTATTTCAAATTTCTGCCGAACTGCTTTCCATATTATTATTTTTTTGTCAAGTAATAATTTAAATTCCTGTTTATTTAATCTAACATCCTTCTAAGTCAAACCTTCTGTAAGATTAGAAGAGCGAGAATGATAAACGTATTCTGAATTCAGAGCTTGACATTGACGTGCGTGAAAATTTAGTATTTGTAAGTTAATTCAAAACAAACGCGGATCATGCTCTAATAAGCTACAGGAGGCTTCAGTAATAATTTTTTACTTAATGATAGAGCTTTCTAACGCTCAATAAGAGAAATTAGTAAAAACCGGATATTTCAGGAATAAAAAAGAATGACGTAATGAAAACAATTTGCAATAAATTAAAAAAGCTAATATTTTATTACTCGGGAGTCCAAAAGAAGTTCAAGCACCGGAAGTGATAGTGATAGAGCCGCGATCCGTGGACTTAAATTCCAGAGTCTATGCTCTATTAGCGCACTAAACTACGCAGAACTATAAGTGATTAAATTTGAATAGATTACGTTTTATTATTGTATGATAATCAAGCTAATTTATTTCTCACCAAATTTTGAATATGTGCATGTCTAATTTATACATATGCACTTCCACACTTGGCTTCTAATTATGTTTTCTATATAAAAGCAGACCGAGTGATAAGACTTATTCATCATCGTCGGTAGTTTGTTATCACTTGCTACTTTTTCAACACAATTTATTTTGCTATCTGCTTAAAAAAATTAGAAAATATGCATTTGTGGCAGAGTTTCTAGTAACTTGTTTAATTAATGATTTAATAGTAAGAAAATAATATAAATATGCTAGAGCTTAAAAGAAAATGTATCTGTCTAGCATGTCTAATTAATTTGGGGTTCTGAAGTTGAATTTTTTTCAGAAAACAACAATACCCTATAGTGATCAATAAATCAATCTTTAGATCCTCGTAACCAGAGAATAAAAATCTTAGGTTAATCTGAATTGATCAGATGAGAGTCATATGATATACATTTATTACTAGTAGAGATACTTCTATTGATTCTAATACATTGTTATCTTTAACATTTACAAAGAACATAAAATCATTTCATATTATAAAGCTATATTTTGATTATATTTGGTTAGGAAGAGAAATAACATTAATCCATCATTGACATTAAATAACTGAACTCTATTATGCCGTATGTGTGTTAACCCCACATACACACACTAAAAGTCTGCAAAGTTATTTAAAACTTCAAATGTAAAATGGTTTACTCAAAACACATAAGAGAGTTGGACAGTTTGGTATACACTGCTAATTATACTGAAAGTTTGATGATTAAATAGGGATTATTTTTTCTACAATTATTTTATGGAGTCTTAGATCAGATCGACAGACAATGATATAATCTGTTCTAAAAAGTCACCAAAAATATATTAATAATTTTTATTAATCTTAAGTTGGACTAGAGATTATCCATTTTAATGAATAATATTTCTATAGTTGAATATTCATTATGCTCCTCTCACAGCAAGGTGGTGACTGTTTTCTATCTGCTTTTGACATTTTGTGGAGGAGGTAATCATAAACATATTGTCAAGACATGTTTAAAAAATATATGACCGTCAAGATGCACATTTCATGCTAAACGAGAACTCATCAGTTGGCCAAGATCATATTCTTTTGTACATATCTTTGTCATTGTTCAGTATATATATATAGATAATTATTATAGTTTACCGGATAAGTGTCACACTTACTGCCTTCACAACTTTTACATAGACTACTTTATGAAAGTATACTAATAATTTTTATTAATCATAAATTAGATAAGAGATTATCCATTTAATGAATAATATTTCTGTAGTTTAATATTCATTATACCACTCTCATGTAAGCTAAGGAATGGGTTCTATCCTCTTTTAATATATATATATACTGAACAATGACAAAAATATGTGTAAGAGAATATGGTCTGGGCCAATTGTTGAGTGCTGGTTCAACACAAAAGGTGCTTCTTGGGAATCAAATGTCTTTTTCACATGTCTTTGTTTATGATTACATTCCTCCACAATGTGTTAAAAATGATAAAAACCAGTCCCTACCTTGCATGAAAGTGGTGTAGTAAATATTAATCTACAGAAATGTTATTCACTTCATAGGAAGTTTTATTTAAGTCATGCAGAGTTACTTCTTTATTTATAGATGTGATTGCATTCATAGGGTGTAAGATAAAGCAGTACTCAAATAGTTTACTGCATGGAATAATACATTAGACTTCATTGGCAATCAATTTCTGACTGGTAAGAATTTGATCTTTTCCCCATTCTCTGTGTAAGAATAGCTAGATAACTATTTACTTACCAATATTAGACAATTAGTTGTGATGGCTATGGATACACTCCCTAAAAGAAAAATTCCAAACCTAATTATAGCCTTAAAAAAATCTCAGTTTTGTCTAAATAGAATTTAAATCCAAGTCATAATTATGACAAGAGAATGCATCCCTAAGAAAAAATGCATATATATAATGAAATTGTTAGATTGGAGGTCGAACTTCGATAATGCGCTATTACTTTAAATATTATAAATCTCCACACACTCACACATCAGTAAGAGTTTAAAAAACTTAAGTAAATCACTTAAGTTTAGAGTGCATTTCTATAAATACACCAACTTTCACTGACCATGCTAAGTCAGGGCTTGAGTCTATTGTGTACCTGATGTTATAATCAAATTTTGAATTGTACAACTCTATTTAACCTATCACAGGATAAAAACAATGTTTCATTTTTAACTACTGACGATCAGACAAACACGACTTATAAATGTAAATCTATTATTATAAAGCATTGAAAATCTTGAAATTGTTAAATCAGAAGTCGAAATTTGATAATGTCCTGTTACTTTAAATATTATAAATCTCCATGCACTCACATATCAGTAAGAGTTTAAAAAACTTAAGTGAATTATAACATCAGGCACACAATAGATTCAATCCCTGATTTAGAATGGTTAGTGAAAGTTGATGTATTTATAGAAATGCACTCTAAAATGAAGTGATTCAATTAAATTTTTTAAACGTTTACTGACATGTGAGTGCATGGAGATTTATAATATTTAAAGTAATAGGCATTATCGGAGTTCGACTTCCCGATCTAACAATTTCAAGATTTTCAGCGTTTTATAATAATAGATTTACATATAGATAATGAATAAATTAATATATTTATGAGCTAATAATGTTTGATTTCATTTTCTTTACACTATCAAACAATTTATGATTAAAATATTGTCTTCCACTCCTTAATTTTTTATCTGCTGTTATTTTTTTGAATTACGGTTAACTATTTGATTATTATATATATATGTATGTAGAGAGAGAGAGAGAGAGAGAGAGAGAGAGAGAGAGAGAGAGAGAGAGAGAGAGAGAGAGAGAGAGAGAGAGAGAGAGAGAGAGAGAGAGAGAGAGAGAGAGAGAGAGAGAGAGAGAGAGAGAGAGAGAGAGAGAGAGAGAGAGAGAGAGAGAGAGAGAGAGAGAGAGAGAGAGAGAGAGAGAGAGAGAGAGAGAGAGAGAGAGAGAGAGAGAGAGAGAGAGAGAGAGAGAGAGAGAGAGAGAGAGAGAGAGAGAGAGAGAGAGAGAGAGAGAGAGAGAGAGAGAGAGAGAGAGAGAGAGAGAGAGAGAGAGAGAGAGAGAGAGAGAGAGAGAGAGAGAGAGAGAGAGAGAGAGAGAGAGAGAGAGAGAGAGAGAGAGAGAGAGAGAGAGAGAGAGAGAGAGAGAGAGAGAGAGAGAGAGAGAGAGAGAGAGAGAGAGAGAGAGAGAGAGAGAGAGAGAGAGAGAGAGAGAGAGAGAGAGAGAGAGAGAGAGAGAGAGAGAGAGAGAGAGAGAGAGAGAGAGAGAGAGAGAGAGAGAGAGAGAGAGAGAGAGAGAGAGAGAGAGAGAGATATATATGTAGAGAGAGAGAGAGAGAGAGAGTAAATGAAAAAGAAGATTGATAGAGGAAATTAGAGATAGAAAGAGAAACTAGGTTGAAGATATATTAAGAAGAAATAATAGTTTAATAAAAGATGTTTTGGAGTGAATGATAAGTGGAAACAAGAAGAACAGAAAAGATTGCCCTTGCTTGATGATATAAAAGATGGAAGAGATATGTGGATTTGAAGAACTGGGAAATGAAAAGAATGGATTGGGGAAATGGATGAATTTGTGATCTGACTTCTCTCTGGACCTGTCCATAAGACAATATTATTGATTGACTGCTATATATAAACTAGTTGTAATCATTTTTTTTCTCTCTAAAATTTTTTTATTTTATTAAAAATAAATTTTACCCCCCGCCCCATTATAAATTCTTTATGATCATTGTCATAAATTTCATATCTTTGGCTTGTTTATGTTTTTGACTTTATTTATTTTAAATTTATATATTTTATTTTGGTTATCTATTCTTTTCCACTTTAACACGATTCTGCGCATACATTAGCAAATTTATTTATACCAAAGTGGCCAAACAATAATATATATATATCAGAATTGGAAGTAGTTTGCTATATTTTCTTATCTTTTTATAAAAATATTTTACTTTTTTCTTATCTGCTTCATTTTATAATTTTTAGAATTCAAATTTACTTTTTGATTATATTTATCAACATTTGTTTTATTAAAATCTATACTTTCTCACATCACCGGGAAAAACAAATATGTGTATAATTATATATAATACTCAAAGATAGAGAGATGCATGTTGGGAGTAACAAGAAGAGATCGAAAACGCAACATATGGGTAAGAGAACAAACAGGTATTACTGACTTCATTGAAAAAATTAAAAGACAAGTGGAATTGGGCTGGACATATTGCTGGAAGAGATGATAATAGATGGACAATTGAAATTTTAAACTGGATTCCAAGAGATTGTAAAAGACCTAGAAAGAGACCATATGTGAGATGGATGGATGAAATAAAGTGTGCAGGGATGATGTGGAGAAGAGAAGCTAAAGATCGGAAAAGATGGATTGAACTTGGAGAGACCTTCATCCTGCAGTGGATTGATAATGGTTGATGATGATGATGATGACATAATACTGTATAATATTTAATTTTTGTAGTATTCATGATAGGGAGTCACAGACACACAAGTTGTCGATAAAACAAAAAAACATTTTTTTTAACTGCTTGATAATATTAGTTGGAAAGTTTTTATGTCGTAGAAAATAATCGATAAAATATTTTTGGAGGTCATCATCATTACCATTTTCAAATATTATCAATCCAGAATGACGGTCTCCCTAAACTTAAGCAATTTCTCTGATCCCCAGTCCTTTTTTTTTTCACATTTCCAGCAAACTTCCTTATTCCATTTGTCCACCTCACATATTGTCTGTTTTTAGGTTTTTTTTCAACCGGCTATCTATTATCATCTCATATGTTCATTCGAGCTTCATTAAAAGTCAATAATATCAGGGATATTTGTTTGATCTTCCACCTACATATTTCATCTTTGATCCCTTTTTGTTGTTCCTATCATGCATATTTCCATACTTTGTTAAATGACTGAAAATTCGGTATTGCTTTTCTGTTATGTGTCCAAATCTCAGATCCATAAGTAAGAATTGTTAACCATATATTGAAAACAATCCATTTTAATACATAGGCATATTTCCTTTTAATATAAGTTTTTCCTACCAAAAGTATTTTATCCAAATTTAATTTTAATATTAATGTTTTCATCTGTATTAATAATCTGACCATGGTATTTGTAGTTGTTAGCTTCTTTTAATTCATAATAATCAATCTTTACCTTTTTCTTCTGAGAAAATCCATTGGGCATTAATCTCGTTAGCATTTTAGTCCTACTTTTTTTGTTTTTATCTGATATTTGTTGCAACATTTTCTGAAACTCTGTAATAATCTCCATGTACATTTTCTCTCTTACCTTCCCATTTTAATTCACAAAATATTTATTGTAAAACTGCTGTAAAAAAAAAGATATGGAATCATTGTTTATCTTATTACTATACTGTTATTGCTGATGCATTATAATAAACATTCTTCAGAATATGATAATATCCTGAAATCCATATCTTAATAATTCAAAGATTTATTCTCATGGGAAATGCTTATAGAATTAAATGCCTTTTCATAATCCACAAATCCAAACCATAATGGCAATTAATATTCATTGAACCTTTCTGTAACTTATCTGGAGACATGAATTTGATCTATTATGTTAAACCCACTTTTAAATACAACTTGCTTTTTTGTTGGTTAGAATCCAAAGTTTGCTGAAGGTGTTTTTGGGGAATATTTTGTGTAGAAATTATAAAAAATTTATAGATCTGTAATTTTTAATATCTTCTTAATTTTCTTAAATATGAACATTACTGCTATATTACTCCAATCATCTAGTTCATCTTTATCATTTAAACATTTGACATATAATTTTGTCAACAATTTCTCCATATCTTGACTTACTTGTTTTAAAATATCCACAATAATTCTATTATTTTGGGGGCTTTCCTCTTCTTCATAGATTTAATTGCATAGTAGTAACTATAAAAGATACTTTTTCTTGTTTTATATTGCTATATAATTCTTTAAAAAACTCTTCCATCCATTTCATGATTTCATCTCTCTGATGCTGTTTTATAATTTTGATATTTTTATTCTCATCTATAGCTTTATTTGCGAATTCACAATTATATTTTCTTATACCATTAATAACTACTTTTCATATCATTTTACAAAATTTCTAGATATTCAATTTTTCTTGATAGATTATTTTTAAAACTTCTCATATTCATTCTTTTCTTTATACCTTGTTTAGTCTCAATAGACAATTCATTGGTCACAATGACACTCTTTTGGGACAACTGTCTTTCTTGCTGTTTTTAATAGAGTATCTATTGTCTTCTTACTGATTTCAGTCAAATCTGAATTATCTTCAAAGTCTGTTAATATTTTAAAAACAATTTGCAAGTTTCTGATTTAAATTTGTTAAGTATTTTTGAAGATTACGAATATTCACACGGTTAATAATGGCTTTCTTAATAGTTGTCCTCTCTCGTTTTACATTAATGCATATCTTCCTTTTCACTAATCAATGACCATTTCCTGCATTGAATCTATTTACAATATTGAATTAGGTATTTTTTGTTGGCCAAAATATAACCCAATTCTGCTACATGTTCATTTGATGCTTTTATCTCCATTTCCTTTCAATATTTTTCTCAAATAAAAAATTCATAATATATTGAAGCAGTCAGATCTAAGTTTGATCCTAGCTTCATGATATCTCACCTGCAGCTCACTTCAAACCCTAGTACTAACCGTGAATTACGAAATGCAATTGGGGCTTTATACATTCACTATATGCTAGTTTCAATAAAAAATAATATTATATAAGTATATATTAAAACCAACTACTTTAATATTTAAACTAATCAATATCATTAATAAATTCATGATAAAATTATTCATGAAAACATATATATTATAACTGCATGGATTGTGCATATGTATTTATAAATAATTAAATATATATATTCATTATAAAGTTTCATTGCATCGGAATGTTTTATTTTACTTATACCAATTTGTTCAAATTTCTCTGAATAAAAGCTACATTTTTTTGATAAGCTTTCAGATTGCCCGCTCCCAAAGACAATGGGGAAAGTTTTATTAATTAGCAAAAAGATAATAATTTAAAATGTAAGGACGGTTCCTAATTAAAATCGTTTTTCTGATTTACAAATTCATTTTCTAATTAGAAAATGAATTCAAAGTTAATGAGTTTGAAAGCCTTATTGAAGGAATGTATCTAAAATCAATTAACAAAAATTTATAACTTTGATAAGGTAAGAAGCTTTAGCCTGAAGGCATCAAAAGTTGGTATAGGCAGGAAACCAGAGAACAGGTAGAAATATCTCGGAAAAGGTTTTGAGAGGGGGAAGCCATATTTGTTTAAGAGAACTTGCTACTAGAAGCTACATGCATTTTAAATCTTTATAGTGTGTCCATCATGGTGAGGGGCTAACTTTAGGAATCTGATTGCTGGCCCGACGTCCCCAAAAGATCTTCAATGTAGCTGCAAAACTAAACTTTTTCCACACCAATCGTGCTGCCAAAACCTGAAAGAATCAGTCCAAATGCTATTCGTATAAATGAAAATGCACGCCTATTTTAACCCAATTGGACTCTGCCATGTATACTAAGGAACCAACCAGGAAGAAATGGTAATATCTTTCTTTAAATGAACCGCAACTTTCTGGTCAGTTTCCTAACATTATTTTACACCACCTTTTAAAATTAATTACTGTTAAATTTCCTTCTTGCTTTATAATGCTTTTATTTGTATAAGTAATTCTCTATCTCTAGTCTTTAAATTTAATATTTGTTAACTTTCCCTTCTTATGATGGCGGTTTGTTTCACTAACTGTATTATATATTTGTTGAATGATTATCAATATCATTTATTTTTGATTATATGCCAATAAAACTTCAACTCGATAATAATCTCTTTCGTTAAAATTCCCGCATAAAAATAATATAATATTAAGTTATAGTATTTCTTGTCCATTAGAACTAATTTAATACAGTTCTATTAATTATCGAGTTGAAGGATTTATTAAATGTTTGTTATTTTACCAATGGCTGATAATAATTATTAGCCTATTTTCTAACCTATGCTCCCAGCTATTTTATTGAATTAACAAATACTTATTTATTCATATTAATAATGTTAAATGTTTTGCAAAAAGGTCGATAAAGAAATTAATGTCAATATATTCTTATTTAAACTTTATACTTTATAATAATATTCAGGGAGCACATGATATTTAGGGTATAATTAGCATAATTTTATAATTGTGTTAAGTACTTTTAGTTAAAGCTCATTTGACCTTAATTCAACATGATCAGGTCATTACGTAGAGCATTCCTTATATAAATTGGGTTTTATTATTTAAACATGATGATTATTAAGTCATCATTTCCCGAACATTGCTAACGCAAGCCATCTCCTGCCTCATAGGCTTGTCCTTTGTGATATTATTGTTACTTTAATTACCTAGGAAGAAACCACTTCCTCACTTGCTCGTTTATATTGGAACACCAAAGGTTCATGGTTATGACCCAGCCTGGCTTTCCCTGTGTTTCACAGATCCTTCATAGGGTATAAAAGACTTGCCAAACACAAGCTGCCCTCCTATTTTCTCAAATCACCAACAAGCCATTATTTTTGTATTCATTCTTAATGCTCATAAATCATCAGCACCGTTATTTCTCAGTTCAAATAAATCCCCGCTCTCATCCTCGTAAATCATAATGAATTGATTTCATTAAAGTCAAACAATCTCATATTCATTTATCATTAAATAAGTTCTTTAGTACTCAGTAAAGTTATGCCGTAATAGTTATCATGCTTTTTGTGAATTGATTTACGAATGTGAAAATGAATCTCACATTCTTTTCTTTGAAAATTAGAATAATAATTTCTGTCCATGCCAAATACCTTTTATTGATCTTTATTTACTTGTCAGGGCATAGACACGTATAATCCTCCTATAACAGGGGTCCCCAACCCTATGCCCGTGGGCACCATAGTTCCCGCAGACCATTTTACATGTGCCCGCCGCTATCCAAATACGATAAAAAATTATTTATCTGATACAAATAAATTTAATTTTTAAAATTTCTTATAAATTATTGTATTATATTGTAATCAAATTGTAGGGCATACTATACTTTTACAGCGTAAAAAAAAAAAAACATTAATTATATGTTAAAATTTTATTTTTGAAATAAATATTTTTTTGTACATTATGTGTATTATTAACAATATCCAACTATAAATTTACATTGAAAAAATAAATGGTGCCCGCCACCAGACCGGTATTAAAGAATGTGCTCTTAAGTGCAAAAAGGTTGGGGACCCCTGTCCTATAATATTGCGTAATAGTTATTGGCATATGATAATGACTGCCATTCTTATTGTAAATTCTGTTTTAAAGACTAGAGGTAATATATATAATATTAATCACCAATAAGTTGAAGAAAATATTTATTCTTATTAAACATTTTATAACACATTTGGTTTTTTAACTTTCTTTATTATTCAATAATTATTTTAATATTAATGCTCGCTGTCTGTATTGGCAACCCGAACATACATATATGAATTGATTTATACATATCCTTAGTTATTTTATTATAGGTTAGTAGAGTCAGATCAGGGGTCTCAAATCATCATCATCCATTGAGCTAGTTTCTTGGCGCATAGTCATGTATATTGACATATGTCATCCATTGATTGATCTGAGCTTGTGAGTGGGTTTGAATTCAGTTTGGTCTGGGGTTGAATCCCTTTGGTTTGACCGAGTTTGAATCTGACTTTGTGGATGGGTCGTGTTGTTGGGTGATGTCTTTCGACCGGTACAATGGTTATGTTTTTGGCTGCCCAATTGTTGAGGCTTCGATTTAATAAATCCCACACCCTGTAGACAGTGTTTATGTTTTTGGACACTCAATCATTGGGACCTTCGATGTATTAAATCCCACACCTTGTAGATAGTAGTTATGATTTTTAGCCGCCCAGTCATTGAGACCTCGATAAATTAAATTCCACATCCTGTAGAGAGTAATTATGTTTTTTTAGAGTGTTATATATATTTTTTAAAAAAAGTTATGCGATTTATAATGCTAAACCGAAATGATTTTAATGTGTTAAAATGTCAATTTTTATTTTTTTTCTTATACTTAAATGTTTTCAAGATTACTTAAATGTTCGTTCATTAATAGATTTGTTAGTTAAATACCGTAACAATATCGTTAGTCAAAATGTAATAAGATGGTTAATGTATAAATTAAGTATATGTGTATTTTATACTATATCAGTATATATATTATAGGTTTGTTTAATACGCATTCGTGACAGTAAGCAGGGAATAAAAGTGAAGGGTTAGAAAAGCAGTAAGAATAGATTGAAGCATGGAGTAGAATAAATGAAATATTTTTGTTGTCAAAATTAGTGTATATTTCAATTTTATATTTAAAAATATCTAATATCGATATCACGTTAAAAGTTTTAATTTCAAAGTATTGCTTGCTAGCAGATATTTTAAATGTTCGTTTCTTAGTATTAGTAGCCTCAAAGCAGGCGAAGACCTTTAAACTGGGAATTGTATGTCAAGCAGTCCGATGTAGTGGACATTACGCTTCAATGACAATGATTTCTAGAGTAACCTCAAAGCAGGTGAAGACCCTTTGTGTAACACCAAGCAGCCAGACGCAGTTGGCAAAATGCTTCAATGGTTTACACGCTCTTATGCTAGCAAGAATAAAAATTGATATCGATGAAAAAGTTATTGTAAAATATTAATTTTGACATTTTTTTTGTAAAAGCCTCATGCTTATTAAAAATGAAATAGTTAAACTCCTATATTCAAACTTAGGTCAGTAACGCATTGTCAGTTTATAGTCAATAGTAATTATTCGTGAATTAAATTGTTCTATCCTAAATTATGTCAATCATATATGTTTTGGGTGGTCAATGGGTTATTTTACATATCCTATTGATCTCATTTTGCTGGCTGGCATCCATATAAATAAATTTGTCAGCTATAATTGAAAAAAACAAAAAAAAAAAAAATCAGATTGATCTTTGGAGAGAAAGTGTTGCCAATTAAGTCTCAGTTAGTGAAAAAATCAACAAATAAAATTGCCAACAAAGCAAGTAGAAGTATAGGAGAAAAAAATAAACATAGCCACTATACAAAGCAATTATAGATTGCAAAATCATATTGTTATGAAAAATTTTCACTGTTCTATTGAGAAATAGAAAATAAAATACTAAATCTAAACACATGTACCAACTGGATGATCTATCAGAATATAAGCACATTTTGATACTTTTCTAGATATAAATGTTTTAGAAGTCTGCCTAATGAAAAGTCTATTTTGAATTTGCCAGATCAGTGTTACTCTTAAATGAATGTCTTTTCTCAGTTATAGACGTAATTAATCAACAACAAATCCTTATTTTCACTATTATGTAAATAGAAGTGGAAATTTTATGAAAGTAAGAGAAAGTTAAAATAATAAAATTTGCCACAGAAAATGGATGTTTTGTATTAAATAATCTGCAATGTGATTTACATTTTTTAAAAAAGTACTCTATGGAGACAACTGTTTAAGGAAAGAGAGAAATCCCACTCATCTGACATCGAATAGAACACTCCCATGAAATCCAATCTTGGTATGTGTATGCAGAGAAGAAAATAGATATTTTTTTACTTAGCACAACCAAGAAAATTTGTTAAAACCGTATGATATGAGGGTTTTTTTTTGAGCTTAGAAAAACTTGAAAGTCAAAGGTATCTGGGAGGATAAATATTTTTGGGCTGTAGTTTTAATTAAGTAAATATATATATTGTAAATATTTATGTATTTTTACTATAATGGGACGGCCTATTTGATAGCCCTAGTTGAGGCACCAAATATAACGAAATGGCATTTAATCATCCCAGTTGATATACCAAATGTAACAGAATCGATTATACTTAATGCTTGGAAATCATTAACTTAATGCTTCATAGTTAGGTTCATCAAATATAACAGAATGGATTATATTTAAGGTCTAAGTTGGTCTTGTTAAATATAAGGAGATGATTAAATTTCCTAGAAAGAGGATATGTATTTCACTATAATCGGACTTTGGGTCTTCAGGTAGAATGCTAGAAATGAATCGATGAAATATTAAGTCCATGATTATATCTATTTTTATTATGCTAGCTCAATAATCTTTAAATAAGTTTTAATATAATTTAGACTAGTTCATCCATCTCTCATCCCTCTTTCAATCACCATTATGCCACGATATTCAAACTCATGGAGAATTTGCAATTAGCTCTTTTCAGGGATAATTTCAAAACAAGTTATTATTTAATATGCCTTTATATAAGCATTAACTAACAATTGATATTCATATGATATTTATAATACTAGCATATATATAATATAATTCAATAATGATTAGACAAAGAGATCAAGTTAATAAATCAATATTTAATAAACAATAAAAAATATAATATAATAGATAATAAAATATTAATAAATAAATATGGATGAATTTTACCATTTTAAAAATATTAATAAATAATATTCTTATTTAATACCCTATGATAAAATTCAATACTATAATAAACTTTCAAAAATTAAATAAAATAGTTTAAATTAACAGATACATAAAAACAATATCTGGATTCAAAAATTAATAATTTATGTAACTTATTAATTTATTTACCATTCTTATTTATATGTTTCATAATTACTAATACATAAGTACTATTTACAATTGTATAACTTATATATTATATGTATTTTTTGATAAATAAAATACATTGAACGTTTACAATATTATGTAGTAAATACAATATAATCTTGTTTAAAATATCTATTAAATAATAACTATTCTTTATATCCTTCATCTAATTTGATGAATTATATCAAGCTTTCAATTAATTATATTTAATACTAAATATAATTTTCCTATTAAGATATAATGATGCGATGCCAAATTTGAAATAAAGATAATAATAATAATAATAAACATATTAAAATAATATAAGCATTATTATAATATATATAAATAAATAATAAAGAAAACTTATTTTCCAGAGTTGAGAGCAGATATTGAAGTCTATAGTTTACAATCCTAATGAAGATCTTTTACGAAGTATATTATTAATCCATTGGAATAATGATGATTTATTTATCCTTAATTGATAAACTGTTAATAATATCCAATGACTTGATTGATGTAATATAAAGTAAATATTCTTCGAATGATGCTGTTCCCATTCTCCATTATTCTATTATCATTAGACGTTCTTTTCAATTAATATTTAAAATATTTCAAAATATTTTAAAATAGCATGCAAGGTTGGTTTCAAATCCTTTACAATACAAAGCTGTTCTACTCAAAGCACATTGTTTTATCCTATATATATATATATATATATAATTGTCTTAAATTTATACATATCCAAAGAATAACGGTAGTGGTAAAACAACGTAGTTTCTAAAAAACTTAAACAGACATTCTTTTCTTTTATATTGCTATTCCTTTAAGATTTAATAGAAAATTAAAATATTTTCCTTGCAGACTTTTAATCCACAGATTATCTGAATTTGGAAAAGTTAATATTTAAATTGCAATCATTGAACAGTAGTATTGATAAAAGAAAAAGTTATTTAAAGAGAAATGATTTTCTTTTCTTCTCCTTAATATCAAGAGAACAAATAAATCTGCTCATGTGTTGTTACAAGTTCATGCTTTATTCAAATATTAATTGTTCAATAGACATTAAGATTTAATAATAATAATATATATATATATAAAATTATTTATTATTCTACCTCAAATCTGGCATTTTACTCAAAAACTTGACATTAATATATATATTGTTTAAAGTTCACGTATATATAAAATCATTCATTTCAACTCCAAATCTGGCATTTTACTCAAAAACTTCCAGTATGTATTATTTAAAACTCACATGTATATATAAATAGTTTATATATGTATACATAATAAAATAGTCAAATAAATTTTATATTTATAAATAATTTCAGAGATAAAAGCACGTTAGACCAATAATAATAACTGGAAGAAGTTATTATTATATTTCCCCTTCCCTTAGGAAATTAAAATTTTAATTTAAGTTAAAATTTTAAACACTTACAACTATTTTAGTATGTTCTTATAATTTAATTGCATTTATACTTGGATTTTATGAAGGGTTGAAGTTTTTTTCTTTTTAACTGTTATATCTTTCTTTATACTTGGGCTATATTATTCTTTTGATAATGATCAAAAAAAATTAAGGACTTTGATGGTTAATATTTTTTTTTATAAAAAAAATGTGTTTCCTTCTTGGACAACACAAATATATTTACTAGCCTTATTCCTGCTTCTTTAAGACTTATGGATTTGAAAAAGACTAAATAAATACTAGAGTATCCATTTATTAATATGAATTGACTCTATTGTTTTTACTTATTTCAAGGCATTAAAGAATACCCTCATGAAAGCTAATGTTCTTAATATATTTCTCTTTACATTGATCACTATTATTATTATTTTTTATACAACCGTATGGTTTACACTGCCCAATACTTATCTTGATATTCACCTTATTTCTTTATATAACATTATAAACAGCCAAAATAAGGTTTTAAAATTCGTGAATTATACGTACCATGAATCTCTCCTTCTTGGTTAATCCAAAATGCATTTGGACCTGCCTTTTTAACGATAGTATAAGGTCCTTCATATGTGTTGTGTAATTTGTGATATTTATTCTCTAATGGTTTACTAGGATGGAAAGTCTTTATCAAAACTTTATCTCCAACTTTAAATTTATAAATATATATTTTTTTAATTCTGATTTCTATTATTTGACATTTTAACAAGTTGTTTATGAGCTTGTAAAATGTCATTTTTCTCCATCTATTTTGGGTTCATAAACTATAGGTTTATATTTTTTAAAATAATATAAATATAATTTGATGAAAATGTAGTCGGATGGGTAAGAATATTTCTTCAAGACTAGTAAGTATTCTTCTTATACATACTTATATACATATATATCTATAATTGTATATCTATACTTTATAGATTTATAGATTATGTTGGTATTTTATTTCCTTATCATATTAACCATTTGGTCTACTTCCTATTTTAGATCAAGTAACCAAAGATTAAATTTCATTGTTCAAGTGTATACTTGTTTAATTTAATTTTTCTATATTTAATTCCTTCATTAGTGTATATGTCATCAAAATTTCTATATATACATTTTTTTAAACAAACTATAATGGGTTCAATCATTACTCATTGTCTGTTTTCATTTTTAAATGGTCACAATCCTTGAAAGTCCTTCCATAATAGTGCTTATCTTCATTAAGCACTCTAATTCATGTGTTTAATGAATGTAAATCGACCTTCATAAGTATTACATAACTTATAGAATGTATGACCTTTTTGAATTTCTGAAATATTCATTTGAGAAGTTAATAATTCATTCTCTTTATTAACTCTACAAGTATTTAAATTTAATTCTTCTAAACCAATATTAATAAAATAATTTTCAGTTTCATTCATTATATAATACTGAAAATTTAATCTATTATTAAAGATAATTATTTGTTGTGGATCTTTTTTAATAAATTTTAAATGATTCTGACTAAGACTCTGTTCTTTACTATTATCGTAGGTATCTATATTAGTTTTGAGAGAATTATCCTTTATCTCAAACAATATCTGATGTGAAAAAATAGATTTTGGGTTAGGGTCATTTATCTTATCAAGATCTTTAACAATAATTTTCAAATCATTCACTACTTCATTTTCTATTTTTTTATCATCTTGAGTCATATACTTTATCTCTGTTTGTTGCATCTCCATGACTTGAATGTTTTGGAAACTATTTACTTCACTTTTCCACAATTCCTTTTGAATTTAATGGATTTAAATTAACCATTTCAAAAATATTATGCTGACTCTTTATATCTTTACTCTGTTGTGTAATATCAAAGTGGTTTTGATAATTTTCTTCTGTAATATCCAATTGAACTAATAATTTACTCTGGGTATCATCATTACATTCAAAGTAAGTTTGAAGTTCTTCTTGTTGATTGTTGACATTAATCTGCATTCAGAACTGATAAGTCACTTCATTGAATTTTAAAGTTAGATACACAATCACTTTCCATATTTCAATGTACAAATTCACTGATATGGCTTTTAGTAATTATTTTTTGTCCAAAATCCATTTGACTGAGTGTAATAAAATATTTATTAAAATTTTTTTTCCCTTTTTGTTTGAAAGTTAAATAAATACTCTACTATTCATTTGTCCAATTCAAAGTTCTTTTATTTATCAACAGCAAAGTTAACTTTCCTTTATTCCATGGGTTTATAATTAGGTTTTCAAGTCTACTATAATTTTAAACCTTCTTTGACAATGATATTTAATAGGAGCAATACGTTAATCCACATTCAATAGTTAATCCATATAGAGACTAATTATTTTTTTTCTCTCTTTTTTTAATAAATATTTTATGGGTTTAAGAAACTTTGGTATTATTTCATAAGTAATATCCTATTTGTAACTGTTCAGTTAGCATTGTCTTTGTAGAAATAATATAAATGATATATTAACATAGGAAATTTAATAATTTATATTCATGAATAACATTCTGAAAGCTTTCGCAATTGCGTAAAATTCTCAAAATTTATTTTCTTTCAAGCTATTCCAATTATTTTCTGTTTAACATATACTCCAGGTATGTTGTGGTAGGGAGGCCCTGATGAGAGACAATCCCTTTTGGTAATTATTTTAACCCGCCATAAGTCGACAAAAAAGCGAAATAAAATGGCTATTATAAATTCTGAGCCAGCTCAGATTTTTATAGCACTCAAAGTAAACGACAACTCTTAAATTTCAACATATTTTTTATATAACTATGATCACATTGTATTCAATATTGTCATCCTTAGTCATAATACCCTGCGTTTTTCACAAATTTATGCAAAGTTATCCCTGTCATTATAGCAATAATATCTCACAAAATTTTTTATACTGTCTAATTTTCAAATTAAAAAAAAAACATTCTTCTTTCTGCTCTTTTTAAACAAAGCATATTGAATACAATCAATACTGGATATCATATCAAAGGAAAACATACAACCATTTATTATTTTCGCTCTTCTTTATTAATTTTTTTAGACACATATATCTCTACTTAACATAATGTTAAACAGACATTTGCACATTTATATAACTACAGATTAAATATGAACATCAAAGTTATTTGTAAAATTGATTATTTGGCTATTGAAATATAATTGTCAAGGGTGATAATTTAATGACAACCTAATAATATTTGACTTGGTATAATATATCTTGTGTATAACTTCTTTATATGACTGTCCTCTGCAGAGATTACTAAAACTAACTTAAACTACATCCTATATTAGTTTTTTTTCAATACATTTCACCCAATCACATACAAAAGACATTACACTTCCACCCACCTTCCTCTCAAACTTCCTAAACAATCATCATGCTTCCAATGAAATTAGGCCCACCAAATATTATCCATATTCATATTTATACTTTTCCATGAAAAAAATATAAGATTACAATATATCCTGTTATAACAAATTAAATATATATAAATAAGCATTTATTTTATATAGCGTCTATATACGATTGTATTAAATTCAAATATCAGCCTTTCAAGCCAATTATGCAAACGCTTTGCGAGTGTTAATAATAAATGAATACTTTCTCACCAATACAAGATATAGCATCCTGCATAAATGCTATATCTTGTATTGGTGAGAAAGTATTCATTTATTATTAACACTCGCAAAGCGTTTGCACAATTGGCTTGAAAGGCTGATATTTGAATTTAAATTAAACATATAAAATATTTTAAGTATGTGCAGAATAAAATTATAAAAAAATTCTACCTTTAATTCAGTCTGATTTTTTTATATACAGTATATGTTTACATCAAATTAAATGTTATTAATTATTCAATATGATTACATTTTTAGACTAAATATTAACAACTCACTTTGATTTCAAGAGTGACCAATAGCTATGTGATCAAAGTTAAAGGTCACATGATTTATTGACTGAATAATTTTACATCAAAATTGTCATCATGTAATTATTGCCAAACTATAACTTGGTGATTCAACATAATGGTCTAAAATGATGGGAAAGAAAATGTATGATGAAATAAGTTTTATGTATTATGATAAAATATTAAGTTTTCAAAAAACCAAAAGATGTTTGGCAGATGTGTGTATGTGCAAATCTAATCTCGTTTACCGATAAGTAGATATGAAACTAGTTAGGTATTTTGTTAAAACAACAATCTATATAGGAATCATCTATTGTAAGTTATCTAGCAGTGTCCAATGAGTGCCAACAACTTACAGAGAATGGCTCGGGAATAGAGTTATAAAAGGAATTATTATTTCTAATGCAAATCTTTAATATGCTCAGCATATTCTATTGAAAGTTGTATATTTAACACATCAATTCTGCTTTGTATGAAGGATTAATCCATAAATGAAGTGTTGAGACAACTGTCTCAGACATTGAATTAATATAAAAACTAAAATGAGATATTATAATAAATATATAGGGGATTTGAACACAGACTTTCAAGCTCCCTTCAGCTATCTGATCTATCTCATACAGCTAATACACATGGCCACACACTTGTAAAAATGTAAATAATCTCCAATATGCTGAACCAGCACTCATCAGTTAGTCCAGATCAGCATCTCCCACATATATATATATAATCAGTACTCGGTTTATATTAAGATAGCAAATCTTCAAACTTTAATGGACAGGCTTCAATCTACTCCACCATTCAACTCTTCAGCCTTCCATACCATTGAAAATCTAATGATGGGACATCCAAATCCCTTGATACCAATATTATTGTCATGCTCATGTTAACTCTAAGTCAATCTGACCCCTTATATGTAGGACTTTGTTCATTTAAGTATGAACAAGATACAGGCTGAATTTGTAATATTTAAATACAAAAATAATAAATATACTTGGAATTTTGATGTAATATAGGGGATTTTATTCTTGTATTTAAATATTATAATAAATATAGTATATGTTTTAAAAATATATTTATTTAATGATTTTTTTTTGCTATGATATTCTTCGCTTTGTTCAATAGATCATTTAAATTAAATAAGGCTTTGAAATAATTTTTAAAAGCACAGGTTAAAAACTTGTCTCTACCCATATTGATAGGCTAGGCTCTATTATTATTATTGTTATTAAAATGTAAATGAAACAAACCGAAAATTATCATTTCCATTTAAAAATTGAGAGTCATTATAATTTTAACAATTAGAAAGTTTTTTTTATTATAATAAATATTTTCATCTTGGGGGGCATTTGTCTTTTATTATATCTTTATTTATATGAATTTGAAAAGATTGGGGAAGTGTGGAAGTGTTTATTATATCTATAAATATTTTCTCTATAACAAAAACATTGCAGAGTTTTCAAAATTCATTTATGTATAAAAAGCATGCCTTTATTTCATTTCATTTTAAAAATGCTATTAGAAGTTAAGAAAATTTCCGAATCCAAAAAAGTAGGTAAAAATTTGCTAATTTTTTTCCTAGTAAAAGAAAATGTTACATAAATTTTAATATTTGGAAGTATTTAAGTTATAGTTTTTAAGAATTTCATCCCATAATTCAAGAATTTGCTCTCTTGGAGATCTAACTAGTTTTTCTAATAAAGCCCAGCCTCGTTTTGAAGTAGTTAAACTATATTCATTTTTAGTTTGGTAGTAATTATATGCACCACAGCACAAAGATGAACATAACCTGGCAGCTACTGCTGGTATTACAATGGCATATTCCTGTTCTGATAAAGAGCGTTGACTAAGATAGCCAGCTAAAACATGTCCTCCTAATACTAGCATATTATCGATGCCGGGAATGGTACATTCAATCATCATGTAACATAACGATATAGACAATTCAAAAACACAACAATTACACAAAGATTCATCAAAATCTAATATTCCATAAACTTCATATATAGGATTTGAATCTTGATCCAAATATTTTTCACGAACTATCATGTTTTGATCACTAAGGTCGTTATGTATTATGCCTACAATTATATATATATATATATTAGATATTTAAAACATTAAAAAAAAAGTAAATCATAAAAATACACTCGATCTCATTCAAATATTTTTCAATCAGACTCTTTTTCTTTATAATAGAGTGACAAATTTATCTAATAAACATTTTTAACCAAACAAATTGCTTACATCTGTGATGCAATCTTCCAAATGTAACACAAATTCTTGAACTATTATTCGGTATAAAGTCCTCCAGACTAATCTCCTGTACTATACCTATATTTTACCCAAAACTTTGATTCTTCAGATGAGCTAAAGACTTAAAACACTTGAACACACCTACTCAGAAGCATTAGTCAGACTTTCTAATTTTGTGTCGAGTTAAATCTGGGTTGTATACGTATATAGTGTTTTACCCATTAATTCTTCTGTAGTCATATTTCTTAATTTCTTAATATATGTTAATAATTAATAACCACATTATAACAATGTGAGGGGGAAATATGACTCTTAAGGATGTGTTTGTAATAAATTGATAAATCTGCTTGATAAATTTTCAAGTCACCAGTTCTTCTGGACAACCAGAGTTTTGGTGAAATATATATATATAATGATATAAATTGGCCTGGCAAATTTTACCCTGAGTATTTAGTTCAAGATCTGCTACAAATTGGAATTATGATTATTAAAATGTTAATAGGTTACATTTATTTATCAGATGTATTTGACTATTTGTATATATATATATACAAAAAAGGAGGTTGCCTTGACAACAGTTTGAAATTCTTGATTGTTTTTTTTATATGTCAAAACGTTGATGGGAAATGAACCCAGGCTGGCTGCTTGGAAGACAGCTAAACTAACCACTAGGTCACCAATGCTTGATAATTCTTGATTATTATCTATATTAGGATTGTTTAAATGTTGACTGTTTTCTAATGGTTACTTATAAACCCTTTTAGCCTTGAGCATTATTATATTTATTATTTAAATAATACTTTGGGTGCAATTTGAAAATTATAATTGCAATTTATAATATTATAATTGACTATTTATTAGTCTGCATTCAGAATAGGTTATATTTAGCTGTTTAAGGAGGTTTATTTAAACTTCTTCCAATCTATAATATCAATCTCTGTAGTCAAGTTGCAATCTTTAGTGTCTTTATAAATATATGAGACCATTAATGGGGGTGGGTTTCCACCTCTATTGCAAAAAAATGGTTGCCTTGACAACAGTTTGAAATTATTGATTGTTATCTATATTGGGATTGTCTAAGTGTTGACTGTTTTGTAATGGTTATATATATATATCACATGACTATCAGTTGACATATATATATATGTCAACTGATAGAGTCATGTGATATATATACTCTTGTTTTGTCATATTTCTGTTGAATATTATAATTTATATGGATATTATTGCATCTTTCAGAAAATAAGTCTATCATTTTTGTGGAAATGTTTAAGTGGTTCTAATTTTTAGCTTATTGAAGAAAACAGAATTTCTGGTAAAATAAATGTATAATAAAAGGTTAGGACTATGACATTGTTTGAAATTAATTATTCGACCACCAAAATTTATTAAGCTTATATAGCTTGTATATGATAAAATGAGAGGAAGTATTATCATTATAGATGAAACATTCAGAACATTTAAAATGAAAACTGGTGTTAAACAAGGATATATATGTTGAGTGCACTGGGACACAGCAATAGAGAAGCTGAGAAGAGTAATAATACAATGGCTTAGTACTTTTGAGGGATTATTGTGTCCTCTCCTCATATTCATAGCAGAATCAGAATAGAAAAATGGTGGAATATATTGAATCAGTCAATCTTAGTTGAAGATTGAACTTCATGGTTCTATCTACTAACCTGTGTTTAAATCCTATATCCTATCCCACTCCTTTAGTCATATATATATATTATGTATATATTTAAGATGTGCGCCTAAAATTTATAAAGTTTAACTTTTCAATATTTATTATTATTAATTCTTTTCTTCACACTAAAAATACATAGGTGTGGCTCAGATATATATATATTATAGGAGCAAAAATACTAACAAAATATTGATTTTTTAAAATATTTTCTTATACATCATTTTTAAAACTTTTTTTTTTTAAATTGTTTTTTCTATTAAACTGTATATTTTTATAAAATCCATGATGGAAGATGCAACTGTTAATTGTCCAAAAATAATTAAAGGGGTGGAAATATAATATTGTTTTAATCTTGGGAAGGAATTTTTAATTAAGTATTTACTTAAAATAAAATGGGAATTAAAATTAATGATTGTACTTTTGTTATAAACATTTTTGTCAAATCTATTTCCAATCTGGAAATATATTTGAATTTATTTTTGGACAGTTATCTTATGATTGCATCTTCAACAATGAACAAAGAAAACTTAAGATTTTAGATTAAAGATTAGATTTGAGCTAGAAATAAATTAAAAGATTCTTCAAATACCTGGGCAAGAGTATAAAATGGGTTAATTTTGAATACCAAGATTAGCTACTATTGAGAGAACTGTGTTGTCAAGATAAGACATGCTGGTGTAAAATTTAAAAATGATTGAATAAAAAGCTCATCACCTTTCTGACCCTTGTGGGTCATTTTCTTAAAACCCAACAGAGAACTTTAGAATTCTGAACAGAAGTTTACTATCATATAATGAGTAGCATGGACCGCTGAACCACTATGCATGTGCTGACTTTGAAAAAATGGACTCTTAAAATAGTGCAAGGTAAATTATTTCAAACAGCCACCATTGAAACTAAATCTAGTTTGCCTAACTAATCTCAAACTCTATTAAGATTTCTCCTAATGTATTATTTATTAACTTTGTATCTTACTAAAATGTAAATTGCTCTCAAAGAATTTTATGAATCTTATTCTCTCTCTCAAATTCTCTAACTTTCTTTAACTTTGGTGTAGTCGCATATTTATATGCATTTATTACTTAATTTTATATGTCTATTTTAGTTATTATTAATATGCCAATCTTGAGCAATCTGACAAGTTAAATTTCTAAAATCTTTTCTTTCTTTTTTTTTAGACAAACCTCCATAAATTAAGGTTATTAACATCTCTTTTAAAACAATGCGTTATTAATTAATACACTTGCCAGACTGCCAGATTGTTTTTACGAATCAACATTTTGTTTATGTTTTAGTATAAAAGTTTGTTATTTGTTTAACTCTGGATTCTACCTGGGGTGAATCCAGAACTTAGGCTAATTATCGCTCTGAAATTTTAAAATGTTACATATTAAAATTCTGAAAGGGTGACCTATTACTTGTTTTCTCTATAACTGCAATTTTACTTTATTTCTTTATACTATTAAAATATCAAATGCTTAAATATTCGCAGTTATCAAAATCCACAAAGATGGAATTAAATTATTTCGATTAGCAGAAAAGAGGGGGGTCAAATCTTAACGTATCTTTTATTAAATGAAATCTAAATCTCTCTATATATATTCTAGTGGCATAGCATATTATTTATATAAATTATGGCATTCAAATAAGGGTCATTCATTTTAAAGCAGTAAATCATATTCAATGTTGTTAATGACATCTTTCCATATTGCATTACTGACATTCGGCATATCTTCGTGAATATATATATATATTACATGCTTCTAATCTGGGGGTTGCGACAAGATCGAACCCATAGGTTTCTTCTCACACCTTGTCCTCTGGATAGTTGAGCTTCCCAGGACCACCTTCTTTGTATAAAAGACCTCTGCACATTGGTGATATCCGCAGCATGCCTAATCCATTTTTCTCTAAGTACAGCCTTACAATGGGGTTCTTAGACTTCATTTTCATCCAGAAGCATGGCCTTTTCCTCTTATTTCTTCACTGATGTTACTACCATAAATTTTTTCATATTATTATTTCTTTTGTTTCATGATCCAGTTTTAATGCTCTAATATTAAAATTGTGCTCTGCTTATATATATATATTGTAACCCTCTAAAGTGTGGTCAACTACGTAACGTAAGTAAGTGAGAATCGTAACCTCGATCACTGATCAATTCCCGCTACACATTGTCAGCTATTAAGAGCTGTATCCAAAAGCATATTATGCTATCTATTTTATGCACCAAGGACCACAACCAACATCTGGAGCAACTTACCACAGACCAAACTAATGATCTAACATAAACTTTTATGATTTAATTTGATCGCAGCCAGGGTGTACCGCGATGACCTATCATAGTAGTATGATAAAATACAGTAAACAAATTATAAGTGCAATGTTATTATGTTACAAACCTTAATTTGCGATTTTTATTGTATGAGACCCGATGGCCGACCATGTACAAGATGGCATAATTTGTGGAACTACATAAGATTATGAAATTTTAAACCATCTATATGATTTTTAATACAAATGCTAGTCCAGGTAAAGCTTTGCAATAAATAAACATAAATAATTGGGTTCTTTTTATAGTTTAACTATATCACTGAGACTCTTTTTATACTGACAAATGACAATTTAAAATGTTAAGTAAATATATTCAATCATATCATTATTTGGTAAATCTGTTTACAGGTTTACTAATCAATTTGTATTGTATACTAGAATCAACTACGCAAAGCCAAAATGATGGAAAAGGTAAATGGGATTTTATTGTACCCTACACATCATAAACTACCAAAGACTAAAAGCATCCAAATGTTTTCTCAAAATATTACTAAACTCTTATATCATGTTGACGATAGTATGTACTTCAATGTATGCTCTATCCAAGGTTTATGATTTCTGATTTTAAGAATGACACATAGCAACGGCACAGTAAGTTTAATTATAAATCAACGTTTATTTACAAATTTATGAATAATAAATAATTAATTCCAATGTTATAATTAAAAAACATAAATAAACAAATAAAATAAATAAATTATAATTCCATCGACTTTCTTCACTAACATATCATAGGTACGGTTTTAAAAACCTAATCATACCTTATTTCAATTTGATATAATGAATCTTGAGCAAATTATACTAAATTCAACATCAACTCATGAAGTATTTAACATCATTTCCAGATTCAATAAATCCATACCGTAAACTTATAATAATATAATAAATAATATTATATCTGTAGGATTTAGCTATAATGCAATCATTAAATAAAATGAAAATTTAAACTTACACTCCGGTAAATAATAATCAACCGACAGTTAATTATTATGAAGTAACTTGAATAGAATGTCCTGCTACAATTTGACGATCTAACTTATGAATTATGCTTACAAATGGAAGAAGATGATTTAGCAGATTAACTAAAATACTTTGCCCAACTTATATCTATGAAGTAAAACATATTCCTGTGGATGCGTTCATCTACACATAGGAATTAAATAATACTAAACGCTTTGTGGATTGATACACCATCATAAAGTAATACGTATAATTACACAATTCCGCGGATTAACCACCAGCGCTGGAATGAGTGTAAAATACAAAAATGGCAATTAAATAATCTGCGGATTAACCACCGGCACAGATTAATGCCTTTCAACATTATAAAACAACATTACTATTTACTTCACATTAAAGTGCAAAATCATCCTCCTCAGTTACTCTGATCATTCGGAAAACACTAACACTTTAGCAAATGTGGGTTCTTGCATAATAAAATGTTACACTAATCAGGACAACTAATGTACTAACTTATCTTGCTTAAAATA
Source organism: Epiperipatus broadwayi (assembly GCA_028023455.1). Lineage (NCBI taxonomy): Eukaryota > Metazoa > Onychophora > Udeonychophora > Euonychophora > Peripatidae > Epiperipatus > Epiperipatus broadwayi. The sequence continues at coordinate 993,138 of JAQFVV010006342.1, forward strand.
AAACATGTGTAATACAATATAAGTAATATTAGTATAGGAATATAAATCTGGAAAGACTCACAAAATACCTCACAAAGATTGATACATCTCATGAATTCATTTAGTACTTTTCAAGCTTTTTTCGCAAGCGCTATTCTCTTGAATAAATATTTTATTCAACCCCTATTAATTTAAACTTAATAAAATATAACTTATGAACTTCACATGCAAGTTCATATAACGATAAAATTAAAGTAATGAATTATTCATCAAATACATAAAATCTAAGAGGTGTGTGTGTGATATAAATTAAATGTATAGCATTTTAAAGTTCAATATATGAATTTTAGCAGGTGTGTGTGTCACAAATTAGATTGTATAGCATTTTATAACTACAAATATGATCCGTGAAATCCATGTACGATGTGTCGAACAATAAATGTACGAAGTAATAGCTATAATTATAGTTGAATTCCCTACATGTAATTTTATCCATTTGTGTTAGTTATTATAATCACTATTAGATTAACGATTTTACGTGGCTCCATAAACAAGAAACAATTTCAAAACATGACAAGCAGAATTTAAATGAAAATGTTTTTCAAAAGTTATTAATTTCTACATTTCTCTATTAAAAATGTTCCAAGTTTATTACATCCATGCTAAATATTTATTTATCCACGCTTAAATCTAGGAATAATAATTACAGCAATTAATTCAATCATTCCAAACTGACGATAAAATTAGAAAATAGCTTTGATCAATTATTTGAAGACTGTTTATTATCCAAATGGCAAACAAATTAACTAGCAAATATATTACTGGCATTATAAAGTTAAATATCAATCAATACTATATTTTTATTAGAATTTGAAACGGAAATATTAAACTATGTTGATAACTTTAACATTTTACTTTAATTTAAACTTCTTCTTTTTTAAAAAACAAATTTTCATATTTATAAAACTTTTGTAATTAAAATACTTATTTAATTTTTCCAAATTGTAGAACAATAAACATTTTAAAACATACCAAATTCTTGCAATTAATTCTTTTAAACTGGGAAGCTCCGACATTTTAAATGTAATATTGGGAAATTATTACCGGTGATTTGATCCACTTGGCCAGCCGACTTGAACAGACTTTTAAATTTAGCAATTCATCTTATAATTAAATACCACGATATTATTTTTACGTTTATAGAAAATTTGTGGTAATCCGTTTACTTGTTAACTATTTTAAAATAAGCTTATCAAATTTACACCATTTGCCTTCTTACCATTTTCTTTTCTTTCTCTCTCCCTCCAAAAGCAAACTAACAGACGATCTCCTCTTAAATTCGCGCTCTTTTCTTTTTTTACATTGAGACGCTTACGTAATTACTGTATTTATTTTTAATAATTTATTTTAATTGAACAAATGGTTTTGTTAATTCAAATGAAATAATTTTTAAGATCATTTTAAACAAATAAAACAAAATATTATATTTTAATACTATTTTACCAAATTTAATGTGTTGTTAAAAATTTTTAAAAGTTAAACATTTTGATATGAATTAGTATATGGAACGAATCAAATTTAAGTTTATTAAAATAATATAAGAGAGTAATCTGTTCAAAGTGAAAATCAAGCCAATCAAATCACCAAAGAAGACAGAGAAATTTTTCATACTAGTTACATCAATTATTATATTTTATGCTAAAATATATGGTTACAATATATATATATATATATATATATATATGTATATATATATATATATCATCAACCATTATCAATCCACTGCAGGATGAAGGTCTCTTCAAGTTTAATCCATCTTCTCCGATCTTTAGCTTCTCTTCTCCACAACACCCCTGCACATTTTCTTATTTCATCCATCCATCTCACATGTGGTCTCTTTCTGGGTCTTTTACAATCTCTTGGAATCCAGTTTAAAATTTCAAGTGTCCATCTATTATCATCTCTTCTAGCAATATGTCCAGCCCAACTCCATTTCAATCTTTTAATTTTTTCAATGAGGTCAGTAACACCTGTTTGTTGTCTTACCCATACATTGCGTTTTCGATCTCTTCTTGTTACTCCCAACATACATCTCTCCATACTCCTTTGAGTGGTCTGAAGTCTCTGTATTGCTCTTCTATTAAGTGTCCAAGTCTCAGATCCATAAGTAAAAACTGGTAAAACACATTTATTAAAAACCATCCTTTTCAAACACATAGGCATATTTCCTTTTAGTATCAAGTTATTTCTACCAAAAGCACTCCAACCAAGTTTAATTCTATGATTAATTCCCTCCATTATGTTTCCATCTGTATTAATAATCTGACCAAGGTATTTGTAACTGTTAACTTCTTCTAATTCTTCATAATCAATCTTTATTTTCATATTTTGAGCAAATCGATTAAACATTACTTTAGTCTTTTTAACATTTATCTTTAGTCCTACTTTTCTACTTTCATCTGCTAACTCCTGCAACATTTCCTGCAGCTCTGAAGCATTATTTGCAAAAACAACTACATCATCTGCGAAATCTAAATGACTTAAATAATCTCCATTTACTTTCACTCCTTTAGTTTCCCATTTTAATCCACAAAATACTTCTTGTAGCACTGCTGTAAAGAGTTTTGGAGATATGGAGTCACCTTGTCTTACACCTTTCTCAATGTTGATTTTTCCAGTATCATTATGTAATCTAATTGTTGCTGTTGCATTTTTATAAATATTCTTTAAAATATGACAATATCCTGGATCTATACCTTGATGATCCAATGCTTTAATCACTGAAGAAATGTGTATAGAATCGAATGCCTTTTCATAATCTACAAATCCAAAACATAATGACAACTCATATTCATTTGTCCTTTCTATGACTTCTCTCAATACCTGGATATGATCTATTGTACTAAAACCACTTTTAAATCCAGCTTGTTCTCTTGGTTGGTGGAAATCCAAAGTTCTCTGTAGACGAGTTGTAATTATCTTGGTAAAAATTTTATATAAAACTGATAAAAGTCTGATAGGTCTATAATTGCTAATATCTTCTTTATCACCTTTTTTAAATATTAATATTATTACTGCATTCTTCCAATCTTTCGGTACATCTTTATCATTTAGACATTTGGTATATAACTTTGCTAAAATTGTTTCTATTTCTTCACCTGCTTCTTTTAATATATCAATTATAATTCCATCATTTCGTGGAGCCTTTCCTTTCTTCATACACTTTTTTGCATGTCTCACTTCTTCATTTAAAATTCTGGGCAATTCGGAAGATGTAATAGATATAGGAGGTATTTGTTCTTTATTACTATATAATTCTTGATAAAAGTCTTCTACCAATTTCATGATGTCATCTCTCTTTTTAGTAATAATTCCATCTTTTTTTCTTATTGTAGATATAAATTTCCTACCAATACCAAAATGTTGTTTAACATTTTTGAGACTTTTATTTTCTTCTACAACTTTCCTTGCTATTTCACAGTTATACTTTCTTATATCATTTTCAACTCTTTTCTGTACCATTTTACAAAATTCGAGATATTCAATTCTTTTTAATACATCATTTTTGTATATCTTCATATTCCTTCTTTTCTTCATAAACTCTCTAGTCTCAGTAGAAATTTTATTAGTCAATTGCTGCTTTTTTCTACCAGCTATGTTTGTTGCAGTTTTTATAGTGTATTATATATATATATATATATATATATATATATATATATATATATATATATATATATATATATATATATATATATATATATATATATATATATATCAAATCAAAACTACCCCAAATCCAAAATTAAACCAGACCAGCATAAAAATAATATTAAAACACAACCTAAGGTTTCACTGCTACAAGCAGACTATTCAAGTGTAAAGAACTACAAAAACTACACAATATATATAATATTAAAAACTACCCACAAATCCATTCACTTCCCATCCACCCTTAATATTAAAAGAACTCTTAAATAAATTAATTGCTTCAGAATAATAAATTTTCAATAATAAAGACTCTTTAATTCTTCTTTTGATTTCATTTCTCTCAAAGAAGACAACCTTAGCTTCATCAAAATCAATAGTGTGGCCTGTATCTTTTTCATGGACATATAAAGCAGAACTAAGATATCTATTTTTAACTCTACTTTTATAAACCTTTATTCTTTTATTTAAACTCAAACTACTCTGACCTATGTAAACCTTCTTACAATAAACAAGGGATAAAATATACTACACCAGAAATAGTCTTTCTATCAAAAACTTCTTTTGTATTATTTAATAAATTATTCAATGTAACACCCCTTTTCCAAGCAATTTTCTTATTTCCAAACAATTTACTATTTCTACACACAATTTTATAAGAAGACAATTTTAAATGGCAAAGAAATAAAATCATATTTTTCTTTAACCTTTACATCCTTACAAATATTACTATTAAATAAAATACTTTTAACAAATTTATCAGAGTATCCAACACTCAAGTAATCTTTATAAAATTGATATTTCTGAAACAAAGCGACCCCACTAGAATTATTTAATTTAATATTCCTATGACAATAATTCCTTAAAGCAGCTACTTTATGAGATACAGACTGATAGCTATCAGGTTTAATTATAGATCTTAATTTTTTACTTTTAACTAAATGACTGCACAATAAACAATTAGTTTCTACATTTCTAATCACCAAAAGATCTAAAAATTTTAACTTACCAAAATCTAGCCCCCCTCCTTCTAACACAAATTTTATAGAAGGATCAAAACAATTAAACTCATTTACAAATTTCTTCAATTTATCATTCTCAACTACAAATAAACAATCATCAACATATATGACAAATAATTTTACATATAAACAATTTTTTTTAATAATAATTTCTTCTTCCATATAACTAATATAAACTGAATTATCCACCCTTCCTTAATCTTATAAAAATTACCTTTATAAGTAAATGCATAGAATCTTCCAATAACAAAAGCAAATCTTTAATTACCTTAATTTTATTTTTTGATAAAGAACTTTTCTTAATCAATACAGACAAAAGAACATCAATACTGCTTAACCTATTAACAGACTGATACATATTTTCAATATTTAAACTTCCAAATACCCAATTACTTTCTATTTTAAAATTATTAATCTTATCAAAATCCTCAAAAGAAAAAGAAACTGTGTACTGACCAAAATCAACAAATTGTTTTAAAAATTATTCAAGAATTTAGAAATACCCTCTACAACACTACCTGTAAAATCAAAAATAAATATTAAAGGAAAACCATCTTTATGAGTTTTAATATTCACAAACATCTTAGCTGATGTAAAATCATTAGGATAGCATTTTAAATAATCAAAAGAAGAATTAAAGAGTCTTTATTATTGAAAATTTATTATTCTGAAGCAATTAACTTATTTAAGAGTTCTTTTAATATTAAGGGTGGATGGGATGTAAATGGATTTGTGGGTAGTTTTTAATATTATATATATTGTGTAGTTTTTGTAGTTCTTTACACTTGAGAAATCTGCTTGTAGCAGTGAAACCTTAGGTTGTGTTTTAATATTATTTTTATGCTGGTCTGGTTTAATTTTGAATTTGGGGTAGTTTTGATTTTATATTGACTAGTTTAGCTTTATGCTTGTAATGTTTATATATATATATATAAAATACATATTTTGCGGGTTCATCCATGTTAAAAACTTTTAATATCAATATACTGACGTTTCGACTTGGTCACACAAGCCATCCACAGAGTTATAAAAAGGTAGAAAGACGGTTGTAGAGGCACTACAATCACTGGTTTGAATAAAACATTAAAAATCCCACCAATAGCAAAAATGTTAAATTTAAGAATGTTTTTTAAAGAAATCTTTCCAAATAGGAGGAAGTTTGCACGTATCATCTCGCTTATTGATACAATCTGGTCTTTTAAGTATCTCAAACAACGTTGCAATTTACCAGACCATATTATTGCTTTGATTAAACATTGTCTCTTAAATACATATTTTGTATACAATGGACAGCATTACAGACAAGTTTTTGGTACTCCTATGGGCTCACCTATCTCAGGAGTAATAGCTGATTTATTCATGGAATATATAGAAACTCGTGCTTTAGAATCATCATCTTTAAAACCTCTCATTTGGCTAAGATACATAGATGACACTTTTGTCATATGGCAACATGGAAAAAATACATTAGATGATTTTTTCTTACATTTAAATAATATGCATCCTCATATTAAATTTACAATGGAGACAGAGTCTGATGGAAAACTCCCTTTTCTTGATGTTCTAGTCACCAGAACACCAAATAGTTTATCTTTTTCTATTTACAGAAAGGATACACACACAGACAGATATTTACATTTACATTCTCATCATCACCCAACTCAGATAGTTTCTGTAGCCAAAACTCTTTTAAATAGAGCAATTAACCTTTCAGATGACACACGTCTGAAAGAAGAAATAAATCATATTAATAGTGTTTTATTAGCAAATAGTTATAATTACAAATTTATAAAAAAAGCCTTATTTCAAGCCCAAAATAGACAAAATAGGAAACAAAAAGATGATAAGTCAGCTATTAGGATTTGTGTTCCATATGTAAAAGGAACTACAGACAGTATCGGACGTATATTAAAACGCTATAATATAGATACAGCATTTTCTGCTCATCAAAAGATCAGCAATATAATAACCAAGCCTAAGGATTCAATCCCTCTTGAATCTCATGGTGTCTATCAAATCTCATGTAAAAATTGTAAAGCTTCTTACATAGGTATGAGTAATCGTCGCATCAGTGTTAGGAGAGATGAGCATGCTAATGCAGTTAAACAACACTCATCATCATCAGCACTCTCACTCCATACTATAGATTCAGGTCATAAAATAGATTTTTCTAGTACCAGGATCATATCCAGATGTGATAATCTCTACCAATGCAAAATCAGAGAAGCCAAGGCCAGATTGTATCAATAAGCGAGATGATACGTGCAAACTTCCTCCTATTTGGAAAGATTTCTTTAAAAAACATTCTTAAATTTAACATTTTTGCTATTGGTGGGATTTTTAATGTTTTATTCAAACCAGTGATTGTAGCGCCTCTACAACCGTCTTTCTACCTTTTTATAACTCTGTGGATGGCTTGTGTGACCAAGTCGAAACGTCAGTATATTGATATTAAAAGTTTTTAACACGGATGAACCCGCAAAATATGTATTTTATATATATATATAATGTCAAGTATCACTAGTTTTAATAATAATGTTATTTCAGTCTTATCATATAATTCCATCTTCGTAATTTATTTCTGTATTTAAGAGTATCTATCTGCCTTGAGGGAAAAGCTAGCATTCTGTCTTTTAAATGCTAACTAAAAGAATATTCAATAAATATTTTGTCATATAACTAAATGTAATTTTCAAATGTGTTTTACTTATTTTCACGATCATAATGGCATGAAAATAGTTTATATCTGTAATGAATCCCAAAATGCTCCCCGAAATCATATGTTAGTCACCATGTTTCAGAACTGTAAATCAAAGCATTAATGGAAAGCTTATGTAATCTTTTTTAATAATTGATTGGCATCTTAATACCGGACCCACCAAAGATGTGTGTTAAATTATATATACTATTTAGTTAATAAAAGAGCATATGAGAACCCTTTGCGTGAACTCTAATCTGTAATTATCTACCATTTAGTAGACTGCTTGTTCATTCACGCACATATAAATGTATATAATTAAGTCATAATGTATAATAATTTGTCATTATATTAAACTATATTTTTTATTGTTTAACTTCTTTGAGTAGTTCAAATTCCTTTTTCTCCACTTCCACATGTACAACTATATGTATGCATATTTTAGTTAAGTTGTAATGCAGTTGATATTGATTCTCATTGTCTTCTCGCTTTGCTAGTGAGCCAGATTTAGAATAAATTCTCATGTGCCATCACTATATGTTATTCATAAGGTGTTTGATCTGGGGATTATGGAGTGGGTTCGAATTCAGGTTGGTCTCTGACTAAATTCCAGGCTTCCCTGGGTTTGAAAGTACATTTCAGATGGATCAACATGTTTGACCAGTACAATATATATATATATATATAGACAGATGGTATTCAAATTTATGTAAATTATAGTTTAGAGTGTTCATTTTTTGGAGAGGAGGAAGCATGATTTTATGTGGTTTATAGCTTTGGTGTTGTTAGCTATATACCATGCTTTTCTAATTTTATATTTTGAGTTGTTTCTTCAAATGTATTATTCTATTGCAGCCAAAGTAGATTTAAATATATATCCTGTTGTTTTCTGGTGTTCAAGAAAAATAGAACTATATTCTGGCTTGTCAGAAGCTCTTTTATATAAATATTGATGTTGTGATAAGTGGGTGAATAGGGATGCCCAAGATTCTCCATAGTGTGTTGCTTTGCATCCAGTTTGGGGGCATTTAATTTTATATATGGTGTTAAGAATCAATTTCTGTCCTTGGAATTATTAACTAGTCTACTGGATGAGGGAGAGGGGGGTTGGAAACAGCCAAAATGTTGGGGAAAATATTGCATTAAATGTTTTTGTTAGTGTGGAAATGTATGGCAGGAATAGCCAAGGTCTATCATCATTGGGAGGGGGTTGAGTTTATTTTGCAGAAAAAATTATGACTTTTCTTGTTTAATGGTTGTATTTAAATCAAATTTTGTTTAAATATTGTTTTATATTTGCTTTGTGAAATAATATCTCAACAAAGCAAATATAGAACAATATTTAAAAGACTTAACCTCCATTGGATTTAAATACAATTACTTAACAAGGACAGTCATAAATTTTTTCTGCAAAATAAAGTCAAACCCTCTCAATGATGGTAGATCTTGGCTACTCCTGCCATACATTCCCACACTAACAAAAAACATTTAATAAAACCTTTTTTTTTCAACATTTTGGCTAAGTTTCTAAACCTTACTCCCGCAACCAATAGACTAATTAATAATTCCAAGAATAGAATCAAACCCAAACTGGCACCCACCACACCATATATAAAATTATATGCCCCCAAATTGGATGCAAAGCAATGTACTATGAAGAATCTCAGGCATTCCTATCCACCCAATATATATATATGTATATTACATATATATATATTACATATATATATGTATATTACATATATATTTATATATATATTTATAAAAGAGCATCTGACTAGTCAGAATACAGCTCTATCTTCTTTGAACACCAGAAAGCAACAGGACTTATTTAAACCTACTTTGACTGCAATATAATATACTGAAAGAAATGACTCAAATGTAAAATTAGGGAAGCACAGCATATAGCTAACAACACCAAGGCTATATGCCACAAAGATTCATGCTTCCCTCTCTCCAAAAAATTGATGCTCTAAATTATAATTTGCATAAATTTGAATACCATCTGTCTATATATATATATATTCCACCATTTTCTTTTTATGATTCTGCTATGAATATTAGACACAATAAGTCATCGAAAGTGCTAAGCCATTGTATTATTACTCTGCTCAGCTTCTCTACTGCTGCATCCCAGCACATTCAACACATATTACAATTCATACAAGAGAAGTCTCATATTTTTTCATTACTAATAAGGATATGTACTTACTTTCAATATTTATGACACTGGTTTTGGGAATCATTCATAAACAGCTTAATCAAACAGGAATCAGGATATGCTATAAGTTTGATAGGAACATTTTTAATTTGAATAAATTAGAAATGAAATCAACAATGTCTTGGATTCTGGATTTACAATGTGCTGCTGATTGTGCTTTTTTTTTCCAAATGAAAAAAGCAATTTACAAATGTATTTAATGGTTTGAATATTAGATATAAAAGTTTTGGTTTGTTAATTAATGTTAAAAAAAATCAAATTTTTATGAGCCTGTGATGGAAAAAAATCCTCAGTAACTTTTTAGCTTGGTTGGTTATCAACATGAGAATATAAATTTTTTTAAATGTCTTGGTAGTCTTACATATAGAAAGATGGACTTAGATATTGAGATATAACATAAACACCAATGTGCTTTTGATTTGAAGAAGTGAAATAATTACTGCAATTAAGATATCTGTGTATAGAGATGATATTTTACTTAATTTATTGTATAGAAGTGAAACTTGGATACCTAGTGATACAATATAAAAGCCTTATAAAATTTTTATTTAAGGATGTTTCATATAATTTTAAAATTACAATGACAAGATCATAAAATCAATCAATATGTTTTTTTAACTCAATGTAATATTATAAAATCCACTATTGTAAAATCATACCCTGATTTGATTGAACATATAAAACAAAAGAACAATGAAGATTTCCCAAAAGGGTATTTTATAGTGAACTTTTCAAGCAAGGTTTTTATGGATGAGATAAACACAACTACATTATAAGGATTATCTCAAAGACATTCTAAAAAGTACATCAATTGTTCTTTTACTGGGAAGATATGGCACAGAATAGAATTCATCAGGCATGATGTTGACATATTTCAGAAAGAAAAATTTTCTACTGAAGAAATTCAATTAAGATTTGGAAATATAAGTCAAAGTTCTGAAGGAGATAGCTGGGGCAATCAAAACATCAATAGTGAGTTGTACAAAAGCACTGTAAAAAGTAATAAAGAATATAGATGATATTAACATTATAAAAGACAACATTATAAAATATCAAGTAAATAAAAAATGGATCTATTTAATTTCTCATCAGAAAACTCTATTCTAGAGGTCTTCTTCTCTAGCTCTCTTTTATTATTATTATTATTATTATTATTATTATTATTATTATTATTATTATTATTATTATTATTATTATTATTATTATTATTATTATTATTATTATTATTATTATTATTATTATTATTATTATTATTATTATTATTATTATTATTATTATTATTATTATTATTATTATTATTATTATTATTACTGCTACTACTGCTACTACTGCTACTACTGCTACTACTGCTACTACTGCTACTACTGCTACTACTACTACTACTACTACTACTACTACTACTACTACTACTACTACTACTTTGAAGTTGGAATAACCATATTCATTTATAAGTGATTGTTTTTATTATTATTATTATTATTATTATTACTATCATCATCGTCATTATTATTATTATTATTTTAAGATCTCCACCTATTTTACCAGGAACTGTAGCCTTTACATTTTTAAGATTGCAAGGACTTGTTTTTGACTCCACTAAGTATATCTTTATCCAAATCTAAATGAATAGATAAGTGGATATATCATTAAAAGTTATCATTTCAATTCTTGTATCATTGCTTAAAAGATAATCAACCTTTCACCTGTTCAAAATAATATCATTATTATATAAGAATGTACCATTGTTGGATTTAACAGGGTTGTGATACTATTTCTCAGGTCCATATGTTGCCTTTGATGCATTAAAAATGTTGACTGACCATGTCCTTAGTTTTAATCCACCAACCATCTTAAAGCCTTCTTATTATTCTTCAAAGTACAGTTCTTCACATTTCTAATATTATTATGAAGTTTCACATTTAATTTATAATTCTTCCAAGCATAAAATGTCACATTTTAAAAATCTAATTACTAAGTATAAGATTGCTGTCAGAAAACCAGTCAATAATTCTTTGTTTTAATGAATCCAAGAATAGATTTATTTGTACCCTTAAATCAGACTCCTTAAGAGCAATGTGGCAATCTTGGAGATCCAAATTAGATATTTTAGTGTTTGATAGTTATTGAAATTTAGTACATATAATAGGTACTTCTAAAGAATGAACATCAATTGTCTTGTGGATATGAGTGGAATAAGAGCTACCTTTTAATGCAGAGATTCCCGAACCTTTCATACCCTAGAACTCATTCTAAAATACCCATAAAGCAGTGGGCACAATCTTTTTTCAAAGCATATTTATAGTATTTGTATAGAACAGGCATGTCAAACTCATTCAAACAATGGGCCACTTTATGCTACTGGTAAGATTCTCGCGGGCCACATCACACAAATTTTCTTAAAATTGTATTTTGAAAGTGAAAATGCAGGAATATAGATAGGGTAATTAAAGCATATTATGTAGTTTAGTGAATTCACTTCAATAATATACAATTGATATAGTATTGCTTTTATTTAAACATTTATTTTATCTGATTACATATTTATAAAACTACAATTTATTGTTTTTACTGGAAACTTGCCAGCGTTTTCCTCTTACTAGTTTTTCAATATCTGGATTCAAAGACTGAGAACAAGCAATTTTCATTATGGCAGATAGATGTTTATCAGTTAATCTTGATCTGTAAGCTGTTTTATTTAATTTCATGCATGAAAATAATTTCTCACATAAGTATGTACTTCCAAAAAAGCTTAAAATTTGTGCAGCAAATTTTTTAATTTCCGGGTATCTTTCACCTAAATAGGAATAAATTTTCGGAGTTCCTACTTCTCGATATTTGGTTTTTAAAATCGAATCATTCTGGAAATCAATTAATTCCAGTTGTATCGAAGTCGGAGCTTTTTCGACTTCAAAGGCAAATGGTCCCGTGAAAAGAGAAAATTTCTTCGAACTCCTTGAAATCATCAAAACGTTTATCGAATTCGTCTTTTTATTTTTTCAATTTTTGCAGAGTGATGTGAAAACGAGCAACTTTGATTTTGTGCTTTTAACTGCTCACATGTAGGAAAATACGCCAAAACGTTCTTTTGCAAATGATTTTTAAACAAATTCAGTTTTTGTACAAAGCTTGCAACTGCATCATACATATTCGTTATCAATTGATCTTTGCCTTGCAATGTAATATTAAGATTATTCAGATGGCCTGTAATATCTATTAAAAATGCTAGGTCTTGTACCCACAATGGATCTTTTATAATTGATATATTTTCGTTGTTTTCATCTTTCATTTCAAAAAATAATATTATTTCCTCCAAAATCAGATAGAAGCTCTTTAAGACATTGTGGCAGGACAACCAACGAACTTCTGTGTAATAAGGAAGATCTTCGAATTCGGATTCTAAATCTTTAAGGAACGAAGTAAATTGGCGATGGTTAAGTGCTCTTGATCGAATAAAGTTGACTATCTTTGTAACTGTTTTAAGTACTTGATCCATTTTTAATAATTTTAAACAGAGAACTTGTTGGTGAATGAGGCAATGAAAAGCTTTGATTTTCGGTTTATCTGGATATTCGTCTTGTAATTTCCTTGCTAGTCGTGGACGCAAAACCTTTAGTTTCACCTGTCATCGATTTAGCACCATCAGTTGTAACAGAAACAAGCTTGTCAACAGGCAAGTTAAGTTTTTCTAAAATGCTCCATACGGCATCAAAAATATCTTCACCAGTTGTTGTTCCGTGAAGAGGGATGAATTCCAACAATTCTTCGGTGATCCTCATGTTATTATCGCAACCACGTAAAAAACAGCAACTTGTGCAACATCTCTTATATCCGTACTTTCATCAATAGCAATTGAAAAGAACTGGATTTTGGTAGATATTTTCTGTAATTGCTAAGTGATGTCATCTGCCATTTCAGTAATTCTATCTGCCACCGTATTTCTTGATAATGAGATGTCTCAAACGCTTGTACTTTTTCTGGACAGACAAATTCGCAGCTTTTATTATACATTCCTTGATTAAAGAACCATCGGTGAATGCTTTTGAATGTTTTGCTAATAAATAGCTTATTTCATAACTAGCTCTTGTTACTGATTCATTACTTTTTATAAATTTTGTAAGCACTCCTTGCTGGCTACTTAATGAATTCTTCATTGTTTTTAATTTTTCTTCTCTTATTTTAGCTTCAAAACACTGAAAATTGTTTTTCGTGATTAGTGCTATAATGTCGCTTAATATTGTATTCTTTAGCAACACTAATAGTTTCTTTGCAAATTAAGCACGTAATCTTATTGTTCACTTCCACACAAAAATAATTCAGTTCCCACCTTTCTTGAAATTTTCTTCCTCGTCATCAATCTTTCGCTTTTTTATTTAGCGTTGGAAGTGGCATTTTCTGTAATAAAAATAGAGCTTTAGATTTAAATTTTTAAAATTTAAAAAATTGCAACTACGTTTATGCAAAATACGCTCGTAAAAATTTAACGCTACTCTAGTATTTAAATGTAAAGAGAGCGCTGCTATCGATTCTCGCTCCTGGAATTATGCTCGATAAATGGAGGTAGCTATAAAAGGTACGGATTACGTTTTTTCTCTCTCTCTCAGTCCTGACTTCCCAGCACGGAGCAATTAAGATAGAGATGTGACAAAGAAGAAAGCTGTGCATAAGGCCGTAGGTTAGAAATGGTCGAAGCCACTAAAGTTTCCCAAGGCCGAACATACACTGGTAAAATTGTAGAACTTTTAGTGTTTTCCAAACTGAAATGTAATCGTTACTAACTTATATGTAAAATATTATTGTTTCTCATGTTTGATTATAATTAAAATATTATATAACAAAATGCATGCTCGTTATTTCTTATGCTGTCTGACTAGTTTCAGAAAGATATAAACTCTTGGATATAGCAGTTTACTTATATTTTTTGAATGAGTTATAAAAGGAAACAACCCGCAAATTTTTAACACACCAATCCGGATAAAGAAACTAGCGCAACTGCCTTTTGTTACAATTCAAAGAAAAAAACAATATCTGCAGATAGGATTGCTACGTTGGTGGCGCGAATAGCTGACTAATGTATTTATGTTCTCGGAAGCACAGCAGCACATTATTAACATTGCCAGCTTTGATATTCACATATCTCAAATGCTTCATCATCATAAAGGCATAAGCTATGCGTGTAACCGAGAATTATAAATTAGCTATGTATGTAGACAACAATTACTGTATATATTTTAGTTCATGTAATTAAATATAAGAGCTTTTTAAAAAAAATTAATTTATTGTTTGCAACATATCGTTCTGTTTTCATTTTATTTCATAGCATCTTAGACGAGGGCCATGAAAAATCCTTTCGAGGGCCGCATGCGGCCCTGGGGCCGCCAGTTTGACATGCCTGGTATAGAACATTGCTAATAATATACACGCAAGAGATATTAAAAAAATATTTTTCTTTCATTAGTTCATAATACCGATAATTATTTTTTAGTTTCTAAATTACACCAGCGATAATGAGGTTGTAAAAAAGTCTTTAGGTGCCACTGGCAACACAATATTTAAAGTTGTATTAAAATTACGATTTTTTTTTTAAACCTAAGAATTTTTTTTTTTTTTTTT
The DNA here is from genome assembly GCA_028023455.1 of Epiperipatus broadwayi. Lineage (NCBI taxonomy): Eukaryota > Metazoa > Onychophora > Udeonychophora > Euonychophora > Peripatidae > Epiperipatus > Epiperipatus broadwayi. Next base: position 1,008,373 of record JAQFVV010006342.1, read on the forward strand.
TTTGAGGTTTAATAATGCGAATTGTTCTTTATATTATAAATTTAGGCAAAATAATTGTGAATTTTTAAGGTTTCCTTTTGCAAAGGTACTATTAAAATAAACGAAAAAGAAAATTATGCTTCCAAAAAAATATGTGTGATTTTGTTTAAATTACAAATTTAACAGAAAATATCTTGTAATAACGATTGCAGTTCGTAGCTGCATGTAAACATTTGTTGGCATAGGAGATGGGCTGCGTCTGTTACACGTATTATTTGTTGATTTTGTTTTTCATATTATATTAATTACCAACTATTGCTGCTAACTTGAAAAACATTACATTTCCATTAATAGCATCAATGATACACTCCTTTTTTCATTCTTTGTGTTGTTGTCGGCTTTCTTGGTTTCTGGTGACTGGTTAAAATGAAATTTAAATAAAATATTTTCTGTAGTTGTCAAATGATGATGGGAACACATAAATTAGTCTACAAGTACATGGTCAGAAACCCCTGTTTTAATGCATCTAACATTTTTCATCTTGCAGCATACTAATCCATGATCTGTCCAACAATCAGTATTTGAATGTACTTAAATAATAATCTGATTTTTAACTATAATGTAAACTAATAAATATCATTGTTTTGAGTGTGAAGGCATCCACTTTCCTTTAAAGTGTTTTTTTCCCTCAAACAATATGTTTATGATAGTCAATTCATGTGCTGTACAAAAATTAAATAACAGGTTATTGAATTTACAACATCAATATCATTATTTCCAAAAGCTTTTGACCAGTCTACTATCTGTACCAACACGTGTATTAAAATCTCTAAGAACAAAAAAAAAAGGTATTAATATTGCTATAATACTGTTAATATCAATAAGGAATAAACACTTTCTTTTTCTTAATTCTCTGAATCTAAGATTTGAAGCAATTGTTAGTATTTCATTGATGCACCAAGGACTTCCAGAATAGAGGATACTAAATTAGACTTTACAGAAAATTTAATACCATGCATTCCTACTTGACTGACAAATTTGACATTCCAGAAAAACTTGTAACTATCCACCTGTTCTATTAAAATTTCTTCTCTGGAAGACAAACATGACTAAGTTCAGCTATATTCATTTTAAATCTTGACAGTTCCTTAATTGGCAGTGCAGTCTTTTGTTCCGGTCTTGAGGAGTTTGTATTAAGCAAAGTCTGCATGATACATTTATCTGCATTTAGAATAGAATGATTTATATAAAAGAAATTTGAAAGTACTACAGCTTAATTTACAAGTGCCAAATTTTTTGCATTCATTTATGCAATAACATCCTCTTTAGATAAATATAGTAATAGTTATTACTAATCACTTATTAGGTCAGAGATTATTTTGCCATTTTTAGCCCATATATGAACAGTAAGGTTAATTAAAGATTAATAACTATTCTTACTAAATCCAACATAGTACGATTATTTAACTCTATATATTTTTTCTCAAGTATAACATCTTTAATGTACATAAAATTTCTACACACTCTTCTAACACCATGAATGTCAAATTTCTAAAAATAATACAATAACATCTAATTTAATCATTTATGTATTTATATAAAGAGCAGGTTGTCAAATGAGTAAATTCAAGAAATTTGGCACCTGCAAATTACATCGAATCAATTTGATATTGACAATATTAAATAATGATGATGAAGACATAGAAAAGAGTATGACAGTCCAACTAAAGAGTACTAACTCAGCTAGAAATATACTATGCCATTCATTTATCATTTTCATGTATCTTTATTCATGATATAAAATACATGTGGTAAATAAACCCTGTGTATATAAAATCTTATGCATAGAGGAAATTAGCAATCTTTAATTAAATTTAAAGTCTATTTCTGAGCTAAATTTGGGTAATATCTAATCTAATAAATAATTAGTAAAATTCATTAATATCTTTACCTAAAGAGTGTGTTGTTAAACAAGTGTAAAAAAATATTGCATTTGCTTATTTAATTGTAATACTTGATAAATTTTACAAGCACAGTGTTTAGATTGTAATTATATAGAAGGTAATTATCTCTTCTTATTAGCACCATTAAATAGTAGTGTTAAAACTGCAAGGATACTCTCACCCCAGCCACAAGATAGAGACTTTAAGAAAATAAGAGCAGATGTCTTATTTACAAACTCAAATGTTATTATATGAGCCAATCTTAAGTGCCCAGAAGTGAGAGCATGAATATAATAATTTAACCAACTGTCCATAAATTCATTTATCATTTACATTTTAAATTTAAAATATATATAATTTAAAATAATGTTATGTTTTTTACATTTTTCTAGTTGATCACAATAAGGTTCAACTTCATCAGCAAACAATTTCATAGCATCTTTGATTAGCTGCTGTTTATTCTCATCAGGAGCATACTGAACAAACTCTTCTATCAAATAAACATTTCGAATATCCCAAAACTTGTCCAAATTATTATATCCTGGATGGTAAAAATTCTAAAAAGATATATAAAAATATAATCATTATAAGGGTTATATATATATAACTTCAAACTTTTTGGTTTTTATCAATGCACTCTTGATCTCAACTCCACCATATTGTATAATGCACCAATGCATAAAATCAGACTATCTTTACTCACTATGCACTCATTTTCAGAATGATCTTTATAGGGTGTTTGAATTCTTTAAATAACATAAGATGGCATGCATGCTTTCAAAATATATAATATTTGATTAGGATTTCTTTCTTATACACTTATATGTAGTCTTCATATAAAACAATAAAAAATTCTTAATATCAAGTAGTTTATTAGTCTTGAGGGTAATATCTGAAATGATCTTTGCCCTACATTAGGTTATTTAAAGTTGCTTTATACTACATATACACTCAACATATATATATATAATTAAAATTACCCCAAATTCAAAACTAAAACAGATTAGCCAAAGAAAATAAACCCTATAACACAACCATTGGTTTCACTGCTAAAAGCAGACTTCTCAAGTTCAAAAGACTAAAACATATCAACATTAACTGTTAACCACAATTCCCAATTACATTCTACAGACCTTAGTATTAAAAATTCTTAATATTAAAAGAATTGAAGAATTTTTATTATTAAAAATTTATGATTCTGGAGCAGTTAACTTATCTAAGAGTTATTTTAATATTAAGAGTGTATAGGATGTAATTGGGAATTGTAGATTATCATTAGTACTTTTTTGTTGATATGCTTTTAGTCCTTTGCACTTGAGAAGTCTGCTTTTAGCAGTGAAACCAATGATTGCATTATAGAGTTTATTTTCTTTGACTAATCTGGTTTAGTTTTGAATTTGGGGTAATTTTAATTACATTATTGACTAGCTTTAGTCTTTCAATGTTTATTATATGCATATATATACAATGTAATTTAATTAACATATATATAGAAATATTTTTAAAAAATCCTATCCTTGTGCTAATTGTAATTGATTTATTTTAACATTTTGAACGTTGGCTTAGAAAAGATTTTATTTAGTATATATATGTTAATCAGTGGCTGAGTGATTCAGACAGTGAAGGCAGATTCATAGCACTTATGAATGCTACTATCCAGAAGCACACCCAACTATTGTCTACATATATAATGAATAATAAAAAAAATCTTAGCTAGCATTCAAAACATTTAAATAAATCAATATATAGAAATAATAAAAAATAATGAAAACAAAATTTACCCTGCAAGCAGTTTTAAACACTGCTAAAAAAATAACAATTCTAAACCTCAGAGGATATATATTTCATTAGCTGAACATCTAATTTATGAATTGAACTACAGTTCAAAGCATTCTATACAAAGCCGCAACTCTCCATATAAAAAATACAACAGTTTAATTTGAATGTGAAAGATGTAACATTACATGATAGCAAATTGTGTTTAAATAAATAGTATAATATTAATCATTTTATATAAATAAATAATGATCACACTTTGATTTACAAATACCAAACTTTCTGAACTTACAACTTTTACACCAATCAATCCACATAAATGCACTTTACTAGTTTTTATATGGTGTGTGTTTTAATTATTATCGTGTGTGCATTTGTGCTTGCAAATAAATGTTAAATGACTTGTTCACACTTTTGATAAAAAAGGCATATGTTATTATACCTTCATTAAAACACATTCAATAAATATCGTATAATAGCATTCCAAATAATAGAACATTCGAAAATAATAAGGTATATGACACACATTCTTTGATAATGAATAATGTCTACTTAGCAGCATACATAATCCAAGCCTGTACATATATGTATGATGAGAATAAATGACATTTACACATAAATTTAAAAACATAAAATGTTTTTGATAGGTTGCAACTTTCAAATATATACACACAACAAAATTATATATGTAAATGTTTTGTAAAATCTAAATGCGTTTGTAAAATTGTTTATTATTAAAAAATAAGCTGCAAAAATTCCCAAATGCTCATATTTCATCACAAGAAAGTGTTTTCTGAATAAAATGTGAATGCTTAATTGTTGTTATATAAATGAAAAAATATTTTAACACTACTTTTTAAAACAATATGTTTTTTCTGAAATATGTATAGTGTATACCGCTTGGTTAGGAGAAAACAGATTAGAGATTAAAATATTTTTTATTTTATTTTTAAACCAGCAAAGTATTATTATTATTACTTTTTTTAAAAAAAATTATCTTCTTAACTTTATATTTACGATTTTGCTATATTTTAATTTAAAGTCTACATTTTATTGTTATAAATATAACATGACTCTGTCATATGATTTCAGCGTACACATTATTTTTTTTGATAATTTTATCAAAAAAAATAATGTGTACGCTGAAATAACTCTTTTCTTTTTATTAATTTAGAAACTAATAGATGCCAAAAAAAAAAAAAAAAGTAATAAAACTGATAGATGCCAGATAATAATGCTTAATAAATCCTATCTAGTGATATTCTATCTAATATTTCCAGATTAGTTTCTAGATAATGGTTTTCGTCAGTGGCGAGATTTAGACCTTGGAAGTAGCTGGACTTTTGGGATCTAATGTAGCTACTATACATAATTCCCCCTTTTTTATATAATTACCAAACTTACATTAGGTGGCATGGTTGTGATAAAAGAAAAAGAACTCTTATAATTAATTGAAATTTTTAATTTTTAGCTCATTTTGATATTTTGCATAAAACTCTTAAAAATTGAAAATAATTACCTATATTCTATATAACAAATATTTATTGCTCTACACAACATTGTTAGATATTAGTCACCAAATATGCGATAATATCAATTTGATGTTAACGCACTTTGTACCATTCATTGTTCTGGAATATAGTGATGTGGGAGGGGGATATGTCACATGAATAAGAATTCGCAATATATTTTCAGTGGGTGTGACTATTTATAATCACAAGCGACATCAATAAAGATCCATCTAACAGATTATAATGTTATATAAAAATATATATAGATAAAAAAAAAAGAGGAGTTGCTTTTCTATGGTTTCGGTTTCATTTGCAAGATTTTTATTTTTAATACTGCAGTTCAAAATATGCATATTATTTAATTTTTTTCTGTTATGTTATTGTATAATTTTGACATCTTTTTTTTCTTAAATCGGAAGAAATGCTGCCTAAAATATGTTTCTTTCTTATTTTCCACTTGGCTTAATAAGAAATAACGATTACAATCCTGATTAGATTGCTTTTTTTTTTTTTTTTGTATCAAAAACAAAATATTTGTAATTTTAAAAAAAAAATCAAAATAATGAAAAAAGTTTCAAGATTACGCTTAGACATTTTAAGATATTTATAATACTTTTAAAATTGAGTGCAATAAATAAGCGAGATTTTTTTATCTCATAAAAAAAAAAAGGAAATGTTTCGCACTTTACAAAGTTCATTGCTATGTCAAAAGTAAATGATTCATAATAGAAAAACTCATATTTTAGAGATTTGTTTTTCCACGGTATATCAGTAAATGCGTATGTGCTTTTCTAAGTGAAATCAGAATAAAATGTAATGTATTCATTATCTAAAGATTATAAGTGCTTCATACGAGTTGTAAACTTGTGTGGTTTAATATAAATATATTTTTCCATAAATAATTATAATGAACTTTTTAATGCAAAAATATGAGTTTTTGGTGTGTAATGATACTTCGTGTTTGTTATGATTCCCAGAGTAAGAAAATAATTTTAAATTTACAAGACATTATTATTAATACATCATTATCAATCAACTGTACCTGGCAAAAAATACCATTATAGAAACTAAACACCATAAAGGAATTAACTAAATATTTTCAGTGAGCCTTCCACTATAATAACATATAGCAAAAAAGAAACTATTACCCATTACTATGTTCCGACTACTCAAAGGAACTGTAACCATGTCTTCAAAAAAGAAATTTGAACAGAAATATGAATCAGAAAAGGGGACTATTAGAGCACATAATAAATCTAATAATGTTAAATATTAATAATTCATTAAATATATATTTGATACAGAATTTAACTTATAAGATAATATTAATAGTTGACTTTACAAATTTTATACTTCTACTTGAAGGCTTACTAAATCATAATTAAAACTGAGATGACTTTTAATCATCCCAGATCCTATTTGTATCTTTATCTGGGATGAACTAGATATTCAGACCTGTCCAGGTCTTTTTCCCTCTAAGCATTTCTTCTAATTTGATATAGTGGCCTCTTCCCTGTCTTATGGCTTAGTCCTTTCTGAACAATTGTTTGGAGTTATTTTTATCAACCCAAAAATGTTTTTACTTTAAGACTGCTATCTTAGAAGTAACTAATTAATTTTGATAATCATTTTTTTTGCAATCTAAAATTTTTTTTTAAAATTTAACAACTTCATTATATTTGTATTTATATATTGGACTATTTCCAGCCATCTAATATTAAATATTGAATGTCTTTAGAAAATTTTAAAAACTTTATTTAAATTTTCCAATTACATTCAACTGTGAGTAATAGTATATAGGTTAGTATATACACAACATTTCGAGTAGTACTGCTTTTCTCTCTTCTTTAGATATTGCTGGTCTGTCCAGTGACAGTAGTAGCATGGGAATCGAATCTGAACCTTTAGATTTTTGAATATTGAATTTTAAGATAACACTCTAGCCAAAATGATGAAATTAATTCCATATTTAAATACAGCTAAAACACCATCATCACAAAACTTCAGGCAAATTTGATTGCATGTTTTGGAATTTTGCATTCTTTCCTTATTAATATCTGAATTATTATCATTTATATAATTTTGATACAAATGTTAGTGCATGGAAGTTCATAGCATGTACACTTTTTAATAGTCCAAAATATATATGTGTGTGTAAACATTAAAAAAGCATACATTCCATTATTGTTTGTAACTAAACCAAACAACTCAACTGTCAGGAGTACATACATGTTTCTTGAATCAGATGGAAAAACAGTAAAACTTATTGAACTCATTTGAAAATAGTTTTAAGAGGAAGAATATCTAAATTCTGAGAAATATAGGTTTTTAGAAAATAAATTAAATTGCAGAGAAACAATATTATCTTATGCAACCTAGAAAAATTTTTGTTTTAACTTAAATAATATGTAAATAGATAAAAAAGTAAACTTTAAATTCAGCACTTATAGAAACATAACATCATTTTTTTCTAAAATCTATGCATCAATATAAAACTAACCAATATAGATTAATCTGGAACCTTTTTCTTTTAGTTAATATTAATTTATTGACCAATACAAAATGACTGTCTATTGATTCGAACCTGAAAAAAAAATCTTACAGCTTACTTGTGACCTGAAAAATTTTTTCAAGTTCATCCAGTTTTACTTGGGACATAATCATGACATATATATATAAGGATGAAATTAATTTTTGAATTAAATATTATGGAGTCCTTTTGATAAATTCAAAAAGCAATGTTTTAATAGATGTGTTTACCATTTTTTACATACAGAGCTGAATCTTTGATTATTAATAGAACAGCAACACAGAACTTTTATATTGTACAATGGATTTTAGGGAGATTATGTTGGGGATAAATAAAGAAAAATCAAAAGTGAAATACATTGCTGAGAAAACAAACAGGTATTATTGACATCTTTAACAGAATTAAGAAGTGAAGTTGAAGCTGGGAAAGGCATGTTGTTATAAGAGATAATAATAGAGGGACAGTTGAAGATTAAATTGAATACTAAGATATTGTAAAAGATATAGAAAGAGACCATATGTTAGATGGATGAATAAGAAGGTTTTCTGAAGTAATGCAGAGAAGCTATGGCTAAGAAAAATTGAATTAAATGTGAGAGACCTTAGTATTGGATTGAAGATAATGTAATTTTTAGTTTAGCAAATGGCACATATTCACATTGTTCATTCTATAAAACATTATATGAAAATATAATTAATATAGAAGTACCAAAAATCACCAGCAAGCTATATATAAACTAACTGTCAGAATACATAAGCCAACCTATACTTTAGCCATGACCTTATATAAGTGTAAGGGATGTACTGACATATGTACATGCAGAGCATGATTTATTTATAGTAATGCAATTGCAGGACAACTATGATCTGTTCTGAAATCACTATAATTAATCAGAGAAAATGGCTGGGACTCATATTTAATTTACTATAAATAAATACATCAATAAATGTTATGCTTTTATAAGATCAAGGCTAAAGTGTGGATGGGCTTAGTTCATATATAATTCACTGAGGTTTTTCAGTACTTCTGAATTTAATTTCATCTATATTCAAGCTATCAAAAAGTTATATTTACATCTATTAACTGAAGATTGATTTAGTATTTAGATGTTGTTAAATATAAAACTCAGCCTTTCTATCTGATTAGTTGTAGTGATTGCAGATTAGCTTATAGTTGTCCTGAAATCGCATTAGTATAAATAAATCATGCTCTGTGTATAAGTATGACAGTAAGTGCTATACTTATATAAGATCAAGGCTAAAACACAAGTGGGCTCATTCTACATTTGCTGACAGTTAGTTTACATATAGCTCACTGGAGATTTTCAGTACTTCCATATTAATTTCATCTATATTCAAGCTATTAAAAAGTTTTATTTATATTTGAACATGCAATTTTTTTTTTCAAACTGAAAACTATGGGTTTACTATCATAGAAAAAGTTGTAATCAAGCGCTAATGTTGAAATCATTGCCAATACTATTTTTTTATTTTCTATTTGCATTTAATGTATTTATAATATAAATAAGATATATTTTTGAGTTTATCCATGGGGCAGTCATATCAATGTTGAATTAACATTTTAACTGCATCATATATATTGCTAATTAACTCTACTGTTATCAGATACATTTCTATTAAAACATAAGTGTAATATTCGTGTTAATTACATATGGATAAATTCAAAAAGAAAACAAAACATATTTTTTATAACTGTTATTACAAAAGTGCTTCATTTTTTAACATATGTAAATATCATATTTAGAATAACACAAGGGATATCCAAATAAACGGAATCATTCTCTGGTGGGCAGGCCATTGTAGTATATGCTTTTGCTGCTAGATGTCTTTTGCTGGGACATTTCTGCATTAATCTGTTGGCCAGCATTATTAAGTGACATCATTGTGCCACATAGTAAATTTTTTTTGTTAAATGCGTCTCACTTATTCATTGATTTTTGTGATGGCTGAAAAGTTGAAACAATGTGAAATTCTGTTATGAGAAAATGGCAGTGAAAACAGTTATGATGTTTGAAATAGCTTATAACAAAGTTGCTCTGGGGAAAACACAAATTTAATAGTGATTTAATGGAAGAATTAAAATTCATCATGTCCAGAGTGAAGTCCAATGTCAAAATGCTGCTGATTTTTTTATATTTGAAGCAAGGCCTTGAGTGTCATACAATTTTTACCCCAAATCAATATGACCCAATTTGTCCACCCAATATATTATATAACCTGATCTCACCTCATGTGACTTCTTTTTATTTCTCTGAATAAAAAAAAGATCCTCAAAATAAAAATGTTCTGTGGATATAGAAATGATGAAGAAAACAGCAACAGAGGCATTTAAAGATATTTTGCAAGAATTTCAGGATTGCTTCAAAAAGTGGAAAATACATTTAGACAGATTGCAACAAACAGACAGAACTCTAAAGAAGATTCAATTTGCAACACTTAAAAAAGAAATAAATCCAGCTTTTGAGTACCCTTTAGTTTGTACTTCTATATATGTACAATTAGTAAAAAAAAATGCATATCTGTCTGATATATAAACGTTTTGTTCTAGTTCAAATTACTTCTGCCATTGCTGATAGCTTTTGAGCAATGGAACACTCATCTATATACATAAAACATTTAGCTGTACAAATAAAATCAGAAATAACATGTGGCGATACTACAGATAGCCTACCATTATTTCAAAATTTTGGATTCAAAACTGGTTTTGGACTCAGATAAGTTTTGGAATTCCACAAAGCTACTCAAGCACAAACCTGTAGTTATATTACTACTAGTGAAGATATTTAAAAATTAAGCATAATGTATTAGCCTAATTTAAATGTAACCTGCTAGTAAAATCTCTTTAAACACATAATTTTATAAAGCAATAAAATAAATGATTTCAAATTCACTATTTTTATTGACTTGATTTTGAAGAAGTTTTCATTGGTGTCAGAATTTTGCAGTTCTGTACTATATAACTAAGATATGTCAGTTTTGTATATTCTAAAATGGCACATGCTTAGAAACTAGTTTAATTTATGAATAAGTATTTGTATTGCTTTAAAAAAATAATAAGCAAAAAAATATTTTAATTCATTGTCTATATATATTTACAAGAAATTTTGCAATACTAAGTGGTTAAAAACTCATAATAAAAATTAAACTTTTTTATACACCTGGGTCTCGTTTTATGTGGTAGATAGGTTCCACAGAAAATCCTCATTAAAAAAAAATGCACAAAAATAGACGTAACTTATCTTGAAAAATGGGGCATAGGTGCTTTAATTTTCAGAATTCACATAAAAGCAAAGCAACAAGAAAAAAATACTTTAAAATTCGCATTAAAAAAATAAGCAAATAAAGTATGACTAATAAAAAATTTCAAATATTTTAAAAAAATTAATACAAGACAAACTTTTTTTACTTTTTTTATTAACTACAGTATTTAATTTTACATTTTTCATACATATTTTAATCATTACCACTAGCTAGCATTCGTTTGTAAACTGGCAAAAAATCAGATTTGATGTGATGTGTTGTGGCTTCTCCTTAAATGAAGTCAAGAATCTCTCAGCAATTATGCCCAGAGAAACCTGTTAGCCACTTTATTTTTATTTGTGGTGTGATGTACAACTAATGCCACTTTCAGTCTTGTGCTGTGTTAATGGTTTTCTGTTTCTATATTTAAAAAATGAGATTGCAATCAAAACAAAAAGATTATACATTATCATTAGAAAGATTATTTTCAGTTTATAAAATCTTTGTTTTTTATTTTAAAAATCTAAAAGATTATTTATTTCTGTTATATATAACAAAATACGTTTTAAAAGTTTAAATTTTTTGAATATTTATTGCGATATTTTTATATGTAAGTATAAATCTATTATTATTATTTACTCATTAGTATAAATAGGTTATTTACATAGAAGCTAAAATTCTAAATACAGCTTCAGGCCATATTCATGTTAGCTGCTAATATAACATTATATTTTTGAAAAAAAAAAGTATTTCAAGTCAAAATAAGTTATTAATAATTTAAATTTCTTGATATCTAATAAATATAGTGAAATATGAAAGATATTAAGAAGAAACATGAATAGCATAACTTCAAAATCGCATTAAAATAATCTGCATAAAACGAGACCCAGGTGTACACTTTTTCAACAATGACTACTTCGTAAAAATTATTTTTCTATCTACATTTTAAAAAATAACATTTATTATATCATTGCAAATCTTATGATTTATATTTCATTCAGAATTGAGACTTTTTAAGTTGAACTTTTTTGTAAAAAGGAACTGTATTATGAAGACATGTCTCTACATTGAAATAGAGTAATGCAATCTTGTGTGAATATTAAAATTATCATCATCTCTCCCGCTCCCCATGATTTTTTAATGAAGCATATGTTATTGATTTTGGCTACCATATAGAATTATAAATAATTACACATGTATATAGTTTGTGGATAAATTAAACTTTATCATAAAAAAATCTACTATAGATATTAATTTACAACATTGTTATTTTAAATGTCAGATATAAATGCTTGGCTTAAATCTGCCAGCACTTTTTTCCTCAGGTATTTTTTTTTAAAAGGAACTTTTGAGATGGAATTCTAAGCATTTTTTCTTTGCCTGTTGTAAAGAAGTGTGAATAAATTTATATTCATACATATTTGAAATAAAATCCTTGTTTTTTATTTCACCTTTGAGTGGTAAGTTTTTTTTCCATATGTCATAGCATCGGCCGGGAAGCGAACCCACAACCGTCTGCAACCAACTACTTGCTTGCAAGGTGGTTGCGATGACCTCTCGACTAATAATGCTTGACTTGAGTACACTTTACGCAAAAAAGTGAAGTTTAGTATTATTAGAAAAGAATTATATGGATCAATGTAAGCCAACACTCCCAAGACAGGCTATGAATATGGAAACTTGAGTTCTCTGAAAGCACTCAGCCATATAATTCTTTTCTAATAATACTAAGCTTCACTTTTTTTGCATAAAGCGCAATTTAAAACTTACCATTCATACATATTATGGATAAATAATATCTACTTATAAAAGAATGAACTAAAAATACTATTCTTTTTGACTGTATACTTTTGATTTCTTTTAAATGATATACTAATCACCTGATATTAGAAGCTGCTGCCATTTCTTTTCTGATATCTTTTGTTTTGGAAATAAACATTTAGCATAGAACTGTAAATTTTTTCATTTTATATATTTTACACAGTTGATAATTAATATGTATCACAGTATTCACATTTCTTATGGCGTAACACATTTTGATCTTCCTTTTTAAATATTCAAACTTTTTCACTTTTATCACAGAGGCAAAACTCTCCATACAGTAGTGCTACTCAGTGCAAACTGAAGTAATCAATGAATGCAGGAATGTTAGTGCATAAAATCCCTATCTAGTGCCTACTATTCTCAGACTAGTTTCTAGCTTGTGGCTTTCACTCATTATTCTGGCTTGCACTGAGTGGCGCTACTGTATGGAGAGTTTTGCCTCTGAAAACAGCTTGTAATGATAATCATGTAATGATGATCATTTTGATCATTAATATCTTAATAAATATATTTATAATGCTGTGCTAACTGATCTAGAACAACACAGAAGATTTCAAATTCATGCAGTTTGGGATGATGAAAATCAATTTTTATTAATGTTTTAATATTTTTACAGCTGATTATAATGCTCTTACATTTTTAATATGCATACCTGTAAAGCATTGGTAACATTAGCAACTAGTTGTCCAACTTGATAAAGCAATTCAGTAGTCGCATTTATGGAACTTAAGATGGAACCGGGAAGGAAAGTAAACAATCGAACAATACAGCTATCAAGTTCACCTGGGGGGAAAAATACAAAAATAAAAATTAAAGCCTTCCATATTTCATTTATTTCAAATCTACGATATGTCTCAAAATGATGTTAAAAAATTTAATGAAATGTGTTTATAATTTCATTAAACATTTTGCCACTCTGATCATTCGTTAAAAGATTTGTGCATTCTGCTTATGCATGATTAAGCCTATAGTTTTAAATATTTGAATAATAATGTATTTAGGATAGCAATTTATTTTACCTGGTGCACCATTTGTTTTTTGAAATTTTTCTCTACTTCTCTTTCTTCCATCAATCATGAGAATTGTTTCTTGGCAGTGCAACCCATTTTTATTCAAATGCTCTCTCATAGCATCTTGTGCATCTAAAAAGCAAAAAGATACTTAATGAAAATACTGTATATTAAATACAATGAAATATAAAATAATTAGTGTTTGAATGGGGATAAATTGCAAACTAGTCATCCACAGAGGGAATATTGTTTGGGAATTCATAAGAAGTATTAAATTCTGGAAGTATCATTATAGGAAGTGATTCGAGGGACATACATTCCAGAGTTTGACATTCTACTACTGCAACAAATTAGTCATGGCACTAAAGAGGGTGATGGTATTGCTTAATTTAATTACTCAACATGCCTTTAGGCTGAAAATGTCACATACACTCATCCATCTCTGTTCACATTCAACATCTTCATTAGAAACAGTGGTTCACTGTATAATATTCTATTTTAGAGCTATTTGATATAATTTTGAATGAACAATGAATATTAGGTAATAGAATTGTATTCAAATTTTCCAGATTAGCTTTTTGATATTTTTAGAAAAAAGTATTGAATTTTGTACCTGCTTGCTTTAGCTTGGAGTTATTATCTTAGATTGTTTGAATCTAAGATTATTAATTTAGCAAGGATGTAAAAGTAAGGTGACTGCTAGATGACAGATGACAAATAGTGCCATTAATTTAAATACATTAATCAATAATATTAAGGATAAAATGTATAAATTAGACAGATCTAGTGTTGTGTATGCATTAGGATAGAGCCAAGCAATTCCTTATACATATTATGGTGATACAAATGCAAATTCAATAACAATGATAATGTAGCATGCATTAACAAGAAAGCTAAGGTTAATTTAAAAAATGTATTGATTTTTTATAACCATGAAAAGGAATATGGACATGATTGTGATCCTAGTATTGTTAAGATAATATGCAAAGAAAGGAATAACAAAAAATAGAAAATCAAAGGAAGTGTGGTTTATTACACAGAATGAATACATAATGAATCAAACAGCCAATAGCATTCAAATTAACAAATGGGTCTCCCAAATTCTTAATGGGAAACTTCAAATTTTTTGCCAACCATGATTATGGTGCTTATGTGTCAAGTATACTCAATCTATTTAATTTTTGTGGTTTGTTATAATATTTTTCATATATATACATGTGGATGTGTTGTTATGAAGTTTATATGCATGAATGAACCTGTTTATGTTTTCTTAGATAAAGCCACACAATGATATATAATGATAACAAAAAGTGCAATTGATTAAGGAATCTTGAAACTAAATGGTAAAATAAAAATGAATAATCGAATGGTCCTACTACTTGGGGGTTTATAAGAAGTCTTAAGTACTGGAAGTGACAGATCTAAAATCAATCTGAGGACTTATGCTTAAGAGTCAATCACATTACCATGGCAACAAACCAGATAAGGCAAAATAAACGAAATAAATAGTTTACCAGATGCCTAAGATATCTTCCAAAGAAATTATTAGAAAAAATTTGGTCAAACAATGGTCTATCTTTAAGTAAAATATAGAAATAATAATCTATAAAATTACAAGAAGTTGCTTTAAAATTAAAAAAGACACCCTTTAGGAGACAAAAAATGAAGAAAGATTAAAAAAAAAAAAACATCTGTGATCAAAATGTATAATAAAGATATTACTTAAAGTAAATAACTGATTTGCTTTAACTTTTCAAACGTTAGCTAAGTAAAGGTTTATTCCGTATGTTAATTTTGTTAACTGTAGCTTAGCACATTTTCAGCTGATGATGTAAGAATCATAGCATTTATGACCAACCAGAAAGCACGCTCAGTTACAGTTAACAAGATTAACATCTGGAATAAACCTTTGCTTAGCTAATGTTTGAAACATTAAAGCAAACCAATTACAAATAGGAAAAGAAAAAGGTGAATAACTTGAATATTAAAATAATTAAATAAATAAAATAATGAATTGCAGGATAAGGTTTATCATTTAAAATGCTGAAATAAGACTATTAAGGATATAACAGGTATATAAGTTATGTAGATTGTGTGTAAATGTGATAACAGAAGTGAAAAATGGTTTCTAAGTGTAGATATTTTAAAGAGAAAGTCAGGAGTAATGGAGCAAAATGTAGTTGAGGAAGATATAATAGAGTATGTTTTTTAGTGGAGTGACAACAGATTTGGATGACAAAATAAGTAGAGCAATGAAAATGATTAGTCAAAATATAAGTAAGGTAGAGGAAGAGGTAAAGGTTGTAGAAACAAAATTAAAATCATGAAAGTGTGAGCAGATTAAGAAATTAATGAATAGAAATAATAAGAAAGAACTAGATAAGGAAGTCCAGAAAGTGGAAGAGAATGTCATGGATAAAATAGAAAAAGTAACTGAGACAGTATTGACAGGAAACTTGCTAATTAGAGAATGGAGAAATGTAATTGCAAGTGAAAATAGAAATGGATATGTAAGAATATGTTTTCCTGAAGCTAGAAGCAGGGGTGTTATGGATAAAGTAAAGAAACAAGAGAATAGAGATGTTTATGTTATGATAAAGGCAAATAATTTGTCAGAGCCATCAGAGAGAGTAATAGATGAATACATAAAATTGATTAGTAATTTGAGTAAGATTAAAGGAAGAATAGGAATAGTTGGATTATTACCCAAGATTTAATAATAGGTATAATATGTTAGATAGAGCATATTCTATAAATGAGAGATTGAAAAATTATGTGAGAGAAATAATGTTATGTTTGTGGATATGTGGGACTTTTTATTAGTAAGAGGAGATGGCCTGCACTTAGGAAAACAAGAAAATGAAGTATTAGGAAGTTGATTTATAAAAAATATACTTCAGGACATTTATAAAGGAGGCTAGGATGTTAAATTGCAATATTATCAAAAAGAAAAAGAATGGACAGAATGTAAGAAATAAACAAAGGGTACCTGATTTAGATATAAATGTAGTTGTGGAGATAAAATTAATGGTAAGCAAGTTATTTACAAATGTAATAGAAAAGAAAGAGTCAAACATATTTATAAAAGGATAGTAAGAAAAGAAGAAATTGCTAAAATTGGATATTTGAAAATGCAAGGTGATAGGAGACCAGAAAAGTGGCTGGAATTAAAAGCAGTTAAAAATGAAGAGCTTGGGGTATTAGCAATAGTGGAAACTCATCTAAGAGATGAAGAAGAACCTACCCTGGAAGACTTGATATGGTAGGGTATATTTAAAAAGGGGGTAGTGTTATGTCAAAAATATATTTAGATACTGTTAAGTGTCAAGAACATATGTGGTCTGAGATAAAGTTAGGAAGAACAACAATCAATGGTGGCTATACTGTATATAGCTATTGGAGATAGCCAAACTATGCCTAGTTAAGGATATATAGAGTTTCAAAAAGGGAAGGGATAATGGTTATAAGGGATAAGAATGGGCATATTGAAGAAATTGTTGATGTGGATAACAAGAATGAATAGTTTTTGAAGAATTTTTGTCAGAGTAAATTTGAACATTGGAAAATTATCAAATATTTATGAGGGACAATACACTTGATCTAGAAATAATATATTTCACCCAATAGATTATGTATTAGTAAAGAAAGAGGGAATGAATAAAGTCCAGGAAATTAAAATATTTGATAATGAAGAAAGAGTAAATAATAGTGATCATAATTTCTTTATAATACAAATGGTTAGTAATGTAATGGAAAACTAGTAATAAAAGTACAAAGGATAGTGAATTATGTGGATGGAGAATGAATGATAAGACTAACTTAGAAGAATATAAAATAAAAGTAGAAGAAATTATGGAAAAGTTTGTAGGAGATGAATATAAGGACTGGTGTGGTGAAGTAGAAAAAATGGCAAATAGCATTTTAGGTGAGAATATTCAGAAGAATAAAAGTAATAGAAAAGTGAGAGTTAGTAAAAGTGTAAAAGAGAGGGGAAAGTATGCAGAGAATATAAATGTGCTATTAAAACCAAAGAAAGTGGAAAAAATGTTAATATTAAATGGGAAAGGTATTTTTAAAAAAAAATTGGTTAAAATAAATAATTATAGAGAGAGAACAAGATTAAATAGTAAATTATTGGAGAATATTAATAAAAGTGGAAGGGATGGGAGTAAAAAATAATAAAAGTGGAAAAGATAGGAGTAAAAAATTTTGGAAATATATTAAAAGAAGGAATGTAGGGGAGAGAAATAGTATTACTAGGTGATAAGAAAAAAGAGTGTCTTAAATAAGTATGCAATGGATATAGAGAAGATGTGAAGGACAGAGTGATAGCAAACATGAAAGCATATAGTAATGGAAATATTAGGTTTACAGAAAATGAATTGAATGAGGCAGGGAAAAAATTGAAAAGTGGAAAGACAAGATGTTTTGATGGATGGGTAGACAGTTGGTGATGAATTTAGGAAATAGGGCAAAATTAAATATATTATGTTTTAATAAGATGGCACAGAAGAATTTCCAGATAGGTGTAGTAATACAAGAATAAAGCTAGTATTTAAAAGAAAGGTAAGGATCATAGAAAGTTAAACAATTTGGTGTTATATAATGCTTTTAAAAATATGGTAGCTAGAAGGGTCACAAAGTAGCTGGAGGAAAATAATATATTGGGAGAAATGCAATGAGGTTTTTCATCTGATAGGCATATAGGGGATAGTTTATCTGTAGTCACACAATGTATACATATGAGTAGGAATACAGATAGACAATTATATATGGTTTTTATAGATGTGGAGAAAACATGATAGAATAAATAGTCATAGATTATGGATAAGTTAGTAAATTTGGAAATGAATGGAGCTTTAGTGGATCTTATTAAAAGATTGTATGAAAATAATTATTATATGTATCTATTAGAAAATATAGAATCAGATCAAATTAAAAATGAAATGGGACTAAGGCAAGGATGCCCTATGTCACCTGTTTTGTTTTTGTTATATTTGAGAGAAATGGAGAGAGCAATAGAAAGACAAGGAAGAGGTGTAGAGATATCATTGATAGGTGACAAGGGAGTATGTACATTATCAGGTCTTTTATTTGATGATATTTTCTTATGCACAGAAAGTAGGGAAGATATGAAAGCTGTGCTAAAATCATGCACAGTAGTGGGTAGAGAGATGGGATTAAACTTAGTGAAGAAAATAAATGCTGCGAAAAGAGAAGAGAAAGAATTTTTATTGGCAGATATACAGTTAAATGTAGCAAATAGGGTATAACTATTTGAAGATCATCTTAAATAATCAGAGAAATTTCTTGAATAAATGGGAAAAAAATTGTTAAATGAAGTAAAGAAAAGATAGGGACTGATAAATTAACAGTTTTTTTATGTAATAAATATGATGTAACTAGAATTGTATGGAAGAGAGTAGCACTAGAAGGGTTAACATATGATAATGATGTGTTATGTGTTAGTTAAGAGTTGATAGATTACTTAGAAAAAGTACCAAGAGAAGTATGAAGATATGCATTAGCTGCAGATGTGTGAATGTCAAAGGAGGCAATTCAAGGAGAAATGGAATGGTCAAGTTTTTATATGTGGGATGCAAAAAGCAAATTGAAAATGTTCAGTAGATTGCAGTTTGTGAATAATAAAACAATAGCCAAAATAGTATTTAATTGGGTTATGAGTAAAGGACAGGAAACAAGATGGGTGAGAAAGATAGTATGGAATGTAGAAGATTTGGATAAAGACTTTATGTCAGTATACTTGTACAAAAGGTGAGATGATTGTGTTAGAAGAATTGATAAGTGTTATAGTGTCTCATTAATAAAAAAATATGAAGTTGGTGAAATGGAGAACTAGTATGGAAAGTAAAAAGAGTTTAAATATATATAAAAGTAAACAGAATATTGGATGTGAGATAATTTATGATAATAGCAAGGAAAGTAGTTTACTGTTTAAGGCTCAAAAGGATCTTCAGCAACAAGGGAATATCCACATAAATGGAAAAATATGGATGATTTAGTCTGCAAGTTATATAAGGAAGTCATAGAAAATATTAGGCATTTGTTAATTAAATGTAAATGCATACAAACAGAAAGGTACAAATAGTTTGGGGGAAAATGAGGCTGATTTAGATATAAAGATCATAAAGTTGACAAAAATTATGTTGTGTAAATGGGATGAAGCAGGATAGAAAAGAATATGGGAAAAACTTAAGGTGGAGAATGGAAAGGGGAGGTGGCTAACAGGTTTCTCTGGGCATATTGGCTGAGAGATTTTTAACTCCGAGAAAGAAGCCACAGTGCATCACACCACATAACTACTATTTTAATAGCTTGTGCAAAGAAAAAAATGGAGGCTATTTAATATTTGATTGGTTATATTCTTAACTTGCAAAAAAATCATTTATTAACTATGCAAAAAATGCTAATTATATATTGAGTTTTAATTTATTTATTTATTTACTTAAAATCATTTATAAATTATGAAAAATTATTTAATAAATATGGAAAAAAATTACTGCTTGTAAGTATTAAAATTTTTATATTGAGCAAATATTGTTTTATATAACTAATAAATGTTTTTTACACGTAAATAATATAAATTGAAAGTATATATTTAATACTATTTTCCACTTTGAAATTTGTTCGTCTATGCTTGGTTTTATTTTTTTACAGTTGTCCAAAATTTCATGATATTGATTATAATATGTAAAGTTTTTGTTTCTGTTTCATTTTCTTACAGTGATAAAAATAATATTTAATAATTTGAAAAATGTAACATTCAACATATGTAGAATTGAAATGTTAAAATATTTTTTAGTCAGAATTTAACTTAATCTCTTTTTCTTCCTTTTTTTTTTTTACAATTCATATATAATTAAATAGAGAAAGGCTTTAACCATTATCATATGCACTTTCAATGTTTATATTAATCAAATGATGCAGTTTTCTGACTATAGGGGACCTCTCAAACCTCAATATAAGATAACGACTTTATAAAGATAAGAATGGCCATCTTATTGTTGACCTAAATTTCCATATATATAGACCAATCTGAAGCATTTGGATTTGAGAGCATGAAGCTGATGTTTATAAGTATACCTTTGCCAACAATGTTGGTAATTCAGAGTGAAATTGATACATCAGTCAGATGGAATATAGCACATAATAGTTATTAAACTAATAATCAAATTATACAGGACTGAAGACAGAATCTCTCTTTTAACACCTTAATTATAATAATTAAGTAAAATTTAATATGAAAACATTAAATTTAACATAACTCAATGTATATGTAAACAAAGAGAGTAAATTACTCTCTCTTGGGCTATGAATTTGTAACCTGAGGGATGGTGATTTATTCCCCCTATTTATATATATATATATATATATATGTGTGTGTGTGTTTAATTTAATGTTTGAATATCAATTATAATAAGTCATAATAAGAAAGTCACACCTTTTATAATTGTATATATAACTTAACTTTCTTTTCCAAAAGATTATAAATACTGCAATTTTTTACTTATGTCACAATAGCACAATAATATCAGGAAGATTATGTTCCTGCTTCATCATGATCATTGGAGGGACTATCCATGAATTTGTTACTATTCCAATTGCAACATAATCTTTTGACAAGTGTAATATTTCTGTATGACTTAGAACAATTTGACAACATTTAGTAATCACAAGCTGGTTGAACAAAAACAATTTAAATTTAAAAATAACTAAAAATTAATGTACTTGTAAAAAATAACTAAGGATTTAGCCATTGTTCATTTATTTGTTATATAAAGGACTTTGACTCAAAAGGGTAGTATAATTGATTTCTGGTATTATTCATGGTTTAAAATTAAAATAATCTTAGGATTTATCCATGCATTAGTATTATATCTTTTATTAGAATTGATAGAGAGTTGGACGTTGCTAGCATACATAACTTTAACTTGTAGAAATAGACTTAGTCAATTAAATAATATAAATGTTCAATATATTTGTTTAAAGTGGTTTAAATAATATTAAAAATAATAGCTCTGTATTTATTTTTATTATAGTTGTAGTGTAAAATAAGAAACTTAAAAGTAATAGATTTTAAACTTATAAAAATTAAAAATATTAAAATCTATAATTTAGAAAACAACTTGTCTGAAATCAACTATTTATACTTTAGTTAAACATGATAAAAGGTCAAAGACATTTTTGAAAACAACACTCTGTATAGATTAGAGGATTTCTTTCTGTTTTGTTTGAAAAATCAGTAGTAACAGAAGGGTGCTATAAAAGGTAGTACAAAGAAAATATTCATAAAAAATTTGCCAAATGATGAGCATAAAATATGCATCTTGGGGATCCTACATCTTTTTTATATATCTTTCATCATATGTTTATGGCTACACCCCTACCCAAGGTGTTAAAGTGGATAAAAAGCATTTATATGAGAATGGGTGTTGTGAAAATTATACTACAGAAATATTAATTATGTGAATGAATGACCAATAAAAATTTATTAATATATTTTCCATCAAGTGCTTTGTGTCAAAGTTGTGAGAATAGTAAGCTTAACACATCAATTAAACTGTAATAATTGGCTATCTATATATACTGAACAATGATAAAGATATATGTAAATGATTGTGATCTGGGCTAACTGATGTAATAATTGGCTATCTATATATACTGAACAATGATAAAGATATATGTAAATGATTGTGATCTGGGCTAAGTGATGAGTACATGTTCAACATGAAATGTGCACCTTGGGAATCATAACATCTTTTTCATGTCTTTGGTCATATATTTATGATTACCCACCTCCACAAGTTGTTAAAAGCAGGTAGAAATCAGACCCTATCTTGCATAAGAGTGATGTAGGATATCCTTCTTTTAATGCATCTAAGTATATTTGGCCAACTCTCATGGTTGATCACTTGCTATTTGTATTAAACCTATCATTTATAAATTAATGAAATGGCTTTATAATAGCCATGGACCTGAAGATAAGTTACACTGATCTCTCATAAAAAAAAAATATGTGCAATGATATTTGCATACCCATACTCAGAATTAACTTTTCAAAATCTCTAATCAATATTCACTGCTTAGCATATTATGGACAGCATCAATCCTATAGTTTACATAATAATTACACTGATGGATTAATAAGATTAATGATAGTGCAATAATGGGAAGCCCAACCACTAGGTTGCTATCTCAGGGCCGGTAGTATTTATACTGATGGAGATGTATTAATAACAGAGTAGATCACCCTAAACTATTTGAAAATGCATATATATATATATGATTGACTAAATAAACATTTATAGAAAACTTGCTAACGCTTGTATTTATGTCCACAGATGGCGTTCTACCAAAAACGCCCATCAAGCGTATGTTTTGTTTACATAAACGTCAGAGTAGTTAGTATTCACTATCTCTAACTATAATTCCACTTTCAGATCATGATTTCAAGCTATTTGCTATCGCAGTGAAAGACAGGAATAAAGAAACTAGATCTAAATACAAACTCTGAGCGTTTATGAAACAATTCTATTCAGCTTGCAAGCGTGAATTTTTAGACACGTAATGTCTTCAAACTCAGCATAGCAAACCAGATAGCTATATGGGTCTGATCTCAGTTCAGCATCACCACATAGTAGAAGCCTCTGCAACTATATCATTGCAAGAAAGACCTCAAAGGTACATTTATGATAAACAAAAATGCAAGTTAAAAAACTTGCTAACGCTTGTATTTATGTCCACAGTGGCTCTACCAAAAACGCCCATCAAGCGTATGTTTTGTTTACATAAACGTCAGAGTAGTTAGTATTCACTATCTCTAACTATAATTCCACTTTCAGATCATGATTTCAAGCTATTTGCTATCGTCAGTGAAAGACAGGAATAAAGAAACTAGATCTAAATACAAACTCTGAGCGTTTATGAAACAATTTCTATTCAGCTTGCAAGCGTGAATTTTTTAGACACGTAATGTCTTCAAACTCAGCATAGCAAACCAGATAGCTATATGGGTCTGATCTCAGTTCAGCATCACCACATAGTAGAAGCCTCTGCAATCTATATCATTGCAAGAAAGACCTCAAAGGTACATTTATGATAAACAAAAATGCAAGTTAAAAAACTTGCTAACGCTTGTATTTATGTCCACAGATGGCATTCTACCAAAAACGCCATCTGTGGATATATATATATATTGACTAAATGAACATTTATAGAAAACTAAATAATAGTGCTCAATTGTTTAATAAAATGCAAGCATATATATTTTTTAATTGTTAGAAATTATTATTTAATACCAAGATTAATCATTTTGTTTTAATGTTGTTTACATGCTACAAATATAAAAAAAACTACAAACTGTAAATATGTGATTTATAAATTCATATGATCATAAACTAACATATAGATCACCTTTAGTCCCTGGGGAAATGAGATTGTTCATATATACACAGAAAGTAATCTTACTTGGTAAAGCTATGGTCATAGAGATTGTCCAAAAAATATCTTTACTTTGAAAATTTCAATGAAAAATAGATAATATAAGTTATACTATTTGACAAGACAAATGGGTTGGATGTGGACTTCGATTTTGGTAGCTGACAGAATCACATAACATATTTCTTCTCCATGGGTGATGGGATAAAGCTCAGCACATTTAGATCTTTACTCATACACCATCATGCTCTGTGCATATAATAGCATAATATAATTACTCAGAATAGTAATTAATAAACAGCATTCAATACTCACAATGCAATAATACTCAGTCAATAATAACAAAAAAATCCAGAAAAAATCGCTTGATTTTTTTTTCTATCATTCTTGAAAGTTAGATATCTCTACTTTTTCTGATGCATTTCATCCCATAACTCCCCAAAATGTTTGATATTTTTACTCTTATCTTATTTGATCTACTTAGCCCTACATACCATTGTTTCAGATCTAGATTCTTTTGTCTTCTCATTTATTTTTACAAAAGAAAATGTTTTAGTGAATTTTATCTTAACAGTTCATTAGAAAATTTTAAAAACAACTCTATACAATAAATATCGTAAATAGCATTTCATAGATAATATCTGTTTTATTTTTCATCATCGACATATTTTTTTTTTTATTAAAATAAAACAAAAGTATATATAAAAATATATGTATTATACATTTTTCAGAAGGTTCTTTTTTTCTACATTTGATTATATAATAATATATACAGACATATTCCATTAAAACAATGAGCACAACCCCTCCCCCTTAAGCATATCTTGGTTAACTATTCAATTATTTTGCCTCAAATAACTATATATATGATTATTACATCTACATATATATATATGGCTATCTAGGGTCTCTTTAACTTGCAACAGGGTTCAAACCTGGTTCCTGTTACAACACCTCTCATTTGGAAGCCTTCAAACATGGTCTATATGTTTTAATGGCTTAAACTTAAGCAAACACAAAAAATTCTTTTTAATTGTTTTTAGACTGATAAATATTCATCCTTTTAAAACAACTATCCCTTTTTGATTTATCTTTGATTCATCATTTAAACTGTTACTCTTCATATAAATTCATCTGCACCATGCAGCTACAAAACCCAAAGAGAAAAATGACCCACCAATTTGATAATACACAATGGGTTTGACCACAAACCAGTACATGATGTGCTACATACAATATATAGCCGACTCCCTACTGGCTTAAATTTGGCCACCTGACCCCCCCCCCCAATAAATAAATAAATGGCAAAAATGATCCTAACCATACTCTGCTGCTTCTGAGTCTTAGGAATGGGGAGGGGAGAATTCAGGAATAATACCCAACTCTTATGAGATTTAGGGTCAAATAGGTATCGCTCAAGAACCTGCTCGCTTCTGGAGTCTTATGGGTAAAACAATATCTGTACGTAATGCTCTTCTCAGAGTCTTAAGAGTTTTAGGTTAAAGGCAGACTTTCATCATTCTGCATCATGGATGATTGTATAGGTTCTCATCCTAGGTCAAAATCACAACCAGACCCAAGAGCCACTAGGCACAGTATGCAACACACTGCACACCTGATCTAGCAGCCAAAGGCACCATCATCCACTGCCAAAATTGTGAGACAGCTCATATCCAAAACCCCCACAGCTATAACCTATCTAACTGTCTGAACTCAAAAGCAATATATATATATATATATATATCTGTTTCTACCCCATATAACAACTAACAATAACACTAACACACACACACACTAAATCTTCGACTAATTTTAGAATATATATTTATATATATTTTTTCTCTTTTTTTCTGATGATTTGCCTATTGGCCATCTTTTGGTGATGGTGAATGCAGCCTTTTCTCTTGTTCATAATTTGCCTTAACCAAGGGCCATGGGGTTCTTTATATCCATACTGCCATTTCAGTCTAGTACTGTTGTTCACTCCACTGCAATTTCCAATCTGGCCCCTCATCCTCTTCACTGAATCTCAAAACCCAAGTGTTCTGACTCATTTCCCCAAATTTATAAGTATGTTGATAATCTGCTCATAGCTATCATGTTTAGTAATTCAGAAGCCTATTTAATGGACAATTTTCTTACTCCTAAAAGCATTTGCTTTATTTTTAGTGGCAGATTGTGTCTAACTATTCTGATGATATTGCTTTCTGTCATGTTGCATGCATCTAGTGTGTACAATGTTTCCACATGCTGGTGAAAAAACTGAGAATAACTCTCTTGACTACCCCTCTATATTTTTCCTGCATAAGACAATACCTCATTAATACCTGATGGTCCTCAGAATATATGTCTCAGCATTTCCTACTAAATTGCTACACACAATGGCTATCTTGCTTTCCTCAGTCATTGGGTTGATGCTAAAATTTCTTTGTAAGCTCTTTAAATGCTCTATGGGAGCTTCTCCCATTTGACCAGCAAAAACCTGAACCTTTAGGAATTGGTTCATGTTAATCTGAGCTGGAAGGTATTTTGTTGTGACCTCTCACCTTTCTGTTATTTTTTATGCTGTTACCTCAATTTTCTCTTCTTCACCTATGTCCTAATTCTTGTTACTATTTCTATTTTTTTTACTCATCTTCAATTTTGACTATACTTTTTTCTTCTTCACATCACTACCTCTGTCTTCCCCACCAGACCACCCTCTTTTTCTCTCTCTAATATCTGCTCTAATTTCTAAAACTTCATTTCAATTCTATTTTGTATTTCCTGATATCTTGATTCCATCTTTTGTTCTAACTCTTGTATTTTTTTCAAGATAACCTCCATCATGCTCATTTCTCCTTCCTTTTCTGTCTTCTGCTGGTCCATTTTCTTTTGTGATCAGGTTTTCTTCTATCTCCTTTCCCCCCTCTCTAACCCTAATTTACACTCATGGTACTTCGTATATGTATATATAGCACTGTCTAACAACAAACATGCCAGGCTTGACTTTCCAGCTCACAAAGTATTATGCTACTTGTAGTATTTTATTTTTAATGATTATTCTATCCACATTTTGCTTTAATATATTCCTTGATTCTAATTACTATCACAACAAAAGTAAAATTTTCTCTTTCCTTTATTCAGCCAAAATATACCACAACAAAAATTATTAACTACTTCTAACACTTTCCATTCTTCATAGTCCCATCATTAGGAGACCATTGTAGTGGGTGATGACTCTTTTTCTAATTTATCCAACTATATTTGATCAATTCTCATGGCTGATCATTGGCTATTTGTATTAAACTTATCATTTATAAATTAACGAGATGGCTTTATAGTAGTCAGGGACCTGGAGATAAGTTCTTCTAAAACTTATCTCCCATAAGAAAAAAAAATTACACACAATATCTGGATTTTGATACTTGGTAGTAACCTTTCAAAATCTCTAATCAATATTCACTGCCCAGCATATTTATGGACATCAGTATTATCTGATTTCAAGAGCCAATCATATGATTTACATAAGAATTATACCAATGGATTAATAAGATTGATAATAGCATACTATGGGAAGCCCAACCACTAGTTAGCTCACTTAGTGTTGTTAGTATTTATACTGATGGAGAAGTGTTAAGAACAAAATAAATCACCCTAAACTATTTGAAAATGTATGCATGTATTTTGACTAAACAAACAATTATAGAAATAAGAAACTAAATAATGGTGCTCAAATGCAAGGATATATATTTTTAATTGTTAGAAATTATTATTTAATACAAAGATTAATTATTTTGTTTTAATGCTATTTACATAACTTTAAATATGAAGAAAGTATAAACTGTAAATATATGATTTATAATTCGTACAATTATAAATTAACGTATAGATTACATTTAGTCCCCAGGAAAATGAGATTGCTCATATACACACAGAAAGTAAGCTTACCTGGTAAAGTTATGCCCATAGAGATTGTCCAAAAATGACTTTACTTTGAACATTTCAATGAAACATAGATGATATAAGTTATACTATTTGATGAGATGAACAACTTGGATGTGGACTTTGATTTCAGTAGCTGACAGGATCATGTAGCATATTTCTCCTCCGTGGGTGGTAGGATAAAGCCTAGCAAATTTAGATCTTTATCCCCACATCATCTTGCTGGTGCCTATATAATTTTTTTTAATAGCATAATTTTATTACTCAGAATAGTAATTAATAAACAGCAGTCAATATTCACAAGGCAATAATACTCATAACAAAAAAATCCAGAAAAAATTACTTGATGTTTTTAAAATTTATACTCTTTCAATCATTTTCAAAATATCTATGTCTTCTTTTTCTGATGCAATCCTTTCCATAACTCCCCAAAATGTTTGATATTTTTACTCTTATCCTATTTGATCTATTTGGTTCTGCATACCGTTGGTTCAGTTCCAGCTTCTTTTGATTTCTCATTTCTTTTTACAAAAGAAAACCTTTTAGTGAGTTTTATCTTAACATTTCATTAGAAACTTTTAAAAATAACTATATACAATAAATATTGTAAATAGCATTTCATAGATAACATCTGTTTCATTTTCATCATCAACATATTTAGTTACTTTTTTTTTTAAAAAATAAAATAAAATTATACATAAAAAATATATACATTATACATTTTTCAGAACGTTCTTTTTTTACCCCTACATTTGATTATATAACAATACATATAGGCACATTCTATTAACACAATGAGCACAAAAAAAACCCTTAAAGCATATCTTGGTTAACTATTCAATTATTTTGCCTCAAATAATTATATACACCTTTACCCCATTTAGTGATTGTCTACTTAGCGATATTTTGCAATAGTGATCATCATCAATTTGTACCCATTTCTTCGATGTACAATCGATTATTCACTATAATGATCGGGAAAAATGTAAAAAAAAAATTTTTTGGCAGCCATCTTGAATTTTGCGGCACTGATGATGTCAGAGATAGCTATATTAAATTCATTTTACCCAAAAGCAAAAGTATATTATTGTAATATGTATACAGGTAATGACTTGGCTGTAATTGTATACACATACAATATTTTATTCATAAAACACTTAAAATATCTATAATTACTGAATCTATAATACTGTAAACATCATATATAATAAATAACACAGCAAATGTTCATCCACTTTTTCTTTTAAAATACGTATATATGTTTTACAATAATATCAACAAATTAAAAATCCTTCTCCTTTTTCTTTTCAAAAACTTTATTTTCTTATCTCAATACTGAACATATACAGTGTATATATTTATATAATACAAAACTCCAATGTTTCAATGTTGATTTGTAATTAAATAATGTAAAAGAAAGAGTAATAAAATATAACAGTGGGAGAGAGATATCCTTGAAATGACTGTATGAAGATAAACAGTTGAAACATTGGAGTTTTGTATTATATAAATACTGTATATACAGTATATATATATATATGTTCAGTATTGAGATAAGAAAATAAAAAAAAAAAGAGAAGGATTTTTAATTCGATGATAATACTGTATACAAATACTCCAATATATAAATACAGTACAGGACAAATAAAATACCATCATCACAAACTTTCAGGAAAACACTAAATATGAATATTAAACTGTGTGTGTGTGTTTCTTAAGTACGATATATTATTTTTAGAACACCTGGATAATTATGTAAAAATAGTTATTGATTTTGTAACTTTGTTAATAAACATGTTGTTTACACTCGATGTTTCAAATCAAAAGAAAAACAACATTTTAAAATGCAAATGTCGAATTAGAAAAGTTTAAAAAGAAAAACAGATTGCATTTAATTAATAATCTTTCTACTCGAATGGGGGGGGGGGGGCATTATTACATTACTAAAAATATACAATAAGAAAAACAAACCTAGCACTATGTTTTAGAAAATTAGAAGTTAGATTTTTTACTTTTAAAATAAGTTGATTTTTTTTTTCTAAAGTTGACTGCTTTACGATAAGCATTAAGCATATTGTTACTGTGAAGTACAGTAATAAGTCTTTATGTTCAATTAAATAATTAATAATTAAACATTGTTTTTTAATTTGAATAATTTCACATATGTAATAAACATAAATGTATAGTAGTAATATATACTGTAATACAAATTAAAAAAAAAAAGCACTTCAGTATGGATTTTTTTTTTCATTACGATGAAAACTTCATAAAAACTTTTAAATTCAAATTTAGTTTTACTTTCTCTTTCTTTTTGCTGAACTGTACTTTTTAAAGTAAAAATATGCATTTTTTTCCTAGTGATATAAAATTTTTCTTTTTAGATACCATATTTAGTCATCATTGTCATGAAAAAAATCAAGAAAATCTTTGAGCTTGGAAACCAATGTGGATATTTTATGTTGACTGAAACTGACCAATTTTTTTTCCATAGACCCCCATTATAATTATGTATTTTGTATATGATATTCTTGCTTAATGATGAGTTTTGGAGGACCAATCGCCATCACTAAGCGGGGTAAAGGTGTATATGATTACTACATCTACATATATACGTGACTATCTAGAGTCCCTTTAACTTGTAACAGAGTTCAAACCTGGTTCCTGTTACAAGAAATATTCATTAAGTGGATAATCTCTAGTCTAATAAATGGCTAATAAATATTTGTTGCCCTAGTTTAGTGAGACAATTCAGAGGTTAATTAGTTATTTACTCTACAGGTTAACATAGCCTCATCAATAATATCTTTATTGTATTGTTAAAATCAATGGTAATAACTTTCTTCAGTTCTTGTACTATACCAACTGTTATACGACATTGTTGTGCCAACTTCGATGCTAATTTTGAAGGAATCTGCATTATTGAACCATTAAAGTTCAAGAGTATATCTTCAAAGTACAGATAATCATCTACTATGCTTAATGTCACAAATGAGTCTTTCTCATGGAATTTCTCTATTAATGTCCATGGCACTGTTGTTTTAAAAACTAAAATAATATTAACTATTTCTGGCAAATTCTAGCAATAAATGTTAATGGTATTAACAAAAAAAACCTTACCAGTCAGTCTACACAAGTAAGGAAGCTCACCATGAAGAAAAATTTTTTTTAGTATTATACCGGATACTCAATCTATTCTGAAACAGAGGGCGCCACCAGACCACTACGTGTCTGGAAAATTTGTTTACTGTGATCAGAATAGATGATGATGATGGTTTGTGCCAACTAGACTCAGGGAGAAACAAGAGATCTTAAATTTTTTAGACAATTGAGACAAAAGCACAAAGACAAACGTCAGCCAAATTAAGTTTAAACATACTTCATAAATTTTATTATGAGAAAATAAATTATTAAATATAAGTTTATGACACAATAGATGGGGGTTAACTCAGGCATGTACCAGACATACTAAAGGCAAAGCTATGACAGACTGACTGATCTTCTAATAAACAAATTTAAAAGGGAGGAAGCAAATTTCATTCAACAGAGGATTCACCTAAACATTGGTTTTCACTTTCAGATATTTAAACCATATGCCCTTGAAATAGATCAAAGAATCCAGCGCTGATGAGCTGTTCGAGATCTAAAAATTGGTCCGACCTCGAATGTCCTTATATTGGTATGAGCTGCACCTATTACTACATTTAAAATAACGGTGATTGATCCACCTCAAGAACAACTGACAAACATGACTGAAATGAAGAAACAATTAAAACTGGTGAATCCCAGCCAAACGATTGGTGAAAATTACTTTAAAATTAATAATTAAAGATCCCACTAAGAGACAAGCAAATAATTAAAAAAACAGTTACGTCTGCCCAGCATTTAAAGAAAATAAACTTACAAACAAATTCTGAGTACATGCTCTGACAAATTTAAAGCACACATAATAAATACAAAAAGAAATCTATCGGAGAGTGCACATGAGTACGAAATATCAAAAGTTAAAATACTCTAGCAGAACGAAAGTATTGCTCACCTGTAATTTAAGAAAGGATAAATTTTATCTTCCTGCTGACGACTTATAAAATTACAAAGAAACACACAATTTTAATTTCCGCCTTTAGAGATATTAGAAATGAAATCTCCACCTGCAAAAATCAGACAATAAAGTCGTCAGCCAAAAGAGTTTTGGAGGTTTAGCAAGAGGGCAAACATAGAGTATAAAATTAATTATCGAATACTAAATAATTACAGGTAAGCATAAAAAAATATATACAAGACTGCTAAAGCATTTACAAAAGCGAGGCATAAAATATAAAACTCATTCGTCACTCTCCAATAAACAAAACTGAAAGCAAATTGGAAGCTTAAAACTAAGGTTCCAAGACACACTATAAAATATTGGAAAACACAGCAAATATTAGATATGAGGCTATATTGATTTAAGAAAACATATTTATGATTAGATTGAGCAGAGATTTGATGAGAATTAATTTACCCTGGGAAGAATAAAAATGAAAATAGTTACCTTTCGGTAAAACAAAGTTCATGTAGAGTGCGCACTTTTACTTAAGTTTATTTTCAGGTTCTTTAGGCAGCAAAGTAGATGTAGAGAGGTTCCGGCTTCTTTTAGGTGTTCAAGGCATTACTGGAGCAAACTTGGAAGTCAGGGATCCATCTTTTGTGGAGTTAGCAAGCCATTCGAGTGGTGATAACAAGTATAGAATTTTTCATTTTTGCAAGTGAAAGTATTTAATAACAACTGATGTCCTTTAACTAAGAAATTTAAATGTCTGCGCTGATATAACTTTCACGTGAGAAAACCACTTGTCTATCAACCTTCCCTCCAAATTTTCGGGGCTATTTATACGTTGCTCCATTTCCCACAAAACACTTTCCTTGTTGTCCAATTTCTACACCTTAGGCAGGGCAAATATTAATCTCCCACTCAATCTATCTAAGAATTCTACCCAGGGTTTATTGAAATGAAAACAACAACATAAAAATCAAATCTCTGCTATCAAAATTGTTTACAATAATTAAAATAAAAGCAACAGGAATGCAATTAGCTAGCCAGCTTGTTTTTAAATCAAATGGATTTAAAAACAGGTGGTATATGAAAACTATTTTAAAATAAATTGATAAACATTTTTAAAAAATCCGTTTTACATATAAATGCGTGTATACTTGGATACACGCATTCTTTTTAAATAATATTGCAAATTTAAACTCTATGTTTAATTAAAATTAAAAGCTTAATAAATTTCTTTTTTTTTTTGTTTAATAACAACACCATTGAACCAGATTTCAATCAGGTTCAGTATATTACCCAACGATGATAGTGACAATTCATGTTTGAATTTATAAATTAATTTTGTAATAATGCTGCTTCATACAACAAAAAATGTTAAGAACAGTAAATAGGCAATACTTTTAAAACAGAGCACTTTTTTAAAGGCAAACAAGCTAGCTTATTTTAAGATGTCTGTCTAGGAACCTCTAGATGAGCATTTAGCCATCACTTTTACATATATGTAATGCCTAGAGAGAAATGGATGACTTAAAAAGATCTAGGAAGGAGCCTTAAGTTGTAACATGCTGCCTGCTATTCCAAGGGGTATGTTAACTATGTTTAGATTTGATTGTATTTGATATTTTGGTATCTATTTATCCTAGTCAAGACTAAGGAATAATAACAAATTAGTGAAATTAACCTGCAACGACACTCATTCATAAATTCCACATTATCCTACAAATAAACATGCTAGGAAAATCAAATCATGTTTTGAAATCAGTAAAGAATGTTTCTAATTCAAGAAAACAAGATGATATGCAGAAATATTTAGGAATATCTTCAAAGTTCAATACATATACAAGGTACATGGGAGAACTCCTCAGTAAATAATGAGTAAAAAGTTATCTTACTGAATTTTGAAAAGGCCTAGAATAAAATATGGATTTGTAAATTTATAAGAATGTTATTCACTCAGTTATAGATATTATCTTTTTTGTCTTTAGGTAAAGATATTATTAATTAATAGTAGAAATAAAATAAATGATTGTAAATTAAAAAACATATATCCGACAAATATATAGTAACATAATCAAACAACTGCTCCATTATGGATAGGGGTAGGTTATCCTTTTATTCATTAGTGGATCTCAAATAATATACTAACTAGATATAGAAAGGGGATCATTTAAATTAACTATGTGCTAGTTGCCCAATTATCAACTATATTTTATTTATTCTTAATTATTTCATTTATTATATTTAACGGATCAACATAATACTATCATCATTCTCTTTGTTCAATCTACAAATAGTAAATCTCTTCAGTCAAACAATATCTTTATAGAGTTATGAATTACACCTAAGCACCATTTGTAATTAAGAAATGATATTATTTGCCTAAAGAGTAAATTTAGATCTATATACCCTTCTACTGTTAGTAGCATCCATACTTC
Source organism: Epiperipatus broadwayi (assembly GCA_028023455.1). Classification (NCBI taxonomy): domain Eukaryota; kingdom Metazoa; phylum Onychophora; class Udeonychophora; order Euonychophora; family Peripatidae; genus Epiperipatus; species Epiperipatus broadwayi. The sequence continues at coordinate 1,043,056 of JAQFVV010006342.1, forward strand.
TCTAAACTCTCATCAGATAAAGCATAAATTCACAAGGATAATTATAAAGATTAAACTTATTTGCTGGATTGAAATGAAATTATGCACGCACAAAGCAAATTTTAAGTATAAACAAAAAAAAACCAATGTATTTAATCATATATATATATATATATATATAAAGAGCCTGCTACTAGCTCTAAACAAGCTTAATTTTTTTTTTTTATGATAAATGCTACAAGAGAAAATACATGAAGCCTTTATCTATGATGGTCCCCATCCCCAGACTGGTTTTGAGCTATGGCTCTCATCAGTGAGGAGCTAGGACATATATATATATATTTCTAACACACATTAAAAATCAAATATAAATTGTTGCTAGCAAATAAATACAATGTAAAATTACATCTAAAGTGAGTTAATAAGAATCATTAAAGTGTAATAACGTATGACATTATAATTACTAAAATATAAAATAAAACTTTATCTTACACAAAAAATCATTAGTTAACTGGGATTTAAGCATGACACCATGTTTAAGAAGATTTGAGCATCATTAAATAGACATATGTGATCAGTGACAAATATCACATTTTTAATATATACATGGCAGTTGACAATCTTCAAGACTATGGTTATGAAGTAATGAAACCCTGAAAGCATTCAGACTAAATAAATTATGTGGACCAGTTTCACTTTCAACACATTAGTGTAATAATAATTACAAGATAATGGTAAAACAAAATATTTATTACAGTATCATGGATAATTTTATTAATGACCATTTTGTACTAAGAATTGATATGGCTATTCGTAAATTCCAGCAAAGACTTCAGTTTCTGCAAAGCTGTACACAATTTAATATAATACCTAATTGTTGTGTAATTAAATTAATAGATTGATTTGTGATGGCAACAGAATTAGACAAGCTCTACAGACAAAGTTGCTTGATGTGATCATAAGAAATTGTAAGAATGCCCTTGAGAAAGAAAAGAAACAACTTTTAAATACAACAGCCAATGCCAATGAACCTTTATGGATTATTAATAATATGTGATATATTTGAAAGGAGACTGGCAATGAAGTTTGAAAAGAAATTAAATTTTCTTGCTCGCAAACATGACATTATTTTAACTAACGAAAACAAAAGAGAAGCTTATATCAACCTGCCGAGAGTTCACTTACCTCCTGACATCAAGTCTACTTTAACATTTGGATCTAGATTTGTGGAATGGTCTTGGACTCATTCTAAAATAGAGCTCATAGCTGACATTGAAGCAGGGTTAATTAATAACCCATGCAGAGAACACATCATCACTGCAGTAACTAAATCTATTAAAAATAAATGGTTAAAGAACGGACGATAGTAACTGGAGAAAGTATATATATATATTGTAACGATATATAAATATGTCGTTACATTAATTTAAAATAAAAACTTTTAAGTTCGCATATAAAAGTTCGCAAATAAAAGTAAAAAACTAAACGCTAAAATTAAAAAGTTTTGTTAAACGTATATACATTCGCACAGATGCTAAACTTTAAAAATATTTTTTTCATAAACAAAAAAAAAAGTATTTGAACGTATTTTTTTTAATAAAAAAAATACAAGATTGAAATATAAAAATATTTTAATAAAAAAATAACGTAAGTTAAAATAAAAACAGGTATTAATTAATTCCTGTAATCTGTAAATGGAAATGATTGTTTATTAATTATCTAAAAGCTGTGTAATTAAAAAGTCAGATGAAAAGTTAGATAAGAGAAGAAAGAGATTTTAGCTTGACCAATGGAAGCACTAAGCCTTGGCTCGGACCCTAACGAAAGTGATAGATTAGTGACGTTTTGTTCATTGAATCCTTGTGGATAATATAAAAAGGGAAATACAGTTTTTTCTGACAGTTCCAGCATTGTGTGTTTGAGAGGTGGTAGGACGCACATACCACACTCTCTATTTAAAAAGGAAAAATGAAAAGACTGTGATACCAGAACAGAACCAGCTAATGCTACCTCCAAAATATCAGACCGGTCTTCCAGGAAAGTCTCCGTGGGAATTGCCAACGGGAACATGGACTCTTCTACCGTGAGCTATATGAAATGAACAATTATTAAAATCAATTAAGAACTTTCGTCAAGTTTTACAAATTAATAAACAAGCCAACTTAAATGTTAAAACGGACTTTTATCTTACTTTTGTAAGTTTTTAAATCAAATTAATAATGTTTAATTTTATATGTTTTCCAATTGATAAAAATCATTTCCATTTTTTTTTCTTTCTTATTGTATAAATTGTTTATTGTTTAAATTTTAAATGATGAAATTTAGGTTGGGTATAGACGTTGCATAGATTCGTTAGCATTTGATAATGTTGTGGTTTTCACATTTGATTAGAATATATGTCAACGATATTACTGCAAGCATCTTACGATGAATGCTAATGGGATTTGTATATTCCCTATGCAAGTGACGTTTATCGATGACTTTGTATTTTGATCGGTTGTGTTTAATTTGGAATGTTTTTGACCGTGGAATCTGTGCAGCTGATCTGTACTCAACATTTTAAAACAAATTTTATAAAATGCATTTGTGCGAACGTATTTAAATGTTAAATTTAAGTCGGGCGTGAATGGCTATATAGTTTGTAAAGTTATATTAAGGGAGGGTAATCTTAGGTTATTCATTTCGTAGTTGAATTGGTTCAATGGATTGGATATATTTGTGTAATTAGTAGATGTAGTATGAGGTCCGCTACGGGCAGGATTATAGATATACGCCACACCCCCTCTGTTTGCCTATGGATGGGTTTGTAAGTCGGCAGAAGACCGCAGTCCATTCCTATGGAGTTTTTTTGTTTATTGTTCTACTTGCCAACAGATGTCACATTCCTGTTGGTGGAGAGTCAATGTCTTCTCTATTTCTACTTATTGTTCAGATGTACATTCCTGACAGTATAGTATTTTGTGTTGTCGTATCATGCTACATTGAATACATGAATGTATCAGATGGATTGGCGCCAGTTGATTGCGAAATTTGTTGCCTAAGGTTAAATCAGGGAAGAATATTTTCTTTTCAAATGCAGACCTATGTAGTCTATTCATACTCGACCCTCTAAATAAATAGTAAACTCATTATTTGCAATCTACTTAAATTTAGAATTAAAGATCAATATAAAAATATAAACGTTAAATTTATTCCTCAAAATTTAAATATTTTATATGTGCGTAAATAAATATTTTTATGTGTTAATTTCTGGCAGTGGCTTTTATTTCTTGATATTTAAGATATAAATTAAGATATAGATTTTTATCTCTGCGTCTCCGCTGAGCTAGTGACTTGGGCTAACGATCGGAATATTTAAATAAAGTGGAATCTTAACAGCGCGTATCTGCCTACTTTATAAATTTTTCTAGGCTCAAATGCCTAGATGGCGCCCTGGTAGTTGCAGATATTGTTTTTGCGGTTAGATTCGATCTTCACTTTCACTTCGATCGTTATAATTGGCGTCCCAAGTGTGGCCTTACCTCAGAGATTGACCCTGAGAAGGGGAATTGATGATGATAATTTCTATCTTTAATAAACCACGAGTGCCCTGAGCAATTTTAAAAGTGAACATGCCCGTAAATTTTTTCTGAAATTGTTAAATATATTTGTTGTATTACGTGAGTTACATTTGAAATTTTCTTATAAAAGCACTGCCAGAAGAAATTGCGCATATATATTAAACACAAGAACGTATAAATAATTTTAAAACTAAATTTTGTTTAAAAAAAAAAAAAGTCAAAAGGTTGCAATTGATATGTTTTTTTTTGTTGATATATATTATGCTTTTATGTGTATAGGTGCGCACAGCCACGTAAGTTTATGATCGAAATGTGGTACCTTACGATGAGTACCGTTGGGAATTTACTTCAGCGTAATCCTATTTAAGCATTTTAATCAGTCATAAATAAGTTGGTGGTATTTACAATTGTGCTGCAAATATACACGTATAAATCCATTATCTTAAAACATATTTATCTCAATGCAACCTTCCTAAATAATTTAAATAATTTACTTGTCATGCCGTGTGTAAAAATAAAATGTATAAAATAAAATAGAACTCTTGTGGGGAGGAGGTGTAAACGTAAATGGTCCTTAGGTAAGCGATAGTCAACATTTTCTTTTTCTTTTTGTATATAGTCTTTTTGTAAAATTATTAACCGGATGTTTTGTAAATGTTTTCGTCAATCGTGTACCGTAATTACTAACCCTAAGTAAAAAATTTTTTTTTTTTTGATCATTTTTTTTAAGCAACTTTACTGATATGTAACGAGCATAGACGTTCGTTACATTGTTTTTTTTTATATTTATTAAACATGAAAGTAAATTAAAAAGTTCGCATTTAAAAATTTTCTTTAAGAATTAAAAATTGAAATTAAATATCATCTTAAACTCGTATATATTAAATCGCACAGATAAAAAAAAATTATTAAAATAAAACTGTATTAAAAATAGAAAAGGTATTTTAAAAACAAAAACTTAAAAAGATTTGGAGATAAAATTATATCTTTAAATTTATCTTTAAATATATCTTTGATTTGGAAAACAGGTTAATTAATCAGAAATGGAAATGATAAATTTAATTAGTCAAATGTAAACCAGCCTTGGGCATTTAAATGTAAAAACATGGGTCAGATAGGAAAACAATAGAAACAAATAGCCAATGAAAGAAATCCATTGGGAAATCGGACCTCAACGAAAAGGATCATCGCATCGATGACGTAATGTAAATGCAATCCTTCAAATGAATATAAAAGGACAAGTTTGAAAATTATTAGTGAGTGATTATGATTATTACGATGTGACAGATAGGTGTTAGTGCGGAGGTGCAGGAGAAGCGATTGAAGAGACGCACGATTCAATCACTTCAGTTTTGCCAAAGAAAGAAAGAGAAATGAACTATCGTTTTCTACATTGAGGACCAACTAAATTAAAAAACCTCCGAATGAATAAATAAAACATCGGCTAAATGTATACCAATATCTTCAGGACGGCGTGGGAATTCCCGTTCAAACTTACAAACGACAGATAAAGATGAACTGTTTAAAACCGTAAGAACTTTACAATTAATGAACATTAAGTTAAAAACTTCCTGTATTTAAAATAATTGCATTAGTTTCCTATCTGACTAAAGTAGTTAAAATGTTATTTGATGTATTTTTTATTTATCTGTGTAAAATCATTTCCATTTATTTAATTTTGTTCTTTAAGTTTATTTATGATTTCTGTTTTCCGATAAATTAAAATATATCAATGTTAAACTTAAGTCGGGCGTGAATGGCTGTATAGATTTGTAAAGTTATATTAGGGGAGGGTAATCTTAGGTTATTTGTTTCGTGGTTAAATTGGGTCAATGGATTGGATATATTGGTGTGATTAGTAGATGTAATATTGATTCGCTATGGGCAGAATCGCTTCATACGCCGCACACTTCCGTTTGCCTATGGAAGGAATTATAAGTCGGATACCGCAGTTCCTTTCTATGGAGTTTTTTGTTTTATTGCTCTTCTTTGCAGATAGATGTAATATTCCTATCTCATGGGAAGCAATTTCTTCTCTTAACTTTTTGTGCTGCCGTATTTTATTACATTGAATACATCGATATATCAGATGAATTGATGCCGGTTTGACTACGAATTTTAACCTAAGGTTAAATAGGGATAGAATGTTTATTTTCAAAAGCAAATCTATGTGGTCTATTCATACTTGACCCTAAATAAAAATGCATTAAATTTAAGTTGTTTATAGACGCTTGCATGGATTGGTTATCGGTTAAGTATGTTTTGGGTTTTCATATTTGATCAAAATATATAGACATTCGATAAATAATGATACCTTACGGTGAGTATCTAAAATGTATTTATTCGGATGTCTTTTAAGTTATTGGTGACAATGCAAGTATCTTATGGTGAATACTATTGGGTTACGTATAAATTTCCCTCCGCAATTGTCAGTAATCAATAATTTTGTATTTTGATCGTTTATGTTTACTTTGAAATGTGTTTAACCGTGTAATCTATGTAACCGATCTATATTCAACATTATAAACAAGCTTTCATAAATTTATATGTGCGAACTTAATTAAAATGTAAAATTATAATATAATAGTAATTAAATGTAAATTAAAGTTAAGTTAAAAATAATGTTAAATGTTAAAATGTAAACTGATACTAAAACAATTTTAAATCTTATATATATGTGCATAAATAAATGTTTGTATGCTAATTACTGGCAGTGGCTTATTTTATTTATTTTTTAATGTTGAAATCTAATTAGATAAGATATGATATTATTAAATCTCTGCTACTCCCTGAGCTAGTGACATGGGCTAACGACCGGAATCAAAATAAAAAAAAAAAAAATTTTTTTTTTTGACTTATGTATCTGCCTACTTTATAAATTTTTCTAGGTTCAAATGCCTAGATGGCGCCCTGTAGTGCAGTTTACGTTAAGTACTATTCTCTGGATTGTTACAATATATAAGATAAAAAAGTTTGTCAGTGACAACAACATTAAATGTATAAAAGAAGATAAAGGCAACAGGTTTATCTTAATGAATGCTGCGGATTATAAAGATAAAATGGACGTGCAATTTCAAAGATTGAAATTTGAGGCAATTACATCGTTCAACAATAAAATTAATAGAGATAAATTCATTACTTCTGTTTTGCACACACATAAGAATAAAGGGCTCAACAGAGCTGATTATTACAGGATTTATCTGTCTGCAACCATACAACAAAGAATATTTGCAAATGCCAAGCTGCACAAACAGGGAGTGCCTCTCAGATTAATGTTGGACTTCGATGCCATCCACTACTTTAACATCCAATCTGGTTAACAAATGGCTAATTGACTATCTAGATTTTGGTTCTCTTACAATTAATTCATTGTTTGAATTTGTAGATAGAAATCAAAGATTTAGCAATTCCTCAAAAATTAAGAATAACAGCTGTTGATATCGCAGAACTATATGGTTCCATTAACAGACAGAGATCACTTAGAATAATCGAACATGAGATGATTAAAAAAGACTGCCCAGCTTCTAAGACACAGTTTATATTGGACCTTATGAAATGGCTGGATCAAAATATTTTGGCATCATATGAAAGCAGCTGGTATAGAATGAACAATGGTTGGTCAATGGATCATCCTTTGAGTGGGATTGTCTCCAGCATTGTTTTAAATCACGTTGAAAAACAAGCACTTTCAAAATTCCAAATATCAGTACCAGGTACAGTCTATATCAGTTATGTAGATGATATATTCATAGCAGCACCAGAAAACTCTACTGCAGATATTTTACATGAACTTCACACACTTTCTGATCTAATTTTTAATTGCAAATATGAAGACATAAAAATGTAATTGAATACCTTGACTTAAAGTTTAACAAAGAGAATGCTGTATTCAATTATCGCATGATGATCAAGCCCTTGCACATCAAAATTATCTCCATTCATTCTCAAAATCCCCCAAATCACAAACTTGCAGGGGTATCTGCTTTCTTATTTTGCAATCATCATCTATGTAAATTAGAATCTGATAAGAAAAACAACATCACCAGCTACATCAGAGATTTAATAGGCATGGGTTTCAACTACAGAACAATAGCCAACAGGACTGAATGCTTTCAAAAAAGACTTTATCAAAACAATAAAAAAGAAGATAGACAACACCTAACTGTATCATACATTCCTGTAGTGGCAAAATCTTTAGTAAAACTTTACATAAAAAATTCAAACCAGGATTTAAAATCCCTTCAAACACCAATAGGTTCATCAATAATACTAAAGATAAAAGAAACATTAAAGCAACCCCCCAGGTGGGGTATAGAATTGTGTGCCCTCAGATGGGGTGTACTGCTGTTTACTATGGTGAGACTCATGCCACAATTGGCAATAGATTGGCCCAACATTAATACACATACATGTGAGCAATAACCAAAAAAAAATGCAGTTCCATGTTTTCTGACCATCAGTAAGAGCTTAACCATAGATTCGAACCCTCCAAAGCTGATATATTATGTACAGAGAGGAATGACATCAAGAGAAAGATCAAGGAAGCTTGTTTTATTAACAGTGACACCAACTCTATAAATAGAAAAGACATTTGCTTTGCCATTTCCAGAAAATGGATAATATAAAAAATATTTTTGCATATATTTGTATACAATTACATTGAGAATCTACAAGGCTATGATTATGGAGTAACAAAAGTCTGAAAGTGCTTAGCCTAAATAAATTGTTATGTGGAATAGTTTCACATTCAGCACATTAGTATATTATTAAAAATAGGATTTATAAGTTGACCATCATCTCTCACTCAATCCAGGCCAGGCAACAGTTAATGATTCTTCACAAAAGAGCTATTATCTCTTCTCTCTTTACAGACAGGCAACAAATTATTTTTCACAGAAGGGCTGCATCTCTCCCCACAGATATATAACAGGTAATTCTTTCACAGAAGATTACATAATCCAGATTTCAGATTAGTACGCACTGGGTTTAACACTGCATTCTTTTTAATTTCATTTTCTTCATAACTTTTGTCATTCTAGAACGCTGTCAACTAACAATGATAATTGTTCCCAGGCCAATTTCTGTAAATACTGGCAGCTTGAGCAAGTACACCAAAATGGTTAACAAGAAACAAATGGGCTACTTTAGCAGAAAACAACAATAGTTTTTTTTTTCCCAGGAAACAATGAGAGAGTGGCTTAAACAAACTGAGTTATACCCCATAACAACAATAGATGACTCCACTATCCAATCAAAACTCTTGATTAATCAAAGAAAAAAAAATTTTTTTTCTTTTTTGTTTTTCTTTAAATTGATAAATTATTTATTTAATATAAGCAAATCAAATAATTAAAGTTAAATCAAAAAATAAAAACATTTTTGATTAAGCATTAAAATATAATTCTCTTTGCATTTTTTTTTTTGGTTATCTAGATAATTTTATCCATGACAGAAAATCAGATAAAGTAGCTTTTTCCTTATCTTTCAAACAATGCCAATTAATTAAATGATTTTTTTTCAGTTACAATAAAAAGGCAAAATTTAAACATATCTATTAATTGTATTTTTATTTGGACTATTTCCATAATCTAATATGTGTGTTGAATGTCTTTAGAAAAGTTTAATTTTTATTTAAATATTCCAAATGCATTCAACTGTTAGTAATATCACAGCAAACAGGTTAGTATATGCACCAACTGTGGTATTACTAACAGTTAGTGCATATACTAACCTGTTTGCTGGGATATTAGTAACAGTTGAATGCATTTGGAATATTTAAATAAAAATTAAACTTTTCTAAAGACATTCAACACACATATTAGATGATGGAAATAGTCCAATATAAAAATACAGCTAGAACACCATCATCACAAACCTTCAGAAAAGCAATATCTATTAATGTTTTATCTTAAATTATAAAACAGCAATGTATTTTTATAAAATAAAAATATATCCAAGAAACTACATTGCTTTACTTTTTTCCAATTAATAATATATAACAAATCATTTTCTTAACAATAAAAAGAAATAAATTATTGTTACGATGTTAACTCATACTTTAAATTTACATATATTTTTAATCAGTTACATTACTATGTGATTGTAATGGTGTTATTACAATATATATATATTATAACGGGCGGGGAGTTGAAGCTAAGTAGTCTTACCGTATCTGCCATACAGGGCGCCACCAGGCCATTTAAACCTGGAAAATTTATAGAGTAGGCAGATATGCACTGTTATATCTAACTTTTACATATGTATTTTATTCCGACTGTCAGACTATACCACTAGCTCAGTGAGATGCAGAGATTTATAAAATATAAATTCTTAAAATATTTTTCAATATAAAAAAAAAAAATAAAAGAAGCCACTGCCAGTAATAGCATACAAACATTTATTAAACATATATGTAATTTAGAATTATTATTTTAGTCTAACTTTTATTTTAAAATTTAACTTACATTTTAACTTTGATTTTAGAATTTAATTTACGTTTAAACTTTTATTTTCTAAGTTCGCACAGATGAGTTTAATATTTTTAATTAGAGTGTCGAGTATGAATAGATTACATAGATTGCATTTGAAAAAAAAATTCTATCCCTGATTTAACCTTAGGCCAAAAGTTCACAGTCAAATCGTCAATCCATCTGATATATCTATGTAATCAATGCAGCATGAATATGTCAGCACAAATACCATACTGTCAGGAATATACATCTGAACAGCATGGTTATAGAAGACATTGACTCTCATCCAGTACAGGAATACTACATCTGTCTGGCGAGAAGAACAATAAAAAAAAACTCCATAGGAAGTGACTGCATTTTCCATCTTACTATCCCATTCCATAAGCTAAAAGGGGTGATCCAAGAAGCAGGGAATACTGTCTGCTTCCGATGGTCAGTGAGATAGGCTTATTTCACCTGAGTGCAGCATATAAGGATGATCCTGCATGTAGCGGACCTCATACTACATTTACTAATTATACCAATATATCCAATCCACTATCCCAATTTAACTACAAAACAAATAACCTAAGATTTGCCCTCTCTTAATTAAACTAATATAACTTTACAAATCTATGCAGCCATTCATGCCCGAGTTAAGTTTAACATTTATTAAGTTTTGTTTAATGAAAAACAAAAATCATAATAAAACTTAAAATAACAAAAAAATAAATGGAAATGATTTTTATAAACAAATACATCAAATAAATTAATTATTATAACTGATTTATATTGGTCAGGTAGGATTCTATTTCTATTAAATAGAGAACAAGTTTTAGAATTAAGGTTCTTATTCCTTTCAAATACTGGAGTTTTAGAATTATAGTTAAAGCTTATTAGAGTTCATAAAGTTCTTACAGTTTAAAAGAAAAGTCTATACTTTCTAGTTATTTGCAACCTGTAAGGTGTTGATTCCCATGAGGTCCTTTATTGTGGCTGGTATTTTATTGCTGGATCTTGGTGTCCTGATGTACACAATATAGGAAGAGGATGTCATTTCCTTTCTTTATAATTAACTGAAAAAATTGGAAGTGCATCTTTTCAATCCCTTCTCCTTCAACTCTCACTGCACCAACACATATAGCACATCTCTTTCACATCTCTTTTTTTCTCCCAGCTCTTTCTTCACTAAAATTTATTTCCAAACTTTTTCTTTTATATTAGAATTTTGGAATGAGTGGAACATTACTGATCTTTTCATTGAGGTTCATTTCCTGAGGGATTTCTTTCATTGGACATTCTGTCCCCATTGTTTTTTTCTCCTATCTGACCTTTAATTATACATTTTGAAATGCCCAAAGGCTAGTTCACTTGGACTAATTAATAATCATTTCCATTTTATACAATAGCATTAATTAATTTATTATACAAACTTAAAGATATATTTTTATCTCCAAATCTTTTTAAGTTTTTGTTGAAAATTTAGTTTTAAAACTTTTCTTTTTTTTAATAAAGTTTTCTTTTAATAATTTTTCATCTGTGCGATTTTATATATTAGAGTTTAGATGATTTTTAACTTTCAATTTTTAATTCTTAAAAAAAAAGTTTTTATTTGCAAACTTTTATTTTTCATGTCTAATTTTTAGAAAAAATAATGTAACGGCATATGTGCCCATTACAATATATTATTATGTATTTATATTTTATATATATATAAAATATCTTTCTTTTTTCATTTTATACAATAAACAACTTTTTTTTTCCAAATAATTTTATTTTCTTACAGTTTTGACTATCCAGCAGTCTTCTTCAAAGTTTTTAAATATATATGACTACACATATTTATTTAAGTATTGAGTAATTCTGAAAAAGACTGCTGGACAGTTGAAACTATAAGCAAATAAAATTATTATAGTAAATATTTAATTTGTATGTAGTCATATATATTAAAATGTTTTGTAACTATGAAGAAAGTTACTAGACAGTTGAAACTATAAGGAAATAAAATTATATGTAAAAAATAATATATTTTGCAGTATATAAAATTAAAAAAATGTAGTTTATTAATTATAATTATATCTGTTAATAATCAATGCATAGAGGATAAAAAAGAAAAAATAATAATAATAATAATACTTAAAAAATGTATATATTCAAATGCTATTTTGCACACACATGTAATTATAATGTAGTGATAATGAATCCTTTGCTTTATTTTCATTAACTTCACCATTGGTTGACCCAAACTATTTTGTCTTTTGACCAATTCATCCCCTAGTGAATTTTTTCCTAAGTATTATACGATAAAATGCATGTGAAACGATATATTTTATTATAATAAATTTTTTGCTGAAAATTTTGTGCTAAAAAGCAGGAAATTCAAAATCCCCACTCTTAAAATAGATGTAAGCCCTGCCATGACATGTTCAGCCATTGTCTGTTGCCAAGGCTGTAAAATGTTTGGTGTTTTATGACATTGTAGTTTCCAATGATGCAAAAATGTGTTTGTTTGTGAATTTATAAGGTTTTAGAAATTTTTAAAATAATTTACACTATATTTATTAGATATCAAGAAATATAAATTATTAATAACTTATTTTGACTTGAAATACTTTATTTTCAAAAATATAACATTATATTAGCAGCTAATGTAAATATTTATGAGTAAGAAAATATCACAATTTTGCAATAAATATTCAAAAAATGTAAACTTTTAAAGCATAATTCATTAGATATAAGAGAAATAAATAATTAATTGTTCAGATGTTTAAAAATAATCAGAATTAAAAAATATTTCATTGATTTTATAAACTGAAAATAATCTTTCTAGAAATGATGATGTGTAAAGTCTTTATTTTGATTGCGATCTCATTTTTTTAATATTTACAGAAGCAAAATGTGAATATATCTATCAAATGAAGTCAAATTTATTATTTTCTGAAAAGTAATAATCATTTTATCTTATATTTTATGTTGATGGGTGAGACAAAGAAAAATGTCAGACAATGCTGAAATGTGAGAGGCATCAGGCTGCATTTTAGAATGGTTAATAAACATGTTATTCATATGTTATACAGCATATTTTCTATTTATGCACATTCTCATGAATGTAAATGTCCCCCCCCCCAGGATTTAATTTGCTAAGAATAGTTTAGTGTGTGCAATTAACATTCTCAATCTCTATGTTTTACACTAGCTAGAATCCAGTAGCAATAATTGGAAAGAATTATTAATAATGAAGAGGAAAATTATGTCTGTATGATGGCCCTTCATTTTCTGAGCGTGGTAAAATGATTTTACCAACATTAAATACACATAAAAAGCAACTTAAGATTAGATTATGCATCTGAAAATGTAACCAACATCTGTAAAAGCATTATTCTGAAGTAATTCTCAACATTACACAAAGCTGTTTAATTGGCACTCTAGTGGAGTACCGAAAAATGCTACATCTAAGTACACAACTTCAATCATATGTTACCCAAAGAAAAAATTAAACAACAAACAAAAATGTATGTAAACAAATAAAAAACCCACTAAAATTAGCAAATTTCATTATATTTGATAGCCATTTTCCCTTCTCTGAATGCTATACATGATTATATAGACCAATAACTTTTTTTAGTTTTATGTTGAAAGCATATACATTTTATTTTTCATTTATTATTCTTTCTGAATTTGATACACTGTATTTTGCATAATAAAATATTTTCTAAATGCAATGCTAAAAGTTTTACAAAATTTTTGAGTAAACTAAAAGTTGATACTGTTTTAAAAAACATCCAAATAATTACAAAGATTTTAATTTCTTGATAACAAGATTGCTATTATGATTCTATAAGAGAAAAAAGTTATTTTCAAAAAGAGAAAATTGCCTAGAGTGTATTTAATAACACAAAATCAGGTATTTTATTACTTACTTTATTTTAAAAATACATTAGTTTTTCTTTCTTATTGTTTTAATGAATGCATGAATGAACATACACTCATTTAAAATATATATATGTCACATCAATTTATTATTAATAATTATATTATTATTATTTTTAAAATTTTGTTTATATTACAATCTTGGTTTATATTACTACTATATATATATATATATATAAAGTTCTATGCATGTTGAGAAGTACTATGGTTGTAATTCAATAAACAATAAAATATGACTTATTATATAGCACAGTTTATTGTTCCATTCTATATGATCTTATATCTTATCAAATATCTTAAATCAATCCAAGAATCTTCATTCCATATAGAAACATCCCAGTACAAATGGTTCATCAAAGTGTAACCATTCATAGTATCAATATACAGAAATAATTTGTAATATATATTCTATTTTATTCTATTACAAATGATCACTCAGATTGAGACAGGATACTGATTATCATTATATACTATTTATTTATCTTTGTTGATTTTTGCCTTTATATTTTACTGGTATTTTTCATCATGCTAGAACATACATACATGTGTGTGTGTTGCTGACAATATATAGTGCTAAAAATGTTTAGAAGACCTAACTCGTCTTTAGAAGGCTTAAAGACAATAGGAAATATATAAAAAACAGCAATTTTTTAAGTTGATTACAGATTTCCAAATTATGAATTAGGGCAGCCTAATCAGCTCCATTTATTCACACAAAATAATGAATCGTTATTGATTGTGAGTAAAATATTATCCTTACATTAATAATAAATTATAAAAGAGGAAGAAAATTTTTGGAATATATTAAAATCTATTATGCTGCATTCAATGCATTTTATCATACAATTCTTTCTTACATCTATAAAATTAACATGTAAAATTTTCTGATTGGGGGGGGGGTGTATTATCTATTTTAAATCTTGTAGAGAGTTTTAATGATTATGAATACTTTTTCCCACAAAAGTGATAGATAAAAACATGTGCCCGATCTATTTATCTGTCTATCTACTTATTTATCATCTATCCATCTAACTATATGCCTTTCTACCTGCCTATTAACTATCTATCTATCTATCTATCTATCTATCTATCTATCTATCTATCTATCTATCTATCTATCTATCTATCTATCTATCTATCTATCTATCTATCTATCTATCTATCTATCTATCTATCTATCTATCTATATTTCTGTCTGTCTTTTGTGTAAAGTGCTTTCTCAGTTGTCCAGAAATCTATCTACCCATCCATGTAATTGTCTATCTATCTACTTATCTAACTTCCTGTCTGTCTGTCTATCTACCCATTCATTTATTTATTCATCAATCATTTAATATATTTATTTATAGAAAAGCATATAATTATAACATTATTTGCTAACTTCAATCATTTTGATAATATCAAACAAATACCAAAAAAAAAAAACAACTACACAACTATGTTTTTGTCATCAGAAAATTGATATGACAACTTTCTGGTTGAGATTTCTGTTCTGACTATCTTAAGTTATTCAAGATGAAGTTATTCCTTATACTGATCCCAGATTAGCAAAGCAATATTTTGTTTTTCTTTATGTATTATCAACAGCTCTCAGCATACTATCATTCTTTGGCCCTAAAATATCCGTGTTAATTGTGGTAGAAGTCATTTTACCTATAATTTAAAATGCATGCGTTTTTAAAGCATTGCTTTCCTAGTGAAATTATTTCCAGATAAATATCATGATTTTCTTACTCCAAATAAAATTTAGATAACTTTTGATGCTCACTCATAAAGGCATTTAAAATTCATTTACTTCACTGTTTACCTTCTACTTCGATTTTTTATTTCTCAAATCGTACCATCTATTTTCTGATTTGCTGATGTCAATTTATCAGTTTCGAACAAATGCAGGTAAACTACTATTAATCCAAAATCTATGATTCAATGTCTTCTTTGGATTTGTAAATTTTTGGAATTTCAAAAATCCCCCCCCCCCTCATTATAAATCTGTATTCTGCTGAAAATTTAAGAAAACAAAAAACAATAAAATATTAATTTTACTACTCATATATGCAAATACTTTTTCTGTAATGGATAAATTAATTTTATTAAATATATAATAATTTTAAATAATATAATTATATTTATATCAGCGTAATTATTGTACAATAATAATTAAAACAAATGTCGCCAAAGAGTGTAGTTTTGCTCAAATATAGATGTTTTTGAATTAGAGATGTTTGAATTAACAGTAATCTACCTGTACTCTATTTGCCTTAAGCACATCTGTAGCCTTCTTTTGAGAAAAACTTTGTACAAACCTCTATTTCAATCAAATATCCATTTCGTTATTGATAGACAAAAACAAATGTACAGGCTAAAGGTGCAATCACTTATCTGAACAAATATGATTTGTTTTACATAGAGTGGAGAGTTAAAAGATGTGATAAGTTGGACTATTTCCATCATTTATGAGTGAATGTTGAATGTATAGAAAATTTTAAACTTTATTTAAACTTTCCAAATACAAACAACTTGTGAGTAATAACACACAAATAGATAATACAGGTTAGTAATTACACAATGTTTCTAGTAGTATTATTCTCCACTCTTCTTCAGGTGTTGCTGGCCTGTATGCACAGTGACAATATTCGCTTAGAAGTTGAACTCGCACCTTTAGATTCTTGAATATTGAATTTAAGGCAAATGCTCTACCAACTGAACTATTCTGTCAAAGCTCAGTTGGTAGAGCATTTACCTTATATTCAATATTTTCTATACATTCAACATTTACTCATAAATGATGGAAATAGTCCAACATATCACATCTTATAATATACCATCATTACAAACCTTCAGACAGATGGAGAGTTAAGCTTGGGTTAGCTTAGTTAATAGGTGATTCAGCAGAAACAATATTAGAGTGTCTTTAAATTCGCATTAGAATACTAGCATGCACATTTTTTAAATGTGTCAGTCTTATTTTCCAAAAGTCTCCCTAATCTATTTTTTCAGATATTTAATAGTATTCTCATATGAATATAAAAATTCTATAGGAGTATCAAGTCTATTTATATAACAATTTACTTTCCACTGTTTATTTATATATTTTGATGGAGATTACATAATATTATATACTAACCAATCATATTCATCAAATTAAAGGAATGAGGTGTACTTCTTTACACAAATATTTTATATACATAACCTGAGTTTGAATCCAGCATCAAATTCGATTTTTTCCAAACAGTTTGATATTTTCAAGCAAGTTTATAATATTTTCCAGCTAGCCATCCTGTAGCCAAATTATTTAGCAACGTAATAATTTGATTGGCTATTTCATCTTTTATTTATTCTTAACTTCATGATAAAATAAGAAAGCAAAACTATTAAAACTATCACAATGAACAATTGATATTTCGGTAAATAATATAAATATATGTTCTTATTTAAATTCTAGTAAGCTCTCAATATCTAGGATTACTGTTTTTACTTACAACTATAAACTTATGTTGCTCTTCAGTTTGTATATATATATATATGCATTAGCTACCATGACGTGAAACATAAATTATCAGAATTGGAAAAAATTCAACTCGAAAAAAACGTTCAAATAAATTTGATTTTTTTTTATTTATTTATTAAATAATCATTGGTTAGTAATTGATTCTCTATACATTCTCAAAAGTCAATGAAATTTTTGGATGATTTTTGATAGACCAACTCAGTGGAGTCAGGAGAAGACAATGCAATAAAAGTGGAATATTTGTGACCCAAATAGAATAGCAGCAATGATATTTGCTTTTCTTTTCTTCAAAACCATCATCATTGCTCAGAGACCTTCATTATCAAAAGATCAATGGGATTAATAAGCCTATAATCATCAAAATACTTTACATTTGTTTTAGAGATATTTTTTAATTGTCTTTCTTTAATATCCTATATAATTAGCACAGGGATCTAATAAACTCAAAATTATAAAGATTTCGAGATCGATTCTCATTTGAATATATATACCTTTTTAAAAAGCTTAATTTAATTAATTAAATGGAATTATTATTTTCAACCAACCACATAGATGCTAAAATATCACATGATCTCAGGACAATTTTATAAAACAAAAACAATAATATAAAAGCTACTTTTGCATATTTGAAATGTAAATAAAATAATTATAATCAAGTGAACAAACCTATATATTCTTCATTTTCCGAATGAGGCATATTCAATATTTTTAAAACGTATCCGTCAGTAGAAATTCCCGTTGTCATGTGGGGGTTATTAGACAGTGATTCGGGGTCTATAAAAATGTGAAAATTTTTGTCCACATAACTATACAATTCTTTGCATCTTACAACTTTAAAGCCATATAAACGGAAAACTAGTTGTTTAGCTTCATATTCTGATATAGAAGGTGCTAAGTAAAATTTAAACTTATCCATACTATTCAGGCTTTTTTTAAACAAGAAAAAAAAAAGGTGAACACAAAGATAAACTTATCGGAATGACCTTGTAGAATTTATTGATAATTGTTGAAATTAAAAAGATTATTATTAAATAATTATTTTTATATAATTTTATGAGTAAAATAGTATTATTTTATGTTATATTTTGTTCACTTCAAAATAATTAATATCGAGGGAAAATATTTTCATTTTTCGATTTGTAAAATGATATTACTGGTGTGATGAATTACCATAGGAAGTAATTAATCTATTTAATTAAAAAAGATTATCTGCTGCTTTAGATTTAATTATTTAAAGAAGTTTTGTTTGAAAAATATTAATTATTTTGATTTAGAGTCTATGGCTTATCGATAGTGCATTTGCCCGAAATTTCCATAACCTGGTTCGAACATGGGCCAAGTAATACATTTTACCCCCCAATTTTCTATAAGACTTAAGAACTTTTTTTTTAGGTGCCGGTTCTAAGCATCCAATATTGGTTAGTAAATAGATACATAACTATTTTTTAAAAAATGTCAAAAAAGGATTGAAAAATGTTCATCATCGCCATCAGGTTAATTCATTATAAGTCAGAGACACCACCATTTAACCTTTGACGATAAAGATGCGATTGCAGTGGTAACTTTAATAACTACAGTAATCTAATGGCTTTATGGTTTCGGAATTCATAAGCGCGACCTGTATAGTTAAACAAGTCTGCCTCAATCCATGCAGGTCACGTTAGTAAAGAACAGGACAATGAAGTTTGAAGAATATTCTATATTAAAAATACTAAGAAAAATAGTAACATAATATTAATACATATTACGTGAGATTTTTAAAAATAAAAAAACTATGAAAGAATTATGTATTTATGATTGAAACTCTTAAATTTCATCTCTAAATCAGCAGCGGTAAAAGATAAAAAACAACAACACCTTTTTAGCAGTCTCTCATAGAAGTACAATAAAAGAGTTAATATTCATCAAGTTTAACAATTAATAATCAATCCAATCCTATAACAAGCATTTTTAATATTGATGCTTTACCAATAGAAAATGATAATTTTGATAACTAATTGCCTTACTCCAAATATAGGTTTAAACTTTCTAAAACATAATCTAACCGTTGCTTACAATGTCAAGAAAATACTTTATAAATAAAAGATTACAATGTCACTTGTATATATAAAGTATATGTTTATGCGTGGATGTGTCAAAATTGTACATAGACAAAACAATATAAATCTATATTTTAAATAACTTTTAATTAACAAATATAAGGAAGTTTAAAATACGCTTGTTTTTTAATTTTTTTATTTGGCGTTAAATAAAAGCAAGAGATCTGACGTAGCTTGCAAAATTTGTCACTTGAGGGCGAATCAATTCAATGTAATATTTATTTATTGGTCTTTAGGGAAAAGATAAGGGGGATTTAGATGTAGAGGCCATAGAGTTGACAAAGATCATGTTGTGGAAATGGGATGGAGCAGACTATGGGAAAACTTAGTGTGGGGAATGGAAAGGGAAAGTAAAATGGCTAACAGATTTTTCTGGGCATAGTTGTTGAGAGATTCCTGACTCCGTTTAAGAAGAAATCACAGTGTATCATATCGCATCACATTTATAGTGTCTTGTTTGCATAGGTATCTATATCTAGTTTTACTTACTAGTCTTCAAAGCAAATACGTCACTGAGGAGAGTTAAAGAAGCATATTATGTCATCTCTAACGTCCACGGCATGAATAAAAAAGAAACATTTTATGCCATCTCCAGGAAATGGCAAATCTAGGTAAATGAAAATCTAATCCACCCTAATTTGCATATTTTATTCCAGCTACTTCTTGAAAATGAAGGCTTAGACCTTGAAAGCGCTTGAGTATAAAATGTATCATTTGTTAAGACAGTGATTATCTATTTAATATAGAATTTATTTTTATAGTATTATTAGTATTTATATATCTTATAGTTTACGTGTGTATTTATATTAACATAAATACAGATTTTACAAAAATTTGAATGAACAACTAGATTTATATTTTTAAACAGCAATTGAAATCCAATGAAATAATTTTTTATTTATTAAAAAAAATAATAACTACCAATAAATGAACATTTTCACTGATCAAAGTAACGTGCATAAATGACTTGAAGAAAGACTATAAAATGTTTTGTATTGTTTTCATATTTTCCAGCAGAAACTCCAAATGAGACAGCCCAGCTACTGAGATTTGCCTCTCATGCTGTGGAAATATCATAAGACGTTATATCAATGGAATGAGCTGGTGATGAATTTAAGCTCTATGGATGGTTTATGTTGCTAAAGGAATCACTGCCAAACCCTGCTGAAAATATTGATCAGTAAACTGTACATTTTCTATAATTTAGAAATACAAAGAAACTGATTTTAGGATTTGTTTGTCCAAATAAAAATCAAGAAAATGTCCGTGCAGAGTATTCATCCTACTTATTAGTACTGCTGATGGGAGTAAAAAATGTTTGCTGGTTTCTCCTTATTCTTTTTGATTTTGTTCCAAGAAAAATCTTCCTCAATTAGGTTGTTTCAATTCTATGACCATTCAGATTATGATTTTATTGCTCTCATTGTTAGTTAATTTTTTTTTACATAGTGGGGAATAAAAACGCTAAATAAATAAATAAATAAATGCTAGCTGAAAACCCTCAATAATATTCTCATGAAGATTAGATTGATAAATGATATTGTTGCTGTTTAATGGCATTTTTTACAAAGAAAGTGAGAAAAAAACCAAGAAAAATGATTTTAAAAACCTACAGTTTGTTACTAACATTTATTTTGTAAATTTTCACAGTATTACTTGTTTTAGCATCTGCCAATGTTATTATTTTTTGATAAAGTACACATAACATTCACATTATTATTTTTATTAATGTTCAGAAATACAAATCCAAAAGTCCCATTCTTTAATAAATATTTTGGTAACAAATATGAAGATGGTATGGAAAATACTGAATTCGTTATTTGCTACTTTCAGTAATGGTTCAATAGTGGTCAGTGATTTCCCCATGCATGTAAAAAAAGTCATAGAGTGTATACTAAATCGAGGAATTAAAAATATTCATATGTGCTTGATATAGGATTTTTAATAGATATATTTACCCATTTCTTAAATATGGATCTTAGTCTTGGTCAGTTAATAGAAGATAAACACAGAGTCTTTGCACTCCTCAACAAAATATGGCAAGTTGTATATTAGGAATAACAAGAACAGTGACAGAGAAAACAGGTAACAAGGATAATAGCGAAAAATTTAAGAAATTGAAATGAATTTTATAACAATTAATAATATATGGATAGTTGAAGTTTTAATTTGGATCAAGAGATTATAATATATCTAGATAGAGATCTTGTGTGAGATCACTGGAAGAAATAAGAAAGTTTGTTGGTGGGATGTAGAGAAAAGATACAATATATAGGTCAAGTGAATTAATATTGGAGAGACTTAATGATAATATCATGTTTGAAAATGATGATCACGATGTATTATATTTGAATTTATATACATATACAAAATACTAACCTTCAATTTGAATTTTGACTTCTATTAAACACAGCAATTTTTTTTAAAAATGTAAAAATTACAATAATGAAGTAATTCAAAAGTTTTTAAAGTTGTTCAGTTGTTATATAGTTGTTCAAAATATGGGAAGGAGGGAGGTGGTGACATTTTTTTTTAGAAAAAAACAAAAATCAAAACAATAAATATCAAAATGACAATCAAATTACGGTATTCAGAATCAGTATCAAAAAAAAAAAACACTTTCCTCTAGAGATTTTAAACTTATAGATAGAATCATGAAAACCGCTCATAAAGAAAATAAATTCTTAAACATTACTTTTAACAAATCCCAAAATCACAGTATAAACGCTGTCTAAAATCAATGGATGGTAAATTGACGAAAAAGAGCACTCTTTAATCTCTTTTTCTCTTTTTTATAGAGGTCAGCGTATTTATTGCAAAAATCCAATATGTTATAAAGTTGGGCTTGAATAGAGATGGCAGCATTGATTCATTATGTCAGCTGGCAAATACGGGAATATTAAAAGGCTTTTATAATAGTTTTGCATATTATTTAAAGAGAATTGTAAATAACATTTTCATTATATAACTAAAATATTCAATTCAAAAATGCATTCCAGATGTATGTAGAGATACCTGCATGTTAACTTGCATTCAAAACCTGAAGATCAGAAAATCTTTCAAGTCATTAGGTAGAATTTGCTTTAAAAGACCTTCACGGTTTTAATTGGTATTTAAATCACACTTTCTATATGGAATGTTGTGAAATCTAGAAATCAGAATTATTGATCTAGCTACTATTCTGCTCACGTGTTTGGATTTATAACCAAAATTTTTCTTAAAATATTTACATACTCATTTACTTCAATATTGCTATTCATTCTTCTTTATTGTATTAATGTTTGAAAAGAATTTAAGAAAGTGATTTGAAATCCATTAGGCCCATACTTTCAATAGATAAAAACAAAGCTTAGCACACACTTGAAAAATTTATATTAGTGGAGGTGTGTTTTACGTACCAGAACTTACTTATAAATGTGACAATTGGGTACTAAAAGAAGTGCAACCCAAATCCAAATACATGGGTGAAAAAAGTTTTCACTTACATCATGGAAATATTTTAAAAAAAAAAAAGCTAAAAGGAGTCGAGATAAAAATATTTCTAGAAGATATGATAATAAATGGATGGTTGACATTTATAGTGAATCACAAGACATTACTAAAGGTATACATTTTACTTAAGGGTTGGACAGCTGAAATAAAAATGTGGACTGGTATATTGTAGAGAAAAGAGACTGGAGCGCCAGAGAAGCTAAGGGACCTTCATCCTGTAGATTGACATTGGTTGAAAGTGATAATGATGATAAATTATTTGCTATGCTAGGATTTTTTAAATTCTCGCCAAGTGGCATTATACATTTGCAAAGTTATTATTCACCTCTGAATGTATATTACTATACTCAATCTGTTTATTTTGTTACATACATATGTTTTCTATGTTACACAGGTGACAAGCTAGCACCCTACTCATCATAATATGTTAATATAAAACATAAATCTAGATATTTCCAAATGATTATTGAAAAATGAATGTCACTTTTGATGTCATGACAATTTTGATTATTTACAATTGTTACATGTTACTCTAAATACTTTCTTCCCATATTTCATTTTAGAATAGGGCAATTTGCAGGGACAGGTTGATACAAACAATTTGAGCAGCATTTGGTACACTGTTATACAATATTATATTTTTCAGTCATTAACGTCTAAAATCCCTCATACATTTTCCCTTCCTCATTTTTTAAAAAAATATTATTTTAAGATTTGTGTTGATTTTGAACTCCATGAATTTGTCAAATAGCTTGCCATAATTATGTCTCAATATAGAGATGACCACAAATTTACACAAGCAATACAACATTCTTAATATTTTTTAAAATCCTCAAATCTGCTCTTAAATCCTTTCTATTAATATATTGGGAATATCTTTTTTGCAGGTGTGTGGTCATTTGTATCGGTTGTTTAGATGAAGTGGAAGATGAACAGACTGAAAATTCTTGTTTTTACATCTCTCTACTTACATATATAAGAAAAATTCTGTATAAGCAAATAATATACTGCCTTAGAATTATATAAGGCAGCTAAATAATTTGAAATAATTGTGTAGACTTCTTAAGAAAAATCAATGCCATCTTTCTTACCTTTTATTATGGTTGGTTCTATGCATATACAAGATATCAAATATATAAGAACAATAGTTATTAATAATAGAAATATATTTTAAGTTTAAAAAAATATATATTGTAATGGTAGGAAATGTATAGTCAGCCAAACCAATCCTAGGAAACATGCAATGATCACTAACTTGCATGTCCATGTATAACATCGATATAAACATTACCACAAACATTACACAGATAAATCTTATTACCTATGCTTCCAGGACAAATGTCACATGACCAACACATCTGATGTCAACATATATGTCCTTTCTTATATTCCACCAGGTCAAGGAGATGCAAGAAACTCTTAAAACTATCTTAATTAACTTATTTAATTAATTGTGGTAAAGAGGAATGCAAGAGGTAGCGTATAGAGATTTATTAGTAGTAATAAAAAAAAAAATTAAAGCGAAATAAAATTTATATGTCTAGATTTAAACCCAATATCATTTGCATTTCTTACAAGTTAAAATGAAATTTATTAGTGACTAAGCAGATTAATTTTCACTTACTTATACAATAGAGGGACTATAAACTTTATGTCTTAGTAATCTCCAGGGTGGACATTCTATGGTGGTTTAACATTTAATTAACAAATAATCAAGTAGGGTTATGATAGAAGTATATACTTTAGTTACAATCATGAATAGATGATAATCATATATTCAGAATTATGACAGACTGCATGCCTGAAATATCAGACTTTAAAATACATTAAGAATTACAACAAATGGTGCTATATTATGAACAACAAAGGAGTATATCCGAACATAAAGACAGAGACCAAGAACTCCATCAGATTAGAGGGTCATACAGAGCAGGAATAAATATCTGCTCCTACAACCAGTAACAAACTGATTATTACCAATAAGGAATGAGTGTCTGTATTGGTAATAATGAATAACCCAAGGATCCTCTGAGTATAAAATAAGAAATATGCCCCCCTTTAGCATGGTCATATCTAGGGACTCCTGAAAAATCCATTTCCCCAAAGCAGAAATGAATGTCTACTTGAGGAACAAATATATGAATTAATAAACAATAGATATATAAGTAAGCCAGCAATGCAAAATTAATTAAAATGAAGAGTGCTAAATAACTCCTTCTTCTAAAACCTGCAAGTAAAAGACCAACAAAATAAGCATGAGTGGCCACATTATAAGTTTAAACAAGCAATCATATATACCTTACTGGCCAAACTAAGCCCTAAGGAACTTAAAAAGAATTAAAAGATTGAAATAGCCATGCTTTATTGAAGGTCTACCCTACAGATCTTATACTAGAAGAAATATATTGTACAATAGCTTAAGAGGTCTGTGATTTACATATATAATTATAATAATACATTTATGAAAACTGTCCTTAACTTATCTTGGCTAAATTAAATAAAATGAGATATTTGTTTCTGAAAATAAATTGAAAATTAATCCCAGTTTTAACATTATTCTCAAAACTAATTCACAATTTTTATAATTGTTTATCAAACACATGATTTTTCTAATTGTAAAAGTAAAATCTATACTTAAAATGCATGGAGATTATATGTTCCTACTTTTTATTACCTTCATAAAAGATTTGAAAATACAGCAAATATGAAGAGCAGCATGAGAAGTAATGGCGATGCATAGCTTTCATGAGATAATTCATATGGTCCTAGAAGGTCCCATTCTCAGATATTAATAGTTAATTGAAGACAGACTGGTTCTTCAGACAGCATTTAGCTGAAAGTGGGATAATTAATTAGGTGGCTGCTCATTTCTGGAATGATAGCATGTTAGGTCATGCAGTAGGCTGAATTCTTGATGATAATCAAAACGTTGGCACAGGTAGACTTCAGATGAGCAGCAGTTTACAAACTGCATTGGGATTCCAATTCATGCTCTCCCAGAGATGGCAAAGGGGAATCAGTCACAAGCTTACTACTCACTGGTTAGCATAGTGATGGCTTCTAGCAGCCACAACTTTTTAATAATAATCTTAGCAACTCTTTTCAAAAGAACAATAAGAATGTAATAGTAAAAATGAATAACTTTTAACATTTTCTGAGGCATTTGTACGACTTTAGACAAAAGGAATCCTGATTAATTTTAATTAAAGTATATTTTTGCTGATGATAATTTTGATCAGTTTAACGGTAACTTAATATTTATTTATTAATTCGTAAAATTTCTCAAATTTCTAATCCTTTTTATCTACGGTATTCCCGGCAGTAATTAAATATAATTAACATCTTTTACTGCAAGGTAAAAAATATTGATAACATTCTTATAAATATAAAATATAAAGAAATTACTTTTTTTACTTAACACTAATAATTCAGCGCTAACATGATTGTTAGAGAAGTTTAATTTTGTTTATATGTTCATATACTAAAGCTTAAATAAGATTTCTATAATTAATACGCCTCCAATAAATTTTGGTATGAATAAAAAATGCTTTTAATAAAAAATTTAATAAATAAATTTCCAATAAAATTAAAATTATTTAATTATAATCGAAAATTACAAGTTAAAAAGTATTTATTTATAAGTTGGCATGAAACATATATATGTGCACACATATATAGCTTCAATATTAATTATATAAAAAGTAGTCGGTGCTAAATAGAGATATTTTATATTAATTAAAATATAATTAATGGGATCTCAGCGCCAAATCATTTATACAAATAATTAATATATTTTATCTAACATATGTATTTCTGCTATTATTAACGTTACTTCCTATAATATATGTGTTTTGAACTCAGATATAACAGTTGGAAAGTTATGTAATGTTTGCCTTTATGTATTCTCGCAATACATGTTTAGTTATTCTTAATTAAATTCTTAAATAATTAGAAATTTGCTTTAATTGGATATAATAAGAACTAATTTCCCTTGTCTATTTTTGCCACATAAATGTGTACACCTAGTAGACGACTTGTGTGATCAAGTCGAAACGTTTTTTAACACGGATGAGCCCGCAAAATATGTCTTTTATATAAATATTTGTAAATACACTAGACTCTTCACAAACGAATACTTTACTCGTCATATGTGATGTCACACAAAAAGACTAAAAGATATCAACATCCATCATTTTCAAGTTCTCTGTAAATTTTATTGTTTTATTGTAAAAATAAAATAATTTTTTGCTGCAAAGAAAAATCCCAATCCAGAATTTTGCCCTGATTAGCCATCATACCCTGGTATATAAAAGACTGGTACTGTAATTACTGCTCATTGTCATATATTAACTTTTTAACCATTTTAAACAAAGAGCTTTGCTATTTGCTCAACAAGCTTTGTGATAAATGCTTAGCCAGAGGAAGCATTTAAAAGATCTCTCTCAGAAAACCACACCCAAATCCCTGACCAATAGTTTTGTGCTTTGGCACTCCTCAGGCACTTGGATAGTTTCAGACCCTAGATCTAAAAATACCAATACAAAGCCAGCATTTATCTAAGAGTTAAAAGCTTTATGACAAATGCTTAGCCAGAGAAAGCATTTAAAATATTTCTATCAGAAAACCATGCCCAAATCCCTGACCAAATGGTTTTGTGCTTTGGCACTCCTCAGAGAGGTGTTATGATAGTTTCAGTCACTAGATCTAAACATATCAACCCAAAGCCAGCATTTATCTAAGAGTTAACTACTAGGTGTGGTTTTCTGATAGAGATATTTTAAATGCTTCCTTTGGCTAAGCACTTATCACAAAGCTTGTTGAACAATTAGCAAATGTCTTTCTTTATATTTTACCAGCTTAAAAGAAATGGAGTCAGGTGATATATGACTCTGTTTTTTTATTTTTTAATGATTTTGTTTCACTGTATAATAATAATAAAAAAACATCGATATATTTTAGTTTGTATTTTGAAAATTCCTGTTATTGTGTGAGCAATTAAATTATAGTTTGTCATGAAACAATATAAAACAGTCATAAGTTTGCTGTCATAATTGATACTTGAAATATAATAAAAACAAAACTCTTACATTTTGATGAAGTTATGTGTTGAAACACAAATAAATACATCATGAATGTAAATGAATACACGAAAAATATATAAAGGCAAGGAACATAAAGCAAAAAATAATTATTTAAAGAATGGTCAGATAATTATCGAAAAACAAACCAATATAAAAATCTCAGAAGAATGAATACCAATAAACTAATATGAGAGGACAGAATAATGAATTATAGCAGAAAAATAAAAAAAAATAGTTTGATTCAAGAATAGAAATTGCAAAAGTCTGATCCTTAAAATGAATGGATTATCTGAATAAGAATTAAAGCAATGTCAAAAAATTATAGTAACAGAAATGATAATTATTATATAAATAAACTATACTTGACCAGCCAATCAGGTAATTTGGTATATAATAATGAGATTTTAACATGCATTAAGGGCAGAAAAAGATTGCAGTAGACTATTTATGGATGATGATGAAGATAAAATATTATAGTAATTTAACCACCAGATTATTATTTGTTTTTTAAAAAATAGCTTTCCATTATCTATCTGATTACAAATATGGTCTATGCTCAAAATTGGTACAGTAGTAATGTTAATTATGTGGAAATGAATCCAGACATTAAATTTTTTGTATTTTGATCTTTTCAATATATTGTTTTAATTAACCCTAACCATCATTATCATCTACAACTATTAATAATCCATTGCAGGATAATCATAAGTTTAAGCCTCTTTTCACATAACCTTCTATCTCAGTGTGAACTTTTTCACATTTTTTAAATCTGTGGAAAACAGTTCACTTTAACTGACCATCTATTTCTTTTAATGTTATCAGTGAAACTTATTTGTTTCCTCATCCAAGTATTGTATCTTTAATATCTTCTTATGATAATCAATCGATGCAAGAATGTTTTATATAAGATTTCTATCTAGTGCCTACTCATCCAACATCCTCAGACTAGTTTCTAGTTTGTGGCTGTTAGTGAGAAGCCTTGGATCTGAGGGCAGTGCATCTAGATTTTAAAAACTAATGCAACCTTTGAGCAGTCCTTTTTATTTTTTCAGTTAACTATAAGGCTAAAGTTTTCAATCCAAGCTCATTATTCACTTGTATGGTCATACAGATTTGAACCCAGTTCAGTATATATTCATATTGGTGTCTTTGCTTTTTTAATAACAATAGTCAGATGTGTATAACTATACAAGTGAATAAGCTTAAATTGAAAACATTATTGTGTTTTCATTTTGGACTCATAGCTTATAGTTAACTGAAAAGGTAAAAAGTGGCTAAAAGGGGTTGCATTGAATCTTAAAATGTAGGTATAGTGTTCTCAGATCCATGACTCCTCATGTACCAATGCCACAAGCTAAATACTAGTCTGGGAATATTGGATGAATAGGAACTAGGTGGGGATTTCATGCACAAACCTTCATGTATCCATTGATTACCATAGCTTGCACTGAATGACCCTACTGAATGGAGAATTTGATAGTTTTAATGTAAAACCTTTAGAATACAGTTTGGTAGTGAAATATGAATGAGTTCATAAAAAATAAATTACTGATAAAAATAATGATGAAAACAAATAATAGATTACACAGAGAACAATTCTCTTGTGAAGATATGATGATAATAGATGACAGTAAACTACCATGAGAAGCTTTAGTAATGAAAGCCAGCAGACAAACAAAAAATATTTGAAAGCTTTGAGATTACAAAAAATAAAAAAATTGTGGAAGTTATAAACATATACGTATATCAATAGAATGAAAAGATTATAGCAAATGGGATTCAGATAATATCAAAAGTCATTGCAACAGAAATGATGATCATTGTTTGAATAAGTTAAACATTACCTAGAGAGGGTTGGTTTTATTTAAAATAAAGAGATCTTGATGAAAATAAACTGCTAGTAATAAACTTTTACAAGTATTAGAAAAGATTGCATTGAACTATTGATTAGTGATGATAATAGAATATTAATATATCAGAAATATAACATCAGTTTATCAAAATAATTTGCAATTTTTTTAATATATAACATTCCATATTCAATTGATATCAGATGAGATACAGATGTAATGTTGAAACAATAGTGCTGAAAAATTATAAATGAAAGAAACCAGACAATAGCTTTTGTATTTTATCTCCATCTATATATCTTCTCTAGAATCAACTTAATTTATCAACATCATCTTCAACCATTAGTGATTTAGTGCAGGATGAAGGTCTTTCCAACTTTAATCCAGTTACTCCAAATCATAATATGTCTTCTCATTATCATGTTAACAAACTTGTAAGTGACTTTTTTAAATTATTAGAATACATACTAAAACATCATCTGTCCATACATTGTCTTTATTTCTGACAATATGTCCATACATGACAGTTGGAGTCTCTTATTTTTTCATTAATTCCAATGATACTTGTCTATTCTCCTCACTCAAGTAACTTCTTCTTACACTGACATGGTTCTATAGTCAGTTGAGTGATTTGAAATCTCTGTACTATTTATTCTTTTATTAAGCATCCAATTCTCAGATCCATACACAACAAGTGGCAATATAGATGTATAAAAACTTTTTTTAATATATAGGCATATTTCTTTTTAATATAGAAGTATTTCTAGCAAAAACACTCCATTGAAATTGAATTCTACGATTAATATTATTCATTACGTTTCCATATGTATTATAATCTAATGACGTTATTTGTAGTTAGTACATTCTAACCCATCATTACCCAAGCTTTATTTTTTAATCTGCAAAAATTCCTGAAATATTTTTTTTTAGTATATGCAGCTATTATCATTTACGCTATTTTCATATTTTCATCTAAGAAATTTTGTCGTACCATTTCACAAAGCATTGAAGCATTACTTGCAAAAACAACCTCAGCAAATTTAAAATATAGGTAACTTAAATAATCCCTGCGTATCTGCGTATGGTTATTCTCTTAGTTTTTCATTTTAGCTGAAAAAAATACTTTTTATAGAATTACTGTTAATAGTTTTGAAGATGTGGAGTCACCCTGTCAGAAATCCTCATCAATGTTAATCTTTTTGTGTTTAACCCTTTGATTATTATAAAGTAGAATATTTACTAGAAGTAGATTCAGTTCAAACATTATTATTTGCAAACATATACATATAAATTGAAATATATTTCAACAACATTATTTTCAAACATTATCGACACATTGCTGGCTAAAAGTTCTTCCAATTTTAAACTATTTCATTCAATTCATAGCTTCTCTTTTCCATATCTGACTATCAAACTTCCTTATTTCATATGGTCTCTTTTTAGATATTTTACAATCTTTTTGGATGCCCTTTAAATGTCAACTGTCCACCTATTATCATCTCTTCTAGCAATATATGTAGTTCATGTCTACAGCAATAACCTAACTTTTTCAAAGAATAGATGATACCTGTTTGCTCGAACCCTTATGTTCCATTTAACATAGGTCTTCTGTTAAGGTTACAGGACTCGAATCCATAAGAACTGGTTAAATACATCTATTAAAACCTTTTCTTTCAAACACATAAGACTTTATCCAAGTTCAATTTTATATTTAATTCCATTCATTTTTGTTTTCATTTTATAATCTGACCAAGGCATTCATAATTCTTACCAATTTTAAATTCAGGATTATCAACATTTATTTTCTTCTTCTGTGAATAATCATGGAGCATGAATAGTTTCCCCTTTTTTTCTTACTTTCATCTGCTAACTCTTGCAACATTTCTTAAAGCTCTAAATCATTTTTTGCAGAAACAACTATAATATTTGCAAAATCTAAATATCTTGATTAATCTCCAATTATTTCTACTCTCTCATCTTTTTACTTATTCAGAATTTTAAAACAGATTTAAAAGGATTTGGGGGAAAAGAGTTAAATTGTTACAAACTTATCATCAATATTCATTTTTTAGTTCATTAATATAATCACTACTGTTTTCATTTTGATGAATATTCTTCAGAAGATGACAATATCCAAAATCTGTATCTCATTGATCCAAATATTTAACTACTATCAAAATATGTATTGAATCAAATGCCTTTTCATAATTCAGAAATCCTGAACATAATGGTGACTCAAATTTATTGGTACTTTATCTTATCTCAATAATTTCATGTGATCTACATTGCTAAAACAACTTTATCATCAAGTTTTTTTTGGTTGGGTATAATCCAAAGATTGCTGTAGACATTTTGATAGACATCTGGAAGAGTCTGTAAATTTGAATGCCTTTATCACCTTTATTCAATATTAATATTATTACTGCATTCATTCAATAATCTGTTACATCTCTATGACTTAGATATTTGGTATATAACTTGGCCAACAATTTTTCTATTTCTTTAACTTCCTTTTTACAATAGTTAATAATAATTTTATCAGATATTCCAGTTTTTATCTTTTTCATTGATTTAATTGCATGTCTCACCTACTGTTTAAATTATTGATTATTACACAATTATAGTACTTTTAGAATGTTTATTTTTATTTATTACTTGATTATTCTTTACAGAAATATTCAATACATTTTGTTATATCATCCCTCTTTTTAATAAAACTTTCATTTTTTCTTCTTGTTGAAATAACTTTTGTTCTAATATGAAGATATTGATTTATACTTTTCAGAAGTATATAATTTTTTATAGCTTTCAGTGCCAATTCATAATTCTAAATTCTTATATCATTATTAACTTTTTCATATCATTTAACCATAATTTTAGATATTCAATTCTTTTTGATAAAAGCATTTAAAAAAAAAATTCATATTCCTTCTTTTCTTCATATATTTTTTCATTTAAAAATTTTATAGTAAATTGTTCTGTTTTTATGTTGGCTATCCTCTTTGCAATTTTTGATAGAATATATTTTGATGACAGTCAAGTCTGAGCTATATTCAAGTTCTATTAATATTTTAAAATGATTTTAAAGTTCTAATTTAATTTCAGTGGTATGTTTCTGAAGATTAGGAATATTATCCTTCAATACTGACTTTCTTAATAATTTTTATCTCCAGTTTTCTATTAAGAAATATCCTACATCTGACTTATCAATGATCATTTTCTGCATAATATATAAGGAACTTCTAATTTTGATATTTTTTTTGTCCAAACCCATTATCCAGTTTTGCTATACATTAAGTTGGTTGCTTCACTGTCTCTTTTTGCTTTTAATATTATTGTAACAGAAAGGATTTATAATGTTGTTTTTCTGTGTCCTGCCTGTTTTCAGTCTTCATATTTACCCACAGTAGTTTAAGAATCTTTCAATTGTTTTGTATTAAAATCTCTTATAACAATCCATACAAAATCATCTTTTTATTACAATCAGAAAATTTTGCAGAAACAAACATAATTTTTCAGCATTTGATATTATCCCTCTATTTAAATATGTCATTTTTTGTGATATCTGTATAACGTTGAGCTTTCATTTTTTACTTATAATAAAACCCACATCACTTGTATTTCCATTGATAATGCTTTGGTAGTAAATTCCATGGACATTTTATAATCAATTATTTCATCATCTTCTAAGTTAACAAATATCAACCATATCTCATTTAATATTAGACAGTTCATCCAATTGATGGAGTATCTTTTCACTGAAAATGGATTTACTGTTTTAGATATGTAAATAAAATATCACCATCAAATAACCCATTGGGTTTAAATTAAAACATTATTAGCATGCTCCAAGCTTCACCACTAATTGCTAACTTGACCTGCATTTTTATAAATAAAGAACAGATTTGTCTACTTATTCATTTAAGAAATACATATATTCTTTACCCCCATATTCACTTTGATTTCAGTTAAAAGCTATTAGATTGCTGAGATGGAGAACAATGGCATTTTTTAATCTTAAATTCCAAGATAAAAGCCAATAAACTCACCACAACTAATATGTGGTAATGAACCAGCAGATCCATGTAACATCACATAAAAATAACAGCTGCAATAGCAATAATTTTTGGAATGAAAATCAGGAATTTAGCCAGATCACTTTCCATAAGCCCCCAAACAGGAATTAAAGACTCTCCTTTCTGTTAAGAGAGTAGAAATTTTTGCAAGTTTTTAATATATTTAAAATAAACGTATTCTTAAATAAACAATTTAATTTAATTAATTAAATACAGAAAAATTATAAGTTAATTCACTTAATTTTAGATTAAACTCAACTTAAACGCAACGAATTTAATAATATTTATAAAAATAAATTTTCGGTTGTTCAAATAGTTCAATATATAGACACCCAAAATAAGAAACAAAAAAAAAGTGAATCAAATTTTATTTAAATTAAAAAAAAAAAAATCCAAAGCAATAAATTTAAAAATTATAATCAAATTAATAAATTCAAAATTACCTTATATAAATTCCTTTCTTAAACGATTTTAAATTTATATATTTTTTAAAACCGCTCATAACAAAAATATGGTTAAGATAGCAGAGACTTAACGCTACTTTCTATAATTCTAAAAGACACACTAGGAAACTTTTAAAAAAATTATGGAAGATTATTTTATGAAAAAGCAGTTTTTTTTTCATGTCATAGCATCGGCCGGGACGCGAACCCACAACCGTCTGCAACCAACTTCTTGCGGTTGCGTTGCGATGACTTCTCGGTTAACGACGCTTGACGAAAAGCAGTTTTTTTATCTTGTTTTCCTCCTTTTTTATAGTGATCATTGGGGTCCCTGAAAGTCTAAAAAAAATCACAGATATCCGAGTTTATAGCTATTTAGATAATTTTACTCTAAACTTTTATTTTAGTTCTTGAAAATTACAACAGATGTCAGAACTTATTAATTATGTTATGTGGTAAAATCGATATTAAACCTTTATAGATGTGCGCGTTGTTTTTTTGAAAAATGACATAAAATGTAATATTACCGGGCCGTCTTTTTTTGGATTTCTTAATTCTATTTAATTTTTGAATTGGTTTTTTTTTTAACGAGACATATATATATATTTTAATTTCTTCTTTTTATTATTATTTTTTGTAATTATTTTTGTCTTAACGTTATTTGACCTTTTTAAAACATAATTTTTTCATAATACAGACACACGCACATAGAAACACAAACAGCCATGAAAACTGGGTTGTTTTTTTTTTTTTGGATTAATTCAAACATAAAACAAATTATTTTTGTATGAACATTTTTTGACCTTTATAAAACATGATTTTTTTGATAATACAGACACACACACACATCTCAACACAAAAACAGCAATGAAATTAGTTTGCTTTTTTTTATTGATTAATGAAAACCAACGAGACAAATTTCAACCGACCTCAACAATCAAACTGGACCCACTGATTTGACGGCATCTGGCTTTCAGGCTGTCACAGCGCAGCCCAGGCAGGTTGTTGTTCCAATACAAGACAACATTGTTGGATAAGTCCAGCTGTGAGGGGATGCCTTCTACTGACAACTGTTCATGGCCAGCTCCACTGATCATGCCAAATCTTTCAAGTGGACAATATGGTTGCTGAAATTCACCCTTTTTTTGGTCTCAACCAAGTTCTCATGGAGACATTACTTGATGCATGACCTCCTGACAATTAGGTTCATCCCTACCTTTGGATTCTGTTTGTCACCTTAAAATTTGTCTCCAGGATGGTCTTAACTTTAGAACAATTTCATCTTCATCAAATTGTATGATTTCCATCCCCCCCCCCAAAAAAAATTCAAAGTCAAAACTTTCAAACACTTCAAATACACACACCATCACATAAGATGGCAGCAAAATTTTATGTGTGAGAATTGATATAAAATGATTCATGAAGCACAAAGCAGGTCATAATCTTTATGTGCATTGCCTACAAGGCAGCCTGCAACGTCTAATACAACATATGGTGTGTATTAGATGTCAGACATATCCGTGGCCACTTAAATGGTATTTTTGTGATTTTGCACATAAACACTACCATCAAGCGGTGTAAAATCTGTAAAATTTAGATTTTTGCTATACTTTTTCAAATTATTGAATAATTACATACACAGAACATTATAAATAATATTACTAAAATATGAAATTAATCTATTTTTATTAAAAACTTTTAGAAATGTAAGGAAG
The DNA here is from genome assembly GCA_028023455.1 of Epiperipatus broadwayi. NCBI lineage: Eukaryota > Metazoa > Onychophora > Udeonychophora > Euonychophora > Peripatidae > Epiperipatus > Epiperipatus broadwayi. Next base: position 1,079,238 of record JAQFVV010006342.1, read on the forward strand.
TTGACTTGGATTCTTAATTTTCCATGATCAAATCTTTTTAACCCCTTAAGTAACATAATTACCATGTTATAACAAATATTCACTTTTTTAAAAATTAATCTAATATTATCTTAAATAAATAACACCAAAACTCTGTCAATTAATGTAAATTATTCTTATAGTACAAACTTCGATAAACAGAGTAGAAACAATTCAAAAAAATTTAACCACTATTTTGACAAACACTTGTGTACCAGAATCATGGTGACATATTGGAACTGAATGGTTATCCAGTGAATGCTAGTGGGACACTAATGATATGCTGATTTATAATCCAGTGCATGCTAGTGGAACTCTAGTGATATGCTACTTGATAACATTATTAGACTTTGGAATAAAACAAGGTATTTACTTTTTCTATCATTGATTCATTGCAAACAGTACTAAAATTTTGAGGATAAAACTCATTGGAACTGAATGATCTGCTCAGTTGCACATTAGTTATGCTGATTGATATCTGTTGTGTTTGGTATGAATTGCAGACTCAAACTGACAGTTATGAAAAATATGAGCACTCAAAGTTTAATTAGTATAATTTATTAGTATCAAATATATTTACATAATATACAATCAATAATTATAATATAATGCCTCATGTATAAACTTAGTTAATGCAGGGCCGATCAACCAATCAAAATCTAGGTCAGACAGCTTTTTTGATATAGACTGGAATTTCAGGATCTCAAAAGTTTGACGTCCTATTATCATCATTAATGTTGCTAATTTTACTTCAGGCTTTTTGATCTGGTTAGCCTGTAGGTAAAAAATTATTTGCTCTTTATAGGAGCATTTCTAAACTGTGGGTCACAACCCCGAATGGGGTTACAAAATGAAAAGTTGGTGTCATGAAAATTTAATTCAGATACATGAATTTAAAGAAATATTAGTCACAATTCCTTCTGTAACCATCTGCAGCTTTGTGTGAATCACGTATATATATATGGTATACTCTTATTACATATTTAAAACCTAAGTTTCCTTTTTTTTTCTTAAAAGAAAATTATAACATGAATATATATATATGTAAGTAATTCTGCCCGGTACTCTTATCACTCACCCAGCATATTTATGGATATTAATTGTTGACTCCAAGCACCAATCCTATCTACAAGTAAATAAGAATTATGCTGGGAGAGATCAAGTATCAATTTCTAATAGATAGAGCTTCTACGTCTGGCTAGCTCACTCAGGGGTGGTAGTTGTTAACCGTGGAAAAGAGGTGGGGAACAAATCAAGTGCACATGTAAATGCATAAACGATTCCCTGAATCTATTATTTTTGTTCTTAATACTACTCTCTAATCTTACGATATGATCTAAGTTTTAAAGAAATTAACACTGAATGCACACACTTGTAATTAAAACACGAATTTAATATTTATTCATAGAAACAAAACAAAATCCCATTATTATGTATTGGCTTGTGCTCAAATATTTGAATAACATGCGAGCAAACACATACTCTGCATAGGTTCATAAATATAACAAAACATATATATTATAGAATACAAAGTAAATGCAATAAATCGTTATCCAGTCTATTCGTTCATAGAATTACATTGGGCATTATTTCAAATATTTCTTGGTTTTCTTTTAGCCCTTACGCATTATTATTTTACTGAAAATAAGTTCTTATTTAAGAGATGACTGGCATTTAAGAAATTATTTGTGTTACCTTGATTTTTCTCACCCGGGTGTGGATGAATGGTAATGTTCACTAGCTTTAGGTTGTGACATAATGAATAAGTGATTTTTGGTAGCTCTCCATTGATTCCGTAAGGCACAATCAATGGCGTTTGGTGAATGTCATTCTACCTGTAGTTTAGAAAAGGGCTTTGCTCCTATATGGACAGCAACCGCAATACCTCTACCGGATGGCTGGTAGAGCCTGGTCCATTCTTGTCCTTTACCCCAGCCTGTTCATGGTTGGTGAATATATATATAAAAATTTAACTGATTTTTCTGAGATCTTGCTCGTGGCACTAATCTTTCTGGAATGTCTTTTTTAAGTTCGGCTTTCCCACTCCTTAATTAAAAATACTATTGTTCTTTTTTTTCCTTTTTAAACTAAACCATGTGGTTTGAACAAACAAAACCTTTCAGCAACTTTTCTTTCTTGATTAAAATAGCTTTTATCTATTATGATAGCGATCTATACCTTTTTTGATTTTTTTTAGCATTTAACTTATCCTTTTTAACAATTCTACACTCTGTCTTCTAGCTTGAAATAATTTCCTTTTTAATTAAAATACTTTTATTCATCGAGATAGCAATCTATACCTTTTTTGATTCTTTCCTTGCAATTAACATATCTTTTTGGAAATTCTGTCCTTCGTCGTCCATCTTGGAATTAAAGCTTGGCCATGTAAATTTTCTTCTTTTTATGAATTTATTACACTCATTCACCCATGCAGCAATATAAATACACGTGCTTCTAAACAAAATACAAGAGCACAAACCATATAACCCCCATCCCTCTTCTGCTTCAATCTATTTTTATTTACCCATTTAAAAAATATATACACACACATATATAATAAAAAAATAATCTAACTTAATATCACTTTTGATCAAGTATATATATGCTCGCTTATATCATACTATACCTTAGAACAGGGTTTGAACCCAGCCCTGTTATACTTCATTATCTTTAATTTAATATATTATGTTTTCTGTAAAGGGCAATTATAAAATCATAATGATGGCCAAGTTGAGCTGTAAATTATATTTACATATTGAAAAATAATACTAAATGCATCATAATAGCGGCATTGCATTGCAATTTCAGCATATAAATTATTTTGGAATCAAAATATATGCTGCAGTGATGAGAATAAGGTTGGCGACACTGTGATTATATAATGCATTTCCGGTCAAGTTATTTGTTTCGGTTTCATTTCAACAAGTGTCTACATCACAAGAACAATACAGTATTGTATTTTTCTATTTTACTCGACTAAAGTTAGATTCAAATACTATGAAAGATGTTATTTTTTGTATATAAAAATGCTTGGGTACTTTTTTTTTTTTCACTTTTTTATTCAAAATTTATCATCCTATTAGTTATTATAAAAATTTATTTTTTATTTGAAACTTATTGTCATTAAACTTAACAGATAATTTATAATTGTTTTATTGATAATTTTTAAATATTAAAAAATAAAACATACAGGGATATTAAAAAATAGAACATATGGGAGTAAATATGTTTCATATAATTAAACAAAAAACATGGCTACCACTTGGTATCTCTGCTAACTAATAAGTACTGTTATTTTATTTATATTTTAGGATAAAAATACTTTTTATCCATGGCTAAATGGTTGAACTTGAGTACCAAGGGTAATGATGCAAATGATAATACTACAGTCTCTTCAAGAAAGATCTTGTAATCAGAAAGAGGCATCTAAGATGTGAAAAATAAAATGAGACATTTCTCCAATTTGGCTTTACTTTCAACAACTGTGAAGGTAATGAACAATCTCTTTGTTTAATTTGCAATAATATTTTGTCAATGGAGAGTATGAAACCATCAAAATTAAAAAGGCATTTTGAATCTAAGCATCCTTCATATGACAATAAACCAAAAGAATATTCTGAATAACTGTTAAAACTTCAAATAAAGAAAAATAATATTTTGGGAAATTTATAACTGTTAATGAAAAATATTTATTCACATCTTATGAAGTTTATCTGATTGCTAAAAATAAATAGCCATACATGATTGGAGATCTTATATTACCTGCTGCTATTAAAATGGTACAAATATTTCACGGAAGTAAATATGGTGATGAAATTCGGAAAATTCCTTTGTCAAATGATACTGTCACTAATAGAATTTCTAAAATTAGCAATGACCAATTTGAGTAACTTATTACTAGACTTAAAGAAAGCTCAATATTTATAATTCAGTTTGACAAAACAACTAATATTTCAAAAATAGCTCAAATATTAGTATATGTCAGGTACATTTATAAAGAAAACATTGAGGAAGAATTGTTATTTTGTCATTCTTTGGAAGAACATACAAGAGGGGAAGACATATATAATAAAGTAGATACATTTTTTAAAACTGAAGGTTTAGAAAAGAAAAATTACTTTGGAGTATGCACAGATGGTGCAAAAGCAAAGACTGGTGAAAATATTGGTTTTAAATCATTTTTTAAAGCTTCTGGTAATAATCATGTAACTTTTACACACTGCCTGATCCATCGAGAGGCCCTTGCAGCAAAAAAATTAGCAACAGAATTGAATGATGAGCTTCAGGATGCTATCAGAATTATAAACTTTATTAAAAGCCATGTCCTTAACAGCCATTTATTTTCAAATCTTTGTAAAGATATGGACTCTGAATAGAAAAATTTATTATTACATGCAGAAGATGGATGTCAAGAGGACAAAGTTTAAGAATATTATTGTTATTAAAAGATGACATTATTGTATTTTTAACGGAACAAAAATCTGATCTTGCTGCTCTTTTTCAAAATGACTTATGGCTATCAAAGCTGTGCTATATGTCTGATATTTTTGAGAAGCTAAATGGTCTTAACATGTCTTTTCAAGGAAAAAATAGCACTATTTTTATTTCGAATGATAAAATTGAAGGTTTTATTAAAAAGGTCAACATTTGAAAGAATAGGGTGGAAAATGATTCATTCGAAATATTTTCGACTATGAACAATTTTATAATTGGAAAAAATAATTGTAAAACTTTAACTGGAAAAATTATTACAGATCACTTAAAAACCCTAGAAATACAGTTTTGCAAATACTTTATATCGAATTTTGATTTCAAAAAGTTATCTTGGATTCAAAGACCATTTTTGATTGGCATTAATGAGATTAATCACCTGCCATATAAAGCCCAAGAGGAATTTGCTGAGCTATCAAGTGATTCAAACTTAAAACTTGACTTTCCACAAAAATCCTTGACTGAATTCTGGATCGGAGCTAGGACTGAATTTCGCACAATTTCTGAAATGGCATTAAATGTTCTTTTACCATTCAGCACCACATACTTATGTGAAATGACTTTTTCAGCTTTATTCTATGTTAAATCCAAATATCGTTCAACACTGAAAAACGTTGAAGATGCTTTACGTCCAGCAGTATCAAATATTTCACCAAGATTTAATTTATTATGCAACCCATCAGTCTCATTAAAACGTGATTATCCGAAAATTACTTATTTTTATATGTATATTGTTTACCAAAGAAATAAATTATTTATGGAAATATGTATTTTTATATCTATTTTATATTTAACATCTGGGTTGCGAAAAAAATCTCGATGATAAAAAGGTGTCATGAATGCAAAATGTTTAAAAAGCGCTGCTTTATAGTTTGACCAACCCTGAGATTAGGCTGGATCAAAAGCTTCGATGAAGCCAACCACATAATCCATTATGTAATTTTTCCTTCTTTATATCTTGAGAGAAAAAATACAAATATTATTTACTTTGTAATTTTTTGCGAGTTATCACTCGTAATGTTAATTTGACAGCTACAGTTTGTAACTGTCTAAAAACGATAATCACTGAACTAACAATCCACTAGGGTGAGCTTCTGTCATTTTATTAAGAATAAAGCACTTGTGATCGTTTTAAAACTTTAATTGAGAGCCTATAACATTTGTGGTCAATTTTTCTATTTTTTTCTTCTTGGAATCTGCCGAATCTGTTTTTTTTATTCGGGCAGAATAGAGAATCAACTTTATCACTAATTTGAAAATACAATGAGTCTATTTATTTTGTACTCGTATATTTTACTTTACCAAACTGCTCAATCTGATTTTATTTTATCATTATATTGTAAATACGATTAATGTCTTTAAATGTGCATGCATGTATTTACTCTATTTTTCCAGTCATGGGGAAAAATATTTCTTTTGTCAGACTGTTCCAATTCTGTTGTGTTTGGTCTGAATTGCCGACTCAAACTGACAGTTATAAAAAATATGAACACTCAAAGTTTAATTAATATAATTTATTAGTATCAAATATATTTGCATAATATACAACCAATAAACATAATGCCACATATATAAACTTAGTAAATGCAGGGCCGGTTGTTCCCGAATGACTGGACTCACTTCCAACTGTAAGTAATAACTTGCCTAGTGAGTTTGTTCAGTGATTCTTCCAACTCAGCTCTAGTCTTTGCAGCTTCAGTCCTATCATGTACTTGCCTCACTGCATAGACTTATTTCATAATGATTATAACAGAAATGTTCATTGTTAGCAGTGGTTTCATTTGAAAGTGTGTTCCGTTATTTAGGTTAGACATTCTCTGCCTTACCTCCAAAAAGGCTGACTATTTATTGTCAAATCCCTCAGCAATCAGATTCAGACAGGATCATTGCCTACTGATCTATATTAACCATTGGCTGTGTTTTATCTATATGTTTACACATTGGTTAGTAGCAATGAATGCTCAATCCAATCAGATAAAGAAGGAATCTGAACTAGTCTATTTCTAAAGACAAGGTGAGATATGACAATGTTATTCGCAATAAATCAAGCCTTGTTCAACTTCTTTTTTCTATCATTCGATTCATTGCACACAGTACTGAAATTTTGAGAATAAAACTCATGCCAACAACTACTTTCATAATTTGAAAAAATAGAATTAACTTGCGAATCACTTTTGGATTTTTTATATTGATAAACATGCTGTTGCAGTCGTTTTAATACATTAGCCTTCATTTTCCTGTAATTAATAGCATTACAATCAATTTTATGCAGGCAAATGAATAAACCACTTCATACCTGTTCATTTCTTTCACACTATCCTTTGAATTACTTATTAGTCTATTTAAATACAAAGATGATCAGAATCCTATATTATAATCTTTATTATATTTTTTAACTTCATACTTATAGAAGGCACATAAGCCAAAGAAATCCCCTTTTTGTCTGTTTTATTTTTTACATCCATTCTATGTTTATACTTCACATTATTATAAAACAATCTTAATCGTCTGTGTATTCCACACTTATTAAGTCATCAATATATCTCAATATCAATATGTCTCTCAAAATTACTTTTTCTATCTGCTTCGAATTTACAAAGATAGAAATTGCAATACAAAAAACATTTTAATCCAGCCTTTTTATAATTTAAAGGAATATTCAATAATGGGTACATAAAACCCCTTACATTTAATGATTTAACCATTTTATACCCAAAGACATTACGGAATATATATATATATATATATATATATATATATTCACATCTAAATATTTTAAAACTCCATCATACTCACTCCATAGTCCATGACAAACCAGAATACACATTTAACTTATCAAATGTATTCTCTATCATATCTATTGATCCATACACAAAAACATCATGGTCATATCTACTATACACTAAATCATAATTACTCTTTATAAATGGCTGTATGATATATAATATCCTTCCCATGTCTTACAGTAATATCACCATTAATCCATGACAACAATTCCATAATAAATATGGCTTTCAAAACATCTATATTATAATCTAACAAAAGTTTTTTTATTATATTTATCGGTTTATTACGGTTCACTGACCCATATATCACATACATCCAATGAGGTCATATAAAAATTGCTAATCAACTCAGGAGACTTTAATATCTGAACAAATTCAAATTTAATTGTAAATTTTCCAATACCCATTAACTCCTATAACCACTTTGCAATCAATTGTGATACTTTCTGATAATAACAACCCCCAAAATCCATTATTAATCTTAATGGAGCATTATCTTTAGGAATTTTTGCAAATAAATTTGGAACAATCACAGATGACAGATAAATCCTTAAATATTCATCTCTCCTAAATATTTTACCAGCATATGGACACATAACATTACAAATACTCTTGTCCTTATACACTTTTAATTTATAATTTTCCACTTTTCAAATTAACAATTTACTGACAAATTTTTATATATATGTCCATCCATTAACACAAACCTACTGCCTTTATCTTCCTTCATACAAATGACATTTTTCTTTTACAACAGCAATCTGAACTTATTAATCGTTTTATACCAATCCTTACTCTTTGCAAAATAATAACTATCCTTTAATGGAGCAATTTACTTGATCACATCTTCATTCTCCTCAAAAAACTCATATGCTGTCTCAACATCTGCAATAATCTCCGTATTTGGATCTTTTCAACCACCAACAACAAATGTAGGACCATATTTCAATAAAGATTTAAATTCCATTGACAATTTTAAATTTGATAAATTCCCAAAATTATTTTGCACTTCATTACAAATGATTACATTTTGTTTCTCCACTGTGTAAAATATTCAATTTATATTTAAGAAATTGAGTTATAGTGCTGCAAAATGAATCAATTAAAGAAATGTTTAGTTAAACTCAGTTTCAAAAATAAAAGCTTTGAATAGAGATATGTATATATTAACTGTGTAGATCTTAAAAGTTAGATTATATGGAAATAAATTCCTAACAGATTAATTAATGTTTACTGGCTGTTTAGTCATAGTTGGAGACACAGCAAATGAATGACACAGTCATTTGAACTTAAGGGAAAAAGTAGAGTGGAAGTCATTGTAAACTAGTGCACAGCCATTTCGAACTTGGGAAAAAATAAAGTTAAAATCATTAATACGTTAGCGGCAATCAGAATTGTAATTTAGCAAAACAGATAGAAGTTTGTAGTAAGGACAATTAACAGTAGTCAAAAATGAACTTATTTGGTCAAAATAGCATAGCAGAATTTAACATCAGTAATGCATCAGAATAGCCATTACGAATTTTGCAGCTGGAGAATATCTTTACATTGAACGGTTTTGAAGATAAATGGAAAATGGTGGTACTTATGTGTTTAGCTGGTATAAAAGTAATAGAGATCATAAATAGATTAGTTGAGGTACCTATTACAGAGAATGTAAAGTATGATGAATTAATAAAGAGATTAAGGATTATTTTACCCTCGACCAACCTGTCACATAGTTCCCCTAACCTTGTGAAATAAGAAGCTGTTTAATGAGGAAAAAAATCAAAGAGTATAACTCAGCTCTGAGGAAATTAGCTAAAGATTGTGACTATGGGGATTTCATTGAGGAAATGCTCATGGATAAATTGTTATGGGGGATGTCTGATGATAGGCTCAGACAACAATTACTAACAGAACTGCCTATATACACATAGGCCATTAAGAAAGGCATAGCATATGAATTAATTCTTGAACAGACTCAGGTTTTTAATACTAACATTGAGGAAAATGTTAAAATAGGAGTGTTTAATACAGAAAATGAGAGTACTATACTGTGGAAAGCTGAAAGCAGTAAGAATTCTATAACATGTTTTTGCTGCAGAAAAAAGGGCCACACTGCCAAAGAATGAAAGTGGCTCAAAGAAACATGTTTTAAATGTGGTAAAAAGAGGTATTTAGCATGTATTTTGTAACCAGGAAGGTAATAGTAATGGCAAAAGTAAATTACCAATGCAAGCAAATAGGGGAGGTTCTCACATGGTTAAAAACACGAACGTCCAAGGGTTAAATCAGTTTATGATTAAGTTAGTATTGTGTGGAAAAGAACTGTTGATGGAGATTGATAGTAGGTCAAATATTTCCCCGATGTCACTAACAGACTGGATGTCATTGTGATCAGATAACATGGAAAGTAAATTAGAGAAAATGAACATTAGAGAGGGGATGTGAATGTGCTAAGATTATTAGGCAGTGTGACAGAGCCCATCAATCACAGTGGTAAAAAAATGAATTTACCTCTATACATAGTAGAAAGGAAGTTTAGCCTCATCCTTGGGAGGAAGTGGTTCCACATACTAGGAATCCAAATTAATATTATTAAAAAAATCTCTCCAGATCAGGAAATGGCATACAAAAACCTGGATTTGTTTAATAAAGAATTGGGATTAGGATCCAATAGATGGTGCCAACTGGCTATAATCAAAGCACACCAGACTGCTATAAAATCCTAAATTATATTATTGTTACTAAATTTTTTTTTTCAATCTGAGTCGGGGTAATTTTAAAGTAAGCTCTTTCTCTATATTTATTTAATTAAATGTTCAAAATGAGCAGTAAAGATGATCTGCTGGAACAGCAAATTCTTAGCTCTAAACCAATCTCAAAATCATGCAGTGATTCTAATGTTAAGCAAGCCTTATCAAGCTCTCAGATAGAACAAGTTAAGAGCACTTCCAGTAATTTTAATTCAACTAATATTGACCAGGATGATTTTTATTAATTTTAAAAACTTACCAAAGGTATATACAAAAGCAAAAAGAATCCCAATCTATTAGTAAACAAAAGATTGCTGCGATCCCAAATGCTGAACAGAAAGCTGCTGTGATCGATCTGATCCAAATTTCAAAAAAAGGAAAAATCTAAGCAAAACCTATTCTTTTAATGAAAAAGTAAATGATAATACTCAAAATCAAAGTTACAATTTTAAAAAGTTTCCATCTCAAACAGAAAGCATTAATCACAATATCACCGAATCACAAATAGTACAAAAGTTACAGAACTACCCGGAGAGCACACATCCGGGACTACCTGGTATCCCAAGATTTGTGCTACTGCATCTGAGCCAATACACTGCACCCATAGTCTGACAATGATCAATGTTCTCACTGGGGACTTCCAGAACATCCCTCACCTCTACCTAGTTGCACTGGTGCCTTTCTTAAAAAAACAAATCAAACACTCAAAGCTAATAAACATATTGCCAATTTCCATGATTCCACTCCTCATTAAAACAATAGAATCCCTAGTTAAAAATCACATACAAGAACAGATATATAGACAATTCTCCAAATATCAATTCGCCTGCAAAGGTGCCTCCATCAGTAATGCCGTCCAGCACTTCATACTACTTTCTGAACATGTCAGACTACAAAGAAAATCAAACCCATTAGTTATTCAATTAGACTTTTCCTCAGCATTTGACAACATCATTCCATCAATCTTACTACAAATGCTCCATGATTATCAAGTGCCAGATGTTTACATATGTATTATTGGAAATTTACTGTTCAACAGATCGATATTTACCTCTCTAGATGGAAAGCTGTCAGAGGGATTCAGACCCCATCTATCCATACCACAGGGATCCCCTTTGTCTACCCTCTGCTTCATAATGTGCCTTAACCCCTTTCTCATGGAAATAGAATGCAATATGCTGGGAATATACATGCCAGCACTAAAATATCTAGTTCACCACATCTCATATGTTGATGATGTTTCCATATTCATTCCTCACAAATCCCAGCTTCAAACTGTAATACAAATCATAAACAAATATGCCAAAAAACTAAATCTTAAAGTCAACTACAATAAATCTTTCATCTGGAAAATCAAAACAGGTATAACAATTCCCTCAATATTCACAGCCTAGCCACAATCATTTCTGGGCTTTGCCATTGCCAAGTCTAGATTAGCCATGTCAAAGGACATCTTGAACTCAATACTAGACAAAACAAGAAAGGTAGTCAGCTCACTGTCAAGAATTTCAATATCACTACCCAGCAAGGTTGCCTTACTCAACATGCTAGTCTACCTGAGACTAAGCTACTACCTGCCATTCATAAAACCCACCAAAACGTTTGAACAATCAATGAACTTGTGATGCTCTAGGCTGCTTTGGAACGGCAAAGTTGTGGCCATAAGCATGGCTAAAGCTCAAATGCCCAAAGAATCAAATGGGCTCAGCCTGCATTCAGTGTCCATCCTGTACCTCCAAAAAGATCTGGGAGTGCTGCATGTGGCCAGCCTTGAACAAACAAACCTAAACTCCATGCCAACAGTGGAGCCCATGGATACTCCTCCTCCACTCACCAGCAAATGGATAACAGATATATGGACTTATGACAGAAACTCAACAAACATAATGCAACTTACAATAGAGGAAAAAAAGACCTATTGGCAAACATACAAACTCAAATACACCAATCAAACCATTTTACAGAATGATCTAGGGTTAAACAATAAACAATTCATAGCAAAATCGAAAAATTGGTTCTTAGAACCAAAATACATTGACTTTCTGCTAAAGATCAATCTCTCCCCCCTGCCAACAAATCATTTTCTGGTGTGGAAAAGAGGGTTTAGCAAGATCAACCCTCAATGCCAACTATGTACCACAGCAGACGAGACAATTCATCACCTCCTGTATTTCTGCCCTTTCTCAAGCTGGTCAGATCCTTTTTTAACGAAAGTGTGTCACTCGATATTAAAAAAGTTTTAATCATTCAAAAGGCTATAAAGAGTGGCACCTCGAAAATCAGAATTGCCATTACTCTAACCTTTGCAATCTGGCTATCCATATGCAAGTGTATATTTGAAAAATGCTAATCATGGTGTCTGCAACATCTATATCAAATTACTTAAGCAGCTCAGGAACAGAGATAGATTGCTGGCTCTGGATTGGCTTTTCCATGAAACCTGGACTAAGGTCACCCTCCCAAAGGAGTGAAGGAGGGCAATGGCCCCCAGTCTTGGACCACAGCAAGTTCTACAGAGTAAATGTTTTGCAACAGTGTAAAAAGAATATAGCTATGTATAAACATGTTCAATTGTATCTAATAAATTTTAATTTATTTCAATAATAAAAAAAAAAGAATTGGGATTAATTAATACACGCACAGTTGGTGTAGAGTTGCTGGGGAATGTGTGACCAGTTGTGAATAAAACTCAGAAAATCTCATTCACTCAAAAAACTGTAGAAATGGCAGATAGTGCCAGCAAAAGGGAGAGTAGCTCTGTGGATGGTAGCCATGTATTAAACCACCTTCAACAACAACAAAAAGCAGTTTCAGAAAAGAATAGAATTGCTTCAATATGAGAATAGAGTTTTAAAAATAGAATTAGAAACTTATAAATTAAGAGTAAAATCCATACAAGAGGAAGAATTTATTAATAAAATACATATAACATATAACAGGACAGAAAAAAGAAAATGCCTATGTAATAGGTAATAAACTTTGAATTTGAGAAGTGATCAGGAGAAAATGGGCTCAAAGAATAATCACAAAATTTATTGTCAAAAAAAGTAGTAATCATTCAAGTAAAGGATGAGACAACATACAGAAGGTATGTAAATCATGTCCACCATTGATTTGAGGAAGACTTGCAAATTTCAGTGGCCATATACAAAGCAGAAAGTCAGGAAATACAAGAGATAGCAGAATCAACACCACATGAAAGAATAATCGAGGAGGATCAAAAACCAAAAAGTAGTGAGAGTGAATCTGAAATTTGGGAACATGAAATTGAATCAACTCTGAAACCAAACATAATAATAACTAGATCACCCAGCCCAGATGACAGGTATGGTGGGTAGTTAAATTCAAGGATTATATGTAAATTGAAGCAATTTTCTGGAGTAAGTGGAGGAGTGTAAAATATTCAATTTATATTTAAAAAATTGAGTAATAGTGCTGTGAAATAAATCAATTAAAGAAATGGGCAGTACAGCATTGATTGATCCATGCCATAAGATGGCGCTGTTGCTAGTGAAAAATGAATAGATATAATGTTACTGGGCTGATTTGATTATTATTTTGTAATGTTATCATGGGTTTTTTTTGGTTTGGATTTTTTTTTTTTTGACCGTATTTTCTTTTTTTTTTAGATAAATAAATTGAATTTTTAATTTTTTTTTGAATACGTTTTTTAAAACCTTTTTTTTTTAAAAAAGAAAACTTGTTGTTTAACAAAATTGGATTATGGTCTTTTTTTTTTTAAAGGAACTTTTTTTTTTCCGCTTTTGATTCGGTCTTTTTTTTTAAAAGTAACTTTTTTTTTTGCTTTTTTAAACAACTTATATATATATTAGGGTTCATTTAACATGATTTTATTTATAAAAACAATTACATCAAAAATTAATTTTTCAAAATATATTTTGAAAAATTAATGATGGGTCTTTACATATTTTTGATGTCTTTTAAAAACAAACAAGAACAAAAAATTGATAATTTGGTAACTACAATAAATGCATTTCATCTAAGATGGCACAGAACATGTCTTGATTTTTTTTCTGATGTCTCCATAGAAATTCGGCTATATAATTATTGACATCTTCTCTTCTTGTGCCTTGTGTTCTCTTGTTTCGCCACTTGGAAACAACCCCAAAGACATTCAATGTTCTGGGTATGCATGCCAGTGTCAGGGTCCACAAAATTATATTTGTGATTTACTCTCGAGTGGTGATATCCAGAAGCCTCCAATGCACAAGTTGTGTATTCTTTCCAGCAATCAGAATAGATTGTGGAACCAGGCATGATGTTCTCATGGATGGACTGTGTAAGGATGTTGGCAGATCGGGAGGCTACAGATGCTACAAAACAATCACTTGTCTCATGACACCCCCCCCTGAAAATCCATTGTTGCAGAAGGATTCTGCCCTGGTTTTTCTGCTGACTGAACATCATCTCATCCACTTCCACTGTCATACCTGGACCACCGATTCGGCGACCAGAAACAAGGCTTTCTCGACACAGTTCTCTAATAGCTATGGTCACATGCCTTACTGCATTCTCACACATTTGTAATTCACCTGCCATCTGCTTTACTGTGAGCTCATCCTGGCTCCAGTAATATATTAGCCATAACGCTTTTAAAAAAGACATTTTGCAGCCCTCAAACCACGTTCCATGACGAATGGAACACCTTCGTTGACATTGCTGTGATTCACATTCCATTTGACAGGGTTGACTATGCCTTACTTTCATTAAACTACCACAAAGGCAGTTCTTCTGGGTGAGGAGAATATTTCTCTGTTGAAAAAAGGTCACCACATCTGCTTCTGTAGTAGGCAAATCTACAAATCAAAATGCCAGACGATCGTCTGCCATTGAAATGTTTTGATGTCAAAAAAGTCTCAGAAAGTGCGCGACTTGATCGTGAACTTTGCCAAATTGTGACTAACACTTCTCATTTCCTGAATTCTGACTCCTGACAACGAAACCAGGGGCATTTGAAAAATCATTGCAATTTTTACGAACGAAAAAAAAAAAAAATACATCGAAGCAAAAAAAAAAAAACATTATAATATAGTTTTCGTCATTCAAAATACAGAAACCTTCACATAATATGCTGTACAATAGTTAAGAGTAATGTCTAAAGAGAGTCTTGCATACTTGTTGCTAATAATGTTCAACATACTAGAGATGTTGGGGTAAGGGTGCACTTCAACATTGTAGCGGTTGAATAGTTTACAGGCCATAAGATCTATGAGTGGCCTTGTAAACAGCATATTTATGTGCTTTAGCATAGAAACAGTGCCATCTTATGGCATGGATCAATCAATGCTGTATTACCAAGAAATGTTTAATTAAACTAAGTTTTAAAAATAAAAGCTTTGAATAGAGACATGTATATATGAATTAAATGTGTAGATCTTAAAACTTAGTTTATACGAAAATACATTCCTAAGATAAATGGGGAATTAATATGCATAATTAAAAGGTTAAGAGAAATTGTATTTGATTTAGAGAGAGATAACAAACTCCTAAATCTAATAATAATTAAATTGTTAAGTGAAACTAATTAAAGTAAAAGTCAAATTACTCTAGAAAAAATAAGAAAACGAAAATAGAGGGGGATATAAAAAACTAGAGAAAAAGGATGATGTGCTCTTTTGGGGTTGCTGCCTACTGTTGCTGATTCCACGAATCGAAATTGCAGTGCAGAACATCATCAGTGAACTTAGGTAACGAAGCCGATTAGGACTTTTAGCAGACCATCCCAGTCTTATTATTATTTTATGAAATGCCTCAAGAGGCTTGTCGAGAGTATTGTTTTTTAAAAGACTGTAGACTGTGTGGTGAAGGTAAAGTACATTGTTGTTTACCTAAACTGTAGGAACATTTTATTCATTATTTAACTTGATAAGTTATACTCACACAAGTGCAGACTTATATGTATGCAGAAGATTTGATTAGTAACTGTTTAATTGTTAATTAACTATTTTAATACTACTATATATGTGTTGTTGTCTGTTAACATTAATTATGGTATTCATGTTTCCTGACTGCTCCATCAGAGTTGAGAACACAGCACACTGAAAACTTAAATTTATTATCAAATTTATGCTGTAAAAACATTTGTAATCCTTTACATCTAGTAACTATATCATCTGATATCGAATATAAGTCTAACATTCTTCTTCTTCTTGCTATATTTAAATATAATTGTTTTTTACAATCTTTTACAATAAACTTTAATAATGTAACCCCCACTAAACCCATGGCTTCTTTCTTTCTATGAATAGATGGATTAACAACCATATTACAACAGATTGGAAAAACTTTAAATTTCATGCACTTCTTTAAGAACTTTACTGGTTCTCCTATTTTAACAATTTCTTTACATAACTTCAAGGCCGTACTTCTGATCTGATCAATAGTCCATAATTATACTATTAAATAATAAATAAATAACAGATAAATTCTGTCAAATAATGTAAATTATTTTTTGTGTATAAACTGTGATACACAGAGTAGAAAAAATTCTAAAAACAATAGCAACTAATACTATTTTTCCAAGCACTTTCAGAACCATGTATGGAAATCATGATGACGTATTGGAACTGAACAGTTAATATTCCAGCACATGCTCAGTAGAACACTAGTGTTATGCTGATTGATAATGTTATTAGACTGCCCAATAAACCAAGCTTCTTTCAACTTCCTCTTTCTATTATTCGAGTCATTGCACACAACACTGATACTTTTAGGATGCAATTCATGCCCACAAGTACTTTCATGATTTGAAAAAACAGAATTAACTTGCAAACCACTTTTAGATTTTTTTGTTGATAAACATGCTGTTGCAATCATGTTAATACATTAGTCTCCATTTCATTGTAATAGCATTACAACCAATTTCTCTGCAGGCAATTGAATAAACCACTTCATACCTATTCATTTCTTCCACACTACCTTTTGAATTATTTATTAGTTTATTTAAATACGAAGGTGATCAGAATCCTATATCATAAACTTTACCAATTATATTTTTTAACTTAGTACTTATAGATGGCACATAAGCCAAAAATCCACTTTTTGTCTGTTTTATTTTTTATATTCACTTTATGTTTAAACTTCACATTATTATTAAACAACCTCAATTGCCTGTGTAATATAGTTTTCTTGTATTTCACACTTATCAAGTCATCAGTATATCTCTCAATATTCCTTTTTCTATTTGCCTCAAATTTTAGATGCAAATTGCTATACAAAAAACAATTTAATCCAGCCATTTTATAATTTAAAGGAACATTCAGTGATGGATGTATAAAACCCCATACATTTAATGATATAACAAGCATTTTATACTGAAACACATTGCAGAGTCTATAAATATTCACATCTATATACTTTAAAGCTTCATCATACTCAAACTCCATAGTGCATGACAGAGCAGAATTCACATTTAACTTATCAAACACATTTTCTGTCACATCTTTTGATCCTTATGCAAAAACATCATCCACATATCTTCTGTACACTAAATCACTACTCCTTATAATTGGCCAATGAGGTTGGCAGTAAGTGGTATTGTGTGTAGTTTGTATGTTTTGGAAATTCTGTCACATCTTTTGATCCATACACAAAAACATCATCCACATATCTTCTATACACTAAATCATTACTCCTTATAAATGGCTCTATAATATATTTTTGCATTTCCAAAACATACAAACTACACATGATACTACTTACTGCTAACTTCATTGGCCAATTATAAGAAGTAGTGATTTAGTGAACAGAAGATATGTGGATGATGTTTTTGCACAAGGATCAAAAGATGTGACAGAAAATGTGTTTGATAAGTTAAATGTGAACTCTGCTCTGTCATGCGCTCTGGAATTTGAGTATGATGGAGTTTTAAAATATATAGATGTGAATGCGTATAGATTCTGTAATGTGTTTGGGTATAAAATGCTTGTTATAACATTAAATGTAAGGGGTTTTATACACCCATCATTGAATGTTTCTTTAAATTATAAGATAGCTGGATTAAAATGTTTTTTGTATCTCAATTTGCATCTTTGTAAATTTGAGGCAGATAGAAAAGGAATATTGAGAAATATATTGATGACTTGATAAGTGTGAGATACAAGAAAACTATATTACACAAGCAATTGGGGTTGTTTTATAATAATGTGAAGTTTAAACATAAGGTAGATGTAAAAAATAAAACAGACAAAAAGTGGATTTTTTGGGCTTGTATGCCATCTATAAGTACGAAATTAAAAAAACATAATTGGTAAAGATTATAATATAGGATTCCAGTCACCTTTGTGTTTAAATAGACTAATAAATAATTTAAAAGATAGTGTGGAAGAAATGAATAGGTATGAAGTAGTTTATTCAATTGCCTGCAGAGAAATTGTTGTAATGCTATATATTACGGTGAAATGAAGATTAACATATTAATGTGATTGCAACAGCATATTCATAAGTAGAAAAAATCTAAAAGTGATTTGGAAGTTAATTCTGTTTTTCCAAATCATGAAAGTAGTTATGGGCATGAGTTTCATCCTCAAAATCTCAGTACTGTGTGCAATGAATTGACTGATAGAAAGAGGAAGTTGAAAGAGGCTTGGTTTATTGTGAAGTCTAATAAAGTTATCAATTAACATATCACTACTGTTCCACTGAGCATGCTCAAATATTAACAATTCTGTTCCAATATGTTGCCATGATTCTGCTCCACAGTATGGAAAGTGTTTGGCCAAATAGTATTAGTAGTTAATGTTTTTTGAATTTTATTCTGTTTATCACAGTTTTTATGTAAAGAATAATTTATATTATTTGACAGAGTTTTTGTATTATTCATTTATTATTTAATAGTATAATTGTGGATTATCAATATGATTGAAGGTATGAAGGCTTTGAAGTTATGTAGAGATTGTTAAAATAGTAGAGCGGTTAAAGTTCTTAAAGAAGTGCATGAAATTTAAAGTTTTTCCAAATTGTTGTAATGTGGTTGTTAATTCATCTATTCATAGGAAGAAAAAAGCCATGGGTTTAATGAAGATTATGTTATTAAAGTTTGTTGTAAAAGATAATTATATCTAACTATTGCAAGGAAAAAAAGAATGTTAGATTTTTATTTGATATCAGATATTTTTAATAGATGTAACAGTTTGCAAATGTTTCTACAGCACAAATTTGATAATAAATTTAACTTTTTAGCAAAGAAACTAAATATAATAATTTATAATGAATTGCAAGATAATTTTGTGAATTTATCAAATGTAAATTTGTCAATGGAATTTAAATATTTATTGGAATGTGGTCCTAGATTTGTTGGTGGTGGATATGAAGATTGTTGCAGATATTGAAACAGCATGTTTTTGGAGGAGAAGGAAGAGGTGATTAAGCAAATTGCTCCATTGTTAAAGGGTAGTTATTAATTTGCAAATGGTAAGGATTGATATAAAATGATTAATAAGTTCAGCTTGCTGTTATAAGAGAAAAAAACATTATTTGTGCAAAAGAAGATAAAAATAATAGTTTTGTGTTAGTGGATGGATATATATATAAAGAAAAAATTTCTCAGCAAATTGTTAAGCTGAAGTTTGAAAAAGTAGAGAATTATAAATGTGTAAGAAAAAGTCTGTAATGTTTTGCATGAGTATCTGAGAATTTATCTATCAGCTGCCAATGTTCCATGTTTATTTGCAAATGTTAAAAGTTCATAAAGCAAATGTCCCGTTAAGATTAGTGATGGATTTTGGGGGTTGTTATTATCGGAAAGCATTGCAATTGGTTGAAAAATGGTGACAGGTGTTAGTAGGATTCAGAAAATTTACAGTTAAATCTACATTTGAATTTGTTCAGATATTGAAGTCTGCCAAGGTGCTTAGCAATTTTTATATGGCTTCATTGGATGTTTGGATAGGGATGTATTAAATCAGTAAATATAATGAGAAAACTTTTGTTAGATTATAATGTAGACATTTGTAAAACCAGATTTATTATGGAGGTGTTGGAAAGAATTAATGATGATATTACTACAAGGTATGGGAAAGATTATTATCAAATGAAGAATAGGTGGCCGATGAGGTTGGCCATAAGTGGCATTGTGTGTAGTTTGTACATTTTAGAAATGGAAATATATATTATAGATCCATTTATAAGGAGTAATGACTTAGTGTATAGAAGATGATGTTTTTTTGTATGGATCAAAAGATGTGATAGAAAAAATGTTTGATAAGTTAAATGAGAATTCTGGTTTGTCATGGACTATGGTGTTTGAGTATGATGGAGTTTTAAAAGTATTTAGATGTGAAGTATATAGATTCTGTAATGTATTTGAATATAAAATGCTTGTTAAACCATTAAATGTAAGGAGTTTTATACAACCATCATCGAATGTTTTTTTAAATTATAAAATGGCTGGATTAAAATGTTTTTTGTATCTCAATTTGCATCTTTGTAAATTTGAGGCAGATAGAAAAAGGAATATTAAGAAATATATTGATGTCTTGATAACTGTCGGATACAAGAAAACTATATTACACAGGCTATTGAGATTGTCTTATAATAAAGTGGATGGAAAAAATAAATTAGATAAAAAGTGGATTTCTTTGGCTTATGTGGCATGTTGTAAGTATGAAGTTAAAAACTATAATAACGATTATAATATAGGATTCCGATCAAATAGATTAATAAATAATTCAAAGTTAGTGTGGAAGAAATTAATAAGTGTAAAATAGTTTATTTAATTGCCTGCAGAGAAATTGGTTGCAATGCTATTAATTACAGTGAAACGAAGGCTAATGTATTATTTATGTGATTGCAACACCATGTTTAATCAATATAAAAATCTAATCGCGCGCAGTATATTTATTTCTTATTATTTTTTCATATGTCATAGCATCGGCACGAAGGCGAACCCACATGTCTGCAACCAACTACTTGCTTGCAAGGTGGCTGCGATGACCTCTAGGCTAACGCTATTTATTTAAGATAACAGTAAGTTACTAACCAAAAGTGAATCTGTTATAACATGGTGATTGTGTTACTTAGGGGTTAGAAGATTTGATCACGGAAAATTAAAAATCCAAGCAACTTCCTGATATTTCTAAAGGTTTTTAATAAAAACAGATTAATTTCATAGTTTCGTTATATCATTTATAACGTTCTGTGCATGTAATTATTAAATAATTGGAAAAAGTATAGCAAAAATCTACTTTTTAGATTTTCCCAGCTGACATAATTAATCAATTCTGACATCTGTCGTAATTTTCAAAAAGTAAAATATAGGTTTAAAATAAAATTATAAATAGCTATAAAACCGGATCGCTAACTTTTTTTTACATTCTTTCAATGACTACAAAAAACACTATAAAAAAGAGGAGGGAAAGAAGATACAAAAAACAGCTTTTTCATAAAATAATTTTTCATTAATTGTTTAAAAGTTTCCTAGTGTGTCTTTTAGAATTATAGAAAGTAACATTAAATATCTGCTATCTTAACGATATTTTCTTTACGCGCGCTTTTAAAAAATATATAAATTTAAAATCGTTTAAGAAAAGAATTTATTTATAATAATTTTGAATTTATTAGTTTGATTATAATTTTTGTATTTATTACTTTGACTTGTTTTTTTTATTTAAATAAAATTTGATTCACTTTTTTTTTGTTTCTTATTTTGGGTATCTATATATTGAACTATTTGAACAACCAAAAACAATTTATTTTTAACCCTTTAATTATTATAAAGTAGAATATTTACTAGAAATAACAAGTTATAGTAGATTTAATTAAAAAATTATTATTTACAAACATATATATATATAAGTTCAAATATATTTTCATCAACATTATGTTCAAACACTATCGACATATTACAGGCTAAAAGTCCTTCCAATTTTAATCCGTTTCGTTCAATTTGTAGCTTCTCTTCTCCATATCTGACTATCAAAATTTCTTATTTCGTGTGGTCTCTTTTTAGATTTTTTCAGACTTTTGGATGCCACTTTAAATGTCAACTGTCCACCTATTTTCATCTCTTCGAGCAATATATGTAATTCATATCTACTGCAATAGTTAACTGTTTCAATGAGTAGGTGATACTTGTTTGCTCTCTCTCTCTCTCTCTCTCTCTCTCTCTCTCTCTCTCTCTCTCTCTCTCTCTCTCTCTCTCTCTCTCTCTCTCTCTCTCTCTTTCTCTCTCTCTCTCTCTCTCATGTATTAATGTATAATCCATTCTTGTTATATTTGATATAGCATATCTATTAAAACTTTTTCTTTCAAATACATAGCACTTCACCCAAGTTTAATTTTATGTCTAATTCCATTCATTTCTATTTTCATCTTATAATATGACCAAATGATTTGTAATTCTTCCCAATTTTAAATTCAGGATTATCAATCAATACTTATTTTCTTCTGTGAACATCCCCCCCCCCCTTTTTTTTTTTTTACTTTCACTTGGTAATGCTTGCAACATTTCTTAAAGCTCTAAATCATTATTTACAGAAACAATTATAATATTTACAAAATCTAGATATCTTAATTAATCTCCAATTATTTTTATTCTCTTATCATTTCACTTATTCAGAATTTTAAAACAGCTTTAAAAGAATTTGGGGAAATAGAGTTACTCACTCATCATCAACATCATTTTTAGTGTCATTAATATAATCACTACTTTTGCATTTTGTTGAATAATCCTCAGAAGGTAATAATATCCCAAGTCTGCATCTCATTGATCCAAATGTTTAATTACTATTAATACACTTATTGAATCAAATGCCTCTTCATAATTTATAAATCCTGAATATAATGGTAACTCAAATTTATTGGTTCTTTCTGTAACTTGACTCAATACTTTAATATAGACTACAATGCTAAAACAACTATACCATCAACCTTGGTCTTTTGGTTGGATATAATCTAAAGATTGCTGTAGGTTTTGTATAATACCAATGATAGAAATCTGAAAGGTCTGCAAGTTTTGAGCCCTTTATCACCTTTATCCAATATTAATATTCTTACTGTATTCATTCAACAATTTGGTATATCTCTATGATTTAGATATTTGATATATAACTTTGCCAACAATTTTTCTATTTTTTTAACTTCCTTTTTACAATAGTCAATAATTCTATCAATTATTCCAGTTTTTATAATTTTCAATAATTTCATTACATGTCTCACCTACTATTTAAATTATTGATTATTCCAAAAATATAATACTTATAGAAGGTTTATTT
The DNA here is from genome assembly GCA_028023455.1 of Epiperipatus broadwayi. Taxonomy (NCBI): domain Eukaryota; kingdom Metazoa; phylum Onychophora; class Udeonychophora; order Euonychophora; family Peripatidae; genus Epiperipatus; species Epiperipatus broadwayi. The sequence continues at coordinate 1,102,503 of JAQFVV010006342.1, forward strand.
TCTTATTTATTACTATATTGTTCTTCACAGAACTATTCAAAAAACTTCCTTATATCATCCCTTTTTTAAAATAAAATTTTCATTTTTTATTCTTGTTGAAACAACTTTTATTCTAATATGAAGATATTGGTTTATACTTTTGAAATGTACATTTTTTATAGTTTTCAGTGCCAATTCACAATTCTAATTTCTTATATCATTATTAACTCTTTCAGATCATTTAACCAAAATTTTAGTTATTCAATTCTTTTTAATAAATCTTTATTTTGTTTTTATATGCCTTTTTTCCTTCATACATTTTCTCATTTAAAGACGTACTTGTAAATAGATAGGCTTTTATAATGGCTAACGTTTTTGCAATTTGTTAACAGTCAAATCTAAACTATATTCAAGTTCTTTCAATATCTTAAAATGATTTCCAAGTTCTAATTTAATTTCAAGATATGTTTCTGAAGATTAGGAATGCCATCTTTTAACAATGACTTTTTTAATAGTATTTGTCTCCGGTTTTGTATTTAGAAGTATCCTAAATCTAACGAATCAATGATCATTTTCGGTATTAAATCTATAATGAATTTATAATTTTGATATTTCTTTTTGGCAAAATATTATTCAGTTTTGCTATAAATTTATTTGATTGCTTCCCTGTCTCTTTGCATTTAATATTATTGTGACAGGAAGGATTTATAATGTTGGTTTTCTGTGTCCTACCTCTTTCCTATCTTCATAATATTTACCCACAGCAGTTTAACTTTCAATTGTGAATCTCTTATGACAATTTTAAAATGTTCTTTGTTTTATTAAAGCACTTTATATGTCCATATAAAATCATCTACTTATTTATCACAATCAGAACATTTTGGGGAACAAATCTAATTTTTCACCATTTGGTATTATCCCTCTATCTGAATAACTAATTTTGTATTTTTTTTCTGATATCTGTACAATGTTGAGCTTTCAGTTTTTACTTATAAACCCACATCACTTGTATTTCCATTGCTAATGACTTTGCAGTAAAATACATGGACATTTTATAATCAATTGCTTCATCACCTAAGTTAACAAATATCAACCATATCTCATTTATTATTAAACAGTTCATCCAATTCATGCAGGATCTTTTCACTGAAAATGGATTTACTGTTTTAGGTATGTAAATAAAAGATTATCATCAAATAGCCTCTTGGGGTTGCAATTAAAGCCTTATTAGTATATTCCAAACTTCACCACCAATTGCTAATTGACTGGCATTTTTATAAATAAAAAGCAGATTGGTCTATCATGATCATTATACTTATTCATTTAAGAAATACATATATTCTTGACCCACAGATTTATCTGATTTCAGTTAAAAGCTATCAGACTGCTGGGATAGAGAACTATGACATTTTTTCATCTTAAATTCCAAGCTAGTATGTGCTGATAAACAGCAGATCCATGTAATATTTCTTACATGAATAATCACATAAAAATAACAGTTCCAGCAGCAATAATGTATGAAGAGAAAATCAGGAATTTAGCCTGATCAGGTTCCATAATCCCTTAAACAGGAATCAAAGGCTCTCCTTTCTGTCAACAAAGTAGAAATGTTTGTAACTAAATATATTTAAAATATATATATTCTTAAGTAAACAATTGAATTTAATCAATTAAATATAGAAAAAATTACAGAGTTAATTCATTTAATTTGGGATTAAACCCAACCAAAAATACAAGTTGAATTTAATAGTGTTTATAACACAATGAGTTCCACCTAAAAGGAATAGGGAAAAAACATGAATATTAATTGCCATAATGCTTTAGATTTATGGAATCCAAAGTATATTCAATTCTACAAGCATTTCTACAGCTATTAAAACTTTGGACCATTAAAATATAGATTCATGACTTTGTTGCCGTTTGAAAATTATTTATAAAAATGTGAACATAATGATGAAATTACAGCTAAACACAAACAAGATTAACATATATGAGGATCTCTGACAAGGTAACTTCACATCTTCAGAACTATTAAAGTAATTATATAAAAAGTATTTATTTCATCTAAAATAAAAAACTAAAAGAATAAACATACATGGTGATTATTTAAGTCACCTATATTTTAAAGTTGCTGATGTGGGTTGTGCAAATAATGCTTCAATGCTTTGGGAAGTGTTGCAAAATTGATGACATGAAAATACGGAAATAGAGCTAATGATAATGGCTGCATATACTAGCCTATTTAATGGATTTTTTCAGATGAAAAAAATAAAGTTTGGTAATGATGTGTTAGAAGATAACAACTACAAATAACTTCCTTAGATTATAATACATATGGAAACATAATTGGAAAATATTAATCATACTCTTCAATTTCAGTGGAGTATTTTTGCTAGAAATACCTTTATATTAAAATGAAATACGCCTATATATTTAAGGAAAAAGTTTTACACATAAATTTTACCACTTGTTATATATATATATATATATATATATATATATATATATATATATATTGGACACTTAATTGAAGACTAATATAGAGACTTCAAACCACTCAACTGACTACAGAACCATGTTTTGTGGAAGAAGAAGTGATTGAAATAAAGTACTTGAGTAAGGAGGATAAGCCGCATTGAAATGTTAAAAAATTAAGAGACTCCAACAGATATGGTATGGTCATATTATCAGAAGTAAAGACAATGTATGTACAGATGAAATTTCAACTTGTATTTTAGGAATTTAAAAAAGCCACATATGGAAGTCTGCTAATGTGATGATGAGAAGACATGTTATGATTTGGAGTAATTGAATTCCGCAATAAATCTCTAATAATTAAAGATGATGGTGATAAATTAAGTTGATTCAAAAGAAGATAAATGGACAGATAAAATATAAAATATATATTATTTGGTTTCTTTAATTTATAATTTTTAGCACTATTGTTCCAACATTTCAGCTGTATCTCATCTGATATCAATTGAATATGGAATGTTATATTTGAAACAGAGTGCAATTATTTGGCTAAACTAATGTTATATTTCTGACATCTTAATGTTTTATCATCATCACTAATTAATAGTTCAATTCAGTCTTTTGTAATACTTGCAAATGTTTGCTACAAGCAATTAGTTTTCACAAAAATCTCATCATTTTAAATTAAATTCCCATTCTGTAGGTTAAATCTAATTTATTCATACAATTGTCATTATTTCTGTTGAAATGTCTCCATATTATCTTAATTTCATTTGCTATAATCTTTTCATCCTATTGATACTTGTATATAGTTTTTAACGTTCACAATTTTTTATTTTTTGTATTCTCAAATCTTTCAAATATTTTTTACTTATTTATGGCTTTCATTACTAAACTATTGATTGTAGTTTACTGTCAAAACTACTGATTGTAGTTTACTGTCAACTATTCTTAGCATTTCTTCAGCATGGAATTGTTCTTTAGTTTCATTCATATTTCACTTATAACCAAAGCTTGTATGCTTAAGGTTTCATATGAAGACAACAGTGAATTCTTCACACAGAAGTGTCATCATGTGCAAGCTATAATAATCAATGGGTGCAAGAATGTTTGTGCATGAAAACCCTATCTAGTGCCTACTCATCCACTATCCCTAACTAGGTCTTATCTTGTGGTTTTATCAGGGAGGAGCTGTGGATCTGAGAGCATTGCAACTATTTCCTAGGATCTAATGCAACCCTCTTGAAGCTACCTTTTAACTTATTAGTTAATTATAAACTATGAGTCCAAAATGAAATCGCAATAATATTTTCAATCCAGGCTTACACAGTTCTGGGTATGGTCATTAAAGAACCAAAGACACCAAAAGGTACAGATACTGTACTGGGTTCATATCTGTATGATTATACAAGTGAATCGAATTGGATTGAAAACAATTGCTTTATAATTAACTGTAAAAGTAAAAATTAGTTGCTAGAGAATTGCATTAGTCCTAAGATGTAGGTGCACTGAACCAGCACTCATCAAATAGCCCCTGGTCATAATCTTATATATATATATTATAACGGGACCAACTCTATCAACCTTACCTGCCCTATCTTGTTGATGCACCAGATATAATGGACGACCATACACAGATGTCCCGGTCTGAAAGTACACTCGGATACCTCTATCAACTGTAACATCTTCATGCCTAACACATTGTGTGCCAGATATAATGGAACCCATCATCCCAAGTTAATGGTGCCATATTTATTGGAACCACAATGTACACCATATGATGACATGAATATGACCAAGTAATTGAATAACTTGGATGAAATGTGTCAACCTACTACAACAAGTCATATCATAAATTTGTGATTCGACAACACATTTGCGTGTGTCAGATGTTTCAGAATTAGCAATGACAGGTAATAAAGGGAGCACATCTCACTACTATCAGATCTGAGCCTTCAAATAGGATGCTACAGATGTCACAAATGAAATGCCCAGTTCCAAGTCACATCTACATTTAATATTCTAACCTATAATTTACTTAAAATATTTCAATGTAACTTAGACCAGCGCATATCCATTACATCTCCCTTATAAACCCCATTACACCACGGAATTCGAACTCAGGGAGTTCTTACAATCAGTTCTCTTCAGGGATGGACCTACTCAATTATAATCTAAATCTGCCCATCTATATATAAGCCCAGATATAGGAAAATATTGATGATGATCAATTATTTATAAAAGCAATACATAATGATGATGATGATCATCAAACCTATAGTAGTGTATATTCATAATGCGATGACGATGATAACATCTAATAGTGTAAATGCACAGTAGTGATGGAGATGACCAAACAGAGATCAGATTGACTTAAACAACTAATTTATTAACAACATATAAAAAATAGATATATATTTACAAACAAAAAAATAATAAAAGATTAATATCTAGATATCAAAAAATGGTTTCCTTATCATCTTGGTGACTTCATATAAGAAAACAAAACATAATAATTTGACTTATATTATGTACAACATTATATTCTGTAATTCATTAAATATATATAAACATAACACAAAATAAAGAAAATCACACCAAAATTCATTAATTATAAAATTACCCCATTAGAATAATTATTACAATATTTATAAGCTAGGATAAATGTATTATCACTATAAATGCCCCCTCCCATTTATCAATATGTAAGTTAAAGTTATGGAAGAAATTAATGACAGCTAAAGACCATTTATTCAGAAGGATTAATTATATATTCAGAATAAATAAAATTACCAGTAAATATTAGTAAAATTGATTAGTACATTATCTATCTGGTCTTGTTGTCTTAAAGTCTTGCCCTCATATTATTATATATATCTTACTTGAGAAAAGGTCACCTGGATGGATTACTTTTGACTTCTAGAGGAATCTAAAAATTTACTTTATTTAAAAATTATATACATATATCTCTATCTCTATTAATTGAAGAGGATTCTTTTGTAAATTTACATTAACAAGAATTTCTCCATCCATTGGTTCACTTTTAAGTTGTAGATGATCGAATTTGGAAAAATACATTTTAAACATACAATAAAAAAAAAAAAACAATACATAAACTTTCAAATAAAACGAAAAGGTACAAAACAAAAATCATCATCATGTGAATTAACTATACAATTTCTCTGAAGTAAAGCAAGCGTTCAGTCAATAAAAGAAAAATGTCAATATCCACGGCAAAGTTCCATTTCACCAACTTTGTTGTTGTTATTTATGTATATGAAATAGCTTTCCTCATCGTATGAATCCATGGAAAAATGGTAGTGCACCAGCGTTTCCAAAATAGACATTTTGATGACAGATGTTATAATTTCATAATCAAGCAATGACATAGCATTTAGTTAGAAAAATCCCACAGCATTTAATTTTCTACCCCAAATGCATGATGTTTCACTTATTACAAAGTATATTTATAACTTGGCTTGATTTATATATATAAAAAATAGCTTTTGAAAAAGAACAGTTACTTCTTTTAATAGTTTTAGATTTCCTTTGCATTAATACTATTATAATTAAATTTAACTTGTAGAAGAACTTAATCCACTAGTTCATTATTATTAATTTTAAATTAAAGTTCAACTTCTGGAAACTACAAACAATTTTCCTTTACCTGCCAAGAGAATTATTTTCTTCCCTTTCAGAAGAAATAAAAACTTTACTTTTTTTGCTGTCTGTTTTTCCCGGTCTCAACGGATCGTCTGCTTTTTTTTTCCAATTGTAAAGAGAAGCGCTCTTTCATCACCTGACTACTAAAAAAACCATATTATTGCAACTTGAAAATAAAAAAAAATCACATTGTAAAATATCATATTTATTATCCCAAATTCGACCAGTTATTAAAAATCTTGACCTCATATAAATCCAATATTTAATAATGTCTGTTCTATGTCAGTCAACTAGTATTTTTTTTATTAATAAAATTAAATGAATAGAAAAATAGGAAAACAATTTCTATCAATAAACGAACATATTATTTTCTATGCATATGTTTATCTACATATATATATACACACATTGTAAACAAACGATTTATTTACTTACTCACGATAGATAAAAAAAAAAAAAAACATTAACCTCTCAAACATATCGGTGTATATGTATGTTTATGAAGGTATATATTACATTTATATAATCAAGTATGTAAGATATTTATTTTTTCTACCACTGGGTTTGAATTCAGATATTGAAGAAGACATTGGGACAGGTTTGTATAAGCTAGTTGTAAGCCATCTCTTACAATATATATATATATTCTCCTGAATTGAATATGAAACATAATTAATTTAATAGACAACTATATATTTAGATTATAAATTTATTTCCATCTAATCGACTTTCATTCAAAATTGAACCAAAGTTGATTAGATGGAAATAAATTTATAATTTAAATATATAGTTGTCTAATTAAATTGATCATGTTTTATATTCAATTCAGGAAAAAGCATATAATGATTTTAAAAGAAATGCCATCAAGTGATATATATATATAATCATTATCACTTTTTCAAACTTTATTATAACAGTCCAGTTTCTGCATGGTAGAGGGGAGTCACATCTTACAACAATCAGACTTTGAGGCTTCCTGTGGGATGCCATGAATGATATGATGAAGAGCCTGATCATGATTTGCATCCATCTCCAATGGCTAGCTCAAATAATTATGCATTAAATCTGAACACAATTTAGGAAAGTTTATCCACCACACACCTCTCTTTCAGATTCCATTATGCTATAGATTTCAAACTCAGGAAGGAGTTGCAGTTAACTCTCTTCAGGAATGAATCTATATGTATAACAATATCCTCACTTCTATATAAGTGCAGTGAATTAATAACTTTACAACCAACTTTGCTAAAATATTATAATGTAAGGGAAAAGAGTATGTGTGTATGTAATTTAGACAGAATGTGGTTATATTAAAATAGTATGGTTTTGATAAATTAGAGACTTTTCAAAATTTCAAACTAATTTAACACATTTTATTTTTAACAAAAAATAAATTAAGAACTATTTAAACAAATATTTTAATATAGTTTGATGTGTGCTTTGCATGCATCCCTAACATTTTATAAGATAATTGATGATTCAAACAATCCCCTTTCTACCCTGTTAGGTACGCATCATTAACACTAAGTATTTACAAATTCTTAACTTTTCCTTTTTTGCATTGCCTTAATTAATTAATCCATTTTTTTATAACAATTCTTTATTTCTAATACAATGCAAAAAAGGAAAAGTTAAGATTAAGCAATTTATTCAGGAAGATAAGAAGTTTCTACTTTTTAGATATAGGGTGATATGTAAGCATTGTATTAGAAATAAAGAATTGTTATAAAAAACGGATTAATTATTTACAAATTCATTAAATTTAATATAAGAAATATAACAAGTTTATATTTAAACCTAAACAATAGTATAATGGGTGATGTTTTTGCAGTTCCAATTGGCAAAGTCTCTTTCTTGGAAAAGAAACCTCCTGTATATTAATAATCTACTGTTAACAATAAAGCACATTCATTCGAGAAGGTTAGTCTTTCATACCAAAATAATAATAAAAATAACCAAGAGTTAGTTAATTAATATAACAAGTTAACAAACAATTCTGTTCTGTAAATAGTGAGTGCAATGTGGGTAAAGATAAATATACTTCTCATATTAAATTGGATGATCTGTCAAGCTTGTCCAAAAAAAGAAATTCTAGATTTTATTTATTACAAAAGAAAAATGTTTGTTCACCCTATAAGCTATAATCCCCTCTTTTCCTTTGTGATTTAAGAAATGAAATGATCCAAGCTAGGCATATGCTTTCCCATTGTTCATAGATAAAATTTAGGTTCAGACTGAACACTTAAATGGTTTGAATAATACTCCTGTCTTGAAAATGTTCTATAAAATGTTCTTAAAGCTTACTGAAAAGTCTCTTGATCTTATAGATTCAAACTTCTTCAGAAATTCAGACATTGGTAGAGTGAGCAATGTTGGTTTGCTTCCATAAGGTGCTGTATTTTATGGTATCTATTCCATCCTCTGCAAGTTGATATACTGTAACTAAGATATAAAAGCTCATTTTATAGAATTTTAATATCACAATTAGGCATTTAATAGATGAATTAATGTTTACATCTTCTGATAAACATCAAACTTTCACAAATTGTTTAGCTAAAAATCATTGGAGTAGATTTTAAATAACTTAAATATTCTTGCTTATGAATTAAAATTAAAAGCTTTAAAATGTGTTTCTGCATTATATATTGTAATGGTATACATATGCTACACATGCATTACATTATTTTTAAATTAAAATAAATGAATAATCTTAAGTAAAAATGATTTTTAAAAAAATAAAAAAAATGAAAATTGAAAGAGTTATATTTAACATATATATTATCACATGGAAAACTTTTTTTAAAAAGTATTTAAAAGTCCTTTTTTGTAGAAAAAAAATAAAGATCTAAAGATAGATTAATACTTTTGTTAAAAGTTATATAAAAGAAAATAAAAATATGTTAATTAATTTATTTTAAAAATCACGTTTAATCTTAGTAAATGGGAATTATTGTTTTATTAATTAAATGTAAAGCAAACTAGCCCTTGGGGCACTTAAATAATTGTAAGATCAGATAAGAGATATAAAAAATTAAAGTATGACCAATGCAAGCACTAAGCCACAACACGAGCCAGAATGGAAAACATCAAAACATCCGGACATTAGGATCAGCAATGTCATGTCCAACAGATCCGAAAATTTACTGATAAGGGAGGTCTAATGCTATAAAAAGAAAAATAAGTTATTGTTGCTTAATTCTGACTATTAATCTAGATATAATGTTGCAGCTGTATTGCAGAATCCGTGATGTAGGGGTATTGCAATAAAGAGTTTTCCTTTGCATGCTCCAGCTGAGGCCTCCCAATGATAATTCCTGACCCAAGTATTGGCAAGTAGCAGCTTCATTTCCAAGGAGGATGGACAATCTATGAAAGTGATCACTAAGATGGACTTCTAAATCTGCTGGAATCCAGAAAGTATGCACTCCTTTGTTTATCCAGTGTGAACTTTTATCAGTTGAATTTTTTAAATATATCTCTTCAATAAATCATCAATCTGTAAGAAAATATAACTTTTAAATGAAATCTTGGTACTTAAGGATAATTCAACCGATGACTTATTTCACCTACCAATTTCCCTTCCGGTAGACATCGACATTTTTTGCATGACAATGTTGTCATGGCAACCAAGTGACTGGCGTGATTAATCCATCAGAGAGTCAATTTTTTTTTTACCCGCGAGATTTAAAATTCGGAGAGAGGTTTGGGAAATTTTTTGATTTTTCTGTCTATTGTGATTTTGCTATCCATGGCATCACAGTGACTTTTTTGAGCTCTTCTACTTTGTGATATTTGCATTATTTGCGTTTATGATGGCTGAAGCTACAAGAACTTTATTTAATTTACCAAGTCCAGAGGAAGAAGCGATCATCTTCTTACAAGACCACGGACTTCTCCCCAAAAGGAAATTGTGTCAAAATGGTCATGAAATGAAAAAGTATGTTTACAATTCGGGACCCAATTCGGTGAAACAATGGCAATGCAACTTGAAAGATTATTTATCCCAAATCGCAATGAGAAAAGGCATGTGGTTCATTGACTCTAAAATGACTTTCGTGACTGCTATACGTTTCATCTACAGTTGGTCCAAACAATTAACATCCATAACATTTTGTGCGGAAGAATTGAATATTTCGGACAAAACTGTTATCGATTGGAACAACTACCTCCACGATGTTTGTACCTGGAGATTGTTAAGAAATGAAAGGCAGAAAATCGGAGGTCCCAACACAATCGTGGAAATTGATGAAAGCCTCTTCACAAAATGGAAGAACAATGCCAGAAGAATCCTACCACAGCAATGGCTATTTGGTGGCATATGCAGAGAGACTGAGGAATGTTTTATTGTAGCCATTCAAGATAGAAGTGCAGCAAAATGTTGAAAGGTTGTGGGGTTTGGTCAAATGGCATAATAAAAAACACAGAGGGACAGCACGTCAGCACCTGGACTCACATTTGAGTGAGTTTATGTGGAGGCAGTCATATAAAGCTGATCCTTTCGCTACGATTTTGGAACATATATCTCAATTCAGTCCTCTGCAGTGAACGCTATTTGTAAGTAATTTTAATTTTTTTTCTAATAATTATAATTTTATAATTAATTATATTATTGAATATAGACAATAAGTAATCCAAATGCATGTAAAAGTAAGGTCACCATTAATGCCATATTCGCATTAAATCTTTATTTTAAATGTACAAAAATTTTTTGGTCATATTTCTACAATGATCAAACTTCCACTTAATTACGTTTACTTTGTAAATAATTTTCAATAATTTTTTAACTCAAATTAGCAATATACAGTACATTTTTAAAATTACCAAATGTATGTAAAACTACGGCATTGATGACACGTTTTATACAAGATCGCCATTAATGCTAGATTCGCATTAATTTATTTTTTTTAAATTTACAAAAATTTTTTGTTAATATTTCTACACTTATCAAACTTCCACTTAATTACGTTTAATTTCTAAATAATTTTCAATAATTTTTTAACTCAAATTACAGATATACAGTACGTTTTTAAAATTACCAAATGTATGTAAAACTACGGCATGTGATGACACGTTTTATACAAGATCACCATTAATGCCAGATTCGCATTAATTCGGGTAAAGTGTTTTTTATCTGTTTTTTTTTTTTAAATTTACAAAAATTTTTTGTTAATATTTTTTCAATTATCAAACTTCCACTTAATTACATTTAATTTGTAAATAATTTTCAATAATTTTTTAAATCAAATTAGCAATATATATTTTGTATTGACCTTATTTTGTATTTCATGCATGTAACTTTTCAATAATTTTTTGTTTTTATATTTTTTATGCATTTCAATAATTTTTTTATATATATTTTGTATTGACCTTATTTTGTATTTCATGCATGTAAATTTTCAATAATTTTTTGTTTTTTTGTATTTTTTTTTCAGGACCAAGAAACGTGGTAGTGTTCATTTTCTGCCCGCCAAGAAGCCATCTAAAAAACCATGTGACCGTATTACCCTTTTTTTTTTCTTTAATATGTAAATTTTTTGTTAAATTTTTGTCTTTTTTTTTATGTTTTTATGTTTAAATTTTTGTTTAATTTTTATATTTTTGCCAGTTTTTTTTTCTTTTTTATCACATGACCTGCGTCACCTTTTTGTCTTTTTTTTATGTTTAAATTTTTATATTTTTGCCATTTATTTTCTTTTTTATCACGTGACCTGCATCAAATTGTTGTCTTTTTTTTACGTTTTTATGTTTTTTATCATGTGATCAACTGATGACTTATTACCCTGAAGGCATATCAGTCTAATCTTGCGCTTTTTAACGTGCCATGTTCACGTGATCTGCGGACACATTTTAGCGACCAAATGTGTCTGCAGATCACTTGGAGACATTATCTTAAAAATTGCAACATTAGACCGATATGCCTTCAGGGTAATACGTCATCGGTTGAATTATCCGCAAGTACCAAAATGGTATCTGACTTAAAGAATTTTAAATCCCTTATTAATATTTTTATGTATATGTTTGCTAATCATTTCCATTTTTCTTTTATCTATTTTTATCTGTTAACTAAATTATTAAATTTAAAGTTGAGTGTAGATAGCTGCATAGATTCATTTAAATTTGTTGGTTTTAAGGGGGTTTAATTTCAGACTATTTGTCTCGTAATTGAGTTGATGCTAGTAGAGAGATATATGAGTGTTTATATCAATGTAATGTGAAGTATGTTAGCTTACAAGGCAATGTTCCCAACAGAATGCATGACCCAAAAATGTAGTCATCACGTTGCAATGGACACAGATATTTCCTGCAACATTGATCCTTTTTTGCTCTATGGATAGGGACTATAAGTTGGTAAAAATACCACTCTCCCATCCATACATAGCATTTCTCTTTAATATTTTATGTAAATGATTCCTTCGCCAAATAGATGCACATTCCTGCAATGGATGAGGATTATTTCATTCAAATAATATCATGCTGCAGATGCACATTCCTGTCAGCATGATTTTATGGTAACATTTTCATATTGCATTGGTTGCATCTATATATCAGGAAGTGAATGTTGGTTTAGCTACAAACTTTTAGCCTGATTGAATATTTTGAAAAGTTTTAATTGTGTAATCTATGTAGGCTATCTATACTCAGTTTTCCAAAATAAAAATATTATTAAAATGTTTATCTGTGCGGAGTTACTAAAATAATAATTTAAATTTAAAATTATTAATAAAATAGTAACAAATTAATTTATTTCTCAAATTTAAGTTTATATATATGTGCATCAATAAATGTTTTTGAGTGATAATTACTGGCAGTGGCTTATTTTATTTATTTATTTATTTTTAAATATGGAAATACATTTAAGAATTTAAATCTCTTCATCTCCTTGAGCTAGTGGCAAGGGCTAATGGTCAATAATAAGATAAATTTAGACCTTAGCAAGATGTATCTGCCTATACTATAAATTTTCTGATGTGATGTGATATATTGTGGCTAATATCTCAGCAATTATGGCCAGATAAACCTGTTAGCCAGTTTATTTTCCATTCCCCACTCTAAATTTTCCCATATTCTGCTCCATCTTATTTCCACAACATAATCTTTGTCAACTTTATAACCTTTATATCTAAATCCCCCATATCTTTTCCAAAACCCAGCATAAAAAACAATAATTCACTTTCTGTATAATCACTTTTTTCATATTTATTCTTCCATAACTTCATTATATATACCCTTTCTGTTTTCAAGCATTTACATTCAATTAACAAATGCCTAATATTTTGTACTCCTTCCTTACACAATTTACAAAATAAATCACCCATATTTTTCCATTTACATGTATATTCTCTTGTAGCTAAAGATCCCATTGGAGCCTTAAACAATAAACTACTTTCCTTACTATTATCGTATATTATCTCACACCTAATATTCTGTTTATTTCTATATATATTTAAACTCTTTTTACTCTCCATACTATTTCTCCACCTCTTTAACACTTTATTCTTTATTAACAAATCTATTCTTTTATCCCATTCCTTACTACTATAACACTCAACAATCCTCTTAACACAATCACCCCATGACATGTGATATGATGTATTTTGGCTTCTCCTTAAACGAAGTCAAAAATATCTCAGCAATTATGTTCAGATAAACCTGTTAGCCACTTTATTTTCCATTCCCCACTCTAAGTCTTCCCATATTCTGCCCCATCCCATTTTCACAACATAATCTTTGTCAATTCTATGGCCTTTATATCTAAATCCCTCATCTGTTTGCAAACCCAGCATAAAAACCAATAACTCACTTTCTGTATAATCACTTTGTTCATATCTATTCTCCCATAACTTCATTATCTGTACCCTTTCTGCTTTCAAGCATTTACATTCAATCAACAGATGCCTAATATTTTCTATACCTTCCTTACACAATTTGCACACTAAATCACCCATAGTTTTCCATTTACTTGCTGCTAAAGATCCCACTTGAGCCTTAAACAATAAACTACTTTCCTTACTATTATCATAAATTAATTCACATCCAATGTTCTGTTTACTTCTATATATATTTAAACTCTCTTACATACTAGTTCTCCATCTCTTCAACTCGCTATATTTTATTAATGCTTCTATTCTTTTATTCCATTCCTTACCACTATAACACTCAACAATCCTTTTAACACAATCATCCCACCTTTTATACAAGTATGCTGATATAAATTCTTTATCCAAATCTTTTGCATACTGTATTACCTTGCTCACCAATCTCGTTACCTGCCCTTTACTCATAACCCAAGTAAACACTATTTTGGCTATTCTTTTACTATCAATAAACTGCAATCTACCAAAAATTTTCATTTTACTTTTTGCATCTCTCATATAAAAACTTGACCATCTCATTTCTCCTTGAATTGCCTCCTTTGCTGTCCACATCTCTGCATCTAATGCATGTCTTCCTACTTCCCTTTGTACATTCTCTAAATAATCTAAAACCCTTTTACTAACATATAATGCATCATTACCATATGTTAACCCTGCTACTGCAACTTCCACACAATTCTAGCTACATCATATTTATTATATAAAAATACTGTTAATTTCTTTACCACACCCTTTCTTTTCTTTGCTTCATTTACCAATTTTTTCTTCCATTCATCCAAGCAATTTTCCTGATTACATAAGATGATTCCCAAATACCTATACCTATCCACCAAAATTAACTTTATATCCCCCAATTCCCCAGTATTAACCATCATTATATTTGATTTTCTTCACTAAATTTAATCCCCATCTCTTTACCCACTCTTGCACATGACCTCAACATAATTTCCATATCTTCTCTCCTTTCTGCACACAAAACGATATCTGCAAAAAAAGACCTGACAAAGTATATATTCCCTTAACACCTATTAATGGTATCTCTATCCCTCTTCCTAGTCTTTCTATTGCTTTCTCCATTTCACTCAAATACAACAAAAACAAAATAGGTGACATAGGGCATTTTTTTCTTAATGCCATCTCATTTTTAACTTTAATTGATCTATATCCCCTAATTGGTAAATATAATAATTATTTTCATATAATTTCTTACTAATATTTATTAAAGTTTCATCCATTCCCAAATTTGCTAACCTTACCCATAATCCATTTTGATTTACTCTATTATATGCTTTCTCTATATCTATAAAACTCATATATAATGATCTACCTGAATTCCTATTCATCTCCATAAGTTGTGTAATTACAAGCAAACTATCTCCTATATGCCTATCTGACCTAAAACTTCCTTGCATTTTTCCAACTACATTATTCTCTTCCTCTCTTGCTCATTAGTATCTAACAGCCAATCAGATCGTAAATACAAGACAGAGAATTTAACAAAAAAAGGGTGGTCCACCTTATTCTTTACTTGTCTTTCTATATATCCAAGCCAGTCTAAAGTACTTAGATCTGAAAGCGTGAATATTAAATATCTTCACACATAACTCACTGAGTTTAAATTACAAACATACAGTGTAAAATTCTATGATTTACTACACAGTAGTTTTTAGATGTTATAACTTGCAATAACGTATGTAAATAATAGCTTTCAACCAGAAATTCAATATTTCATTAAATAGTTTGTAATTTACTTACCTAATATTAGCATGTATATATGTCTATATAACTTTCTTTAAATTTCTATTTATCTTTGAGCCTCTACTAAATAAATGTAATATTTTCTTTCACCTTCATGTGGCGATAATGTATTATAATTTTAATCCTTATGTTGTATATTTCATGTTTCCATAATATGCCAATAATTTCCTAAAGTTGCAAGAATATTCACTCATCTTTTTATTTTATTTTATTCCCCCTTCTTTTCATGGGGAGGTCAGTTTAGCTTTAATTCAAACAAGTTTGTTATTTTGATGACAGCGAATGCTTGCAAAGTTGGGAAATAAATTAATTATCTTATAATGTTGTAGAAAAACAGAGTAGAAAATATATTTTTCTAAGAAATGTTTTTTATTTATTTAAATAATAAGCGCTAACCTTAAAAACGTTATGAAATCAAATCTGCTTATTATGAAATTAATAACCACCACCCCCATTTATATATGTTTAAATTGTCTAGTATAATATAAAAGCACTTATAACCGAATTCTCATATTTATATAATGTGGGAAGTTTATAGATAAATTAAAGTAAGTGGGAAAGGGGAGTCTCTATTCCAATAATTATGTATTTTGATAGTAAAGATAAATAATCCATTACTGTTTAGTATTTACATCATACTATTATGTTGGAGATTCCCAATGTACATAGGTTATCAATCATTCGTTTTTAAAATATTATGTCTTTCATTCCAAACATTGTATGCAAACAGGCTTCCATGTTCAAATACACATAAATGGGTCTTCATGCTATGTTCCCCAAAATTTTTGGTAATCTGGATCCCATATATTCATTTCAAGTCCAAGAACACGGCTGGCAACCTCCCCCCCCCCATGGGACTTATTCATCATATGAGCTATTGACATAAGTTTGCTCTAGAAAGATCTGGCCTATCATTATTAATATCCAACACCTTCATTCTGTGAACTGAATCTGCCAACATTGCAGAAAGATTTTGGTCAGCATTCCTTGTCCTTAAATTTGGAAGCACATTTTTCGGATCTGAGATTGGATCACCTAAGTCCGCCATCATGTATATACCACTCTCTTAATGTTCTCACCATAACTCAAAGCTATGAATGTCCATAAACTATAATACTATGATTCTACTAAACAGATCTGTTTATCGTATTTATTAATATTTCATATGCACATCATTTTTGTGATGCCATTATATATATGTTAACAAGCTATATCCCACACACATATCTCACTCAGTATAAACTGAGAGTAATTTACTTATATCTGTAAAGTATATTTTTGTCATAAAATTATCATTCTAAATATTCATTCAAGTGCTATATCTTGTTCTTTATGGGGGTGGATTGGTGTCTCGCAAAGATATATCCTCATAGTGCTAAATCAACTGTTCATCAGTATATTTATTAATTATTGGCATATGAGCTAGCCACAACAAAATAAAATAATAATTAAAGTTGTCATTTTCTAAGTTATAAACAATTCCATGTGATTTACCTGTTACCGTGTAAGTGTCAATCAAATTATATGTATGTCAAGAGGCCAATTACGATTAATGAAATAATAAAACAAGTATTTATGCATACTTCTTTAATTTAATAAATCTTATATATATATCGTAAACTTGCAGAACCATTATTTCTTTCACTTAAAATATTAACATCCTAGTTATTAAATTATGCTCATCCTGACTAGATGATCTTCCACTAATCTTATAGATGTAATTAATATGAACGGTGAGACCTTTAAATGAGTCAAACTTATATTTTGTGCTAAATATTCCGTTACATAAATTCAAATTAGAGTTTTTTTGTGTCTTCACTTTGAGATGCTGGCAGAGAGATAAATTAGATCAGTATCATTGAGATTGTTGCTCATAAGTTGGCAGATCTGGTAAATAGGCAAATAGGGCAGAGTTCATGAGTGTTCCTGACTTACATATTTTGCACATGATTGTACTCTAGGTACTTTTGCCTAGATGCTAGATCTTCTTATATGAACAGACAAAACTGACTGGTACAATATACATGTTAAATATTTTCATGGATTTACGACATAAACAAATTTTAAGAATATTTAATTAAAGAAACTATCCATAAAAAATGTATATTTTTATATACCTGGAATCTCATTTCAGCCATCCCCTCTATCTCATACAACTGATACACATATCCAGACACATATGAAAAAGATAAATGGTCTCCAATATATGTATTTTCTACAGAACCAGCTGTGACAATTTCGCTATGTCTTAAGTTCTAATTATCTAATTTAATACAAATAGATGAGATAATAAACCAATGATTCAAAATGCTTTGTAATAATAACAAATCAATATATACCCTATTTACACACACATACATATATATATATAAATGCATTCCAATTTTACTGTAACAAAGCAATTAATTTTTTACTAGTATTATTTCCCATACTATTAAGTCAATTAACTAAAATTACGTTTTATAATAATTAACTTGATACTGCCTTAAAGTCCTTTTCTTTAGCCTTAGGTTGCCTTTAAGACCTTTAAAAAATATAATAATGTCGGAGTTACTTGTTCAAGTCCCAAGTCAGCTATATCCTTGGTAAAAATGTTCTCTTGATTTTCTTTCACTGCTTCACACGGTCTGCTTCCTAAGTTGGCCTAAAAGATAAAGGAAAAAAGACTGTTTCTTTTCTGATCTTATTTCATTCTTTTATTCGTTGAAAGTGTGCGTGCTAATGGATTTCGAGTCACTTCCTTAAATTCTTTTCAAACACTAGTACAATAAGGAAGAATTTTGATTTTGAAAATATTTTAAGAAATTTTTTTTATCATAAATCTATTTGCAATAATGATAGCACTTCATCCAGAAAAAAAACATATTTTGACATTCTTAGGGATGATAATGCTCAAAATTGATCAGGAACTTGAAATCTGCAATAGGTGGGTGGTAAAGGAAGTATATTTTATGAGGTCAAGCACAGTACTGAAGTGCATTTTATGAAGTCAAGTGCATTACTGAAATACCTTTTTTGAAGTCATTACTGAAAATTACTGAAGTACATTTCAAAAGAAGTGAGTAACATTTTATGAAGTCAATCGTATTACAGAAATAGATTTTTTGAAATCAAAAAGTCTATTACAAAACATGTTACTGAAGTATATATTATGATGTCAACCTCATTACTGAAGTACATTTTATGACCTCAAGCACATTACTAAGGTAGATTTTATTAAGTCAAGTACATTACTGAAATATATTTTAAAAGAAGTGAAATACATTTTATGAAGTTGATTACGTTACTGAAATCAAAATGCACATTTTAATAGAAGTAACATTTTATGAAGTTAAGCATACTGACAGAAATAAACTTTTCAAGATCAAAGAGTCATAGAATATGGAGTGATACTTAGAATATTGCAACTGATTTCTAGATATCACATTTTATCACCAAAGACTACTTGGAACATAATAATTATAACAGCAAATGCCTTTAAAAATAATCTTATGGTTTAGGCCATGGCTTGAATAACGGCCATGCACAAAATGGCTGTTGCTGAAGATTCAGCACAACTAAAACGTATCATATTAAAAATGTAATTCTTAACAGATCTATTAAATCATAATTTAGATGTGTATTTAGAGGTACTTATATATAGTACATAAATAAATGGGTTTGGTCTATATTATATTTCTATTTACACCCACAGTACAAGTGTATGCAACTGATTTCTAGATATCACATTTTTCGACAAAAGACCACTTGAATCGTAATAATTGCAACAGCAAATATCTTTTAAAACAATCTTATGATTTAGCCAATGGCCTGAATAATTGACTGAACTTCAACTTCTGCATGCAAACGAAAGTGTAGGAAGATCTCCATACGTAAACAACTCATGGTATATTTCAATATTTTAGTAATTATAATGAAAATGTTATTTATAATTCTTTTAAAATTATTTGCCAAAATAAAGGAAAATCATGTCAGCATTCTTGTATTTTCCAGCTGACCTCAATCAGTGCTGCCATCTGTGTTAAACGTTAAGAGAATTTTGAATATTTACAATCAAGATATTGCCCTCTATAAATAAAAAAGAGGCAAAAACAAGATTAAAAACTTTTCATTTCCCTGTCAGTTTAGCGTCCACTGACTTTATAAAGTGTTTATTTTATGGTTTTTAGATTTATTAAAAGTAAATTTTAAGATCTGTTAACTTATTTTCTTTAAGAGCGGTTTTAATGATTCTATGTAGAAGTTTAAAATCTCCAGACAAAATAATTTACCCATACAGCTTATGAATGTATTCCTTTGATTATAATTTTGATATTTAATGCTTTGATTTTTTATTTTATAAAACAACATGCATTCCCGTCATCGCTCCCCTTTATTTTGAACACCTGAAAAACTTTATAACTTTTTAAATTATACAATTATTGCAATTTTTTTACATTTTTTTTAAATTATGGAAGTCAGAATTCAAATGGTAAGTTAGTATTTTATACATTCAAATGTATTACTGTATTATGATCAACTTTTCAACCATGATCAAATCATTAATGTGCTTTGCAATATTAATCCACTTGATCTATATATCAAAACCTGTTCTATACATTGCACTATCAAATTCTTATTACATCCACTGATCTCACTTAAGGTTTCTTCCTAGATCTTTACAATCTTTTGGATCTAATCTAAAACTTCAACTATCCTTCTATTATCAAGTATATGACCAACGAAACTTCATTTCAATTTTTTAAGTCTTTAATATTTTCAGTCATACCTATTTGCTCCTTCACTCATCTATTCTTATTCAAGGCCTTTTTGTTACTCCTAATATACATCTTTCCATATTTTGCTGAGTGGATGAAGGTGCGAATTGTCAAATACATTTATGAAAAAACCTTCTTTATCAAACATGTTGGCAATTTTTCTTTTAATGTCATGTTATATAAGTAATGTCTTAGTATGCATCTATATTTTTTTACCTACTTGGTGGAGTCACTGACCTCTATTAACCCTTCCCTTGAAAGTAGGAAGTGTACTCAGTGTTGAGTACACTTTTTCTCATCATTTCCACATTTGTTACCAAAATATTTATGAAAGGATGTGATTTTTGGGTTTTAGTTTCCAAGCAGAAATGAAGATAACTAATATAAATGTTACGTATACCTCGTTAAAAAGAATACTAACTTTGTTAAATGCTAAAACCAAAGTTGCTGTAAATGCTAGGGAACTAATAAATGTTAATGACAAAACTATGAGGTTTCCTTCATTTGCCTTTTTTGTTCTCACTCTCCTTATAAAAAAATTTAATTAAACAACAATAAGAATCACTCATCCTGAAAATACTAGGGTGGCGAGTTGATAGAGGATTTTTGACTAGCAATTATTTATTTATTTGAAGTTTTTAAACCCCTCTTGGTAGAACAAATAAGTCAATAATTACAACATTCAAAATAATAACTGGAATAATCATATAATTGTAATAAATTAACTTGATGAGGATTATATCTTGGAACAAAAATAAGAGAAAAGTAAAACTGGCCAAAGATTTTCACTTTCATCAGCAGTGGTAATAAGTATGATGAATACTGCGTTATGATATTTTCTTAGTTTTTGTTTGGACACACAAATCTATAAATCAGTTTGTCTGTGGAAAAAAGCTATAAATAATTACAAATGTTCAGTTTAATATCCAATGTTTATACAGAGCTTTGTCAATAATTCCTCCATCTATATAAAGTATTCATGGAGCTAAAAGTCACCACCAACTCACGCTCATTGATCTCCATTCTTACCATAATTTTACATAATGAGAAGGAAATGTTTGGAACTATGACAGCTCTTTCTATATTGTCTTTTGGAAAATGTGGAAGAAAAACAGAATTATGGACCATTGTTTAGATTTCTTTTAAATTATTTATTTTTGTCAGTGAAAATATTTATATATATTATAAATAAAATATTACTTAATTGCACTTGTCCTCATATTTCAACTGTTGGTTAAGAAAATGTTGTACCTTCAAATTTTGTTATTTCGTTCAATTTTTTTTTTTAATTTTTAAAAAAGTATACCTTCTTCCAGTTCCTAGCATTATTTTTATAAAAGTACATAAAACACACAGTATTCTTATTTATTTACAAATAAATTATACTTAAGGAGTGATGATATCCCAAATTTCCAAGAACCAGTTCTCTAAAGGCACCTATTATGTTTATTTTTCTTTTTTCTAAGCTTGGAAGGAAATCACTTTTTTGGTTTTGTACCTAAAAATTTTTGGTGACTGTTCAGAAATTTTGCATGACTACTTCTCCTCATACACAACAAAGTGCAGCAGTGCACTATGATGTACTGTACAATCTTACTTATGGAATCAAAAAGAATTAAAACATTTTTATAACTGGAAAAAAACTTGTTTATTTGGCAACATATTTCCATATTGACATTCTATTTGCATCATTTGTCTCTTCAGGATGATATTGGTTTTTGATTCTAGTATAATTAGCTGTGTTGTGATTTCTTAGCTATACTTAAATACAAATAAATTTATATACCTGGAGTCACATTTCAGCCATCCCCTCTATCTCATACAACCGATACACATGTCGACACACATATGAAAACGATAAATGATCTCCAATATATGTATTTTCTACTAAACCAGCTGTGAAAATTTTGCTATGTCTTAAGTTCTAATTCTCTAATTTAATACAAATAGATGACTTAATAAATCAGCGATTCAAAATGCTTTGTAAATATGACAAATCAATATATACACTATTTACACACACATATAAATATGCATTCCAATTTTACTGTAAAAAGCAGTTAATTTTTTACCAGTATTATTTCCCATACTATTAAGTCAATTAACTAAAGTAAGTTTTATAATACTTAACTTTATACTGCCTTAAAGTCCTTTTCTTTAGCCTTAGATGGCCTTTAAGACCTTTAAAAAGTATAATAATATCGGAGTTACCTGTTCAAGTCCCAATCCAGCTATATTTTTGGTAAAAATGTTCTTTTGATTTTCTTTTACTGCTTCTCAGGGTCTGTTTCCTAAGTTGGCCTCAAAGATGAAGGAAAAGAGAGTGTTTCATTTCTGATCTTATTTCATTCTTTGAAAGTGTGTGTCCTAATGGATTTAAAGTCACTTCCTTAAATTCTTTTCAAACACTAGTACAATAAGAAAGAATTTTGATATTGTAAACATTTTAAAAAATTTTCTTTATCATAAATGTAATTGCAATAATGATAGCGCTTATTCCAGAAAAAAACATGTGACATTCTTAGGGATGATAATGCTCAAAATTGATCAGGAACTTGAAATAGAAATCTGCAATAGATGGGTGGTAAAGGAAGTATATTTTATGAGGTCAAGCACATTACTTAAGTGCTTTTTATGAGGTCAAGTGCATTAATGAAATACCTTTTTTGAAGTCATTACTGAAAGGTAAAAGCACATTACTGAAGTACATTTCAAGAGACGTGAATAACATTTTATGAAGTCAAGCATATTACAGAAATAGATTTTTTGAAATCAAAAAGTCTATTACAAAGCAAGTTACTGAAGTACATTTTACGATGTCATACTGAAGTACACTTTATGACCTCAAGCACATTACTAAGGTAGATTTTATTAAGTCAAGTTCATTACTGAAATATATTTTAAAAGAAGTGAAATACATTTTATGAAGTCGCTCGCTTTACTGAAATCAAAAAGCACATTTTAAGAGAACTGAGTGACTTTTGAAAATGGTGACTAAAAATAAAAAACCCGGCGGTGTGATACTTAGAACATTGCAACTAATTTCTACATATCAAGTTTTGGCACCAAAAGAAACTTGAAACTTAATAAGTATTACAGCAAATGACTTTTAAAACAATCTTATGGTTCAGCCAATGGCTTGAAATATTTACTGAACTTCAACTTTTGCATGCAAACGAAAGTGTAGGAAGATCTCCATATATACAGAACTTCTGCGTGCTTGCAATATTTTAGTAATAATAATGAAAATGTTATTTATAATTCTTTTAAAATTATTTGCCAAAATAAGGGAAAATCATGTCAGCATTCTTGTATTTTCCAGCTGACCTCAATCAGTGCTGCCATCTGTGTTCAACGTTAAGAGAATTTTGAATATTTACAATCAAGATACTCTCCTCTATAAATAAAAAAGGAGGCAAAAACAAGATTAAAACTTTTCATTTCCCTGTCAGTTTAGCGTCCATTGATTTTATAAAGTGTTTATTCTGCGGCTTTTACATTTATTAGAAGTAAATTTTTTAGATCTGTTAATTTATTTTCTTTAAGAGCAGTTTTAATGATTCTATGTATATTATAGTTTAAAATCCCCAAGAAAATAATTTATTCATACATCTTATGAATATATTGGTTTGATTATAATTTTGATATTTATTGCTTTGATTTTTTATTTTATAAAACTACTTGCATTCCCGTATTCCTCCCCCCTATTTTGAACACCTGAAAAACTTTAAAACTTTTTAAATTATACAATTAATGCAATTTTTTACATTTTTTTTTAATTATGAAAGTCAGAATTCAAATTGAAAGTTAGTATTTTATAAATTCAAATGTATTGCTGTATTATAATCAACTTTTGAACCATGATCAAATATTAAAGTGCTTTACAATATTAATCCACTTCATCTATATATTGCACCTGTTCTACACATTGCACCATCAAACTCTTATTTTATCCACCGATCTCACTTAAGGTTTCTTCCTAGATCTTTACAATCTTTTGGATCTAATCTAAAACTTCAACTATCCTTCTATTATCATGTATATGTCCAACCAAACCTCATTTCAATTTCTTAATTCTTTACTATTTTTAGTCATACTTATTTGCTCTGTCACTCATCTATTCTTATTCAATGCCTTTTTGTTACTCCTAATATACATCTCTCCATATTTTGCTGAGTGGATGAAGGTTCTGTGTTTGTTTTCTGTTAAGTATCGAATTGTCAAATACATTTATTAAAAAACCTTCTTTGTCAAACATGTCGGCAATTTTTCTTTTAATGTCATGTTTATAAATAATCACTTAGTATGCATCTATACTTTTTTACATACTTGGTGAAGTCACTGACCTCTATTAACCCTTCCCTTGAAAGTAGGAAATGTACTCAGTGTTGAGTACACTTTTTCTCATCATTTCCACATTTGTTACCAAAATATTTATGAAAGGATGTGATTTTTGAATTTGAGTTTCCAAGCAGAAATGAAGAAAACTAATATAAATGTTATGTATACTTTGTTAAAAACAATACTAACTTTGTTAAAGGCTAAAAACAAAGTTGTTGTAAATATTAAAGAACTAATAAATGTTAATAACAAAGCTAACAGGTTTCTTTCATTTGCCTTTTTTGTTCTCACTCTCCTTATAAAAAAATTTAATTAAACAACAATAAGAATCACTCATCCTGAAAATACTAGGGTGGCGAGTTGATAGAGGATTTTTGACTAGCAATTATTTATTTATTTGAAGTTTTTAAACCTTTCTTGGTAGAACAAATAAGTCAATAATTACAACATTCAAAATCATAATTGGAATGATCATGTAATTGTTATAAATTAACTTGATGAGGATTATATCTTGGAATAAAAATAAGAGAAAAGTAAAACTGGCCAAAGATTTTCACTTTCATCAGCAGTGGTAATAAGTATGATGAATATTGGTTCAATTAGGATAATTAAAGAAGAGCTTCAAAATAATAACTGTCCTGAACAGAAGATAGAATTCATCATTGACTTTATGAAATGGTTAGATGAGAATATATTCGCGACGTGTGAAAATAAATGGTATAGGATGAATAATGGATGGCCCATTGGACTGCCCATGAGTGGTATTGTATCTATATTGTAATTGGTTATTTTGAAAAAACAGATTATATCGAAGTTCCAGGAACAAACACAAGGAATAATTTATTATAGGTATGTAGATGACATATTTATCGCAACACCTAAACTAATAATAACAGCCATTCAGGATGAACTGCTAGCACTGACCAACTTGATATTTAACTGCACTGAAGAGAATGAGCTGAATACAATTAATTACTTGGATTTAATAATAAAGAGAACACACAGATGCTTTAATTACAACATGAAATTAAAACCATTAAACATTAGAGGATATCCATACTAAATCTAAAACCCCAAGAGCCCACAAATTGGCAGGGCTTTCTGCCTTTTTGTTCAGGAATTACCATTTATGCAAATATGAAGAGGAAAGAAGAATAAATATTAACCAGTATGTTAATGATCTTATGAAGGTTGGTTATGATTTAATAACCATCAATAAAAGAATCAAAACATTTTATGAAAACATAACCAAATCTAGCAAGGACAAAAAACAACATATATGTCTGCCATACATACCTAATATTGCAAGAAAACTAGTCAAAAAATTGCAGAATGAATTCACAGTAGGTTTTCGAACCCCTCCTAACACCAATAGAATTATGAACCATTCTAAGGACAAAATTGACCTACAATCAACACCACAAGTGGTGTACAAAATGACATGCCCTCAGGCAAACTGTGGAGCAGTATACTATGGTGAGACTCGGGCCACTATAAACAATAGAGTGGCTCAACACAAATACTTATACAAAAGAGTATTAAGAAGAAACGAAGGCAGCTCAGTGTTTGTGGACCACCAAAAAGAGGCTAATCATTAATTTGAACCTGCAAATGCTAGAATAATTTCAACTGAAAGAAATGACATCAAAAGGAAGGTTAAAGAAGCATGGTATATAGCAAGAGATTTGAAGGCAATAAAGAGGAAGGATACATGCTTTACTATTTCAAAGAGTTGGACAATATAAATAAGCTTGCATAGATTTGCATAAATTATTATGTTAGAAGGCTATGAATATGGAGTTGTAATCTCTGAAAGCGCTTAGCCTTAAGAAATATTAATGTAATTGTCATGAATTTAATTTCACTATATACGTTAAGCGTATTAAATCTTACATAGTTATCAATAGTGAAGAAAAAAAAATCTAAAATTACAATCTTCTAATTTATCATTATCAATCTTTATTTGTTTATTAATTTTTTTAAAGAAAATCAATTGAACATTTATTTAGTCTTTTAAGCATTTATCTTTCATGTGATAACTCTTATAACATTTTCTGAAACTCTGAAGCATTATTTGCAAAAATAACCACATAATATGCCAAATCTAGATAACTTAAATAATCTCCATTTACTTTAATTGCACTAGCTTTCCATTTTAATCTACAAAATAATTCTTAAGGTAATTAGAAGGGATTTAAACTCAGGTTTTCAAGCTCCCTGCATCAATTATGAAGATACACCTTTCTCAATGTTAGTCTTCTTAGTATCCTATGTAGTAATCATTGCTCTCACATTTTGATAAATATTCTTCAGAATATTATAATAGCCTGGGATATATATCTTGGTGATCCAATGCTTTAATTACAATAAAAATGTTTACTGAATTAATTTTTTTTTTATAATATAAAACCCAAAATATAATAGCAACTTATATTTATTGGTGCATTCTATAATTTTTTTCAGTACTTGGATGTTATCCACTGTTGATAAAACATTTAAAATCCAACTTGCATCTTTTTTTTTTTTCAAGTGTCATAGCATTGGCTGGGACGCAAATCCGCAACCCGTGCAACTGCTTGTAAGGCAGTCACGCTGACCTCTCGACCACCAATTTTGACAGTTAAAACGCAACATTTGTTCTAGACAAATATTATCTATACTGCTTTGATCTGTGCAATTACACAACTAAAACTAAACAAATAATAACAACTTAAAATATTCAACTGTATGACAGAGGATTTTTATATATTCTTCCATAATAAAACAAAAACCATTACTACTGTTAAAGAATTTTATATTTTTGTACTCCTTTGTTCTCATTTAAGATTAGCAAGATATTCATTATTAAACAAATAATTGAATAACTATTTATGGACTGCTACTTAAAAATAAACTTTATATTAGCTTAGAAAATGAAGCTTCAACTAGAGTACAATTCTAAGTCATGATGACTAAAGAGTTCCAGAAAAAGACCAAATATGAGCTAGATGAAAGAGAATATTTACTGCACTGATGTCAAGAAAAAACGCCAAGGATCAAAAGTAATAGAATAAACTTAAGAGAAATTCTTTCTGCAATAAAATGTCAAAAGTTGAAAATATATCATTTAAATGCATTTTAACTATTTATACATACACACTTTAATTGTAGGAATGAGGTGTAATGCAAGAAAGATAGAAATCATCATCATCCAGCACCAATGAATCATCAATAAACAGAAAATGACCAGGAGACAGCATCCAAATCTAATATAAGTAATATCTAAGTTATAAATATAGCAGCACAATTAATAATCATCAAGAATCAACAATCATTTTTTATGACTCGATGTAAAACATACATGACTAAATTTTAGGCTAATCTTAATCTAACTAATGACAAATTTAGGTCATACTATAAAAACAATCTTAATTTTAAATGCCTTGCGCTTGCATAAGTTCTAAAAAATATTCATAGAAATAACCCTATATATTAAACATGTTAGTATTATTATACCAATACTGATTATCATCAATACTCTTGGACCATAAAGTATCATGGATATATCAGCCATCAATAAACTAAATTTACACATTTATAAAGCAAAATGTGTTATTTTTAGAAGTGATATTTATGTTTGCACCATCCAAATAACTCTATAGATAATCAATCATCTGGATGTCCACACTCGAATGTATCTACACATATAACAAATATTTTTATTGTCTGATCTAGATTAGGATCACAAGACCCTAAACAATATGTCTGTTAACAAGGGTGGTAAATATATATATATATATATATATATATATATATATATATATATATATATATATATATATATATATATATATATATATATATATATATATATATATATATATATATATGCTTTAAATACCTTCACTGGAACAACTCAAAATAATGAATAATACATTTGTTAGGCTGCAAAAAGGAGTTTGCTATTAACTGAAAGGAGATCCTTTGATTCCTCTTGGAGGCCTTAAAGGAACTGAGCAGAGCAAATTTCCTAATGTCCGCTCCATATGTTCTTGTCATTGCAGCTGTTATTACTATGTGATTATTCATGTAGTATATGAACATGGATGGGCTGCTCACCAACATGCATTAGCCACTATGTTGAGTTTATTTGCTTTTTACTTCTGAGTTTAAGATCAAGAAAGACCATAGTCTTTCTTCTCAGTTGCTTGATAAGGCAGAAGGAATGTATGTGTAAATGATAAACATTTTTCCAATAGATATATACAATCATGACAGACAAAAATAAATCATGGTCCTTATTCCCATGAGGCTGTAAAGTCACCAAACAAGGTAGTGGTTGGGGGTCAAAGGCAGAGGGTGCTAAGAATTCCCTGATTGTGGACCCAGGCTGCCATTTGTTGATGACTTTATTTAGGTACTTACAACTGCAGATCACTTTCAAGTGAAGGAAGATTGCAAGAATTAAAAAAACTGCCTTATAATAAATGGGACATTATTGGACTTTGTGAAGTTAGAAGAAAAGGTGAATAGACAATTGATTTAAAAAGTGGCCATGTACTCTACACAAAGGCACAAATATTGGAAATAGAAGTGAAATAGGATTCATTACAAATAAAAAGTGGAAGAACAACATTGTGGAGATTGATGGTATATCGGACAGAATGGCAAGATTAGTTATACAATTTAATAGCAGATAGCAAATGCAGATAATTCAGATTTATGCCCCAACAAGTTCTCATAGTGATGAAGTAGTAGAAGATTTTTATATGGATAGTACAAAAGGCTTTTGATCAGAGTAAACAACATTTTAAAATTGTTATGGGAGACTTTAATGCTAGAATTGGTAAACAAATGAAAGGTGAAAGTGCTGTAGGTAATTTTGGTTATGGTAATAGAAATGAGAAAGGACATAGACTTGTGGAGTTTGCAGAAAAAGAAAAACTTTATATTATGAATTCTTTTTTTGAGAAAAATGTTAAAAAGAAATGGACATGGAAGCATCCAAATGAAGGTACAGCAGAATTGGATTATATTTTGACTAACAGAAAATGCATATTTCAAGATTGTAATGTTTTTAATAAATTTAACACGGGAAGTGATCATTGATTAGTAAGATGTAAGATGCGTGTTAATGTAAAACTAGAGAGACAAAAATTATTAAGAAAAACAATATTTACAGTTGATATTCCTAATCGTCAGAAACATTCTAATGAATTTAAATTAGGACTTACAAATCGGTTTCAAGTATTAGTAGATTTTGAACATGATTCGGATTTGAATGAAATTAATATGAAAATAACTGATGCACTTTTAAAAACTGCAACAAAGATAGCTGGTAGAAAAAAGCAGCAATTGACCAATAAAATTTCTACTGAGACTAGAGAATTTATGAAGAAAAGAAGGAATATGAAGATATACAAACATGATGCATTAAAAAGGATTGAATATCTCGAATTTTGTAAAATGGTGCGGAAAAGAGTTGAAAATGGTATAAGAAAGTATAACTGTGAACTAACAAGGAAATCTGTACAAGAGAATAAAAATCTCAAGAGTGTAAAACAACATTTTGGTATTGGTAGGAAATTTATATCTGCAATAAGAAAAAAAAGATTTATTACTAAAAAGAGAGATGACATCCTGAAATGAGTAGAAGACTTCTATCAAAAATTATATAGTAATAAAGACCTAATACCTTCTATATCTATTATATCTTCCGAATTGCCCAGAATTTTAAATGAAGAAGTGAGACATGCAATTAAATTTATGAAGAAAAGAAAGGCTCCAGGTAATGATGGAATTATAATTAATATATTAAAAGAAGCAGGTGAAGAAATAGAAATTTTTTTAGCAAAATTATATACCAAATGACTAAATGATAAAGACGTACCAGATGATTGGAAGAATGCAGTATTAATATTAATATTTAAAAAAGGTGATAAAGAAGATATTAGAAATTATAGATCTATCAACCTTTTATCAGTTTTATACAAAATTTTTACCAAGATAATTACAACTCGTCTATAGAGAACATTGGATTTCCACCAACCAAGAGAACAAGCTGGATTTAAAAGTGGTTTTAGTACAGTAGATCATATCCAGGTATTGAGAGAAGTTATAGAAATAACAAATGAATATGAGTTGCCATTATGCTTTGGATTTGTAGATTATAAAAAGGCATTTGATTCTATAAACATATCTTCAGTGATTAAAGCATTGGATTATCAAGGCATAGATTCAGGTTATTGTCATATTTTAAAGAATATTTATAAAAATGCAACAGCAACAATTAGATTAAATAATGATAATAGGAAAGTCGACATTAAGAAAGATATAAGACAGAGTGACTCCATATCCCTAAAACTTTTTACAGCAGTGCTGCAAGAATAATTTTGTGGATTAAAATGGGAATCTAAGAGCGAAAGTAAATGGAGATTATTTAAGTCATTTAGATTTTGCAGATGATGTAATTATTTTTGCAAATAATGCTTTAGATCTGCAGGAGTTAGTTATCAGATGAAAGTAGGAGTAGGACTAAAGATAAATATTAAAAAGACTAAAGTAATGTTTAATGGATTTTTTCAAAATATAAAAATAAAAATTATGGTGAGTTAGAAGTTAACAGCTACAAATATCTTAGTCAGTTTATTAATACAGATGGAAACATAATGGATGAAACTAATGATAGAATTAAACTTGGTTGCAGTGCTTTTGGTAAATATAACTTGATATTAAAAGGAAATATGCCTCTATGTTTGAAAAGGAAGGTTTTTAATAGATATGTTTTGCCAGTTCTTACTTATAGATCTGAGACTTGGTCACTTAATAGAAGAGCAATACAGAGACTTCAGACCACTCAAAAAAGTATGGAGGGATGCATGTTGGGAGTAAGAAGAAGAGATTGAAAATGCAATATATGGGTAAGAGGACAAACAGGTGTTACTGACATCATTAAAAAAATTAAAAGACTGAAATGGAGTTGGGCTGGATATACTGCTAGAAGAGATGATAATAGGTGGACAATTGAAATCTTAAACTGGATTCCAAGAGATTGTAAAAGACCCAGGAAGAGACCACATGTGATATGGATGAATGAAATAAGAAAGTGTGCAGGGGTGATATGAAGAAGAGAAGCCAAAGATCGGAGACGATGGACTGAACTTGAGAGACATTCATCCTGCAGTGGATTGATAATGGTTAATGATGATGATGACATTTGTTAATTAGACAATCATCAAAAATGGAAAGAAGTTTAATCTATTTTGCTCATTTTACATATTACATGATGTAATATAAAATATCTTTATATAACAGCAATAATAAATATAAATAATAACTATACACAAAAAAGCTCTTTTAGGTAAATATTATTTTTTGCCCTTTTCAATGGGATTCAACTAATTTACTATTACGATCTACATTGCATACATAGTAGCATCTGTCTTCCTTATAAAATTAACTATAATCTATTAAAAGCATACAATATTTATAAGTCATAAAAAACCCTGTATAAATGTATATTACATAACTTTCCATTCATTTATCATTAGCCAATTATTAGTCAAATTAATAAATGTTTTATATATGTTCATAAATTATTTTTGTTATAATTAATATATCTTCCTTCTATTAGGTTCTTTAATATATTAATTAATTTAACTAATTATTGGCTAATGATAAATGAATAGTTATTTAATATACATTTATACAGGGGTTTTTTATGACTTAAAAATATTATAACTTCCTTTTAATAGGTTATAGTTAATTTTTAAAAAGATAGATGTCGCTATATATATACAATGTAGATTATTTAGAAAAAGCTCAAAGAGTAGGAAGACATGCATTGGATGCAGAAGTATGGACAGCAAGGGAGGCAATTCAAGGAGAAATGGGATGGTCAAGTTTTCATATGAGAGATGCAAAAAGTAAAATGAAAATGTTTGGTAGATTGCAGTTTATGGATAATAAAAGAATAGCTAAAATAGTATTTAATTGGGTTATGAGTAAAGGGCAGGTAACAAAATGGGTGAGAAAGGTAATGCGGTATGCAAAAGATTTGGATAAAGAATTTATATCAGTATATTTGTACAAAAGATGGGATGATTGTGTTAAGAGGATTATTGAGTGTCACAGTAGTAAGGAATGGGATAAAAGAATAAACTTATTAATAAAGATTAAAGAGTTAGAGAGATGGAGAAATAGTATGGAGAGTAAAAAGAGTTTAAATATACATAGAAATAAACAGAATATTAGGTGTGAGTTAATATATGATAATAGTGAGGAAAGTAGTTTATTGTTTAAGGCTCGAACGGGATCTTAGCTACAAAAGAATATACATGTAAATGGAAAAATATGGATGATTTGTTTTGTAAATTATGTAAGGAAGGAATTGAAAATATTAGGCATTTGTTAATTGAATGTAAATGTTTGAAAACAGAAAGGGTACATATAATGAAGTTGTGGAAAAATAAATATGAAAAGAGTGATTATACAGAAAGTGAATTATTGTTTTTTATGCTGGGTTTGGAAAAGATAAGGGGGATTTAGATCTAAAGGTTATAGAGTTGACAAAGATTATGTTGTGGAAATGGGATAGAGCAGATTATGGGTAAATTTAGAGTGGGGAATGTAAAATAAAGTGGCTAACAGGTTTATCTGGGCATATTTGCTGAGATATTCTTGACTTCGTTTAAGGAGAAGCCATAATACATCACATCACATTACATCGTAATTATAAATCAGTTGAAGCCCATTGAAAGGCAAAAATTAATATTTTATAAAAAGAGCTTTTTTGTGTATGATTATTATTTTATATATTATTGCTATTATATAAGGATGTTTTATATTATATTATATGATTGATTTATTAATTAGAAATAATAATAATAAAAAAGAAATTAAAGATATGTTAAGTATTCTATAAAACAAACATATAATTCTGGTTTTGAGTTATATATAAGATATTCCCATAGATTGAAAAATAAGAAATTGCACAGTTACCATTGTGTAGTTTCCTGATATACAAATTGCAACAATCATTAAACAATCACATGTACATATGCACGCATATATGATACAAATTATATTGATTATTAATAAACCATTAAAATTATGCTATTTTAATACATAAATTATGATTATTAGATATATATGTCTATAAATATATGTCCATGTGTGTGGATATGCACACACACACAGCATATGTTATATTTCAATTTCCTTGATAGTACTATCACTCAGTAGGCCAGCAATGCCCGAAGAACTGAGAAGAGGAATAGCTTTTGAAATGGGTTATTTACTAATCTGTATGCTGTTAAATGTGTTTGAAAGTTTAAGTACAGTTTGAATTTTTCTGAAAACATTTAACAATTTATATTAGATAATGGAAATAATCTAACATTTAATTACAATGTTGTTGGTAAGTTTATTTGCCAACATTTAACAATGTAATAAGTTTGTTGAAAGATTTTCAAACCTAAATATCGCATGATCACATATAGTGGTGGCTATGGTTGTTTAAGAACCAAAGACACCAAAATGTATGGGTGCTGAATTGAATTCAGACCCATATGACTATATAAGCTATTGAGCTTAGACTGAAAATATTTTTGTGTTTTCAATTTCATTCTCATAGTTTTGTAGTAAAATAG
This sequence comes from Epiperipatus broadwayi, assembly GCA_028023455.1. NCBI lineage: Eukaryota > Metazoa > Onychophora > Udeonychophora > Euonychophora > Peripatidae > Epiperipatus > Epiperipatus broadwayi. The sequence continues at coordinate 1,136,979 of JAQFVV010006342.1, forward strand.
AGTTAAAAGGTGGCTGCTGGAGGGTTGCATTGGATCCTAAGATCTAGGTGCAGTGTTCTCAGATCCAAGACTCCTCACTGATGATGGCCACAAATCAGAAACTAGTCTGGGGATATTGGATGAGTAGGAACTAGATAGGGATTTTATGCACAAGCCTTCTGGCATCCATTGATTACTCTGGTTAGCACAGGGTGGCACTACTGTATGGAGAGTTTTGCCTTTATTTTCAAACCTAGTTGCAATTTTTTTAAATAAATGTTTTAATATTTCTGTTTTTTAATGATTTAGAACTTAGCAGGAAAATTAAGACATACATTAATTATTTCCTTTGCTTTATTTCTATCTTCTGTTACTTCAATAATTAAAACAATATATTCACCACTATAAGCTGCAAAAGCATACAGTTGACTGTTTGCTTAATTCCAGACAACAATATTTATAAGAAGCAATTAATTAAAACTAAGTCAGATATTAAATATTAATGTCAACCTTATAGATATATTAAAAGCTTATCATATAAATAAAAACTGTGACTCTGATTAAACAACAATCTCATAGTTAGTTGTGTAGACAATCCTGATATCATCAAAGGACCAGAAGGTACAAATTGATTTTTGGCCCAGAGATCTATAAAAAATGCAAAAATTGTAAAAAAGTAGCATCAATAGTTGGTTAAACAAACATTGATTACTTTTTTCCAGTTGTTCACAAATTTCTTTTTCATAGGTAATTATCAATTATGTTGCTTTATTTAACTGCCATTTATGCCGGAAATCAAATATATTGTACTTCCAGGACAAAGGCTTATCCAATAGTCTTTCAAATGCTGACACAAATATATATTGTTAAAAGGAAATTGCCTTGACAACAGTTTGAAATTGTTGATTGTTATTAATATTGGGATTGTTTAAGAATTGATTGGCTTTTAATGACAAGTTTATATGTACATTGTAATTAACTGTGCCTTGGATATTTAATGATTTAAAATTTTGATGAGCTATATTTTATCTTCACCTTCACTTATCTATCATAACCCTGCCACTGTAGATGTATTTGAATACAAGAACCATAGATCCACAACACAATATTATAACAATGTTAAATAAGGCAATATCTCTTAAAGATTAATACATTTGATTAGACATTAATGTAAATAACTAATTATTTAGCCAAAATCAGTTAAATAAATAAGTCATTCATAATTTCAAACATAATTTATAAATCTTATTAGAATCATGAGTAATGGAAATATAATCACAAGTGATTGTGTTGTGACAAATATAAGAAAAGAGTGCTTCCTAGGGTTTCTGATTATAAGGATACAACAAAGATTCCTCCAGAATCACATTATATAATCTCTCTTGAAAGATATTCAGCAACTGCACACTTGATTATGAACTACAAACTTGTATCTTTATCTATAAATATTTAATGATGTAAGTGTTTAAATATAAAGATAATTTTCTGATTTCATTAAACTCCCCTTGCAAGAATATTTAATCGTATGACAAGCAAATTATTTTACTTCAGCCACAGTTCCAGCAAGGAAAATTGCACAAATGATCATTCTTTTTGAATCCTAGATACTTACTTCGATGTACTCCATTGGTAAACAGTATTTGCAAAAACATGAACAAAATATTTTAATGCAAACTAAATATATTTATATTTGGGCATCATGAAAAATCAGAAAACATTTGTTATTCTATCAGACATTAAAATCTGAGACCAAGTTTAAACCCTTTTTCATATGCAAATTATTTTTACAGATAAACTAAATAAATAAAAAAATATACAAGAGATAAAAATAATATAGTGAGTTTTGCAGAAATAAGCAAATTATTTGCATAGACAAAGTGTAAATAAATTAATAGATAATATACAAAGATATAAATAATATAGCGATAATATGGCTTACATAAGAACATTATTCATTCTTTAAATAAAAAATCTAGCACAAATCATCATAATCTAATAAAAATTACTTTAATGTGTTCTAGGAATAAATAAATATCCAGTTTGCACACACATATGAGTTTTATTTTAAAGAGATATCAACTAATTCAATTACTATGACAGTCTTATATATACACCCCTATAGTCTAATATTTAACTCTTAAATACAATATTTCCTTATGAAAAAATATTTTCCTAATGCACTGAATTATTATTTTTTAAAAAAAACGATAAAACGGAACTATATATTACTTTTTTGATCCTTTACTTCATCAATGTCTTTTTAATGTTTTCATTGAATTGTCATGATTTTTAACGCAGGCAACTGCCTATGAAATTAAAGTTATTTTCCTAAGTTATTTTTATGATAGGTATCTTTATAATTTTTGCTATTTTAATTCAAGTCTCCTTCAGATTAAGCTCTTTTTTTATACGATTCCTTTTAGATAATATATTGATATACAACTAGTTTGGGCATTTTATTAAAAATGAGAATGGCATGTTCATTTTTTAGGTAAATTAAAACAGGCAAAACCCATTATACATATAGCCACACACAGCAAGCTAGAGTAATCAATGGATGCCATAAGTCTTGTGCATAAAATTCCCATCTAGTGCCTACTCATCCAATATCCCCAGACTAGTTTCTGGATTGTGGCCTTCATCAGTGAGGAGCCTTGGATCTGAGAGCACTGCACCTAGATCTTAGGATCTAATGCAACCCTCCAGCAGCCACTTTTTATCTCCACTTAACTACAAAACAGTTATACCCAAGCATAAAAAGTCGTGGTAATGTGATGTTTTTAGATAAATCCAGTAAATGAGCATAATATAATTCATTATCCAATTATGCATTTATATGATGTCTATAAATTTCTTTATAATAATTTCTTTTTTAAAAAATACTTATTTCATCATATATGGTAATTTTTCACACATTTCCTTTGTAGAATAATGATAGGTTCCTTGTTTATAGAGAATCTTTAGATTTCTTGGGTTTCTATTATTATGGTAGACAACTAGTCAAATAGTATAACATTGCTAGTTTCAAAAAAATAAGATTTTTGAAATAAAGAGTTTATTTGAAATTACTATTTTCTTGATACATTGTCAAACTTCCGCGCACTCACAACTTTGACGTCATCCATTTCAGATAAATACAATAATGATTATTAGTAATCATTTTCGAAACTAGAGATTATCTCTAGCACAGATACTTACCAGATAACTTTCTGGTATCTTTCTTTTTTATGAAAACATAAAAACAAATCTTGTCTACTAAATCCTGATATATCATCTTCTATTAATTAGATACATAAAAATTATAATTTAATTTTTGAATTATATTTTAAAGGAGAGGCAAAACAAAAATGTTTCATAAAAAAATATGTTGAAAAAAGATAACATTATTGCATTTTTTGTAGCAATTTTATAAAATAACTGAAGATTTGTAAATAAAAGATACAATATTGTATCTATGAACATATAACTTTACCTCCCATAAAGCATTGATATTGTAAATAATTAATAAAAGATTAAGCAATTTGGGTCAAAGATTCGGAAGGGAAAAAAAAGTCTTGATTAATTTATATATATTGCAACCCTCACATCTGAGTTTACAAGTGTTGCTTTTATTCAAATATTTTTTTATTATGTATAACAAAATATTAAAGTCATGTATAAAGAATACATTTTAAAATGGTTTTAAATGTTAAAAAAGAAAATAAGTGTAAAGATAAAATGTATTATTACTTTATTCTTTTAAAAATAAAAAAATATTTTTTCTTTTAAAATAAAAATGTTATTATGGTAACCAATAGAAACGTTCAAACCTCGTCTGCTTTCAAGAAACCGGAAAAAGAATTGTAAGGATACTTCGACATAATAACTCTTACTGTTAAGAAGTCTGTGGAATTTTATAAAGATTTTTAATTAATATCATGTATTTTATGGAGTAGAGGACCCTTTAGGATGCTTTTCCTGACCTTTTCAGTAGTGTACCTAAAGCTAGAGCTGTAGACAACCAACATGCCTTAAAATTTTAATATTTATCCTACCAATCTATTCATCATTATTGCATGCTGAAGAAATAGCTAACATTTACTTGCTGAATAAAGAAAAAAAAACAAGTCATCCAAAGTTGTTATTCCATGGAAATGTATTTCTATAAATTAACCTATGGATCTACTTATTTTAAAATGCCCAGAAGATAACTGCAAAAGGAAACTCTCATCATAAAGCTACCTCTGAAAGAATCAAAAAAAGCTAAAATCTTATATTGCCAGAAAACATTAAAATTCAACAATTAAGAGTTATGTTTCCACATTTACAGATACAAAATATGCATATGTACCCACAAAGACATTACACTAAATCAACTGAACTTTCTGTAAATACCCCCAAAGAGATTGCAAGTTTTATATATATATATATATAATAAATCTTAATTTGTGAATATGTAAATAGATTTTTTTTTATTGTCATATAATAGCATACTTTCATTAAAGTTTTTGTTTATTGTTAATAATTTTGTTTTGTCATACCTCATTTGAACGAAGCTAATTATTTATTCGTTAATGTAATAACATTAGGTGAAGAGGGATAATGATCAGAAAATATAATTGGACTTGTATGGAAACTTGTAAAATTTTATGTAGGTTCAATTTGATCATTACTCATAACTAGAAATTACTTGTCTATTAAAAATAAAATATATGCTGTCGCTTCATCATGTACACATCACCCATTAGCTGTCTTTAAATTCCCGTAGATGAAAATTTAATTACCAATACCCCTTTTTATTATTTAATCGTTAACTGTTTTTAATACCAGTTGTTTATTAGAGTGATTACCTAATAAGTTATTACAGCAATAAATAACTAATTAGCTTGGTTCAGATGAATGACAAACACAAAATTATTAACAATAAACAATAACTTTAATTAAATAATATTTGAATGCAAATTTTATATTCTACTTTTGTCAATAAATGAATAGTTAAAGAAAATATCAGAGTTCAAAATTTAAATGATCACTCTATTGTATTGTTGATTAAACATGTATAGGAAAACATTACATAGTTAGAAATCAAAATTAATTTTATGAGTTTAATAATGGTTGATCATGTTGCTGTCTGTCTTGGTGATGAATAGAGTGTGATTCATTGTTTTGAGATTGTTGTGTGTTGGAGTTTTTTTTATCTCAGCACTGTTTTCAATTATATTATTTTTATATTTATTACCTCTAAATCTCCAAAGTGAGCTAGGCATAGTCATGTATTTGTCAGCCTCTAAGTGTCAAAAATGAGTCAGGAATATTTTGATATTTTTCAGCCTTTGTCTCATAGTAGAGCATGGATTTATTTAAATGCATTTCCTTATATGGTTAGGCTGATATTATATTTGTGCTTAAGATAATTCACTGGGTATTCATATTGCATGATACACTGTCTGTCTGTTGGAGATTTCTTTGTTCATCCCAACATTGCAGGCAGATGATTAGGTCCAATAAATAATTTTTATTGAATTAAGGCAAGTTTTTTTTATATATGAATACCAATATACTGGATTTGTAAAGATGATATTATTTGTCATGTTCATACCAGCTTGTAAGACCACTTCCAAAGTAGTACATACAACTTGACATTATTGTAAAAGTGAAAGAAATTGTCTTTTAGTGTAGAAATAAAATTGAGCTACATTTATGGCTTATTTCTAAATGGAGGAGGGGCATATGTAACCCTCATGTCTGAGTTTACAGGCATTGCTTTTATGTTAATATTTATTTGTTATTATGTATAACAAACTATTAAAGTCATGTATATAGAATAAATTTTATATGTATTCTTAAAATATTAAAAAGAAAAATAAGTGTAAAGATAAAAGATATCATTACTTTATTCTTTTAAAAATAAAGAATTTTTTTTTTTAAAACAAAAATGTTGCTATGGTAACCAACAGAAGCTTTCAAAACTCATCTGCTTTCAAGAAACCAGGAAAAGAATTGTAACATCACTTCACCATAATATCTCTTATCGTCAAGAAGTCAATGGAATTTTATAAAGATTTCTAATTAATATCATGCATTTTATGGAGTAGATGACATTTCAGGATGATTTCCCTGACCTTCCCAGTAATGTAGATGAATATAGAGCTATTGACAAAAATATGCATTAAATTTTAATCTTTATTCTGCCGATCTATTTATCATTATTGAACGCAGAAGAAATATTAACATTTACTTGCTAAAAAAGAAAAAAACTAGTCATCTAAAGTTATTATTCCATGAAAACATATCTCTATAAATTAACCTGTGAATCTATTTATTTTAAAATGCTTAGAAGAAAACTACAATAGAAACTCTCAGAGAAAAACTCCCTCAGAGGGAACCAAACGAAACTAAAATCTTATATTACTAAAAAAAATATTAAAATTCAAAGATAGATGGTCATGTTCCCATGTTTAAAGATACAAAATGTACATGTGGGTTTACAAAGACATTAAGTAAATCAACTGAATTTTCTATAAATATCCTCAAAGAGTTTGTAAGTTATAATTTTTTCCCCTCTCATGTGTGATCACCATATAAGTCTATTAACTTGTAAACAGATTTTTATTATTATCATTATTGTCATATAATACCATTCTTTCATTAAAGTTATTGTTTATTATTAATAATTTTGTGTTTGTCATTCCTCATCTGAACCAAGCTATTATTTATTTGTTAATGTAATAACTTATTAGGTGGAGAGGGATAATGATCAGGAAATATAATAGGATTTGCATGGAAACTTGTTTTTATATAAGTTCAATTTGATTATTACTCATACCTAGAAATTACTTGTCAATTAAAAATAAATTGTATTCTATCACTCCACCATGTACATGATCACCTGTTAGCTGTCTTTAAATTCCTCTAGATGAAAATTTAATTGCCAAATATCCTTTTTTATTATTTAATTGTTAACTGGTTTTAATACCAATTGTTTATTAGAGTGCTTACTGTTACAATATAAATGTTTTGGACTTTTAACCAAGAAAATATAATACAGTTCTTATTATTATTATAATTTACTGAGATGTTTTTGATGATAATGGTTTTAATCATTGTGTTTATGTTTTGCCGCAGAATGCAACACCACATTTAAATAAAGGGTGCGTTAAGTAAATGTCCTATTTACAGATTCCATTTCTTTAACATGGGAACACAGGATTCTTTTCTGTTTATAGTTTGGGCATTATTGACAAAGAACTATGCTTTATTGAAATTATGCTTCCTATCATCCTACTCAGAGCAAATCACTTTTACTCTTGCTGGGCCAAAAACATGACTGCATTCTGACTCATGTTCTAAAAAATACTGATCTATATTCAGAGTTCTTTTTCACATGCCTATATAGATATTTATGCTGTTTCACACTTGTAGCAAGATTTTCCCATGATTCCTCATAATACACAACATGGCAGGGGGAATTGCTGTTTCCAATTTTATATACAACTTGTGGGGCTTGCTCTGGAGGTATCCTATTCTTACATTATTTATTAATCTGATTAGAGTGGGAGGAGTTCTAAGGCTAACATTATATGTATTGTCATATATCTTTTTCAGTCTTTGTGATACACAGGAAATATAGGGGAAACATCCAAGGTTTTAAGTCTGTCCTCTGGGAGGATGGTTTATTTATTTTTGCATAAAACTTCTTAATTGTGTTAATTAGCTTATTATGGTTGTATCCTAGTGTCAACAGATCTAATGTAAGCATCAATATTATTTTTATGATCAGCTTCATACTTGCACAATTTTAAGTTTCTGAACATGAGTAGGTCATTATTAACTGTTAGTTCAACTATAGATTTAATATGTATGCTTTTGTAGCTCTTTTTAAAGACATTAAAAGAAATTAAATACCATCAATTTAATGAGGGAGTCTATTATTAAATATGCACATAATAGGAGAATGATAGATTATCAAAAGTTAAAATATTGTTTCTGATATAAGCAATATTTTCTGTCTTCCCTGCTGTTATTTCCATTCTTTTTTTATTTTACTTTCTGTTGACATTTATGTTACAACATTCTGTAGTCATGTAAACTCATCAGTTATCTTTAAGTAATAACTATGACAAAAAGATTGTGTTCACAATCTCACATTCTTTAATTTCACATACTATAGTTTTCACTCCCATCTTTTTTGTATGCAAATATATTAAACAGGTGTAATATGAAAAGTTTTTGGCATTAAGAAACAACAATGGGCACAACTTAACAGATTGGGAATCTTAGATTATAATACTGGCCAAAGCAGTATAATAAATAATGAGTTACTTGGAAGTGAATTAAAGACAGCTTCATTTGTTAGATGATTATTTATTTGGATTATTCTAATTAAGATTTTGCCTGACTTCAAAATCGGATTAGATTGTTATTAAAATTGCAACTTTCTCATTTAAACAATATAAATAGCATATTTTCCAGATTAGTACATGTAATGATATTGAATTATTTATTTAAGATGCATTTTTATTAGGTTAGGCATGAAAAGCAGCTGAAGAATAACATATTCTTGATATGGCAAAGAGTGATAGATGTGATGATATTGAAATATCTATTACAAGATGCATCTTTATTAGGTTAGGTATAAGAAGCAGCTGAAGAATGACTGACTCTAATGCATGGTATTTATGGTAAAAGCAGGCCATCTTTACATTATAGTTTAAGCAAAGATACTCTAAAGATGTGCATTGTTGATTGCTTTTTTTTTAGAAGGATACTAGAATTATACTTAAGCAACATGTTTAAATCTTTCAGAAAGTCAGTGTCTTAAGACTGCATCGCATGTTATTTATATCATAATGGCATTCACATTAAAATATTGACTTTATATAAGGAAAATTCTTTTTTACAGTCAAGACATTACTTTTATTTACTCAAGGATGCTAATTATTAATGATGATTATGATAAATATGTTCTAATGTAAATTATAATTTAATTATTTATTTTTTCAAAATTTCATCAATCTATATTATATGCCCACGATACATATTTAATGAGGCTTTTTTTAAGTAAAATTTTAAAAAAATTATTTTTAGAAAATTTAATTACTATGAAAATCAACTTTGCTTAAAGGTATATAAAATGTATTTTAATTTTTCTTAAAGTAGAAAAATAAGAAAATGCTGAAGCTTATAAAATATTTTATTATATGTAGTGAAATTGTAAAATTATGAAAACATTTTGTTTATTTAATTTTTTTCAAATTGACAATATTGAATTTGGAATTATATGCACCCTACTCATATATGTGTGTGTGAACATGCACTAGCATATAAAACTTCTAAATTGAGTGTGCCCTATTATACATTCAGTCCTACACAATATCAGCTCTCACTTGAAACAATTTTTTTTTATTAATTCCATATAATAATTAATTAGGAGTCTGACAAGTCATTTCAGTATGTGATGTTATTCCAAATGTAACGGGCATTTTACCAGCTGAAATAATATTGGTAGAATTGGATTTTTCAGTTAGTCAAAACTATTGTGGGAAGAAAATCTTTATCAAATTTTATTAGAGAAAAAATACGTTAAATGACAAATGGTTCGGATACAGTAATTTTATAATCAAAATATGGCTCTGAGGTGTTTGATTCCCTTTCGCCCTATTTCAAATTATAAACATATATTTTATAATCATTTATTGGTTTTTTCCGACATTTAAAAAAAAATGTAGGCCTAGAGGTATATTTGTTGCTCCATAAGTGCTCTACTTTATTGGCATTTGAACATTTCCTCCTAGCGTTAAAACACTGGTCCTGAAATGTGTAAAGTGAAATAGATAAAAATTTATATATTGATGCAAAAAGAAATATTCATGGTAAACGTGATTTCAAAAGTGAATTATATAAGGCTAAAGCAATTTGCATTAAACTCAATTTCAGTTATTCATTAAATAGCAGTACAGATGTGTTATATTCTAATCATTGAGATTGGTGTCCTGCATGGGTTGCTGCAGTCATAGAAAGATAAATTGTGGAGCTCCTGGTCTATAAATTGATGAGCCATCACTTCTGTCTGGTACTCAAACTTCCTAAGTTTTTCCAAGCAATAAAACACTCCATTAATTTTTTACTAGGATTGGACAAAATAACAAGAATTTATAACACCATCATGTTTGTGAGTTAGTACTATATAATATTTGAAGTGTGTCTAAAATATGGCTTCCTCACATAGAAGAGTCTCAATTTCTGAATAATGCTATTTTTTTAAAAGCCTATAGAGTCTTAATGTTAACGGTGTTAGGAGAAAATGAAGATCATGGAAGATATGTAATCTCAAACCCATATATTATTGTGTTTGAGATTATGTTTGAAAGTACAGTATGATCTGGAAATACTGCCATTATTGGATGATTTAGCATTGGTTGTTTATCAGTAATGATGAGGTATATAATGGTTATAGAATAAAGAAAAAATAAACATTGATTGTGGATTAAAAGTATTGAATAAAAGAGGAAAAACATGCAATAATAAGGATATTCTTTAAATTTTGTAGAAGAAAGGTTTGCATGCGATTAAAGAAGTAAATTTTTTTAGTTTATATATTGATTGAAAATAGATTTAGTAAATAATAATAAACAAGCACTCATAAGTGAGTATGGTCAGAAAAAAGTAGAAAGAAGAAAAATCTGCTCTAGAAATGAGATCTGTGACAACTATACAAATCAATCCATGAACCACAAATATGTCCATATAAAACATGTTTGTTCATTTTTATTGTTTACCTGATATTTTATAATGATGTTTTAATTTCCTTAGCAGAAAACTTCTTTCTCAGATACTTCACTATCATGTTTAATTGTAGCTCTTCAACATATTCTATACTTTGTTATACATTCAACAATGGAAACAGTTAACTTTGCCCTTGTTTAAAATGTCTTTGAGTTAATCCTTTTAACTTAGATTGGGTTTGTCTTTCCTTAAACTATGCTCAAGTTCATAATAACACAATTTTAGGAAGTCCTGTATTGTTCATTCATTTTAAATGTCCAGTCCAATAAAGGTGTAATTTTATAATAGGGGACTTTTTAGTATTTAATCTAGGAAGTTAAAGAACATATTGATTAATGTTATATTTCCATTGTATTTTTAAAATTTCATGCAACAACCTTAGATGTAGTTTTTAATGCTTTTATATGGATCTGGTAGAATGTCCAAGTCTCATTTCCATACAAGTAATAGCTCTATATACAGCTAACTTAGTTGTAGTTGTTTTTTCTCTGTGATAAACTATTCTATCTTTTAAGCAGAACATGGGATCTGTGTCGTATATCAATATTCTAATTTCATTTTTTCTACTTATAAAATTATCAAACTATTTAAACTAATTTACGTTCTGAAGTTGATAATTGTCTAAGCTGAAAGTTGCTGTAGATTTTTCTTCCATTATTGGCTGATATAGAATTTGAGTTTCTTGACCATTAATTAATGAAACAAAATCTTTATGTGTTGCACTGAAAATATTACGTACATTTAATAAAGTGTCTTTTGAACTAGACAAATAGCACAATCATCAGCAAATCCAGAATCCAAGAAAATGTTATGGTTTTCATTTTCAGTTAATTCAGATTAAAAATTCTATCTTCATATCCATAACATATCTTAATTTTTGTTTCATTATGCTACCTCTAAACAATTTTGAAGACTACATTCATAAAAGTTGAAATAATGTTGTAACAAATGTATATCCGTGGTTAATACTACTTTTCATTTCAAGTGTTTCACATTCTCCATTTATAGTAATAATACTTCATTTTGTAATGTAGAAACAGAGTATTATGAAAAAATTTCAGTAGGTGACAAACTTATTTCAAACAATGCATTGGACATGTTTTGTTAAATAAATCAAATGCTTTGATCAAATCAATAAAAACAATATATAATTCACTCCTTTGTTTCAGAAACTTTTCTTGCACTTGTCTGCTAACAAAAACCATGTTTATATTGCTTCTTGATTCTCTAGAACCATATTGAGTTTCCTGTAACCAATCATCTCCCTGAAGTCCTTAAGAGCACCTTTGCTGTGATTAACAGTAATGATATTTCACAATAATTAACAGCATTAAAAACTTTTGTTCTTACAATAGTTTATACTACAGATGAAGAGCATTAAGGTTGAAATGAGCAAAAAATGAATTACTGATAGAAAATTAGATTTTCTTTCATGTAAACTTAGTAAAAAATGAGATGAAAAAAAAACTTTGCCAGTGTGTTAGATAAGAATATAATTAAAATAAAAAAAATGGAACAAAATGTGTAGCATAAGTTTAAGTCATGAAGAATTTTTTTTGTGAAAAGTATGGGTATTATTATTAAAAAATATGTAAAACTTTCTGAACTAACTTTAAACAATATATGTCTGTGATATATTAAAATATGGTTGTTACTAATAAAATAGGTAAAACTATATAATGGGTAAATATTAGTATTAAAAGAATGTGGATTTATATTCATTACATTATGAATTACATAAATCTTGATATGTTAAATTAAAAAGTGATTCATGAGATGAGATGCAAAAGGAAGTTGGAAAAAAATACAAAATCACAGGAACAAAATGGCACTTAATAGAAATGGTAGATTGACTGTAAAGAATTTCGACAAATTGGAAAAAATGAGTAAAATATGGAAATGTTAAAGAAAACTCATTTATATGTTTTAATTGAGAAAAACATGGAATTAAGGTTAAAATGTTTTGCAGTAATAAAACTCAAAAATAACTAAGCAGAAAGGATTGTTGAGAATAGTTTCACTAAAAGCTACAAGTCAAAAAAAAAGTTTAGCAAATCAGCTATTTACAATGTAATTTATGAGTGAAAGATTTCTTTGGCTATTGAGAATAATATTAGAGAAGGTTATTAAGCAAGAAAATATATAATTTATATTGTAATTTTAGATACATATAAAATTAGTTGGTTGATAAACATAGTAATAAAAAAATAAAAATAAGATATAAAATAACTAAACAAGATGTTAATAAAGACAAGAGGTTATTCTGTGTGCTATTGATATTCCATTTAAAAGAGGCTTGATAAATATATTTAAAATACTCAGAACAAAAGCTTTGAAAGTTAAGAAGAAACATTTGTAGATTAGAAAGATATAAAACTGAAAAAAAAATCATAAAGACATTAGGCTGAATAAATTTAAGAATGTAGAAATATTGTTAATGAAGAAAATTAATAGATATTGAATTGGGTCTTTTCTTAATAATTATACATATCTTGGAAAAGGTAATGAAAGGTAGAAGTTGCTAATATTTTAAGAAGGGAGGAAAAAAGAGAGATTGGAAAATGTAATCTGAAGTGATGTGTGTACCATTTTTAAAAATTCTCCATATTTTCACAGACCCTTACTTCCATTTCTTATTGATTTTTATATTTTTTTATATTATTAATATTGAGATATACAGAGAGAGATTGCAAAAAAGTTGAAAGAGTTTGAAACTTTTAAACTAAAGCACTTTTGTATGAATAAATATGATTATATTTTGACAAATGTCTGATTGTCATCATTTTTATTTCTAGTTTTTTCATGAAAATTTATGTTATTTGAATCATTAAAAGACTAAATATCACATTCATATGCATCATATTTAAGATGAAAATTATATTGAGAATAATAAGAATGGCATTCCATGGATAGGGCATTAATCAGGTTTTCACAGTTTCTCTGCAGATCCATAAATATATTGTGGAAACTTCCTCAAACTTTTAACCCTGAGATTCCTTTTATTTTTAGTTGTCATAAGTGAAAGCTTGTCATTGTAGTTATAAAATGAACAACTCAATGGTCAGTGACTTGAGATGTCATGTCATGATGTTCCAGCACTAGATGTTAAGATTGGGCTTCAGTCTTGGAACCATTAGCTTATCGAGCTATTATTTTACCACTCCATTAAATTGTATAGTGTAATTCCATAGATGAAAAACAGTCAGTTTTATCATTAGCTGTTTTGAATAACATATATAAGAATCTCCAAAATATAGTAGGAAATAATTTAATTTTCTTGACAAAATATCAGATCAAATTTTTGATTTAATGAATAACAAATCTTGCTTCAGATTTTTGATAATATACACTGTTATATGTTACTATATCAGTCTTTGGCTAAATTTGATTTCTGTTTGTTTATTGAGATATTGAAATTATTCATGAATTAAGTATTTTTATTCAAGAAATTATTGAACAAACTCAAAATATCTTGTTTCATTGATGTTTTAAGAAGGCAAAAAGGGAAGAAAATTGTAAACTTACTATTTTTAATTTTAGCACAAATTAAATTAAAATTGGGGTAATTTATAAATTGTCATAGAAGGCTACACAAATTAATTAAATTATCGAAATTTACTTATGTATTTTAAAATCAAAAATTTACATTACAATAAATGTATTATTTTCATTTGAAACACAAATTGTCCCAGAATTAAGACACAAGAAATTTCCATAAATCAATTTTAGTAGGTTTCCCATGTAAAAAAGCGTTTATAAAATACAATCAGAAAGTCAGATTTTGATAGCATACATACAAATTTATCTTTATGCAAAAACCTAGCGTATATTCTTCATCATAATTATAATACTTTTCAGGTTTCTACAATTATATATTTAACATATGCTTTTACCATTTATTGATATATTTTAGTTTTTATAAAAATTTGTTTTAAATAAATTTACTATTTAAACAACTAATCTTCATATAATCACTATTTCCTATGCTTACACAAGCTATTAAGTGACATAGAGAGTTGAGGGTCATGTGAAAGTCTGAGTTCGAATCCCACATAAATTATATATGCAAGTTTAAGCCTATATAGTGCATTAATTTACAAGCTATTAAGGCAATATGTGATATGATGTATTTTGGCTTCTCCTTAAACAAAGTCAAGAATCTCTCAGCAATTATGCCCAGAGAAACCTGTTCGCTACTTTATTTTACATTCTCCAGTCTAAGTTTTCCCATATTCTGCTCCATCCCATTTCCACAACATAATCTTTGTCAACTCTATGGCCTTTATATCTAAATCCCCCTTATCTTTTCCATACAGTATTGCCATCTAGTGCAAAACTTAGTAATCAATACATATAATGGCGTTTGTGCATAAAATCCCTATTGAGGGTGTACTCATCCAATATCTTCAGACTAATTTTTAACACAAACCTTGCATCCATTGATTACTATAGCATGCAGTGATTTGCTACTGTTTTAAAGTTATTTATATTACATATAAATTTATTCTATTTGTATATTTTAGTACTAAAGTGTGTTTCAGGCCTGACCAATAACAGTACTAGTATGGGAATCGAACCTGACCCTTAATCCAATATGTAAATACAACTAAAATACCACGAACCTTTAGGAAACCACTAATGACATTAGGTTTTACCATTGCAGCTAAGCAATCAAGAAAGGTAACACATATTACATGTGTGTACTATTTAGTTGCTTCTTTCAAAAGTGGTCATTTTACATAATTCATGTTGAAATATCTGTAGAAATCTTACTTCTATAAAACAACAATAATAGCATTAACAAGGGCTTTGAGCTTTCTAGCATTAGATTTTCAATGGTATAGATGGATGAAGAGTTGGAGGGTGGAGTAGATTGAAGTCTGTCCATGGAAAGTTTGTAGATTTGCTATCTTAATATAAAACCAAGCATGATTATATATATATATATGGGTAATGATGATTCAGACCAACTGATGAGTGCAGGTTCAGCATGTAATATGTACATTGAAGATCATTTATCATTTTCATATTATGTGGTCATGTGTATCGGTTATATTAGATAGAGTGATTGACTGAAGGAAACTTGAAAGTCTGGGTTCAAATCTCATTTAATTACATCTGGTTTAAGTATATATACTATACTTATATTCAAATATTATAATTATAAAAGTTAAAGCATTTTTTTTCAATAGTTTCACAGAACAGTCACCAGAAGAATAGGTAATATTTTCCTTTATAGTTTTAGATTTTCACTTTATAAAATTTGAACTTTAAATTATTTCAATAATTTATAATTTGGCAATCCAAAGCTTTAGATTTGTGGAAATAAAATATAACTTACATAAATTAGAAACTAACATATAATAGTGATACACACACCGACACCAATAATATAGTATATATTCATTTAGAAGATTATATATTATGATGAAATGAATGTCTAACACATACTTGTGGGCAATTTTAATAGATAATTTACTTTTGATTATTATTCATTAAAATATAAAATTATATTTTAAAGTACATAAAGGATTAATTTTTCCCCGTTATAATTTTTTTTAGATGATTTTAAAGTCTGTTAATATTAAATATATTTTTAAAAATATCAATATTGTTTTCATAGATTATTTTTTAATGTGCTAATATTTGCTCTTTATTATTAAACTACAGATTTCAAAGAAAAAAAGCCATTTTTTCAATCATTGAACATTTTATGTGCAGGCAAAAATATTTGTATCTTCCTTTGTACATGTATAAAGCAAATAGTAAAATAAAATCAATAATAATTTTTGAAAGAATCTTCTCTTTGAATGTATTCAATTGAGACAGGAGACAAATTAAAACTAGAATTTTTAAATATATATATATTAAAATTTTATTCTTAAAATAAATATTTCCACGAATAAACTTATTTATATTTTTTATACTTTATTTGTTTTTATAAATACATATATCTAATTATACCATATATATATTTGGTATATGGGAATCTGTTATTAAAACTCATGACTTGTAAATCAAGTTTGATATTTTTTTGCTTTTTTTAAAAAAACTTATACTATAAATCTTGGGAAAGATTTTAGGCTTCTTAATTTTCTGATTATTAGCGGGGGTGGGAGCAGTCTGAAAATCAAAGAACTGCTATGCTCCGTACTGCTTGTAAGTTTTATTTTCTATTTTAATAACTAAAGTCTATTATTCTTAAACTTTATTGATTTTTGCTATCAACATCTAAGATAGTTTAAATTTACTTATTTATTTCCATCTTAGCATTTTTTTTCTCATGTGTCATAGCATCAGCCGGGAAGCGAACCCGCTAACCCGGGACAACTGCTTATAATGCAGCTGTCGCTGACCTCTAAAGAAGGATAACTATGATTTGAAGATTGTTGAGGCAATCAAAACTGTCATATTAGGTTGTAAAAAGGCATTGTAAAAGTAATAAAGAACCTAGATGATATCATATTATTATTTTTAAAATACATTAATATGATTCATTCCATAACTTGAATTTATTTTCATTTTTTTTTGTGTTATTTTTTTTGGACGAAATGCAACTTTGAAAAATATTATTTTTAATAAACAAAACGTTTTGTCTTTCAAGCATTATATGTAGTTGCATTAATGCTTTATCTTAACTTCTTTTTTCTGCATAGCATTTCAGCAGAATGCATTATCAATTTTGTGCTTAACCATGATTTCAGAAATTTAAAAAAAAACTTACATGTTACACATACCTATTTTATGTCAGGTTAAGATAGTTTTGTTCATATTTTAGCAAAAAAAAAAAAAAAAACCATTGCTTTACAATATATTGTAATAGTATACATATGCTGTTACATTATTTTAAAATTAAAATAAAGGGAAAATAAATCTTAAATAAAATTGATTTATTAAAAACTAAAAGAAAATTAAATGAGTTATGTTTAACATATATATATATCACACAGATGAAAAACTAAAAAAAAAAGTAGTCAAGCGTTGGTGATCGAGTGGTCAGCACAGCTGCCTTACAAGCAGTTGTCCCGGGTTCGCTTCCTGGCTGATGCTTTGACACATGAAAAAAAAAAGTATTTAAAAGTAAGAAATGTTAAAAAAAAGTAAAAATCTAAAGACTAATACTTTTAGTAAAAAGTTATATAAAAGAAACTCGAAATGTTAATTAATTTCTATTTTAAGAATGTGTTTAATCTTAGTAAATGGAAATGATTGTTTTATTAATTAAATGTTAAGCAAACTAGCTCTTGGGGAACTTAAATAATTGAAAGTTCAGATAAGAGATAAAAAATTAAATATTGTGAAGCAGAATGACCAATGCAAGCACCAAGCCACACACGGGCCAGAAAGGAAAATATCTGGACCTTAAGAAGAAATGATGTCATGATCAATTGATTTGTTGAATAAGGGAGACCTAATATTATAAAAAGAAAAATAATTGATTGATTAGGGATTGGATTGCTTTAATCTGACTATTAATCTTGCAGCTGTATTGTGGACTCCATGATGTAGGGGTCTTGCAATAAAATTAATTTTCTTTGCATGCACCAACTGAGGTATCCCGATGACAGTTCCTGACCCAAGTATTGGCAAGCAGTGATTTCATCTCCAAAGAGAATGATCTATGCAGAATGTGAAACTTAGGATGGACTTCCATAAACGTTCTGCAACCAAGAGGATTCATAAAGACTTTCTCTAGGAAATATAAACTTTTATCAATATGAACTTGTAGATTGATCTTTTAAACAAACTTTTAATGTGTCAGCTAAACATAACTTTTAAAAGAACTCATCTGACTTAAAAGAACTCTAAATCCATTATTAATAATTTTTTATGGATAAGTTTGCTAATCAATCATTTCCATTTTTTCTTTTATTTATTTATTTTTTTACTAAATTATTAAATTTAAAGTTGGGTGTAGATGGCTGCATAGAGTCGTTAAGTTTGAGATTAAGTCATTGGGGTTAATTTCAGACTATTTGTTTTATAGTTGAATCGATGCTGGTAGAGATATATATGGGTGTTTATATCAATGTAATGTGAAGCATGTTAGCATACAGGGCAATGTGCCCAAATGAATGCATGGCATCAAAGGTGTAGCCATCGTGTTGCAATGGATGTGAAGTACTTACCTGCCATTGATTTCCCTTTTTGCTCTACAGATAGGGATTATAAGTCAGCAAAGACCGCCCTCCCTCCATATGAAGCATTTCTTTTTAATGTTATATATATATATATATATATATATATATATATATATATATATATATATATATATATATATATATATATATATATATATATAATTCCTTCACCAGACAGATGCACTTTTCTGTACTAGATGAGGATCATTTCTTTTAAATAATATCACACTGCAGATGCACATTCCTGTCAGCATGGTTTTATGCTAACATCTTTATATTACATTGGTTGTGACTGTATATCAGGAAGCGAGTGTTGGTTTAGCTATGATCGTTTAGCCTGAGGTTAGATGTTTTGAAAAGTTTTAATTGTATAATCTATATAGCTTATCTACGCTCAACATTCTAGAACAAAATTATATAAACTGTCCATCAGTGCAGATTTTAACTAAAGTATAAAATAAGAATAAATTAAAGTAAGATTAATTTATTCCTCAAATTTAAATTTATATATGTGCAACAATAAATGTTTTTTTGTGTATTATTACTGGCAATGGCTTTTTTTTAAAATATTAAAAATATGTTTTATGAATTTAGATAATAAATCTCTGCTTCTCCTTGAGCTAGTGGCAAGGGCTAACTGTCAAAGTAGAATCTTAACAACAAGTATCTGCCTACGTTATAAATTTTCTAGGTTTGAATAGGCTAGTGGCGCCCTGTATGGCAGATAGAGTAAATGTATCTATTCCCTGACCATATATATATATATATATATATATATATATAACAATTTTAGTGAAAGCTATTTCAATTTATATATATATATATTAAAAAAGTGTCCATTAGTGTAGAATGTGTTTACAATACATTTAATGAGAGATATATAATTTCAGCCTTTTTTAATTTTTAACAATTATATATTTATTATTACATGTAACTACTTTTATTTACTTATTTATTTTTATTGAAATACTAATTTTTATTAGTTACATTATTAAATATTAATTTTTAAAAGGAATTACCCAAATAATAATAGGAACAATATATTTATATGGTATTTGTATTTAATGTATATCTCCTTTTTCATTAATTAAAGGTGACCTTGGCAACTGATTGAAGATTCATGTTGTTGAATAGGCATAGGCTGCTTTCATACACATGTATAAATTGATCGAATTCAGCAATAATTTATTTTATTGAATAGGCATAGGCTGCTTTCATACACATGTATAAATTGATCGAATTCAGCAATAATTTATTTTAGTTTTTTTTATTTATTAATGTTGTCATTAAAATAATTATTTAAAAGCAAATTACATTAAAAATAATATTAAATTTGTTAGAGAAAATCATCCTCTAAATAAGTCTTGGATTCTGCTATTTATTTAAAATTTCCCATCTTTATATATATAAAAAGGCTTATTAATAATGACTGACTTTAAAAGTATTCTAATTTATACCAAAATATACAATTTATGAATAAATTTGAAATTAATTTAAAAAAATATAAATTCCTTTGTTTATTTATGTGCTGGCTTTTTTTGATAATTATTATATTTCACTAACTTTATTTATTTTTATTTTATAGTATATTGACTTTTTGGGGCCTTTAATATATATTTTTTTTAATGATGTATTAACAGATGCATAAAAAAATCAATACAAGGATTACTAGGAAACATAAAATTAAATATTAAATAAAAATTAATTAAAAATAGCAAGATCAAGGATGATTATTTATCCTTTTTTTAAAAAAAAAAACAGCGATAAACAAAAGTATGGAAATGGAAATTAATAAGACTTATTGCTTTTATGATTTAACAAACTATTTGAGAAATAAATACTTTTTTTGGGAATTAATATTTTTTTATAAAGTTGAATTTAAATTTTCATTTTATATTTTTTTCAAATAAAAATATAGCTCATTCTGTGCTTGTAAAAATGCAATTTTTAACAAAGAAAGCTAATATTTCAAATGTTATTTGTATGATTCATTTTAAATCTTATTTTTCATGTGAATAAAAAATACCTATTATGTTTAAATTTTCACATTTGTTAAATAATCATTATATATTTACATTAATAAAATAGTGCCAATCTTTTATCTTACAACTGAAGTAGTATATCAATTATTTGATGGTGTTTTTTTATATAACCACTATATTACCAACTAGGGTTGAGTCAAAAATTATTGAGAAAGCATAAGGAAGAAAACAGGATGCACTACACATGTATGTGATATCTCATTTTGTAGATATTTTATTTCTTTTTCCCCACTATGCTTTTAAAATGGCTGTACAATTTGTGGTCTTTTGTGAAATTTATAAGTTATATTTAAAAAAAAGCTTTTTACAGAAGAATTTATTCATAAGATTTTTATTGTAAATTGATAGATGAATTCAAGTTATCTACCATTTTCATTTCTGCGAAGCAGAAGCAACTACCTCCCACTGACTTATGCAATGTCAAAAAACAATGAAAAGATAGAATGATACCATTCTATCTTTGAGCTCTGTTGTTATATAAGCTTAGGTTTTGACTTGGTTTTTAAATTGAACAGTAAATTTTATTTATTGTTTTAATTTATGTACAGATTGAACATTCTGCAATCACCATTATTATATTCAAAGGATGAAGAACAAATCTTACTTTTAATAACCACTGAACATTAAGTGAAACATATATTTTTTATATTATATCAAGTTAATTATTTCATTGCAAAACTACTTTTAATTATATATAAAAAGAAAATTATATTTATTATTGCGACATTAATTTACACATTTTAATTATTAATTCATAAAAGAAATTGGCCAAATAATAATATATACAATGTATATGTTTTTACACTCAGTATATTTAACTATATACATATGTGCATGTGAATAAGTCAATATCAAATTAAGTTACTACTGTATTTTGATTTTCCTTTTTTATTTATGTTAATCAAAAACAGGTTAATATATAAATAATATTAATTTATTAGAAAAGAAAAATGCCCTAAATATAAGTCTTTTATCTAAGTTTTCAATCTTGTTATAAATATGGTCTCTGATTTTCCTAAAAAACTTATTAAGTATGTTTATACAGTATCTCTACATATTGCCACTCAGTACAAGCCTGTTTGAATAACATTTAAGAGCAAGCATAAGAAATGGTGATCATGTGAAGTATATATATTTTTTTTATTTTTGGAATTTTGTGCTGAATAATTCTACAACATTAAAACTGTTCAAATTCTTTATTTTATTTTATGATAATTATTATATTTCCTTAGTTTTATTGTTTTTTATGATATCTTAGCTTCTTGCAGCATATAATACTTTATATAATTTTTATATAATAGTAGATAAGTGTGAACATTGTGTTTCCAAACAAATATATGCATTAAAAAGTCAATAACACATTTTCAATAGTTCTTGGGGAAAGTTTTAGACAATTATTTTTTTTTTGTTTTACCAGTGAAGGTGAAAGAATTATAGTATACATTGAACATAAATTATATTCACGAATGTGTGTATATGACATTTATTTATTTTAAAAAATAAAATATACATTTAAATTGCAAATTAACCATATTTATTTATTCTTAAAAGAATAAATTGAAAACAAACAAAAAATATTTTTATCTGGAATAAAGCTCACTTGTAAATTAAATTTCATTAATTGAATGCAAATTTACTTTGAAAATAGATGGAAAAAGTCAATATACCATGTGAGCCAATATTGCCTTCAAAGTAGTCCTTTTGTGAATCTACACATTGATTAAAATTATGTTTTCATTTCTGGAAGCACACCTGAAACTCATTTTCAAGAATTCTGTTGAGAAGCTTTGACATTTTTTTTGATATCAGTTTTAGTAGAAAATCTTCATCCTTTCAGTGCAGTTTTTAATGTTTTTTTATTATGGTTTTGATAAAATTGTTTTGACTGCTTTAGAGCAAATTTCTTTAGTCTTATACAAAAGTGCATATAATGAAGAGGGCTTTTTTCTGATGACTTTGTTGAGTAATGAATAACTTGAAAATTGGAAAAAAATTGAATGACTTAAATATTACCGACAGATTTCAAGACAAATTTTTTGCTCACATTTTTTAAATTGAATATATTTATATTAAAACATTGATAATAAAGTATTAGTTCGGATTTCTGTTTAAATATTTTATATCAAAATATTATCTTTTATTATATTTTTTCACGAATATTTCTTGTTATATAAACCTTGATTTATTTTTTATAAATATATGATCAAAATACTCTGGATTAATCTATACAATACTCAATATACCAGAATAAAAATAAATAAATAATAGCTATAGACAGTTGATGGCAATGACCACCACCCTGAGGGCATTTAACAGTTTAATTTTTTTTTTAAAATCTCATTAAAGTCACACATCACAATTATATTGGTTTGCCATATTTCTAAAATAAGACTTGATTTTTCTTCCAATCATTTTCCAAATATAACATAACAACATTATCAAAGCAAAAATCTCCATTACAAGTAATTGAATGTTCAACAAATATAGATTTAAATCTATTCACAAAATACACAACTTATTATATAAAAATCCATGTTCATGATATTTTTTCAATGTACATTTCGACTTACCAATGTATCTGACCCACAATGGCCGACCACTTTATAAATAATATTACATTTATTGATTTTATCAACATCCTTTTCATTAATAATTAATCTATCAGTATTTCATTCCACATTAAATGCTACTTTAAAATAAGCAGCAACTAATGCTGTAATCTTATTACATGCACTATTATTATTTATACATGATAACGAAATCCGTGTTTTCGCTTCAATGTTTTTCTCTCTCCATCTATGTGTAAATTTATATAATATAAATAAAATATTTTTCAATAATTTATTAGCATATATTTCAATATTGAATAATTTAGCACTTTGAAATTTACATAAAATAAATATTGTTTCTAAACAAAAATTTTTTAAATCTAGCTAATTTATACATAAGAAGAACATTTGACTTGGGATGTACACATCACTTAATTGACAAAGGTTTTTTTTCCTATATTTTTTATTTGTTTAAAGATATATATATATATATATATGTGTGTGTGTGTGTGTAAATATGAAATTAATCATTGCCCAATATACATAATTAAAAGAAAATTCTAATTTCAGGTTACAGATAAATAATCTTCTGTATATTGACCAATGGTCAAACAAAATGAATCCACATATTCCTGGATATTTTGTTATTGTTTTTAAGAATACCATTACCACTAGTGATGAAAATTCAGAATCAAATTTATATATCATATAATTAAAATATGGCATTAAAATTATTAAATTAATAATTAAGTGGGATGGAAATAAAATGTTTTTTTTGATAATTCTGTTTTAATAATCAAATAAAAGTTAATAAATGTAAGCATAAAATTAGTGTAGCCTAATGTATATGTAATTAAAAGAAGAAAATTATCAGTATTTATTCATACCTCAAGAAAATAATTTATACAGAATTACATATACAGTAGGGTATGCAAATTTTATGTTTGGATTTATTAACTTCTATTATAAAAAGAAGGTCATTAAAAGAGAAATTCTATTTCCATTCTTATATAGTTGTTTATTAATCTAAGAATTACTAATGCCATATTTCAACTGAATTAATCCAAATAGAATTTCTGAAACAAAAATTAAAACTTTAACATAGAATTGGTTCTTTAATCTTTTTATAACCTCTTCCATATGACTTGCACTAATTGCAAATTGATATATGGTCAATATGCTCAATTTTAAGAATTCTAATCTTTGTAGTCACTATGGCCACTGTTCCCAAATGAAGATTGGCATATTTCAGAAATATTATTTATAAAACTTGTCATTTCCAAATTTATTAATTTGATAATTGTTAACAGAGTTAGGTATATTATCTGTATAATCCTTTGGATAGAGAAACCAAAAGGTGTTCAGGAGATAGTAATTTATCATTAACAACTCCAGAATTTTCAAGTCTTAGTTTAACAGAAACTGTGATCACATGAAAAACAAGAATATATGTGAATGTAATGGAGCGTCATTGAACCATCTTTAGAATTAATGTTTAAAACAATACTTAATTAATGTTTTCTATCTTTGTTTTGCTATTGATTTTTCTTGTTCTCTGTGTCTGCTTTCTTTATTCAAATTCTGTTCAAACAATGTTTTATTGTTGTGTATCTTTGATAAGTATTGCAAGCATCATGGTAACTGTTAATTTAAACAGGTAAAACTTATACAGATCCAAGGGTAAATTGGACCACTTTGGGTTATGTTATTTTTCATTAAATGGCACTTTCATATATTTTATATAGGTTTACTAGCATATAATATGTGATTATTCCAAGCTTGTACATGATCTATATGTTTTTGTTACTTTTTTATTTCTTCCATTTGGCATACTTTTTGCCAAAGCTACTTCACACTACTTGTGAGCAAATGTTTGTTCATGTGCATCATTAAGAGTAGTTTGTTTTTGAATGTATTTAGTACATCCAAATCATAAAATTCTTTTAAAGTAACTAATTCAATTTATATTTGCCTAAAAGTTTGTGATGATGGCATTTTAATTGCATGTTGACTATGTTCATCATCCAATTTTAGAAAAAAAATTTTAAACACTATTTAAGTTTTCCAATAACATTCAACTGTAAATAATAGTGCACAGCTTAGTGTATATCACAATGTTTCTAGGGATATTCTTAGCCCTTCAGGTCCTTCTGGCTGACTAGTGATAGTGTTATCATGGGAATCAAACCTGGTGAATATGGAATTTTAAGCTAATGG
This sequence comes from Epiperipatus broadwayi, assembly GCA_028023455.1. Lineage (NCBI taxonomy): Eukaryota > Metazoa > Onychophora > Udeonychophora > Euonychophora > Peripatidae > Epiperipatus > Epiperipatus broadwayi. The sequence continues at coordinate 1,162,671 of JAQFVV010006342.1, forward strand.
TCTATCTTTGGATTTATAGGCATATAACTAGGCAGTAACTATAAAACTATAATCAAAAAGTGCAGATGTTTAAACAAAACAATAATAATAGCAAAGTAGATTAAACTTCTAATTTCCATTAACAAGGTGACATTAATTTCAGGTGTTTTTAATAATTTTATGCCATTTCTTAGACAATGAAACTAAACTAATGTGTAACACTGCCTTGACATTTATTTATTTTTTTATAAACAATGATCATAACAGTCTAACACATACTATTAATAGTAAACACTACTCTAAGTTATAGAATCTAAATCATTAGCAATAGGGAAAATGGTTCTTTTTTTTTCTGTTTGTTTAAGCATGTAAATAAACCACAACTAAAACCCTATTATTTCAATCCCAAAGTTGATTAATTGTGTTAATTTCAATTTATAGATTTTAAATGTTTCTAATAATCTTATAAATTATCATTACTTAAGCAGATGAACTAATAATACCATTTATGTAAACAAACATCACAACATTATAATATACTTTATTATCAATAAACATTACCGTTGTTATAGAACCTAATTTAACTACTAGTAGAAAAAAATGTTATTTATTTCTGTTGTCTAAACTCATAAATATTATTGACCACAACTAAGTACTTTAACAATATAAACAAATATTTAAATAAGCTGAAAATATTTTGACAATATCAGTTATCTTTCTTGTTTACATTTGCAGAATAACAATAATTTTAAGTGTTATTTAATAAACCTATAAATTACCATCACTTTACCAAATTAAAAATCAAATCAATCCACAATGCTAACTGGCATTAAGTTTTATAATTAAGCACCTCAACAACCTATCACATATATTTATCTGGTGCCACTGAACAATAGGAAAAATGACCCATTTCTCTTTTGTTTGCCTAAGCTTATGAAGACACTGACAATTAGAAAACTGTAATAGGTACAAGTATTTAAATAAGTTAAAATATTGCACTGTGAGATATTGCTTATTTGTTATTATATACATTGGATCATTCTGCTGTTGTTTATAACATCCTAATCAGTGATACATAATATTCTGTAAGATTGCCTTATAGCTGAAAAATTGAAAATTAATCAGATTTTCCAACATAATATTGTCAGATTGTTTAAATTATCATTCCTCTTTATATAGTGTCTAAGCTGCAGTCTATTTATATTCTCAGACAAGCAGAAAGAAAGTGGACTATTTTTTCCTGCTAGTAATATTTCTGGTAATTACATGTGTCTGATATATTTTGGTTTTGATTTGTTAATTGTCTAAGTAATTTTGATTTATAACATTATTAAAAGCATTTGAAATTATTTCCTTGTATTGATAGATATTTTGCTATTGTATTTTATCTTGTTACAGTATCTTAATTATAGCAAGTTTATAACGTTAGACTTGTAAAAGGAAAGTGAACCATTTTCCTATTGCTAATAATTTAGGCTCTATAACCCTAGATAGCATTTACTAATAATTGTTTGTACTGGTTGTTGTTATGTTTGTTATAATAAATAAATATGAGTTAGCATTATGTATTGGTGGATTATAATATTACTAAAAGCATTTGAATTTAGTGTTAACCTGTAAATGGAAATAATACAGTAAAATAAATTATCATTCCATGTAAAATTTTTCAGACCAACTTTTCTTACAATATGTGCATTTTTCCAGAAACTATATAAGCTAGAGAAACACCTGAATAGCCATACAATTGTCTTGATAACAGCGAATTTGGTTTTATAGATAAAATATATAGAGTATTTATTCAATCAATTTTTTAATAGCTCATAATAGATGAGAACAATTAACATCCACATTATAACACATATATTAGTTTGGGTAATTTTTCAGTTAATTACATATATATTTTCTCTAATATCATATTTCTATTCTAGTGGATGCTGATAGGTTAATTATCATATATGTATATAACTAATTTCTTAAACATTCAGTATATTATTAAAGCACTGGTATAAAATCTACAATATTCAAAATGTTAATGTATAAAAATAAATATTGGCTCAGCCAGCTCATTTCATTTTTGTGTGAATGATTTTAATTAATTTGCATCTTATAAAATGTTTTTTATAGTTGCTCAGTGAGAAATATATTAAGTAGAAATGAATCTCGTCATATAGAAGGACAAAATAATTCACTTGACAGTAGATTGGAATATTTTCTTATGTAGTTATTAATAAATTTTATATTTGAGAATCTTTACTTATTTTAATTAATCATTAAAGAATATTATTAATAAAACTAATGTGTCCTTAAATTCTTCCCAGAAAAATAATGACCAAAAAATGGCACTTCAAAATCTTTATTATCTGACCACCTATTATTTACAGGTAAGATCATATTCAGGATTCATTTCTCTGTTACATTTATTTAGATATTGTCATGATTTTATTGTTCTTCTTATACTAGATTCAGCCTTATTTATTGCCGATCATTAATGATGTAAATCCTAAACTACTGTATATATTAGCACAGATTACTAGATTTGCAATGTTTTGACTGGTATTATTGTTCACTCTTTGGTGTTGCTGGCCTGACCAGTCGTAATGCTAACATAAGAGTCAAACTTGCATCTTTAGATTCTTGAATATCAAATTTTAATGCAATGCTCTAACCAACAGAGCTATGCCTTAAAATTGGATATTCAAGAATCTAGAGGTGCAAGTTCAACTCATATGCTAACATTGCCACACCAGCCAGCAACACCTGATGAAGAGCAGAGAATAATAGCACTTTAAACACTGTGTAATCTATTAACCTGTAATATCTACTATACTGTATATATTGTTTGCTCAAGTTTTTATTTTTCATGTAAAAAGAAACATTTGTATATATTGCAAATTTTTGTTGAATATATATATATATATTCTATATATTGCAAATTTTTGTTGAATATATATATATATATTCTAACCTTGCTCTCGTGCATCCTCACTTCCAGATAATATATGATATGAAATAAAATGGGTTCTATCTCAGTTAATAATTAATAACTAAAATATTCAGCATTAAAATTAAAATGTTTCCCTAGCTCAAATTTAAAATACGAATAAGGTTCAGTTATAAAATAAATTATATAAATATTTTAATATTTTCATGAGACTTGAAGTGAAAATACAGGTGACAAGATAGATTACATTGAGCCAATATCCCACAGGATACTACCTCAATGGCATAAGAACACTATCCCCCCTTTATTACTATTTCAAATAACAAACTCATAGTATTCTTATGACTTTAATAACTTCTACTCACTAAGATTAAACTAATAATTAAGTCTTAATCTTCTATTTGTAATAATCTAGCTCAATAAAATAATCTCAGGTTCATAAAGTTTATTCTAAGTTAATAAAAATACGGTAGTAAAATATGAAAAGGGATTTTATGTCATAATCTACTACACTGAAACTAATAATAATAAATAACAGTAATAATATTCTTCATTGTTTAATTACTACTGGATATCTTTTCTTTTCGTTATATTTTTATTACCATAATAAAATAATAAAATAATTTTATATAATCTTTTATCTTCATGAATATAATAAATAAATACATGGTAGCATTTGATAATCTGATAAACAAAATGTGTGTGGCAACTGATAGCATATAATTTAATATAATATTGTGATAACTGATTTATGACCAATAAAACAATGTAAAATTATAATTATTTAATTAAATGAATACCAATAAAATATTTAAATTCTTAAATAATTCTCTATTTATCTTTTTGTGCAAAATTATATATTTGTTTCGATTATTATGCATATATCGTGATTTCATGCAGCGATGTGGTGAAATAAATAACTCGGACACAAAATTTTTGAAATAACAAAATTTAACAAAGTTTATTACTAACAACAAATAAATAAACAATTTATTTACACTATTTACAGTGGATATCCTTAACTTTTTTACTTTACAGTTTGATCTACCGAGTTATAAAAAAAATAATTTATATTTCAATTATATCTTTATTTAGATTTAGGACAAAATTTAAAAAAAATGTTACTATTTGGTTTTTCATTATGGTTAACTTATTACAAATATATTTATCTACTTTATCAGCAACAGCATTTTATCCTTAATATTATTAAACTATCTTATTTTAAAAAATTCATACCTAGAAAAACATTCTATAGAAAACAAAATTTTATAATGAGTATGGATTTCTCAAAATATTAAAGAAATTTCATCTTGCAAAGTCAAAGATGTTACACAAAATATTATCCAAAAATTCAGTACTAGATTTTAGTGTTTATCACACGATGTTTACTAATCATAATATATTTTTCTTTAAGTCTTACTTTAGTATGATGTAAGTGTAATCATCAATATATTTCTGTTAATCAATAAACAAAAAATATACTATGCATATTGTTTACATAATTTACTTTGTACTATTGTATTTTAAAAATATGCAATACTTATTTTCTCTTAAAAAAATAATACTAAAGCATTTAAAATTATTATCACTTTAAAGAAAATATCTTTGTTTAGATACTTTATTTTAAAAAAATTTATATTTCATTTCCGAAATAAAATTCAAAATATATTCTATGATTCTTTTCTTTCCTTAGGATACTTTGGATCTTCAATTTTAAGTTATAACATCCTATTCCTTCTAAGCAAATAAACCAATCTTATACAAAATGATAGCATAACCTAAGTTCTAAATTATTTATCATTTCTCTTAAACTCTTAAACATGCAGTTACATGAAATAAAGATAGCGAAAACAGATGCATAGGATTAAGGAAGAAAGCTAGAGTATTACTCTTAACATATCTCAAAATCATGGCACAGTGCGAAGAGGTATGACATTTACCTGCCTAATATCCTCTAGTACAAGGACGATGTTAAAGCTATTTCTTCAGTTTTATTAGAACATCAAATATTTAAAGAAATATAAACACTGTCCAAATAAAATGTGTATCAGTCATAGGGCTTTGATAACTATGCTGATATTCACATAAAGACTAAATATTATTTCCATTCCTTATAACATCCTATTTCTTAAAACATCATCATGGTTTCCTGTTCACTAAGTACTTCCAAGCCACTATCTCAACATTATTTCTCAAGCTTTTCCACATCTTACATCGATAAATAACTATCTGCATTTACAAAACAATAAATAAAATTCATTAATAGTTAAACAATCTTACGATTCCATAAGAAAAGTCTGCTTACTTCATTAGTCTATATGTCTAATCATATACAATCTACTTAGACAAGATTTGAATATCCCATAACATGAAAATTTTAAAAGAATCACATAATTATTTGTTATGTTGGATTATATCACTAATAAAAAAAAAAATTGTCGTATGCATATTTTCAAATCAATCCTATCTCATAATGTTTTTTAAAATGTTGTATGAAATGCAGTACATATAAGTAAAAAACTTTTACACTTCATTCTTCCAATTTATGGATGATCTAAAGAAAACAAAAAAAATATACATTATAAATTATCAATAGTTATTATTATTACCAATAACCTTTATCTAGTCATCGTGTTCAGTAGGCTTCCTTTATCCACTTGAGCATTGCAGATATAAAAAATTCACACCCATACACTTTATATTAAAATATTTTTAGCTAAATTATTAGATTGTTAAATTATAAAATTTTAATATTAATAAATTAATGTTTTTATGTTTTTCCTAATCTTATATAAAAAAAATTTAGATTTAAACTAGGTTAACAAAATAAAAGGAATCAAAACTATAATTACATATTTTCTTGACGATAGTTCCTGATAAGTCCAAAATGTTTATTATTTTCTCTAGAGTTTTTAAAAATGTTCTCCTCCAAGCGCGTTAAAGTTTAAAATAAAAATAATTATTAATCCATTTAGTAAAATTTATAGAAAATAATCCTTGGTTTTAGTATTTAGAATGATAATTATTAAATCATAATATTAATTAATCCCGTGAAGCTTCTTAATCTTCTCTACCAATATTCTCTGCATATCCGATGCATCAATCCATCTAATTTAACTTTAAAAATATTCGATAAACTTTTAAGTACTATTTGTATTTCCATGGATCCATCTTTTATTCAACTATGTGTTCACTTTTTTATATATGTTTCCTTCTTGATACATTTAAACTTTCGTTTGGTATTTTTATAAATCTCTTTTAAAAAAAAAAAAAAAAAACTTCAAGTACTTTTAAAACAAATCTTTTCTAAATACATTTTAAATAATTCTAAGACCGGATATTTTAATATCAAAAACGCTTCTGTAACATATTCTCCTGGGTTCTTTCTTTAATTCTTGAAAATATTTTTTAAAAATGTTACCTTCAGAAAGGATATAACATTTTACTCCTTTGAATATCATATTATATAAACGATTCATAAGATATATTTGTCTTATTACTACTTTTAAAAAAATAAATCTTGGATAAACTTATCTAAATAATAATGCGTCTTCAATTTTTCATTAGACTCCGTATGATGTCCAAGCTGTGGTTTTTTATGTACCAAAACAGTTCTTCGGGTATGCATTAATAAAGCTGTATCAACAAATATTCCAAACATTTTTACAGTATTACAATTTATATCCATTTTATTTCGTAGTATATCTATTTTTATTGCGTAGTCTAGGTTAAATTTCAGATAAAATACTACTGATAAAGGAACTTTAAAAAATTTAACAAAGCATGTTAAACGAAATTATTAAAATATTTTTTAGTTTACACTCTCTTTTTTTGCAAGTTACTTTTAAAATATTAATTAGTTTTTGCAAATAAATTATGAGAGAGTGCTAAAATTGACTAAAATAATAATTTTAAAAATACTATCTTTTTGATAGTTATAATTTACCTTTCTCCGGTTTCAATACATTATTAATCTCCCCCGATAACCTCATGCAAAACATATTTATAGTCTGTAAGAATACCTATTCCTATTGGTTAATTCTTACTTTAGCTTGAGAACAAATTTACATATTTTTAGTTTATAATAGAATTGAATTTCAAAATTAGAAATTATGACGTAATGAACTTAAAATATTATTTAAAATATTACTTTTGAATAAATTATTATTTTATTAAAACTATTTAAACATTTAAAATAACTTTTAAAACAATTTTAATAACTTATTCCATTTATCTATTTTTATTTAAACAAAATATTTAATTTTTTTATTAACTGTATTCATCTTTATTACATCATTTAAGCATGTTATACGATAGTTAACTTAATATTTATTATTATTTGCTTTTATGATAGGCAATAATTCTATCCAATTCTATAATATAACTTTTAAAATATTTTAAACTTTGTTATTAATTCAAACAAGCGTGTGTGTGAAAGTATATAGTATACAAGCCACATGATTAATAACTTTGACAGACAATTTTCAATCTATTTCTCTGCCTAGACTAATAAAATTGATACACTTATTATATTTAATAATATAATTATAAAATTTTGGAAGAACAATTTAGAAAATATAGAATTAAATACAATTCTCACCATCATAAAGTTTATTTTTAAAATATATTATATTAATTTTGACTATTAAATATGATTATAAATTTAAATATAGCATTTATTCAATTATCAGTTTTAAACTATTAAAATCGAACTTATTAAATATACTTTTAATTATTTATAGCTGTGTTATTTAATATGGCCAGCTTTTACAACCATATGAAACAATATTTTAAGCTTTACATAACTATTTTTAAATGATTTTATATACTACGTATTCTCTTTAGCTTCAAATTGTACTTTAAAGATATAATTGACTTAATACAATTACCATATTAAAAGAACATATTCTAAATTTAAAATTTTTAGTAATTGACTGTTATGAACTATTACTGACCTATAGAAAAGGGCACAATATATATATATATATATATATATATATACATATAATCATATCTGATACAAAATTATATATATATATATATATATATATATATATATATATATATATATATAAACTAATTTTGTATCAGATTGATTCATTTTCTCTTTATAACATATTTTTTCTTATGTGGGTATGGTCCTGTCTAAATCCAGAATCCATGCACAAAGATTAAGCTAATGTCTAAGGGATATATGCATATGAAAGAATGGATCTAGAAAAATTATTTTTACTAAAATAAAACTATTCAGTCTAAAAGTTGTGATTGTGATTTCTTCTTGAAAGGATGTCTGATGTTTTATAAATAAATCAAAACTAATTGTTTCAATAGTGTAAAGTATATAAGGATTTACTCTGAGAATTCCAATTAATAAGATTTTTTCCATAAAGTAAATTTTTTCGACTTCACTTTCCAGATATTCCAAGTTTAATTGATTTCATTATATCCCACAATCTTTAACCCATTTACCATTGTAATAGAAAAATCTGATCATCATTTCTACATGGATATTCAGCTCTTTCAAATTTTTAGCTCACCTAAAAAATTATTGTGAAATGCATCTATGGCAAGCAAGATTGGCTTGGAAAATTTTTCCCATGACATTGCAAGAGATACAACAAGCATCAAGAGAGTACTTTATAAATCTGAAAGATTTGATTGGCTATAAATATTTTTATTTATCAATTTATAATTGAAAAAGTAATCAAATAGTTTATTAATTGGGAATTTATAAAAAGTTAGAGCATTGAAAATGACATGGCTAAACTGTGATTCCTGAACCTTGAATTTCAGAATTTTCCCATCTACCATCGCATAAAACTATGTATATGTGTAGGGTGTGCTCAAAACAAAAATAAAGGTTTTTAAATTTTATGGGAACAATTAATTATTAGGTATACTTGATACCTGACATGTTTTTACTAGTGGATGCAACATCACAGCAAAAAACAAAAAAAAATCCAGTAGGTGATCAATTTTCTTATTGGATACTTGTTCTGCATATGTTATGTATTTCTCTTTTTCTCATTCATTTCCTCAAAGCTTTATCTAGCTGGATGAGTATAGCCTGCTTTCATTTTGTTATTCCACAATACTGAGTTACTAAGGAGATTGATTTTTTTAATCTCAGGTTCTTATGTATTATTGGATCTTTATAATTATATTATGCTCATGAAATAAATTAAGGGTACTATTTTTTCACACCAAAATATTACTTTTACAGTTTTGACTGTCATGAAGTCATCACCATCAGAAGAAAATTGTATTACTTCCATAATAAATTAAGCGACCAGATGACATTATTATATTTATTAGTATAGACAATCTGTGCTTTGTTTACAGCAATGATTTTATTAATCATTCTTTTAAATTAAGAACTGATCAAAATCATTTTTTATATATCCTAAATTTGTCTTTTTTAAAAAAAAAAAAAAGTAAGACACAAAAATACAAAATTTATTCTCATTCTTGGTTTGGAAACTAGATTTAATGTTACTATGCAAAAAGTTAATTATAACTCCATTCATTAAGATTGAATGGTGATATTCAGGCATGAAAAACATTTGGTCAACAGAACTTTCTGTCTGTGAAGATCTATAGTGATTTATTATCAAGAATATAAAACATTTAATGCATAATGAAATATTTGTTTTATAGAAGATACTGGATGATGCATTTTCTGTGGTTAATCTGACATTATTATGAACATATTTATATGCTTGAATCATAAAAATGAGAGTCGTTAAAGTTCTTCAATTAAATATTGATGAAAAGAAATATTTAAAATATTATTATTAAACCTATTTATAGTTGAAATAAGCCTATCCTAATCCCAATGTGCATTAAGATTTTAACTAGCATATTTTACATCATTTTCAATTAGAAATTACCAATTATATAAATTTAAAACTCATTAAGAGAAGAAATATTTAATCAAGTGTGAAAGATTTCGAAAAGTTGTTATAATGTAAATTCACTTTACAACTATCTATTTTTTATTTTTTTTTAAGTGTCATAGCATCGGCCGGGACGCGAACCCGCAACCCGGGCAACTGCCTGTAAGTGCAAAGCAGTCGCGCTGACCTCTCGACCACCAATGCAAGACGAACTATCTATTTTAATAATAACATTAAAAGAACTTTCCATATTTAAAATAAATATAATTTATGTATTATTATAATATTTGTTCCATTACTACCAGACATATCAAATATAATTAGTAAATGATTTTAATATCAATTTCCCAATCATTTCTTACTTTAAACAGTACCAAACTCTCCATACAGTAGTGCTACCTAGTGTGAAACCATAGTAATCAATGGATGATAGAATGATTGTGCATAAAATTCCTATCTAGTACCTATTTGTTCAATATTGTCAAACTAGTTTCTGGTTTGTGGATTTCATTAGTGAAGAGCCTTGGATTTGAGAGCACTGCACTTAGATCTTAGGATGCAACCATCCAGCAGCAACCTTTTACATTATTAATTAACTATAAAGTTATGAGTCTAAAATGAAAATAATAGTTTTCAATCTAAGCTCATTCATTTGTGTAATCATACATATCTGAATCCAGTTCAATATCTATTTATTTTGGTGTCTTTGTTCTTTAATAACCATATAATGACATGGGCAGGATTTTTATAAAATCACTAAACATCACATCATCATTATTTTTTATGCGTACATAAGCTAATAAAACAGTAACAACTCTCCATACAATACCACCAGTGCAAGCCATAGTAATCATTGGCTGCAAGAAGGTTTATGTATATAATCCCTATCTAGTGCCTATTTATTCAATAGCCTCTAACTTTTTAAAATTAACTAAAAAGATAAAAGGTGGCTGCTGGAGGGTTGCATTAGATCCTAAGATCTAGGTGCAGTGCTCTCAAATCCAAGACTCCTCCCCACAAGCTGAAAAATAATCTGGAGATATTGGATAAGTAGACCCTAGATATGGATTTTATGCACAGACCTTATTTTCATTGTTTATTATGGCTTGCACTGGGTTCATTACTATATGGATAGTTTTTTGATATTTTAACAGCTTGTGTAAACATAGAAAATGGTGATCATGTGATGTTTAGTGGTTTAATATTTTAAACAGATGATCAAATAATTATAAGGACAATTTTAGTGCTGTAGAAAATGTATAAATAAGTCAATAAATACAGAAATGCCATAATTAATTTATAAGAAAAAGTTACTATACCTATCAACTTATCTAATAGAAATTCTATCCTGTCTATATTTTAATTTAAAATAGAAATATGCTCTGCCTTCTCATATACAATTACATTGTTATGAATAATAAATGATAAAGTGAATGTGAGATCTAATTTCTTATTATTTTCACCTATTATCAACTCATTACAGAGTGAAGGTTACTTCAAGTTTAATCTAGTTTTTTCAAACCACAATCTTTTCCATATTACATGAACTAAATTCATTATTTCATAAATCCATCTCAAATATGGTATTTTTCTAGGTCTTTTACAATCTTTTAATATCTAAAATTGCTACTATTCATCTACCGTCACCTATACTAGAAATATGTTCATCCCAGGCCATTCTCCTAATTCTTTCAATAATACTGGTTTATACTCTCACTAGTGTATTTTGCTTCCGTTCTTTTTTTTGTCAATCATAATATATAACTCTCCAAAGTGCATCGAGTGGTCTACAATTTTTATATTGGTCTTTTATTAAATATGCACATTTCATTTCTTACATAAGAACTGATAAAATACATTATATTAACACTTTCCTATTAAAATACAGAGATTTATTTTTTTTAAATACAAAAACATTCTATACAAGTTTAATTTATTATATTTTCGTCAGTATTTATAATCTGGATGAGGTATTTAAAGTTGATATTTTTTTCTAATTCATGATTATTAATCATCATTCTCTTCAATGAAAATCCACTGAAGATTACTTTAATCTTTATTTGAAGGTCTATTTTCATCTGATAACATTTCTTAAAATTCTAAAGAATTATTTGCAAAAATAATCCCATTATCTTGGTGGCCATAGCTGTCTTCCAAGCAGCTGGCCCAGGTTCGCTTCCCGGTCAACGCATTTGACATATGGAGAGAAAAAAAATCTAAATTAATTAAATAATCTCCATTCATTTTTTCTCTTTTAGCTTCTACAAAATATCCATAACTACGAAAAATTTTTGGAAAGATGAAATTAATCTAAATGTTAATCTTTTTAGTGTCATCAAATAATCTAATCGCTACCATTACATTTTAATGGCTATTTTCTCAAATATAAATATTATCCTGTCTATATGCTGATGATCCAATGTTTTAATCACTATAAAAATGTTTATAAAATAAAATTTCTTTTCATAATATATAAATCCAAAGCATAATAACAATTTCATTTATTAGTCCTTTCAATAATTTCTCTCAATTACTTAGATATAATCCATTATGCTAAAAATCTTTTTAAAATACACCATTAGTTTAAGTCCAAAGTTCACTATGTATGAGTTGTAATTATCTTAGCAAAGATTTTGTATAGAAATGATATTAGATTGATAGGTCTATAATTTCTAATGCAGACTTCATCATCTTTCTTAAATATCAATATTATAAGTGCATTTTCTAATCATCTGGTATATCTTTATCATTGAAACATTTTGTCTACAGTTTTGCCAACAATTTTAATAATTCTTCACCTGCTGCTTTTAAAATATCAATAATCATTCCATAATTTCCTGAAACTGTTTCCTTCTTAAAACAATCAATTGTATGTCTTATTTTTTAGTTCACCATACATACAATTTAGAATTTGTTGTAACTCTAAGACTGCTTTATTTTTCTGTTCTTTATTATTATATAATTCTTTACAGATTCCTTTCAAATATTTCATGATGTCATCTCTCTTTTTAGTAAGATTTCCATTTTTTTAGTACTGGAACAATTTTCGTTTCAATATCAAGAAGTTGCTTTGCACTTGTGATAGTTTTTACTTTCTAATAATTTCTTTTACATATCATTTTACAAAATTCTAGGTATTCAGTTTTCTTAATAGATAATTTTTTAAAAATCATCATATTCATTTTTTCTTTATATATTGTCTTGTCTCAGTTACTGATAAATTGTTATTTTTTTACCAGCTATCTTTGTTACAATTCTTAGTAGAGTATCAGCTGTCTTCTTCATGAGTTTACTTAAGTTTCAACTATCTTCATTCTGAAACATATTTTAATAATTTTCATTTTTCTATCATTGGGTTACCCCATATCTTACATCTCACTAATCAATGATCTCTTATTGTGGAGTATCTATTAAGACATTACAACTTAAAATATATATTTTCTGTTAGTTAAAGCGTAATTCAACTCTGATGAAACTTTATTTCAATGTTATGTGCTCTATAAATATGAGACCTTTCCCATTTCTGTCATCATAACCAAATTTTGTTTTCCAATTTCGTGACAATTTAATTTTTTTTTTTACATTAATATAAAAATCCTTTACTTCTTTATTATATTGAGAACATGTGGAGGCATAACACTGAAATATCTACATTTGATATCTTCCATTAAATAAATGACTAATTTTGCCATTCTGCCTAATATACTATCAATCTCTAAAGTATTGTTTTCACACTTTATATTTATAATAAATCTTATTCCATGTATGCTTTCAATGTATATGTATTTCTTTGTAGTAAAGTGAATGTCCATTTTTCCAATCAATTCTCTCTTCACCTTTTCTTTTAACTTCATAAAGTCCAATAATTCCCATTTAATATTACACTTTCATGTAATTGCCTATTAGTCAAAAGTGATCTGCAAATATATGTAAATATTCACTGTAAAAATTAAAATCGTATTTGCTTACTGATATTTATTTTATAGGTTATTGTATATATAACTTTTTAAATTTTATACTTCATTCCTTAATTGAAATCTATTATATCATAAACTATTTATTCCACTGTAAAACTTTACAGCTTTCTCTCTCTCTCATGCTAGTTATATTTTAAAAAAAACCTAATCTTGTGGTGAGCTGAGAAGTTTGAATAGATTTATTAATATTCAAATTACAAACAGTAAGTACAAGATACTCTAATACAAATTGATAAAGTTCTGAGAACCAATGACTGATTCACATGATCACAGTGGCTTTGAAGTTTATCTGACAAATGGCAGGTCTGTTTACTCATTCATTTTTCTGAACCAACAAAATGGATTTACAGGTAATGACATTCCATAGTATGGTATGATATACAAACTTGAAAAAATAGTTCATTTATTTTTATAATAATAATGTGAATAAAATTTTCTGATCAATATTTTTATTGTTTTTGTTTATTAATCTGTCATATCTGATCTTGCTTTTAGAAGTAGACTATTCCAGATTCCTTGCCTGATTGGCTGGCATTTGGTCCATCTGCAATGGGGATAAATCCTTCATGAACCACATTTAGGTTCATGCACATAGTCTGAGTATTTCCAGTAAGTATTTGAAAACCAGGCACTCTCTACAAACCTGGAGCTTAATTGTAAATATAGGGATTTTGAACTCAGATTTCAAGCACCCTTCAACTATCCACACCATCTCATAAAACTGATACAAATGACCACACACAGGTAGAAAAGATAAATAATCACCAATATATGTATTTTGTGCTAAACCAGCACTCATCAGTTGGTCTAGATTATTATCACCCACACATATATAATCAGTGCTCAGTTTATATTAAGATAACAAATCTTTATATTTTAATGGAGAGGCTTCAATCCACTCCAACCTCCAACTTTTCAGCCATCCATATCATTGGAAATCTGATGATGAAAACTCAAATCCCATGCTGATGCCAATATTATTGCCAAACCCATGTTGACCTCAAGTCACTCTGACCCCTCATGTATAGGACCTTATCCATTAAATACATATAAGAGGGAGAGACTAGGATACAAGCTTGATATGTAAATATTTGAAAACCAGGCACTCTTTACAAACCTGGAATTTATTGTAAGTATAGGGGATTTGAACTCAGTTTTCAAGTACCCTTCAACTATCCACATCATCTCATACAACTGATAACATGACCACACACATGTAGAAAAGATAAGTAATCACCAATATATGTATTTCATGCTAAACCAGTACTCATCAGTTGGTCCAGATTATCATCTACCACAAACACACACACACACATATATATATAATCAGTGCTCAGTTTATGTTGTGATAGCAAGATTATGTGTTTAATATATGAGATATAGGATAGTTATTAGCTTGATCATAATTCTCAATTATTAGCAAAGAATAACCTTCCAGTCATAAGATATTCTAATTTAATTATTATCAATCTTTATTTTTTTCTTTTGAGAAAATCCATTGAACGTTACTTTAATCTTCTTACCATTTAGCTTTAATCCTACATTTACTTTTATCTGATAATTCTTACAACATTGCTTGAATCTCAAGCATTATTTGCAAAAACAATTATGTAAGCAGCAAAATTTATATGACTTAAATAATATTTATTTACTTTTAATCCTTTCGATTCCCATTTTAATTCACAAAATACTTATTTTAAAACTTCTATAGAAAGTTTTGAATACATGGAGTCACCCTGCCATATATATCCTCAATGTTAATCCTTTGGGTATCATTATGTAATATCATCTCTGCTACTGAATTTTGATAACTATTCTTTAGAATAAGACAATATCCTGATCCATATTTTAATGACAAAATGCGTATAGAATCAAATGCTTTTTCATATTCTACAAATTCAAAATATAATGGCAAATCATATTCATTAAGTTTTTTTATAACTTCTCTCAGTACTTAAATATGACTATTGTTTAAAAAACACTTTTAAATTCTGTTTGTCTTTTTGTTTGGTGAAATCTATAGATGAATTTTTATATTGGACTATTTCCATCATCTAATATGAGTACTAAATGTCTTTAGAAAATTGTAATTTTATTTAAATATTCCAAATACATTCAGTAATGGCACATAGGTTAGTATATGCACAACATTTTGAGAAGTTATTAAATAGTATTATTCTCCTCTTTTCTTCAGGTGATTCTGGCCTAACCAGTGACTGTACTAGGATGGGAATCAAACCTGGACCCTTAGATTCTTGAGTTTTGAATTTTAAGGTAATGCTCAAACCAACTGAGCTATCCTGCCAAAGGCAACAGTCAGTAGAAATTTTATATCTTTATCTATGAGGTTCCTCCTGATTTTTCTCCACTTTTTCCTAAGAGCAAAGTTGATTAGTGGTTTCCATACATTATGTATAGTCACACTAGGTTGACTTATCTGGGTAAAAAATATCTATAAAACTCATAAAAAACTGATAGATCTGTAACTTCTAATATCTTCTCTATCATGCTTTTCAAATATCAATATTATTTCTGCATTCTTCCAATCATTTGATACATATTCATCATTTAAACCTTTGATATATAACTTTGCAAACAATTTTTTTATTTTTCATCTGCTTCTTTTAAAATATTGATTATAATTCCATCATTACATTGAAAGCGTCCTTTTTTCCCTAGATTTAATTGCATATCTTACGCCTTTTAAATTAATGGACAATTCAGAAAATGTAGCAATAGTAAAGGATACTTTGTTTTTTGCTTTACTGCTATATAATTCATCATAAAACTAACATATTTTATGATATAATCTCTCTTTTTTGTAATAATTCCATCTTTTAATAGCAGTAGCAAACTTTACATACAGGAGTGACATCCAGTGCAAGACTTAATAATCAATGGAAAATCCATATGTAGTGCCTATTCATCAGACTGGTTTCTAACTTGTGGCTTTTATCGGTGAGGAGTCTTCAGTCTGAGATCACTGCACTTAAATCTTAAAAGTTAATGCATTCCCTAAGGGTCCTCACTATGAAAGCTGCAAAATAGAAAATAGTCTGAGGATATTAGATGAATAGGAACTAGATAGGGATTTATGGACAACCTTCTTGCACTTGTTGATTATTAATGTTTGCACTGGATGGCATTACTGTATGAAGGATTTGTTAATTTGAGAATGAATGGAGCTTTAGTAGATATTATTAGGAGAGTGTATGAAAATAATTACTATGCATATTAATTAGAAAATATAAAATCAGTTAGAGTTAAAAGTGGAGTGGGACTAAGGTATGGATGCCCTATGTCACGTATTTTGTTTTTGTTATATTTGAGAGAAATAAAGAGAGCAATATAAAGACTAGGAAAAGGGGTAGAGATACTATTAATAAATGGCAAGGGAGTATATATATGATGCCCTATGTCACATATTTTGTTTTTGTTATATTTGAGAGAAATGAAGAGAGCAATAGAAAGACTAGGAAAAAAGGTAGAGATACTATTAATAAATGGCAAGGGAGTATATATATATAAATATTAATATATAAAAAACTAACCAAAGGAAATATATATAAAAACAAAAAAAGACTCATAAATCCAAGAAATAATATTATATTTTAACCAGAGGACTCGTTTTTATCATACAGATCTGTAATTTTTGATTATCGTCATTTTACTGTGTATTTTTTCTTCCTGATGAAAACCAGTCCTCTGGTTGAAATATAATATTATTTCTTGGATTTATGAGTCTTTTTTTGTTTTTATATTGGTACACTCTATTACATTTTTGTAAATACAAGCTTATAAAAGCAATGTCACGTTATATATGACTTGCTTTATTGATTTATATATATATATATATATATATATATATATATATATATATATATATATATATATATATATATATATATATATATATATATTGTGCCCTTTTCTATAGGTCAGTAATAGTTCAACTCAGTCAATTACTAAAAATTTTAAATTTTAGAATATGTTCTTTTAATATGGTAATCGTATTAAGTTAATTATATTATAAAGTACAATTTTTGAGGCTAAAGCAAATACATAGTATATAAAATTATAACGAATCATTTAAAAAATAGTTATGTAAAGCTTAAAATATTGTTTCATATGGTTGTAAAAGCTGGCCATATTAAATAACACAGCTATAAATATTAAAAGCATATTTAATAAATTCGATTTTAATAGTTTAAAACTGATAAGTTAATAAATACAGTGTTTAAATTTATAATCATATTTAATAGTCAAAATTAATATCGTATATTTTAAAAATTAGTTTTGTGATGGTGAGAGTTATATCTAGTTCTATATTTTCTAAATTGTTCTTCCAAATTTTATAATTATATTATTAAATGTGATAAGTGTATCAATTTTATTAGTCTAGGCAGAGAAATAGATTGAAAATCGTCTGTCAAAGTTATTGATCATGTGACTTGTATAATGCATACTTTCACACACACTGCTTGTTTGAATTAATAACAAAGTTTAAAATATTTTAAAAGTTATATTATAGAATTGGATAGAATTATTGCCTATCATAAAAGCAAATAATAATAAATATTAAGTTAACTATCGTATAACATGCTTAAATGATGTAATAAAGATGAATACAGTTAATAAAAAAAAATTAAATATTTTGTTAAATAAAAATAGATAAATTGAATATTAAAGATGGAATAGGTTATTAAAATTATTTTAAAAGTTATTTTAAATGATTAAATAATTTTGATAAAGTAATAATCAATCTGAAAGTAATATTTTAAATAATATTTTGAGTTATTACGTCATAAATTTTTATTTTCAAATATAATTCTGTAAAACTAAAAATATATGTAAATTTGTTCTCAAGCTAAAAGTAAGAATCAACCAATCAAAAGAGGTATTCTTACAGACTATAAATATGAATTGCACAGGGGGTATCAGGGGAGATTTAATAATGGATTGAAACCAGAGAAAGGTATATTAGTAGCTATCGAAGAGATAGTACTTTAAAATTTTTATTTTAGTCAATTTTAGTACTTTCTTATAGTTTTATTTGCAAAAAAAAAACTAATTGATATTATTTAAAAAGTATTTTGCAAAAGAGAGTTTAAAATAAAATATATTTGGGAACTTCTTGAAAATGATTTTCTAATTTTTAAAAGTTACTTGCCAGGATTATTTTATCTGAAATTTGACCTAAACTTCGCAATGAAAAGATGGATATACTGTAGAATAAAATGGATATAAATTCTAATAATATAAAAATGTTTTTGGAATATTTTGATACAGCTTTATTAATGCTTCACCGGAGAACTATTCTAGTGCATAAAAATTATAGTACGGACATTATAGTGATACAATGGAAATCTATTTGCCATCTAAAAAAAAATGTATTGAAACGTATTATTTATAAGCTTATTCAAGATTTATTTTTTAAAAATAGTAATAAGACAATTATATCTTATGAATCGTTTTATATAATATTATATCAAAAGGAGTAAAATGTTATATCCTTTCTGAAGGTAACATTTTTTTTAAAAAAATATTTTCAAGAGTTAAAGAAAGAACCCAGGAGAATATGTTACTGAAGCATTTTTTTGATATTAAAACCTCCAGTCTTAGAATTGTTTAAAATGTATTTAGAAAAGATTTGTTTAGAGGTACTTGAAGTTTTTTTTAAAAAGGTGATATATAAAAAATATCAAACAAAAGTTTAAATTTATTAAGGATGGAAACTTGTATATAAAAAAAGTGAACACATAGTTGAATAAAAAATGGATCCAGGGAAATATTGTAAAAAAGTTTACCGAATATTTTAAAGTTAAGCTAGATGGAGTGATGCATCAGATACGCCACAGAGAATATTAGCAGAGAATATTGAAGAAATTTCACGGGATTAATTAATATTATGATTTAATAATTATCGTCCTAAATACTAAAACCAAGGATTATTTTCTATAAATTTTACTAAATGGATTAATATTTATTTTTATTTTTAAACTTTAACGCGCTTGGAGGAGAACATTTTAAAACTCTAGAGAAAATAATAAACATTTTGGACTTATCAGGAACTATTGTCAAGAAAATATGTAATTATAGTTTTGATTCCTTTTATTTTATTAACCTAGTTTAAATCTAAATTTTTTTTTATAAGATTAGGAAAACATAAAACATTAATTTGTTGATGATATAAAATTTTATAATGGAATAATCTAATAATTTAGATAAGAATATATTTTAAAATAAAGTGTATGAATGTATATTTCTTTATGTTTGCAATGATCGGTATCTAGTGGATGAAGAAGCCTACTGAATATGATGACCAGATAAAGGTTATTTTGGTAATAATAATGACTATTAATAATTTATAATGTATATTTTTGTTTTCTTTAGATCATCTATGGATCGTAAGAATGAAGTGTAAAAGTTTTTTTAATTATATGTAACGCATTTCATACAACATTTTAAAAAAACATTATGAGATAGGATTGATTTGAAAATATGCATACGATGATTTTTTTTATATTAATGATATAATCCAACATAATAACAAATAATTATGTGATTCTTTTAAAATTTTCATGTTAGGATATTCAAATATTGTCTGATTAGATTATATATGATTAAGCATACAGAATGATGAAGTGGACAGACTTTTCTTATGGAACAGCTAGATTGTTTTTAAAATTATCAGTGAATTTTATTTATTGTTTTGTAAATGCAGATAGTTATTTATCGATGTAAGATGTGGAAAATCTTGAGAAATAATGTTGAGATAGTGGCTTGGAAGTACTTAGTGAACAGGAAACCAAGATGATGTTTTTAAGAAATAGGATATGATAAGGAATAGAAATAATATTTAGTCTTTATGTGGATATCAGCATAGTTAACAAAGCCCTATGACTGGTACACATTTTATTTGGACAGTGTTTTATATTTCTTTAAATATTTGATGTTCTAATAAAGCTGAAGAAATAGCTTTAACATCGTTCATGTATTAGAGGTTATTAGACAGGTAAAGGTCATACCTCTTTCTTGTAATGCACTGTGCCATGATTTTTGAGATATGTTATGAGTGATACTCTAGCTTTCTTCCTTAAATCCTATACATCTGTTTTGCTATCTTTATTTCATGTAACTGCATCGTTTAGTAAGATATTTTGAAAAGAAATGGTAAATAATTTAGAACTTAGGTTATGCTATCGTTTTTTGTATAAGATTGGTTTATTTGCTTAGAAGGAATAGAATTTTATAACTTAAAATTGAAGGTCCAATGAATCCTAAAGGAAAGGAAAGAATCATAGAATATATTTTTGAATTTATTTCGGAAATGAAATATAAATTTTGGAATAGAGTATCTAAACAAGATATTTTCTTTAAAATGTTAATTATTTTTTTTAATGCTTTATTATTATTTTTAAGAGAAAAATAAGTATTGCATATTTTTAAAATACAATAGTACAATGTAAATTATATAAACAATATGCATAGTATATTTTTTTGTTTATTGAATAACAGGAATATATTGATTATTACACTTACATCATACTAAAGTAAGGCTAAATAAGAATATATTATGATTAGTAAACATCGTGTGATAAAACACTAAAATCTAGTACTGAATTTTGGATGAATATTTTATGTAACATCTTTGACTTTGCAAGATGAAATTTTTTTTAATATTTTGAGAAATCCATACTCATTATAAAGTTAATTTTGTTTTTTCTGTAGAATGTTTTCCTATGAATTTTTTTTAAAAAAAAATAAGATAGTTTAATAATATTAAGGATGAAATATTCTGCTAATAAGTAAATATATTTGTAATAAGTTAACCATAATGAGAAACCAAATGGTAACATTTTTTTTTTATTTTGTCTTAAGTATAAATAAAGATATAACTAAACTATAAACTATTTTTATATAACTTAGTAGATAAAAATGTAAGATTAAAATAAGGATATCCATTGTAAATAGTGTACATAAATTGTTTATTTTATTTGTTGTTGTTAATAAACTTTGTTAAAATTTGTTTTTCAAAATTTTTGTGTCTTGATTGTTTATTTCTCCACTTCACTGCATGAAATCATGATATATTCATAACAATTGAAACAAATATATAATTTTGCACAAAAAGATAAATAGAGAGTTATATTTAAGAATTTAAATATTTTATTGGTATTCTTTTAATTAAATAATTATAATTTTACATTGTTTTATTGGTCATAAATCAGTTATCACAATAGTATACTGAATTATATGCTATCAGTTGCCACACATCCTTTGTTTATCAGATTATCATATGCTACCACGTATTTATTATATTATTACATGAAGATAAAAGATTATATAAAATTATTTTATTATTTTATTATGGTAATAAAAATATAACGAAAAGAAAAGATATCCAGTAGTAGTTAAACAATGAAGAATATTATTATTATTATTTATTATTATTAGTTTCAGTGTAGTAGATTATGACATAAAATCCCTTCTCATATTTTACTACCGTATTTTTAAATTAACTTAGAATAAACTTTATGAACCTGAGATTATTTTATTGAGCTAGATTATTACAAATAGAAGATTAAGACTTAATTATTAGTTTAATCTTAGTGAGTAGAAGTTATTAAAGTCGTAAGAATACTATGAGTTTGTTATTTGAAATAGTAATAAAGGGGGGGATAGTGTTCTTATGCCATTGAGGTAGTATCCTGTGGGATATTGGCTCAATGTAATCTATCTTGTCACCTGTATTTTCACTTCAAGTCTCATGAAAATATTAAATATTTATTTAATTTATTTTTATAAACTGAACCTTATTCGTATTTTAAATTTGAGCTAGTGAAACATTTTAATTTTAATGCTGAATATTTTATTTATTAATTATTAACTGAGCTAGAACCCGTTTGATTTTATATCATATACTATTCTGAAGTGAGGATGCACAAGTCAAGGTTAGAATATATATATATTAGGTCTTTTATTTGCTGATGATATGTCATTGTGCACAGAAAGGTAAGTTATTGAAGTTATGCTGAAGACATGCACAAGAGTGGATAAAGAGATGGGGGCTAAATGTAGTGAAGTAAAATCAAAATTAATAATGATAAATTGCTGGATAAAAAGAAGAAAATTAATTTTTATTGGGGGTATAAAGTTAAATGTGATAAATAGGTATAATTATATAGGAATCATCTTAAGTAATCAGAACAATTGCTTGAATGGGAGAAAAAAATGATAAATGAAGCAAAGAAAAGAAAGGGATTGATAAAGAAATTAACAGTTTTTATATAAAAAATACAATGTAGCTAGAATTGTATACAAGGAAGTGACAGTAGCAGGGTTAACTTATGGTAACAATGCATTATGTGCTAGTAAAGAAGTGTTAGATTACTTAGAAATAGTATAAAGAGAAGTAGTAAAACATGCATTAGATGCAGATGTATGGACAGTAAAGTAGGCAATTAAAGAAGAAATGGGTTGGACAAATTTTTATTTATATGAGAGATACAAAAAAAAAATGTTCAGTATATATAAATTTATGGATAATAAGAGAATAGCCAAAATAGTATTTAATTGGGTTGTGAGTAAAAGACAGATAACAAGATGAGTGAGAAAAATAGTATGGTATGCAGAAGATTTGTATAAAGACTATATGACAGTATACTTATATAAAAGGTGTTAGGAGAATTGTTGTTATAGTGACAAGGAATGGGATAGAAGAATAGATGCATTAATAAAAAAATAGGGAGTTGGAGAGATGGAGAACTAGTATGAAGAATAAAAGAGTTTAAATATATATAGAAGTAAACAGAATACTGGATGCAAATTAATTTATGTTAATAGCAAAGAAAGTAATGGGAAAATATAGATGATTTAGTCTGCAAGTTATGTAAGGACATAGTGAATATTAGGCATCAGTTAATTGAATGTAAATGCTTACAACAAAAATGGTACGAATAATGTTGTGAAAGAATAAATATAAACAGTGATTATACAGAAAGTGGGTTCTTGTTTTTTATGCTGGATTTGAAAAAAATATAAGGGGGGATTGAGATAATGCTGTGAAAATGTGATGGAGCAGGATAAAGAAGAATATGGGAAAAACTTATAGTGAAGAATGGAAAGAGGAAATAAGATGGCTTAACAGGTTTTTCTGGGTATGGTGGCTGAGAGATTCCAGACTCTGAGAAAGGAAAAACCTTAGTGCATTGTGTCACATACTGTTATTAACAACTTGTGTAAGCATAGGAAATGTTGATCATGTGATATTTTGGTGATTTTAATTCCACCTTTTTTTAATGCAGAAAGTTTCTCTACCAATTCCAAAATTTAATTTTATGCTTTTAACATTTTTATTCTCTTCAATCACTTTTTTTGCTCATTCACAATTATATTTTCTTATATTGTTATTAATTTTTTTATGCCATTTTACAAAACTCTAGATATTCAATTCTTTTTAATGGTCATATTTATATATTTTCACATTCCTTCTTTTCTTCATATAGCATCTTGACTCATATAAAATTTATTGGTAAATATCTTGTAACAGCTATCTTTGTTGCAGTTCTTAATATTGTATCAGGTATTTTTCTATTGATTTCATTTAAAATTTGAAACATCTTCAAAATCTGCTAATATTTTCATAATAATTTGCAATTTCTAATTTCAATTTATTGGAATGTTTCTGAAGCAAGGCAAAACTCTCCATACAGTAATACCACCCTGTGCTTATATAAACAATTATGTGCTAGTATAAGAGATGGTGATCATGTAATGTTTCTGAAGGTTAGAAATATCAACTGCCAATACTGATTTTCTTAATTTTGGTCTGTAATTTTTATTTTAACATATATCTTACATCTCATTAATTGGTGATCAACTCATATGTATTGAATTTGCTAAGAACATTACAATCTTGTAATACATATTTTCTATTAGCCAAAATATAATCCAATTTTGATGTACCTTCATTTGCATGTTTTTATGTCCATTTCATTTAGAATTTCTCTCAAAGAAAGTATTCAGCATATTCAATTTTCCTTTTTTCTGACAACTCCACAAATCTGTAAGATCTTTAATTTCTAATCATCACTTTCACCCACTCATCCCCCCCCCCCACATACATCACTTTCAGCTTTCAATCACTTATGAATTCTAGCATTAATGTCTTCCATGACAATTTTAAATGTTTGCTCTTGTCAAATGACTTTTCAACATTCATATAAATATCCTCTAGTTCTTCATCACAATGAGAACTTGTTGGGGCATAAATTTGAATTATCTGCATTTTGTATTTTTTATTAAGTTGAATAACCAGTAATCCTATTACTATTTTTATTTTAGAAATATTTATTCTAAGTTTAAATATCTATATAATATTTTAATGTTCTTTTTCATTTCCATGATGAAATTTGCTGTATTATATATTTTCTAGTTTGCACAAAAAATTGATTTTGCTAAAAGAGGCAACTTCTAGAAGAAAAAAAATCTAAAAAGATTTCTTTAACTCTTTAATATTATCAACATTATTTTTAGTTACAAAATATATTTTTCTTTAAATTTTATTAGAATTTTGATCAAAAAAGAAAAGGAATATTGATGCCATATTTTGATATAGATGAAGTCAAATATTTAACTTAATTCATATAACTTATGGTTGAATTTAATGAAATATTAATTTTTATATTAAAAAAAAGATAACAAAATGTGAATCTTATTTACAAGTTTATTTAAATGATTTTTGGCTTGCGAATTATCTAAGAAATGTATTTTGAATTGTTTGCTTCATGAATACATTTATATTTTTAGCCTCATATATTTGATAAGCCATAAAGATATTTATATCCACATTAAAATTTATTAGACTTTTATAAAGTGAATAATTTAAAGTTTCAATAGTTTTATATTTTCTCTTAAAATATCTTTTTCTAAATCTTCATTTTAGCATTAATTCTTGTATATAAATTATAAGTTCAATAATAGTATGGCAATTTATTTTAAATGTTTTAAATTATCTTACATTGTTTAATTTAATAATAAAAAGTCAGATGTCACATGACTTATGTCACATGTTTAATTTAAATATATTAAAATGTTTAACTATGTTGATTCAATTTATATTATTATCAAAAAGCAAGCTATATAAAAGATATCATTATGATACATTATATTTTTTGATTTAGTTCTGAAATAAAAATTTCTTCTTTATACGCATGAAATTTTAGTGAATTTATTATCTGGCATTTGATTTGAATTATTTTTAATCAAAATAATATTTTATTTCCACTTAGTGAAACATTATATTGTGAAAAAATAATTTTGAAGTTGATCTTTTTTTTAAGTTTTACAATTATTTAGGAAGACTCTTTATAATAATATGAAGATATTGTATAGCTGAAAAGTAGTATTTTTTTTACTTATAGAAAAATGCATCTGTATATTTCAGTACACACACCTAATTGGGGCATGGTAAATTAATATACATATAACATTTATGTCACGTGTTTTTCTGAAGGTTTGTGATGATGGTGTTCTAGTTGTATTTTTATATTGGATTATTTCCATCATCTAATATGCATACTGAATGTACTAACCTGTTTGATGTGTTATTACTAACAGTTGAATGTATTTGGAATATTTAAATAAAGTTAAATTTTTCTAAGTACATTCAATACGCATATTAGATGATAGAAATAGTCCAATGTAAAAATACAAATTTATGTCATGTGTATGCATATATCTGAGGTTTTGGCAAAATCATTGAACTTAAAATAATTATAAGTTTGAAAAAGAAAAATTTTCAATATTTTCTTAAATATATATTTTTAGTAAGCTTTCCCATTTTAATTTAAAAAAGAATGTATAACAAATTTATAATGGTAATATATCAAATGAATTAATATTGTAAAAATATTTTGAGAAAAACTTTTTTATTTGGCAGATTAAAATGCGATTTGAAGAAAAAAATTATGAAAGGTAGAACAAAGTAAATTCTTTCATCATTTTCCAGTTTGTGTAAGGTGTTGATACTTCTATAACACTGCAGATATGTTATTCATTCAATGAGATAAAGTATATATTTGAGGTAGGAGTAATGTCTAGCTTTAATAAGTGATTAGTAAAAATATATTTTCAAGAGGTGGTTTGTATCTCAAGTAAAGCAAAAAATTTGAATTCTGTCAATTAAACTATAGCAATCTATCTATCTATCTATCTATCTATCTATCTATCTATCTATCTATCTATCTATCTATCTATCTATCTATCTATCTATCTATCTATCTATCTATCTATCTATCTATCTATCTATCTATCTATCTATCTATCTATCTATCTATCTATCTACCTACCTACCTATCTATCTATCTATCTATCTATCTATCTATCTATCTATCTATCTATCTATCTATTCCCCACCACCACACCACCACCACCACACCACACACCTACCTACCTACCTACCTACCTACCTACCTGCCTGCCTGCCTGTCTGTATATACTGAACAAACAATGAAGATATGTGTAAAAGATTGTGATCTGGTCCAATTGATGAGTGCTGATTAAGAAGAAAATACACATCTTGGGGATGATTTATCTTTTTCAAAAGTCTTTGATCATATGTTTTAGTAATGTGTGATAGAATAGAAATTTGAAATATATTTAAATTCATATTATATGTCAATAGTGTGAATGGTTGGTTTGATTTCTGGGTTAATGGATGGTTGTGTTAGGATTGGGTTAATGGTGTAAACTTCACTAATAAAAACAAAAACTTGCAAATGTATCATAGAATGTTGTAATGAATACTAAGCAAGAGTGAAAAGATAAGCAGGCAATCTGACATTCTGAAGGTATTGTTAAACCAAATCATACAAAGCTAAAAAAAAACCTGAAATATTTAAACTAGTAGCTTATGTCTGGAAAGATAATTATTCTAGTGAAATACTTCACCTAACTGTACCAGAAAAAGGGCCACTGAAGATTTATTATTCAAAGCTATGAATATACCTATTGAATGCATTGGAAAATTTATTGACTTCTGTAGACAAATTAAAATAGAATGTTAAAAGTTTATATCATCAGAAATACATATCATGGACTTTGGTAAAAATGATATTTTCCATTTAATTCAGATAAATCTGCTATCACAAAAATTTAATTTCATGTGCATCAAAATTTTAATATTTCTTGTTATACATTTTTTATGTTGAGTATAGGCATGGAATTTATATATATATAAACACACAGACTTAATCAATAACAAATTTAAAGATAAAATTATTTTCATATTATCTCCATTTCATATGCTTACACAGGCTGTTAATAACAAATGTAAACTCTCTGTACAGTATTTCTACTAAGCGAAACCCTTCATAATCAATGAATGCAGAAAAGTTTATGTATAGAATTCTTATCTAATCCATACTCATGCAATATCTACAGACTAGTTTCTAGTTTTCATCAATGAGGAGCCTTAGCCTTGTATTTGAGAGTACTTCAACTAGATCTTAGGATCTAATGCGACTCTCCAGCATCCACCGTTTATTTATTTGGTAAACTATAAAACTAGAAGTCCATGATGAACACACAATACTGTTTTCAATCCAAGCTTATTTTCTTGTGTGATATCATAGATCTGAACTCATTTTACTATCTATACATTTTGGAATAAAGATGACTGTGGTTTTTGAAAAACCAAGAACACCAAAATCTATAGATGCTCAATTGAGTTCAGATCTATATGACTATAACAGCAAATGAGCTTGGATTGAAAAATTTATTGTGTTTTCATCTTGGACTCCTAACTTTAAAATTTACCAAATATGTAAAAAGTGGCTGCTGGAGGATTGCATTAGATATTAAGATCTAGCTGCAGTGCCCTCAAATTCAAGACTTTTCACTGATGAAATCCACAAGCTAGAAACTAGTCTGGGGATATTGGATAAGTAGGCATTAAATAGGGATTTTATGCACAGTCATTCCTTCATTCATTATGAAGGCTGGCACTTGGTGATACTACTATATGGAGAGTTTGCTATTGTTACAAAATTATTTTTTAGTTTAGAGATATTTATAAAAGAATTTCATATCTGTTTTCAATTATTTAAATAAAAGTAAAATTATAGAAATATTATAAACTAATGGAATCGTACAAGCTTGATCTTGCATAAAACACCATCAAGGAGTTTATCATATTCTTTTATTATTTTTTATGCCAAATGTAATATAATAACATCATCAAATAAATAAAACTAGTAATCTGATTTAATCATAGCCATTGAATTGTCATGTTCTTGTGATACTAACAAAGGCCATAGTATATGATTAGAATCTCTAAAGCTTTATCCAATGTCTCTTCAAAGAATGTGGTTAGCTTACACTGGTAATCATAGACAAGATTTAAACTTACTTTTAAATATTGTCTTTATTCTGCCCATTTTTTTCAAATGATGATTATCCAGAGTCACTCTCCATTAAAAATATTATTAATTATGATCTATAATTTAAAGACTGTTTCTTCTCACTGATTTCTAATAATATATATGTATATATATATTACTAAACAAATGAGTATGGTTCTTATAATATTGAACAATAAGTCTGTTTCTTTTTTGATCATCAGACTGTCTTTATTTATCCAATATAATGACAGAATCAGAAAATCATATTTATGTGTGCACTTCAACTGACAGTGTGAACTTTGAACTTTGTTGTCATGGTAACATTTTTTTATATTTGACAGAAACTTTACTATGCTGTTATATAATATTGACTCTTGAGTCATTTTATCTAAGTTTCTCTTTACCAAGAGTTTGGCCTGGTTAGCTGTGACTTCTAGTAAAGATACGCCAAGACTAACAATTTGAACAATGTAGTGGGGCCTGTTAATAAACTGATTTTCAATTTCTAATATTTCATACTATAGTTGAACTTACCTCTGAGAGTATAATCTATAAAACACCATTGTCAAGACATCCTCCGTGCTCAGACACATAGTTAACTACTTCTTTTTATCAACTTTGTAATTGCAAAAGTTTAACTATTATAATCAGTGATATATGAGTAATTAAGCAATTACCAACTCTATTACTTCTTCAAAGGTTAACTCAGAGGCATGGAAAAGCACTGCTTGTGTCTTCCTTTAATACCTATACCTTAGAATTTCTAATCTTAATTTAACTTTTTTCTTTTTGGAATCCATAAAAAATTTAAACCTATTCAGGAATGTTATTCAGCTTTCTGGACAACATGAATCAAGCTCTTTATTTGATTCTACTCAAGTCATTGCCAATCTTGAAAACTCTGGAGGCGTTTTATTAAGAATTCATTATTAAACTTCATCTAGAGTCAGAATTATACTAAATCTTATATCTTTGCCTGATGTTTTTAAATAATAGTAGCCTTAGCATTTGTCTGAATATTAAAAAAAAAGTTCCTCCTTTTGATTCTAAACCACATTCTTATTACTATTAATGTTGTTTTTGTTGTTGAGAAATCATTAGTTTTATTTTTAAGTATTTATTTACACTTATATATAATGCAAGAATTAAAGTACAAATCTCTCAAAATGTATGTCAGTTCATTCCGATATAAATTACGATAAAAGAGTATAGTTCAGTTTATTAAATCAGTAAAAAGATGAATAATAAATCATCCTCTTATAAATGCAAGGTTCCAATGGTACCAAAATTATTATTGCTTGATTATTTTGCTACATATAATAATCTCAAGTATGTTATCCTATACTGTTCTCTTTACAGTTACCTCTTGTTGGTATATAATTTAGAGTGCTGCTTTTATTTTACCTTGTACAATAATTACCATTGTGGAATATTCTCTCTTGATTAAAATAAGTTGTCTATTATCATTTCTCTGTGAATTATATGACTTTCATGCTGTTCATGAGAAGAGTAATTGCTTTTGCGAAAACCTAGATTTTACATGTAGTAGTGAACTATCAAGAATATTCAAACTGACCTTTTAATTACTACCATTGGTTTTGCCATATAGTTGGTTGCTTAGTTACTGAACAAGCTATTAAATTATTACTTCCCTAATCCACTTAATTACAAGCAATAAAATGAGTATATTTTACATAGATAAAGCAGGTGAGTTTATTTACTGAAGCTATTTATTACACAAGATATGGTTTCTCAATTAGCCAAGAGTCTTTTCAGACAAGTGAAGAATTATAATCAAGAAAATGAAAGGTCCAAATAAATTTTTTATATATTCAACAATAAAGCCAGATATATTTCTTCTTCCTAGACATTGCTTAACAATAGATTCAAAACAACTCATGGTTATTTCATTTATCAGCTTCAAAATAGAATTTAATAGCCTCTGACCTATGCAATTTTGGGCAAACTTAAATCATGATTCATATAGTTAATGATTGTCAAATATATACAAACAATGACAGAATTGAATGCATAATAAAGTCACTGAGTTTACATCCTCATTGAAGTCTTTATAGATTCATTTATTGATGTTTGTTAATAGAAAGCCGTCTAAAAAATTTATATGCAACACATACATATATATTCATGTTTTGTATACACATACAAATTGAAGATATAATGTATTATAGTGAACTACTGCGAAAATTCATAGTCATATATACATAAAACTTATTGTTTTTATTACTTGCTAATATATACATTAGTCATTATAAAGTGCATTTTCTTTAAAATAATTGGATCGCTTGCGGTTTAGAACTTGATAAAATTTCTAACACACAACTCGTAATTTAACTTTCATTAGATAAAATTGTCAAGTTGTTGCAGTCACGAGCTAATATTATTTTTATAACACATTAGTGGATAATCTTGAGCTGTAAAAGTTATTATTCATGTTTACAGTCTATCAATAAAATGTCTTTTAAAAAATTGTGTGTGTGTGTGTGTGTGTATATATATGCTTCTTAAAAGGCTGTTTGAATATTCTAAAGTTAGCTTCTAACAATACAGAAAAGTATTATCATTAAATTACCCTCTGATGTAATTTTTAATACTAAATAAAACAATGAAATTATCTTCAATTACCCAGTGAGTTATTATATACGTTTTAGTAGTAAATAAAACAATGGTTGAGAGTATATTTGATAGACTTAATATTATATTTAAAGATACTATGCTATTATTTAGAAAAAAAATAAAAAAATGTTTACTGGATATTTCTTAAATCATTAACTTATGGCAGTGTTGCTTAACTGTTTCTTGTAAAATATTACTCTAAAAATTTATTCCCAGTGTTGAGAAAGTTATGAAAAATTATGCAGAAATTAAAATGATTATTCCAAAGAACATGCTGTTTGGAAAACAAATATTTAAAAGAATCATTGATAAATAGTCTATATGAAAAACATGTTTTAATTGACATTTCTAAATGATCTATATAAACCTATATTTTTATCACATTGTTTGTAGCATCAAAGGTTATTTATATGTATTTGGTTTATGTGATATATATAAATTAATGTTAAAATTCTATTTTTTCCTATCTCTTACAAATTAAAATATGTTTCAGCACCAATTCCTCCTTTATTTATTTGAAAGATTTTAGTAATAACTTCATCCACGTTTGCAACATTTTATTTTTACATTTAATCTCAAAAGAATTTATTTATTTATGAAAAATAGTGTGTTTACATACTTTTAACAGACAGAAAATATCATGTTCTACATATTTCAAACAGTCTGGAAACATTTGTATATTGATTATCTTCTGATTGATAATAATGTACTGATGTAGCTTTTTTAGTCACCTATTAGGATTAATGCATAATGTATCTATTAATCACCTTTTGCCTAGTCAAATCTACTAATGATTCGATGGATCAGATATATTAAGTAAATTCCACTTTTTATTGTACATGAGTTTTGATGCTATGATGAAGTCTGCTTTTTACTTTTCTTATAATTTTCATGATTAGACTTACTGGTTGAGGGACAGTCACTGTGAACATTACCTTACATCTGACATTTCATATAGCATGTGAAATAAAGATTGACAGTCTAATAATAGGGAACTGTTTAGTTTGTAAGGCTTCTTTTATAGACATAATTTTGTATTAATCTATCCTTAAGTTTTGGTATATGGCTAAATTTATTTTGTTGAGCCCAGGGCATGAGTATATTATATGTTTCAAAGACTCTTCTTGCCTTTTACATATTTGACAAATAGGGTCTATCTTATTGTAAAATCTTTTGAAATGAAGGAATTAATTTGTGGGCATATCTTCTAAGTTTATTTTAATAATGAGATTAAGGTATTTAGGCTCAAAAGTTAGAAATTTAAAAATTGTTGCTAATTTGTAGTTGGTGAAACCAAGATTCAGAGTAATTGTGGGATAATTCAGATTAATTATACTGTATGCTTCTAAGAATTAAACTTGTTTGGAGTGCTTTTGGCAGAAATAACTTGATACTAAAAGGAAATATGCCTATGTGTTTGAAAAGGAAGGTTTTTAATAAATGTGATTTGCCAGTTCTTACTTATAAATCTGAGACTTGGACACTTAATAGAAGAGCAATACAGAAACTTCAGACCACTCAAAGAAGTATGGAGAGATGCATGTTAGGAGTAACAAGAAGGAATCAAAAACGTAATATATGGGCAAGAGAACAAACAGGTGTTACTGACCTCATTGAAAAAATTAAAAGACTGAAGTGGAGTTGGGCTGGATCATATTGTTAGAAGAAATGATAATAGATGAACAATTGAAATTTTAAACTGGATTATAAGAGATTGTAAAAGACCCAGAAAGAGACCACATGTGAGATGGATGGATGAAATAAGAAAGTGCGCAGAGGTGATGTGGAGAAGAGAAGCTAAAGACCTAACCCTTCATCCTGCAGTGGATTGATAATGGTTGATGATGATGATGCCTCCCAGATGGCAATTTTTGTTTTTTGTAATTTTTGAACTACAGTTAAATGCTGGTTAAGAATCCAGAGCAGTTGATCCAGCCAGCACATTTTTCGGAGGATGGTCTGTGGTCTGTGGGTTGAATTGGTTCATTGAAAGTTATTGATTCATGTTTACATTTAAATCTTATATTGATAATCTTTACATTATTTATTACCCAAATGTAAGCTTTCAAATGATAGACATTCTAAAAGTTAATATTGAACTTTTCAAAATAGAAAGATAAAGTACTAAACAAAGTTTTTAACTATAACAATGGTGCTTTTCATTATTTGTCCATATCCTTGTTTATTCATAAAAAATTACAAAATAAAATATTTCTTGTAAATTAATTCCATTTTTAAAATATAAATAAATTTTCTTTGAGTCATTGTAAAAGAATGAAAATATATCTTTAAAAAAATTAATTATTATTGAAATGTATAAAAAATTTTTTTATCAGCCTTTATGAAAGTCATTCATGTTAGTTAATATAAACAGTTTCCCATTTACAGTAACTAAGTTTTATGTTTTCTTTATAACAATATATCACATAATCACCATTCTTTATGCTTACACAAAGGCAAAACTCTCCTTACAGTAGTGCCACCAGTGCAACCCTGAGTAATCAATGAATGGAGTAAGGATTATGCATAAAATCCCTAGCTAATGCCTACTCATTCAATATCCCCAGACTAGTTTCTAACTTGTGGCTTTCATCAGTGACTTAGGTTGGATGTGAGAATACTGTATCTAGATCTTAGTATCTAATGCAAGTCTCCAGCAGCCACCTTTTACTTTATTAACTAACTATAAAGCTTTAAGTCCAAAATGAAAACAACAGCATTTTTAATTCAAGCTCATTAGCTTGTATAGTCATATAGATCTAAACTCAGTTCAGCATCCATACTTTTTGGTGTCTTTGATATTTTAATAACCGCAGTCACCATAATCTTATTGGGCAGGATTGGTATTAAACAACTAAACATCAGATGATCACCATTCTTTAAGCTTACACAAGATGTTTACATGGAGACAAAACTCTATCCAGCATCACCATTCAGTGCAAGATAATCACTGGATGCAGGAAAGTTTGTGCATAAAATCATTATCTAGTGCCTAGAAACTAGTTTGGGAATATTGAATGAGTAGGCACTAGAAAGGGATATTTTCCTGCATCCAATGATTACTTTGGCTTACTTTGAGTGGTGCTATTGTATGAAGAGTTTTGCCTCTATGGGATAAAAATCTAATTTACAAGCACAGTTTTCATTAGTAGTTCTTAACAAAAGTAAAACTCTCCATACAGTAGTATAAACACTTGAGAGTCAGTGTTTAGATCTAGTTTCTAACTCTATCCTTCACTGATGAGAGCAAATCAGCTTGAAATCAGATGATCTGAGGGTGAGCAAATGAAAGAGATAGTTAATTCTGACTCTTTTGTCGTTTATGTAAACAAATTTTACACTTGTTTCGGTGGTTTTGGTAAAACTCCATCTATTGATCATAAATAACAAGTGATAGCAAGTTACGTGAATAACTTGTTTTTGTTTTTCATAAATGTACCTTTAAAGGTTTCTTGCAATGATATATATTGCAGAGACTTTGACTATGTGTTGAAACTGAACTGAGATCAGACCCATATAGATATCTGGCTTGCTAGGGTGAGTTTGAAGACTATACCGGTCTAAAAAATTCATGCTTGCAAACTGATAGAAACGTTTTGCATAAACATTTGAGAATCAGTGTTTAGATCTAGTTTCTAATTTTGTCCTTCACTCATGAAAGCAAATCAGCTGATCTGAGGGTGAGCAAATGAAAGAGATAGTTAATTCTGACTCTTTTGTCATTTATGTAAACAAATTTTACACTTGTTTTGGTGGTTTTGGTAAAACACCATCTATTGATCATATATATATATGAAAAACAAAAAAACACAAGTTAAAAAACTTGCTAATGCTTGTATTTATGATAACAGATGGCGTTCTACCAAAAACACCATCAAGCGTTTATGTAAACAGAAAACTACGCTTGACGGTGTTTTTGGTAGAACGTCATTTGTTATCATAAATACAAGCGTTAGCAAGTTTTTTAACTTGTGTTTTTTTGTTTTTCATAAATGTACCTTTGAGGACTTTCTTGCAATGATGTATATTGCAGAGGCTTCTACTATGTGGTGATGCTGAACTGAGATCAGACCCATGTAGCTATCTGGCTTGCTATGCTGAGTTTGAAGACATTAACGTGTCTAAGAGATTCACGCTTGCAAGCTGAATAGAAACTGTTTCATAAATGCTCAGAGTTTGTGTTTAGATCTAGTTTATTATTCCTGTCTTTCACTGATGATAGCAAATAGCTTGAAATCATGATCTGAAAGTGGAATTAAAGTTAGAGATAGTGAATACTCGCTCTGACGTTTATGTAAACAGAAAACTATGCTTGATGGTGTTTTTGGTAGAACGCCATCTGTTATCATATATATATATATATATCCTAGCCTCCTCATTGAATTCCAATGATTGACAGTCCATCTAGTTTGGGACCCTTGCCTAAATATGGTTGACATGGTTGACAGAAAAGAACATCCACATCATAAGATTATTCATACATACAGAATAAAATAAATATAATGACTTAATTAAAATAAGCAACATAAATTCTGTCCTGTAATAATGCATTTAATTAGTATGGAATGGTATAAAAACTCTTACTTCATTCCATATTATGTGGTGTTGATTCAAATATTAAGTCACTATGGTGGGAACTGACCTAAACTTTATTCACATAAAAATTTTATCCAAGTTAATAATTTCTCCCCTATACTGTGTTGCTTTTAAATATATGGACACTTCCAACTGTAACACATTGTAATTTCTAAGTCTAGAAATGAAATAAGAATATAATTTTACAAATGTATAAAA
This sequence comes from Epiperipatus broadwayi, assembly GCA_028023455.1. Classification (NCBI taxonomy): domain Eukaryota; kingdom Metazoa; phylum Onychophora; class Udeonychophora; order Euonychophora; family Peripatidae; genus Epiperipatus; species Epiperipatus broadwayi. The sequence continues at coordinate 1,199,296 of JAQFVV010006342.1, forward strand.
AAATCTTACACATAATAAATCAAGTTTTCTTCAATCATTGATTAAAGTCCATGAATCTAGTGATAATATTTCTCATGGATAGAGTCCATCACCCTTCTTTTCATTATACTCCAGTAAGTACTTCCTTGATCATTCAAATTCCTCAGAAACATGCTTGGAATGATGTTTCCATTTTCTGCAGCTACTTTTCTCCTGAAACCATTCAGACATTTTATATGGGGTATTTGATGTTCCTTTAGGCATTATATAGATGAGTGAATTAAATAATTATGGTTTTCTGGTTGAGAGAAGAGCATTTGGGTCCTATGGTGACATTATTTAGCTGACATTGCTTAGTACTTTATAATATTTTTAATTTTCTTCAGTTCATTATTTGTCATTCAGTGAATTATATAAAAAAATGTTTACTTCATCATTTGTGCATATAAGTTGGCAATGTACTCTTTCCTTTTCTCCTCATTCAAACAATAGCATAGTCTTTTATATTTAATTGTCAACTCAAAATCAGTTCAATTCTTTTGTTAAACTGCTAGAAATTATCAACTTTCCTTATTTCAAAAGTTGTTTACAATTTCTTTCAACTTTTTTCCATGTGAAAATTATACAACTGATACAGGATTTTTGAACAAATTGTCCATCTTTCCTTGCATTCTAAGATTCAATCTTGAGATATTGGTTGTGTGTGGTTATCCTATCTTTTTGTGGTTATATGGTTATTCTATTCTTTGATAAATAACAAAAGGATAGGATAACCAAAAATAAAATAAGGTTGCTTCAAACTTGGATCAGAACACTAAAATTACATTGTACATAAACCACTGTTATATTGGAATACAATCATAATTTATATAGTACACACACTAATACAAATGCAAACACCTTAATAAATTATATTTTATAAAAATAATAATACTATGCAAATAATAGAAAAATTAAAAATACTATGCAAATAAAAAAAATTTAAATTGAATGCTTACGAGTCCCAAAATTACATTATACATAAACCACTAATATATTAATACACAAGTATAATTTATATACAACACACATTAATACAAACATAAACACATTAATAAATTATAATTTATCAAATAATAAAAAAATAAAATAATACTATGCAAATAATAGAAAAATGTAAAATACCAAAAATTAAAATTGAATACCTATGATATTACATTTTTATCAGTATGAAGGCCTTGAATCACCGAGACATTATTAATCCATTTTACTTCAGAGTCTTGCTGAAATGAAAATTGTGCCATTGGCTTCTTTGTGCAATCTAGTAAACTCGAGCAGATAAGAAAAAAAAACCAACTAAGAAAAATATTAATAAAAAAATCTAAATTTTGTTCGATTTTAATATATGATACATTATTTTAAAAAAGAATTCAAACAGCAATGAATGCTGGGATTTCTGTTGATGTCATGCTTATAGTTTTCATGTAATTTTAAAAAGAAAATTTCAATGAATCAGCACTATCAGTTATTATGTGGTAACCACTCAAGCCATTAAGTAGTGTAATGTTTTCTCACACATTGCTTTGCGAGCCAAGGAGTAATTATAAGTTAGAATCAGTGTTTGTCTATGTTAATCCATATTACATAAATATCTGCTCTCTGTTGTAGAAGATATTTATATTGATAAAAGTTCTCACTTGGTTGTAATTGCATCTGGCATGCAATATCTTGTAGAAAATGCTCTTGAGTAATTGACTTGGTAAGGGTTTCTGAGTAATAGACACTTAAATGGTAAAATGGTTATCTATTTATAGCTGGCAATTACTTCTTTTTGATTGCTGAAAAAGCATTACATTTCTGATAGTTATTACACATATTTTTAAGGTTAAATGAATTTCAAAAGTGCATGTTTTGGTCATTATATAAAAATCAAGTGTAAAACATATTTTCCACAGAGACAGCTATGAGTCTTTCAAAGCATAAGCTTGGCTTGATCAGAGGGGAATTTTCAAATAGAATTGTGTTTTGTAAATTGTTTTAAAATAGTGTTGAAATTTTTTTTTGATCAGATGTTAATTGAAAAAAGGAAATATTAGATTTTATGAAATAATTTTGTTTTTAAAAATGTGCATGTTGTGACAGCTAATCCTTCAGATCATCAAAGACATCGGATCCCCCTCCCTGTGAATTCCAGCACTACACACTGACATGTAGTAGTGTAAAAAAGTCAATTGTAAATCAGCCTGGTAATGTGCTGAGATGGATAATGTTTTAAAAATAGTCTTGCATGTGATGGACGATCCTTCAGATCAGCAAAGACATCAGATCCCCCTCCCTGCAAATTCATGTGCTGCACACTGACATGTACTAATGTAAAAAAGTAAATTGCAAATCAGCCCAGTAATGTTATATTTATTGGCTTTTGACTAGCAACAGTGACATCAGGCAGTGTTTGGTGACTAATTGACAATAACCTACTCATGATAATCAAAAGGATATGCCCATATGAAATACAGCACATTAATTTAGAATACTTAAACAGAAAAAGTAATAGAAAAAATTGGAAAAAATATTAATTAAAAACCAACATATTCAGTAAACATAAAATTGATAGATTTAAATTATGAATTATACTATATGCCAAAAGAGTTTACTAGTTTATTAAACCATCTACTCATGACAATCAAAAGGATATGCCCATATGAATTTAGAGTACTTAAACAGAAAAAGTAAAGGAAAAAAATGAAAGAAATATTAATTAAAACCAGCATGTTCAGTAAACATAAAATTGATAGATTTGAATTATGAATTATATTATATGCCTAAAGATTATAACTTATAAAATACAAATGTTAAAAAATAGTGACAGTGCAAAAACAGATTGCTAGTTTAAATTTAAGTTTGCTAGTTTCTCAAGTATATTTGGTAATAAAAAAGAAAAAAACAATTTTCATACTTATAAAAAATGTAATCATGTGATTAAAAGAGTAAAATGCAATTTCACAAATATTTGAAATTAATTTTAAGCAATAATTATATTTTCATAGTCATACTTATGGAATCACATGACACAAAAGGCACCGAAACATCTTAAATTCAGATTCATTATCTAAATTTACATCAACACTTTAAAAAAATCAAATCTAAGTTTACTAGTTTATTAAACCATCTACTCATGACAATCAAAAGGATATGCCCATATGAAATATAGCATATGAATTTAGAGTACTTAAAAAGAAAAAGTAAAGGAAAAAATTGAAAAAAATATTAACTTAAAACCAACATGTTCAATAAACATAAAATTGATAGAATTCAAAATGGTGGTGACCACTCTAAATATTAAATGTTTATAATTTCTAAACTACAAATATTAGTAAAAGTCTGAATTTCCAAATACTAAAACATTATAACTTCTAATTACTAGAAATTCTTGGTTTGTCCCATGTAGATACTGTTCAAAATTTATCTAACATCATAATGGAATCTACTCTTGATCATGTAAGATCCACGTGTGCTCTAGAAATCAATATTTTGCATCAACACATGGAACTCTTGAGATCAATACAAATCTCATTATTTACATGCAAGTGACTTTTACCATCAACAAATGAACACAAACATGTTTAAAGAAAATAAATAATTGTATTATTTCTGAAACAAATATTATCTAAAGTTAAGAATATTAATATTACACTAAATAAAAAAATAATAAATTAATAAATAAAAAATTAATAAATTTGATTCCTTCATTTTGTTAAAATTCTTTAGGTTTTTAAAAACTGACACTTTTTTAAATTTCTGGTTTAAAATAATGCTTGGAGATGATAATTATGAAGGGGAAGGTCCACATTAAAATACATATGCTAAAAAATAAAAAGAATAGTAACATAAATAAATAAAAAAATGTTGATTATTTCAAATCTAAAAGGCATTTACTTTTAAATAAATAAACACTAACATTTTTACCATCAGTAAGTATCTTTAACGTCTTTGAAAATCTCTCTCTCATTTAGATGCTTCCTGTCCATATGCCAACAAATTATTGTAAAAGATCCAGTGACATACCTCTCATTTTTTAATATCTTAAATTTGGCTTCCAACCATGATTGTTCAATGGATTATATGTGTGCACCCATCACTGGATTTATGTATTTTTGTTGGTCGTTGATGATGAGATGTTCAAATGCTCTATCATTCAGGTCTGCATAGGATGGCCACTCATCTGAATGAATGACAGAGCCAACCACACATTTACTTTCTATAATGGGAATCAACATAACTTTATCATGATATGGCACTACAAAGTAGCACCAATCAGTATCCTTTTTAATCCAAATACCCAGGTCCATTAATTTGGGCCCCATGATTTTTTTTATTAATCAGTGTTACCAAAGTATCCTTACAGATACATGGATGATCACCACTTAGCAGTCTTCCCCTATTATATTTTTTCAGTCAGCAAATCTTGCTTTATCTATCTGAACTGGTTCTTCTTTAGACCCTACCAACTGTCGTTTCTTTTTAACAACTCTGAAACAGACTTCCTTGCAAAAATTAAACCAGTCTACAACTGTTGGCAAAGATTTGTTAGCCATCTTTACTGATCTGGTCAGCAAATCTAAGAAGAAAAAAAACAGCTCCATAATATCGCACAATGTCATCCAGCTTGCAACCCTACCACTTGTATCTATATAGTGGAAAAAATGGATTACCTGTATGAATAGACCACATAGTATGGCACTTGGAGCATTGCATCATGGGGACCCAGTCAGCCTTGCAATTCTTTCTTTGCTTCTCTATCATGGTGTCTCCACACTTTGTACAGGGCTTCGTACTCTCTTTGTCATTGAAAAAGTTATTGTCCATCAGAAAATTGACAGCTTGATTCTCACTAGAGATAACATTATAATATAATGTTCTCAAAGCCACAATAGTTATGGGATGCAATATCTGTTTTAAAAATCACAAAAAATTTGGTTACTTAAGACCAAAGATTTTGGATGAAAATTTGTCTTTTATAGACATTTTCAAATCATACAATCACATATCAATAATATTGAGCTTTTATCTCTATTTACTTAAATATTCAAAGATTTAGATATTTTAAAGTAATTAAACAAAAGAATAAATATCAGAAAGACTTATTGCAGGTAAAAGGCAATTTTTAAAAACCTAAAGAATTTTAACGTAAATAATTTAAATAAGTTTTGTATTAGCAATAATAAAATCTATTTATTTTCTTTAAACATGTTTCTGTGCTCATTTTTGATGGTAAATGTCACTTGCATGTAAATAATTAGAGATTTGTATCAATCTCAAGAGTTTGATGTATCGATGCAAATTATCGATTGCTAGAGCCTGTGTGGATCTCATGCAATCAAGAGTAGATTCCATTATGATGTTAGGAGATGAATATCAAGCAGTATCTACATGGGACAAACCAAAAATTTCTGGTAATTAGAAGTTATAATGTTTCAGTATTTGGAAATTCAGGCTTTTAATAACATTCGTAGTTTAGAAGTGATAAACATTTAATATTTAGAGTGCGGTAACAGCCATTTTGAATTTCTATCAATTTTACACTTATTGAACATGTTGGTTTCTAATTAATATTTTTTTCAATTTCTTACTTTACTTTTTCTGTTTAAGTACTCTAAATTCATATGCTGTATTTTATATGGGCATATCCTTTTGATTGTTATGAGTAGGTGGTTTAATAAACTAGTAAACTTAAGTTTGATTTTTTAAGGGTTGATGTAAATTTAGATAATGAATCTGAATTTAAAATGTTTCTACATGTTTTTTGTCACATGATTCCATAAGTATAACTGTATGAAAATATAATTATTGCTTAAAATTGATTTTTTTTTATTGTCATGAGTAGATGGTTAAATAAACTAGCAAACTTAAATTTGATTTTTTAAAATTGCGAATTTTATTTTATTGTTAAATAAATTAGCAAATTTAAATTTGATTTTTTAAAATTGCAAATTTTATGTTTTAATTTTTTAATCAAATGGAATAGATGCTTAAATAAACTATCAAACTTAAATTTAATTTTTTTGAAATTTCGAATTTTGTGTTTTCATTTTTTAATCACATGATTAGATTTCTTATAACTATGAAAATTGTTTTTTTTTTTTATCTTTGATGAAAATGGCGATTTTGTAATATTGATAAAAAAGTCTGCTCAAACCAAGTTTTTATTTTTTAATTTTCGATGAAAATTGCGAATTTTGTGTTTTAATATTTTAATCATGTGAGTGGTTTTTTAAAAATGAAAATGGCAATTTTTGAAAAAATGGGTTGCAACAATGTATAGATTGGTCGATGTTATTTATCACTTGGATGTGTCTGCCTGGGTTTTGGGCAGTTCTTATAATTCAAAATGGCTATGAGTGCATACTAAATCGGCACCAAATATTACTTATGAAATTACTATTACTGTATTGAAAATTGTGAAACCAGAAAATCTGACTATCTATACAGTGAAATAATTAAAATTTCCATTACGTTTCTAATTTATCATTCTGATAGTTAATTAATTACATGTAAACTCAAATCATTAAAAATTGATTCAAGTGACATGATTTCAAGCTAAAAGAAAGAATTGAAACACATAACATCGAAAAATATATTTAAATTATTGGCAATTGAAGTATTTATTATTATTGCTATGGCCTGACGGTCTCTAAAGACAAGTCAAGGAGATAAATAATTTCATGCAAATTTTCATTTGACATTTAGATATATTCTCATGTTTGTTGCTTAATTTCCTGATCCTTTTTCAACTTTTCATATTTTTGCAACGTAATCTGATGTCTGAATTTTCTATTTTAATATTTAAATAACGTTGACAAAATAGCACTAGGGAGTGCTGATATAAAACTTAAAAGTTACAATGATTGATAAAAATCATAAAATTGTCAAATTATTGTGTTAGGTGTAGAAATTTTTTTTCTTTATAATTTTAAAAAAATTTGATTATTCATGTAGTAAAAATTTATTTCCATACTATGTATAAAACTACTTATAAATACATTATTTCAACCTTAATATCTCGGCTTGTTTAATAAAAGAATTTAGAAATTGACGGGAAACTTCCTTTTCTTGATGTACTTGTCACAAAGAAAGAATAATCTTTTATCTTTTTCAATTTTCAGAAAATAGACACACACTGACAGATATTTAAAATTTTCATCACTTCATCTCAAATCTTTTCTATTGCAAAACTTTTTTTCACTGGAGGTATTAACCTTGTTTCAGATAAAACATATCTCAAAGATGAAATAAATCATATAAGCAATATTTTATCAGCTAATGGCTTTAATAATAAAACAATACACCGAGCCTTAATTCAAGCCTTAAACAATCGAAATAAAAGCCAAAAAGAATAAACACCTATTAGAGTTTGTATTCCTTTATATAAAAGGAACTACAGACAATATTGGATGTATTTTAAGATATTATAATATAAAGACAACATATATACATATATCACTCATCAAAAAATTTGATATTATAACCAAGCCCTCTTGAAGTACATGGAGTTTATGGAATTTCATGTAACAGCTGTAATGCTAGAAGAGATAAACATGTTAATGCAGTTAAAAAATACTCATCAGCATTATCTTTCCATGCTATAAATACAGGGCATAGTATTTATTTTTTTAATATGAGAATACTATCCAGTTGTGACACTCCCTAACAGTATCGGATCAGAGAAGCCATTGAGATCTTTAAAAGGCCAGAATGTATCAACAAACATGATGATACATGCAAATTAATTATCTTCTATTTGGATTTTTTTTAATAAAAAAAAGTCATTAATCTAAAGGATTTTCATTATTATTATTTTTATTTTCTATTAATAGAACATTCATTATCGTTATACATTAGTGTTTACGGTGCCTCTACAATTAATTTATAATATTTGTTATCCAGTTGATGACAAATGTGACCTGGTCAAAACATTGGTTTATATATATATTTTTTCAATAAATTATACATGAATGTACGTGGATAATATTTCATTTATATAAATATAAAATAGAAATTCATATAACATTACAGTAGTAACTAAATTTTTTTTTACTAAAATTCTATTACAATCATAGTTTCATTTGTTAATAGATGAAATCATGGTTGTGGAAGAATTTTAGTAAAATTTTGTTTTTTAGCTAGTATTACAACTTTACATTAATTTTACTAGTATAGTATTAAGAAGTAATTAATTTATATATATATAGGATGGCTCAGTTGGTTAGAACATTACCTTAAATTTCAATAATCAAGAATCTAAGGACCCAAGTTCGAATCCCATGCTAGTACTGTCACTGGTCATGCCAGCAACATCTGAAGAAGAGGGGAGAAAAATACCTATCATAATTTTAATTATTTTTTCTCAATATTTTGTTATATGGTTAAAATACATACTTGACATATTAAAGCTTGATTTAAATATCATAATAGCTTGTTCTGTATTGGTTAATAGTTATTCATGGAGATATTTTCATCTCACTATATATATAAGAATATATTCTACATAAATATATAGATAGACAACAATTACAGTAATAAATCTTAACAATTTTTGCTTTTTTCTGAGCCAAGCTTTAGATGCAGAGTATCTTTACTAAAGCAAGACTATTCGGTATTGAAAGCCTCGCAAAAATTAAGATTTATTGATGCAATTGTTGACAATTGTCTACATACTCCTGTAGAATATATTCTTACATATTATCTATGGTATATAGATATTATATAATTTATTTTACATGTATATATAAATGGAATAAATTATTCTCCCTCAGACTATAAATTAAAATCACTCTTGGCAAGCATTGGTGGTCGAGAGGTCAGTGACGGCTGCTTTACAATCAGTTGTCCCGGGTTAGCGGATTCACTTCCTGGCTGATGCTATGACACATGAGAAAAAAAATTAAAATCACTCTAAATTTTTTTTTCTTATGTGTCATAGCATCAGCTGGGAAGCGAACCCGCTAACCCGGAACAACTGCTTGTAAAACAGCCGATACTGACCTCTCGCCCACCAATGCTTGACAGAAAAAAACACCCTAAATGTTGAGCAAAAAATTAAGAATAGAATGAATCCACCTATTAATTGTAGCGCGAATGTTTATAAGCATACCTTTGTCAACATTTTTGATAATTTAGAATGAAATTAATACATCAGCAAGATGGAATATGGCACTTAATAGTTATTAAACTAATAATCAATTTTATAAACATCAGACCTCCAAGAATAAATAGATTCATTCTATTCTTGATTCTTTATTTCAACATTTAGAGTCATTTTAATTCATAGTCTGTGGAAAGTGATTTACTTTTTTATTTACATATACACTGAGTTATACTTAATTTGATGTTTATATATATATATATATATATGGTATCCATTAAAATAATGCATTCCTTTTTAAATGAACATACTTTCTCTTCACCACCACTTAATAGATAAATATTTAAAAAATAACATATCAGTTTAGTTAACTAATAGATTGAGATTTGTTATTTCATTTGCATATTTTACCTCTATCTAAAAATAATTAATACAATAAATAATTACATTTGATATAATCCATCTATTTGAAAGAAATATGCTAATCTAAAAATATATAATGTATTAAATAAACAATGGGTTTTTTATTATTTGTGAACAAATAATACTATTTCAAACATCTGAACTAATATATATATATATATATATTAATTCTAATGCGGATAAAAGATATCATATTATTATTACTATTTGCGGGATATTCCGTGTAGTGAAAAAGCTAAATGCTGACGTTTCAGTACAATATCAAGTACCTTCCTCAGAGCATCCTCTTTCTCAAATCATAAGAATGCATGTGAGATTTAAAATCGTTTTTATCGTTTTCTTTCTCCTCATATTTAAATTCTATTGGTTGAGAAGTTTTAAAATTGATTTTCTCTTCCAATAGTTTCTTCCAAATGTTGTTAATCTTCTTTAACTCACACCTTTCATTTATGCTAAGAAGATTAACAACATTTGGAAGAAACTATTGGAAGAGAAAATCAATTTTAAAACTTCTCAACCAATAGAATTTAAATATGAGGAGAAAGAAAACGATAAAAATAATTTTAAATCTCACATGCATTCTTATGATTTGAGAAAGAGGACGCTCTGAGGAAGGTACTTGATATTGTACTGAAACGTCAGCATTTAGCTTTTACACTACATGGAATATCCTGAAAATAGTAATAATAATATGATATATATATTGTACCCTCACTTCTCGATGTATGATATAATTTAAAATATGACTAGCTCAATCAAATTATTATGCTCGGCTAAAATATGTACAACTATATTTAATATATTTTTATAATATTAAAAACTTATCAGATTTATTCCAAACTTATCAAAATTAATTTAGTTCAATATTATATACTAATTAAATAAATATTTAATTAAAATCATGAGACTGTGAAGTGAAGTTACAATTGGTAATCAGATTTACATTGAGTCAATGTCTCTCCAAGACACTGTCTCAATGGCATAAGAATACTATTACCTCTTTATTATCTTATTACTAACTCTACAGCATTCTTATGGCTTTTATAAATGAACTATCTTTAATAATAATAGATAAATAAATCTCAATCTATTGTTAAGGAAATATAATTAAAATGATCTCAGGTTCTTCTAATTATCTTAAAGTAATAATAATTCATGTAGATAGGAATGATAAGGGATTTAATATCAAACCTAAATACACCTAACTTATTCTAATAATAATCACTAACAATAATAATCTTTAGGGTATATCTTAATCTTATCTATTAGGATTATACTTTTAATCATTAAGAAAATAAGTAAATCATATACATGTCTTTCATTTCCATATAGTATCTTAATCTTAAAATATACCAAAGTCTTATAATTTAATAATTTGTGGCAATAAATAGTATTATACTCTTATACTGTGCATTATAATTACTTTATGACCATTGTAATATCATATGTTAATGTCAATCAATTTCTATAAATTATATTAAGAAAATACTGTGTTTCTTTCTCAAAATAATAAAATAATAAATTCATATTGTGCAAATATTATGTTTATTCAAATTATCTGCTGTCAAATGCTGTGGTGTAAAATAATGAACTCAACACATCTTTTAAAACAACTTAACAAATTTATTTACATCAACTTTAACAAATAATTTATTTACACTATTTACATTTAAATAAAATTAAAGAAAATAAACAAAATAAGAAAAATAAGAATACAAGATTTTTTTACACTGTTATTATTTCCATAACTATAAGTAGATAATTTATACATTTCAGAAAATGTTTTATTAATAAAATTCAATTAAGTTTATGACTTTAATTTACATAAACATTACTTATTATCAATTCATATAAGAAAGATTCTATGTAAGATATCATTCATGTAGCATGTATGTAAGTAAACCAACTTTAATAATTTAAATGCTATTTCACTTAAGTCCTACTATTATTTATATTATAATGTATAAGGCTGTGTTACATTTATTATCAGTATGACTCAAATATTAATTAATGTATAAACTGATATAATTTTGTAGTATAATATCAATTATTGACTATCACTGTTTATTTCATTCCGATATAATGTCATACTACATGTCTTATTAAAATATGCAATACGTATATGTACTTTTAAAAATAATATTTTAAAATTATTCAATAATTTCAACTTTTATAAAGTATAATGTTAAATAAAATTTTATGATTCTTTGCCATTTTAACTCATTACTTTTCTTTACTTATTATTCCTATTCCGTTATAAAACTACTACCTACAAAAGTTATTTTAACCCTATTTAATTTCAGTAAAAACAAATAACCAATTTTTTAAAACAAAAAGTAATAACGATTCAAAACTTTCCTATACCTCATCATCTATTTACAATAAGCCTTCAATCAAAATATAAATTTCTATGTAAACTTAACGTAACTCATCTAATAAAAATAAAATAAAATATAGACCTCATATACTTCTTACTAACTTTAAAAGAAATAAATAAATAACTTCCACTAGTATAATAAATCTGATTTCTAATATTGGAACAGAAACATTGAAATTCATTCACGAAAGAATCATATAATTATTTCTAAGGTATCATATTACGTTGTATTAAATTTATATCATTAATTTAAAATATGCATATTAAAATAAAAAACTGCTATTATTAATCTTGTGCATGTATATTATTTAAACATTAATCCATTCATTCAATAATCATATAACATTTGGTTGATCTAAAGAAAACATAGTAAATACATCAAATCATTATTATTATTACACAATTTTACCATAAATAATACTTCAATGTACAGTCCGTCACAAGATGTCCTCCAGGATTCCAGTTTACAAAATAATTTCACATTTACACTCAACAATCATTCTTTAAAATATTACGTGTTGTATAATTATAAAATAAACTTTATGCAATAAAAATTATATTAGTATTTAGTTATTATTTTTTTTTAAAAAAAAAATGTAAATGTACCTTTCCTATCTTTAATAAACCAATAATTAATTAATATTTATGTTAGTTAATAATCAAGACATATTACGTAACATCCAACGGTGTTTTCATTCAGTTGTTATTGTTCTTTTTCCTAGGCACAAATTTTCACTAAACATTACTTCCTTTTCCGGTACATCACGTGTTCTTTAAAAGTTTTTATGACAAAAAAATGAAAACGTTCTTTTTTAAAAAACAAAGAAAAGTCAAAGTCAGTCCATTATAAACAAAATAAAATTAAAATAGTTTATAGGATCCATATTCTCTTCTTTATAGGAAAATTATTTTAAAGTTATTATCTTTTAGCATTAGTTTATAATTTCTAAGTTCTTGTTTAATTATTTTAATTAATTTGATTTGAATATCCACATAGATTTGATTTGCGCATTCCATAACAGATATTGAGGTAAGATTACTTTTAAAGTCTTCTATACGACCAGCGTTTAGACTTTAATAATTCAATAATTTTTACTTATAAGTATTTCTTGGCCAATTAACTTCCGATTTATTTGCCTTATAAAATTATCAAAATTTAGTCTTTTAAGCTATAAAGACTTAACAAGGCAAATATTTATATAATTACTATTACATATTATATCTTTACCAAGATATATTTAAAATTATACTTTACAAATACTTGCTTCATAAAGAAGTATTTCTCATGCTTTTAAAATATCTAATTTTATAAAAATCAACTACTATTAGCTTTTAAATTTATACAAAGTCCAACGTATTACTTTTAGGCATATAATAACTCTGCTAGTCAATCCAGCGTTTGTTAAATTTTTAGCGTAAAGTCTCCAATATATTTTATCCTCATATGATGTCTTCATGATTATTTGATAGTAAATTGAGCTTCAGTAAGGAAACGATTAATAGGGAAGTACAATAAATTAACACTGCATATTCATCGGTAACTTTTATAAATTATTTTTAAAACTACTATCTTATAATTTTAAAACGATTTTTAGAGCGTCTATAATCACTTAGCTATTTTTAATAGCACCTTTTACTTTAAGAATTTCAATCACAAGTCCTCTCTAAACAATTGAACCTCGGTTTTATACCGGAAGAAAACTCCCACTTGATTGGTGAATTAAACAATTGACTTGCTAGCTTATTTACATATTTCACCAACAAGACAGAATTAAAAATAAATAATAACTTATTTAATATTTATTATCTATCACACTATTAAATTCTTAAATTAATATTCATCATTTATTTAAATCTATTAAACATTTTTTTTTAAAATATACTTCCTTACTTAACTTTTACGTTTAACTTTTATAAAATTATTTTTATAAATAAATTAAGTCTATTTTTATTCGTTATCTTTTTAAGCAGTATTTTAAAAATCATATTTAATATTTCACATTAATTATCTTTATTTTTATTTCATGATAGCCAAAATAATATTTATAAATTTTATAACAGAATTTTTAAAATAGCTTTGCAACATTACTAAAATACTCCCAAGCATGTGTGTGCGTATTTTAATTAACATCTGTTTTTTTTATAACAAAGCTACAAACGCTTGTAATAATCTAAAAATAAACTAACAATACATTTTTTAAAAATGAATATTTTTAAAATAAATAATATCTTATAACAGTTTTTTAAAATAATTATTCGATATTATTAAAATCAAATATTAATCTTCTATCATGTATTACTAATAATATAAATATTTATATTCATTTATTAAATATTAATTTTTATCAACAATAAATATATACATTTAATTTTAACTTGTCTTTTAAAACTTTAACTTTAAACATTTATTTATTAAATTTATTAATGCAGTATTGAATATGGCCAGTTTTCCCAACCATATACTATTATCATCCCTATTGAAATGTCTCTCTCAAACATCAGCACAATTTTCACATATCAAACACTCATGAATTACTTTAACTACACTTTTAAAAAGATTGCCATAAATAAAATTCACATCATATAGCTAAATATATCTTAAATTTAAAATTTTTTAGATAGATTGCTACAACAATTTATGGAGACCCATATAAAAGGGCACATATCCTCCTCCTTCGGATAAAAATTTTAAATTAACCATCTACCTTCATCTTCCTTAATCTACACTTAACATCTTCATTTTTCATATCATTAAATATCATAATCAATCACTTTGACATGAAATTTTATAAAGCACTGGAACTTCACATTAAAATCTCAACCAAAAAAAAACACTTCTAAATAAAATCATCATACTTTCTTTTATTTTATAAAATTAAGTCTCATTTTTCTTTGATTTATATCTTTAATTAGGTCTTTTTATTTCCCTAATCTTACTAAGAAATATTAAATGTTTATATTCCTTTAAATAACATCTTATACATAAACTAAACTATAAATACATATTTCTATAGTTAATACTATCTTTTAAATCATACTTTGTGTTTTATTTTACACTTGTTGCTAGTTTCATTAACAGTTTAATGAATTATTATCTAATACACTTAGATACCTTTCATTTAAAGAGATTATCTGTATCCCTAAAAATTTATTAGTTTTATGATCACTATTACAATCTTTATGAAAAATCTTAAATTTATCCATATTTTTCCATAAATTGATCTTTTATAAGATCTATTCACTCTTATATATTATTAATTTCTCCCTAAATTAATATTTACTGATTTAATAATTCATTATTTTATTATATAAAATAAAACATATGAACACCACACTAAATCTTTATCCACAATATATCCTTTGAAAATTGTAATTCACACTTCAGAAGGATATGGAATTAAACTTCTTGCATTATAAGTTCCTTTTTCACCATCTGGTGTGGTTAACATAAATGCATTTTCACCTACTTTGCAAGATATTCTATATGGACCCTCATATAGACTAAGAAATTTTTTGAATTGATTTCTTTGAAGGTTGCTAACATGGGGTGTTCTAACTAGAACTAAATCATTAATTTTAAATGGATGTGGTTTATTATGGGATTTCTTTACTCTTTTTGCACCCATAATATGAAGCTTTACTTTAGCTTGATTATTATCTTCATCCCTATTAATTGGTTCTCTTACAATTGGTATAGGCGTTTTAATCAATAATGGCTCATGTCTACCATAATGCAAACGAATAGGAGTGAAACCAGTGGATTCATTATATGTACTATTAATATAGTTAATAACCTCTGGGAGTTTATGAACCCATTTCTTATGATTATCAGCTACATACACCCTGAATAATCGACTAAGCTCCCGCATAACACGTTCGCATGGATTAGACTGAGGGTTTCTTATGGAGCTCATAACATGTTTAAGGTTTTGATCTTGAATCCACTCATTCCACCTACCCGATATAAAAGCTGTAGCATGATCTGTAAGTATAATTTTTGGTTTTCCCACTAATGGGAATTGATAATTAAGCATGCATTTTATTACAAAATGTGCACTAGTTTTAGTAGGCACAGGATACGCAGATACAAATTTGCTAAAGACATCATAGGCTACTAAAATAAATTTCTGTTGTTTAAATGGTGGGAGAGGCCCGTAAAAATCAATTGCTAATAATTCATTAGCTCGTTCTGGAATAATAGGCTGCATAACACCTACATATGATTTATTACAATATTTAGACTTTAAGCAAGTAGAACATGTTTTAATTTTCCTTATGACACGTTTATACATTCCATCCCAATAAAAAATAGATTTTAAAACATACATAATCTTTGGTGCACCATAGTGACCATAACTACAATGTACATACATTATCAATTTATCAATCATAGAGTTAGGTACAACTATCCTCCATGATTCCCCCTGATTTGACTTTAAATTATACATAAGTAAATTTTGGTACATCTTATACTTGCTAAAAATCCTTTTTATATATTTACTTTTACTATTTACATTATCATGATTATTTAGGATAGTCATGATTCTATTTAATTTCTGATCCTGACCTTGAATCATAGTGAGATTATTATAATCATCCACTATAGATTCATCCCTGATTACATCCACACTACTAATAATTATATTTTGAGCATTAGGATGTTGGGACATCAGACAAATAGGGTGGCGGCTAAGAATATCAGCAGGGATATTCTGTCTCCCTTCAATATAGAGAACTCTATAGTTGAATTGCTGGAGATACAAGCTCCACCTAACAAGTCTCTCATTATTGAGGTAGCTTTTGTTTAAAAACTCCAAGCTTCTATGGTTGGTCAATACAATTACTTCTGAACCTAATAAAAATTGGCGTAATTTCTGAAAAGCCCAGACAACAGCTAGGGTCTCCTTTTCAGTAATAGTGTAATTCAACTCAGCACCTCTTAAATGTCGGCTTAAGAAGTACAATACATGAGGTACCTGATCCTCATCGAGCTGATATAACACTACTCCCAGACCATAGTAACTACTATCTGTCTGCACATAAAATGTTTTATTAAAGTCAGGATACACTAAAATCACGTGTTTTAAAAATTTACTTTTAATTATACTAAATTCATTATCATGTTCAGCAGTCCATTTCCATTTTTCAGTTTTCTTTAATAACCGAGACAAATTTATTGTATCTTCAGCGAAATTTTTATAGAATCTATTATAATAGTTACACAATCCAAAAAATGATTTTAATTGCTTAACTGTTTTTGGAATGGGAAAACGTTGAATAGCTGCAATCTTTTCAGGATGGGGCTGGATTCCATGCTCATTTATTAAATGACCTAGAAAAGTAATTTCTCTAGCTGCTATTGAACATTTTTCCATATTAATTTTGACATTTTGTGTTTGACATTCTGTAAAAAATAATTTTAAATGTTGGAGATGCTCATGTAAACTATCAGAAGCAATAACTATATCATCCACATACATGATGATTTTTTCCTTTAATTGTTTCGAAAAAATCATGTCTAAACATCTGATCAAGCCAGCACCACTATTAATGAGACCAAAAGGCATCCGTCTGAAAACATACGACTGGCCTTGAAATCGAAATGCTGTATACTGCTGATCATTCTCATGCAGTGGTATTTGCCAATAACTAGCTGTCAGATCAAATGTAGAGAAAATTGACCTCTTGTGAAATTTAGTTAAGAGCTCATGTACAGGTGGAGGAATGTCACGCTCTGGTACAGTTACATTATTTAACATACGAGCATCTAAACATACTCTAATACTGCCATCCTTCTTCTTCACAATAACCAATGGGTTTACGTAAGGAGAAGGGCATTTTTTAATTATATTCCACTCTAGCATTTTGTCAATTTGACTCTGTACCTCATCCTTATATTGGTAAGGAATTGGGTACATCTTTTGATGGAAAGGATCATTACTCTTCAATTTTATTCTATGGGTATATCCCTTTATTATACCAGGGATTTTAGAAAAGATATTTTTAAAATCATACATTAATTGATATAAATTTTCACCTAATTTAGAATTGATTGCATAAACATGTTCAATTTTGGCCTTTATGCTGGCATCAATTAATGTGTTCTGGATGCATAATAATTGACTAGAAAGGTTATGCATACCATATTCAAAATTAAGCCTTTCTTCTTTACAAATAAAAATTTTATTACAAAAATCAATCTGACATTTATTTAAAATCATGAAGTCAGCTCCTATTATGACTTCATGTATTAATCCAGGCATAATAAGAAAAACATGCCCATACTCTGTATTATTTATTTTGAAGGTAATCCAGACTTGTTTATTTGATAACTTTGTCCTCTTTCCATTTGCTAAAGTTACTTGGATCTGTTTTACTGGCAATGAAGGTATATCCCTTTCTACACTCACCAGATTTTGATACGTTGACTCTGATAATATGGAAGCTTGACTTCCAGAGTCAATTAATGCTTCAATTCTGACATTGTTTATGTATAAAATTACAATAGGACATTGATAAGTTATAGGTGGCTCGCCTATAGTAAAGGGCTCTAAATAATCAATATCAAGATCTAAAGTATTCAGCATCCACATCTGATCGTTCCCCATTTTGTTAGCACCGGGTCCTTGCAAAGAGGAACTAACATACAAAGACCTTTCTAGTTTAATTTCTTACTATTGGATTTATTAGCTGGTCTTTTAAGAATTGTGGTCACACCACTAGTAGAAGGCTGATTATTTTGATCATCACTTCTATTTCTATATGTATCAAATTTAACAATTTTTTTAAAGTGTGGAGACATCCTATCTCTACCTCTATACTCAAATCTCCTTTTATACCCTACAGAAGGTCTCACACCATTGTCAACATTGATATTTGCTAATGGATAATTATTCCTATCCTTGCTTACTTTAAATCTATTATCCATAGATAATTCAGCAACTTCAAGAGCATCTAATACTTCAGATACTTCTTCTATTGAACCACGATCAGCAGCTATCAACAACTGTTCAACGTTTTTAGGTAAGTTATGCCTTACAATTCTGACAATCTGTCCTTCTGACAATGGACAAGCAGTCAACGTTTTTAACCGAACAGCTTGATTTCTGAAAAAGCTAGTATAGCTGCCTTTACTAACATGGTATTTTTCTTGAGTAATCTGATATCTGATGCAATCTTGTTTATCAGAGTTCCAAAAACTCCCAACAATAAAACATTTAAAGTCGCCATAAGTTATTGGTTTCTCAAACAATGATTGCCACCAATCTTTGGCAACTCCATACAAATGATTGCTACACACTGCCACTTTCTCTTTTTCCAACAAGGAACATATGGAAAATAATTCGTCCAAATTATTTAAAAATTCTGTGGGATTTTCCATATACTCTCCTTTAAACGGTTTGACTTTCATAAAACGTAAAGCCATTGAATTATTGGCAGTCCCTTCACAATTGACCATTTCTCTACTTGGTCTACTATCAATTTCTTTTACAATAGTATTTTCTGACTGACTACTATTACTTTTCCTTCCTGATTCTAATTTATTTATTTGTGATGAACTAACATAATCTTCATAAGCATGATCACTTATTTTCCCTTTTATTACTTCTATCTTTGTATTATTTACATTTTTCGCCTCTAAATCCATTTGTTCAAGTACTTGCTTGACATACCCTTTCTGTTCTTTCCTAAATTCATCCAAATTCTTATCTAAAATTTCTTTATATTTATCATTGTTTAGTTCTAACATACCTGCATGCTCTTTTATATCTTTCTGCATACGCTTTAAATTTTCTCCTACCTTTGATCGATATTTATGCTCATCGATTCTTTTAACATCTAACTCCTTAAATTTTTCAATAAGTTCCTTCTCTATTTCATCTTTTATATCTTCTTTGGTCTGAACTATGGCACTCCTAACACTTTTAATATCTTCACTAACATTATTAACATGGTCCTTAACCTCACAAATCTCACTATCAACTTTCAATTTATAGCTATCAATTTTTAAAGCTAAATCATTGTTATTGATCCTACATTGATCAATAGATTCTGCTATCTGATCTTTTAAATTTTTAATAGTGCTCTCTGAAAATTCATAAAATTTTCTTTCCAACAACTCTTGATTTTTATCATCAATTTTTATTATTTCTAACTTTAAAGATTCAACTACCTCTTCATTTTTACTAAACTTGATATCCAGATTATTAATTTTATCTTCCACATCTTTTTTAAAATTCTTTACAATTTCAGAATTATCCTCAACTTTTTTATTTATATTGTCTATACAAAATCTTATCTCTTCTTTATCTTTACTTAAGTTTTCTTTAACTTCTCTAATATTTTCCTCAAGAGATTCTACTTTTATATTATTCTCAATTATATCCTCTCTAAGAGAATCTAACTTCATATTCATTTTATTACTTTCCTCTTTCATTTCTTCTTTTAAAGAATTATTCTCCTTTTTCATTTCTTCTTTTAAAGAATTATTCTCCTTTTTCATTTCTTCTTTAATAGCATCAAATCTAAGACTATTTTTATTACTCTCTTTTTCCATTTCTTCTTTAATATAATTATTCTCCTTTTTCATTTCTTCTTTAATATAATTATTCTCCTTTTTCATTTCTTCTTTTAAAGAATCTTTTATTTCTTCTTTAATAGCATCAAACCTAATATTATTTTTATGACTCTCCTCTCTCATTTCTGCTCTAATACAATTACTCTCATTTTTCACTGAATTAATAATACCTTGACTCATTAATTCAAAATGTTTCATAAAATCAAGCATTGAGAAGTTCTCTATAGTTTTCTCAGTTTTTACTACTTCTTTTTCTACTGTTTTAAAAACTACCTCTTCCTCCTCCTCTATTTCACTATCCATATTTTGAGTATTTTCTAATATTGTCTCAAAATCTACTAATTTCTCCCCTTCTTTTTTCTCCTCACAACTATTATCTTCAACAATAAAATTAGACATCTCAATTTCTAAATCTTTATCCCAGTTATCCATTTCTATATTTTTTAAAATTCAACTTTATTAGTATGCAGTATTTATTATCAATATTTCAAAAATAATAATTCCCTATCAACCTTTCCATCTCCACTCAATTCACTTCTACAATTAATCACAAAACATCATCTTTGAAAACTCTACACTATTTATTATAAACTAATTATATAACTATGAATAACAAAATTGTGTCATATCATTAATTTCACACCTATGATCCACAGACAATTTGCACATAATATATTATATTAAATATACATTTAAAACATCTTAAGAATTGACATGGTCATATTACAAAATAATTACTTGCCATATTTCATCATTTACATATTTATTTGCTTATTAATTCAAGATTAACCTAGTATTTAATTTTTAAATAATCATATTATAGATACCACATGAAAATATAATAACTTTACTAATAAGATTTTGATTTTAATTTTACAATTCACATCTAATCACTTATAACTACTATTATAAAATACTAAACTATTTATATTTAATAAATATACTAATCATTAATTCCTAAATTATACATTTTAATCTATACACAATTTTTACTAACAAATCTATACTTATCACTCTATCCTCCTAACATATACTAACCCTAAAATTATGTATATTCTAATCCTAAATTAAATATCTAAGCCTAAAACGTTTGGGCACCAAAATCCTAACTACCGTTTGTACCCTCACTTCTCGATGTATGATATAATTTAAAATATGACTAGCTCAATCAAATTATTATGCTCGGCTAAAATATGTACAACTATCTTTAATATATTTTTATAATATTAAAAACTTATCAGATTTATTCCAAACTTATCAAAATTAATTTAGTTCAATATTATATACTAATTAAATAAATATTTAATTAAAATCATGAGACTGTGAAGTGAAGTTACAATTGGTAATCAGATTTACATTGAGTCAATGTCTCTCCAAGACACTGTCTCAATGGCATAAGAATACTATTACCTCTTTATTATCTTATTACTAACTCTACAGCATTCTTATGGCTTTTATAAATGAACTATCTTTAATAATAATAGATAAATAAATCTCAATCTATTGTTAAGGAAATATAATTAAAATGATCTCAGGTTCTTCTAATTATCTTAAAGTAATAATAATTCATGTAGATAGGAATGATAAGGGATTTAATATCAAACCTAAATACACCTAACTTATTCTAATAATAATCATTAACAATAATAATCTTTAGGGTATATCTTAATCTTATCTATTAGGTTATAGTTTTAATCATTAAGAAAATAAGTAAATCATATACATGTCTTTCATTTCCATATAGTATCTTAATCTTAAAATATACCAAAGTCTTATAATTTAATAATTTGTGGCAATAAATAGTATTATACTCTTATACTGTGCATTATAATTACTTTATGACCATTGTAATATCATATGTTAATGTCAATCAATTTCTATAAATTATATTAAGAAAATACTGTGTTTCTCTCTCAAAATAATAAAATAATAAATTCATATTGTGCAAATATCATGTTTATTCAAATTATCTGTTGTCAAATGCTGTGGTGTAAAATAATGAACTCAACACATCTTTTAAAACAACTTAACAAATTTATTTACATCAACTTTAACAAATAATTTATTTACACTATTTACATTTAAATAAAATTAAAGAAAATAAACAAAATAAGAAAAATAAGATTACAAGATTTTTTTACACTGTTACTATTTCCATAACTATAAGTAGATAATTTATACATTTCAGAAAATGTTTTATTAATAAAATTCAATTAAGTTTATGACTTTAATTTACATAAACATTACTTATTATCAATTCATATAAGAAAGATTCTATGTAAGATATCATTCATGTAGCATGTATGTAAGTAAACCAACTTTAATAATTTAAATGCTATTTCACTTAAGTCCTACTATTATTTATATTATAGTGTATAAGGCTGTGTTACATTTATTATCAGTATGACTCAAATATTAATTAATGTATAAACTGATATAATTTTGTAGTATAATAACAATTATTGACTATCACTGTTTATTTCATTCCGATATAATGTCATACTACATGTCTTATTAAAATATGCAATACGTATATGTACTTTTAAAAATAATATTTTAAAATTATTCAATAATTTCAACTTTTATAAAGTATAATGTTAAATAAAATTTTATGATTCTTTGCCATTTTAACTCATTACTTTTCTTTACTTATTATTCCTATTCCGTTATAAAACTACTACCTACAAAAGTTATTTTAACCCTATTTAATTTCAGTAAAAACAAATAACCAATTTTTTAAAACAAAAAGTAATAACGATTCAAAACTTTCCTATACCTCATCATCTATTTACAATAAGCCTTCAATCAAAATATAAATTTCTATGTAAACTTAACGTAACTCATCTAATAAAAATAAAATAAAATATAGACCTCATATACTTCTTACTAACTTTAAAAGAAATAAATAAATAACTTCCACTAGTATAATAAATCTGATTTCTAATATTGGAACAGAAACATTGAAATTCATTCATGAAAGAATCATATAATTATTTCTAAGGTATCATATTACGTTGTATTAAATTTATATCATTAATTTAAAATATGCATATTAAAATAAAAAACTGCTATTATTAATCTTGTGCGTGTATATTATTTAAACATTAATCCATTCATTCAATAATCATATAACATTTGGTTGATCTAAAGAAAACATAGTAAATACATCAAATCATTATTATTATTACACAATTTTACCATAAATAATACTTCAATGTACAGTCCGTCACAAGATGTCCTCCAGGATTCCAGTTTACAAAATAATTTCACATTTACACTCAACAATCATTCTTTAAAATATTACGTGTTGTATAATTATAAAATAAACTTTATGCAATAAAAATTATATTAGTATTTAGTTATTATTTTTTTTTAAAAAAAAAAATGTAAATGTACCTTTCCTATCTTTAATAAACCAATAATTAATTAATATTTATGTTAGTTAATAATCAAGACATATTACGTAACATCCAACGGTGTTTTCATTCAGTTGTTATTGTTCTTTTTCCTAGGCACAAATTTTCACTAAACATTACTTCCTTTTCCGGTACATCACGTGTTCTTTAAAAGTTTTTATGACAAAAAAATGAAAACGTTCTTTTTTAAAAAACAAAGAAAAGTCAAAGTCAGTCCATTATAAACAAAATAAAATTAAAATAGTTTATAGGATCCATATTCTCTTCTTTATAGGAAAATTATTTTAAAGTTATTATCTTTTAGCATTAGTTTATAATTTCTAAGTTCTTGTTTAATTATTTTAATTAATTTGATTTGAATATCCACATAGATTTGATTTGCACATTCCATAACAGATATTGAGGTAAGATTACTTTTAAAGTCTTCTATACGACCAGCGTTTAGACTTTAATAATTCAATAATTTTTACTTATAAGTATTTCTTGGCCAATTAACTTCCGATTTATTTGCCTTATAAAATTATCAAAATTTAGTCTTTTAAACTATAAAGACTTAACAAGGCAAATATTTATATAATTACTATTACATATTATATCTTTACCAAGATATATTTAAAATTATACTTTACAAATACTTGCTTCATAAAGAAGTATTTCTCATGCTTTTAAAATATCTAATTTTATAAAAATCAACTACTATTAGCTTTTAAATTTATACAAAGTCCAACGTATTACTTTTAGGCATATAATAACTCTGCTAGTCAATCCAGCATTTGTTAAATTTTTAGCGTAAAGTCTCCAATATATTTTATCCTCATATGATGTCTTCATGATTATTTGATAGTAAATTGAGCTTCAGTAAGGAAACGATTAATAGGGAAGTACAATAAATTAACACTGCATATTCATCGGTAACTTTTATAAATTATTTTTAAAACTACTATCTTATAATTTTAAAACGATTTTTAGAGCGTCTATAATCACTTAGCTATTTTTAATAGCACCTTTTACTTTAAGAATTTCAATCACAAGTCCTCTCTAAACAATTGAACCTTGGTTTTATACCGGAAGAAAACTCCCACTTGATTGGTGAATTAAACAATTGACTTGCTAGCTTATTTACATATTTCACCAACAAGACAGAATTAAAAATAAATAATAACTTATTTAATATTTATTATCTATCACACTATTAAATTCTTAAATTAATATTCATCATTTATTTAAATCTATTAAACATTTTTTTTTAAAATATACTTCCTTACTTAACTTTTACGTTTAACTTTTATAAAATTATTTTTATAAATAAATTAAGTCTATTTTTATTCGTTATCTTTTTAAGCAGTATTTTAAAAATCATATTTAATATTTCACATTAATTATCTTTATTTTTATTTCATGATAGCCAAAATAATATTTATAAATTTTATAACAGAATTTTTAAAATAGCTTTGCAACATTACTAAAATACTCCCAAGCATGTGTGTGCGTATTTTAATTAACATCTGTTTTTTTTATAACAAAGCTACAAACGCTTGTAATAATCTAAAAATAAACTAACAATACATTTTTTAAAAATGAATATTTTTAAAATAAATAATATCTTATAACAGTTTTTTAAAATAATTATTCGATATTATTAAAATCAAATATTAATCTTTTATCATGTATTACTAATAATATAAATATTTATATTCATTTATTAAATATTAATTTTTATCAACAATAAATATATGCATTTAATTTTAACTTGTCTTTTAAAACTTTAACTTTAAACATTTATTTATTAATGCAGTATTGAATATGGCCAGTTTTCCCAACCATATACTATTATCATCCCTATTGAAATGTCTCTCTCAAACATCAGCACAATTTTCACACATCAAACACTCATGAATTACTTTAACTACACTTTTAAAAAGATTGCCATAAATAAAATTCACATCATATAGCTAAATATATCTTAAATTTAAATTTTTTTAGATAGATTGCTACAACAATTTATGGAGACCCATATAAAAGGGCACAATATATATATATTGTAATGGAACGTATATGAGGCAGCCCACGATTGGGCAAGCCAAATGTAATGGAACGTACTTGCTGCATTCCATTTAAATTGAAGAAAGACAAAATTATCCCGGTTATATATAAATAAATTGTGAATTCAATTAATTTATAATGACTCTAGCATTAAAAGAAAAATAAGAATAATATAGTATCGCTCTTTTAAATAATTACAAAGGCATTATTTATAAAACAAATAGTACATCCTTTATTTTATGTTATAGTTCAACTTTAAATAATATTGATGTTTTAAATATAAATATAAAGAATAACTATGTGTATATACTTGTAATAAGTATATATAGATTAAATATATAAAGACATATTTCTGCCTAATAATTATAATGTAAATATAATAGTTCATATACAATATCAACTTATAAATTACATTTTAAGATTTTAAATTATTTAAATATTTATCCTAACATCTGTTATATGTCTAATATTATTATAAAACAAGATGATTAAATTGACTACTTATAAAACGTTGTATTTTATAATGAAAAATAAAAGTAAATAAAAAAAAATATATCAATCTCAAAAATATATTTATATATTATTCATACATATATAAAATTATTAAATACCTTTTAAAGTTCATTTAGATAATTTTCCTTTCCAAAAAGTTAATTTATTCCATGAGTTCTTTTATCCGTTTACTTTTATTATTAGAATGCATTCTATCGAAAGGCGAAAAAAATTATTATATTAAAGAAAATTGTTAATCCTTAGATATATGCATATTTTATCCGTTTTAAAATTTCCTTTTTTTTTAAAAAATAAATAAACCAATTAAAATGTTAAATCCAGCATGTCAATTCCAATTACTTCCAGATTATGATTAAATTGACGATTATACATTTAAGATAGCTATATCAAGTTTCAACTCCAGACGCGACGAAATTTATACATTGAATTTTTTTATTTAGTTGTTCCATTGAAAATTGCTTTGGAATAAATGAAAGCGATGATGCAGCCTCCTGGCTGCGATTCTTGATTAACCTGCCATAATTTATGTATTTACCATAAGATATATATATTATTTCAGTATTTTGAAGAATAGTAAATTTTATAGAAATAAAGTACAATAAAATCTTTATTTTTCAGTTGTTTGTTCTATATCTATTCCAATAATAATATATAATAATAATAGCTTCCTTATTGTTGTTGCTGTTGTTCCATGCGCCAGCAGATGCTATTTTAAAACTCATGTTATATATGTTCTCTTTTTAAAACAATTAACATTAAAATAAAAATAAAATATCAAGTATATATATAAAAAATATTAAATTGAAAATTTGACATCTTTAAAAATATACATAAATAATTATTTATTGCATTTAATAATCATTATAAATAAAATAATTTTTTTATAATCTATAATTTATATGTCCTTATTTATTTCAATAATT
The DNA here is from genome assembly GCA_028023455.1 of Epiperipatus broadwayi. NCBI lineage: Eukaryota > Metazoa > Onychophora > Udeonychophora > Euonychophora > Peripatidae > Epiperipatus > Epiperipatus broadwayi. The sequence goes on from JAQFVV010006342.1 coordinate 1,226,669, forward strand.
AAATGTTTATAACGATGTACTATCAATATATATAAATAAAATAATAACTTCAAATAATAACTATATTTAATAAACATAAAAGAAAAATTTAAATATTTCATATGTAAACATCAACTTAAAGAGATTTTTTTTTTTAATAACAAATGACAATTTAAAAAATATAATATCGACTTATCGATATTTACAATATATATATATATATATATAGTATTGGAATGGGAAGTTTTCATTTGGTTCATATGTATTTATATTCATTAAACTTCATATTGGAATACCAAAAATGTAATAGTGTAATCAAAAATCATATCAAATGATAGTGCATCCATACATGTACAATTAAACAACCAAAGTATTTCAGCTACACATCCATTTCTAGAATGAAGGATATTTATAAATGTGAGATAGAGAGAATAAACTACAACATAAATTACAAGACTACTGAATTATGACTCTTTTCAGTTCATTAAATTGCAAGATCAAAATTTTAATCATTTATCATGTGGAAACAAATTAAATTGAGAATAAAAAGCCCCAAAACGTTTATTTTGAATAACAAAAAATATATAATTAACGGCATTATTAAATTCTTAGATATATATTGAACTAAATTAAAGGTTTCTACTAATAATCAAATTTAAAAATTAATCAGAATTTTAATATATATATATATCATAGCTATCAATCTGGATATTGAAAGATAAGAAATAATATGGAGTATCTATGTATCCATATGTACATAGAATGCAGTTACCAATATAGCCTGAAGGCAAAGGATATCATTCATAGTATCCAAACTACATTCAACTTAAATAAATAATTATGTTTGTGATGACTGAATTCAAATTTAGACAAAAATAATAATGTGTAGTAAATCTTAATATAAATGTTATAATTTTGTAAATAATCTTTATTGTGTAAGTATGTATAAGGTATAATATTAAATCCATTTGGATGCCAGGGCTAAGCAAGTACTTCACTTGATTTCATAAATAAATAATGTTTATTAAATATTGTAACCAGTTGGGTTACATGGCACACAGAAAAACAGTTGTGTGTGTGCACACACATATATATATACGTAAAGTAAAAGAAAAGTAGAAATAAACACAGACATAAATTTTTGCAGATATTTTCTACATTTCACTTGGAATAATAATGACTATAAAGGGTTAAATAACTTTCAATTTAAAACAAAATTTTATTATTAATTAAAACATTTAAAAAGGATTAAATAAATTATTATTATTATTATTATTATTATTATTATTATTATTATTATTATTATTATTATTATTATTATTATTATTATTATTATTATTATTATTATTATTTTGAAATTTAAAAACAAACATGTTTCCAATAATTGTAAAAATTTCTATTATGTATTTTTAAAATCTTTTAATTAATTGGTAAATTTCTCTAAGAAAAACATGTATATCACACTTTGATAAAAATTTCAAACTTGTTTTCAAAAAGGATTAGAGAGACAAAAACTCTTTCCAATTAAAGTGTTTTTATCACCTCCAAATGATTCTATACAAGGCTGGATGAAAATAATCAATTCAATTTTGGCTAGTAAAAATTTTGAGAAGAATCTGGTTTCTAGTCTGGATAGCAATATTTTAAAAAGAAGCAGTGGCCAAATTGGCCAGCTGCAAAGTTTGGATAGTAATTTTTTGAAGTCCGTTCTTGTCTTAATACTTTTTGTGAAGCAGTTGGCTAGCAGAGTTGGTGTTTGGAGATTTATCAAAAAATAGCTCCAATGAAGATGTAGCTGAAATCAAGCCAGCAGATACAGCAGTGAGCAGTCTACTAGTTCTATATAATGCAGTTTTGATTCACTTGAAGACTGGGTCAACTTGAAATTGATCAATTACCCTGTGCAAATGTGTTCTAGAAGACAGTTTGCTGATCTGAAGCTCATCAAGTCCTAAACAGAAGGGAGAATGCCAACATACCTGATTATAATTTCCTAATTCTAACAATTATCTGGACTTGTCACCATCAAGAGAAACCATCAGTTGCTAAAGAAGTAATTATATGTATGCTGATGTATCTAGAGGCAGAAAAGCACAGCTATATGTATATATAGCTGGTGAGTTAGTTTAAAATCCTTAAAATGACTTATAAATTATAACTTAATAACTTAAAGTAAAACAATTCAATAATTTGTTTAAGTTAAACATCTAAAAAAAAGAGCAATCCACAAATGATTATACATATATTTTGTACAGAAATTATTTTAATACTTCTTAAAAAGACATTTTTTAAAACTTATATTTTTAAATTTAAAAGACATTATGATTAATGGCAACCTGTGATAGTTATATCGCTTAAAACAATTAACTAATTTTTGCTTGAATTAAAAGAAACGTGAGATATTATTTTAAAATCTATATTTTTAAATTATTCAATCAACAATAATTCATCAAGATTGACTTTTATTTTTTTTTTGTAAAGGAAAAGAAAAAAAAGGAACTTATAAGCTATTTTTTTAAAAGAAAAAAAAATAACTAATTTTAAATTATATCTATATTTTGTTTATACACACTTCTATATGCGGAATTTATGTTTTCCAAATGGAGTGAATTAGGAAAAATATAATATTATTATTATGACAAATTAAAATATAATATAAATGTTAATGTGCATATACATTACTATGCATACAACATTATGTTAAATCTAGAATTAATTATGTATTGTAGAATTAATTTTATTTTGTAGCAAGTCAAATATGTTCAGAAATTACATGCATACACATGTATGTTCACGTATATAGATCAATGATTGACAAGTAGAACACATGTAAAATTGTAGTAACTTTTAAAATTTTATTAAATGTCAATTGAACGGTATTCATGTAATAATAAAACATGTGGCTGTGTGCATATATATGTGTGTTATATGTAAATCACCATATAGTAACTTAAAATGTTTAATTCTGTATTATTGTAGGACAATTTAAATATGTCCATTTATAAATTGTACTGCACTCTGTGTGCATATATAGCACTGCATGTCAAACAGAACTGATATATAAATTTTAATCATTTTTTTATTATTAAATGTCAATTCAAATATGTATTCATGTAACAGCAAAATTTGTATCTGTGTGCCTATATGGAACATATATGTAAATGAATGTAATAATGGGAATATTGTATTATATATATATATATATATATATAATATATATATATATATATATATAAGTCAATGTGATAATTTTTATTGTATGTTAATCAAAATTAGAAGACTTCTAATTGTAGATTTATATTCTAGAGACCCTAACTTCATTTTTTATAGTTAATAACCTTTTATTCAATTGTTAAAAATTGTATTGCATCATCTCTTGGTCACCATAACAGTGATAGATTTTGTGTTCTTTTGAGTTAGATTTATGAATAGTGGCTGATATATAAATAGAGGTTTATTTAGTGCTTAAGGGGCATTCCAGTTTGACATTGTCCTGGTTTTGGCACGAGGATTATATTCTTTAAAGCCCCTGCACTACATTTTATTTTAGTTTAGTTTTAGAAATGAAGTTTATAGTTGGTCAGTGCATTAATGGTTCTAAGTGGCCAGAGGATTGATGATGATCAGCATGTTTTAATGTCTCAGCATTACTGTTTTTTATGATTATATATTTTAATGGATGAGCACTTAAGTGGTGCATTCAAATCCATGGTTTCAATAATCTGCCACAAGCTTGCAGGGATTAAATAGTTAGCCTAGTCTATATAAGACCTATTGCAAATCCAGTCACTAGATTGTTGATTTTATTCTAATTTATTGTATTGATGTGTTTTGAGTGATCATTCATTCATGGATGATTATTTTTTTTGAGTAGTACTAGTATTCACTTTTACTTATTTATAATGCCAGTTGATGTATAGGTAATTATAGTTGCTCTGAGGAGTAACTGATCTCTCAGAGATCTTGTGATCTCATGCTCTCTTGTAGTATATAACATTTCTTATATATTTTTAATGTTAAACATTAATTTAATACTTTATTACTTTAAAATTTTATCTCATTATTTAAATTAATTTTTATTTGAAATATTTATTTCTTGACTTTGGAATGATGATGATTTTCCATCACTTTATGTATGACCATCATCACCATCCTCTTATACATCCCGTTACAATATGTTCAAAATATATATCTCTATGTGTGTAAGTATGACCAAATACAATAAAAATATGATTTAAATACAAAATCAAAAATTTACGAATTAAAATTAAATAAATTTTATTTACAGATATATAAGAATAGGCAATTATTAAATAACTTCAGTAAAAAATATCTCTCCGGCTTCTATTTTTGAAAAATCAATTGATATAAAAATGCACTGTGAAATAAAGAAAAAAAATTGATAATTATATTATATCTTCATAGCTTCATATAATAACAATCCTATACTATAAATATATTACTATTTGTAGCTTAAATGTTAATATACATTTGTATATTAATCCTAAATATAATAGGAGAACTTCCTCCAAACAACACCATCTTTTAAATAAATGTCAGGAATGGGATATATATCTATAACTTATAGTAAACTCTAATAAATCTTGTAAACAGTTAAAAATAGTGCAATATTTTAAGACAATTTTATTTGATAAATATCATTCACACATTTAAATAAACTATATACCAATTGTACTGTATTTGCAGAAACATAATTGTAAATAATAATAGATTAATTAAGCCATCTTGACCATTTTAAATCTTTATCACTTTCATATGGGGGAGAAATATCTAAATCTTTTAAAAAAAAAAAAAAATACATATAAGCAAATTATTATTATTTTTCACACTGTCTAGTTTCAAAACTAAATTCCTAAGAATAGAATAGTATTATTCTTTAATGCCTCAATTAGAATCTTTTAAAGTCATTTTTCATCAAAATATTTTCTTATTAACAAAAGTTAAGACATGTTTTGAAGTTAAATCCACTAAAACATCACATGATCATCATTTCCTATACTTACACAAGCTGTTAAAATAGTAGCCAACTTTTGATACAGTACTGACACTCAGTGTAAGCCATAGTAATCAATGGATGCTGTAAAGTTTGTGCACTAGGTAATGATTTTATGCACAAATCTTACAGCATCCATTGATTATTATGGTTTCCACTGGATGGCACAGTTGTATGGAGAGTTGGCTAATGTTTTGAAGTTGTCATAATCAATAAATTAAATCTATTAGTATATTTTAAAATTACATACTAAACTTAAATAATAATAAAAAAAATTTCATAAAGAGACAAAAATCTTTTTTTTTTTGTAGATTTATAATTTTAATTGCTCTCATATAAAATTTTTAAAGTCTATACTCATTTTATAAAAATGCAGAAATTTTAATATTTACAAACTTTAATTATAGACAAATACCATAGCATAAATATAAATGTGTTAAGCTGTTATCTCTATGAGACAAAATAAGTTAAATTTGCTAATCATGTGAGAGGAAAACAAAACATTCAACATGCACTATTGGTATTAATTTGCCTGCACTTATCCATCAATAGATGGTTAAAGATATAGGTGAATCACCTATGCTTAGAGCTTATTATTATAGAAACCAACATCTATTTATCATGCTTAATTTAGGACTGATTCTATTGTTAGCTGGATAATAAGCATAGATATTTCACTTATGCTTTTAAAACATTTATTGCCAAATGAGTGCTAGCAAATTAATACCAATAAAATATGTCTGAATGTTTTACTTTTCTTCCACATTACATATAAATCACTAATAAAAATATTATTAAGTGATATTATGGGCAGGTAGACAGAGTATCATATATATATACACACACACACAAATGTGCATGTGAGTAAGATCTTTTAGAATTTTAAATAGGGTACCTTCCTGTTATGCCCATGACATGAAGTTTCAGTTATGGAAATTATGGAAACTTTTCCAGATAAATAAAAAAAAATTGAAGACAGCCTTTTTTAGATAGCATACTTATAGATCTTTAAGCTTATTGTTAATAAGATAGTATTTAGATAGAGAGAAGAACATGAAAATAAAAACAAAATTCTAACATCACAGCTTTAATTCTGAATCCTGTATTCTTCCTTTTTCTTCTGCGAAGAAGAAATTTCTGTCCTGCAGTTAAGTTATTAAGGCTTTTTACCTTTTATTTATTTATGTATGCATAACATTACTATTTTTAGAATATAGATATAATTATATTACATTTATACACATATATATTTTAATTGGAAGTTTTCGCAATAACAGATTCAAAAAAATTATTTTTCAAGTTCATTCTTGTGTAATTAACAGCAAAGTTGCCAACATGTTTCAATTGGATCACATCTGCTATTGTTTGGATAAAGAACGATATTTTAATGTCATTTAAAAAATGATGTAGAAATGCTCTAAGCAATAGTTTTTTTTTAAAAGACACTCAAGTCTCTAGAATAGGATTATTTATCTAACTATTCAAACATTTTAAAATTGAAATGAAAATAATAAAAGATAAGTAATATGATATAAATTTAACAGTTGTTTTGTTTAATGAGCTTTAAGAAGTTTTTCCAAATCATATGTAACTTAGATATACTATCCCTTTTACTGATACAGTCTAATATCTTAAAATGTATTTGTTTCTACCATCAAGTTTTTCTACAATCTCTCTATCTCTAATGTATACACACATACATATATACACAGGTCCACCACATGTGGGTGTTCAGTTTTGTGCCTGGCACAAAGGCACTTCACTACTAGGGTGCCAAGACATCAAGATAATTAATAAAATTTATATGTAAATAAAACTTTATATCATTTCATCATTAGAAATACATTCTGAGTATAAATATTTTTTATTTAAAAATAAGAGGAATACTTCTTTACTTAAACTTATTTGTGACGATTACCCAGGCTTTGAATTTTTAGGCACAAGCTCGAAATATACTATACATTTACTCATCTCTATTCTAAACTGAACTGAACGACACCATTTTGTCATGATAATTAATAAAACTTACATGTAAATGTTTGGATTTACAAATCACTTTATTTCTAGAAACACATTGATTGGAAATATTTATTATTTAAATATAAGAGGAATATTTCTTTATTTAAGCTTATTGTGGCAGTTGCTCTAACCTCAAAATATATTTAATAAATACTCTACCATTGCAAAAACTGAACAGATCGATGCTCTTTCATCACTATAATTAATAAAATTTATATGTAAATAAAAATGTTTAGACTTCCCAATCATTTTTATTTAATATCCTAGTTTATATAAAATGTAGCATATTATTAATAATAACTTATTTTAAAAATATTGCCTCATAATTACAGTAATTCTGCATATGATGAAATTATCAATAATGTTTTAGAAGGTCTAAATGTGTTGTTCACCTGGAGGTATTGATAGAGTATCTGTCTCTGAAATGTCAGGCTTGGGTTCAATGCTGTGATGTGCTTAAATTTTTAATGATGTTATCTTTCTCTTTTTTGTTATTATTATGCTGCATTATCTTTTTACATATTTTATTAAATAGCTTTTCCTATTTTTAATAATATTGTCTTTTTTTAGATGCTGTATTATCTTTTTACATGTTTTACTAAACAGCTGTTCCTTGAATGTGCTCTTTAGGTAAAAATTCATTATTTATAATTCACACTGTGATCCAAATCTAAGAAAAACAGAGTCAATAAAAACATAATTTTTTAAAAAGATATTATTGGATGCCAAAATATTTAATTCTTAACAAATTTCATGGCAACAATATTGCAAATCCCTACTTGATTACCTATTGTCAAAGTCTAAAAAATGTATCTAATGAAATAAACCATTTGATTTTTTTATAATTATTAAATATAACCAATGAATAAACAAACTAAAATGCAAAGTGTTTTAATTGCTTCTAATAATGTATTGAATAAGAAATCTAAGTATGAAAATTTAAAACTTTTTTCTTAAATAAATTCTAACTAAATCCCTAATTATCAAACTATATAATAAAGTATAATTATATAATAGGACTTATTAATAAAAATTAAAAAATATAATATAGTAGGGTAAATTTATTATTGAATGAAAACAAATGAAAGTATTTTTATTAATAAAAAATGTAAACACATTTTGTATCTGAGAAATACAGATTTAGAAATAATGAATAGATTTTGAAAACAAATAACTTTTTTTAAAACTAGAAGGTATTAATGGGATGTATGAGTTATATGAGTTGTGCTATTTAAAACTGACCTAGTTTGGTGGAATAAAATATAAAAGTTATATCAATAAACAATGTAAGTATGAAAATTTAAAATATTAGACTATATATATATATATATATATAATTTGTTTGTAATAAATTATAGTTTTTAATAGATAAAAAAATAAATAATATAAATACTTTATTATTAAAGGAATATAATTTTATTAATAGAAAACATGAATAAGTTTATGCATGGGAGATTTTCAATGAGTTTTCAAATAAATAAGGACTACTTTTAATGAAATACTGACCTACCGGTTAAAATTGATCTAAATATTGATTCAGAAACAATAATATAAAGAAGTCAGACTTTCTCATTACTTGCTATGCAGGATGGAGCTCAGAAATAAAGCATTCCAAATAATTATATTCTGGATATAACTAGGTAAGTAACCTCATTTACTATATAATTGCTTATGTAATATCAGAGTCTGCCCAAGAAGAGGAGAGGAGCAGTGCAATGTTTTCATGGCAACGTGTGGTGGCTCTTTTAAACATAAGAAAAACACTTGAATATTAAAAAAATTATCTGATTTTGTATCTCCATTAGCAATTTTGCAAGATTATCCAAAAAATAATATAAAAACTTTTGAAAGAAAAATCTCAATTGCATTACAAAATAAATATTGTTTCAAAAATTATTTTTTAAACATTAATTTCTTTTACTTTAGAAGCACATGTTTTAATCTGAAAATTTATTTTATAAAAATAAATGAATAAAGCATATGAGATATTTATGGAACATGTTAAATGACTAAAGCCATATTTTCAAGTTTTTTTTGTGAAAGTGCTGGGGAAAATGTTTTTTAATTTACAAATTTTATTTCATAGAATGGGAAGGGAGGGGTTAAAATTTACCTTGCACAGAGGTGCTTTTTATCCATGTGGCAGTGCTGCACATACACACACACATATATGAAAAAAAGCAGTTCAACTTCCATGAGCTATGAAAATATACACATATACATCTGCATTTTATTTTCAGAAAAATCTAGAATAAAATTCTGTATATACATGTACGAGGTTTGCCAATTTAATTTCTGAAATACACCTTTATAAAATATACATATGGAAGTGTAAACTAGTGGCTACTGTCAATTTCAATGTTGATTAAAATAGTGTTACCATTTCTGGAAGCACACCTGGAACTCATTTTTAGGAATACTGTTGAGTAAATGACTCACATCCTTTTGGATATTAACTATAGTAGAAATTCTCCATCCATTCAGTACAGTTCTTAATTTTGTAAGGAACCAAAAATCACAGGGAGCTACATCAGGTAAATAGGCAGGATGATCTAATTGTTTAATTGATTTTTTGGCTAAAAGCTTCTCACAATGAGCACATGACAACTTGGTGCATTGTCATAATACATGATCCACTTGTTGACTACAATATGGGTATTTTTCTTTGAACAGAATCACATAATCACTGAAGTACTTTTAAATAACATTATTGGTTGATTGTTTTTCCCTGTTCAATAAATTCTTGGTGGACTATTAACATCAGTTATTGTTGTTTTTGGCTGTCTGCTTCTGGGATCATCTTTAACATATTGTCCAGATTAGATCAATTATGACATTCAAACACACTCAATTTATTCATAGCATTTTTACCATATGCTGCTTGTAGCAGTTGTAATGTTTCAATAACACATTTGCTGATTTTTCACAAAATTAGATATTAATACGTTTCTCAAAATTTTGATCACCCACTTTTATGCCAAAGTACATGCATAGATACTTATTATCTTCTCAATAGCTAACTAACAATATTTCTATCAGCTTAAAATTTACACTTGTTAGCTTAAACATGTCCAAACAGTGTGATTTTGATATAATTATATTATAGGTGACACCACACTGTGATTCCAGGAATATATGAGAGATGCAAAAAGTAAAATGAAAATGTTCAGTAGGTTGCAGTTTATGGATAGTAAAAGAGAAGCAAAAATAGTGTTCAATTGGGTTATGAGTAAAGGGCAGGTAACAAGATGGGTGAGAAAAGTAATGCGGTATGTGAAAGATTTGGATAAAGAATTTATATCAGTATACTTGTATAAAAGGTGGGATGATTGTGATAAGAGGATTGTTGAGTGTTATAGTGGTAAGGAATGGGATAAAAGAATAGAAGCATTAATAAAAAATAGGGAGTTGGAGAGATGGAGAACTAGTATGGAGGATAAGAAGAGTTTAAATATATATAGAAGTAAACGGAATATTGGATGAGAGTTAATTTATGATAATAGTAAGGAAAGTAGTTTATTATTTAAGGCTTGAATGGGATCTTTAGCAACAAGAGAATATACATGTAAATGGAAAAACACAGATAATTTAGTGTGCAAATTGTGTAAGGAAGGTATAGAAAATATTAGGCATCTGTTGATTGAATGTAAATGCTTGAGAGCAGAAAGGGTACAGATAATGTAGTTGTGGGAGAATAGACATGAACAAAGTGACTATACAGAAAGTGAGTTATTAGTTTTTATGTTGGGTTTGTGAAGAGATAAGGGGGATTTAGATATAAAGGCTATAGAGTTGACAAAGATTATGTTGTGCAAATGGGATGGGGCAGAATATGGGAAGACTTAAGAGTGGGGAATGGAGAATAAAATGGCTAACAGGTTTATCTGGGCATAATTTCTGAGATATTCTTGACTTCGTTTAAGGAGAAGCCAAATACATCACATCACATCAAATTGCTACACCACACATGTTTAATATTCTATCATGCACAGTCATGATTAATGATATAAAGAATACCAATGTACAATATTGTTTATTAAATGAATAAACCAATTGATAAATTGATATAAATATAAAACAGTACCAATGAACTAGCTGGGCCAAAATAAAATTCTAATCTGTAATTTCTGATTTTTTAGAATAAATTTACTTGCATATGGTATATTAGATATGGATTAATAGCTTTCACACTGTCAACATTCCTTTCTTTTTTATAGAAATAAAATCTAATATAGGGGATTTGAACACAGACTTTCAAACTCCCTTCAGCTATCCACATACATGTGAAAAAGATAAATGATCTCCAATATATATATATATATATATATATATTGTAGGGTATTGAGTTCAAATCCTACATCATTAACCCCAAATTCTGCAGAAGGAAAGGGGGAGAAATTTTTTCTCTCTCATTAACTGATAGTTTATTAATGAAGAGGACAATGTATATATTTTGAATAGTTTAACAGTCTACTTAAGAGTAAAATTTTAATGGGGATATGAGAAACTATTGTCTTAGTTTCAAATTTCTAAAGTACCCATAATTATGAGTTAGGTCAGTAGTGATATGCATCTGAATATATTTATATTTAAGAATTAATGTTTTGAGCATGTATAAATTGTTGTCTGTAGCTGTAGACTCTGTAAATCTTTTTTTTCTAAGTCTATTTATTAACTTTTTCTATTTCAATTTTTATCTAATAAATTCTTTTTTAATGATATTTTATTTTTTTATATACTTGTTATTACTAACATATTCTTTGACTTTTTAGTACTTATAATCTTTGGCTTTTTATATCGTTTGGATTGCTTTCAACAATCATATATTGCTTTAATACACATATTTTTTCTCTGTCTACACTTTGGCTATGTAAGCAAGTTGTATATATATGAGTAAATATGTGTTCATATGCATGTGTATGTACACACATTAAAATTTTAACATTTACAGATATATAAAAAGGTTTTTTTTTTAAACTTTATATTTTCTGTGTAAAATATTTTTTTGTACATATTATTTAAGTACAATTTTTTTTGTATTATTTTTTAAAAAATGTTAAAATGAGAGAGATTGAGAGAGATAAAATTCAAATTTAGAAAAAATCTAACTCTGGTGTTAAAAAGAAAGGGATGGTCAATTCTAAAGATTTAAATCTATTGTGGAGAGAGACTGAGAGAGATAAAATCGCCCCCCCTGAAAATAGACATATATCACATGATCCGACTTCTTTTTTAAGCTTGTAAAATATAAACAAAGAGCTTTGCTAATTGCTCAACAAGCTTTGTGATAAATGCATAGCAAGAGAAAGCATTTAAAATATCTCTATCAGAAACCACACCCAAATCCCAGACCAATGGTTTTGTGCTTTGACACTCCTCAGTGAGATGCTAGAGTCGTTTCAGACACTAGATCTAAAAATACCAACCCAAAGCCAGAATTTATCTGAGTTAACCTTTGAGTAAAAAATCTGAAATTTTTAGACAGTTAAATGTCTTCAAACCCAGCTATTTAACTCAAATAGCTGTATGGAGCAGAGCGATCTTTAGCCAAACCATATATTAATCTTAGCAATATAGCATCACTTAAGACTTAAAGCACAGTCTATAAAGAGTCAATAAAATAGTCATAAATCATATGACCCACTTCTTTTGTTAAGCTTGTAAATATATAAACAAAGAGCTTTGCTAGTTGCTTAACAAGATTTGTGATAAATGCTTAGCAAGAGAGAGCATTTAAAACATCTCTACCAGAGACCACACTCAAACCCCAGACCAATGGTTTCATGCTTTGGCACTTCTCAGTGAGGCACTAGAATAGTTTCAGACACTAGATATAAAAATACCAACCCAAAGCCAGGATTTATTTAAGAGTTATCTAATGAGTAGAAAATCTGAAATTTTCAGACACTTAAATGTCTTCAAACCCAGCTATCTTCATTTTCAACCACATATGCTTTAGGTTTATTGCCTTAGTAAATATTACTAACTCAAATAGCAATATGGAGCAGAGAGATCTTCAGCCAAACCATATATTAGTAGCTTTAACAATATAGACTTTTATTATAATAGTGTTCATGAAATCAAATTGATATCAGCCAACCATTCACAGTATTTACATACAATCCATGAAATTTGCTTTTTTCAATGACTATTAAGCAGGAGTCTTTTTTGATCTAGAAAGTTAAATCTATCCATCCACCTTAGTTCACTTCTTTTTGGTATATAATTCATTTGGAGTTTTTTTTTTTTTTGGGGGGGGGGGGATTGTAATCTGAATATTCCAGATTCCAGATGTCAATAATAATCTTACAACTTTTGACTTTTCTTTCATGCATGGAGATATTGGTGAATAGATATCCAAATGGTTTTAATCTAATGATGAGTGATAGTCTTGGATCTCATGATGAATGACTAGATTTGAAAGATTTATCTTCCAGCATTATAGCTTTATTCTGCTATTTGTCATTATACTATTTGTAATGTTATGTCTGCTATAAATTGTTGTGGATATGTGTATGATTCAGACCTTAAATTATCAAAGTCTTATTATGAACAATAATTTGAATGAAATTGGTATTTTTATATATAGTTTACCAGCAATTATTGAATTGTAAGAGATAAAGTTTAGGACTTAGTGGCTATATTATATTCACATTAAATATTATTATATTCAAACTATTGTTATGTTATTGAATAGGATTATAATTTTTATCTGATCAGAAATAGGGTGGTGTCTGACAATCATTACCAACAATCACATCACATGATTCTCAAGTGGTTCCATTAACAATTTCATCTTGCTATGGAGCTATCTACTGAGAGCTTAAGTAATCCAATAAGTAGAAAGTAGTTTGCTCTGAAGATGGAGAGTTTTATTGCACTATTGATTCCAGTGTCCATTAATTATTTAAACTGACAATAGGTGGGTCTAGAATCCAATGAAAATAATTTGATGAACTGGGGATTAATAGGCAGTAATCTTTTGAAATGGGTAAAAAGGATATTTTGTTATAAATGCATATCTAGTTATTAATGGATTATGAGTAAAGTGGATAGAGTCTGGAATAAGTGATAAAGATGTTTATTTTTTCACAAATGACGTTACGTTCTAATTTTTCAGTAATTGACTGGAATTAAGAGATTTTAGGACTTGGATTTAAAACAATCTAAAAAAGATAAAGAAAACAAAAATAAAAATAATATTTAATTAAAATGAAAAAAATATATAAGTATTGAAGCTATACATATATACACATGGAATATATATATATATGTTTGCTTCACCATTCACTGTGGTTTAACTAAAGACCCTGGGTCCAACCACAATGAATGTAGACTAAATTTAAAGTAAGTAAAATTTACAAAATGTTTTTTTTTAATTTTAGAAAATAAAATGAAAAGATTTTATTTTAGATAACAAAATAAAATTTCTAGAACTCATTGAAGAAAAAGATTAGTTAGATAGGAATAATTAATTAAAAACACAGCAATTAAAAATAAGATAGCAAAACAATGGGATTGAAATGGAAGATGGCTAACAAGCTAGATATAAATTGAGAACTTGTCTATTGTTAGCTTTCTTTTACCTGGCTCAGCTCTACAGCTAGAACTGAAATCAGCCACAAAGATATTTTATTGGAAAGGAAATAAAATTAGCTTTTTCAGAAAGAATTGTCGGCAACCAAAAAAATATCTTGGCCTCTTGCAACCAAGAAAATGTCTTAGCCTCTTGTGGAATAAATTCTCAAAACCACCAGCATTCTATAGACAAGGAGAGAAGAACTTAAAATGGGTGCTGTAAGAAAAATGGTGGAGCAGACTTTTTCCTCTATCTCCCAGTTGTTTTCCTGTCTGCTGGAGCTTGGGAAGGGGTAACCCAAGAAATGTGGTGCGCCAGAATAATTTTGCCTGACAATTTCCTGCTGCTATAAATGGATAACCGAGAACAAAAATCACCGTAAGCAATCAGTATGGACTGCTGACCAGAATGTCTTCATGGCCATCTAATAAAGACGTATGCAATCTAAAAATCATTACCGGTAACTTCAATTTTTCATTTGTATTTTATGTTGGCTTAAATTACAAACTTAAGTCATTTATGTTATAAGTATAATGTGTTAATATATATATAGCCTGAGAATTTTTAACATTTTCATTGTTATTTTTTTTATTTGACCAGTATAATGGCAATTCTTAATCCTATTAATATATATGTAAATGTTTTTTTTTTTGGTTAATGGATTGCCATTATCCATTACTTGAATTGTACAATACTTATATTTTTTTTTTTAAAAGAAAGATTTCTTTCTTATAGCTTGGCATAAACATATATATATACTGGAGGAACTGGAAGTGAGAAATAATCTAATTTCATTTATTTCTATTTGTTCGATCCGCTACTAAATAGGGGAATATTTCAGATTTATTAAAACTCTTTGAATAAAATTTTCCCTTCCAATTCTTTCCTACCGTATTGGTTTCACTAATTTTTTTTAAAATATATATTAGAAAGAGAGAAAAAGCAGAACAAGCAATTGTTGTTTTTTTAAAAAAATAATTCAATGTTTCTTTTTTTTAAAATTTGTACTTAGAAATATATATATAAAAAAAAAGACATTCGAGTATATATATTAAAATGTTCAATTTTATGCATTTTGTAAGAAAGATCCAATTCTGTCTTGTATTTTTTTTATACTTTCTTAAAGTCAATCTGGGTTTTACCAATATATATATTTAGTTGTCTAAAACAGATATAGCTTAAGCGTTTAAAATTTGATTAAATATAAGAGAGGGTACAGTACAGTATATATAAGTGTAAATTAAAAATATTAAATCTGCATTAGGGTGAACTAGTTAAATAGTGTTTAATTAATATACCTATCTTTTTATATATTTTAATGTTAGAAAAGGTGCAAAGTAATTATTTCTAATAGTAGATATTCTCTCAGTCTTAGAAAGATTTTGAAGTCATATTATTTCATATACGTATATTTTACCTAAGGTTTTAAGGTTTAACGGTGAGTTGACTACATTTTCTTTTATCTTGTGCTACTCAGTGATTTGTGTGGGGTCTTGGCACATATCCATAGCTCCTGTTGTCTTTGATTCATAGGCTAACACTGCTCTGAGATTGCCATTGATGATAAAGTGGATCTTGACCTTCTTTGAATATTACTACTGGACACAAGCAAGCATACCCCGCCCTGAACTCGGATTACACTGAGGCGAATAAGTTCCATTTCTCTAACCCTTGTGTTAGACCCGGGGGTGCTATCCAGACCTCAAGATAGCCCTATGTATAAAAAACTTTGTGCCTTCGAGACTTGTTTCTAATCTCATACAATTAAATCACCAAGGATCACAGTAATGTTTAATTTCATTATAGATAAAACCTTAACTTTGTAATATGCTCAAACTATTGCTGAGTAAGTCTAAGAAGTGTCCACTGGGGGGGGGGGGTTCTTTACTTTGTTGTTTAAATATAGGCTATATTTGAACATGACCTTAATCTATTTGACTATTTTTTTTTAATCAATTGTCATTTTTTTGTAATTTTACCCTAGAGTTATATTTTTCTGTATCCCTCCTTTAAAGTAAAGCACCCAGTTATTGACTAAGTACAGTATTGTTCTGTAATTATTGTACTATTGTTTAATTATATTAAGCGGATCTGTCTAATGCATATCAATACATATCCATGTCTGTAAATGCAAGAAAATAACTTGCAACATTTGTTTGTTAATTATTTCTTCAAATTGTCATTTCTTTTAATTGAACAATAAACTTTCATTCACTAATCTCATCAATATCTTGTCTGTGTCATTATATAGTCTAAACCTGATTTTTCTTTGTTAAAATTTCCCTTTAGGATCTCATCTCTCCCTGACCACCGGGCATGCATGAAGAAGAAATTCTAGTGTGGTTTGGGAAGTAAGTCGCTTAGTGGTAATCTGGAGGAGTAGTTGAGGTTTGAACCCCCTCTACCTGCATCTTTAAATTAGGTTAAAGCAGCTCTATTTTTCATATCATTACAGTTTTTTTGTATAATCTGGGGTCTGGATAGCACCCCTGGGTCTAACACATATATGTGTAAAAATTAAGTGATTTATAAGTGCTACCAATAAATAATTGAACTGTCCTTTAGCTACCATGTTCAATGTCTTTTCACATAAAGAAATGACTTTTTATGGTCTCTCTCATGTAAGATTTTATATGACAAGTTATCATAAACTATAGCATCCAGAAAAACAAATGTTGATTCAGCATTGAGATTTGAAACAATTGATGTTTTAATTTACAGAACAGAGTTATTTTTATTCATGTTAAAAACTCTGTAGATAAATTTCAAATATATAATTAAAATAATTACTGTAATAAATATATGGGAAAGTCAAATGACAATTTAGAGAAAGAGAGAGTGAGAGAAATAGATATTCTAGCCTAGTCTGACTCAACTATCTCATCCAACTACTGCAAGATTTAAAATGCATAGATTTAAACAAGTAAATAATAATAAATATTTGTAAAAAATTCTAAACATTTTGACACAATCTTAATATAAAGAATAAATTCACCTTTTTAAGGTTTAAATTATGTAATATACTTATTTTAATTAAATAATAGCTTTTAATAAAATAAATTTACATAAATAAAATATTAAAACTAGTTGGAATTAATATTAAACTATTTAAAAAACCAAGCTATTATTATTATCTATTTACTGTTTAATTGCATTACTAATAATATTTAACTTATCTTTCATAAAAGTTGAAAAAGACATCATTATTTGAGTTCATTTTAATGTTATCTCTTTCTCAATTAAAAGTAAGAAAACTCTATTCAACTCCAAATTAAAGTTATCAAATTTCTCCTTATTGTCTATTCTTTTCTGCCCCTTTACAAAAATAACAATCTTATGCCATTTTAGATTTTCCAAAAGAGAAGAAAAAAATTAAACTTTTAGTAGTTCAGAATATTAATCATTAAACTCTTATTACTCTTATTATTAATTTTCTCAATTTTTAAAAAAGAATAATTTACTTTTAACCTTATAGTTCTCACTTTATTTTATGCCCTCTAATGGCTTGTTGGATTAAATTTTTTTATTTTATCAAAAAAATTTTATTTATTTTTTATTATATTTTCACAAATTTTGTATTATTTATTACAAATATAAGTTTACAAATGAAAATTATTCTTAAAAATAATATTTTAATTTTCAAATATAGAAAAAGTAACAAACTGAAATACATAATCAGAACAATAACCTTTTCCTTATAGCGTGATTACTGTAATGTCAGTTAAAATACTACATTAACAAGATTAGATTTATTTTAACTCAATTCCAAAACTCTAATAAGTTATTGTTCAGATTGTCTAAAGACAACACAATTTTATTTAAAATTCAAAATTCTACTTTCAGTTATTTAAAAATGTCAATATATATATATATTATTAAAAGTGCTTTTATTTAATTTGACCAGTAGTGCACTAAAAACCAAAAAAAACCTATTTTTTTATTGTTATATGTAACTTGAAATAAAAACATAAGGCATCCATATTAAGTAATTTAATTAAAAATTAGTTTTCTATTTTATTTCAACTTAAATACAACAATCAAAATTGTATTTGAAAATATGTTAGTTTGTAATACATTAATCATCAAATTAATGTTTTATAAAATATTTATATATATATTATTTTTACTTTTTAGTATTTAGATATTTTGCAATGGGCTTTCTGTAATCAGTCATATACAAATTAAAAAACTGAAAATTTGAGTGATGCCATCACATTTATGTGCATAAAATTTTTTTTACAAAATTTTTGTGTTTATGATAACAGCATTTTTTAAATAAAGCTAGTATTAGTTGAACAATCAAAAGAATTTAGTTTTTATTCATCATTTATTTTTATTTTTTGAAGCTTTTATTTAACTTGAAAACTATTTGTTTGTTTGTTTGTTTGTTTAGGATAACCGTTGTAATTAAATTTTAACATACTTCTATCCAATGGAGTTCCTTTAAATCTTGTACATGTGTTAGAAGATGAAAATCAATTTGGCACTGAACTACTTCAAGGTAATCAAATGGCTTATATAATCTAAGGGACTATCTTACTACATTATTATAATAGTTAAATATCCAATATAATCTAAGGGACTATTTTACTACATTATTATAATAGTTAAATATCCAATATAATCTAAGGGACTATTTTACTATATTATTATAATAGTTAAATATCCAATATAATCTAAGGGACTATTTTACTACATTATTATAATAGTTAAATATCCAATATAATTGAATGATTTATTGATCGATTGATTTATTTATTATTTATTTATATAATCGAAGGATGTTGATATATCAAATTTCAAACACAAATATATTGCTTTACTAAGTTATGCACAAGATGGTGATATATCTTTAAACACTTATTTTTAAAAATGTTATATTAAAAGAGTTAATGATGAGTTAAAATAAAAATAAAGACAAAATATAATTTCAACTGATTGTAAAAGTTGCTTCTTTTAAAAAAAAATTATTTCATAAACAAAATAATATTGGAATCAATTTTTAATGCACCACAAATTTCCTTTAAAAGTTACACAAGTTGTGATTTTGCTTTCTTTTTTTTTTCCTCATGTGTCATAGCATCAGTTGGGAAGCGAACCCACTAACCCAGGACAACTGCTTGTAAAGCAGCTGTCGCTGACCTCTCGATCACCAATGCTTGACCATTTTCCATTTTAAATTAAAATAAGTACAAAAAATATTCAAGTACTAAAAATTTAAAACCAATATATATATATATAGTCAAAATAAAAGTCATAGATTAATTCATAGATCACATGACCCTATCTATATATATATAAATATAAATATTTGATAATAAGTACTTTATTTACTGTGCATTAAAAAGCCCAAACCACAATTAGGCTTTTTATATTTAATTTGAAATAAAAGTGTAGGAACTCTATAAGAAATTAATTAATTCAATTATTAAAATGATAAGTATTGAATTAATTAATTTCTGGATATCCCATGTTGTTATATCAAGTTAAATATAAAAATTGTGTTTACAGAAAACAATTATTTTTTGGCTCTATAATGCACTGTAAGTAAAACTGCTTATTAAAACACATTATATGTATATTAGTTTTAACTTTTTAGTATTTACACATTAAATAAAAGTGTTTATTATAAAATATTTTTATATACATTATAATTAATTGTAAACATTTTTAATGAATTAGACATGAAATTCAACGAAAGTGTATTTTTAAAATACATACTGTCATTTATTAATATTTAAATACAAGTATAGTGTATATACATAAGCTAGATATAATTAGAGAGGATTTGAACCCAAATTTTCAAGCTTCATTCACTTATACACTTAATCTTATACAGTTGATACACATGACAAAATACATGTGAAAAAGATAAATGATCTTCAATATATGTATTTTATGCTGAACCAGTATTCATCAATTGGTCTAGATCATCATCTCCTACACATATATACAATCAGTGCTCAGTTTATATTAAGTTATCAGATGTTTGAATTTTAATGAACTGTCTTCACTCTCCAATTCTTCAGCTATCCATATCATTGAAAATTTGATGATGGCAGATTCACAATCCTTGTTTTCCAATTTTGTTGTCATATCCATGTTGATCGTAAGTCATTCTGACCCCTAGATAGGACTTTATATCATTAAAGTACACAGAAGAATGATGGTCAAAATATAGGCTAATATTTAAATACAAGAGTAGTCTATATACTTAAGCTAGATATAATTAGAGGTTTTGAACCCAGACTTTCAAGCTCCCTTTAGTTATCCACTCTATTTTATACAGGTGATACACATGATTACATACATGTGAAAAAGATAAATGATCTCCAATATATCTATTTCATGCTAAACCTTCAAACTCCCTCTAGTTACATCAAACTTATGTATATACTATACTTTTATTTAAATATTACAGATTTTTAACTTTATTCAGACCAACTAATAAACACTGGTTCAGCACACAATAGGTATATTGGAGATCATTTATCTTTTTCACATGTATTTGGTCATGTGTATCAGTTGTATAAGATGAAATAGGCAATACGTATAGTGAGTTTTGCCTGTTTTAATGAAATAGGTGACTGAATGAAGCTTGAAAGTCTGGCTTCAAATTCCCTCTAATTACATCTAGCTTAAGTATATATACTGTGTTTGTATCTAAATATTACAGATTCAATCTGTAGTCTTCCCATTAATCTTCTATGTATTTAAATGGTCTTAAAGTCCTACATATGAGGGGTCAGAATGACTTACAGTGAACATGGGTATGACAACAAAATTAAAAACAAGGGCTTTGAACATGTCATCATCAGATTTTCAATGATGTGGACAGTTGAAGAGTTGGAGAGTAGAGAGGATTGCAGCCTGTCCATTAAAGTTTGAAAATTTGCTATCTTAATATAAACTAAGCACTGTTTATATATGTATGAGAACTGATGATCTGGACCAATTGATGTGTACTGGTTTAGCATGAAATATGTATATTACAGATCATTTACCTTTTTCACATGTACATGGTCATGTATCAGTTGTGCAAGATGGTGTGGTCAACTTAAGGAAGCTGGAAGTCTGGGTTAAAACCCCTTAATTGCTGACATTTATTGTGCATTACTTAACCCTTACTGGACTGATCTCAATAAAATTTAAAATTCAGCCTCTTAGCACTATTAGAATGGATAACACTGCACTGCAACCAATACCTAACAAGTACAAAATTTGAAGAATATATTTTTCCATAGAAGTATATAAATTATCAGTTATAACATTTGATGCAATTTCTATGTTAAGTATTTAAAAATATAATCAAATGCCTTTAATTCTTGGAAGGTTATAAGAAGCTTGTTCATCTAAATTATCAGTTATAACATTTGATGCAATTTCTATGTTAAGTATTTAAAAATATAATCAAATGCCTTTAATTCTTGGAAGGTTATAAGAAGCTTGTTCATCAGAAATCCAAGATTGGAATCAATTTAAGGACTTTAACCTAAAATTACAAGATAATTTACTCAATTGTATCATAGTATAAGTAGAATTAATAACAGCATTGTTTTTACAAATCAATAATGATTATTAAAATCTTAAAAGAAGAAATTAGTAATCAGTATGTTTTTAATTCATAAATATTATTAGCTCCAAAATAACAAATCATCCCATTATTTGGAGAAAGCTAACATTCACAAAAATTTATATTATTTACTTTAATACATTGTACAGGCTTAAACCTGCATTTATATATGTAATATATGCGGGATTCGAACTCAGACTTTCACACGACCCACTACTCTCAGTGCCATCTCATATTGCTGACCCACCTAATCACACAAATGTTGAAAAGATAAATAATCACCAATATACGTATTTCATGCTAAAACAGCAATCATCAGTTGGTCCAGATTACTATCCTCACACGCATATATAATCAGTGCTCAGCTTTATATTAAGATAGCCAATCTTTATACTTTAATGGACAGGCTTCAAACTATTCCAACTCACAACTCTTCAGCCTTCCATTTCATTGAAAATCTGATGATGGAACGTTCATCTGGACCAACTGATGATTGCTGGTTTAGCATGAAATACGTATGTTGGTGATTATTTATCTTTTCAACATGTGTGTGATCAGATGGGTCGGCAATATGAGATAGCACTGAGAGTAGTGGGTCGTGTGAAAGTCTGAGTTCGAATCCCGCATATATTATTTACTTTAAAAATCTTAACACATTTTGCAACAAATAACTGACATATTTTTTAAATTAAATATTTGCTTTAACTCTCAAATAAATAAAATAAAATAAAATATAGGATAATAAATTCCTCCAAGTATCATTTTCTTTCAGGAGGCTTGCCACTATATTTTCCTATCAAATTTGCGTTGTGTACATATTTTTCATACGTTTTCCTACTTATTTTAGTTATCACTGTTCCCTTCAAGCATAATTTCCATAGATTTTCATTTAAAAATTTAACACTTCCTCTCTTAAAAATTGCAAAGCAAAATACTTCTTGCAAGTTATTAAAACCTATTTTTTTGGAAAATTGAGGAATTCAAATCATATCTTAATTTTTTTAGGTGCATTAGTTTCAGCATACAATTTAGAGAAATCATAGATAATTAGATAGATAGATAAATGGGTGGATTAATGAATAGATGCAAAGATAGAAAGATATGTAGATAGATAGGGAGGTGGGTAAATAGATGGGTAAATAGATAGAGAGGTAGAAAGATAAAAAAAATAGATAGATAGCCAGACAGATAGATATGTGGGTAGATAAATGTATGAACAGCTTGCTAGTTAAATAAGTATTTAGGTAGATAGGTTAGTTCATCAGTCAATGAACAGGCAGGCATACAGGTCGATAATTTGATAGTTGTGTAGGTAGATATATGGATAGATAAATTCTGAAGTCATTTTCTATTTTTATTTAAAAATTGAGGATTTTGTTTTGTTTACATTTTAATTTTTTAAGTGTATCAGTTTTAATAAACAATTTAGAAAATGATAACTATGTATAAATAAATGAATACATATATTTAGATAAATAGATATATAGGTATAAATTAATACACTGTACAGGCTTACACACACCTGCACATATATAATGTAATATATAAGAGATTCGAACTCAGACTTTCACATGACCCTCAGCTCTCCATGCCATTTCATATTGTTGACCCACCTGATCATACACATGTTGAAAAGATAAATAATCACCAATATACATATTTCATGCTAAACCAGCAGTCATCAGTTGGTCCAGATTACTATCTCCACACATATATACAATCAGTGCTCAGCTTTATATTAAGATAGCCAATCTTCATACTTTAATGGACAGGCTTCAAACTACTTCAACCCACAACTTTTCAGCCATCCATTTCATTGAAAATCTGATGATGTAATGTTCAAAGCCCTCATTAGTGCCAATGTTGTCATCCTATCCATGTTGACCATTTAGTCATTCTGACAAGGGCTTTGAACGTTCCATCATCAGATTTTTAATGAAATGGATGGCTGAAGAGTTGTGGGTTGGAGTAGTTTGAAGCCTATCCATTAAAGTATGAAGATTGCCTATCTTAATATAAAGTTGAGTACTGATTGTATATATGTGTGGAGATAGTAATCTGGACCAACTGATGATTGCTGGTTTAGCATGAAACACGGATATTGGTGATTATTTATCTTTTCAACATTTGTATAATCATGTGGGTCAGCAATATGAGATATATAGATAGTGATAGATAGAAAAATAGATAGACAAAAAGACAAATTAATAGATAGATGGACGATTGAATGGATGTTTATATGGATAATCAGGGAATAAAAAGCAGATAATTAGATAGATAAGTGAATAGGTAGACTGACAGAAGAATAAATAGATGGATAGGTAGATAGATAAATACTGAGATTATTTAGTTGAAAATCTAGATTTTTTTTAATACTTACATTTTAATTTTTTAAGTCATCAGTTTCAACACACAATTTAGAAAATAAGAAAAACATAGATACATAAATAGATAGATAGACAGAAAGGCAAAATATAGATCGATGGTCATATGGATAAACAGATAGATAATAGGCGAATAGATAAATTGACAGATTAGATAAATGGATGGATGGATAGATAGGTATGTATGTAGATAGATAAGTAAATAAATAGACAGACAGATAGATAGAAAGGCATATAAGTAAACTGATAATTAGATAAATAGATCTTCAAACACTAAATGTGATAGCTTGAATTATGATTCAGAAATCATTCTTTCGATCTGTAATTGGACTGCAGCATTTGGATTAGTACTATAATTAATCATAATTTTTTGTACATACGGATCATCATTTAATACATCGGACAATTAAACAAAATCATAATATCAAGAACATTCAAAACGTAATTTTTTTATTCAGTGAATCAATATGATAATTCCTTTTAATTAAAAAAAAAAAGATTTGTCTAGTCTGTTTGATTTAGTCTTATATGACAACATGAATGCAAAATCTTGCCTTTAGGACAACAACATTATAAGAATAAAGATGTATTCAGATATCACTTTCTTTAGACTGATTTTTATAAATATATTTCAAAAGTTAAGGAGGAAAAATCAGATGTAATTTATTCTGCTTGAATTTAATTTAAATAGAAATTGAAGATTTATTCAAGCATTATTGATTGAAATTAAAGTAATATTAGAGGGATGGATAACCTCCTGTAGAAAATAAATTAATTGTATTAACTTATAATTAAATATATATATTTTTTGAGATTTGATTGCATTTTTTAAAGAAGTCTTGAAAATATAAAAAGTTAGAGGAGGGGGGGGGTGTACGCAAATATATTATCTATTTATCTGACATTTAATTTGTAAAGTTATAATATAAATTATATATATAATTATTAAAATCAGTCAACACTTAGACAAGGCAAACTTCTTTTAACAATATATATTGTAATGAGAAAATGGAAATAAAATAGGGTAGTAAAACGTATAATGTATAGCTAAGTATTGACATGATGGTGGATTTAATAAAAAAGTAAATAACAATATTGACGTAAATAATCAAAATAGAAGCAATGAGGATTACGAATTAGCTATATAACTGGATTCCTATTGCACACACGTATGCGCGCACACACATATATAAATGAATCATGAATGGATAAAAAAATAACCTTGATATACCTTAAGAATTTCATAACAATTTGTAATAGAATAAAATAGATAAGAATAGGAAATAAAAACTTTGGTGTAACCTACAAATTTAAGACACCAATTGCAACAAGGTAAAGTATAACTCAATAATTGATTAGCAATTACAACAATAAAATAAAAATAATGCTAATAAAAATGAAAATAAAGATAATGCCAACAGAGATTGTTGGATAAACCAATAATAATGGGATAAAATACTTAATAGTGGTAAAAGGCTTTGTTATTTTACAGATATACATACATTATCATTAATAAAATAGATAAAATTTTCTCTTTTAAAACTTCATAAACTTACAATGCCAAATTGTAATGGAATAAGACGTCTACAATACAGAACTGTACTAAAATGCAATGCACAGATCAATTAATCTAACATACCTCACACATGCCCCAACTTAGAATAATATAAAATGAAAGTTAATCTCTAAAATAACCTCAAAATTTACAATATCCAATCATGACAACATAAAATAAATGAAAGATTCTTATTTCACATTTATACAAATATGATTAGCAAATCACAACACATTATATTTAAGTCAATAAAGCCAAAGTTATTAAACTAGGAATTATAATTACCCTATATGTATAGTATTATTAATGTTTTATTATAACAAAATGATAATATTAAGCTCAATATTTAAATTAAGTATACAATCTGCACCAATAAGCTTTAAATCTAAACAAAGGAGATCATTCTATTTAACATAATTCAAATACTAATTTCAATGTATGTGATTACGAATTTTATATTATCATAAGTTTTCCATTTTTCTATGTAAATATCAAATTACTATAACATCCAATAAATAATTTTTAAAAAAATATGCAAGTATCCAATTATAATCACATTTGTTTACCTTAAATAATTAATATATTTATACTTTATAAACTATCAAATTAGTTCAGATATAACTATTGCATATAACTGACAAAATAATTATGATGATCTAATTAATTATTAAACATCAAGCAATACCAAATTAATTAATTAACTGTATATCTAGCTCAAATGATAATATACTGGATTTAAATCAAGATGCTTCAGATTTGCCTATATAAGTGGAAATTTAGGTTAAGAATAAGAAGGCCGGTTTTATTTTTATAAAAATTGCTATCTTGTGTCATGGTTTGAAAAGTCCCTCTATTGGCAAAATATGCTTAATTATTACAAATTTTAAAGTGCATTGAATATAGATTAAAGCCTGATTAAAGCATTTACATATGCTTTCTGTGTGTCAATAAATTAATTACTACTCTTCTATAAAGAAAATAATATATTCACTTACCAATCCAATCGTTTAACTTCTTGACTATTTTTTGATTATTTCTTATAAACTATATGATGTCAACTAATATATGACCTCTATATATATTAAATTTTTGTTAGCCAATAGGTTTACATTATTGAATGATAACTAAAGAAAGTTTATTTGTTTAAATGAATTTAAAATTTATTAACTAAGCAATAAAAAAGACAAATAGACAATAAATGGTTATGACATACATTCTAAATTAAACATTGCAAAAGATATTTTCTGCATAAATTAAGATCAATAAAATAGGTGTTTAAACATCAAAAATCTATCTGGATAATGTTTAATATATGATATATAAAATTTACATGAAATGAAAATGTTGCAGCACACACACACATCATTTAGAATACAAAAAAGTTAATGACAATTTTATAATCTTCTAATAAAGTAATTAATTAAGATAAGATATAATGATTATAGTTTGTTTATTTGTTCACTATATTTTCTGAATAAAATATCAATGAGGAATTGTTACAACACAATTCTTTTGGATTTTTATTACCTATAATAGATATATCCAAAAGTAATTTGCAGCCAATGAATAAACGTATAATATTTTAATCAAACTTTTAACTATTAAAATTTAGAATATAAATGTAAATTTAAACTAAATTGAACTTCCTTTTATTTTCACATATATAAACCAAACAATTAAGTAGCTTAAAATATAACAATAATATTTATAAATTTTATACCAATAAATACATAAATAAAATACAACCTCAACATACAACTTGGTTACTGTCCTTCTATATGGCAGGCATTTCGAAGAAACACAATAATGCCAATGTCTATTTCATAAGCTATATTTTAATGACATTTACTCATCCAAATAAAGTAAAAATATCCCAAACAATTATCCAAAACAATGCATATTTATTAAATTCCAATATTCTCAAAGTATTGAATTTTATCCATTGTTTAGCAAATATTTAATATCATAATGGCATCATGAGTAAACAGGCTGACTTTCATTTATGACAATACAATGTAAAAATAAAGTTTTAAATCCTATGTCAAAGTATTCCAATGGTATTATAAAATTATATCTTCAGATGAGAACAATTCTTATATACAGAAGTATGTTATTGGCTTTTATATTTCATATTAAAATGTTTTGTTGACATGTGATAATCATTGTCAGTAAAGAAATATCAAGTTCAATTTGAATACTATAAATTACTTTTTACTTCTTTTCAAGTTTTCAAAAACTCTGTCCAGTTTCCTGGATAAATATAAACATTTCTACTCCATAATTTTTGTGGTTATCAAGCAAATATTTTCAAAATAAATTTTAAAAAAATCATATATAATAAAAAACATGTTTGCTTCTATGAAAGTTAGAATGTCAAAGAGAAAATTTGAATCATTCAATCTTATTTATAACTTCTTACAATTGATGTTATCTTCACCATCTGAACTAAGGTGACACTCTTTATTCACTCTAATACCAAAATCATCCTGTGTTCAATGCTTCAAATCTCTTTTACAGTATTAATAAAATATGCCCAGCTTTGTATGGTGATACTTTATGCATATGTTCAGTAATGACAGTTTCCTACCATTTCATATAAGGTTGGCTGAACTTCAATTTCACAGAACTCTTCAAATCTGCTTCCAAACTCATTGTCTTACACCCCAACTAACATAGTGTTATATAGTAATAATTTTCAGCCTGTCAGTGCATATCCCTAGGCAGTTTGGAAACTGCAAGAAATTGGGAAGGGATCAGACAGAGCACAATTTGAGGTGTTCATAAAAACATGCCATTTCCATGCCAATACGTACAAATTGAATAAAATGGCTGAAGGCAACAGTGAACATTTCAAACTATGGACCTTGTTCCCAATGCAAAAACTGACACTTGCCTTTCTATAAAGGCCCAAAACATCCTGCCATATACATCTTCACAAAGGTGAGGACCTTTTCAGGGCCATCCTAGCCAAGATGATGGACAGCCATAACTGGTAACTACTTTAAATCAAAGACATTATTTTATTCTTTCTGTTTGTGTTAGTTGGTCTATTCTTTGCAAAATTATTTCATGAAATGAGTGTTTCCAGCATCTGTATTTCTTTTTTGTAAACAAATTGGTCTAATTTTATAGTTTTCAATAAAGTTATTTTTGAAATCAATGCGTGTGTGTTGGGATTGATTTGTAACGCAATCAATTGCAAAATTTTTTGGGGGTTGAAGTTTTCCCACTTTTGTTGGAAAATGTTACAAAATCAGGTCAAGTTAGTTTTGAAATTAATTTTTTTTTCGGTTAAAGAAATGTTTAATGTACTATTAAAAACAATGGCATCAATTTGAAAGCGTTAATTTAAAGCCCAATAACGTAAATTTAAAGAAAGGAACAAAAACAAGGCATTTTTTAAATGACTTATTTTTTTATTGGAATGTAGAATAATGTAAATTTGAAGAAAAAAAAATCCCCCAGAATAATTTCCAAAAAAAAATCCCCCAGAATAATTTCCAAAAAAAAATCCCCCAGAATAATTTCCAAAAAAAAATCCCCCAGAATAATTTCCAAAAAAAAATCCCCCAGAATAATTTCCAAAAAAGTAGTTTTTAAATAGAGTAAATTTGACAAAAAGAAAATGCCCTGACATAATTTCCAAAAAAGTTACTTTTAAGTGAATTTCCGAGGAAGTAGTTTTTAAATAGCGTAAATTTGATAAGTATAAATTTGGAAAAAAAAGTAGTTTCTAAATGAATTTCCAAAAAAGGTAGTTTTTAAATAGTGTAAATATGACAAAAACAAAATCCTCTGGCATAATTTCCTACTAAAAGAAGAAAAAATTTGAGCTGGCCATGAAATGTTATATTGATATGTTTTTGGACAGAAACAGCACCATCAAAAATAAATCACCCTTCTTTGTCTAACTACTGTAATAAGAAGTAAAAAAAGATGAAAGCAGCAAAAAAAAGCAATCTCTGATTAATTATTGTAAAAAAAAACAGTCAGCTTTTATTTGACATTTTGTGTAAATTGTAAGATAATTGACTATAATTTACTGTTACAACAATAACATAAATTTTTAAGAGTCACAGGTCCAGTGACATTATACAATCTATTTTTGTAGACAAGAAGCATCACCAAGTGATGTACAGAGGCTAGTTAACCAATATCAATAAAAATAAATAAATATTTTATAATTATTACACTTAACAAATAATATTCACGTTTTAAAACACTAATACTTTTACAACCCAACACAAGCTAAAACAATTTATACTACATTCTCACAATATTGCATTGGAAATATATCTTTATACATCATTTCAATAAAAATTTTATTAACAATAAATAGTGATTACATACTAATAAAGGATAAATAAATGAATAAATTGTACAATAATATGATTATATAATGTTCTATATGTCATCTGGCTAGATTATGTTATGAGAGCACAATGTTATACTCTTATGTGGTTAGGTATAGTGAAAATATTCAAAGAACTTGTTTAATGGTATTAGCATTTTTAATATAAACATGAATATTTTCTTTTATAAATGACTATTCTATAACGCTGGGTAGGTGGGAATTGATAATCAGGAAAAGGAAAGAGCATTTAAAGACCAGGTGTCAGCAAAGACTTTACTGGAGGCAAGGAGCTGGTCACGTTTCTTGATTTTTTTGAGCGTTTGATAGAACAATGGTATGATTTGTGGCGGGGGTAATTCCATGAGACTTTTGCATCTCACTATCCATATGGAATAAAGGACAAAGGTAGAAAGCCTTATTATTGAAAAAAAACCATTATGAATGGCATTTTCGAGTGAGAAAATCATATCAGGTCTTATGTTGGAATTGATTATAATTATATCTTTCAGAGTTTTAAGTCTTGGGCACCGGTGTATAATATGGTCTATGGTTTCATCTTCACGAGCACACAGACCACATATAGGGTCAATGCTGGTAAAACCTCTTCGGTGATAAAGAAACCAATTCGTGGGTAGTGCATTAAGATTTATTTTAATGATGAAGTCAAGGAATTTGGGTTCCAGACTCCATCTTTTGAAGTGTGTAATGAGTCTTTGGTTGGTTATTTTTAGGCTGGTTTTAATGGGTTGTTGATTATAGTTGATTATATTGTATGCTTCCCATAAGGTGATTTTTTGGTTAAGGTTAAAGGATATTATCGGGTTATAAAGTTGTAGTTGTTGTATTAGGGATGCTATCCATGAACTGGAAGAGGGTGGAGGACGATCTGTCGGTGTAACTTTTTTAATAATGTTAGAGTATCCGCAGGAGAGGATCAGATTATGTAGAGTGTTGTGGGTTTTCTGTAAAATTATTGCTTGTATTGAGTGGAATGACAGTCCATTGAACCTGCGTGGTCATTGGATACCTCGCAAGCTAATAGCAACTGTCCTTCCTCTCCAGAGAAGTTTGGTGCATAATCGGTTAATTTTATTTTGAAACTGTTTAGACATTTTAACGAATGGAAGATAATATGAGATTTTTGGCATTATGATCATGTTGAGGAGGCCAACCTTTCCATATAATGAAAGGTATACTCTAGAGAGTGAAGTGGTGATGGCTTCAGTTGAATGGAGGATTGCATCTTGAATCTCTCTTGCCATTGCAGTTGGAGTTTTGTAGATTGGAAAACCTAGGTATCTTTGGGGTTTTGCAGAAAAGGGAGAGTTAATTTGTTTACCAGACATTATCTTCCAGATGGAAGATTTGTTAAAATTTATTTGTAGGCCAAGTTTCGCTGTATTTCTGTTTAATATGTTCATGAGATGAGGAAGGTATTTAATGGTGGGAAGCACAACCATGATGTCATCAATATATGCAAATACATTGAAGCTTTTATTGCACGAGGGAAGGAAAATTCCAGGGAGGTTTTTTTCTTTATCCATCAGAAGAGGGTTGATGTATGCTGTGAAGAAAAGGGCACTGAGTGGAGATCCTTGAGGGATCGACTTGTATGGCTTGAAGCCTGGTGTGATCTTGCCATCAAGAGAGAGAAAAATCTCTCTGTTGTTGAGCAGATTGCTGATCATCTGAACAATCCCGGCTGGAATGTCGCATTCCGACAGAATATCCAGGAGGATATTTATCTGGACTGAATCAAATGCTGCTGCAACATCCAGCTGGACAGCAATAGGTTTTGATTTACGATGTCCTCTGATGTAATTGAATAGTGCAGTTACATTGGACATAGCATGCGAGGTTGATGATCCCTTTTTTCCATATTGGTTTGACGAGATATGGCTAAGGATTTGAGTTTGGATTTGATCTTTAATGACTGACTCAATTATCTTGATAAGCAATGGGGTCATGGAAATTGGCCGGATATTGTTAATGTTGTTTAGTGGTTTTGCTTTTTTAATAAAAGGCACGAGTGCCACTGGGTAAAGATCTGTTATGTTTCTGTTGCCGGAGGCTAGGTGATCAATCATTTTTTTAATAATTGGCACAGTGAATTGACTGAGGTGTTTGAGAAGGAAATTTGGGATGCCATGAAGGCCAGGATGAACGCCGTCAGGGAGAGATGTTATCTTCTTTTTGATTTGGATTTCTGTGATGCCATGTTCGCCGGGGTCACCAGCATCCAACCAGCTGTTTATAGGAGGAGCTCCATCTTTTTGCATTAATTGGCAGAATTGTTTGCTGATGTGCTGCATCATTGGAAAGCCAACGAGATTGGTTCCATTAGAATTAATGGATAAGGGAGTGATTTGTTTTCTATTGTACCCCAGTGCCCATCTAAGGTAGTCTCTTGTCCAGCAGTGTTGTTGTGCTAAGAAACATTTGGCTCTTCTGATGGATATATATTCTGCAAGGGACTTTTGCTTGATTTTGTAGAGATTTTTAAGGAAGATGATTTTTTCTGTATTTGTGAAATTTTGCTGTAAAGCTTGAAGTTGTATATTAATGTCTGTTAGATCATTTAGAAGGCCATTAGGTCCTTTGATTTTCCTGGCATGGTGATTTAATATGGACTGAAGTATTCCAATGAAGGAAAACCAGCCCTCCTCAGCAGGCAGGGAAAGGATGTTTATTTTCTGGAAAAGGATGTATGCCTCAGACACTATCGCTTCGGTCATATTTGATTGGGTGATCATGCGCATGGTTTTACCAGGTCCATCAATGGGTGTAGGGATTGCAATAGGTGTAAGTTGTAAGATTAGAGCCATATGATCAGAGAAAGCAACAGGGGCCAAGGCTGCATCAAGGTTGAAATGGAGGTCTGGGGTGTAGAAAACCAAATCAATCAGGGACTTTTTAGTTTTAGTATAGAAAGAGTAGGCTTCAGGAGGGAAGAAACCCTCTCCACACATTAATCTGCAATTTATTAGATGCAAAAATCTCTTGTTGAAGTCATTGTATGTAGTGTTAAAGTCTCCCAGAAGAATAGTAGGAGAGGCTCTGTTAGCGTTGATGGCATTTAGGATATGGATTATTTTTAGATATTGAGAGGTGTCTTTGGCTGTATATATATAAGCTATGATGATCGGATAACCCCAATAGTCTATTTCTATGACAATAATATTGGCATCTAGGAATAGAATACTAAAACTGTTTGGTGGTGTTGACTTGCTGAGAAGAATACCGACTCCACCTGAAGCAGAATGGCCTATAGAAAATCTAGTAAATCCGAGAGCTGAGAGAAGAGATAATATTTTATGATCAGTCTTATGGTGATATTTAGTTTCACCCATAAGAAGTATATGAGGGGAGCAGAGCGAGAGCCAGTTTTTAATAGCTAGAACTCTATCAATTGAGTTGATGCCGTGAATATTAATGCCAACAATTTTGCAGAACATGATAGATTAATCCAAACCATCATTCCAATAAAATATTACATATATCACATAAATATAACAACAGACATACCTAAAACATTAAATATCCATGTGTATTGTTTATAATCTACTACAATAAATAAAATACATAGAATAGAAAAACAATAATATATTTAACACAGTTATAAACTTTATTATTTATATATATTTTAAATGAATAAATTTAATTTACAATTTTATGTTGCAATAATAATAACACATTTTTTTGCTTTAATATTTTGTTGTCATAACAACCTATTTCAATGCCTTTAGCTAATACATTACCTATTAAAACTAAGTAAAATAATAAAAAAACACATTTTTCTATACTTAACATTCCACCACAAATTTTGGTTGACATTCATCATCATCATCAAACATTATCAATCCACTGCAGGATGAATGTCTCTCCAAGTTCAATCCATTTCTCTGATCTCTAGCATCTCTTCCCCACATCACTCCTGCACACTTTCTTATTTCATCCATCCATCTCACATATGGTCTCTTTCTGGGTCTTTTACAATCTCTTGGAATCCAGTTTAAGATTTTTCTATTATAATCACTTCTAGCAATATATCCAGCCCAACTCCACTTCAGTCTTTTAATTTTTTCAGTGAGATCTGTAACACCTGTTTGTTCTCTTATCCATACACCGTATTTTCAATCTCTTCTTGTTACTCCCAACATGCATCTCTCCATATTTCTTTGAGTGGTCTGAAGTCTCTGTATTGCTCATTTATTAAGCATCCAAATATCAGATTCTTAAGTAAGAACTGGTAAAACACATTTTTTAAAACCTTCCTTTTCAAACACAAAGACATATTTCCTTTTAGTATCAAGTTATTTCTATCAAAAGCACTCCAACCAAGTTTAATTCTATGATTAATTTTATCTATTATGTTTCCATCTGTATTAATAATCTGACCAAGGAATTGTAACTGTTAACTTCTTCTAAGTCATCATAATCAATCTTTATTTTTATATTTTGAGAAAATCCATTAAACATTACTTTAATCTTTTTAACATTTATCTTTAGTCCTATTTTCCTACTTTTATCTGATAACTCTTGCAAAATTTCCTGCAACTCTAAAGTATTATTTTTAAAAACAACTACATCATCTGCAAAATCTAAATGACATAAATAATCTCCAATTACTTTCACTCCTTTAGCTTCCCATTTTAATCCACAAAATTCTTCTTGCAGCACTGCTGTAAAAAGTTTTAGGGATATGGAGTCACTCTGTCTTATATCTTTCTTAATGTCGACTTTCCTATTATCATTATGTAATCTAATTGTTGCTGTTGCATTTTTATAAATATTCTTTAACATGTGACAATATCCTGGATCTATACCTTGATGATCCAATGCTTTAATCACTGAAGAAATGTTTATAGAATGAAATGTTTTTCATAATCTACATATCCAAAGCATAATGGCAACTCATATTCATGTGTTCTTTCTATAACTTTTCTCAATATATGGGTATGGTCTACTGTTTCTAAACCCACTTTTAAATCCAGCTTGTTCTCTTAGTTGGTGGAAATCCAATGTTCTCTGTAGATGAGTAGTAATTATCTTGGTAAAAATTTTATATAAAACTGATAAAAGGCTGATAGGTCTGTAATTTCTAATATCTTATTTATCACCTTTTTAAAATATTAATATTAATACTGCATTCTTCCAATCATCTGATAACTTTGCTAAAAAAATTTTTATTTCTTCACCTGCTTCTTTTAATACATCAATTATAATTCCATCATTACCTGGATCGTTTTCTTTCTTCAAAAATTTAATTGCATATCCCACTTCTTAATTAAAATTCTGGGCAATTCAGAAGATATAATATATATAGGAGGTATTTCTTCTTTATTACTATATAATTCTTGATAAAAGTTTTCTACCCATTTCATGATATCATCTCTCTTTTTAGTAATAATTCCATCTTTTTTTCTTATTGCAGATATAAATTTCTTACCAATATGAAAATGTTGTTTTACAGTCTTAAGACTTTTATTCTCTTCTACAGCTTTTTTTTGCTAGTTCACAGTTATACTTTCTTATATCATTTTCAACTTTTTTCTGCATCATTTTACAAAATTTAACATATTCAATCTTTTTTAATGCATCATTTTTGTATATCTTCATATTCCTTTTTTTCTTCATAAATTCTCTAGTCTTGCTGCTTTTTTCTACCAGCTATTTTTGTTGCAGTTTTTAAAATTGTATCCGTTATTTTCATATTAATTTTATTCAAATATGAATCATGTTCAAAGTCTGGTAATACTTGAAACCGATTTGTAAGTTCTAATTTGAATTCATTAGAATGTTTCTGGAGATTAGGAATATCAACTGTAAATATTGTTTTTCTTAATAATTTTTGTCTCTTTAGTTACTAATCGATGATTACTTCCTGTTAGTCAAAATATAATCTACTTCTGCTGTACTCCATTTGGATGCTTCCATGTCCATTTTCTTTTTACATTTTTCTCAAAAAAAGAATTCATAATATAAAGTTTTTCTTCTTCTTCAAACTCCACAAATCTATGTCCTCTCTCATTTTTATTACCATAACTAAAATTACCTACAGCACTTTCATCTTTCATTTGTTTACCATTCTAGCATTAAAGTCTACTATAATAATTTTAAAATGTTGTTTACTCTGATCCAAAGTCTTTTGTACATCCATATAAAAATCTTCTACTATTTCATCACTATGAGAACTTGTTGGGGCTTAAACCTGAATTATCTGCATTTGGTATCTGCTATTAAGTTGTATAACTAATCTTGCCACTTTGTCCAATATACTATCAATCTCAACAATGTTATTCTTTTACTTTTTATTTATAATGAATCCTACTCCACTTATATTTTCAATATTTGTGCCTTTATAATAGAGTACATGTCCACTTTTTAAATCACTTGTTTCTTTAACTTTTTTTCTAACTTCACAAAGTCCAATAACATCCCATTTAATATAAAACAGTTCTTTTTCTAATTCTTGCAATCTTCCTTCACTTGAAAGTGATCTGCAATTGTAAGTACCTAAATAAAAAGTTGTCATCGAATGGCAGCCTGGGTCCACAATCAGGGATTCTTAGCACCTTCTGCCTTTGGTCACCAATTGCTGCCTTTGTTGGTGACTTTACAGCCTCCTGGGAATAAGAGCCATGATTTACTTTTGTCTGTCATGATTGTATATATTTATTGGTTGACATTATATATACATACATACATACACATATTTTATATAATAGCAGCTAAAGCTCACATAAACCATAGAATCTACAATCTGTTGACAACAAAATGTTTATAGGTAAAATATTATAGATTCCATAGTTTATGTAATTTTTATCTGTTATCATGAGACTTACATTTATATATTATCTAGTTATTGTCAATTTATTGTTTATTATATATATATATATATATATATATATGT
Source organism: Epiperipatus broadwayi (assembly GCA_028023455.1). Classification (NCBI taxonomy): domain Eukaryota; kingdom Metazoa; phylum Onychophora; class Udeonychophora; order Euonychophora; family Peripatidae; genus Epiperipatus; species Epiperipatus broadwayi. The sequence goes on from JAQFVV010006342.1 coordinate 1,264,039, forward strand.
TTATTATATATATATATATATATATATAATACACACATATGTAGATACATTTAATATGTGGAATTAATTATCCATTTATAATTACTTAATTAAAAAACTCTTTATCTCAAAGAGTAGCTAATGGAAGCTACTGTTGTAGCCAAAGTGCTTTCTAATTAACTACTTATAAACGGATACTCTACACAAATATTTCCATTTAAAATATCCATTAAAATATTATATATATTATTAATCAATGTCTGTATTCCAATTATAATAAAATATATATAATTATTCAAAACAATACAATAATTAATACAGTAAATATATATATTTGTTTTTAAAATATTTTTTACTGTATTAATTATTGTATTGTTTTGAATAATTGTATATATACAGTTTTCTTTAGATAAAATATTTATGAGATTATTAGTCAGCCAATACTTTAAACTAGGATGCCACCTATTATTGGTTCCTTAGAAGAATATCCACTTTTATTTGGTTAAATTAAGAGATATCATGTATGTGAAACGACCTAACCATTTCCTTTTCCAGATATATTCAGAGATAACTCAAGCAAATCAGAGTTCACATAAAATGATATTATATATATATATATTAATAAATCAGCACTTAACAAAGATCTATATAAAATAATTAATAAACACACAATAATAAAAATATCAATAATAACTCACAAAATGTAATTATTTAGATGAAAGTACAAACAATAATTTATTTTATTACATCAAATAAATAATTCTGATTAAATTATAATCCTCTCATTTTTAATAATGACATATTGAATTCTTTATGCATCAAACATACAATTTTCACAATAATTTAATAATATATTATTAAAAAGAAATATTAAATGCCCATAAAGCTAACATATTACAAAAAATAGTAAAGTCAATAAAATGTAATAATTATCAAAAAAATAAGAATAAAAAAAGGAATCTTAATATTTTTAAAAATTATTAATTTTAAATATATTCATAAATTGGATATGTTTGTAAGTTAGTTTTAAAATTAGATTATTTTTAATGTTCTAAAATTAATCTACATCTTCTTATGAAAAAATAATGGGTGCCAATATAGTATGCATTTGATACCATTTTGAATTTTATAACTTACCCAAAATCCCAGATGACACATTCAAGTGATAAATGACATCCATAATAATATTTTTTTAAAAATAAAAACAGGAGTTTTTCACATAATCTGCAAAATCTATGACCTAGATCAGTATTGGTGAACCTATGAACCTGTGGGTCAGACACTGACCCATGCAGGTTTTTTAAATGACCCACACATTGATTTTTATAAACTTACTTTTTATATTATAAAAGAGAGAACAGACAATCAAAAATATTAAAAAATAAAGTATATATATCTAATGTTGAATTTATAAAAAAATATTTCCAAGTGGACATTGGCTTGCTGATTTTCTATCATATCACTGCACCTGTGTATGATGTACATGGTCATAAAACATCATGTTTCATCCTTTTGTCATGAAGCATGTATAACTCATGACAGTTAGTCATAAACTTGATATGCATTCATATTCATTGCATCGTAGAATGGAGAGATGTTTGGGGATGTAATAGTGCTGAACTAAATGGCAGCCTGGTCGCACACATCTAGAAGTGTTTAATAATTCAACATTATTATTATTTTTTTATTATTAAAGTTTCTTATCTACATATGTATGTATATCAAGTAGATTAAGAAGAAATTTCTTCTCAAATTATTATATTCTAAATATAAATATTTTTAGTTGTAGCCCTGTACTATGTTGGCAGTTAAAAAAATAAAAACAAATGATACAAGTTCCAGACCATATCAAACAATGTTTTGATAAATATGGTGTGATTGAAAAGAATAAAATGACTGTGTATGTAATTTGTAAGAAAAAAATCACTTCATGTACATACAATGTAAAAAGACATTTTGAAAAGTTACATTCTAATCTCAGCCTTTCAACAGATGAAGAAAGAAGAACATATTTTTTACAAAAGAAAAAAGGGGAATCCTTCACAAACAAGTGTTTTAAAAACGTTTTTGATTCCAAAAAATAACATTACAGCTGGTAGTTTTCAAGTTACCATTGCATTGCTCACCATGGGAAACCTCTTTCAGAAGGAGAGTTTGTAAAACAAGCATTTTTAGAATGTAGTGCTACTTTGTTTGCAGATTTTAAAGAAAAAGACTATAAATGAGTCCCTAATAAGTCGCAATACAGTTGAAGATCGAGTAATAGAATTAGAAAGAAATATTTGTTTGTAAATACATAACAATTTATCCAAACTCCTTCAAACACTTTTTAACAAAACTCTTTATTTGTACATATACATACACCTCTGTTTTAACTGACCTGCAGTCTTCTTCAGAGCTATGATATAATGAACAAAATAAAATAAAAAATATAACTATATAATATGTATAATATATATTTGAAATTATGGCTATGTATTTATATTATTCAAATATTGTAGCTCTGATGAAGACTGCTGGACAGTTGAAACTGCAAGGATAATAAAGAAGTTTTTAAGAAAAATTGTTTGCATTAAAGTGTATATGAAAGAAGTGTTATAAACAATATATTCTATGTGCAAAGCAAGGTTTAAAAACAGTTTCTAAAGTAATGCTAGTTGTAATAAAAGTCATCAACTTTATAAACACAAGAGGTCTTAATAAATGACAATTTGCACAATTATTAAATGAAATTGAGTGCCAGTATGCAGGGACTTTGACATACAACAGTGTTTGATGGCTCAGTTGTGGTCATGTTCTTGATCAGTTTGTCATTTTATTAGAAGAAATTAAGCTGTTTTTGAATGTAAAAAACAATAGTTTTGATGAATTTTCAAATATAGATTGGTTAAATGATGTAATGTTTTTATGCATTCAGCATTTTAATGAACTAAATAAAAAACTTCAAGGAAATGGACAAATTGTTTTAATGATGTTTGAAAATATTAAAATATTTATGATGAAATTTGACATCTTTACTAAGAATTTGGAAATGAAAATCATGAAATATTTTTCTCACTTACAAAAACATTTTCAAAATACAATAATTTTTGAACCTACGCTTGACGTTGAAGAAAATGCATTAAAAAATATTTAATGATTATACAGGAAATAAAACAAGCTTTTGAGGAGAGATTTAATCAATTTAAAAGTTTGAAAAATACATTTCACTTTATATCCATACAAAAAGGAATTCGAAACAATGGAGTTAACCAAATTTATGTGGCTAGGTATCCATGATTTAGAAATGGAATTAGTTGAATTTCAAAACAGCATAGTGTAGTAAAATAAACTTGAAAGCTTGATTTCTGAAGTAGAAGGGGAAATGTCTGAAAGAAGTGCAGATAATAAGAACCCACACTAAAAATTGAAAATATTATTTTAAATGTATGGGATTCTTCACCAAATAATTTTACATCAATGAAGAAACTTGCTAATGCTCTTTTAACGATGTTTGATTCAACATATTCGTGTGAAATATTGTTTTCTTCAATGAATTTTGTAAAATCTACCAATAGACATTTTTTTTTTTTCCATATGTCATAGCATCGGCCGGGACACGAACCCACAACCGTCTGCAACCAACTACTTGCTTGCATGGCGGCTGCGATACCTCTCGGCTAACAACGCAAGACAAATAATTTGGAAATGAATTAATGAATACGGAATATGAACCTAATATTAAGAAACTATCTAGAAATAAACAACAATAGATTTTTCTTTAAATATACTTCAACTTTATTATACATACCCATACCTGGAACTATATCTATTAATAAATAATATTTTATAATATATATATGATTTTCTTTATTCCTTATTCATTCAAATACTCAGTGCTGTGATGACTGCCGATTGGGCATAGTGTCACTTAGTGCGGTAATTCATGGTAGCACTCCATTTATATCAATTTTTTGACGTTGACCTTTATTTTTTGCTCTTCACTTGCAAAAGAAAAAGTTGTAAAACAAAAAGGAAATGTAAACTTTTTAGAGGATTTTAAAAGTGAGAACCAAAAAAAAAAGTAGTTTTTAACCATTCTCCTCTCACCCTTTCCAAGTGACGCCACTGACTTAGTGACTCACGAGCTAGTACTAAAAAAAATAATGAACCAAATTTGACCCACTTCTCAAAAAGATTCGCCATCACTGACATAGATAAAACTGTTTAGAAAGTCTTTTTTTCTAACAAAATAATTATTATTTTATATATATTTAAATATTTATTTTAAAATAATATTAATAAAGAAAAAAGCAATGTAAGATAGTATCTGAATTTGATTGCTTTGCGCACACACGCTGCAATAGTACAGATTCCATTTAAAATCAAGTAATTTGTCCATAGAAGCTTCGTTAACCATGCTATAAAATTCTGTATGTGAAAAATAAGAAATGGTGAAATTAATTTCAACTTTATAAAAGTGAGATCAATATATAAAGCTAGTATATTAACTGACAATCCTAATACATTTAATAGTTTATGAAAACTCTCCTTAGGGGAAAAACAGAAATATATAAATAATACTATCTAAAAGAAAATTGGATGGAAAATTCAGATATTTAATCAAAAATCACACATTCTTAAAAGGGTTGAAGTTATAAATAAAAATACCCAAGTAAAAATCTTTTTTTTTTTTTTTGTAATGTTATAATGCTATTTCTTTCCAATTTTTTGACTGATAATGTATATTTTTTCTTTTTAAGAAAGAAAAAAAAATCTAATTTATATATTATACTGATCAAAAATAAATATTCTATTTAATTATGGTAATTTAAAAAGAATTTATTTTTTAGGCTGGTGTTTCTGTGTAAATAAAATAGTTAAAATTGGAAGATGTTAATAAAATTAATATAATTCCAGAAAAGATAAAAAGAGAATATTTTTGTATATATTTTTCGTAAAGACAAAGAAATGTCATTTTGGTATTTGAAAAAAAAATGTAGTTAGCGGAAGAAGCAAAAATTTTTAAAGATATCTTGATTAAAGAGTTCTATTATGGATTGAGCACGTAAATTTGTTGGCAGACATCTTTAGAAGGGTTGGATAATATCAACACAGAATGGGGATCAGAAAAGAAGTTAAAAAAGAGACCAAGCTTGTTCAAAAAATGACTAAAAGAGGAAAGTCAACATGTGGCTCTTCTCAACCATTTAAGACCCTATTAATGACATGCAAAAGAATTGAGTTAGTCAGAATGGCATCACCTAGTTGTTCAAGAAGCTGTTAAATTGTGAATTCTTAATTAAACTAATATGGAAAAGAACATACTATAGTTGAAAATTTCACTATGAGGGGATAAAACTCTTTATTAGTATGCTGCTCATCAAAACCCGGAACTATGTAGTCTTCTTTCAATTTTAAAAGTGTGTAGTTTCTTCCTGTAACAATCATCAGTGAAATAAGAACGAACAATTGGCTGTCATCTCTCACCCAATCTTTATAGACTTATCCATGATGGGCATGCAAACCGATATATCACCTGCTAATAATGAACAATAACTAAAGAAAATAAAGTGGGTCAAGCACAGAATTTTCTTTGAACGTAATTGACATGTATATCAAACAATCAAAATGTTCCAACTATTTTAGCCAATTAATAATAATAAAAATTACAATTCTGAAAATATTGGCTAAAATCCATTTTGTATAGTGAAAAGGTATTTAAAAAGTAGTCATAACATAGTTTGAAAATTTATTTCCTTTCTCCTGCCTTATATTTATAAGTTATTATCACACATATTTTAATATTTATTTATTTTTGATGCATAATATTTTAACAGCTATTATAACAGATATATGAATTTTTTTTTGATGATTAATATTTAACAATTATTATAATATATTAATATTTAATTTTTTCAATGCATAATATTTAATAGTTACAATAACATTTTTTCCCAGCAATATATAAGCTAAAATTATATGATAAATTATGTGATATTTAACGCTTATTATAATCGATGTATTATCATTTATTTATTTTGAGGTTTGATGGTTTTTTCTTTCATATGTCAAATGCATTGACCGGGAAGCGAACCCGGGCCAGCTGCTTGGAAGGCAGCTATGCTGACCACTAGGTCATCAAGTTATTGGTAGCATTTACTTTACTTTTTTTTTAAAAATATTTAATATTTTTTATTATTATGTTTGTATATTTTTTTGTTAATAAATAATAATTCAATAGTTCATGTAAGTATATTGGAGCTTGTAGGGTTAAATTATGTCAAGTTAAATCATTTTTCTCTGATATGAATATCTTAATATTTACTTATATTTTTTTGATTCATATAAAAATAAACTGAAATGTTTGTAAATACTGCAAGTTGCTATAAATAAATTTTGTTTTGATTCATATTATTTTTAAACATAGTTATCCATTCTCGCACTCTCATTCCGAACCTAGTTAGAAATAGTTTGTCACATAATCTGAGAAAAGTACATGCTTAGATGAGCGATTGAGAATATTATGCCATTCTTATGATGATATTGTCAAAGGGGCTCCTAAAGACATTTTTTAGCAAAAAAGTGGCATTTAGTGATAAATATCTTATAAAAATCCTTTTGGATATGAGAGCTTGTTGCTTTTTCCTCTGAGTATTGCCATGATGTAAATAGATCAAGAAATATAACCAACTAACATGTTTAATCATCATCCAAGTTAATATGATATAATGCATTCAAATAAAGCATGATATACATATAATGCACACACATATATGTCAGGATATTGAAATATGAAGTTTGGTATAATACACACACACATATATATATAATTACGTCTAAACTTCAGGAATATAAAGTATACGTGTATTTAAATATAAATATATATAAAACAGATTTTATTAGTTATTACTTAACATTCTTTAATTACAGTAATGCTATCTGTAAAATAAACAAAGTCTGAATAAAATAACATTATTCAGTTTTTATATCTGTTTTACAGGTAGCACTGCTGAAATTAAAGAATTTTATCTGCTAAATGATATCTATTTTTTATATTTGAGTTTCAGCTACTTATATGTAACATATTCTATGCATGTATATATATTGAATTAAATATTTCTATGGATTGTTATGATAAAGAATAGAAATGATGAGATTATATCCATGTAAATAGGGATAATCTTTAACCTTTGATATTAGCAAGAAATTATCAATTAGTACTAACTGACAATTTCTCATTAATCTACAGCTCTTTTGTTGAAGTGTTTTTGTTGCTGAAGTAAAAGTGTTCCTCTTTTACTTCAAACCCAAGTTTTTATATGGATTTAAACCCAGAAAGTTATTTATATAGATGTGAGGATGTGAAAGAATAACATTTTTCTTGACATCCTGAAATAATATTTTTAATTTCTCCAGATAGTTGTATATGTTGAATTGAATATTTCCAAGGATTGTTATTATAATAAAGAATAGAAATGAGGAAATCATATAGAGATAACCTTTAACCTTTATGTGTATATATATATATATATATTACAAATCGATGTCTGTATTTCTTCAAAATAATATATGTAAATTTATAAATAAATATTAGAAAATACATTACTTAAAAGTTTATAAAAATATATCTATAACCATCACTTAGAAGTGGTTGAGAGGTCAGCACAACTGCCTTACAAGCAGTTGTCCCGGGTTAGCAGGTTCACATCTCAGCCGATGCTATGACACATGAAAAAAAATATCTTTGTAGTTTTTATCAACTAATACATTTTAAATGTCAGCTTTCCCATAATTCCATGGTGTCAACTTTTCCATAATTTCATGATCTTAACATTTACTGCTGGCCTATTAATTAAATTTTGCTTGTATTTATATATTAACATTGCTTCTTTAATTTTTCTTTTATTATTATTTCTTTCAGTTTTCAGTATTTTTACATCACTATAATTAAAATCAAAACCATATATACATGATTTATTATGGTCATAACAGACAAAAGCTGATAAATTATCATTATTTTTATAATTTTGTTTTGTATTTGAACCCTTTTTAATAATAACAAATGCTCTTTTGTTGTCATGCCTACATGTCCATTTACAAATGATACAATTTTTATTTGTTAATAAAGTATTATCTTTTGAATTATTTATTAATTTATTTAATGTAGGTGGTACATAAAATGCAATACCACATATACCATTATAAACCTTCTTAATGAAACTTGCCTATTGATTTGAAATATATGGTATTGATATCCAAAATTTTTTATCAGAAGAATTAACATTATTATTAATATTATTTTTATATTTAGAATTAAAATTTTTAACAGTATAATAAACACAATCATAATTATATCTGACATTTAACAATTCATTATAGTAAATTTCAATATTTTTGGTTTTATCCAATGCATATTTACAAAGATTATCATTTCGAAATAAGAAATCTAAAATTGCATAAAGAAAAAGAACCATTACAATTAATGATTGATTTTGGGGGTGCATTTTATTATGAAACATGTAAATTAATTGAGAAAATGTTACAGGAAATTCTTGGTTTTGGTATGTATACAATACATCATTATTTGAATTTGTTGGTAAAATTAATAATGTTGTTATTGATATATGTGATGTAATTTGTACCTTTGATGTCAGTGAAATGTATGGATCAATTGATAGAATGTCTTCTATTGAAATAATTAATAATGCATTAAAGTTAAAAAATGTTAATGTTAAAATAATAAAATTGATTGTTGAAACATTAAACTTTATTGATAAAAATATTTATGCAATTTTTAAGCATGAATTTTATAAAATGAGTAATGGCTGGCCAATGGGTCTTCCTACAGTTGCCCAAATATGTAATTTTGTTATATTTACATATGAAGAAAATATTTGAAAAAGGAATATTATCAGAAAAATATTACTTTATACAATTGATATGTTGATGATGTTTTTGTTTGTGGAAAGCCAAATTCTATTAATGATTTGTTTAATAAATTAAATAATATAAAGAGCTTAAAATGGATTAAAACAGATGAAAATTCAATGTGTGTTCAATTTTTAGATCTCAAGATAACTAGAAACAAAGATAAATTGGATTACTATATGACTCTAAAGCCAATAGCAAAAAGAGGATATATTCCATATGAATCAAAAGTACTAATGTCATGTAAAATGGCAGGTTTGAAGTCCTTCTTATTTAGAAATGATAACCTTTGTAAACATGCATCAGATAAAACCAAAAATATTGAAATTTATTGTAATGAATTGTTAAACATTGAATATAATTATGATTGTGTTTATTATACTGTTAAAAATTTTAATTCTAAATATAAAAATAATAATAATAATGTTAATTCTTCTGAAAAAAAAAGTTGGATATCAATACCATATATTTCAAGTCAACAGGCAGGTTTCATTAAGAAAATTTATAAAGGTATATGTGATATTGCATTTTATGCACCACCTATATTAAATAAATTAATAAATAATTCAAAAGATAAGATTTTATTAACAATTAAAAATTATATCATTTACAAATGGACATGTAGATGTGGCAGTGGATATATAGGTGAATCGAGGTGCACTATGGAAAAAAGAACCAAAGAGCACTTGTTATTATTAAAAAAGGGTTCAAAATACAAACCAAAATTATAAAAATAATGATAATTTATCAGCTTCTGTCTTTTATAACCATAATAAATCATGTATATATGGTTTTGATTTTAATTACAGTAATGTAAAAATACTGGAAACTGAAAGAAATAATAATGAAAGAAATATTAAAGAAGCGATGTTAATATATAGATACAAGCAAAATTTAATTAATAGGCAAGCAGCAAATGTTAAGATCACACAATTATGGGAAAGTTGACATCATAGAATTATGGGAAGGCTGACATTTTAAAAGTATTAGTTGATAAAAAATACAAAGATAGTTGAAAGTGCTTCTAAGTGACGGTTATAGATATATTTTATAAACTTTTAAGTACTGTATTTTCTAATATATATATATATGAAATATTGTGGAAGGAAACTGCTTTTCACATATGCTTTATTAAATTCGCATGCATTCTTTTGTTAATAAATGATTTAAAAGCATGGGTGATCAATTCATACTTAGAGTTTATTCTTTAATCAAACCAACACTTATTGACAGTATTTGATTTAGAGCTTAACCAAGCCCCCAATCAAGCATTCCACAATATTTCTTATATGTGTAAATCAATATATTATTAATAATTACATATATACTAATTAATAAGATCTAGTATCAAAAGTATCTGGAAATGAAAAACTTCTCTATGAAATATGAACTGAGTTTATACAAGTAATGTGTTGATTTAACAATCAGGCTTGTAATAAGATCAAGCTTTAAACCAGTTATAATCAATAAATGTTGATTCATTTAAAGAATAAGTTCTAAGCATTTATTGAAAGAAAAGGGTATGCCAGTTTAATAATGTATATGTGAGAGTAATTTCCTTCCACAATATTTTATGTGTATAATTAAAATCTAAGGTCATCATTTTCATAATCATCCATTTTTGATCCAAAACTAACAAAACTTTTATAGCTATTTGCCATCTTATTCAAAAATACATGTTGACATGATCATGACTGTATTAATCAGAAAAAACCCAGTACACTAAATTTACTACTATTTCTTTCCTTAGAATATTTATTAACTAATTTCATCTTACCAATGCCATTTTCTTAATGCACAATTTTTTCCTCTTTGTAGGTTCATTCAACAATACTATTTAACATATCAAAATCTATTTAGCATTTTTTGGGTAAAATTTTATTGTTTAAAAAAATTAAAAAACAACTTGAGCATTGAAACAATATTTTGCTATTCAATGTCATTAAATAATTATCATATGATTAGATATACCTCATCTATTCTCCTTATGTTTTTTGTTACTATGTGTATTATCACTGTTAACCATTGTCAATTCACTGCAGCATGAAGATCTCTCCAAGTTTAATCCATCTTATCCAATCTCTAGCCTCTTTTCTACAAATCATGAGCACACTTCCTTAATTTATCCATACATCTTACATGTGGTCTCTTTCTAGATCTTTTACAATCTCTTAGAAACCAGTTTAAGATTTCAACTGATCATCTATTATCATCTCTTCTAGCAATATGTCTAGTCCAACTTCACTTCAGTCTTTTAATTTTTTCAATGATGTCAATAACACCTGTTTGTCCACTTACCCACATATTTTGTTTTCAATCCCTTCTTGTTTCTCCTAACATGCATTTCTCAATACTTTTTTGAGTGGTCTGAAGTCTTTGTGTTGATCTTCTGTTAAGTGTTCAAATCTCAGATCCATAAGTAAGAACTGATAAAACATATTATTAAAAATGTTCATTTTCAAACATATAGGCGTATTCTCTTTCAATATTAGGTTATATGTACCAAAAATACTCCAACCAAGTCTAATTCTATAATTAATTTCATCCATTATGTTTCCATCTGTAGAAATAATCTGACCAAGGTATTTGTAATTGTTAATTGTAACTCATCATTATCAATCTTTATTTTCATCTTTTGAGAAAATCTATTGAACATTACATTAGTCTTTTTAACGTTTACTTTTAGTCTTACTTTCTTACTTATATGTGGTAACTCTTGTAACAATCCCTGAAGCTCTATGTGCAAATTAATATACTAAGTACTATTTATAACAAATATTTAAAATTTATAAATAGTAAAAAATATATCAGATTAATATAATAGCGAAATTATCTCACTTGATTTGTTCAACTTACTGATGTAAACAAGACTATTGTTCTCTCTGCAGCTACTAAGGCAAATCTAAACATTTAATTAATGATTTTGGAATTTTAAACACTATAATTTAATTAGTTTTGGACTTAACTAATCTTTAATTAGTTTTTTTATTTATTTATATTAAAAAAAATAACTTTAATTAGCTTTCATTTATCAATAAATTAATTAATTTTCATTTACAATAATATTAGTTTGATATATAGCATTATTCTAGTATAAGTTATTGTAAGGCTGAGTATGAAGAAATACTCCCATTTAATATATTTGATTTAAAGTCAGATGTTCAGCATTAAGATAAGGTCTTTGAAGCAGTTTTCTCTGATGAGGAGCATATTAACATGGGATGCTCTAAATTTAAAAATTCAATTTGTATCATCCAGAACAAATAATTATTTATGCATTTATTTTATAATGAAACAGACTTTTAATAAGATTTTATTTAATTATTTTCCAACGGTAGGATACATAGACAAAAGATAGACAAAATAAACTGTCATTTTAGAACTATATTTTCATCATCATAAAGCACATCCAGGAAAATCACAATAAATTAAATATTATCTTCACAAATAAAATCTGAAGAATGTGGCAAGAACTACGTTTCAAGAAGTTGTCAAAATTTATAAGTCTGTAAAAAATGCAATCTTGTTTTTTAAAAGGAATTAAATTGTAAGTACCCAACTGACTCGATGCAAGTATCAGTAATTACTAAAGTGTTTTTTTAAAAAATATATGTCAAAGCGTTGGCCGGGAAGCGAACCCGGACCAGCTGCTTGGAAGGCAGCTATGCTAACCACATGGCCACAAACGCTTTCAGTGGTTTTTAATCTTCTCAAACTTGTGAAACTTCTGATTATAAAAAAATTAAAAATAGCAAAATCGATAAAACTCATACACAAATTGGTTCAGTCGTAAAAGTAGTAACAAAATGTGGTTAAACATGTTTTTTATTAAAAATTATATTATTGGCGATTACAGGAAAAAGCAAACTATGAATTAAAAAGTGATTGTTGTGCCTGTAAAAACTGAAACTTAATTTATTATTTTATTTCATACATTTTAATTGATGATCAACTCATCTAATGAAAATTATAAACAGTGATAATTAATAGTACTTATTAATTAAAAAATGTATTAATTTATTGAAAATGTAAAAGATTTAAATTTAAAATGTAACAATTTAATTATAATTCTTGATTCATCGTTTTTCAGGGAATGAAAGAAAAAAATTATATATATATAGATAGATAAAATTAAAGATAAGAACTTAACCATTCTCCAAACAACAATAATTTACAAATGAGTGTGGGCATTCCAACTCCAAAACAAAAAGAGATAAAACAACTCTTTCATAACTATGCACACCAAGCAATCTATAAATTACAAATTTATTCATATATACAACATATTAGTACATGATTCTGTTTATTTGATATTTTGCTGTACTGTCTTTTAATTTCTTCTGGATAAAACTTTCTTTTGAAATACTTCAAGATTGTGTCTAATTGCAGCTCTCCAATGTATTCTATTCTCTAACAGTTCTTCCCAATGTAAATAATTGACACTTTACTTCGCCAACAAATTTTTGAGATAATCTTTATACTGTGAATAATATCTACCTCTTGCATGACCAAGTTTACCATAAGACATCCTTTAAAGAAATCTTTTATATTCCTTTCACTTGTTCAGTCCAGTGAAGAGATGATGTTGCAATATTGGGATTGACTAATCTTATCCAGTGAGTTGGAGAACATATTAATTGGCTTATCATTTTTCCATTGTATAATTTAATCATTCATTGAAAAACATATAAAATACAATTTAACTGGTACTTTTAAGTGTAACTCAAAATTTATAATTTCAAAAATATTTTATATCTATTATTTCCAAAAAATATATATATATATAAAACAAAATAAATGTCCGCTAATATCAATAATACAATAACGAAACTTAAATATATTTCAAACAACGGTAAACAATTTATAATACAATATAAATAAAAACTCAATAAAAACTCATAAAGAAATATTTTCGATTATATTCATAATCATTTTCAACTCAACTTTCAAAATGGAATCATCTATTACCAAACGGAAACACATGTTGATTTAAATATCCCACAGTTCATTAATCCTATTTAAATTAAAGAGGCAGTTTTTATTAGTAGGTATAAAAATACGATAATAAACAGACAGTCAGCAAATGTTAGGATTAATGAATTGTGGGATATTTAAATCGACATGTGTTTCCGGTTGGTAATAGATGATTCCATTTTGAAAGTTGAGTTGAAAATGATTATGAATATAATCGAAAATATTTCTTTATGAGTTTTTATTGAGTTTTTATTTATATTGTATTATAAATTGTTTACTGTTGTTTGGAATATATTTAAGTTTCATTATTATTATATATATAGGGTATTTTGCACTCAGATTTTCACATGCTTATCTCCACAGTATCTCATATCACTGATACCCTTGACCACATATATATCTAAAAGATAAATAATCACCAATATATGTATTTCATGCTAAACCAGATTATTCATCTTTTAGACATATATGTGGTCAAGTATATCAATGGTATGAGATAGTGTGGAGAGTTGAAGGGTATGTGAAAGTCTGAGCTCAAAATACCCTATATATTACATTATTTGTACAGGTATATATATATAGCCTGTATGTTAGATATTAAATAGTAGCATGAATGTCTGTCCAGCCCTTGTATATATACTTAAATTGATTATGTCCTATACATGAGGGGTCAGAGTGACTTATGGTCAACCTGGGTATGAGAAGAATGTCAGCATCAGTGTAGGCTTTGAACGTTCCATCATCATATTTTCAATAGGATGGATGGCTGAAGAGTTGGAGGGTGGAGTGGATTTAAGCCTGTCTATTAAAGTATGAAGATTGGCTATCTTAATATAAATCTGAGCACTTTTGTATATATGTGTAGAGATGATAATCTGGACCAACTGATGAGTGCTGGTTTAGCATGAAATATATATATTGGTGATTCTTTATCATTTAGACATATATGTAGTCAAGTGTATCAGTGCCATGAGATAGTGTGGCAAGTTGAGGGGCATGCGAAAGTCTGAGTTCAAAATATGCTATATATTATATTGTTTGTACAGGTATATATATATATATATACCCTGTATGTTAGATATTAAAAATTGTATATGTATAATGTTTAAGCAACTGAGATTAATATTAAGTATTAAACAATTTTTAAAGCATTAATTGCTTACAAACATCATTTGATTGATATTTGTTTATGTGAACTTTACTCCTGGTTTCAAAGCTCAATTTTTCAAGACTTCTTTATGACTGCCATCATATTATTTGCAGACATGATGCTACATGATATGGTTTACTCCTTGAAAGCTTTTATTTTTATTCTGCATCATGCATCAAGTACAAGGCATTTTTTTCCTTTATTAAATCAACTCCATCAAAGCATTATTATTCTCAACAGTCATTTGCATATGACTCAAGGTATTCTAACTTTAATAGAAAAAAGATCTTGGGGTTGAATTTTGTAAGAACAATTTAGACTAACTCATAATTCACAAATACGTTCATGTCACAGTTTATTCTTTTGGTCTGTTGGTTTATCTTATGATGCTCTCTTTAATATCTTCCCCAGAGAACATTACTTTTTGAAAATATTTAAATATCTTGCTAATTGCAATTCTCATTGTATTACATCTTTGACAATATCTTTTCAATAAAAGCAATCATTAATGTTTTTTTGTTTTAGAGGATTCTTGAGAAATAATCTTTATAATATAAACTGAATCTACTTCTCTTCTGAAAATCATGTTTAAAGTCATGGTAAATACTTTTTTATGAAGTCTAAAATTATTCATTCACTTTTACATGCCAAATTTAATAAAGATATGACTTTATAATAATAGGTTCAATATTATCATATCCTGAAAGCTAAAGAAAGTTCTAATTAGTAATTGATGATGTTAAAATTGATATGCTTTGTGCAGACATGAGGTACATGCAAAAAAGTCTTGCAAGAAATTAAAACTCAAAGTAAGCATCCATAACATCAATAAAAGAAACATGGTTGCTGACAATACTGTCACAAGTCTTTACTTGGTCACAGTTGGATGGAGAACAAAAAATATTGTGATTCAAGTATTTTTATAATTATTGTGAGAAAGATGTTACACAAGGATTGCAATTTGTCAATGAAAGCCAAATAATTGTTCATAATTTCATTAAATGCTTGTAACAATTTGATAGAACATTAAATGCTTCAAAACACACTGGATAAGAAATGTGGATTTGTTTTCAATTCAGTCTTTAGAATAATAATTAAATTCACTCAAGATAACTAGGAAAATCTTATATGTGATAAATTATAATTGGAAGTATACTTATTTTGTATTTTTTAATATAAAAAAATATTGTGGAAAAAATATCAATAGAGAGATCAACCCATCTTAGCATTTTATTGCCTAACAAAATGACCATTCATAATCAAGCTTCCATTTCACTGTCACTGGTTTCATTTGTGAATGTTACCATGTCATGTCATGGGCATAAATGCAGTATCATAAATGACTAGAAGTAATATGATGCATCATTTATGCATTTTACAATCATAAAATCCTGGTGATTTTACAAAAAAAAATCTATCCATGCAAATTATTTTCTTCTAATTGTAAAATATAGTGGTGTGACTAATCGTGTTTTGGGAAGCCATTGTAAATCTTTATTCTGGGTGCAAACATCAAATCTGCAAAGTTCTTAAAAACTTTGTAAGATAATAGTTATTTTATGGTATAAATATTATTTAAAATATAAAATATAAATATTATTTTTCAATAACATTCAATTTTCAGGATGATAATAGTACACTTTACACAGCACATATTATCAAATACTGACTTGAAAAATATGAAAAACTATATTTTTATAGTTTCCTTAATTATATTATTGAGTTCCTGAAATTAATTAATAAATAATGAATGAGAAATTAATATCGTCCAAGAGATATATGCCAGAGAAGTTGAGATTTTTTAAAACAAAGAATTGCTCATAATATCTCTAAATAATGCTCAAATATTTGGTTATGTATCTCATATTGAAGACAATGATAGCTTTGTGCTATATTTAAAATGCATTATGGGTGCTTTCGTTATTTTATTTAATCTATGTATACAGTACCTTATTACACAGTATGTCAAAATAAAATATGACTGCAGCGATATCTATAAACCAACACATGTGGTATGTAGTGACATAGTTTAGCTATTTACAATAAAAACTTCTAGTAACTCGTATGGCTGGATTATAAATTATGATATAAAATATGACAATGTGTTTCGTAACTTAACCCTTGAAATTGTTGCTAACATTTTTGAAATGATTATGGCAGTGAAGTTATGAATCACAAAAATATTTTCATGTGATTTCCAAAATTTTGTAATGGCAGGGAGAGTATAGAAAATGATTCATGGATATATACGTTGGCTAATCTTGTAAGTAGACAAAACTAATTATCACCATTACTCATTCCCTTTATTATTGTTAAGTAATTCAAAAAGTGAGTATACCAATAGCTTCCATGTCTTCTCTACCAGCTGCAGAAGCCATTCCAATAGTCAATGTTTTTAACCTTAAGTTGTTATATAATCATAATACCATTCTCTTTTTAAAAAATAAAAACATTTTATATAAAATCATACCTCTGTGATTTTGTAAAAAGCAGCTCTTTTCTTGGAAAGTGTTTTAATTATATATTACTTTTCACCTAACTCTTAACAAAAGCGTGTGGCTCCATCGGTTGTTGAGACTCAAAGGCTGCAGTACATTAGATTATGTTCTAATATTGTAATATTTTGGAATAAAAAAGGTATGCAATGCAAGTGTTATTTTTAAAATAATTGATAACAATTATGAGAGTTTAGTTAAACTAATACAATTAACATCCGACATTAAGGTATACGTACAGAGGCAATTGTATTTTAATACGGCTTTATAAAAATAAAAATTTCATTATGAAATTATAATTAAATACTTTTACCTCACTCGTTTGAAAAAAATAAATAAATTCTACTTGGTTTTAGTTTTCCTTACATACATATGTAAAATAATATTAAATTTTTTAAACGATTTTATCTATTTCATATTTTTATCAAAAAAAATATATGAAAGTAAAACTCATGATTGAGTGACTTTTTTTCTACACGAAAGCAATATTTAATATTTTAAAAGTATTTCATTATTTTACATTTCAATATTTTAGAAAATTGATGCAATTAAAAGTACATGAAAAAAGATTTGTCAATTATTTTAATATCATTTGTAACCCATGATTTTGATACGAACAAAAATTACTAAAAGTCTATTTCCAATATTTTTATAATACAGGTTTAAGAAAAGGAAATTACATGAGTGCATGTTTATATGTATACACAACACAAAAATGTCATTTACTCATACTCTGAAGGAGTATGGTAGTAGTTTGCTCCATTTGATTATATATACATAAAACTATGTTAATTTAATGTTTTCAATTATTAATGTCTGTTTGATTATTAAAAGAAGAATATTAAAAATGAGTTTTGTCATTATTCTTGTATAATTGGTTATTAGTTTAATAATTATTAACGCTAATATTTTCAACTGGTTGGAATATTAAGTTCATTCTGAATTTCCAATAATATTGGCAAAGATCAGATTATAACCATCAAAAATGTAAAGAATATGTAAACCCATTCTATTCTTTATTCTTGCTAAACATACAAACTATTATAGGAGAGTTGTTTGCACCCTTAATTATATATATGTTAGCTATGCTAATTTCTTAAAGAGTGTTTATATATAAATAGAATTAAATATTTTTATGGATTTTATTGTAGTAAATAATAAAAATAAAAATTATATCCATGTAAACAGAGATAATGTTTTACCTTTTGATGCTATCAGGAAATCATTTACCAATTGAATATCCTGAGGCTAAACAAGTTTTCTTTATGCACCTACATAATAATTGTTTTGTTATGGATTTAGTGAAGAAAAAGGGGTCCTCTTTTACTTCAAACCCATGTTATCATAAGGATTTAAACTGACAAAGCTTCTTAGAGGCATGAGAGTGCAGAGAATTAGCATTTTCCTTGACATTCTGCAAATAATAATTAATCTTTTCCAGACAATTGTATATGCTGAATATTTTTATGGATTTTTACTTTAATAAATAATAGAAATATAGATTACATCCATGTAATAGAGGTAACTTTTTATCTTTTGATGACACCAGAAAATCAATTACAAAGTGAATATCCTGAGGTTAAACAAGTTTTTCCTGGTATGATAGCTCTTTCATTATGGGTTTTAGTAAAATAAAAGAGTCCTCTTTTATATAAAAACCATGGTATTACATTGATTTAAGTCCAGAAAGTTATTTTAATTTGACAAAAATCCAACAAGAGCTATTATAGGTCAATGGAGAAAACATGTTTGCATGAGAAAGATTGTCAACTAGTAGTAATTGGTAGTTTCTTGGCAACATCCAAAAGGCACAAGTTATAACAATTCAAGGGATTATTCAAATATATATATATATATATTGTACCCTCACTTCTCGATATATGACCAGTACAATATATATATATATATATATATATATATATATATTGTACTGGTCAAAACAGTCTGCTCACTTAAGATTCAAATCAGAGGAAGTTTGATAAGCTTTGGTGAAGATTGCTGGACAGTCGAAACTGTAATGAAAATAAAGAAGTTTTTTTAAGAAAATTTGTTTGCATTGAAGTGTATAGGAAAGAAGTATTATAATATATATATATGAAGATATGCAAAAAAAAGTAAAAGAGAAAAATAAGAGAATAATCATCACAGATTAACTAGTATTAGAAGAAAATGAAACACTATTCACATTCTGTAATTTTACTTTCCCCTTAAGTATGAAATCTAAAGCCATAATCTCAGACCATGGAATACTATTCATGTCAGCAGAATAGCAGCAATAAATTGCAAAAAAAGAAAATAATTTTTTCAGATATCAATATCAAATGCCAGTCAAGTCCATGTAAGTGCAACTTGAGAAAGTGGGTCATTTGTTGCAAATTAATTAAATACAAATCATTAAAAATGAATTAATCAAGTGAAACAAGTGAGAAAGTGAGTCATTTGTTGCAAATTAATTACAGTAATACAAACCACTAAAAATGAATTAATCAAGTGAAACATGTGACAGATTAATCAGACATGGAATTAAGCTACTGATATTTCCCTTTTCACTTGCTTTATGGTAAACCTAATACTTTCTTTTCAAAACCATGCTTCCAATTATTTAGGTAAAGATTCCTTAGCTGTACAAAAAAATCTTTGAATAATCTAATTCATATTAGAAAGAAAATATTATTCATTCCCTCATGTATTCAATATTGGTGATCACATATTGATCAAAGCAATTGTAAGCAGAAAAAAGAAATGCAGAAAATTTATACAAGACCCTCTGTAATATTATCAGATGGCCAAGTGGTAAAGTTTTTTTTTTGTAAATGAGAGAAGGAAGTCAAGGATTTGTATAATGTTCACCTATTCAAAATTTAAAAAAAGAAAGCAAAATGAAATTTTTTTGCTAACACTCTTATATGTTACTATTAACTTTTCACTGTTATATAGTATGTAAAAAGACAGACTAATAATCTGATATTAAAAATAGTGGAGGATAAATGATTGGAAAAATGAATATTGTGATGTTGATGGACATTTCAGAAATGAATCCACATTGTGGATTCATGCATGTTAGCAAGATTACAGCATAAGACAGAGAAGTATTAGGGCTATCTATTTTTTCCTATACTTCACTAGATGTTTTTGATCTGGGAGATGATTAGTAAGCTCAAAACTTCATTAACAATTTATTTACAATACAAATGTGTTAATACAGACCAACATTGTTTGGCATGAAGATAACTGTTCTGAAAAATGAATGCATTCATGAGACCTTCTGGGTCATGGCTGAAAGTTTTAATGATGAGTTCATTCCTAATGATTATTTTTCAGATCCACATAAAAATGAAAGAACTATCTTATAATATGACACACATTTGCACAAACTAAAATTTCAAAATTATGGTTAAAAAAATCACATTTTTCAGAGAAGATCGAACCCATTCGATCATAGATAAAAATATATATAACATTGACATACAATATTGATAGAGCAACAATCTCAGATGATTAAATAATTTTTATTGTATATTGGAGGATTAAGAGAGTCAGAAATTTAAAAGATTATTAAAGAAGCAAATGTAACTGTCTAGGAAGAGAATATTAAAAGAAATCCCAAAATAAAAGAATGAGCATAATTACAGCAACTGATGTAAGAGAATAAGACTGAAGTCAGTATAGCATAAGTGCCTAATACAACTGAAATATAACCAAATGATAATAAAGTGACAGTTTTATACTTCATTTTACAGATGAAGGGAGGGGGTAAAGATATTATGAGCATGGAAAATACAGTCATAAAAGCAGGATGGATAAGGTAAAGATGTTGGAATTGTTGTACTATAGGCAAAAATAGGTTAAATAACAACCTAAATGTTTAATAGAATATATTCAGTATTGGTCATATATATAAGTTTTTAGGGACAGATATACAATTATGAATATTGCTAATGGATCATATTTTATTCAGAGTACTTTAAAGCTTTAATTTAAATCAAAAAGGAGGGGTATTAATTGGCTTTGAAAGCATTCATGACTAAAAATGAAACCAGCATCAACATATTCATAATTTTATAAAATGTCCTCATCAAGGTAACCAAACTATCGCTTTTAATACTTTGTTTAAAAAGGAAAAAGGTTTACAATGAATATTATTGTATAATAGAAAAATTGGTTACATTGCAGCACCATGGCCAAAAGTGTAAATTAAATGGTGATCAAATAACATTGAAAATGGTAAAGAACAATTGAAATTATTTGGAAAAACAAATACTATTAATAATTGCTAAATGTATTGAAATTAAATTACAAAATTACTGTTAAATCTGTAAAGATATTTTATAAATTACATAAACAGTAAAATAATATTATTTGAATCAAGCAGAATTAAAAAATTAAAAAGATTTCTCATCTATCAAAAAAAAAAGACAGAAAACTTTTTTTAGTTAGTGCATTAATTGCTATTCAGCTTAAGTCATAAAATATTTCAATAAACCTTTGAATTGAAGAAGAGACTATAGAGTCTATAAGGTTAACAATTATCACTGGCTGTACAAATTAGGGCCCCACTAATCATGACTAGGAAGAATACTTATGTCCAAGCTTAATGGGAAAAATGTTAGCACTATATATAATCTCCTATTTGCCCATCCAAAGGTTGTTAAAAGTGTGCTGCTAACTGTTCTAACATCATGTAGTTCTGGAAGAAAGAAGTGAGCCAAGTTGTGAAACCTTGAATACAAAGCTCTAATATGATAATCTGTTGCCTGTATAAATTACTTCATATGTTGAGCTGGATAATAATCCTGACTTGAAAATGTATGCAGAAAACTTGAATAATAATTGATTTATGCAATAACCTGCATACAATTCAATGAATTAAATTATACAAGGATTTGAAAAGAATCTTGCCAAGAATTTGGACATATTTTGGACAGTTTGACTTCAATGATATAGCTATATAAAATAAAATATCTAATACATATATTTAATATTTTTACATATGTATGTGTGTATGCTTGACGAAGTTAAGATATATTTTTATTTCTACTTTACTATCTGGATACATGCATTTTTGGTGCTGAGTACTATAATCATAACATTATGAATACACTGACTCAAGTAATAAAATAGAAATGAAAATATATTCCACTTTGCCAAGTATACATTCATATGTATGTGAAAGTATTACATATACTGTATAACTAAATGTAAATTAAAAGCTTTATTGTTGTTGTCAAGCATTGATAGCTGAGAGGTTTTAGCACAGCAGCCTGGCAAGCAGTTCTTTGCAGACAGTTGTTGTGGGTTCGTTTCCTGGCCGATGCTTTGACATATGGGGAAAAAAGCTTTATTGTTAAAAGGTTGCCTTGACAAAAGTTTGAAATTGTTGATTGTTATTGATATTGTCTAAGTGTTCTGAATGGTTTTTGATTGTTATTGATATTGTCTCAGTGTTCTGAATGGTTTTTAGTGATATGTATATATGCATGTGTATGTACTCAAAATCATAGATCAATTTACTGATAATAACTTTATTTAAAATTTTAAAAAACCTAGTTTACTAATAATGTGTATATTTAATATTTCTAACTATATAACGATTATCTTGAAAAGTTTTAGTTTCACATTATTTTATGTTCAGAACGCCAAGATTAATAATGTAAAGTATTTTTTTTCTTCTTATAATTATGAATGAGAGTTTTAGTGTCGATATTAAATTTTACCTCTTCTTGTGTGGAAACAGATTTTGTGTTTTTTTTAATCTTCTGCCTGCAAAGCGATATAAATTTTTTATATATTAATATTTCTACAGTATTATTTCATATAGCAGAATGTATTTGACACATATTTTGACATTCTTTAATTGATCTAAATTATTGAATACTAAAAGGTGAAAATCAAAATATATTTTTTGCTGAAAGAAAAGCAGAATGTATATTTATTGGATACATCTATTTAACACTCATAATATGAAAGTGTTAATATTTTTGGTTTATTATATTAATGTAATATTATTTCTATTAGTAAAACCTATTCCCAATTAATTGTCATTTTTGAATGTGTGAGTCTTATTTTTATGGTATGTATTTGTTTGTTTAAAAGTAATTAGGTATGTGTGATCATTATCCTAAATGTTTGAGGTTTATGCTTTGCAAGATATCAGAAATGCTAACAGGAGAGCAATTTTAGAGTTATGTAAAAGAGTGAAAATGAAATTTGTAAAAATATCTCTTCAACAATGAAGATGGCCTCTCTGAATAGAGTTTACTCTATGTAAGTATAAATAATGTTGTCTCTATGAAATGACCCATTTGACTAACCAGTGTAGAATTGATTTATAAATATAATTATTGCAATCAAGTGGTTTAATTGCAGTATAGTTAATTGCAAGTGAAATGTTCTCTGGTTTGATAATTATAATTATTATATTATTTGGTTAATTTCTGATGTAATAACAAGGTGATGCACAATAAGCTTATATAGAATTAGCAGAAACATTCTTCTTACAATACATATACATAGATAGGCAGGTAGGTAGATAGATAGATGAATGGAGAGGTAGATAGATATGAATATTTTTATGGGGAAATGATGTTATATATATTATATTAATCATCATCACTAGTAGTCACTCATAAATGAGTATATCTTTGTAACTCCAAAATAAAAAAGCAAAGATAGAGAGGGATAATAAATAAAGAATTAGACAACAAAGAAAGTTATAAAATATGATGCAAACCCTCACATACCATTGTCATGATTAATGTAAAAAAACAAATAATAACATGAAAGACTAAGTGAATGAAGATCAATAAGAACAAAAAAAAACAATGAATAAGAAAAAGGATGATAAATGTTAATAATAATTATTAGTGAATTAAGTTAAGAAAATATCCAGGATGAACACATATTACAGCCACACTTAAATCATATTTGAGATAATTATATGAACCAAATATAATGAGACATTTAAGCGCATTTTAACAAAATAAATTTATTAGCAAAAAAAAAAAACAGAAAATCACATCAAATTATATATTTCAAAAGGAAAAGTCACCTACAGTAAAATACCATGGATCAAGGAAGTCATATAAGCAGATATGTTTATGATTATATAACATCAAATCTCCACTCTTTTACACTTTTAGCAAAATATATTTATTAATTTGATAACAGTTTCGATTGTTCCCAGCAGTCTTCGTTAGATCTACAAATTTAAACATTAAATAAATACAATCATATTTTATAAATTTATACATATAATTTTACAATTTAACTATTTTTACATTATATTATATTCAATAATTTAATCCTTTTAACCTTAATATTATTTTATTATTATTTTACTATTATTTTTGCTTCTTATTATTTATTATTATTACTAGTATATTTATTTTTAAAAACCCTTTCTATTATATTTTATTATATTAATAAATCAATTTTCACCCTTTACTATTACATTAATTCCTATCCAATATATATTTTTATTTTATAATCTTACAATTTAATCCAATAATTATTTTACCTTACCCAATCCTTTAAATTTTCTTTTCTACATAATCTTACTGTAACATTTTTTTAACTTTTATAAATCAAAACATAATTAAATATATAATTACTTTTATATTACTATCAAATCTCTTTATATCATAATTTATTTCAATTCTTCCATTTCTTATTTTACTTTTAAATTTTTATATTACTATAAATATCTCCAACCTTCATTAACTTTTACCCAATTATAATATCTTATTTTTTATCTAATTTTATCTCTACCTTCTTCTTCACTCCTTATTTATATATCTTTTAATTCTATTTTTATCCTATTTTTTATCTAACCCTACCTATTTATAATTTTAATTTAAATTCTTACCTTATTTCTCGCTCCTTTATTTCCTCCATCTTTCTATTCCATAATATTTTCTACTTCCTTATTCTTTTTTATAATAATATAGCTTCCTCTACTGTACATCAAGCACACTACCTATCCATAACATTATATTTTAATATTTCTCTTCATCTTTATACTAAAATTGTCCTTAAACCATTTTCTCTATTAATATTTGGCTTTATCTCTTTTATTAAAATTGCCTCCTTTATTTTTCTATCTCTTCTACTAGTTGCAAAACTTATTATTTTAACATCCTCTCTCTCTCCAACTCATGACCTATCTCCAAAGAATGCAAATATACTGGTGATCCTCTATCATATCTGTTGCTTTAACCTTATATATATTGAATTCTTCATCTCACCTACATACTTACTTACAATTCTTTTATTCTTACATTTCCTACAATTCATTTCATAAACTCCATTAATATATTTCTTTTCCCCACCTATATACCTACCATCTAATATATCCATTACATTGTTCTTTTTTTTATTTACCACTTTATAATTAATATTTTTCTTAAAAACTTTACTAATTTTTCTAATAATATTATTAATTTCCTTCACTATACTACCATCATTAACCTGTATCCCTATATAATCCTTTCTCTCCCTATCATTTGATTTCTTCTTTCCTTCTCCCTCTTTTTTATACCTCTATTCCACTTTTTTATATTATTTTTACTACCTCTTCTGGATAACCACTTTCCTTAAAATCCTTCTTTATCTTATAAATTTCTCTATCATACTCATCTCCTTCATCACAATAATACTTTGCCCTGTACACATTAGAACTTATAGCACTAACTTTATGCCTTATATCCATATTTGAAACCCATCCCACTCCATTTTTACCTCCCATTTTTCTATACACTCCAGTTTTTATTTCACAGATATTTCCCTTATAATCTTTCTTTATCTCTATATCTAAATATGTCAATCTATTATCTTTTTCCCATTCTGTTACAAATTTTATGTTCTTATGATTCATAAATTTGTGTTTAACTTTTTACTCTTTTTTTGTTTTTAAGAAATGTCCATACTTATTTATAACTGGTCCTTCATAATGGTTATGACTTTCAAATGAATTACTTTTCATTGACGGTATTAAGGAACTGATGGAGATTATTATGGGATTTCTTTTAGACCCACTTCTAATAATCTTCTGTTCACATAGTTTATAATTCAGAAGATAGTTATTATATATTCTCTAATTCCACAATGTGCTGAACAATATATTGTATTGTTCTAATTGTAATTCAAATAATACAATGTAATAAAAAAGTTTTATATTATGACTATTGAATTGATTGCAAATTTTTAATTAGAACATATTAGTAAATCTATGTAACATAGACATTTAAATGCAAAGATGAAGTTAGAACAATAGTTTCACTCCTGGTTTCAAGCTTTCTCATGGGTATTTGAAACAACATTTCTCTATAAAATAGATATCTCATAAATTATTTTTGTGCAATTAGTCTGTATAATTTCAATCTGATTTTAATAGGTAATCTATGCCAATATGAGAATGAAATTATTCATATTCCATTTATGTGAAAAGTATGTTATTTTAATGGAAGTGTAATAAAAAGTATTTGATAAGTTTATCATGATATAGCCACTGTCAATATTCTTATCTATGCTTCACATCCTATGCAGGAACACAGCTATTATATGGAAAAAGTTGGCCAAGACTAGAGACTCTATATCACAAATTCAATAAACAGTATTTTAAAACATTTTTTGATTGTATAATTTATAGTATATTTTTTTGGTTTTTCAAAATGTATTTATTAAGTAGTATCAGCTACAAATATCTTGGTCAAATTATTTCTATATAGGAAACATAATGAATTAAATTAATTATAGAGTTAAACTTAGTTGGAGTGCTTTTGGTAGAAATAACTTCATATTAAAAGAACATATGCCTATGTATTTGAAAAGGAAGTTTTTTTAATAAATATGTGTTACCAGTTCTCATGAAGGATCTGAGACTTGGACATTTAACAGAAGAACAATGCAGAGACTTCAGACCACTCAATAAAGTTTGGAGAGATGCATGTTACAAATAACAAGAAGAGATCCAAAAACAAAATACATGGGTGAAAGAACAAATAGGTGTGACTGACATCATTGAAAGAGTTAACAGACTGAAGTGGAGTTGGCTGGACATATTTCTAGAAGAAATAATAAGTGGACTGTTGAAATTTTAAACTGGATTGCAAGAGAATGTAAAAGTCCGAGAAAGAGACCACATGTGAGAAGGATGGATGAAATAATGAAATATGCTGGTGTGATGTAGAGAAGATAAGTTAGAGATCAGAGAAGATGGATTAAACTTGGAGAGATTTTCATCCTGCAATGGATCGATAATGATTGAAAATGATGATTATCATAGAGAAATATTAACTTTAATATTTTTGATGTTTATAAGCATTATAAAGAAGTTATAAACTTATATATATATAATGATTCAATTTTTTTGATGTTATACCTGATTAAAATATAATTTTAATCAGATTCAAGATTTATGTAGTTTGGTGCCGTGGTCGAATGACATTCTGGAGTTCAAGGTCCATAGATCATGACCTAGTTCTATGACTTCCAGTAATTGAACTTCTTAAAGACTTTCAAGAAATTTATTCTTCAATTATTTTTAAAGGTTTCAAGGTGATTTTTGTTTAAGAAGTCAGCAAACTTAACAGTATCGTTAGTATTATGTAGTTTCTGTTATGTAATATCTTCCATGATTTAACTTTAAATGTTAAGTAGTGTTAACAATTTTTAAATTATCTCTATTATTTGCCCATAACCATTTTTTTAAGGTTCTGGCTGCCCTTTTGTTTGTTTAACTCTGTATTGTTACATATTATTATTCAGCGTGATATGATAGGTTTTTGTTAACTACCGCACTTTTAAAATTTTGTTTACTATCTGTTCATATAATTCTTTTTATTATTATTATTATTGTAAACATCTATTTTAATAGCTTTTCTTTAGAGCAAACAAAAAAAGAAAGATTTTCTTCTCTTTATCATTTGGGAAAATAGGATTAAACAGACTTAGTTCAATACTTATTATTAAAATGATAACAGTTTAAGGAAAATTAAAACCTCAGTTAATTTTATCAACTCATATAAATTACCTAGATATTATTTCTGCTCGGATATATTTTTTTAAAAAGTTTCTAAAATGTTTTGTCAAAAGAATCTTCAATCTGATAGAATTCTTCAGAGAGTCGATCAATAACTGACGGAGCATATTTTTCAATAAGAAATACATCACTTCTTTGAGCGAGAGTATTTCATTTCACTAGCTCGGTGTGCTTTTTTCTTCTAAGGGAGCGTTCACAACATTCTAACATAATTACTATGCTCACGAGTAATCAGAATTCTCATTTGGGTCTTCATCAGAATTTTGTTTTTATTTAATAAAAATAAAAAGATTTTCGAAACGTTGATTACTTTAATTTTCAAAAGTGCATCTTTTTATTTTTTGACGAATAAATAATAAAAAGTATTTTTCCTTACTCACAATGCATAGATATAAGAATAATAAATATTAAATAATAAATAACAAAAAACAAATCAAATGGTATTGTTTCCAAATAAATAAATAATTTAAAAGACTTTTATATTTTTCAAGTCAATATTCTTTATTTTCTTCTCAATAACTGACAATTTTATCAACTCTATAATTTAATTTCCACCGACACAATTTACAATTTTCCAGGTCAAAATCAATATTAAGCATGTCTGTCCCGTATATAATTTCAAAAAATTTAATAGTTTTACAGCCTCTAAAGAATATGGAAGGAAGAGACGTAAAATCTACAGATTGGTTCATCCATTTATCTCTGTTTCTAAATTATTTGTAAGATTAAATTTTTTTTATTATTATTCAGAAAAAGATTGTTATCGACTAAACAATTTACTGAAATCGTCTACTTAACATTGATACGAGTTTTTTTTTTATATACGGACTTCTTTATTTTCAGGTTAATAATGCAATTCGACATTTATAAACCGGCAGATAATTATTAAATAAACTGATAAATTTATTTTTTCTTTTATTTAAAAAAGTTAAAATACGAGTGAATCATAATAATAAAAAAGATTTATTGTTATTGTGAATGAAAATTGTTTTATGATGAAAAGAGAAATAGTTGTTTATAGAATTCATTCAGTCAGTATAAAGAGAAGCAAAAAATATAAAATAAAATAAATCAAACACATAGATGTAAAGATAGCATAAGCTTAGCTGATATAAACATATATGTCTTCCTTCCGCCTTAACACCGTAGTCTTTTATTTGACTATAAAGGCATTAGTAAATTCTTATTTACGAGTAGACAAATTACTTTCAGTTGAAAACTTGTTTAAGAAATATCATTTGATAACAAACAATTCAGTTTTAGACGTAAATGTTGTGTTCAAAGGCAAGCCACTAAATATGCAATAGAAATAATGGCCTTAATATGTACATTAAAGATTTAACTATAAGATAATATTTTCAACATTTTAAGTTTATATAGGTGCCTTCCTCATTTCAATTCTACACACCAATCATTCTTTAGCGGATACAATTAGACCATGTCACCCTTTCTCCCTATATATGTGTCAGATGAACTCCTCAGGAGAGCTAAAGATATCAACACATTTTGATGGTAAATTGATAACATTCACAATGCTACTCTCACCCAAGGTCGTTCATGAAATGCATGCATAGTAAGTAAAGATAGCCTGACATTCAGCATTAATGGTTGGTTGTGATGTAATAGAGATGAGATGAGAGGCCAAAAAATCTGAATATATATATATTCCACATTTACTATTAAAAAGAGGTTGCCTTGACAACAGTTTGAGATTATGGGATTGTCTAAGTGTTGACTGGTTTCTAGGTTATATATGTTAAAGTTGCATTATAAACAACATAGTTATTTGATTGAAATAAAAAATGTTTTGTAAACTGTTTATATCTCATTTTTAACTAATGGATTAGTCCAGATTATTTCTTATCTTGATCTGATTGAGCATTCATCACCACAGATAAATAGACATATGAATAGATACAAACCAATAATATCAAGCAAATGTATAACAGTTGGACATATTGTAAATACACATTTTTATATTTGTTTTAATTAATAAATATTTAATCATGTTTTTATGAGTCTGTGTTTATTGTAATCATGCAATAAACACAACATTTTGGCACAGGCACGACAGGTCTTAACTCTGTTTAGATCATTGTCAGTACTATATATTGACAACTAACATTATTTGTGCATCAATAAAAATTAAAAAATCAGATGCAGGAGGTTACTCATAAACTATAAAGGCAGGATCCCTTGCCTGTGTATGTTGTTTAGATCTATGTTATTAAAAATTGCAGGTAACTATTATTAGTGCATCAATAAAAACTTAAAAAGTCAAATGCAAGTGATTACACTTTAACTATAAAAAAGGGTCTTTATTCCTCTCTCTCACACAGCAGAAAGACAGAAAAAAATCCAAAATGGTTAATAGTGGATCATTAGAAGAGTTCAATCTGTCCTATCCTGAAAATTGATCACCCTGCATGGATTGAGTGCTTTGCTATATGCAGACTAATTAAATTAAAAAGCCTAAATTAAAATTACTGACATTTGTCAAGCATTGCTTCTTTTGCTTTGGGAGCCAATTTAGATTCTCTTTCAGCAGCATCAATAAAACTAAGTTGGCAGTGGAACTGTGCACACTATTTTAAGATACTACTAATCTAGATTGCATGCAACACTGATTTAAAATATCAAAGCTATTTACCCTTACTGTACTATAGACTGAGCAACCAAATTCCTTTAACCACAAACTCTGCCATACATCTGTTGTTATTTAGATAATTTCAAAATTGTTGTGGTCACTAATTAAAATAGTTTTTGAACTAAATAGAATATGATGGAACTTCTGGAAAGTCAACAATAACTAGGGTTTTATTTTTAGTCACAGTATAATTTAACTTGGATTTCTTCAGAAAACTGCTTGTAAAATGTAACACTTTCAGTGACTGGTCATTAGGCAATTAATACAAGGGTACACCCAATGGCAATTCACTATTCATAGTCTAGACATTAGATATACTAATTAAAACTGGTATATGAAAGGTAAAACTCTTGGAGAATTTATCTTCAACTATTTAAAGTTCTTTTTGTTTGTAAGTAGTCCATTTCCATCTAAATATTTTTTATAAAAAAAATTTGTCATATATTTGGCTTTGTTTGTAAAGTCAAAGTAAAACTTGTGAGAAAAGTTACACAAGCCTAAAAAAACATTACTGTGCCCTGCTAATAGGAGGACATCTTTGATAGGTATTATTTTTTTGGATAAAGTTTAATTCTCAAATATCTGATTATAATTAGTAAAATTTATGAACATTTTATCTCCACAAATGTAATATATATATATATAGATAAATTATAACTTTTTGGAATATACCGTGTCTTATTTTCCATTGAGCACTGATATTTCGATGGAATAGCAACCGTCATTTTCAAGGTTAACTTTTGAAAGAAAAACCGTTAGATCTTAACAAATAATGTGACTGTGTGCGAGATGAGAAATGAGATTCCAGTTCAGCATTCAAAATAATTATAAGCTCTAGTGAAAAGATTTTTAGCTACAGAAAAAATTTGTGCAGGATGATAATGAGAATTAAAATTAATATATCTGTTTGTATGAGTGGATTTTCTGTAAACTGATATTGACAATGTTTCATCACATTTTCTTGCAATTAAAACATCCAGAAAAGAAAGTGAATCTCATTTCTCATCTCACACACAGTCACATTATTTGTTAAGATCTAACGGGTTTTTTTTCAAAAGTTAACCTTGAAAATGGCGGTTGCTATTCCGTCGAAATATCGGTGCTCAATGGAAAATAAGACACGGTATATCCCAAAAAGTTATAATTTATCTACATCATATAACCGTGAAAACATTAAGTATAACATATATATATAT
Source organism: Epiperipatus broadwayi (assembly GCA_028023455.1). Lineage (NCBI taxonomy): Eukaryota > Metazoa > Onychophora > Udeonychophora > Euonychophora > Peripatidae > Epiperipatus > Epiperipatus broadwayi. The sequence goes on from JAQFVV010006342.1 coordinate 1,296,428, forward strand.
ATATATTTGTGTGTGTGTGCATCATTAAAAATCAGTCAACACTTAGACAAGCCAAATATCAACACAATCAACAATTTCAATCATTATTGTTAAAAAGAAGTTGCCTTGATGGCAGTTTGAAATTGTTGATTGATTGTATTGATATTGGGGTTGTCTAAGTGTTGACTGGTTTTTAATGATTACTAAAAACCCATTTACCCTTGAACATTATATATATATATATATTAATAATATTACAAATCGATGTCTGTATTTCTTCAAAATAATATACGTAAATTTATAAATAAATATTAGAAAATACAGTACTTAAAAGTTTATAAAAATATATCTATAACTGTCACTTAGAAGTGCTTTCAACTATCTTTGTAGTTTTTATCAACTAATACTTTTAAAATGTCAGCTTTCCCATAATTCCATGATCTTAATGTTTGCTGGTTGCCTATTAATTAAATTTTGCTTGTATTTATATATTAACATCGCTTCTTTAATTTTTCTTTTATTATTATTTCTTTCAGTTTCCAGTATTTTCAGTTATTATAATTAAAATCAAAACCATATATACATGATTTATTATGGTCATAAAGGACAGAAGCTGATAAATTATCATTATTTTTATAATTTTGTTTTGTATTTTGAACCATTTTTAATAATAAATGCTCTTTTGTTCTTTTTTCCAATGTGCACCTTGATTCATCTATATATCCATTGCCACACCTACACGTCCATTTGTAAATGATATAATTTTTATTTGTTAATAAAGTCTTATCTTTTGAATTATTTATTAATTTATTTAATGTAGGTGGTGCATAAAATGCAATATCACATATACCTTTATAAATTTTCTTAATGAAACTTGCCTGTTGATTTGAAATATTATATGGTATTGATATCCAAAATTTTTTATCAGAAGAATTAACATTATTACTAATATTATTTTTATATTTAGAATTAAAATTTTTAACAGTATAATAAACACAATCATAATTATATCTGATGTTTAACAATTCATTATAATAAATTTCAATATTTTTGTTTTATCCAATGCATATTTATAAAGATTATCATTTCTAAATAAGGACTTCAAACTTGCCATTTGATGTGACATTGATACTTTGATTCATATGGAATATATTCTCTTTTTGCTATTGGTTTTAGAGTTATATAGTAATCCAATTTATCTTTGTTTCTAGTTATCTTGAGATCTAAAAATTGATCACACATTGAATTTTCATCTGTTTTAATCCATTTTAAGCCCTTTACATTATTTAATTCATTCTCAGCTTTTGTCTTTTATGACCATAATAAATCATGTATATATGGTTTTGATTTTAATTATGGTAATGTAAAAATATAGAAACTGAAAGAAATAATAATAAAAGACAAATTAAAGAAGCGATGTTAATATATTGTAACAGACCGACGAATTGACAAACAGATAGCCGACTGCATTGTGGCATCAAAATGTAATGGAATATGAATAAATGATGAAAATCATAATGGAAAATAAATCGATGAAAGAAGGCCTTAAACGTAGGCATCAAGAAAAAAAAATGTAATGAACCAACAATGTACTATCAACAGTCCTTGAAGAATAAGCTATATATTTAGGTTATATACTCATCCATTCCTCTAAAAATCCGACAGATACTGACAGCCAAAAGAATGATTAGCATTTCACAATTTTGAGATAGATAAAAGAATTCAATCACTGCTCTTAAAGTATACAAGGTCCCATGAACACTCAGATGATCATCACATTTCAGTTTCTCTAAGCTACTGCAACCCATAATAATTTTTTGCAAATACTATTGCACTGCCCTGCTTACATCCAAGTCTTAGGGGCTACTATTTAAAAAATATTGCCTTGCTCATCTTAGGGAGTCTTAGAGGTTAATATTATACATATATCAAAAGAAACATTGCCTTGCTCTCCTTGGAGTCTCAGAGGCAAAATCATGGCAGGACTACTGTTAACTGCTTCATGATAACTAATAACATAATTTGGGCTGGAGCAGTGAATAAAATCAATTAGTCATGAGTGACATGAACACATCACATCCTCAAGACAATGCCAAAAATTCCCCATCCATCATCAACACTTGCAATAGAACCAACCAAACTCCAACAATCAAATATCCAATCTAACCTTTGGAATCCTAGATTTTCTACAACACAAATTTTCCAAATATGGATAAAATTACTACTCTACAATTTAACACCATCAATGTAATTCTAAATTGAAACTAAGCTCCAAAATTGTAATGGACCATCGACCCATCTCTAACCATTTACCCAAATCCATCCCATTACATTTGCCTAAACAAGAATCCAGCCGTCCATGGAAAATTGGAAAGATCCAATAACACTACAACCAAGATGGATCTTTACTATCATTCAACCCCCATTCATTTGGCAATATGCACAGGATCCACCCAATTTTCATGTCAATCCATTAGATTCCCTAGAATTCAAACTCAGTCGTGATCTGAGTAGTTACTCTGTTCAGGTATAAATTATAAGAATATATCTAGCCAATGTGGGCAATGACTTGATGTTATGGTTTATATAGTACACTTATTGGATACGTATTACATATATATTTCCATATCAAGAGATACGTGAATTCAATGATGTATTCTCAACAATTTATAGATAATCCTTGATGTAAAATCAATTAAAATCAACAAATTTATTTTATCTTAACATAACACTTTTCAATACATAAATATACATTTTAAAACACCATAAATATGATTCCTACACTTCCACTCAATCTCATTAAAATAATAACACAAAAAAAAAAAATAATAATAAAATACATAAAATGATAATATCATCAACTATAGGTCATTCTTGGTATACATAGGTCTTTACCTTTCATGCCATCATATTAAAAAAAAAAAATTATGATCTTTAATACCAATCTAAACAAATGACATTGTTTGTTATTTTTTTTTTTTTTTTTTTAAAAGGTATCATCATATCAATATACAAATTATTATTTTATACATATAATTGAACTAATGGGTTCATATGTTACTATTATAAATCATGAGAACTGGAATTGCCATCAATTGATTTTATAAGTAATTGTTAGTATGTGTCTTGTTAATAAAGAGTAACATAGGTTTTATTAATAATTAATTTTGTTACTAAATGTTATGTTGTTAATGAGTCAAAAATAAGTCTTACTTTCATTTATATTCATTTCATCATAGTCTAGTCCTTCTCTTTTTTTTTAACAGAACCATTTATATTTTTTTTTCTTATTTCGAAAAATACATTTTATGTCATGAAATGCAATATATCTAAATTCTTTGGTACTTCCAGTTCAAAAATCCAATGTGGAAGTAAAAAAAATAAATAAATACATAAATGAAGAAGAGAAAACCTTAAATTTTTATAGCATCAGTATGTTAACCATAACGAACAAACAGTTACATATCAGCATAAAATTATGAACGATTTAGTAAACATCTTGATCAAACATGAGCATCTTCTTTAAATGTAAAAAAATTCATGGTAGATTGAGAATTTTCAGCATCTTTTATTTACTTCATTATCTAAAGTAGTGTCTTCTACGATCTATCCAACTCCCACAAGTTGACCAAGTAGTTTGGATAATCTTTGATTTGGCCACTTTTATCATTGATCTATACAACTTCACATAATATATGGTTGCCATTTTATATATATATGTGATGGTGAGAATTCACACCTATGGATCGTATTTCTCACCCTCTTCAAAACCCATCTAAGTTGCCTTGACCTTTCACAATGACTTTTAGCACATCTGCATCATTTTTCTATTAGTATATATATACATAAAATTCTTTCCTTATAAAAGCAGTAGAAACTTTTTAGCTATAATAAACAAAACATGATTAAAGTCAATTTTTTTTTTGATGTTAAACATTATTAAATTTAAAACTTCGAACAGTTCTAGAATTATCAAACACTTGATTATGTGAATGAGTATTTTATTACATTTTTTATAGCAAATAGTTTAATATAATTATCAATAAAATAAAAAAAATCTTGTTTCCTATTATGCTTTAATCAACAGGTTATAATTTGTTTATTTTTTTTTAATTTTCATAGTTTATACAAAAGTTCAATCCCAATGGATGTATAGTGATATTCCCTCATTTCAGTTTTTTTTACGTATATAGATCAAATAAAAAAAAACTTACAGTTCGATGCATCTTTGTTCTTTCTTTAAAATGCTGGAAACATTTTACCAAAATACGATAGTCAAATTATCTGAATTGCTGTCATTAACGAATATAAAAACAAAAAAATCTTGCATATAACTTTCTCTATATGTTTTTTTAACTTTCCAGCCATTAGAGAACAAACAAAAAAAATTGTTATTGTTGTTATGGTTACATTGTACTCATCAGGTTTTCTCTCCCCTTCGCATTACAATACTAAGTTATAAAATTGTTTTTTTCTTTTTTTAGTTTTATTCTTTATAAAACTTTCTCAATTGTTCTGTCAAATTTGTTATTTTAAAATATTAATAAAATTAAATTTAATAACAAAATTTATGATTTTGTTTCAAGTATTTCCAGTTCATTAAACTACAATATAATTTTTATTGGTTGTTTTACAATAGCGTGTTGAAACTGCCTTAGGGCGTTATTTCTATGATAGCACACAGAAATATGCCGTTTAGGTGGCCTCTTCCACCACTATTGAATGTTCTATTTCTAATGCATAAGCCTAAAAAGTCTGTTGATACAGGGGGGGAGGTACTGGCTGCTGTGTTTATTTCTATGCTAATGCACAGAAACATGACATTTAGCCAATCTGCTGCAGAAGCTATCGTGTCAGCTTACAGCTCAGATTTTTTGTGCTAAGCATTTTGGATGTGCGATCACATTTCACTTTTGGTTACAGTATTGTCTGAGGGTGGCTGGAATTTTGATTGTCAAAACTATTTTAATATTCATTAAGACCATCTCCCCCTCTATCTCGCATGTTTTAGGAAGGTCTACTAACAATTATCAGCAGAGCCTCATGCTTCCCTAGCCCCCATTTCCTGCTGAAAAAATGGGCCAAAAGTAGTTAAAAGTGCGATTTCTATCAAATCACGCTCTAAGTCACATTTCGTGCGAGAACAACTGTGAGCTGATTAATCGAATGGCTGCTGGAACGGGGTTATCAAACAAAACAAGCTTGAAGCTGCATGCCTGCTGTTTTTTTTCTTTTTCCTGAAGAGCCCAAAAGTTGCTGTTAATTGCCGTATATATTGATGGTTTTTTGCGGAATTACCATCAAAACTTGATCAACCTTCGAGTTGTTGGCGTTCCATTCTGTTAGCAATTGGAAACACCCTCCCCCATCCCTTTCCCCCCTCTCCCAAAGTTGTACTTTGGCTTGTAAATGTTACTGTTAAATGGACAATAGATTTATTTATAATTTATTAAAATAAAACAAACCAAACCAAAAAAAAAGAAGTTGAATCGGCTGATTTTTTGTCGTACAATACTGAACCAAAAATAGAAAGGGTTTAATGAGAAGAATAAAAACAAACAAAAATTTGGTAACTACTTTTTAAAATTCATTTTTAATCGATGTTTTTTTTTTTGGGGTTTCCAAAATCGATTTGATAGCCGCCGTACTTTTTAAATATGATAAACAACAACAACAAAACAACAAAAAAATAGATAGACCGAAAAAAAAAAAAAAAAACCCGGCCCCTTTGAAAATATAAATAATGAAAAGAATCAAAAAAAAAAAAATTAAGTACTTTTTTTGTAAATTCATTTATTTGTAATTTTTTGGTTGTGTTGAAAAAATTTGATTTGATATTACTTTTATAAATGTTATAAACAAAAAAAAAAAAAAAACAAAGCCAACCAAAAAAAAAAAAGAAAGAAACCCAGCCCCAGCAACATTATATTTATCTTTGTTTACAAACCAACCTCGCCCTCCGACGGTTTCAACACGCTATTGTAAAACAACCTTTAAATTCATAGCATTATATATCATCAATTTGAACTGTTCAATAGATGTATTAATTTTATAAATCAACACATCCATGTATATATTTATGTTCAAATGCATTTAATGATAAGGATAGAAATGAGATTTATAGCGATCCTTACAATATAAATACAAGCAAAATTTAATTACTAGGCAAGCAGCAAATGTTAAGATCATGGAATTATGGGAAAGTTGACATCATGGAATTATGGGAAAGCTGACATTTTAAAAGTATTAGTTGATAAAAACTACAAAGATAGTTGAAAGCTCTTCTAAGTGACAGTTATAGATATATTTTTATAAACTTTTAAGTACTGTATTTTCTAATATTTATTTATAAATTTACATATATATACAAATACAAAAACTGTATTAAGAACAAAGCTTTATTAACAATAAAAATACTGTATTTTCATTGTTAATAAAGCTTTGCACTTAAACAGTTTTTGTATTTGCATATATAATATTTATATGTTCATAGATTATAATTTCCTTACAAATAAGACTGCTTTTTAAAAAAAAAAATTTTAATTTTTTTTTGCAATTTTTTTTTGAAAAATAATTCCAAAATCTCATCCACAGATTTAGAAGATATCATGACATTATCAACATTTCTAGTTAATAAGATTCTTGTTTGTTGGAAATCAAGATATTTTTGTCAAGATACTTTAATGATTCTGCACAATTGTCAATCAGAAGAGGAAATTCTCTTGAAACAGTATGAATATTTTTCATATCCAAATGCAGTATATTTTTAAACTACTACGATTTAAAATTTTTTGTAGTAGCTGGATATTTAAATGTCATGAACATAATATCATAACATATTTCCTTATCTTTAAACTTAATAATCAGATCATTTATATTCGAGGACTTTCTTTTGCTCAGTTGCAGTTATTTTATTTAGATGCTTAACATCTAAACTCCCTCCAACAGGTCTGTCCTCCTTAATCATCAGTAATGGATTATTACAAGGGAATGAGTTTTGTGTGCTTTTATTCTTTTTTTATATTTTTAATGTCTTTTTTATACATGTGTGAACAAGTGAATATGATTTAGTGTCAAAAGGTTGCTCATCATTTTAGTAAATAGAGAAGCGCATATTTTTATAATTTTCTAATCTGGTCTCATATTAAAGGTTTTTGATATACTAATAAATTTCTGAAGTTTAAGCCATACTTATTACACCCTTGTTCAAAATTTTAGAAAAAATAAGGTTGCCCTCTATTCAATTCTATTATCATTTTGTGGATCCATTTCACCATAGTCTAAAACACAGGTTCCATTATTATAAGATCCTGTCTAAATTTATCCCAAACATGATTAGTAGCTAATTAGTCTTTACACTTATTTTCCAGTTATATGAATGACTTTCACAAAATTGTAAACAATTTGTCACTGTCTCAGTTTCTTAGAAAATAATTTTTTCTAAGCTCATGGAAATTTGACTTATAGAATCCATCAATGCTTTACTGGGGATTTCCTCAATCAATACTTCTACTATTGAAACAGTCCTTGTCTTTAATAAAAGTGTATTTTCCCATCTTCATAAATTAAGTTTGGAATAGTTTTAAGTAGATCACATCCATGTGTTGCAGCTTTCATGATCAATTACTGGTTTTTATGGCTGATTTTTTTATCTAGGCTCTTTCATTTCCTGATGAAAGTAAATTTTTTGTTCATAATTTTTTTTTATTTGGGTGTTTTAATCATTTGTCAGTTTTTTTTATGCTTCTACATTTTTTATTTTGAGAAATCTTGTACTTTCTAATTGATTTCTGGGAGATGGGTCTCCTTAGGTTTTTTTTTTGCTAACATCATATTTAAGCTTTTGAATTCCATTCATAATTATTTTATTCAGTAGTTGTGACACTTTCTTAGATAATCTTCATGTTAGCTCCTACTATGATCTGCTTCACATCTTTTGACAAACTGTGTCATATTAGACTGATTATTTAGCCTTCAAAAAGAGGAAACAAATAAGATTCTTAATCTCAAGACTTGTCTCCTAAAAAAAACTGGATTTATTCTTACCATTTCTATTCACTATCATAATGCATCATATCTCTTCTTTCTCTAAAGGTTATCAATTACTTTTAGGATAGTTTAATAACTTTGAGGATTTATAAACAATTGCTATTAGATTACATCTTTTTTATTCAGTATTGATAGAAAAAGTCTCACATACACAAATTTTAAATATTCTGTGGATTTTTCTACAATATCTCTTCCAAATAACTTTATAGAATTTATTTTTTTCCACTCTTATATGACACGAGACACATTCCTTTTATGTTCCCTAAATTTTTCTTGAATTTGTTTCATGGGCTGATCATTTGCTATGACTTATATTTATTCATCTTTTCATACAATTTTGAAATTTCCTTTTTTGTCTCTTCTATATAATATATTAATTCTGTGTTATTCTTTTTTATCTTCTTTATATGCATTACTCTCTCTTGCATGGACTTTATTTTATGGTTTGGATTTATACCTGTACTATTGATTTATTTTTGTAATCTGCTTTAACTTTTTTGATTTCTAAACATTTTTTTTTCTAAAGTACTTTTCAAAATGATCATGCTTTCTTTTATTTTTCATTTTCCTCTATTATTTCTACATTTTTCATTATTTAGTTAAATTTTTTTCTTTATGAATTTCAATACTTCTTGATTATTTGTCTTAGAAACTTCCATTTTTTGCTCAATTACTTGCTTTATCATCAGTTGAAGATGAGCCATCATTATCTCTATTAACTGTTCAATAATATTGTTGTCAACTTATTCACTAATTCAGCCTTTTATGTTTGGCTTTTTATCCTAAAATAAATGATAATAGGGTTATCTGATTCTTATTTACCATTTCTGCTAATGTAATTAATTTATATGGACTAAATTAACATTCTATTCATAAATAATTTGAAGCAATCATTTAACTACCTTGTAAAAATTCCTCACATATCCTGGTAATGGGTATTTTTGTCCAGTTTCATTATTTTTAGCTATTAGTTGACTTTACCCTTAGTCTTTCCCTAATCTTTTTTTATTTTTTAATTATTCCATTTACAAATATTATTATCAACTGCTGTGATCAATTATAATGCCACGAGGAGATAACTTTGTAAAATATATGGAAGAGTTCTATAAATTTTTTATAGTAATTAGAATATCTCCATCTTTTGAGTTGTTCAGAATTAAGACAAAAATTATTCAATTAAATCTCTAGAAAGCAGATTAAGAAACAAAATTAAAACAGGCAAAACTCTCCATATAGTAGTACCACTCAGTGCAAGCCAGAGTAAACAATGGATACCAGAAGGTTTGTGCATAAAATCCCTATCTAGTGCCTACTCATCCAATATTCCCAGACTAGTTTCTAGCTTGTGGCATTCATCAATGAGGAGCTTTAGATCGGAGAGCACTGCACCTAGATCTTAGTATCTAATGCAACCTTCCAGCAGCCACCTTTTATTTCTAGTTAACTCCAAAACTATGATAATAAAATTGAAAATATAATATTTTCAATCTAAGCTCATTAGCTTATATAGGTTATAGAGGTCTGAACTCAGTTCAGTACCTATGCATTTTGGTTTCTTTGGTTTTTTAATAACCATAGCCACCACTATCCTACTAGGCAGGATTGGTATTAAGCCACCAAACATCACATGATCACCATTTCTTATGCTTGCTCATAACTGTTATTAAAACAGGCAAAATTCTCCATACAGTAGTACCACTCAGTGCACAAACCTGGCATCCATTGATTACTTTGGCTTGCACTGAGTGGGACTACTGTATGGAAAGTTGTGCCTGTTTTAATAACAGTTATGAGCAAGCATAAGAAATAGTAATCATGTGATGTTCAGTGGTTTAAGAAATAAAAAAAATTGTTGTCAAAATTATATACCATATTAGAAGATTACCATCATCATATTGATATTTGAAAAGATGATAAAGAAGATATTATAAATTACAAACTTATTACTCTTTTTTCTGTTTTTACACAATTTTCCCAAGATAATTATAACTTATCTACAGGAAATCTTGGATTTTAACCAACCAAAAGAACATGCTGGATTTAAAGTAAGTTTTATACAGTGAATCATATCCAATATTGAGAGTAAATTAAAAAAATTTCAATAAATATGAGTTGCCATTATATATCAGATTTGTAGATTATGAAAAAGTAATTGATGTCCAATATTGAGAGAAATTTAAAAACTTTTTAATAAATATGAGTTGCCATTATCTATTGGATTTGTAGATTATGAAAAGGTAATTGATGTTATAAACATTTTTACAGTGATTAAAGAATTAGATCATCAAAATATAGATTAATAATATTGTCATATTCTGAAGAATATTTATAAAAATGCAACAGAAACAATTAGACTTTTTGGTGTTACTAAAAATATTAACATTGAGAAAGATATATGACAGAGTGATTTCATACCTTCAAAACATTTTATAGCATTTTACAGGAAGTGTTTTGTGGATTAAAATTTAAAGCTAAGGAAGTAAAAGAAAATGAAGATTGTTATTGCAGATGATGTGGTGTTTTTGCAAATAATGCTTCAGAGCTTCAGAAGATGAAAGCAAAAATGTAAAACTAAAGACAAATGCTAAAAAGGTTATAGTAATGTTCAATGAATTTTTTTAAAAGAAAATAAATATTGATAATGATGAATTAAAAAAAGGAAATAACTACAAATACGTTGGTGAGATTATTAACACAGAACATAATGAATAAAATTAATCATGAAATTAAGCTTGGTGGTAGTACTTTTGGTAGAAATGGTATTAAAAAATACCAATGTTTTTGAAAAGTTTTTGAAAGATATGATTTATTAGTTATCACTTATGGATATGGGCAAGACATTTGATAAAAGAGCAGTGCTGAGACTTCAAGCCACTAAATGAAGTATAGGGAGATCTGTTTTAGGAGTAAAAAGAAGAGATTGTAAATGAAATAAGTGGCTGAGAGTATGAACAAGAGTCACTAATGTCATTGAAAGAATTAAGAAACATAAATGAAGCACTATTGGCCATAGTACTATAAACAATATAATAAATGGACAGTTTTAGTTTTAAATTGGATTCCAACAGACTATTAAAAAACCCAAAAAGAAACTGTATATGAGATGGATGGAAAATATAAAGTTTTCTTTTGTGCCATGGAGAAGTGAATATAAGGATGAGGATAGATGGATTAAACTTGAAAAAAAATGATATCCTGCAGTGGATTAGTACTAGTTGAAAATGATGATAATGGTATATTTTAATCACCAAAGTATCCCCAGTATTGGGTTGCCTTATGCAATGGAATGGTACCGCGAGAGTTACCGATATGTATAACTATTAGAAAAGAATTATATATTGAAAATCACCTCAATTATAACTAATGTCTCTTTCCATTAAGATGCCACTGACTATAAAGTAATATCTATGTTCAAGTGCATGAAATAATATTCTGTTATCAGCAAACTTTTAAAGAAACACATCGCTAAGTACTTAGTGTCTTCTTAAAGATTTGTTATGATGATATTTTAGTTGCATTTATCATCACAAACCTTCAGGAAAACACTAAGTATTTGATAAGAACAAACTTCAGACATTATGAAAAATTATGTTAAAGCTGACCAAGGTAGAAAAACATTTAACTTTCTTCTGTAAATCAGAAGATATAGTTTCTAAGAATTTGCAACTAAGACTTCCAATTCATAACCAGAGAGCTGAGAAAATTACTCAGAGAGCAAATGAAGCTCTGTTAAGAGAAAAAATAAATTTTCAAAGCTTTTCTAAGTATCAAACCTTGCATTCCATTGATAATGTAGAATGTTTTCTAAAAAAATAAACTTACTGATGAAGATTTCACAAGAGTTTCTTAACAAGTAAGAAAATCATATTCTACATCATATGAAAAAATGAAAGAATGCCAAAAGAAAAAAAATTTGAAAATCTACATAGGCATATTAAAAGTCATAATGTACTAAATAATGTACCACATTATCTGTTAAAAATCTCAGTTCTCAACATCTACAGATGCTAAAATTTCTGTTCTCATAAAAGGATTAAACTTTGCCATAACACTATCAAATACCCCTTTATTAGACATAGTGGAAGCCACTGAGGAAGTTATTCAAAAATTATTTTTAGAAGAAGCAGCAAAATTACACTGGAAAATAAAAAAAACACTTGACAGCAACAAAAATTAAAGTCAAACATATCTCATGATGAGATGAAAGAATTTAAATCTCTCACACTAGTTAATCTATGATCTTTCTCCCTGCTGATGAATGAAATACAAAAGTTATAATGGATACAACTAATAATGACAACAAAATACAAGAACTCACACCAAACCAATACAGAAAAGTGGGAAAAAATCTGATAGTAAGTACAGAACAAAGTTACAAGCATTGGTACTTCAGTAATTAAAAAAAAGGAAACTAATATTCTAGAAATTCACTTTCCAAAATTTGTCAATATTTCCTCTCAAAGATCTTAGTCCTTTGGTATACAAGATCCATTTCTTTGTCAGGAATTCTAGATACTTTGTAGAATTAATTAAGAACATGAAAATTGAAAGAAGTGACATATTAATAAATTCACCTTGCCAAAATTTGTCAATATTTCCTCTCAAAGTTTTTAGTCCTTTGGTATACAAGACCCAGGATTCTAGATACTTTGTAGAATTAATTAAAAACATGAAAATTGAAAGAACAGATATACTAATAAGCTTTGGTGTGTAAACTTTATTCATAAATGTACCATGTGAAGAAGCATTGTCTATTGTAAAAAAAAAGATTAAATTGTGATAATAGCTTGCATATCAGACCCCCCTTTACAATTGATAGTACAATGGAACTATTACCATTCTACATAACAATAACCTATTTTCAATACAAAGAATTCTTCCAACAAAATCAAAGAACAGCTATGGGCTGACTATTATCATTCCTGATTAGCTATATTTACTTTGGTAGAACTTGAAACTACAACCATAAAGACTATTTCATATCCATTTAAAGTTTGGCTTCACTATGTTGATGATACAGTTATGTTTAGTTACATGTGGGAGCATTATTACAAACTTTCTGGAAACACATCAACAACATATCTCCTTCAATTAAATTCACAATAGAGTCAGAACAGGAACAAAAATTGGCATTGTTAGATGTTCTTGTGACAATAATCCCTCATAGCAAAATTTCAACTACAGTTTACAGAAAACCCATACATACAGAAAAATACTTCACATATACATCCAACTATACCAAAACACAAAACATGGAGTTATACTATCACTATGGAACAGTGCAAAAAAGTTTGTTCAGAAACTAGAGTTTTGAAAAAAAAGGATCTATATAGACCAAACTTATAAAAAATGGTTATTCATCAACTGTTATTAAGAAAACCTTAAATAGATCAGAAAAGGAACCATCAAAAGAAAAAAAAACAATTATTAATACTGTAGTATATTCATACATACCAAAAATAGCAGACAAATTAAGAAAAATTTATAATTAGCATAATATCAGAACAGCTTTCCTGAGTCATATCATACTTAACATCTACAAAAGCTTAATTCAAAATCCTGAAAAGCAAAAACTACATCTATAAAACATTGTGAATGCGGAAGAAAGTATATTGGTGTCATTGAAAAGCAATTGCAAGAGCACAAACTGATGATTAGTAGAAAAAAACAGATGTGTCTAAGGTAGAAGACCATATATGCACCAATGAACATATGTTCATTTGAGAGGGATGTTTGTTATATAGTGAATAACATGAATGCTATCAATTGCAGAGACTCATTCTTCTTTTTCTCCAAAAAATTGATGCTCTAATTGAAATAAGTAACATCAAATTTAAATAAATGTAAATATCATCAAATAGATACAATTATGCTCATCTCTCCATTATTATTCTATTATATCTTGCTATGAATATGAGAAAGCTATAAGTTCTTGAAAGTGCTAAGCCATATTTAATTTATAGAAATAACAAGCTTCTCTATAGTTGCATATAAGACAACTTATTATGTATATTACATTCTGTATAGAAGAAGTATAAACATTTAACATCATTCAGTAATACTGGATAGAGAGAAAAAAGTACAAATAAGAAAATTCAAAAAAGCTGCTCACATGGCCATGGTAAATAACACCCTAAGTCAACCTAGTGTGACTATACATAATATATGGAAACCACTAATCAACTTTGTTCTTAGGAAAAAATGAAGAAATCATGAAAAACCTCACAGATAAGTATATGAAATTTGCACTAACTATTGTTTTTGGCAGGATGGCTCAGTTAACATTCAAGAATCTAAGAGTCCAGGTTTAACTGTCACTGGTCAGGTCAGCCAAACTCAAAGAAGAGAGAAAAAGAATACCTGTGGAAATGGTGTACATATACTAACCTATATGCTATTACTAACAATTTAATGTAATTGCAAAATTCAAATGAAGTTAAATTTTTTCTGAAGACATTAAATACTTAATATTAGATGATGTAAATAGTCCAATATATAAATGTATCTAAAATACCATTATCACAAATCTTAGAGAAAATACTAGTTAGTTAGTCCGTAGATGGAGCTCTTACTGGCAAGTCATCCTCCTCACAGCTTTCACAGCATGGCTCTAAAAATTGATTTTGCAGCAGCAAAAGGTGCCTTTTATATTTATTTGGCCCTTTAAAGACCTTATTTTGTTACTAATGTGCTCTTTCATTCACTAAATCTCAATTTTAGTGCATTTTTAACATAATTTCCCTATGTCTACCTTGTGTTTATCAGCATTCAACTACCTCATCCCCCCTGTTTGGTGGGTGGTTCAACTGTTTCATGGGCCATAAAGGGTTTTATTCCCTCTTAGACTCCTAAATATTTCTCCTACTTCAATTTCCCTGTCACTCAGAACTTGTTTATATAGTTTTTTGTGTGTTGTTCCAGTTATTTAGATCATTTCTAACAATCTTTTTTTTTCAGACACCCCCTCCTCTGGGGTAACTAACTGCCTAAAATTCTATTCAAATTTTCTCATTACTCAACTAAAATTATTTATAACAAGTTTTCCAGTGTTTTGTTTTTTGCTTTTACATCAATATATTTAATTTTTCCATTTCAAAATTTTTTTTTCATATTACTTTTTATTCATTCAAACAGTTTAAAGATGGCCGCCATCCTAGCGGCAAAAATGTGCAGAGACCTAAACTACATGAACTAAAACCTTCAAAATTACCCAAACTTTATCCAAATCAAATTTCAAACAAAACCTAACTAAAAACATCATCACCAATGAACTTATTTTAAAGTCTCCATCCTCCTGCCCTCTGGATTTTCCTCCTTTTCAGGCTGTGGCGTGCTCTAACTAAGATAAAAAGCAAGTCAAAAAGAACAACATAACAACACCAAGTAAAACAGGAAAAACTAAAAATTCCTCATCTACAAAAGACAAAAATCAGCCTGTTGAATCTAAGGATAACCTCCTCATCCATCCCTGAAGCCTCTAAAGACTTAATATATAGCAATTCCTCCAAAGTTAATGTCACACATGGATCCTCCTATCAATCCATCAGGGCAGCCAAGCCTATCAATATCGCTCCTTACCAATGGCTTTTCTTTGCCTGGACTATACACCCTTTCCATTTCCCCTTCCCATTTTATATGTACCCCCCCTCACCATATTGCATTTGAATTTCATTTTGCCATATAATCATCTCTTTGTAAATCTTTTTTTAACTGTTGTGTATTTTGTCTTTTTGATGAATAAAAGCTTTTATCACTGGGGAAAAAAACACTAGTTAGTTATATATATGATCAGAAGCATATAATTAACACTAAACTTTTAATGAATCATGAAAACTTGGCATTATATTAATGCTAATTTTTTCATATAATGAAATGGATAGTTTACAATGTTTAAAATGCCTTATTAAAATTGAATATGATACTAGAAAAGTTATAAACAAAGTTGTACTGATATATTAATAGAATGCACTATTCCATATACTAATATACATATCTATGTATGTGATAATGAATTTATAACTATGCCTAGATTATTTGTAAAAAAAGAGGCATTTGTTTTTTTATATACTACTCTTTTTATAAAATCACTTCAGTGGAGATGCATCGACTTTAATATTACTGTCTTGACCAGTGACAATATAGAAGTCAAACCTACCCCTTTAGATTCTTAAATATCGAATTTTAAGGCAATACTCTATCCAACTGATCTGTCAAAAGTGGATAGAAAACCAGTCTCTGCCTTGTGTGAGAGTGGTGTAATTAAAATGCATTACAAAAATATTATTCATTATTGAATAGTATCAAAAACAGGTTTATTTAACTATGTTTACAATAAAGAAAAAATTATAAAATAACATTAAATTTGGCAATACATTTATAAACCATTAAATTACTTAATGTCCAATATTAATAAGATTCCATGTGGAATTTGCTATTAGGTGAGGAGCTAACTTCAAATCTCTTTCTTTGATATCTTTTAATTTTTGTAAAAAAATGATCTCTAGTCTAATGACTGACTAATAAAATTATTAATATCAACTTAATAGCTAAAATACTCATTTTGGGAAAAATCATCTCATTGATAATAAGATAAATTCAGTTAACACTAATATGATCAGGGTATCCAAATTGTTCTTTTTCGATTGGTGCAACAGTTGTGTGTATATGCTAAATCCCAGTAGGCGATCATTTTTTATTTTTGTTGTACGATATAGCAAATATTTTGACAAAAATTAATTAATTTAAATTTAATTATTAAATTTATATAAATAATATCATTTTTATTCAGAAAATGTTGCTTTTAAAGGCAACAACAACAACAAAAAGATTAATGAGGAAGGGAGAAAATTTTTAAAAATGGAGTCGAATTTCTTCTCTACATTTCATTTGGATTATTTATTAAATATATAAATATTGCTTTAACTTAATTATAGATTCTCGATAATGGAACAAAACAAATTGGTTTTATGTTTTTAATTTCATTATTAATTTGATGTTCTGCCTTTTCCGAAATTCTTCTCATATATCCTGATATTAGTTATTTTTTTGTTTAGTCTCAGTACATTTATTAACTAAATTTACTCTTTGTTTTTCTCCAAAATAAGTTAATATTTGGAGTTGAAGCGTTTATAAAAATAAATAGCTTGAAGAAAGACTAAGAGTAAATTTAGCTAATAAATATTATCAGATTCGGCAGAAAATAATTTTATTAAAGAGATGTTTAGTTAAGTAAGACAAAAATAACACTCATAAAATTGAGGGAGAAGAATTTTATAAAGAAGATAAAATGCCCTTCATATTTTTCTTTCTTGTAAAGGAAAAAAAAATAAGATTCTATATATACACACATAGAAAAAGAGAATTAATTTGAACAGCTGAAGGATCAAATAATATAAAGGCTAACATATTCATTAGCCATGCTATACACTAGTATTTGAATCTGGATGAAACTAAAAAATTTCAGTTAATTGAAGATTTATAATCAAGTTTATATATATATAAATAACAAACTCATATCTAACCAAACTACTGGTCAATGCATCAATATCCAGTTAACTTTGGCTATAGGGCAAAACAAAAATAAAAAAAGAAAAACAAAAATTCTTACCTTCTAGCAGTTAGTTATCCTAGGACAAATGATTTTGCTTTCTGTGAATAGATGTTCTATTAAATATTATTTTATTAACATTATATATAGAGTTTACAAAATAAGCTCTTAACATGCTTTGCAGAATATCCCAATCCCAGACTGGATTCTGCTACTGGCATCATCAATGAGGTGCTAGGATATTCAAGCATTAGATTAAAAATACCAGGACAAGCCCAGCACTTTATCTAATGTATAACTATTAAGTAGAAAGTCTGAAATTTTCAGACATCCATGTTTTCCAATCTAGCTATCTAACTTAAATAGCCACATGGGACTGAACTAAGTTCAGATGCACTAATATATTAATAGCTTTAGCAATATAAAATCACCAAAGCCTTAATAGGAAAAAATAAAATTACAAAAAAATCAAGTCAGATGTCACCTGACCTAATTTAATAAGCTTGTATTTACAAATGTTATATACAGAGCTTGCAAAATAATACTTATATACTAGATAAAATGCTGGGCTTGTCCTGGTATTTTTAATCTAATGCTTAAATATCCTAGCATCTCACTAATGATGCCAGTGGCAGAAATCAGTCTGGGGTTGGGGATATTCTGAAAAGCTTGTTAAGAGCTTATTTTGTGAGCTCTAATATAACATTTGTAAATACAAGCTTATTAAATTAGGTCATGTGACATCTGACTTGATTTTTTTGTAATATTATTTTATTTTAAATAATGAGGATGAAATGAGTTTTTTTAGGTAGGTTGGATCCTACTTCTGATAAAATTATAAAAACTGACTGACATACTAAATACTAAAAAAAGACAAATAATTTGAAGAACTTTATATTCTAAGTAGAGGTACAAGTAAATTATTTACATATACTACAGATATTGTGGTCTATTACTGAAATAGATCATGTAAGTAAAAAAAAAAACCTGAAAAACAATGATTATTTCGTTTTTTTTAGGGAGAGTATGGCTATTTAGTAAGACAGGTAAATAGTTTTTCTATAAAATAAATTAAATAACATCCACACCACCATATATTCTTTTAAAAATATGAATAAAAATACAATAAAAGACAAATATATGCATAACTTCATGTCTGTGTGTTTAATTAAAAAATCAAATGGTACTGTGGTATTAGAGCTGCAACATGAAGAATTATAGTCATTTAATCATTAAATTAATTAGGTTATTAAATCAAAAACATATTATAAAATCTACATTAAAAAAAAAACAATTTAACAATAAAAAATACGAAAAGCATTAACGTGAAGAATAATTAAAATGCGTGTTTAAATCAAATTGTGTGTGTGTTTGCATGTGCATATTCTGCATAATCTATTTTAATACATTGTACAGGCTTACACCTGCATTTATGTATGTAATATATGTGGGATTCGAACTCAGACTTTCACGTGACCTACAATTTTCAGTGACATCTTATATTGCTGATTCACTTGATCACATGCATGTTGAAAAGATAAATAATCACCAATATACGTATTTTGTGCTAAATCAGCACTCATCAGTTGGTTCAGATTACAATCTTAACACATATATACAATTAGTACTCAGCTTTATATTAAGATAACCAATCTTCATACTTTAATGAGTGCTGGTTTAGCATGAAATACATATATTGGTGATTATTTATCTTTTCAACATGTGGGTGATTAGTTGAGTCAGCAATATAAGATGGCACTGAGAGTTGTAGGTCATGTGAAAATTTGAGTTCGAATCCCGCATATATTACATATATAAATGCAGGTGTAAGCCTTACAATGTATTAAAATAGATTATGCAGAATATGCATGTGCAAACACACACTCAATTTGATTTAAACACGCATTTTAACTATTCTTCACATTAATGCTTTTCATATTTTTTTTGTAAAATTGTTTTTTTTTAATGTAGATTTTAAAATATGTTTTTGATTTAATAACGTAATTAATTTAATGATTAAATGATTATAATTCTACATGTCGCATCTCTAATACCACAGTAACAACCAAATATATTAATCTGGATTGGAAATAATTTTTAGTTTAATAAATAATTAGTAATAACCATTACTGTATTTATCAAAGCGGATTGTGCCAATACTGTGGGAGGATTAAGTTTAACACATGTAAATCAAAATATAACAGTTTAAGTCAATGATTTTTTTTTAAAGAAAAAAAAGGAAAAATAAGAATGTTTAATTAATCATGATTTAAAAATACGTTGTTACATTTTTCTTTTTGAGTAAAAAAAAAAGAGTATTTAAAATAAAATAAATAAACATTATCTTATATAGTAATAAGATTTAATTAGTTTCAAAATAAAATTAATTAAAAAAAATAAATAAGAAATGACTATGCCCATGGTCGATATTTAGATGTGCCTGGTTGGTTTTAAAAAAAAAACCTTTCAAAGAATTTTTAATATTAACAAGTAAAACAACATATTCATTAAGGTTATGGTATAACTGTGCTTCTGAAAATGTATAATTAAACAAAAAACATGGCCAACTTTGAGTTCAGGGATTATTCGTAAGTACCCAAAATTGTTGCATCTATATAAAAGAATGGTTTAAATATATATATATTATAACGGTCGGAGTGTGGAAGATCTTTATCGTATCTGCCATACAGGGTGCCACCAGGCCATTTGAACCTAGAAAATTTATATAGTAGGCAGATATGTAAGTTAAAGATTCACATTTTTACACATAATATTTTATTTCGACCGTCAGTCCTAGTCACTAGCTCATGGAGTAGCAGAGATTTAAAACATTTTTATAAGTTTTAATAAAGATTTATATTCTCAAAATATATTAATATTTAAAAAAATAAAAATAAACCACTACCAGTAATTAACACACAAAACATTTATTAACGCATATATAAATAAAATTGAGGAATAAAATTTCTTTAGATTTTAATATTAATTTTTAAATTTAAATTATTATTTTAAACTATTCGCACAGATGGAAATTTTAATAAATTGTACTTTAGAATGTTGAGTATAGATAGGCTACATAGATTACTCAGTTAAAATCATTTCAAAATAAACATAAACAATCAAAATATAAAGTCATTGATGTAATTGCAGAGGGAAATTTACAAGAAACCCAAATGGCATTCATCATAAGATGCCGCATTGACACCAATAATTTAAAAGACACTCAAATAAATAATTTTTAGATACTCAATGTGGGGTATCATATTTACGGAATATCTATATATTTTAATCAAATATGAAAATAAAAAACAATTAAACATTAACGAATCTATGCAGTCATCTATACCCAACTTAAATTTAATGCATTTAAATAATTTAATCAATAAATATTTAAAAAAATGGAAATGATTAAGTCAGCAAACTCAAAAGTATAAAATTTAAACATTAATAATTGATTTGAAAAGTCAGATTAAAGTTCATTTTAAAAGATTTAGGTTTAGCTTGTTAAATCTTGAAAGTTCTTAATTATTTTTTTTAAAAATTTTTCAGTTATATCTCTTACAGTAGAAGAGTCCCGGTTCCTGGTGTCAATTCCCATGAAGTTTTTATTTGAAGACCGGTCTATTTGAAGATGGCCTTAGCTAGTTCAATCCTGGTATAATTTTATTTGGGTCTGCAACAGGACCATTTATAATTCAACAGTCATTTCATTTGAAATAAGTGAGAGAGGGCAACAAGTGCATCTTATCACCCTTCTCACAAAATCAAGCTGGAACTGTTCTTAATTTCAATATTTTTCTTTTTATACACATCGTCCGGATTTACTGAACAATCAATCATCTTCATTAGAGTCTGGGCATTGATTTCCGCTTCTATTGGACATTCTACTTCAGAGCGGGAAACAATCTTTAATGTTTTTATTAAAAAGTACGTTCAAATACTTTTTTTTTTATTTATTTAAAAAATAAATACTTTTAAAGTTTTGCATCTGTGTGAACAACTTTTTTTAATTTTAGCTTTTAGTTTTTTTATTTACGAACTTAAAAAATTTTCTATTCCAATTTTAAATTAATGTAACGGCATATTATATACCGTTACTATATATATATATAAACAGGAATAAGCAGAATAAATAAATTTAATTGCTGAATTGATTATAATAGAATTGATGATTAAATAAATTGTATTCAATACTGAGATTAGAAATTATGGTCATTGTATGATCAGCACATGCTGAGTTCAATCCAGAAAATTCAACATGGACAGTCTATATAAAAATTTGTCAATTAAGTGAACCTGGTGTATAGGAAGGAATAGTACTTTCTCTTTTGTGTCAATGAACCACCAAAACTGCTGTGTGAATACATTCACTATAAATTTCTAAATTGAAATAATGTGTTCATTCTGATCTTCCATCATGTAGCATCTAAGAATAACAGTAATATGTTTTAAATATAGGCCTACAGTATATAGCAAGATTTAAGTTAAAGCCTGTCATTATGAAAGAATGTTTATTGTTCAGGTAGAAAACATTTAGAACATGGTAGCATATTGTCTGTAACCAATTTATAATATCAGGTGAATTAGGAAACCTACCTAATTTGAATATCAAAACTTTGAGCCAGAATTTCTTGGATTATTTGCACTGAATATTATCATACATTAAACTTGACCAATGAATTATTCAATGAAGGTAAGAGAAACATATATTTCTCTACACTATAATGTAATTAAAGTATTTACCATTGTAAAAAACCTAATAATAATATGTTTTTTGATATTGCTAATTTCAAGCAGCAATATTTTTTTTTGTTATAAAAGCCTAAAGAGTGTAATTTCATGTATAACTTTTAATTCTTTATTTCTATAAAAGTTATTATCTATAGCATGTGCAAATGGAATATTGGATTATTAATTATTAGTTCATATTAACATTTTGCAATATAGCCAGGATTGAAATTACTAGGACATGACTGAGTAAGTTAAAATACCTGTTTGATATAACAACTACTTTTATATATTATTTTTTATTATATTTTATTTTATGTAACTCAATTCTTTTTGTCTAAACTATTGATTAGTCTTTCCTAAATATGCTGAATATTAGAATAAAATGTTTGTTGAGTTAATGAAAATCAGCCTTTATTCTAATGAATATATTCTTTTTTGTTTTAAAGTTAAAGATAATTATTTCTATTAATGACATTGGTAGATTTCAAACTTTCTTTTTAGCTTATCATGAATTCACTGAGGTTAAATGGAATTATAGATTTTGCAATGGGTCTATGGACCCTCTGCCATGTATAGAAATAGTGCTACAGATTCTAGAAATATGTCAAGTTTGTGATAAATGAAAATATACTCATGGTAGCCATGGGAAAGGACTCTATTTTCAAATTATAAACTTTCTCAAGGATGGATAGTAGGTAAAAAATATGGCTGGTGTTTGCATTAGATTTTATATCTAATGAGGACCAACTCTGACCATCATCATTATTAGCTAAAATAATTATAATAAATAGTAAAACAATTATTTTATATTCTCTTCTAGATGGTGTCAATTGCTCAATATTTTAATCTTCAACAGAATAGATCATTACAATATATATGAAATAGAATCATTTGCATATCGCTAGCAGAAATTTAACTACAAAAAACAGGTCATCAGTTGTCATCTAGTATTCTTTAATTTTAGCAGTGCTACTTCTGAAATAAACATAATATCTAAATTAGGCAGTTTAGGTAAAAGTAACTTCTTACCTATAAGCCACAAAGATGTTAAATATTTTGGAATTGAGATTAATGTAAAAATGCAAAACTAAATCATCAAAGACCTTAATAGATAATAAACATATAAATATATGTTTATTTTTTTTAATAACAAGTTAAAAAAACTATGTTTAGAATCATAATAAAAAAAAAAAGATTTCTATAATGCTTATATTATATGTCCAAAAACTTATGGAGATATGTGATAAAGATTTGAAGCTTGCTTCTGAATCCCATTAACAATAATAGATTGATGTTTGTCTGACAGTTTATAATAATGGCATTTTAGTTGTATTTACCTGTTGACTGTTTCCGTCATCTAGAATTAATTGATAAATCTCTTTAGAAAAATTCAAACTTTATTTAAACTTTTCAAGCATATTCAATTGTTAAAACACAGTTATAATGTAGCATATTTTGAGTGGTCTTTACCTCTCTTCTTCAGGTGTTTTTGGTTTGACCAGTGTCAGTACTAAAATGGAAAATCAATCTGGGATTTTTCGATTTGTGAATACTCAATTTTAGGTATTTCTTTTGATTTATTATTTTTTTCTAAAGAGCAAATTTAATGAGTGATTTCCAAACATTATTATCACATTAAATTGACTTCAGTAGTTATTTATCATTATTACTTGAAAAGCTTCAGCAATTTCTTTTTGCTTTTGTTTTTTGCCCAATATTGCATTTTCCCACTCAAAAATATGTTTATTGATATAAGCATAATATGTGCTTTAGAGATATCTATTTTTTCCTTTTTAATCATAAATATTTATTTAGCATATAGGATTTAAATAGTTCAACTGTAAAAGAATTTGTATAGTTTTAAATCAAGAAATTAATTCATTGATGGTTTTGTTAAGTTCCTCAATGTGGCCAGAGATTCAATAGTCATTAACCATGTCATTTCTTTATATCTATGTAGATCAGTGTTGTAAACTCCATTTATGTAAAAGATGAGCATAGTGCTTTGTGGGCTTTCTGGAATCTGTCAAAAGAACTCCATTTATAACTAGAAAAATTAAATCCAGCTGGCTTTTCAGTAGAATCAGAAAAAAGCATGTTATAGTGTTGATATTATCATTCTGTTAAACATGTCCAGACTCCAAATATATATTATAAAAATGACAAAGAAATTTGAATATTAAGATGACACAAATCCAATATATACATCAATGCAATCAAAGCTTTGTGAATTATAAAAAAAAAACTTATCATGAAATTGACAAAAAACCATAAAGAACATCTATGAAGAATGAAACAAAAAATCATACTTATTATGAATGCAATGTAATGTGGTGAATTTGTCTTTAATTATATCTTTATTTATATGTATTTAAAAAGAATGGGGAAATATTGATATATATATATTGTACCTATATTGATATAGGCACATATAATTTTATCTAAAATTATATTATTAAAATAATCGTTCATAAAAGAAAAACATAAAATTAAACGTTGAAGAGTTTATTGCAGTTTGTTTTAGAAAAGGATAAGAATCAAATAGTTTTCTAGCGTTAGTTTTGAAATAAAAAAGCTACAATTAATTAATCAGAAGGGGAGAGGGGTGTTTCGTTAGAGAAATTAAACTAAGGGTTATAAAAGGAAGTAAAGAGTTTTTATTAGTATTCGTAAAAATATAATTTAAAAAGTTAAAACATACAAATCTCTTTTCATTCAAGTTTAATTAAAGAAAAAATAATGTTAAAACTAAATAGTAAATTGTATTAAAAATATATGTGCGTATATATGTGCGATTTGTAAATAAATAAAATGTATGCGAAATAAAAGAAGATTATCATTAAAAACACGGCAATGGTTATTAATAAAATAAAACAACACGTTTTATTGCATGGCTATTACTAATTAAGCAATCTTCCAAAACACGTTTATCAAATGATTATCACTGGAATTTGACAACAGATCTTTGCTGGAGATATTAGAAAGACAACAAGGCGCAGGTATAAATAGACTTTTTTTTTTATCGGACAGTAATCAGTTCACAAAGTAATTGAGTAGTGCAGTTCAGAAATTAATTGAGCAGTTAACAAACAAAATGCAGTGTTGAGAAGATCTTGGGAACGCACGTTTATCTCCAGCCCAGATGTCCTAGAAAACAGCAGATCTGCCCGTGAAATAATGTCAGCTTAACATCTTAGAAAATCTCCGTCAGTATCTAATTGTCTCCGATAGTAATAATCGTGAAAATCAGGAAACTCAGCAAGGAAACGTCCCAGCCGGCTGGTAAGCATTCATAATGGAAACATCCTCACTGAAAGCAGCCACCAAAGAAAACAAAATTCTACGTCTACATTCAAAAGCCTAGGTAAAAACATTTGCTTATTTCGTTTATACTGTAATAGCCATTGCATTGCATTAATTCGTACGAATCTTTCAAGAGTCTAATTATATGAACTTTATATCATACATAAATGAACTATTGATATGTGTGATTAAATTTCAAATGCTATGTAATACTTTATTATTATTATGTGTGTACACTGAGTTAATATGTGCGTGATCATTATATCAATATTTATTAGTTAAATTAGAAGGTGTTCTGTTATTAAATCTATAGGAATATTTAAACTATTTAGAAATGTT
This sequence comes from Epiperipatus broadwayi, assembly GCA_028023455.1. Classification (NCBI taxonomy): domain Eukaryota; kingdom Metazoa; phylum Onychophora; class Udeonychophora; order Euonychophora; family Peripatidae; genus Epiperipatus; species Epiperipatus broadwayi. Next base: position 1,322,376 of record JAQFVV010006342.1, read on the forward strand.
AATTTAAAATATGCGTGTGTTTTATTAGAATTATAAAATGTTTAAATTTAGTAAATAAATGTTAGTTAATAAATTATCTTTAAAATTAAACTTTATTTGTCGGTCAATTCTTTTTATCAATTCCTTTTATCAAATTCTTTTTATCAATTCCCTTTTATCAAGTCTTTTAACCACTAATTAAGTATAATCTATTAGTGATTACAAACAACTGAGCTAGTCATGGATTTAGGCGTTGAGTTAGTGGCCACTGTTCAAAGTGCGTTGTCTATTCTTTTAGTATTCTTTTAGAATAAGCAGCTGGCGCCCGTGTTTATACACAAACAAAAAAAAGTGCTTTGAACTTGGTGTTGAACTCAACAGCCAAGAAGAAGCTATGTCCTGGAAATGTAACGCTAGTTATATACTTTATAGCTATCGTTTGGGCATACATACTCTCCGAGTATGTTCTTCTCTGCCTAAGAGACCGGTGTTTCGAATGCACATATTCAAACACGGTTCAAATGGCTTTACCCAATGTGGGCTGAACTTGTCATAAATGACAGTTAATTAAATACTTTGTTCTTGTTGAAAATAAAAATCTAAAAAGTTAAATTACGTATGTAAAAGTGTTTTAATTTAAAAAAAAAAAAAAAGAATTGACCGAAAATTTTTTTTTTCGAAATGAAAAGAGATTTTGACATTTATGCTATCAAATCAGAGTCAATTAGATGTTATGGGCGGAGTTAAAGCATTAAGATCGGGTAGTGAAAAGGACTAAAAGGGTGGAGTTAGCGTGAGTTTCCGTCTTAGTAAGAAAAAATAAATAAATAAGTCGTATTTAAATTTAGTTTAACATAAGCGCTAGTACTTTGAAATTGAAATTTTTGAAAATGGATCCGAAAGAAAGCCCAATATATTTTAAAAATCCCCAGTTAGTAGAAAAGGAGAAAGAAGAAGTATCTGAGACGCGAATGATGATGAAAATGATGATGAATATGATGGAAGAAATGCGTCAAGAAATTAAACAAAGCCAACAAGAGCTCAAAGAAGAACTCAAAGCAGAATTGAAGGCAGAAATTAGTCAGGTTAAAACAGAAATTAAAGAACTCAGAGCAGAAGTAAGAGAAATAAGATGTGAGATAACGGTAAAGGTAGAGAAGAACCAAGAAGTTATAGAGTTAGATTTAATTAAAGAAAGTCAGGAAGTTGAGGTGATAAAAGAGGTAGACACAAATGTAGATCAAGAAATAGAAGAAAAACATAAGTTCAAGGTAGTAGATAGTGTAGAAAAGTTTTTACAAAAATTTAAAAAGGTTAAAGTAAACGTTCGCATTCGCTGTAGACGTAGATTTAAAACAAAGAGGAAGCGTAGGAAAAAATATTCACGATTAGGAAAAATACGGAGGTCTGTAAAGCTTAAAAGTTTTCTAATTTACAAGGCAGAAAATAGAACGGAAAGAGAAAGAGATAAAATAGATTTTAATCAAGAAATAGAAGTGAGAATATGGAGTATGATTTATATTATAAAATTAGTAGAAAGAAAGAAGGAACCACCTGACATAGTTTAAAAGTTAGTAATCGGGCGGAATAGTAAAGGAAATAAACAAAAAGGACTGGAAATGGACTATGAGTCTAATATAATTATTTTGACGTAGGTGAAAAGCCTGAATTAGAATTTCGCTATTTAAAATGATGGATTGTTTTGTCAAATAATAATAATGGAGGCTTCGCAAAATAAAAGATTTTTTTTTCTCCACGCACATATTAATTAAGGAAATGTTCGTAAATAAACAGTTCAAATAAATAAAAATCAATAAAATCAAGTTAAATAAATGGGTCAAATTAAGGATTTAGAAATAATGTTTGTAGAATTAAATAAATGAATAAAATAACGGAAATACATAAAATAAAAACAAGTTAAATAAATAAGTATAATATATCTGTAGAAAATAAATAAAATATTCGTAGTAAAATAAAATAGTTTTTTGAATATACGCATGTTAAAATAAAAGTTTGTTTTGAATACCGTAAGTTAAGAAAAGGATGTAAATAAATTGTTTAAAATAATCAAGATAAAAAAAAAATCTCTAGTAAAATAATAATGAATGAATCATAATAAAGCAAAATAGTTTTTTTTTCTGAGTACACGCACGTTAATATATAAGTTAAAGTAATGGGTTAAAAGTAATATTGTAATATAAATAAATATGTAAATTGATGTCCGTGATAGTTTAAAGATAATATTATAAGATTAGTGTAAATAAATAATGTTGAAATAATGTTCGTAATGGTTTGAAATAATGGTGTAAGATTAGATTAATACAAATAAATATGTTAAAGTAATGTTCATGTGTAGTTAAAAATAATATTGAAAGGTTAAAATAATATAAATGAAAGTCAATCTAAGTTGTATTAAGAGTGTATAAGGGTTCGAATCTAAAGGGATGAGGGTAGTATTGAAATAAGTTAGATAAGGATTAAGTTTAAAGCTCTCGACTGGATAAATTCTAGTACCCGCAACGGATTGGCCGGGATCATTCCTCTTTTAAAAAGCGCACTGGCAACAACCAGAGTAAGTCGTAAGTCACTTTTCAGGGGAGAATCCCCATATCTCGTACCTCGTTTTCCAAAGCGTAAGTCGGAAATGGACAGTTGAAAATTCCTGCCATTGCAGCTGCTTAGTCAAAGTCCGATCAAGAGAATCGGCAATCGTTTTCCAGGGCGTAAGTCGGAAATGGACAGTTGAAATTCCTGCCATTTGCAGCCACCTTTTCTTAGTCAAAGTCCGATCAAGAGAATCGGCAGCCGAAGCTTCGTTTATAAAAGATCCCTGTGCCACAAATTTAGTTTGTCCTCATGGTCATTATCCAGGACGAACATTGTAAGCAATGTTACCAGCATAGAAAGAAGAAAAGCATAATTGGAGATTGCCCTTAGCATGGAAAAGGAAAAGATACCAAAAAGCAAACTTAGAAGGAATAATAAATTAAGATTTAATGTTGTCAGAGATAAAATGGTCAAAAATGACGCATTTTACTCTCAAAAGGAAGGGCGGTGTAATGTACCTATATTGATATAGGCACATATAATTTTATCTAAAATTATATTATTAAAATAATCGTTCATAAAAGAAAAACATAAAATTAAACGTTGAAGAGTTTATTGCAGTTTGTTTTAGAAAAGGATAAGAATCAAATAGTTTTCTAGCGTTAGTTTTGAAATAAAAAAGCTACAATTAATTAATCAGAAGGGGAGAGGGGTGTTTCGTTAGAGAAATTAAACTAAGGGTTATAAAAGGAAGTAAAGAGTTTTTATTAGTATTCGTAAAAATATAATTTAAAAAGTTAAAACATACAAATCTCTTTTCATTCAAGTTTAATTAAAGAAAAAATAATGTTAAAACTAAATAGTAAATTGTATTAAAAATATATGTGCGTATATATGTGCGATTTGTAAATAAATAAAATGTATGCGAAATAAAAGAAGATTATCATTAAAAACACGGCAATGGCTATTAATAAAATAAAACAACACGTTTTATTGCATGGCTATTACTAATTAAGCAATCTTCCAAAACACGTTTATCAAATGATTATCACTGGAATTTGACAACAGATCTTTGCCGGAGATATTAGAAAGACAACAAGGTGCAGGTATAAATAGACTTTTTTTTATCGGACAGTGATCAGTTCACAAAGTAATTGAGTAGTGCAGTTCAGAAATTAATTGAGCAGTTAACAAACGAAATGCAGTGTTGAGAAGATCTTGGGAACGCACGTTTATCTCCAGCCCAGATGTCCTAGAAAACAGCAGATCTGCCCGTGAAATAATGTCAGCTTAACATCTTAGAAAATCTCCGTCAGTATCTATTTGTCTCCAATAGTAATAATCGTGAAAATCAGGAAACTCAGCAAGGAAACGTCCCAGCCGGCTGGTAAGCATTCATAATGGAAACATCCTCACTGAAAGCAGCCACCAAAGAAAACAAAATTCTACGTCTACATTCAAAAGCCTAGGTAAAACATTTGCTTATTTCGTTTATACTGTAATAGCCATTGCATTGCATTAATTCGTATGAATCTTTCAAGAGTCTAATTATATGAACTTTATATCATACATAAATGAACTATTGATATGTGTGATTAAATTTCAAATGCTATGTAATACTTTATTATTATTATGTGTGTACATGAGTTAATATGTGCGTGATCATTATATCAATATTTATTAGTTAAATTAGAGTGTTCTGTTATTAAATCTATAGGAATATTTAAACTATTTAGAAATGTTAATTTAAAATATGCGTGTGTTTTATTAGAATTATAAAATGTTTAAATTTAGTAAATAAATGTTAGTTAATAAATTATCTTTAAAATTAAACTTTATTTGTCGGTCAATTCTTTTTATCAATTCCTTTTATCAAATTCTTTTTATCAATTCTTTTACTTTTATCAAGTCTTTTAACCACTAATTAAGTATAATCTATTAGTGATTACAAACAACTGAGCTAGTCGTGGATTTAGGCGTTGAGTTAGTGGCCACTGTTCAAAGTGCGTTGTCTATTCTTTTAGTATTCTTTTAGAATAAGCAGCTGGCGCCCGTGTTTATACACAAACAAAAAAAAGTGCTTTGAACTTGGTGTTGAACTCAACAGCCGAGAAGAAGCTATGTCCTGGAAATGTAACGCTAGTTATATACTTTATAGCTATCGTTTGGGCATACATACTCTCCGAGTATGTTCTTCTCTGCCTAAGAGACCGGTGTTTCGAATCCACATATTCGAACATGGTTCAATATATATATATTGTAACTGATTAAATTTTCAGTTAATGCTGGTTATGGTTAGAATGATCAATCTGATCTGATCAAAAACCTAAAATCTAATTTAATCTAATCTAGTTTAGCTCAATCGGATCGCCATTATGCAATAAACCATCATAAAGCACTAATAATCTCTATTAAAGTCTAATTTGTTTAAGCTATACATAAAACGAAAGGATAATGAGATTATCTGCTCCAGACATCAACAAATTTATCACAATTACAAAGTAAACTGCAATGGGCAATGAAATGTATATCATTGCCCTAAACAATAATATGATTAAGCTAACTATTTGATTAACAATTTAATGAAAATCAAATTAATAACTAGAACAGATTTCAATATACTTTATTAATCTATTGTTATTGTAATAATTTCAATCTACTTTAATGATACTGCGTATATTCTAGACGGATGAACTTTTAAATAACTATAATTGCATTTCACAAAACATTTTTTTTTTAAAATATAGATGCTATTTTAAAATTTGAAGCAAAATAATATTTGACTCAAACATATATCTAATCTAATAAACGTTAAATAGAAAGTATAGACATTCATTCGTATCTTTCAATAAAGCGATACATAATTATTGCTTCATTCATATGTTAAAACAGAACACACCACGAGAATCTATTATCAACAATCTATTAGCTAATTTCTAACTCTATGATGTCCAATCACATTATATAAAAAATATATTAAGTTTCCATTGGACGTTTATTAACCTATAATTAATAATATTATCTATTTAAACCCTCAAATAAATGAATATGAAATTGGTTGGTAATAATTAAAACATATGATTATAATTGAAATTTATTCCAATTTAAGGATAACATTCAATTAACCTATTCAATGCAATTTGTACTCTTCATTTTAGAGAAATTTTAAAAAATATTTAAGATAAGTTATTCTAAACCAATGATAAAATACGATCTATTTAGATTTTCATGACGTGATCAGACAAACAAAGAAAGGATCGACTCTGAGCTAATGCTATTACTTGTAATATTAACTAAAATAAAATATAATATATAATATTTGAATGCAGAGATAAATATAAAATTTATATGGGAATAAAATAAATTATGCCAATATGCAAAACATACCATATCTTATATTCTAGTTCACTTACCAAGCTGAGTTTGAATCTTGCACTGAATTTACATAGCAAAATTACCTTATGTAATCCAAATAAAATAATTAACGGAGTCTTGGTATTTAAATCAACTCAATTTATTGGATTATATAAAAAAAAATCGGTAAGATTAACAACAAAAATATCTGTATTTTTGATTGATTGAAAAAATAATGATAAAATTTCTGTGGGTAACTCTAAAATATGTTGCGAAAACAATAATAACACACACAAAAAAATGAATGAATGGAGAGATTTTTGGACACCTTACTTAAAATTTTTATATAACAGATATCAAATATATGCGATTGAATGAGATTGAAGCCTATTTATTCATTAAAATAATAATCGGTAAATGAATATGAAATAATACGATATATTTAAACCTCTTGTCTGTTCGATGTTTTAAACTAAATTTTATACATGCAAAAATCAAATTGGATATTTAAAAAAAAACACAAAAACATCGGGTTGTGTTAATATATACTCAGACAAGAGTCCAAATAATTAGTAAAGAAATCTCTCCAATCATTTCATTGCTTAAATTCTATTACATCTAAAGATGATTTAAATAAAATACAAATCATCCCTTTTTAAATATATATAAAAAAATGGTAAAGGGTTACTTTAGCGACCACAAGATAAAAATCATATTCGTTCTCTAGTTTTCAAAATTAGAAGTAAATTATTATACGAAAATCTTACGTATATGCTACTATATTACAATTACATTAAAATTTATTAAAATGTAAAAGATAAAAAAAAAAAAAATTACCATTTTAAAGAAATTGAAATAATTACACTCGATTAATTAAAATAATTAGTTTAAATTATTTGAAATTTAAGAATTTAAACTATCTACATTTATAACTTAACAATTTAAACTATCTAGATTTATAGCACTTATTATAAAAAAAAAAACACCGGCGTAAGCAAGAAAATAGTCATTGACTGGGCTAATTTTTGTCGTGAAGAGTGTGTCAAATATTTAGACACAAATCCGATGGTTATCGGCGGAATGGATGACAATGGGGAGCCATTAGTCGTCGAAATCGACGAAACTTATTATTTCCACAGAAAATACCACAGGGTTATTAAAAGAATTTCTATCTCCATGATTGTATAATTAATCATTAGTCTGATAAATATTAAATAGCATATTTTATCTGAATTTTTATCCATAAGCTTATAGATATTATGAGGTTCAAGAATAGGTGGATTTATTTTATTTTTGTCTTTTTTTGTCATATGTCAAGTGTGTTGACCAGGAAGTGAATGGGCGGGCCAGCTGCTTGGAAGGCAGCTATGCTAACCACTAGGCCAGCAACGCTTGACTTATTTTTGTCTTTGTAATCAATATATATTGTAATGACGAATTTTCACTCAAGTTGAGCAAAGATAAATATTTAAATTAAAAATTGTTAATATGCATTTGAATAAAAATGGCTAAAGTCAAATATGTACAATAATATTAACTAAACATCTGCAATGACAGTGGTGATTTATGATCTAGAATCGATGGTTAAACTAAGTACAAGTCCTCCCAAAAGAACTTTTAATTTATTTTTCTAGTTTCAGTTAATAATAAAAAATGAAACTTTAAAGGCACCAAATCTTCTAAATAGAAAGTTTAGTAGTAGTAAACTTATTAACACCTGATCATCATTATTTATAAATTATTACCATTATCCCTGCATGTTTCGCAGTGGATTTAATAATTTATCAGGGTAGTGGATATTAATAGCATAAGGAATGCTAATAGCATACTGTTTGGATTGAGTTCAATAAGCTAGCACAAATTAAATGGATTAATACAAAAAATAAAACAATTTATTAAGAATAAATTTATAAAATTGTTGTTTATATACTTGTAACTATCACTAAGTATGATACACAAAATAGTAAAGATAATAATAATTATGAGAGATATTTTAAACTTAAGGCCTTAGAATAATCATATTGATAAATCTTAACTAAAGCAAAGTTTTAAAAGTTCCAAACCATATTTTTCTGCAGATGTCATTCTTTTAGTATATTTCTGAATGTCTTAATTAATTCATCCATGATGTTAGTCATTCTTTTTGGACACTGGTGATGTTAGATATAGTAGTAATATGTCTTGGGTAGGTTTTATGGCATTGTCCACTTCTTTTCTCATAACAATGGCTGGTTTTAGCAAACTTCAATGTTAATCTCTGGATCAAATTGCATTTCTGGTGTTTTAACAGGTGTGGTTTTTAGTTGTCTAGCTACTTATAATTAAAGTTATTCAGTAAAATTTTTTATCAAGAAGTCTCTCTTCTCTGCATGGGATCAGCATAATGCTGCTTCTTGAGTTAAGACTTAGAATAGACTGAAATAGACTGCACAGTTGCTTGTTTCTGACTTATTTATATCCACTTGCTGTTGTCCACACTTATGACTGTACTCAACAGATATTTTCCAAACAAAAGATTTTTATCAAAAACCAATTACAAGATTTATCATCTGTTTATCTGCAACAACATGTTTTTGATAAATATTTTCTTCATTCCTTCTACTGTAAACAAATAATTCTGCATGTATTTGTAAATTATATCATTATTTTATAGCCAGATAAACAAAAAAAAATGTTTTTTTTCTTTATTGACATTAGTGACAAGAATAAAAAAAATCATTACCAATTTTTAAAAATGAATTGATAACTTTCTTAATTTTATTTAAGCCCAAATTTTCAATAGCGTATTTAGATTTGCCTTTTAATTTAGTATAAAAATGAGCAAGATATTTATTTAAAAATCCATTCAGAATACAAATCAGAAAGGAGCAGAAAATATTTTATATTTTTATAAATTACACAATTCAATATTCTTGCACACATCAAACTATTTTTCTTTTTTCTTTTACATAGTGCAACTTTTCATTTGATTAATTTTCATTTATTAGAAAGTATCTTCCATTATAAAATATTTAATACTATGAATAAAATGTATAAATTAATTTTTCTTTCAATTTTTTAAAGCAGTGTATTTAGGTGAAGCATATGTTATATCTAATACATGCACACACACACACAACAATTTATACATTTATTATTCGATTTGTAAGAGTTTTATATTAATTTTTTTTTTCATGCAGCTTTGTAATGTAACTTATTTGTAACTTATATATATATATATAGTAATGGTAAGGAACAAGAAGGGGTAAACAAGGGTTACATGATGCCACAATTGAATCACCATTTGTAATGGACAGTATGAGAGGGATTCAGGAGCAGGAGAATATTGAGAGATGGAAAATCATCATCATCCCCATAGACTAATATATATATATATGAAAAGAATGAGCATGAGAGATCATCAAAGAATAAGACTAACTACAAGTTCATCCAGCAGTAAACAAAAACAATCATTAATCATTAGCATTATACAATCAGCAAAGAGCAAAAACCAGTCAAGAATCATAAAAACAACATCATAAAATCAATAGCCAGTCTTGTGATCAGATTTGAAATTTATTCACTAGGAATCAAAAAGGTATACTATATACAGATTACTTATTTAGATACTATCAAACTTGGGGCATATTATATAAACAAATTTGGATGCACAAATTCAAGTGCTAATTTATCAAAATATAACAATAAAAAATAAGGCTGGGATATAGAAATATGCTGTTCATCATAAATGCTCTGGCCATATAGTATTATTAATGCATTGGCCAAACCATAAACTTAATTTGTAATAATAAAATATATAAAATGTAGTATATGGACTTTAAAGGATATATTTTTGTGCCATCCAGGATTATCATCTGGATATCTGAAATAGTAACATAAACTCCTAATCTCTATAAGTAACCATTCAGATCTAATCTAGTTCAGGAAGCAAGAACTCTATAAACTATTACTGTGAGCAAGAGATAAATAAATATAACAGTTTATTCTAAACAATTTTAAATAATTTATACATTTAATCTGCTATAATTAAATAACTTTACTGGGATAATTTAAAAATCTTTAAACTCCAAGCTATTTTGAAATCAAGTCACACACACAGCCAATTCATGTGACAGATAGCTGGAGGAATAAAGACACTGACACTAAAAATCTTTTTAAACAATTATTTAATAACTGATTATCACTAAATAAAAAATGACATGATAATATGAAATTCAAAACATTCATTTTATCAAAAAATATAGTTTCATAAAAAATTTTAAGTAGCCAGTTGAATTTTATTAATTGAATTAATTAACTTTTGCTTTCATTAATTGATTCATTTAAATAGCAATGGTTGGAAAAACAACATTTTTAAAATCAGAGTTAACAATCTTTAAATTACCTTAACTAATCCTTTGTTGAATTTTGAAGGGAAAATTAAATGAATGAAAAAAAAAAACATGTTTAAAAAATATTAAATGTAGTAAACTTAAATTTTTTTAAAAACTTTTTTTATAATTTTGAAGAGCAAAATTAAATGAATTAAAAAAACTTGTTTCACCACTTGAAAATATCTAAAATTATCAATTTTCACTTTCACAAAATTATCTTTTTTATGTAATAAAAAAATATTTTTAACTATAACTGAAAAAAACAATGTGCACATAAAAATACCTTTAACCATGGTTTTAAATTTCTTTGCAGTCCTTCTTTGCAGCTATAATTGTCCAGTTTCTGTGTAGGTTTTCTTCTTGATGACTTCTATACCATGTATATGATTAATTTGTCCCTTTCTTGGGGTGCAGTATTTTTAGGTTAATAAAACAGCAAAATTTTATCCAGTTTTTTTCCAATAAAATTTCCAGGTGAGACTAACCCATAGAGACTCATACTCTTGGTTGAAAATAAGATTGAAGATTACTTTAGGGGAATTTTCTTTTCCTTTACATTTTATTCTAGTGAAGGTAGGTTGCATGAAGCAAGATGATGTTAGTCATTAGCTCAATTTAGCATATGGTTTTCATTGTAAAAACCCATTTTTATAACTAAACTCATATTGCACTAAGAGTTTTATAAAACTTTAACAGTTTAAGTAATACTTCTACTTCTTTCTTCTTTAGCAGCTTTATTAGAAACTTTTTTTCTCCTACTGTCTTCTTCAGCCACTGGATTAAGACTGAATACCTCTCACAAGATACTTAGGTCAACTGACTAACCCATACCCTTTTTTATAATTTTAACCCTGCTTCAAACCAATCACAATCTATCTTCAACAGGGCATAATTAGTAATAACCAATTAGGACAATTTTTACAAATGCAATGGTTCAGCTATTTCTCTCTTTCAACATTGATATTAAAAACAAAGTCAAAAATTTAAATTACAATAAAAAAATTTTGACATTCCTTTTTTCATTACTTTTTTTTTTGGCAAAAGAAAGATCAGATTAATTAGACTGATTTGATTAGCACTACTTTTTTTGGAGAGAGATAAAGAGGGGGGAAATACTATTAAACAAAGTTTTATCTCTTTTATTTTCTTTCAAAAGTTAAAATCAAAAGTTTCAATACACTTTTCAAAATCAAGAGAGAACAAAAGAAATTATTTAATTTTTTTTTTCAGTATGTCATAGCATCTGCTGGGAGGTGAACCCCACAACAACCATCTGCAACCATTTCTCTCTCTTTTTTACAACTATTTATAATTTGTATTGCATATTATTATAGAAAAAATGTTTGAGAATTATTTAAAGAAATTGTTTAAAATTTCCATATTATCAGTTGAGAAGAAAAAAAAACATTTAACTAAATAAAAACCATTATTATAATTAAAAAAACATAAAAAATTAAATATTATTTCCCTGTTAATTAAATCTAAATTGAAACTTAGGGAGTTTGTATTGTACCCACAAGGTTATAATATATATTACAGAATAATAGCCCAGGCTTATCTAATTCATGAACCTTCAATATGTTGTCAAGAAAACTTATAGTGATTGCCTTAAAAACAAATTGAAAATTCATGGTTTAGATGATATTGAACTGTTATCATGTGATTTATATTTAAAATCTTCTCATTTTCTTGTTGTGTACTGAGCTTGTTGACTGAAAAGAAAAGAAAAAAGCATGGTTTATTGTCAACCATAATGATGTAATAAATAAAGAAGAAAACAGCATCATCCAGTTATCATATAAATAAAATATTTAAATGACTTAATTTACATAGCAGGCATAATTAGATCAAATTATAAATATAGCAGCAACACCAGCTAACCATGAGAGCTATGATCACTAAAAGTGCACTCAACTTTATCATATAAAGATAAAAAGAATCCACTTCATTATGCATAAATACATATGTAGACTAAAGAATTATATGTAAACATGAAATTAACATGGATTAATGTATATGTAAATAAAGGTAGCAAACCACTCTAAAATGTGTTTTGCCAGTTCTTACTTATGGATCTGAGACTTGGACACTTAATAGAAGAGCAATATAGAGACTTCAGACCACTCAAAGAAGTATGGAGAGATGCATGTTGGGAGTAACAAGAAGGAATCGAAAATGCAATGTATGGGTAAGAGAACAAACAGATGTTACTGATCTCATTGAAAAAATTAAAAGACTGAAGTGGAGTTGGGCTGGACATATTGTTAGAAGAGATGATAACAGATGGACAATTGAAATTTTAAACTGGATTCCAAGAGATTGTGAAAGACCTAGAAAGAGACCATCATGTGAGATGGATGGATGAAATAAGAAAGTGTGCAGGGATGATGTGGAAAACACAAGCTAATGATAGGAAAAGATGGATTGAACTTGGAGAGACCTTTATCCTGCAGTGGATTGATAATGGTTGATGATGATGATGATATTTACTAAGAATAAAAAATAGAATTTTATATTAGTCCGGCTTAATGTATATGGTTTATTCTAGTCATGATTCTTGCTAATCATACAGAGTATTATTTATTTATAATCTGAGGGAGAGTAGTTTTCTCCCTTTAATTATATATAGCTTTATTATCTAAGTAATACAGTAGTTGCAATGCAGTTTAAAAATTATAATTGACAATTTGTTAGCCTGCTTTCAAAACAGGTTTTTTCTTTTTCAGTCAAATTTATTTAAATTTCTTTGAATTAATAATTTTATTCTTTGTAGTCAAGTTGCAGTCTTTAGGGTCTATATAAACATATATTTCCATTTTTATTATGTAAAGAAGGTTGCCTTGACAACAGATTGAGATTATTGATTTTTATTGATATTGTTTAAATGGTAATTGATTTTCTCTCTGTATATATTTTGTAATGATATGGATATTATGTGGTGACCATTTAAGCCACATTTTGGTTGTGCCATTTGTATTGGTATGTAAGAGGGATTATAATAGGGTAAATGAGATGAAAAAAATCATTATCCCTATTCAAAACATCTCAAAATCTCACAATCAATGAGCGTAAGCAAAAATTAGCATTGGACAACATTGGAAGTAATATAATGATGCCATCATATTTTATGTAGAATTATTTTTAGCTTTTATGTATGTGTATACAGTAGAAACATTGATAATTGATTTTTATATTATACCCTAAGTTTGGCATTGGCTAGATGATGATTAACTTACGATTTGTAATGTGTCTCTTTCAAATCCAGTCACAAAGGATGACTGATGACTATTAATGATTAGTTACTGGTGATATCATATATTATTTATATATTATAACTTATAATTACTTACCCTTATATGTACTTTTAATGCTGATTTTTGCTTGTGCTCTTTGGTTGATTTTAATGTCATATCACCCCTGATATACCTGGTTATTACCATATATATATATAGAAACAGACATGCTGTTTCACATATATGTTTAGATCCCCCCCCCCAATTAAAATGACATAGGTTAAACCTAAGTCAGACTAATAATATTTTAAAGAAAAGAAAGAAGTAATGAAATTTGAATGCAATTAAAATGATAATTTGTTAATTCATAAGAATTTGGTCAAACAAAAGAGGAATCAAACACATTTATAGTGCAATTAAAAAGAAAAAAACGTGTACATTTTTTATTATTATTAAAACTACTAAGTTAAAAGGCACTTAAAATAAAATCAGATTAAAGAAAACTTACAAGGCAGAATAGCTGTAGTATAATTATTAAAGGTGTCAAGTCACCCATGCTGCAGGCAAGAAAAATTAATTAAGATTCAAAAACACATGTAGGCAGATAATTGAAGATAGTCACTAATTAAAAGTCTGTTCCCACCAAAGAGAAAATGCCCAATGATCTAGGGGATTAAAAACATGGACAAGGATGAAAAGGCATTGCCACCAATGGGATCAAAAGGGCATGTAAGGTGAATCCGTTTGTCAGAGAAAAAATATAAATAGGCTGGAAAATTGTTAGAAATTGATTAATTGATTCAGAGACAAGATTTTTTATTTAGATACAAGATTTATAAATTGACACAAGATTTAGCTACTAGACTACTAGAAAAGTGATTTAATGGAACCATCAAATAGCCTGATGAAAAATTGTCCTAATATGATCAGCTGGATCACTTTTTCTCTATCTGCAAACCATGTGAATCTCCATGCCTTGCCTAGAAGTTTCAATGTGCCATTCAGCTTCAAGACAGATCCCCAGTTATTTAGAAAAGCAGTAATAAACAAGGACATGAATTTAGAGGTAAGCAATTAGAAATGATTCAATTACAATAAAATAATTAAAATTATAGCTATCAATTTTTATAAAACAAAAGAGAAAAATTTATATTATTAATTTAGGGAAATTATTTAAACATGCCTAAAATTTTGCAATATGTGTGCTTTCTTAAAGGAATAATGTTTTATAAACAAAGCAAAACTCTCCATATAGTATTGCCACCCTGTGCCAACCAGAGTAATCAATGAATGCCAGAAGGCTTGTGCATAAAATCCCTATCTAATGCCTACTCATCCAATATCCCCAGACTAGTTTCTGGCTTGTGGCCATTGTCAGTGAGGAGCTTTGGATCTGAGAGCACTGCACCTAGATCTTAGGATCTAATGCAATACTCCAGCACCCACCTTTTATCTCTACTTAACTACAAAACTATGAGAATAAAATTGAAAACACAAAAATTTTTTCAATCCAAGCTCAATAGCTTATATAGTCATATGGGTCTGAACTCAGTTCAGCACCCATACATTTTCATGTCTTTGGCTCTTTAACAACCATAGTCACCACTATCCTATTAGGCAGGATTGGTGTTAAACCATTAAGCATCACATGATCACTATCTTATACTAGCACATAATTGTTTATAAACAAAGCCAAACAGAGTAATCAATGAATGACAGAAGGCTTTTGCATAAAATCCCTATCTAATGCCTACTCATCCAATATACCCAGACTAGTTTCTGGCTTGTGGCCACTGTCAGTGAGGAGTTTTGGATCTGAGAGCACTGCACCTAGATCTTAGGATCTAATGGAACCCTCCAGCACCCACCTTTTATCTTTACTTAACTACAAAACTATGAGAATGAAATTGGAAAACACAAAAATATTTTCAACCCAAGCTCAATAGCTTATATAGTCATATGGGTCTGAACTCAGTTCAGCACCCATACATTTTGGGGTCTTTGGCTCTTTAACAACCATAGCCACCATTACCCTATTAGGCAGGATTGGTGTTAAACCATTAATCATCACATGATCACTATCTTATAGTAGCACATAATTGTTTATAAACCAAGCAAAACTCTCCATACAGTATTGCCACCCTGTGCCAACCAGGGTAATCAATGAATGCCAGAAGGCTTGTGCATAAAATCCCTATCTAATGCCTACTCATCCAATATCTCCAGACTAGTTTCTGGCTTGTGGCCATCATCAGTGAGGAGCTGAACTGAGTTCAGACCCATATGCCTATATAAGCTATTGAGCTTGGATTGAAAATATTTTTGTGTTTTCCAATTTCATTCTCATAGTTTTGTAATTAAGTAGAGATAAAAAGTTGATGCTGGAGGGTTGCATTATATCCTAAGATCTAGGTGCAGTGCTCTCAGATCCAAAGCTCATCACTGACACTGGCCACAAGCCAGAAACTAGTATGGGGATATTGGATGAGTAGGCATTAGATAGGGATTTTATGCACAAACCTTCTGGCATTCATTGATTACTCTGGTTGGCACAGGGTGGCAATACTGTATGGAGAGTTTTGCTTTGTTTATAAACAATTATGTGCTAGTATAAGATAGTGATCATATGATGCTTAATGGTTTAATAATGTTTTACCTATCAGTCTTTAATTCTGTCAAAAGCTGACATAGTTTTTTTTTATCTTTCTTAAAAATAAAAAAAAAAGAGAAAAACCAATAAAATAATAAGAATTGTGAATTAACTCCAAACACTTGCATGAATATACGTGATATGGAAATGTCAATTTCGTTATATGTTCAAATTATAAATTCTTATATGCATAATATCTATATCTAAATAAAATAATAAAATTTATGTGTATAAATATACATCTATACTTGATTGAATTATAAATGCTCCACAAACTTGGAATTGCTGATATTATCTGTTTATCTATCTAAAATGGACATACAGACCTGGAACAAATAATTTAAAAACCTTCATGCATTAATTGTATAGGTATATGTATTTGAAAGGCATCTAGGCTTCTCATAATGTGAACTGAAAATGAGTTTTTATATGGATACGAATAATGAACTATATTAGAAGGACTTGCTAATGAATTGTTGTTAAATAAAATTGTTATTACTTAAAATTAATTTAATTATTCAATTCTATTTTGCATCACTAGTCATTCATTGATTTTTGCTCACAAGAATCTCATGCCTCCTGAGCTATGTTCGGCATAACCACACAATGATAAGTAAGGTTGTAGTGAGATGGAACTCTAGTGGTGTCATTTGGGAAACCAAACACATAAATTTTTAGATGCTTCCAATCTCTATGGTGTTATATCCTCTGATGAGCAGGAAATATTGTTGTAGGTGGTGTGATGTCTGCATTGGGGAATGCCAATCAATAATTCCTTCCTGCAATATGCTCATCAGAAAATAAAACCAATAAAGAGTGGGGTTGGTTGGTATGTCCAGTTACAATATGAATATACACACACATTATGATCACAGGGAAAATTGAATTTGAATGTCAAGAAAAGTAATATATTTTTTAATATTGTGTTTATTTCTTTTTTCCCATATTTTAATTCTGACTTATTACTTAAAGGAAAAAAATTATCTTGTAATTTTTGTGTGTGTGTATATATATATATATATATATTAAACCCTATATTTATATATGCTATCATAGGTTATATTTATATATGCTATCATAGGAAAACAGATTAATATTCTCCCACTGTAAAAATAATTAGTTTTCTAATGTAAGAAATTAAAGGCAACCATTTCTGTAAAATCAAAGCTTATGTGCTGAATTCATCAGCAATGAAAATACACAAAACCTATCCTACATAGAAAGACAGTCATAGAAATCTTTTTATTAAGTGACATAATGAGGTATCGAATCAATGGTGCATTCCTTTTTTCATTTCGATATTTTTTAAATTTTTAATGCTAACGCATTAAATATTTACATCATTTCTCATTTTACTCTATTCTACTAACTATTGCTACATGAAAATTTTCTTAAATGAAAAGGTCTGTAGATTCTGTCAGAAATCAGACTTTCTTTCATGACATATAATAATTTTTAAGTATTGTAGCTTGAATTTGTATTTTTGCAAGTTTTTTCTCACAAAGATAATATGGTAGCATTGTATATGCACTTTTTAATGAACTAGTTTTCAGCATAACTATCAAGATTTAACTTGGTCTAGTTATTTTCTTTTTTAATACTTGAACATATCTAAAAGCTGAAGTAGGCATAAAATTCTGTCTGAATATTTTTTTTCCAGATTCATAGAGTTTTTAAAGACTTTGGACAGAATCTCTGAAATTTTATGTATATTGCCATTAAGAATTGGTATGAGTTTTGAAAACAATTGAGACTAGTGGGCGGGCTGTAGAATTTGCGAGATTAAGAAATTTGATCATATCATTTTTTTGCAACTAATTGTAACTCAAGTACTTGAAATGTTAGATGCATAACATTTTAAATAATAATCACCATGTAATGCATAAAAGAGATTGTATACTGCAGTTTAGTTATCATTATTTTCAAATAATTGGCCCATAAGTTGATACTTCTCTGTTTCAGAAGAGCTCATATTTATTACTTAATACACTTTTATTATTGGATAAACCTTTTCAATTGATTTTAGTTGTTTGTTTTATTCATAATTTATATCAGAATTAATAATATTGGAATAATTGTCTATATTAACAGAAAGCCTGGAAATAGAGATATTCATATGACCTTTATTTCTTTTCCTTGTGCAAGCTATTAAAAGAGTAGCAACTTTCTCCATAAATAGTGCCACTAATGCAAGCTATATGAATCAATACATGCCAGAAGACTTGTGCATTTAAATCCCTGTCTAGTGCCAACTCCTTGCGAGGATATTAAATGAGTAGGCACTAGATAGAAATTTAAATACACAAATGTCCTGGTGTCTATTGATTGCATAGATGGCATAATTGCATAGAGAGAGTTGCTATTATTTTAAGTGTGGATATTGCATTACCATCCATTGATTATTCAAGTTTATAATATATAATTCTAAAATACAAAAATGCTTCTAGCACTTTATGTAGTGAAGACATTGGCTATTTTTTAATTAATTATCATGAATATTAAATTGAGACTATTATTTTTGAATCATCTTTATTATCTACTAGTTAGGAGAAACATAGTTATGAATGCAATCCATCATTTTACAAATAAAAATCTTGTAATAAATTCCAAATTATTTACATGTGAAAAATCATAGCAATAAATCATTAAAATCATCATCTCTTGTACTTTTAATTTTACTGGAACAAATGGATGCCATCTTAAGAAAGATCTTATAAGGTAAAGTTTGTAGTATCTATGAAGTGTCCATATTTCAAATATAAGACTTATTTATAAAAAGAGTAGAAACAAAATGAATATGGAACTAACCATATTTCTCATTAAAAATAAATAATATTTGCCACTTACTGTAATTAAATAAAGGCAGTGAAAAAGGAAAAATATTTTCCTAGCAAAATTGAATGTAAACTATGCTTTGTAAAATTATCCTGAAATTTTAAGAAATGATGATACTATAAATTTTTTTAGGTCCCAAATTGCTTTAGGATTTTTTTAGATACACATCTAATTGCCAAAACAATTATAAATTTAAATCATGATCAGGAAATGAGTTTATGGTTTTTTTAGATAGAAGTAATAGTCTGTCATTAATTTGGATTTGGCGCATGAATGTCGGTGTGTTAATTACTTGAATTGGTAGTGAAAGAATTCTCAGTCTTCTACAGACTCTGATCTCAAAATTATCTTTATAAGGTTATGTGCATGATTTGAAGTCCACACACATTGGAATATTGTTCTTTTGTGAATCACAGTGTGGAGATATAAGTTTTAAAATATACTTTACATTTCAATAATGCAACTTCTCTATATTGCATTTTTCATGCAATTTTACTTTATTCTGTTTCACCTGAATCTGAAGTCCACACACATTGGAATATTGTTCTTTTGTGAATCACAGTGTGGAGATATGTTTTAAAATATACTTTACATTTCAATAATGCAACTTCTCTATATTGCATTTTTCATGCAATTTTACTTTATTCTGTTTCACCTGAATCTGCAACTATCTTCAAAGATCTATAAATATTTTATATTATATTGCATTATAAGATGATATGTATCAACTTTTAGTACAGTTTACTTTGTACTTCAAACAATGAAACATATTTTTCCAGCAGTACTTCAAAATAATGTTTAGGCAGACATCTAATGATGTTTTTTTGGTGTTGTATTCTGTAATAATTAAAATAATGTTAAAAAACAACCATCAAATCTTATATATATATATATGTAACAACTCAATCATTTCTACATTACAACATACTTTTCATCATTATATCGTATAACTATATAAGGACTCTATATATTTTTAATACCATAGTAGACTGTCAGACTAGACAAGATCTTTAGATTGATTCTAGTTTTGCCACTGCTGGTGCTCAAACGTCTTAGGAACTCCCAATCAATAAAGTCATTCGATTGTAATTATATATAATTTTAAATGTTTTTATTATATAATGACATATTTGTATATTATATGCTCCTTATAATATATGTGTATCACTTTTTATATAACAATTTTAAAATGTATCAGTACACAAAATTATATTTACTTTAAGAATGTTATTATAAGAAGTTTCTTTTTAATTATTTAAATCGTCTCATTTTTTGAAAAAATGTTAATTATAATTAAGATATTTAATATCAAACATTGAATTGAATCTTTCAGAATTATTTTTGAGAACATCTATTTCATTTACTTTCTTTTTGCTTTTTTACTTTTCTTTAAATATTTTACTAATTAAGTATAGAAAATATTTTCTATTATTATTCTATTCTTTAATTTACTTTCGTCTGTATTATCATTTATTCAAACAGAATATCTTTTTTCTGAACATTTATTTAAATAGAATAAACTATGCAGCGCAAACAGTATTGATTTTAGTTCTTTGCAATGCTTTTATTCCTTATAAAATTAACATAAACTATTAAAATGAAAGTCTATTCTACAATAGAACGAAACTCATATATATATATAAAATTATTGGATTTTAAACAGGATTAATAAATTTTTTAAATAACGAGAACAACATAAAAAAACATGAAAGAAAGGCAAATATATGCACAGAAATACAACCAAAAAAAAAAAGCACTTTTAAATAATTAATGAAAAGCAATTTATTGTTGATACTAAAGAGTTATTTGCAACGCAATAAAATTATCATAGGTAATTTTACTTTGTTTTTTAAACCAAATAAAAATAGGTATCGTGGTATGATCTGATATACCTGTAAATAGTATTGTTTGCTTATGCAGAAAATATATTTCCTATTTGAAATAATAATGAGATATGCAATCATAAAACCATGTATAGAATGAGGATTTTAAATCTAATGCAAAAGAAAAATGGTTGCAATATTCCAGATAGTAATAATAGATTAACAGTAAATGCTTAATCAACTATTGAAAATCAATTTCAACGTTATTTTACATCTTCAGGTTGAGTGATGGTTAATACTTATTATGGAGGACAAATAAAAACCAAAAAAGACATACATATATATATACATTGACTATTGGAAAGCCTGTTTACTGTAATACAGAATGCCTTTCAAAAAAGTATGTTTTATATCATGCAACAAAAAAAGTAAGATATATAATCAAATTTATGAAAAATGTAAATAACCACTAAACATCACATGATCTCCATTCTTTATGCTTACACAAGCTGTTTACACAGAAACTAAACTTCCCATACAGTAGCACCATTCAGTGCAAGTCAGAGTAATGAATGAATACAAGAAACTTTGTGCATAAAATCTAGACTAGAGATATTGGATGAGTAGGCACTAGATAGGAATTTTATGCAAAAACCTTCTTGCATCCATTGATTACTCTGGCTTGCACTGATGAGTAGGTACTAGATAGGAATTTTACGCACAAATCTTCTTGCATCTATTGATTACTCTGGCTTTCACTGAGTGGCGCTACTGTATGGAGTTTAGCCTCTGTGTAAAAATGTAAATAGAATAATAAGTGATATCTTAAAAAAAGTAGCAAAAAAAATAGAATTTTTTTTTAGCAGAAATATATCTCAAATATCTAAATGATAAAAATTTGATAACTGAAAGAACTCTGCATGGTTTGATACAGTTAACAGAGTGTCTGGTTTAGAATCAATAGGTCCCAGGATTGATTCTGACACTCGCAGTCCTGATGCTCAAATTTCTTATGAACTCCTGAGCAATAAAGCCATTAGCCTTTTTTTAATTGAAAGAATGTAGTGGGAAAATGGGATTTTTTTTAGAAAGTTTAGATTTATATGTCTTCTAGAAGCTCTGTAACAATTTCAATACAAACCCTTTCACAGAAAACTATAGTCTCAAACAAACAAAAACAAAATTCAGTATGGATTTTAAACTAATTACAGCAATAGATCACAATTAAGCACTAAAAGAAATTATTGAAAAATCATTTTATATTAAATTTGTTTATGAAAATGCATTTCACTATAAGTACTTCAGGATTGATTAATGCTGTAGAGCAGGGGTGGACAACTTTTGTGTTCATAAGATCTACTTTTTATTTTAAAAATGCTTTGTGATTGACTTGTTGTCATAGACGTAGTCTAAATGGAGAGAGGTGTGAAATATATACCATTTTTATATATCTACCTAGTAACAAATAACAATTATTTAACGGCCCAAAAAACTCATGTCTGAGGGAATTAAAGCAACATGATTATTTATTAGCAATATTTATTAATTCAAATTAGCTACATTAAATCAAGATTAAAAATATTATTTTCAATAATGGAAGGACTTAGTGGACTTCACCTATTTAGAATTGAAAAAAAAAATTAGAACAAAAACAAAAATAACAAAAAAAACTCAAAAATCTTGACTTAATTTGTTTCACTCGTTACCCGGCAGCTCTTGCCAGATTGGCCTTGCGATCAACCAAAAATGGCTTTGCAATCGACCGGTAGATCATGATCGACTTGTTGGACACCCCTGTAGAGCATCAAATACATAGATTCAGGATTAGATTTTTAAATGATACTCAGAAAATTAACATTAAACCACTAAACATCATATGATCACCATTCTTTATGCTTACATAAGCTATTGTATGAAGAGTTTAGCCTCTGTGTAAGATTAACATTAATAAGAGTGTTTAACATTGTGATTTCTTATCTGCAAAATTCTTTTAGATACTGTTTTATATAAGTACTGAGGACAATATTATGAAAGTATTCCCTTTTTCATAAAAATAAAAACAAGAAAAATTTATAGACATGATTTGGTTGATTTTAAAAAAACAATGAATGCTTCAAAGCTTCAGAAAATCTTACAAGAATTATCAAATGAAAATAAAAAATATATAATTAAATATAAGTGTTCTAAAATAAAGTAATATTTAATAACTTTTTTAAAAAAGAAGGGAAAAGAAAGATTATATTTTCACAAATTAGCCACTTAACAGCTACAAATATCATGGTCAGATTTTATTAACATAGTTGGAAGGATAATTGTTAAATTAATCTTAGGATTAAACTTGGATGATCTCCTTAAAGATAATATTAAAAAAGAAATATTAATATATGAGCAAGAAGAAAGTTTCTTAATAAATGAACTTTGCCAGTGCTTATGCATAGGTCTGAGACTTGAATGCTCAATGGAAGAGCAATACAGAGATTTCAGATCCTATAACAAAGCAAGTTGAGAAGAATGTGGGTGAGTAACAAGAAGGAATAAAAAAATGAATACATGGATGAGAGAACAAAAGATATCTTTAATGTTAATGAAAGAATTAAAAATGCATAAATAAAGCTGGACTAAACATGATATTAGTCTTAAACTAGATCTCAAGATATTTTAAAAGGCCTAAAGCCAAGACTATGTTTGAGCTAAACGAATAAGAAAGTTTTCTGGAATAATATGATAAAATGAGATTCTACATCACTGAATGTGAATTGAACTTAGAAGGATCACTTTATAATAGATTAATAATAAATGCAAGTAATAAAAAAAAGCGTGTGACTTTATTGCTTAGAAGTCCATAAGAAGTTTGAGTTCTAGAATCGATCCTGGGACTTCCCAGTCCCAAGTCAGATACTCTACCAACTGTGCCCAACCTTTTTGAATGAAAATGAAGCTGAATGATAGAATATAGCCAAACAATCAGCTACTGCATCATTGTGTCCAGTTGTAGTTATTGTTAAGGTAATTCATGATTAACACGCCAGAATTAGAATGCGTATTTCAACAACATTGTGTTTATATTTGTTATAGCTTTTCAATCTCTTGTGATTTCTCTTTCGGTAGCCTGAATAGAAAGGTTGTTTGATTTTAGTGAGAATTTAAAAATGTGTTTACATAGTAGTAAATATAATTTATATTGTATTTTAGAAGAGTTTCTTTGTCAGTCCCTAGGTCTGTACTTTGAAATAAATAGAAAAAGTTTAAAATTGAGTAACATGCTGAGACATTTATCCATTGTTACAGCTTCATAATTTGCAGACATATACTATGACGATAATATTAAATGGAAAAAACATTTTTATTTAATTAATAATAATAAAAAAAACATTAATTGTTGCATAGACTGGAATATAGATACTAATGCAAATGCTAATGTTAATTATCTATTGAGGATACCAGATTAGTATTCAATTTAAATAATAGAAACCTGCTTTCGGATAGTTTTATTCAGAAGATCAATGTTTTGTCAAGCATTGGTGGTCGAGAGGTCAGCGACGGCTGATTTACAAGCAGTTGTCCCGGGTTAGCGGGTTCACTTCCCGGCTGAAGCTATGATACATGAGATCAATATTTTTAAAAACTGAAATGAAAAACACTATCCCACAGTATCAACTTAATAATGAAGAAATTGTCACAGACAACACCATATACCGCGAAACTTTTTTTAACTATCAGTTTCGCATTATTAAATTTTAATAATTTTAAATTTAAAACATTTTCCCTTCTCATAAACAAATATATATATTAAACTGAGTAAAAAAACCCAGCTACTTTAAGACTACACAATTAACAATATTGCAAGGGGCCCCTACTTTTTTTCGTATTCAATAATGAATTAAGATTTAGAAAAAATATAAAACATATTGAAGAGGATGTGAATCTATATAAAGAAAATATTTGCTTGAAATGTTTATTTTCAAATAGATCTGAAGTATTTAATAGATACTGATTTTTAAAATAAAATAAAAAATTAGAAACTATGAAAAATATTTAATATTTTAAATATTTCTAAGAAAAATATTTAAAAGAATTGATTTTCTTTTTACTTAAACAACAAACAAGTACCCAAGAATATTATATTATTATTAAAATTAAAGAAAATTATCAATATTTTCTTTTTTTTTCTTTTTGCATTTTGTATAAGAGGCTTAGTGAAGAATATCCTAGAGCTAGAATAACATACACTATATATGTTTCAAAAGATAAAAACATCAAACAGAAATTAAAGATCATCTCAAGCGCTTTGTTTTATTTTTAGCTATTGTTTTTTCCTATAAATATAACATAATTTCTGCAAATGATACTACGGTATATATTCTAAAACTTATAATTGATATATTAGATTTCAGTCGTGAGTATATATATATACAATATTAAACAATAACCTTACAGGACAATTATATTTATAGATAAATAGAGGAGGTGTTCAAAAATGCACTTATCTGTGAAATAAGTAAACTAATCCATTCCACTACATTTAGCAACTAAGGAATACAGTAGTCCATTTATTTGGGTCTTTACACTTTTCGATGTAAAAAAAATTGAATTTGTCAAATGTGTTGAAATTCTGAAGTGAAATTAATATGCATACCACATATAAATATGGCATAATCAGATTTGGAATTATATCTAATTAGGCAGAAAATAAACATACTGTCTCATTTTTAAATAATTGTCATTCATTTGATTTGTCTTTGATTATTAATGCAGGGATTCTTACAAATAAGATACTATCTCTATTTCACAATATTTACATCTGATGTCAATATTAATTTTACTTTGAAATTTCAAGATATTTGGCAAATTTATCTTTATTTTCATTCAAAAATGTAAAGAATAAATGGCTATTGTAATTCTTTAGTTTCCTAAATGCAATGTAATAGATTTTCTTAATAATTTCATGACTAGATTGAGTTTTGGTCGTCTCTGCTGTATTTATATAAATAAATAAAAATAGTTAAAATAATTTCTGATTAATATTAAGGCAAGATCAACACATAATATTATATTTGTTTGTGTTTACATTTTGTATTAAGCATTTCTTTAAATGTCAAAACTGAAATAAATTCTACAGAAATATTTGAAAATATAATAGACAATACAGAAATAAATGAATTTTATATTAAAGTAGATAGTGAGTTTTTCATAAGGATGAAATTATTGAAATAGACTATAAATGAATGTATGACAATATCCAACCATTGTAATATTGAGCCAGAGATTGGAAAAACTTAACCAGGTAGAAGAAATATGGCAAATCTTTCATTGAAATACTTAATGTGGGATTATTATAGAGATGATTCTAAAAATAACCACAGTTGTTTCATTCTTGAAAGAAATTTATAATACAATGACATATCAATATAAGTATAACTATACATTACTATCATTCTTATACAGATATGTTTCCTTACATTGACATGTTTACATCTTTACTTCCATACAGAACTGATGTGATATGTGATTCTCCAATAAATATCCCAAATTTATACCCTGTGACTATCAAAAAAATTGCATTTGTTCACCAATATTTAAATAATCCTACAGTCAGAATTATATTGGAATGAAGCTGCAGAGTTATTGTGAGATATTTTACATTTTCTTTCAGTACAATGATAAATATCTTTTGTTTTGGATTGAGAGTATTTTATTTACTTAAAAAACCAGTGTTGGAATATTAATCTTGATTATTATATAATGTTAACTGCTGGGAAAATTTATATATGTGCATATCAAGGATGAATAGTTACTTCTTGCTTTATTATGACACAAATGGAATTATTTTACAACAATTTCACATAGATACTACTAGGAGACAGTCTGGAAGATTTCTTTATAATAGAAAATTGTGATAAAAAATAGTCATATTTATTTAAAGATAACAGATTGGTAACAGATATTATATTCAAAACTTAAAAGATACGTTTAGTAGTTATATAATATTAATACCATTTTAATTCTTTATTATTTTTACAATAATTTTTACAACCCACTATTGACAGTTTCGATTGCCCCAGAAATCTTCTTCAGACCTCTTCTATTGCTTGCCTTTTCATACTATAACTGCTCTTCTTTGTAATCTTTTACAAGCATTATAAAAATAGTAACTAAAATGATATTAATATTATATGGATTTAGCAATGCAATAAGAAAGATAAAGTTTAGTAGCTATACTGGATTTTCTTCTATAGCCTAACTCTGAAAGTGAAAAATTTCTTAGAAAAATCATTTTGATTGAAATCAAATGAAATTGAAATGATTACCTCTACAGCAAGGTTAATGTTAAATATTTACCATTTTTTGATAATGTTTCTAGTTTACTTGAATGTGTATTGCAATTGTAAATTTTAGTAACATTTTTAGTTTATGTAATATATGCTGAGATCAAAAAAATATTGTTATTATTAAAAATAGGAAGTGATCAGGTGTCATGGAGCAAAGTAGATACACTTACAATAACTAATGGTATTTGAGAATGCAAATAAGTGCTATCTTCTTTTTTAACAAAGCAGAAAAAAATTAAATATTTTTCATAATGCAGATCTTAATTTAATATATCGGGTTAGTAAATGCAAGTAAGTTATAATTATAATAAGTAATAAAGAAAAAAATTCTCATCATAATTCATAGAGATGCTGGATTAAATGAATTTCATGCAAAACAAAGAGCACTTATTTATACAAATCAGTACAAACCAATACAGTTATAAATGCTTTTAGAAGGGTAGAGCCAAATATTTAAAAGTCAATTTAAATTGCTGACCTAAGGCAAATTTTCATAGATGTCAATTTATTTTTAATTGTGAAATAAGATGCATGTATCATGCAGCTATTCCCTTTTCATAAAAAAGATAAATAATTATTTGGCAAATAAGTGGTTATACATTCACAGCCTCACATGCAATTATTATGGCTATGAGTAGAATATTTTTTAAGTGCAAATTATACTAATAAAATAAATAAAACTAAATTTGATATGAAAAATTAATATTAAAAAAAGATTTAACATTCACTTGAAAATCATTTATCTTGTCTTTCTTATTAAACGATTATTAAGATTGTTTTAAAATGAAATATTATTATTAGTCTAGACCAGAAGTGTCAAAGTGACAGGCCACATGTAACACATGATATATATTTATGGCTCATAAAAACAAAACAAAAAAACATTTGTGCTTTATAACGATTTGTGAAGTATTTAACAAAAAGAAAAGCAGTGAAACATACATAGCAACTTTTTTACATGCAGTGTGTCAGTGCTTCATGAAAACTAATCAAATCACATAAGCTTGGGGTATAGTATCATGCTTTGCTGCTTACATTCTGTTGAGCATCATCAGTGTTGAAAAATAAATAACATGAATGAAAATTGAGAAACCATATTAACAGAAAGGCAAGCTACCACCCTTTCTGGCCTTTCTAACTCTTTAATATTTTATTTATTATTTGCATGTCCATGGTACATGCCCCAATTGATGGCAGATATACAGATAATGAGATGGTTGGGAGAAAAAGTTCATAGCAGTGGAGAGTGATGAATTTTGGAGAAAATTCTCTTTCAGGCATGCACAACACAAGGTTTTTGTGTAATTCATTTTTGATTATTTTTTTGACTATATATATTTTAACTTAATTGTAATATTTTAATAGTATAACAAAAAAAAATATTTTGTTTTAAGTTTGCTATTATTTTAAATATTAAAAAACTGTGAAATATGAATAGCAGAATGAGTAATATAATATGTAGCCCATGTGAATTTTACCCATTAGAACCATGATCTATAACTGAAATAAGTTTGACAACCCTGGTCTAGCCTATTATTTTAAAAACATGCATTCTAAAGAAAAAAAGAAACCCCTAGTGGTCAAGAGAAAGACCATATTCTGAAATTGTTTTTTAAAATTAAATTCTTACAAGAGGTTATTTTCTGTATACATAATATACCTTTACCCTGCTTAGCGATTGTCTACTTAGTGATATTTTGCAATAGCAATCATCATCAATTTGTACCCACTACTTCAATGTACAATCGATTATTCACTATAACGATCAGGAAAAATAAAAAAAACAAAAATTTGGCAGCCATCTTGAATTTTGCGTCACTGATGACATCAGAGATAGCTATATTAAATTCATTTTACCCAAAAGCAAAAGTATATTATTGTAATATGTATACAGGTAATGACTTTGCTGTAATTGTATACACATACAATATTTTATTCATAAAACACTTAAAATATCTATAATTACTGAATCTATAATACTGTATACATCATATATAATAAATAACACAGCAAATGTTCATCCACTTTTTCTTTTAAAATATGTATATATGTTCTACAATAATATCAACAAATTAAAAATTCTTCTCATTTTTCTTTTCAAAAACTTTATTTTCTTATCTCAATACTGAACATATACAGTATATATATTTATATAATACAAAACTTCAACATTGATTTGTAATTAAATAATGTAAAAGAAAGAGTAATAAAATATAGCAGTGGGAGAGAGATATCCTTGAAAATGACTGTATGAAGATAACCAGTTGAAACGGAGTTTTGTATTATATAAATACTGTATATACAGTATATATATATATGTTCAGTATTGAGATAAGAAAATAAAGTTTTTGAAAAGAAAAAGGAGAAGGATTTTTAATTTGTTGATAATACTGTATACAAATACTCCAATATATAAATACAGTACAAGACAAATAAAATACCATCATCACAAACTTTTAGGAAAACACTAAATATGAATATTAAACTGTGTTAGTGTGTGTTTCTTAAATATGATATATTATTTTTAGAAAACCTGGATAATTATGTAAAAATAGTTATTGATTTTGTAACTTCATTAATAAACATATTGTTTACACTCAAGATGTTTCAAATCAAAAAAAAAACAACATTTTAAAACACAGTCGAATTACAAAAGTTTAAAAAGAAAAACAGGTTGCATTTAATTAATAATCTTTCTACTCGAATGGGGGAGGGGACATTATTACATTACTAAAAATATACAGTATGAAAAATAAACCTAGCTGTATGTTTTAGAAAATTAGAAGTTAGATTTTTTACTTTTAAAATAAGTTGATTTTTTTTTTTTAAAGTTGACTGCTTTACGATAAGCATTATGTTCAATTAAATATAATTAATAATTAAACATTGTTTTTTAATTTGAACAATTTCACATAAGTAATAAAATAAATGTATAGTAGTAATATATATTGTAATACAAATTAAAAAAAAAAACACTTCAGTATGGATTTTTTTTCATTACGATGAAGAATATAAAAACTTTTAAATTCAAATTTAATTTCACTTTCTCTTTCTTTTTGCTGTTCTGTACTTTTTAAAGTGAAAATATGCATTTTTTCCCTAGTGATATAAAACTTTTCTTTTTAGATACCGTATTTAGTCATCATTGTCATGAAAAAATCAAGAAAATCTTTGAGCTTGGAAATCAATGTGGATATTTTACGTCACTGGAACCAACCAATTTTTTTCCATAGACCCCCATTATAATTACATATTTTGTGAATGATATTCTTGCTTAACAATGAGTTTTGGAGGACCATTTGCCATTGCTAAGCGGGGTAAAGGTGTATTCTGATTTAAAATGTCTCATCGGACAACATAATTTAACCAAGATTTTTTCCTCAATCCCTAGTAAACTCTTTTTTTGGAAATGTAATTCTATTTGTTTTATTATTTAAATCAACAAAAAAATTAAATGAATATATTATCCAAATATCTAAAAATCCAGGATCATTGCATAGGCATGAGGTGCTTTTGTGCAAGTTAAATTTCAGGCTCTCAATCCCATCAAATAAAGATTGTTAAATTAAAACAAAATGACTTCTATAAAATTTTATTTGACAAAATATACACAATCAATAGAACATTAAAAAATCATAATTATTTACACCATTACCTTTCTATTTATAAATTAATTCTCCTGGCTTTAATGGCCACAAAATATCTTCTAGAAAATTTCTATCTACATTGTAAATAGCAATAATATAATCCTAAAAAATTGTGACCAGACTTGTCTTTAAAAAATCCTTACTAACTACTTGATTAATAGAATTTTCAACTAATTTTTATATTCATAATTCCGGGATCCTTAAAATGTAATGTAAAACCAGAAGTTTCAAGTTTTTCACTCTCAGCACCAATTTTTCTTCATTTCTTTCTCTGTTTTCAATTTCAGATAATATTTTGGATCATTGACTGGGTCAATTAGAAAAAACAAACATAAATTTTTCACAAGTAAAATAAGAATAACACATAGGTTACAATGGCTTAATAACAACAACAATTTAACATTAGTTTAATGCAATTAATTAATTATATATGCAATGGAATTAATATACATATTTAGATTTTTATTTACCCTTACATTCTACATTGTTCTGTTGGATTTACTAAAAATATAATAAGATCTGGGTGGCATGTAGAGACACTATTTAGCTCATTATCTAGAGCCAGGACCAATTCTCTAGGCACAACATCCTATGACATCTTTTCCTGCTTCATCTTTGAAGAGAATCTTATAGTTCAGTCTCACAATATACAGAGAAAGCACAATTCTTTGTTTTCTCTATTACTGACTTGTTTTTCATTATCTTTTTTGGATTACAATAGTTATAGCAAGATTGGTGTAATTATTGTTTTATTAGCCATAATGAGATCAACTGGCATGTCACTTAGTTTATTAAACATAGTTATTATTTGATTCAAAATAATCAGTTATTTTTAGTTTATTTCAGAATGCATAACTTGTTTACATTTTCTATTGACAAAATTAGCTTCTATTATATTTTTTCAATAAGAAAATATTTACACTTCTTTATTATTTAATTTTGTATATACTTATTTCACTATTGTACATACCATATTTTATTATATACATATTAAACAGTCCAACATTTTACATTTTCATACTTATGTTGGTTGTTCAATAAGTTCATAGAAGCCGTTCACATGCATTTGCACTTTATAATCATTAGCATTAGACTATGTTGTAAATTATTCAAAAAATCAAATAATTGATTTGTTCCACTAGATTACAAATGCTTTAGGCACTTTCCAAATCATGTGATCATTTAGAAAAGCTTTCAGTTGATGGTATGTTGTTGCTACATTTGTCAGATGCCATAAATCAGGGATGCCCAACCCGTAGCTCGTGAGTCACATGTGGCTCGCGTAACTGTTTAATGTGGCTCGAATTGCACTCTTCAAAAAAATTGATAAAATATTTTATGTTCCTTGATGGCTCATGCACACACTAAAAAATAAACATTTTTACAATACAAACAATAACGATATGCAGTGTCAGGTTTCATATTAAATAAAATATATTTTTCCTGTAATTGTAATTTATATGTATGTTACCAAATTTTTAATAAATAAAATGTATTTACATTTTTTTTTTTCTTTTTAACATATTACACCATTTTTTATTTTTTTTGCTGTACACGTTTGGTTTGGTGCTATATATATATTGTGTTTAATGCTCTTGTATATATTGTTGTTTTTATCGAGAAAGATCCTTGTAGACGTTTGGTTTGGTGCTGTATATATATTGTGTTTAGTGCTGGAAATAGTTTTTATCGAGATAAATCCATGTACACGTATATATTTTGCTGTATATATCGATGTTTAGTGCTGTAAACAGTTGTTTTTATCCGTGTACACGTATATATTTTGCTGTATATATATATATATTGATGTTTAGTGCTGTAAATAGTTGTTTTTATCGAGATAGATTCGTGTACACATATATATTTTGCTGTATATATTGATGTTTTCATCGAGAAAGATCCGTGTACACGTTATTTTGGCCACATTAGAAACGGCGGATTTATACCAATGTGAATAGGCCGTCCCCCCCCCCCACCTATCTCCCTACATTGCAGGTTTAGTACCCAAGTACCATGTTTATAAATGTAATATGAAAAATGTAATATATAATTGTGGCTCCCCAAATTTTTTTAAATTCTCAACTGGCTCACGTCAAGTTAAAGGTTGGGCACCACTGCCATAAATGATAACATCAATGTAAAAAAAAAAAAATTAATTAAATAATTTGACACAAAATATTTTTTTAATTATATGCTTTTCATTATTTCTGTTTTCCTTGAATTTGAACTAGCAATCAAAAAAAGAAATTTTTGATACATTTGGGTAATATTATGAACCAATATATTTTGATATAATCTTTTTTTAAAAAATATGTTTTCTTCACTATGGATAAATTACAAGTTTTTAGTTAGATAATAAACCCCACAACAGTCCAAATTCAAGGAAAGTCAGATTAGTAAAACATATAAAAAATATCAACATTAAGACAAATTCAAAACAGCATCAAAATCAATTCCAGGATCATTATATTCTACAGTCGGACATTCAACCAATACATTATACTATATATTATAGTAGCACTTATAAATTATGAGTGACAAATGCAACTGTTATCCAATATATTGCAGAATTACCTTAATTATTATGAGGCAATATTTTTTAAATAAATTTATTTTTAAATAAATTATATCACTTTTTATGTAAATTATGATATTTAAATAAAAGTTATTTCTTTGAAATAACTAAATTATTACAACAGTTTTCATGACAGTAGCATAACTTCTTAATGCTCTGCTCTGAAATACAAATATGGACTGTTTGGTTTATCACAGGGAGAGAGTATACTATATAGTATATTTTGAGCATTTTTCACATGACTAAGTAAAAAAAATAATCCTCTCATATTTAAGTAAAAAGTGTTGGCAATCAGAACATGTTTCTAACAATGGAGTAATTCAGAAGTTCAAACATATTCATTTACATATAAATATTATTAATTATCATGACAACATGTGTCCCCTGTGATGAGATATCTTTGTTGGAGCACAACTCCTATATGGTAGGTCTGCACACATTAGATCATAAAAATATGAATGAAAACATCCAATGGAAACATTATAATTTCTCATATCAAACAAAACAAAAATCCAATGAAATGTACAGAAGGGGTCATAGACTAAATATTATTTCAAGCCAATGGATACTATTATGGCAAAAAAATACTCAAAAATAATTGTTTCTATAGTTAATCTGTATCAATTGACAAGATTATACACAAAATATAGAACTCTAATTTATAAAAATAACAATGCCAGCTGATAGTATAATTTTTTATTTATTCGCATCTTTATTTAACTATATTGCTGATATTGGCAACACATTGTAACTGTAAGAAATGAAGGGAAGGATATTAAGGAATGATATAATTATCATTGTTAAATGAGCATGAACACAGTAAATAAACAGAAATCGACAATCAATTCAGACAGGGCATCAGCAGAAAATTAGTCATCATTCAATTTTTATGATTGCATTTAAAAGAGACATACTATAAAATCTTAGGCTAACCATGATCTAGCCAATGTCAAATTTAGGACATAATATTATAAAAGCAGCACTATATATAAGGACTGAAAATAACTACAATTATAATAAAACCAATAAAATACCACATGACTCTATTATTTATTAACTTACAGTAAGTGGGATAGATGTGGTGAAGAAATAAGAATGCTGCTTAATTATAAAGGTAATCCTATATTTAAAATTCTGGGATCATTATGTCAATAGAGATCATCATCTATTATCTGAGTCATATGGTACCATGGGTGTATTGGTCCTCAGTAAATTAATAATTATCCCAAAGCAAATTAAAGTGAGTAGACTTTAAAGATGATTTTCATTATCCTAATGCCCTCTAAATAATTTTATGAGAATCACATAAATGTTCATGCACACACATATATCTTATCTACTCTCAGCCTGAACTAGCCTTGGACATTAATGACTAAGAAAATACACACAAATAAATTATTCTGGCATTAAATAACTTTGGTAAAATAAATTAACTCATATACTCTAATGTTTGGTGCATTATGTATGTTTGGAGATGGTATTAGTAGTCTATACATTTTAAATCACTCTTCTGCACAACTTTAAACATTTTTCAGGTTACACACTCATTGAATGCTAGATAACAAAATTAATGTAATATTGATGTACCAATTAAAAAAATCTGGAAAGGTAACATAATTTAATCCTACCTCTACATGCTTGATGACTTTAGTTTTTTTTGTTATTCAGTTTTGAGAGTATTTGAGAGATTACTTTAAGATTTTTTGGAATAGCAAAAATGAGATTTTTTGTGTAGTTTATTAATAATTCATGATTATTTTATACAATAACTGGATAATAATTATTAAAAATCAAAAGTATACATGATTACATTTTTATTTTACATGTATGTGTTTTATATTTAAAAATAGAATTAATAAATGTTAGTGTAATGGCAACAACAAACACACAGCTAATAAGATGATCATACCTTCCTGATGCTGATCACTAAATATTACTGACAATGTGTTGGATTTTGAAATATTCTAAAAATTATAAATGTAATTTTAAACCAGAATTTTACAGATTTATCAGGGCTTCACATTTGTTTATTCATGTTATAAAAATTTTATTCAATGAAGATTTTACTGATTTTCTGAAGTCACGCAGCTGATTTTTTGCACCCCTGTTGAATGATAAAAAAGTTCTTTGTTTTTATTATATACTATGTTTATTATTTTTTTAATATTTTCAAAGTTCAAATATGATTTTTTTAGAATGTTTTTTATTGTAAACATATTTCTGACAAATGAAATCCAGTCTATTGAATACTAATATAGAATAAAGATATAATGTTAAAATCAAATGTTGAACATTGACAAAAATTGCCACCAGGGCTAACATCAAAAATATTAACCCCATAAAATATTAAAATAATGATCAATAAATTTATTGATTAGAAATAATAATAACAAAATAAAAACTGTACATTATAAATAAATCATTTTAATTTTAACTATTTATAAATATCAGATACTATTTTCATTGATTGATAAACAATTATACATGTAACATTATTTAAACTTTAGTTTACAAAATATATATACTACAATGGTAACTAGTGATGGATGAGCAATCTCAGTGGTATATGATGAAAATGCCTGGAGATGGGAGATATACAGTATTAATAAATATGAACCATGCCTGGATAGAAATAGAATAAAATGAAATGGTAAGGAGATGATAGAAAAATAATCATATAATAAGAAGGCAAGATATTACATCCAGACTGTATTTAAATCTACTTTTGTTTTATATATCAATAATGCCCAGTTCAAATTTAGCCTAAAATAGTAATTATTAAAATTTTAGAAATACACACAAACTATATCTTATTATAGAGTAAATAAACTTTTATAATAGTGTATTAAATCTTCTATGTATTATCTAAATGTATCTTCTCAAAATGTGTTTGTGCCCCATTTATGTTATTATGAAAACCAATTGGGGCCTAGACTAAATTACATATTCCTTAACATCTGTGTCACCAGTCCTCTCTCCAGGATCCATAATAGAGCAATGTCTCAGGATTATAATCAATGTGTATAAAACAAATTAATCAATTTCTTATATTTACATAATAAGTATGCTTTATTATCATAACTAAGAAAAAATGTGAAGCAAGAAAAAGATTAGACTAAATAAATCCTAATAAAATAAAAAAGCTCTCTGAATTTTTTTTATAATAAAATTAAATGGATCTTCTTATGATGTATTATTAGCTGTAATTGGATTTTGTCAAATTGGTATTTCATTCTTGAAAAACCTAAAAAATAATAAAGTGGGAAAAAAACAAGAATGTGTATATGAAATATGATGTATAAAATAGTGTAGATGTGCAGGGAATAAATTTAGTAAAATCAGATTCTCTTGTAGAAATATTATATTTGCTTAAGTTTGGCTGAATGTATCATATGTCTTTTTTTCATTAATACAAGCAATCAACAAGTATGTTTGAAAAGTTTTGATAGGGTCATCTAGTCACCAGTCTTTAAAATGTGATAATTATTTCTGCATATATTATAAATAAATAAACCTTGAGACATTTAGGGATAATAACTGCATCTGTAAGTCGGACCTATTTTCTTTTTAAGAATTAAAATTCTAAATACTATTTTTTTTATTTAACAACTATAATATAACTTCGACAGTAAAATATCTGTATAGGGACCTTCTGTCCTATTTATTTTTAAATTTGCCATTTCTTAGAGTCAAGAAAAGCTATATATTTAAATAATTATAAAATAAAATAATTTTTATATCTATTTAATAAATATTTAAAAAATAAAATAAACCCAAAGAATTAAAAATACGTGCTATCCTCGAGTATTACTTTAAAAATTAGCAAGAAGAAATAATAATAATAATAATAATAATAATAACAATAATAATAATAATAACAACAACAACAACAATAATAATAATAATAATGATGATAATGATGAGATGATGATGATGATGATGATGATACACAGTAGCAACTTTCTCCACACAAAAGTATAATTTAGTGCAAGCCATAGTTATCAATGAATGAAGATGGTCATGTGATGTTTTACAGGTTTAATACCAATTATATAACCAAATGATATTGAAGACTATGATTAATAAAAAACCAGTCACCAAAATATAAAGATACTGAACTGGTTTCAGATCTGTATGACTATATAAATGAATTAACTTGGTTTGAAATATTACTGTGTTCTCAGTATGGACTCATACCTTTATAGTTAACTAAAAAAGTAAAAGATGGCTGCTAAACAGGTGCATTAGATCTAGGGGCATTAGGTCCAAAGATTTAGGTGCATTGCTCTCAGATCCTCCCCAATGATGAAAACCATAAGCTAGAAACTAGTCTGAAAATATTGGATGAATAGAAAGTCAATATAGATTTTGGTGCAGAAATCTAGCATCTGTTGGTTATTATGGCTTGCATGAGATGATTCTATTCATATGGAGAAAGTTTCTGATTATGTTAGCATAAAAAAATTGTGATCATGTGATGTTTTAGTCACTTAATAATAATGATAGCCAAAATATATTTTAATTAAAAGATAATCAATTTTTTCAAGTAGTTCTTTCTTACAAACATATATTATAGATACACACAGTTTAATTTCAATTTAAATGACTATACTAAATGCCATAGCATATTAATAATCCTTAATACTTTAGAACAGTGTTTCCCAAAATGGGCAGTACCACTCCCCAGAGGGCAGTGAAAACTTCTAGGAGGACAATAGTGGATTCAAAAGCATTTGGGGGGTGTTCAGGTGGTCTAGTCTTTTTTCCAGATCCACTGATCATCAGCTTTAACTCTCAAATCACGAATTTTTACATTATTTTGCCAATTTATGGTTACTTTATAAATTGTTTATGTGCAAGAATATATAAAAAGGGGTGATAGTCAGAGTAACTGTAAATATTTTGCACATTTTTGATGATTTATTTTTCTCTATTAAAAAGTTAAAAGGAATGCAGGTTATTGTATGGCTAATTTTAAATTTTACTAATAGATAAAAGTGGTTATCCTGTGCATTATATTTTTTGTTAAAAAAATAAAGTAATTTAAGGCCAATATCAGCTGAGAGAATCTAAACATTTGTCATATCTCAGATTTCTTTTTTTTTAATTTTTGTTGTTTTGAATCTTTTGTAAAGATGGAAAAAGCTATTTTCATTGTATTCAAATTAGAAGCTATATGTAAAATAGAACTCTTTGAGAAATTAAAAGAGTCTAAAGTAGAAAATGAAAGAAGTTGAAAGATTAAAAGGTGTAAAAAGCTATATCAATTGTGTTATGATCAATTATCCAAGAAATTGGAGATTAGAGCTGTAATAGTGAAAGAGAGATACTCAATTTGTTTTGCTATAGGTGTGCTATAAACAGTTTTTAGCAGGTGATAGGGGGTCTCTTCTGAGTTTATTGTTTTCCTTGCTATGTTTTGTTTGCTGGGCAATTAAGGATTTGCTGAACTAAAATAAATATTCTGGTTGTAAAGCAGTTCTAGAGAAAGCTGAGAACTATAAAAATGCCTAAATTTTATCATTAAAATGCTAATAAAATAAACTCCCAATGTTAATGTGCTAGACAACTCCTATGCTACTGTGATGTAACCACAGATGCTAGCTGATGATGATGAACACCTTAATGCCTATGTTTTGCAATGAAGAAGGAAAGCTCTCACCACCTTGTTGTCATGTGTTTATAGTACACTTAAAAGTTAATAAGTCCAGTGATGGTTAATGGAAAGAAACCAGAAGGAAGCCAGATGGTATAATTTTAAAAAAAAATGCCTTAATTATAATTATGTCTTGTTGCTATAAATTTTATTGTATTTTTTTTTTATTATTTGCATTTTTTTTATTTTTCTATAAATAATTTGATTTTCCTACTTTAAAACAGTTCTATCAAATTAATTTCTGAAATGCTTGTGTGTACACAAAGACATCTATATATATTTGTTTGTTGTTGTTTTTTTTCATGTGCCAAAGCATCGGCCGGGAAGTGAACCCGCAACAATTGCTTGTAAGGCAGCTGTGCTGACCACTCGGCCACCAATGCTTGACTTGTTTGTTGTTGTTGTTTGCTTTTAACACACTGTTAACACTATTTGAGAAAAAGAGAAATCTTTCTATGTGATTATTGAAAATTTATTGACATGCTGATTTGGCTTTTTTTTGTTTTTGTTGGCAGTGGCATTTCCTTTTTGAAAGTGTTTTGTTCTTTTCAAAAGTGGCACATAAACGTGAGGTTTAGGCAGACTTTCAAAGATATACCACTTAAAACTTTGTGGTACCAATTAGCAGAGTATTAGCATTTTGGATAGGGAGAAATCAGGAAATATAATCAATTTTGGTTTGATTTCACTCCTTTAAACTTAAATTTAATAAACTTAATTTTTTTTCTTCTTGTTATTGATATTGAGTTTATGTTGATGCCTTATTTTGATGCATGACATCGATATATTATATCTTATATGTATTTATGAATTATGGAGTAGGCATCATCAGATACAGTATCATTAGTTGCTATTTACGTCAAAATATCAAACAGATTGAATGTGGAAAACTATCATATTTAGGGGAGGGGCATTAAAAAATTATGTCTTGCAAAGAGGGCAGTGGCCTAAAAAAGTTTGGGAATCTATGCTTTAGAATGTAGTATAGCAACAAGTTCAATTTTTGGAATAAAAAAAAATCTATGAGTAATTAATATACCTTAACTGATCTTCATTTTACTGACTTCATTTCTAGTTTGAAAACTAAAAAAATAATCAATAATCTTTTTTTAAAAAAACAATAAAAATATTAACCACATAAATATTTTTATACAAGTATATACAAAAATAAAGTCCTTTTCTTTATTCTTGGTAGTTGATTTTTGGGAATGGCAATTCTGTGTGCAAATACATTGGCAGGTGGATAAAGTAGATAACTAATGTAGCACAAGGTCTGATTAGAAATCATTGCAGTTCTTTTTAAATATCTTAACAAAATATTACTAAAAAATAATTAATTTGTGCATAGCAAATAACTAAATATAGACAACAGTTAATTTCATTAATATTATTTAGAGCTTTCATAGGAACAAATTGTAGTCGACTTACATGAAGCATAACATTTCTTGGCTTGCCCGGGTGTTTATGGCAAAACAAACAATTTTTATAGCCAGTCGACCCATCCAAATTTTTTTCTCTATTCACACATTATTTTGTTTATCAAAATACAAGATAGTGAATGAATGATGGAAGTGAATAATGATAATTAAAAAAATAATGTTTCCAATAAAAATAATCTTCCATTACATCAGCCATATTTTCTCATAAAGAAAACAAGCCATGGAAACCTTGGAACAAAATGTAAACATAACTTTTTGGTGTTGTTTTTTTTTATTTTAAAATTTCATTTGAAAAAATTTTCCAGATGCCTTAAAACATTTTTTTAAATTTATATAGAACAAATAAATAACCTCTAAATAGTAATCATTGAAATTATTTCAAATATATATAAATTTTAAATATCAAACATTATGTCACATACATAAAAAACTTAAAGCATTTAAAATAACACATTTTCCCCTGTCTCCCCCTTTTTTCATTTATAAAATACTATTATCTTTTTTTTTTCTAAAAAAAAAATGAAATAAAATGTTGCAAAAAATATAGTTAAACCTAAGAATAATAAGATAACCTTGCATGCACTATTAACTTGTTATTATTATTGTTTTATTAAATCTTTTATTCTGTTTGTTCATGTAATTAAATGTTTGCACACAATATACTTTTTAATTTACACAAGTATATAGGTAAAATAAGTTTAAGTAAAATAGACATTTATAATAAATTTAAAAAAATGTATATAATGTTAACAATATCATATATTTATTTTAGTGTGGCAAAAATATTGATCCTCATTAAAATTAAGTCATTCGAATAAAATAACATGGGAACAATTTATTCCTTCTCTCTGGATTTAAATGGTATTCAAACTAGATTATTTTTAAGATAAGAATTTATATATAGTAATATCCTTAGTTTAAAGTTAAACAATTTAATTTTTTAAGAATACAGAATACCAACTTACACTTACAATATATATTATAAATTACTATAAATATTATGTGCATACATTGGCCTAGTAATACAAGATAATCCAATAATTATGTGAAAATAGATATGTACAGATTCATTGCACACTAAAATATAAAAATATTTCACTCATTAAATCTATAGTCCAATAGTATTCTATTTTAACAAATTAGTAAATAGGTATATCTAATACATACACACATGTAAAGATATTTCAATTATTAATTCTCAATTTTCTTTAAATTTTAAATCAAATTATTTTTGCAATCTAATTATACAAATATACTGACTCAATCAAAGCCCAAATTTTTGTCTGTCATTAAAATATACATTTCATTATGTTTTAAAACAATTTTTTCTAAGTGTTATAATAAAATTGAAAGAAAAAATATATAAAGATTTGTCTTCTGGAGATTTTAAACAGTCACTTTTATTTTTTTCTCCAAATACTTTTTTTTATTAATAGGTAACTTATTTATTCTATTCAAAAATTGTTTATTTTAAAACAAACAGTACAATACACCTTAACTAAATACTTTTTTGAACAGTAAATAGAAATAAATTTTAGTTAATGATAGTTATGCTTGAAATAATATGTCAACATATTTTTACTTATTGGCAAATTTCTTCCATAATGTATTTCATATATTTGTAAAATAGTTCTCATATATATAATTAACAATATATTTTTTCACCAGTGTTTTTATGCATATATACATTACCATATAGTATAATAGAGGAGCCTCAAGTTGTTTGGTTTCTGTATAGATTGGTGATGTGACAGTTTCTGATTAATAGACAGTTATAATAATGCTTGTGATCCTCAACTTAGTTCACCTTCTGTAAGTTCAATCAATTTAATTCTGGAAGGTCTACTTTATATATATTGAGCCATAAAATTATAAGGAAGCTCTTTTACTTATCTGGGAGTTCAAACTTGATCAACATGGAAACTAATTTGTCTTTTCATTTGAAGCTGTCTTTTTACATCCTTTGTGTCTACATTTTTTCTATTAACTATCAGCTTATTGGGAATTCAATATTTATAGAAGATTCAGTGAAATGTATAAACAGAAGGATTAACAATAATTATTTTTTCTTTTGATGAATAAAAACAAGATACTAATCAAATTCTAATTGTTCTATTTTCTTCATTTATATTCATAAAAACCAAATTAAATAATTTTTTTACTAATCTTTTAACTATAAACAAATTATAGAGAAACAGATCTATAATTAATATATAGTTAAAAAAAAAAGACATCTTTGTTTCAGACAAAAAAAAAATCATGTTATATTAAAAATTTAAATTTTTGGCAGGATCATATATAGAGACTTTTTTTATATTTGATTTTAAATAATTTATAGTACTTTAAAAGTATCAAATATTATTACTTAATCAATACTTCAAGATTCCGTACTTTATTATAAATAATCATATATATATATACATTTTGTCTGTGTTCATTTTTACTTATCTTTTTAAGCTTTAAATATATATGCAAATATATACTATATAGCAAGCCACAATATCAATCCAACTCAATATATATGGAAATTTTTTTATTCATTGCTATAATAATCAAAGTATACTTGTTATTTTGAAGAAGCATATTTCAAATCAATAAAATTAAATGCATAAAAAATGTATTATTTCCAAGAATGTATAAAGAAAAATGTTCAATCAAAATGGACATATGCTTAATTCTTTCAAAAATATTTCAAAGAATATGTTATTATAAAAAGTGATATATTTCAATATATAGAAAAAAAGAGAGGCAATATAATATTCCAGTTAGACAATTAAAATTTGAGATATAATTTTAAAGTTTTTTTTTTTTCTTTATAAAAGGTTTAAATAATTAAAATTAGATACCAATAAGTATATTTATCATACAAAAAGTATTTACAATGAATTGCATGTGTATGTGCAGATTGTGTTGATTGAAATTTAACGAAAATTAATTACTATTATTATTTACTGTATTAAGTACATTTAGCTTTTATAATTTATAAATCAAAAAATATTGTAAACAAAGTAATATATAACTTTCATGATAGAGAAGTCATAAATACTGATTCAATTTTACAATGTTGATAAAACAAATGACGTAATTTGAAGCAAATAAGTTTCTATAGAAGTAAATTGGATTTTATTTGTATGTATTCTGCCTTAATCTTAAAATAATCTATATATGGCAACTGGATCACGTGAAGAATATTCAGCAAGTTTGTGGAATCATTCTTTTGTGCAATATAAGATTTAAATAAACCAACGATATAATATAATATAAAATATCTTTACATAACAGCGATAATATATATAATAATAATAATCATACACATAAAAACTCTTTTCAGTGAATATTTGTTTTTGCCCTTTTCAGTGTGCTTCAATTAATTTAAATTATGATATGATGCGATGCACTGTGACTTTTTCTTATACGGAGTCAGGAATCTCTCAGCTACTATGCCCAGAGAAACCCATTACTGACTTTACCTTTCCTTTTCATCCCTGCTCTACATTTTTCCATATTTTTCTCTATCCTGCTTCTTCTCATTTCCACAACATAATCTTTGTCAACTCCATGGCCTTTATATCTAAATTCCTTTTATCTTTTTCTAAACCCTGCATAAAAACCAATAACCCACTTTTTGCATAATCACTTTGTTTATATTTATCCTTCCACAGCATCCTTATTTGTATTCTTTCTGCTTTCAGGCATTTTCATTCAATTAACAGATGCCTAATATTTTCTGTGCCTTCCATACACA
The DNA here is from genome assembly GCA_028023455.1 of Epiperipatus broadwayi. Classification (NCBI taxonomy): domain Eukaryota; kingdom Metazoa; phylum Onychophora; class Udeonychophora; order Euonychophora; family Peripatidae; genus Epiperipatus; species Epiperipatus broadwayi. The sequence goes on from JAQFVV010006342.1 coordinate 1,366,561, forward strand.
ACTTGCAGACTAAATCACTCACATTTTTCCATTTATGTGTACTATTCACTGTTGCTAAAGATCCTGTTTGAGCCTTAAATAGTAAACTACTTTACTTGCTATTATCATAAATTAACCCACACCCAATATTCTGTATACCTATATATATATATATATATTTAAACTCTGTTTAATCTCCATACTAGTTCCCCATCTCTCTAACTCTCTATTCTTTATTAATGCATCTATTCTTCTATCTCATTCCTTGCCATTATAACATTCAACAATTCTCCTAACACAATCATCCCACCTTTTGTATAAGTATACTGACATAAATTTTTTGCTCAAATCTTCTGCATACCATGCTACCTTTCTCACCCATCCTCTTGCCTGCCCTTTACTCATAACCCATTTAAATACTATTTTGGTTATTCTCTTATTATCCATAAACTGCAATCTACTGAACATTTTTTTTTTCATCTCTCATATAAAAACTTGACCATCCCATTTCTCCTTGAATTGCCTCCTTTACCATCCACACATCTGCATCTAATGCATGTTTACCTACTTCTCTTTGTACTTTTTCTAAATAATTACCATATGTTCATCCTGCTACTGCCATTCCCTTTATACAAATCTAGCTACATCATATTTATTATATGAAAACATTGTTACTTTCTTTATCAGTCTGTTTTTTTTCTTTGCTTCATTAATCAATTTTTTCTCCCATTCATCCAAGCAATTTCTCTGATTACTTAAGACGATTCTCAAATAGTAATACCTATTCACCATACTTAACTTTAAAACCCCAATAAAAATTCTTTCTTCTTCACTTTCCCCAGTCTTAATCATCATTAATCTTGATTTTTCTTCACTAAATTTAATCCCCATGTTTTTACCCACCTTTGTGCATGTCCTCAGCATAACTTCAATATCTCCCCTTCTTTCTGTGCACAAGAAGACATCATCTACAAATAAAAGACCCAATAATGTATATACTCCCTTGCCATCTATTAATGGTATCTCTACTCTTCTTCCTAATCTTTCTTTCCTCTTTCCACTTTCTCTCAAAGACAACAAAAACAAAATAGATGGCATAGGGCATCCTTGCCTTAGTCCCACCCTATTTTAACTTTAACTGATTCTATATTCCCTAAACTGATACATATAAATAATTATTTTCATATAATCTCTTAATAATACCCATTAAAACTCCATCCATTCCTAAATTTTACTAATCTTATCCATAATCTATTTCTATTTATTCTAGCATATGCCTTTTCCATATCTATAAAAACCATATATAACTATATACCTGTATTTCTACTTATATCTATAAGTTGTGTAATTATAAATAAACTATCTTCTACATGCCTTTTCGATCGAAAACCTTCTTACATTTCTCCTACTATATTATTACTTCCATCCATTTTGCAAATCTTCCAGCCACTATATATGTGAACACTTTATATAATACTGTCATTACTACTATCTGTTTATAATTGCTTAGCTTTCTATGATCCTTAACTTTCTTTTAAAAAGTAGTAGCCTTATTCTTGTATTTAACTATCCGGAAATATATAACTGTATACAAGGTGGCATCTATTGTTTTATAATAGAAAGAAAAATAATAATTAATAATTAAAACAAAATGTGAATAAAATTAAATTATGATAGAGCAATCCAGATTGCTAGAAATTTAATAAAGGTTGAAATAAATTAATTATAAAACATAACAAATACATAGTATGGATAAAAACATATTTTACATAACTTATATATATATATATATATATTGTGGCCTCAACTTTCCCTGCATATTATTTCACTTATTTAACCTTAACGAACTCTCATTTATTTCAAGTAGCTAGTCAATTGAATTTTATGCTAACTTTAGGATCAAATATACCCAGGCGCCAAATTGCAGCTATAAATTGTAATGCCCACCAGAGATCATCATCATTAGCCATATTTAGGACTATAGAAGATACTGGAGAAAGTAATTAACTTGTCTCTCAAAAAAAAAAAAAACAATAATAATAATATCGATAAAACCATTCAATCTATGTGGTCTTAATTTCAAACCTAGCATTAGTCATGCAAATATTTCATGATAAATTTATTATAAAATTCATAATAATGAGACAGCTTTCTTCCACAACTTTATTATAAATATCTGATCTCGAGTGGTAACTACAGAAAATACCATATACAGTTCTTATTTATGTATGACTGAAAATAAATCAATAATCGATGCAGAGAACTCATAATCTATGTTCATAATATAAAATTATTATTTAATTTAATACTAGATAAAAAATTATCATAAATAAATCCTCCCCATTTAATTCCATTACTTTATTTTTCGTTCTCAGCATCTATCACTTTTATTAGCTACAATTATATAACACTGAATGTCTGTGTTATGTTCTCTAATCTGTAAATCCCTAATCCTATTTCTCTAAACACATAAATTAACCTGTCAATCGACTATCAATTCCTGATCCCTATTTTAATAACAGTGTAATAATTTTATGATAATATGCTACTTGACTTCCAAACTAGCTCTTAGATTAATATTCGAACTGCTCTTTCTCAAGGTCTAGATCTGCCAAGAGGTTCCCTTATAAGCGATTACATGGTAATGGATATGATCCCCAATAGGTTAAAATAAATTTTAATACGAGTTTACTAGTGGGAATCACTCTAAACACCGAGAGCAGGAAAGGGATTTTATCTCCCAATATTCACAACATTACAACGAACCAAAAGATTAAATTTATTAAACTTAACTTAACTATTCCCTATCATTTTATTATATTATATCTAATCTATTGATCAAATTTTAATTAATAATTTTAAATCTATTATATTTTGTCAAATAAACTATGGAAGTAAACCATGAACATTAATCAGATAAATCAATCAAAATTTACTTGTAAGTAAAATATAGAAATAAATCATAAGATCAGATTATGCAAATAAATTATGAAAATAAATTATGTGAAAATGAATTATACAAAATGAATTATGTGAATAGAATATGGAAACAATATAATAATGACTACTGCAAATCGATCGTGGATATAAATTATCAATATAAGATGAATTATGTGAATGGAATATGGAAATAATCGATATAAAAACCAATACTGTAAATCAATCATGGAAATAAATTATCAATATAAAATGAGTAATTAAATTTAAATATGAACTAATATTACTTTAAATATAGGTGCTGGAAGTAGATTCTGGAGATATTTGAAACATCAAAACACAAGACGCAATGTAATTTTATAACAACAATAAATCTTTATTACATTAAAGATAATGATAATAAATATAAATAAAAACACATTTAAATATATTATTGTGACACTCAAATATATGATTCAGATCTAATAAAGACTATGGTTCGAATACATGTTTAAATTAACTAATTTTCTGAGTGACTTATTTATTGTTTTGACCCATTTATTTATCAAGTACAAAAAAAATAACAAACGCTTATACGCACGGAATCAGAATTCTGTATTTAACTTTAAGAAAACCTATAAATTCCTACTCCCCCCTTTTTATGGTAAACATTATCCATTGGACTATTCCAAAATAATTTATTCGTTTAAATTATTCTAACTAGCAATGTTGAATAATCATCAATTTCTAAATCATTTCAACAAGCAATAACTTTTACATTTCTTATAAAAAAGGATGATATGCCATGAAAAAAAATAATCTTTTACTGATCTTGCAGATGGATTTAAATTCAAAAACCAGGACTCTTATGTTCATGCCTGTCAGATCTTTACGTTTTGATTGTATATATCTTGATAGGTCAGCATGCCGATCCAGCTTGACGATCCCCAATTTACCACCATTCACAAAAATCAACACAGATCGGTTAGTTTATTAATTAAAATCTTTGTCATTCCCCAAATACATATACATCTGACTGAATCCTTAACCTGTCAGGGCAACTATTATTCTGTCCCACATAAGAAAAAAACAACTCTTCATATTCTTCATTACCATGCAGTATTTTATACTGTGCACACAGTAGCATCTTGGTAAGAGGAAATTAAAAACAAAACAACAACTCCTAACTTCAAATGTTTGCTTGAGCCAGAGAGAGATCTTTTCTTAAGATCTAGAATCATGTGAAGAGCTCCTGCCTATACACTTACTCTCTATATTGGCATGCAAAACATTTTCTACAATTTGAACAGTAACTTTATCAATAATCGCCTATCTTATCAAAAATAAATGGAGTGAACATCAGTCATCTCCTACTGCTATGGTAAATAAATCATGAGACAGCCATTTCCCATCTATGAGGTGGTAAGATAACTCTACCTCAGGAACAACAAGTATATGTAGCTTTATATATGCACACACACATCGATTACCGTCTAGACAAATGACAAAGACCAACCAGATCCCGAATCAAAACATATATGAATTATTTCAATTTTTAAACAGTCAAGCCAACAACATACATCCAATATTTCTATTAATAACAGATCAATAACACTTAAGCATAATTATGGTTTTGCACACGATCATCCATATCACTCTTAATATCTAATATTAAGCACAAATTAAATTTTTGTGAAGAATAAAAAAAATATTTTATATCACTTCTCTCTTTTCTTTTTAAATTTACGAAAGCATTTATACTTCAATGGGATCAAAATCATCTTCCTCTCTCTCCTTTAAACATTTTAAAGAACATAAATAAAAACAAAATTATTAAATTAAGATAATCTAGTGGTTAGACATGCGACTTATTATATAAACAAAATGAAATAAAAAAATAAATGACATATTATATAAACGAAATAAAAGAATAAATATCAAACATTACGCTAGTCTCTTTCCAATATCTTTTCCTTTGATTGTATTCAGTTAACTTTATTTGGATATAGCTTATATAGACGCATATCCCAGATAGTTATTTTTACTCAAATGTATATACAAACGCACAGACTTATTTGAATCAAAATAGATAATACGCAGACAGTTATTTTAAATCAAATGTAGCTACAGAATAATTAATAAATTTTAAAAGAGTTCTGTTGATTACCTTCCATTTTGATGAGTTTCTTCCTGGATTTGAATTCATTTGTTTCTTTTTCTTCTTCTTTTCCATTTTTAAGGCTCAAATTATAGACGCAAGCAGATTCTGATTATTAAACACGAATAAACTTTTTAAACATTATACAGAAGTTTGCTGCAGTTTCTTCAAACGAATTTTAACTAGCCAAATAATTATTGAAATATGAATTGATCTTTTCATATCATACAAAAGTTTGATAGTTCTCTCCTTAAATGAACTCTCGATAAGCCAAATGGACATATTGTGATATTCAGTATAAAATGTCTTATTAAAAGTTGATTTCTTCATGATTAACTTCAGGAAGAACAAACATGCACCACTTAGATATGAATTAGAAATTCATATTTTGGTATACTATAATACTTAAATACATTATTAACTCTGAGAAAGAAAATTAAAAAAAATTCTGAGAAAACCTTCAGAGATATATTAATTTTAGTCAGCCAATTGTTCTCAGTTAGCAAAAGTTCCCCTGATTCACTTTCTTCAGCCCCCTCTTACATTCACAAGCATGGAAAAAAACATCTGTTAACCCTTCCCTCTCCAGGTGGTTCCTCTCAAATCTTAATCAAGATTCCATCTCAGAATGAACAATTGAACTATTTCTTATGTGTCAATTTTGACAACTTTTTTTTATCTTAAACCTTATCTTTTGAGTTAACATGTTATCGATTAATTTATGGAAAAGCAATCAAAATAAAATCTAATCAAAAGATAAGCTTACTAACACTTTTTTGGTAAAACAAATGTTACATTTCTTTTGATCTAAATAATTTCTTATTTAGATTTACATTTTAGAGTTAGAAATAATAAATCAGAACAGATTCATTTATTTTCCCCTTTTCACACTTATCATGAAATAATATAGAAAATTATATCAATTTCTATAAAGGAAAGAAAAAAAATCGAACCCATATATCTGTATTACACACACACACACACATACATGTGCAGACCATTCAATAGAAAATTGCTTATTCAGACTACATGAACACAAATATCCATCATAATTTTCCAATAATTACAAGCATAAAATCAATTATAACTTCTGATAATCATAAACATAAATATCCACTATAATTTTCTATAACTCTAAACTTATTCTCCTGAAAAGAAACTGTAAACTAAAGCTACTGACAATCAATTCAATTTTAATTCTCATCAACTTTTTAGTAATCAAAATTCATAAGACTTTATCTTAGCCATATAAATATTTATTTCTCAATTATCATATTGGCAAATTATTATTGCAGCTTACAAAAAAAAATCAAATCATCCCCACTGCATTAAATAATGCTAGCTACATTCTATACAAACCAAACACAAACTGTCTCTATATATGTTACTTTTTTAGATATCTAGTTATTAATTTCTCCAATAAAACTTTTTAACTTTTCTTATGTTAAAAAATTTTTTTTTGCCTATAATTAGTTTCATTTCTTACCATTGGTTTATAGATGAGATAAACCAAAGGTCACAATATATATATATATATATATATATATATATATATATCCGGATCGTTACAATATATATATATATTTGTCATCTCTGGTGCTTGAATATCATATTATATATTAATAAATAAATAGCCTTCAATTATTATATTATACACTTATAATAAGGTAATACCAATATATAATAACGATTATAAAAAATATGTTTTAAGAAAAGCCTTTTTGGCACACAATTTCATGCCCCTTTCAATGCCAAACATTACCTGTTTTAACTGTAAATATGTCACTGCATATAAGTCAGAATCCCCTATTCTACAATAGAAATGAAAATAATTAATAATTAAAATGAAATATGAATAAAATAAAACTATAATACAGCAATATAGATTGTTAGAAATTCGATAAAGATTGAAATAAATTAATTAAAAAACATAACAAATACATAGTATGGATAAAACATTCTTTACATAACTTTATATATACTACCTTATTATAATGAGATGTTATTTTATATAGTGTTATGTTTTAATACTGTAATAATAATATTAGTGATTAAGCCAATGCACATGCGCTTTAAAGATAAATTATAAATGAATACTCTCACTTTTTTCCCAGACACAAGATATAGTATTTAGAAAGAATGGAATAAATTCACCCATTCTTTTGACCCAAACATTTATGTATGGGCAAATCTTATACTGCATTCATTTTTAATTGACTATTTATTGATTAAATTTATTGAAGTTATATATAAAGTATATTCATATAATTTTTATGCCCAATATAATTTATTTCAAATATTTGCCTTCTTTTAGAATCAATAATGTAGCTTTAGTATTTCTATAGCATCTATTTTATGCCCATACTTAAATAGTGAATATGTAAAGCAGATTTATCATTTCTACTAATTGTTCTGTTACATTCTTTGGCTCTTTCATCTAACTGTTTCCATCTTATTTAAAATGTCACAATTAATTTTATAAATGATTCCTTCTTTATATTTTGTATCATCTTTTATTTTATAATTACAAATTAATTTTTCCTGACTTTTACTATTTAACTATCCAATATTTATATTTTTATCAATATAATTTTTTTTAACGTATTATAAATTTTAGCATAATATAAAAATTGGATCATTTTTTTATTTGAATTATAGTTGTTAATATCATTATAATCGTTTTGCATACAAATGTGATTTAATAAAGATTTTTTACAATTAAAAATTATATCTATAATCTTCATATAATTCAATAAATTGTAACTTTTGTAAATTAGCTAATAATCTGGATTGACCCATTAAACGTCATATGATCACCATTTCCATGCTTACACAAGCTTTTAAAACAATAAAAAAATCTTCATACAGTAGTTTTGTATCACAATTTTACCCCATTTACATTTCATTTATTTATTATTATTGTCACTTCCACCACAAAACAACAAATGTCCACCCCTATGCAACAACATATGAACAGCTAAAACATGTAACTTCTAATACCAAAAAGGACACAACATCCTGCGCTGACAAAGGCTTTTCTGTATAATTATATTAATTTAGTACTTATAAGAAAGAAAAACAGTATAATAGATTTTCTTTATTTTCATTTTTGAATATTTCCATATTTATATCTAATCTTTATAAGTCACCTGAACTAATTGTGTATTTTATTTAGAATTTTTTAAAAAAAATGTAGTTATAATTATTTAATAAAAAGAGTTTCAATATATAGTTAAAGTAACTAATTCTAAAATAATTTATCAATTCATATTAGCATTTTATTATTTCTAACAAATATTATCAATTCCATACAAAAAAATCAAAAGAAACTTACTATTTAATGCAAATTGTCGATTAGTGAGTTGTGCTTGGGTTGGTAGTAAACGTTCTTGCTTAATGTTGGTTTTATAAGCCTCTAATAGACCAGAATGATGAAAGGCTAATGATTCTGTAAGAACTCCGACTTGAACATGTTTAAATCTACAATCTACATTGCATACATACTGGCATCTATCATTTTTATAAAATTACCTATGATCTATTAAAACCCTACAATATTTTTAAAACATACAAAAAAAAAACCCCTCTGTGTAAATGAATATTTGTAGAATGATAAATATAAAATATTTGAATTTGCAAAATAATTGTTTACTCAATGTTACAGTGCTTTTCGCCTCAAATAAAATTTATGATTATAAATAATTGGCTACAAAATTTCCCATTTCTTTCATCACACTTATAAGTGTCTAAAAATAAGGTATCATTTTAGTTTGTATCACTGTTAATTGTCTAACATTATTCATGGTTATAAATGAAATAATATTGTATCTAATTATTTCATTTTCTAAAAATAGAACTGAGATAAGGTATTAATATACAACATAGTTATATTAAAAATATAATGACTTAATTAAATTAATTATAGCCATCACATATAATTTCACTTGTTACTCCTATAAATAATGTATCCTTTTCTTATGAATTCAAAATGAAATGGACTTATTTAAAGAAAGTTTATGATTGGAGTTACATATTTTATTTGTGGAGTATATTATTCAGGATAATTTTTTTTGGTAATAAAATTATTTTAATTAAGAGTATTTCTAACACATGATTAATGGATAACCCATGAGTAATTTAAATCAAATATCAAGTAACAGTCATTAAAATATAAAATATAATCAATATTCTTTAAATTCTAAGAGATGTAGGAATCATGGTAGAATTGAGCCAGGTAAATTTTCATTCTGCTTATAAACTCGAATTGTCTGAGTCTGAATTAATTACTGAATGATCTAGTGGGCTGAAAATATTATAATCTACATTTTCAAGATTTAATACAAACTAGGAATTATGATACTATGGTGAAGCACTTTCCTGGAGAAAAAAAGAGGTATTGTAAATTTACTTTATTACTATTAATTAAAGGGGATTTGAACCCAGATTTTCAATCTCCAGTCATCCACTTCATCTTATATAACCAATACACATGACTACATGCTTGTAAAAAAGATAAACAATCTCCAATATACCTATTTCATGCTGAAACAGTATTCATTAGTTGGTCTGGATCACCATCTCCCACACATATATACAATCAGTCCTCAGTTTATAATAAGATAGTACAAACACAAGGCATATTAGTAAGGTATTCATTTGGAATAATTTTGGGACCAAATCCATTATTCAACACATAGTATTTCAGGTAATGTTTGAGCTTAATGATACCCTAGTGTATTTAGACATTCCTTATACAAGGTAGTAATATTTATAATTACATCCTTCCACAAGCTATTAAAGGTGGATAGAGACCAGATCCTAACTTGTGTGAGAGTGGTGTAATGAAAATTACATGATAGAAATATTATTCATTAAAATATGGAAACTGTATGAATCTACTAAAACTATCTGTCTTTTCTAGGCTTTTTCTTGCAAAGTTATCTATTGCTATTTTGTAATAGTAATAAAAAAAGAGATTAGACTTTTATTGTATAAGGAAACTAGATATGAAAAACTGCTGTAAAGATGTAATTTTTGAAGAATGTCTTCAAAGAAAGGGGTTATTCCCTTTGTCATTCTATTTTTTTTTTTTTTGGCGTTTTGAGTCAATAACTCAACCACTCTATTAAATCATGTTGAGCAAGAGTTATAATGAAATATATAATTCCATTATTTGTTTAATCTTACTATATTTGTGAAAAATATAAATATTTTTTGTTAGAATGAAACGAATGTATCAAATAACATACTGTTACTTTTTAATTTTATATTTACTACAATACATAATTTATTTTATGAATATAAAATTCAAAGGTATGTGTACCCCTGTAACTGAGGATTCTTTCTAATTATTTTATTAGTTATAATTATTTAAATGATTTTATTTCAAAATTGATAACTTTAGTCCATTTTTTTGCAAAGATGAAAATAAAGATTATTATAAACTATTAATAAAGATAGGATTATTAGTTTATTAGTGCCCAAATACAAACTAATCACCTCGCAAACACACACACACATATAAACTACTTACTTTATTTTTTTGCTTATGTATTTTAAATAAATTTTGCTTTATTATTAAACGAATTATCTTAAAAAAATAATTATTCTATTAATTTTTTAAAATTAGATTTTAAATTCAGCATATAACATTCAGAATACCATGATGTTACTATAAATAAATACGCTACTTTCGTATACTTGCAGAGAATATATCTTTCATAAAAACTCATAAACATGAGGAAACTTATTAAATGAATTAAACATTTGAAATTTTTTTCTGAAACCAAGAAAATTGCATTTTGCAAACGATGAATTATTGATTTTTTTTAAAGATTTAAATTTTCTAAAAATTGAAGATCTAATTTTGTTTTTAATCAAATATTACAGTTTTCTAACGTAATATATGAAGGGTGTGGACTGACACATTTTAATTAGTTTAGAAATTGAAAAATTTAAATTAAAATTTTTAATTGAAATGATCTGTTTATTTTTGTAGTTCAGAACCATAGAAGTTGTTTTGTATTCACCAACAGATTTGGATCTTAATAAAAGAATTACTAAAGCTTTCTGTTCATGCTCATTATTTATTTTTGGTAATGTTATTTATTGCTAGTCTTAATCCTTGTTGTTATTCATAATTATGGTTTAAACAGGGTTGTCTTGTTTAACTCACAGCAGGGTCATCTGATCCCCATGCTGCCATTATTGCGAGATGTATAAACAACTTTCACTCTTTTAAATAACGATTTTCTTTTCTTTATGAAGTAAAAATGTTGATTTATAGCTACAGTATAATACTATCAGAAACATTTCATTTTAAGATAACTTTGGTCGTATAGAAGCAATTATTTTTTCAATAGTATATTTATTAAATTTAATTAAAAAATCGAGTTATATATGAAATAAAGAAGATATTATCTATATAATTTCATGTCGTAAATCTGCCTGAGCATGTTCATAATTAATATCACAGTTATAAAAGATAAAGAGTTAATACAGTCTTTCTTTCACTCAAATAAATTTTGTAAAATAATTGTAGATATTGTTTGTACTAGATAATCAAATCTGAAATGCAATATGAAGAAAAGCATGCATTTTATTTTCAAAAAATCAATTGAGAATTAAATATTTTAATAAATAAGAGATTATTTTGATAAATGAGCAATGAGTCGACTAAGTCAAGTTGTTTTAACAAAATAATGTTAAAAAAAGACCACCATAGTATGATAATTAAAAAAAAAAAGAACAACTTATGAATATTTGGGAAATATAATTCTGACATCATGAACAGGTAGGTTTAAAAAAAAGGGTTTATATTGGAGTTTGCTGGGTTCAGTTTTTAGAAAGAGAGACTTTAGTATTTATATTAGATGAGAAGATCTAACTGGACAAGAGCAATGATTGCAAAAAGTTATTTAAAATTTATTATAGACTAAACAACTAAGTTGTAAATATTATTATAATTTTTTCATACCTTAATAATATATAACTGCTTAAATACGCGTTATAAAAAAAAATCTGATCAAACGCGTATTTTTATTAAAACTGAAAAAGATTGAAAATGTTAAAGTAAATTAAGTATGTGCGTGTATAAACGCAATGGACATATAAAAATGCTATGAACTAATTAGGCGAAATTAATTTAAAGATCAGCAACTCTGATTAAATATCAAATAGCCCTATAGAAAATTTAATTAAATTCCATTGTAAAATACGGATTAGATTCCTGATAAAAATTATCTGGGAAAAAAAGAAAATTTTAATTAATTAAATATATAAGAGTTTGTATTATATATTTATTAAACAAAAATGCAGGTTGGAATGTAATAACATTGGTTCTACCATGTGGTACCATGGGACTCCAACCAATTAGATTATTAAAATGAAAACTGAGAGCGATGATCTTCACCAGAAAGGGAAGAGAAAATTATTAGCTAGTTGAAGCCCTTGAAGAACAGATGTGTTTCTTCCTCTGGCATTTACTGCCGGCCTTGCCAATCTGGCCTCTTTGATAACAATTCTCCGGACTTTAATTAATATTCCAGGACTGCAGTATCAGGTCGCAAGACCCATATGAATTAACTACCTCCAACCCATTGGAACTATATATGTATAATTTCGTATGTTGTAGAGAGAAGTAAATTTCTAAAAAACTATTTAAATATTACAGAGTATTAATAATTTTAATTGCCATGCTGCCTGTGATGGTATTAATGTCACTTCTTTAAATTTGCAATCCAGATGTGCTGTAACTTGGTCACTGCTGGACATAGCAACTGGCACAGTCATTGTGAATGAACCCCGATGGTTGAAATCGCATCAGATTACATAATGGGCAGAAGAATAAATTCTAGTTTAATTAACTCATGTAAGCAATCATTTCTTGTAAACAAGAAAAAATTAAAGTGATTGATTATATATACTGTAATGCAGCCGGCAATATTGGAATTTGACATCGCAGAGGCAATCCAATGGCCCCTCTTCATCCAACAAATTGAGAAACTCCTGGTCATTAATAGAACAAAAGATGACAAAATTAAAACTGTAACATTATTGTGCTATGCAGGAAAAGCATTATTCAGATTGCTAAGAGACTGGTTGAACCTAAAACCCCAGAAGATCTAATGTTTCAGCAGCTCAAATAGAAATTAGCAGAGTACTTCAACCTTTGTAAGTCTAGACACATTGCCAGACTTCATTTTAGGAACCGCTGTCAAGGAAAGAATGAGTGTACTCAAGAATATGATATGGCCCTGCAAGAATTGGCCAAGAACTATATCTATGAATCATACCTGGAGAAAGCACTTCTTGAACAATTTCTATGTGGTATGGCCAGTGACACCTTGAGACAACAATTATTGGCAGACAGTGCCATCAACTACAGGGAAGCTATCAAGTGTGGGATAGCCTATGAGCTCATGACTATGTATGCAAAAGAATTCACAGCTATCAAATTAGTGAACAGCGATCCCTATAAAATAGCCAAGGTCAATAATTCGGAAGTACACCCCAGCAAGTTAATACAACACAGAAAATTCAAAGCAACATTAAGTGTTTCTGCTGTGAGAAAATAGGACACAGGTCCACTGAATGTGTTTATAAAGATCAACAATGCAGAAACTGTAAAAAAAATTGGCCCTTTAGAGAAAATGTGCCAAAAAAAGAAATCTATTGATTATATAAGTGAAAACTGCCAGGAGCACCTTACTAAAGACAAACCTACTCAAGAAAAGTTTGTTCTAATAAATAACATGTCATCTGACCAGGATCACAAAATTGACAAGAAATTAAAAATCTTTGTTAAACCTGTTCTCATGGAAATAGACAGTGGTAGTGGAGTATCCCTGATTTCTTTTACAGACTGAAAAACCATCATGGCTGACATGACACATCCCCCAAAGATACTGAAGCTAAACCTAAAAGCTTGTGATGTAAATGGTAATTCCATTAACATAAGAGGCCAAATTCAAGTTCCTGTCATGACTAGTAATGCCAAGAACCGTAAACTACCATTATACATAGTCCACACCTAAATAAACCCTCTCATTGGCCATGAATGGTTCAGAGAATTGGGAATTAAAGTATATACTGAAATAAATAAGGACAAATACCAGCTTTCCAATCATCAGAATAAGGATTACCATTACATGAAAACTGAGGATGTCAAACAACCCAACAGATATCAAATTTTCACTGAATGACTGAGTTTGGGTCAAAAATAATCAAGATAAAAAGTGGACCAGTGGAGAAGTAGTATGTCACCTGAGCAATCAACTTGTTGCCATCTGTATGGCAGACAAAAAAGTACGGCATAAGCATATCAAGCAACTACAAAGAAATAGCAGCAAGTTCACTTTTGAAATTAAATCGAAAGCAGAATCAGAAAAATTACAAACCAGGGATAACTCAGTAAAACCCCCTAATGCTAATAAGTTCATAGCATTAGAATCCAACACCCCACTATGCCTTAGGTGCAAGAGAAAAAAAACCCACCTACTTTGGCAACTATGCTCTTAATTCAGAGGGCAGAAAACAAAAACCCTCTGATCTCTGAACTGGGGGAAGGTGTGCTAAATACACATATATAAAAAAATCTGATCAAATGCATATTTTTATTGAAACTGAAAAAGACTGAAAATGTTAAATTAAGTATGTGCGTGTATAAATGCAATGGACATATAAAAATGCTATGAACTAATTAGGCAAAATTATTTTAAAGATCAGCAACTCTGATTAAATATCAAATAGCCCTATAGCAAATTTAATTGAATGCCATTGGAAAATATGGATTAGATTCCTGATAAGAATTATCTGCAAGAAAACTTTATATATAAGAATTTGTATTATATATTTATTAAACAAAAATGCAGGTTGGAATGTAATAACATTGGTTCTACCATGTGGTACCATGGGATTCCAACCAATTAGATTATTAAAATGAAAACAGAGCAATGATCTTCACCAGAAAGGGAAGAGAAAATTATTAGCTAGTTGAAGCCCTTGAAGAACAGACGTGTTTCTTCCACTGGCATTTACTGTCAGCCTTGCCAAACCGGCCTCTTTGATAACAATTCTCCGGACTTTAATTAATATTCTGGGACTGCAGTACCAGGTAGCAAGACCCATATGTATTAATTATCTCCAACCTGTTGGAAATATATATGTATAACTTCGAATGTTGAAGAGAGAAGTAAATTTCTAAAAAACTATTTAAATATTACGGAGTATTAATAATTTTAATTGCCGAGCTGCCTGTGATGGTATTAATGTCACTTCTTTAAATTTGCAATCCAGCTGTACTGTAACTTAGTCATCACTGGACATAGCAGTAACCCAAGTATTTTTGTCCATATTTTAGTCAATATGTGGTTGACCATCATGTGACATTGAGTATCACATAAAGAAACTTCTAAAAGTGTCTGTCTATGAGAGAAAATGGCAATGAAGAAGAAAGACCACCGTATGAATAAATAGGAAAAATATAATCATATGAATTTCTTTTGTGAAATAATAACTTTCTTGAAGAAATAATATATAATCTTAAGAAATTAGATTAATACTCTGTAAATTTGAGGAATTATCTACATGAATTATTGCAAGATAAAAAACAAACAGATATCCACAGTCATTTTACTTGAAACAAGTAATTAAAAGGAAAATATATAAGAGGTGTGACAATTTAATTCCTGGAATGCACATTTATAAAATATACATGTGGAAGTGTACACTGGTGGCTACTATTGCCTTCAAAGTAGTCTCCCTGTATACACTGTTCCCATTTTTGGAAACATGCCTGGAACTTATTTTTCAGGAATACTGTTGAGCAACTGACTCACCTTCTTTTGGATATCAGGTTATCGTAGAAAATCATCCTTTCAATGCAGTTTTTTAATTTTGGAAATAACCAAAAATCATAGGGGGCTAAGTCAGGTGAATAGGAATGATGGTCTAGTTCTGTAATTGATTTTTTGGTCAAAAAGTTTCTCTCAATGAGTGCACTATGACTTGGCACATTGTCATAATGAATGATCCATTCATTAGGCCACAATTTGGCTCTATTTATTTGAACAGGATTTCATAATCTCTGAAGTACTTTTAAATAACATTATTGGTTGATTATTTGTCCCTGATCAATAAATTCTTGGTGGGACCCTTTTGGGAATTTAATTATTACACCTTATACGTATACTTAAAAATAAAATGCCCTAAATATATAACTATATATCACTGACATTTCTTAACTAAATCTTTTATATCATTATTTAAAACTATAAAGCTAATAATTTATAATTAAAAAAAATCATTCTGTATATACTGTGCATAAAATATTTTTTATATTACATTTTTTTAATAATCTATACAGTTTTCTGGTCAATATTCATTATGAATGCTTATTATAGTAACCCAATAAAAAATAATAGACTTTATTTATTATTTAAGGTTTAGATTGACTATATATATATATATATATATATATATTATTTTTATTTATTTGTGGTTGATGTTTGTTTCCATTTGGATGTAAGAACGCGGATTTTGTTGTTTGTTTATTATATATTTTTTTTTCAAGCTTTTTGTTTACATAAATATTTCGCGTCTCTCCAGTGGGTTTGTAGTTCTAGATTTGTTTTTTTATGTTTAGAAGTTCATTTTATAGTCAGTTGAATGTAACCGTAAACTCTGTCTATTACCCGAGATTACGGGCTTCGAAATAAACATGACATAGCGTAAGGCTTTATTTATTTTCTTACATCGACAGTTATTCACGATCCACATAAGGGGGCACCAGATACGATTATTTAAGTTGATTTTAATTACTCGCATCACCTTACATCATGTCAAAACGATTTCGAAGTCTAATCCCACCCACTAGCTCAACACTCCCAGCATGGACCAATAAGGTGTCTCAAGGTTGTTACATGATTGTTTCCAGGACGCCTCCACCGGAGAAGACGCATTGTCCGCTAATGAAATTCAGCATGATTTTCTAATAAGTCGATCACGGCATAAGGATCGTTTATTGGTTGTCACTGACCTATGAGGTTGTTCGCTTACGCCCCGAACACAAGGCTTACAAGTTCATCCCCCCGCTTTATTGTATATAACATAATTCATTGACGTTTACTTTGATTGATTATAGACCCGCCCCGCTCTTAAATCTATCTTAACTAAGGTGAAATAAGAAACATCGTGACTTACGGCACGATGGTGACATAATTAATAAAATAACTAAATTGAAACGGAAATTAAAATTAACTAAATCTACTTCAAAGATAAGTTATCAAAGCATAAATAAACTACGGTTTCGATTGTGTGTGAAAAGATTTGAGATATGCTCGACTTGATTAGATATTGAACAAGTTTATTAAATATGAAACGAAAACATTATTAATTGATTTATTACAAAACATTATTAATTGATTTATTACACACGCGCACATACATTCACGCCCACAGAGAACCATAAGTATTCATAACACAATTTGAATAACGAGAAAGTTCCTTTCTATTTGATAAATATATAATCTTTCCTTAGATTCACTTAAGTTCAAAGTTCATGTTTACAAAGTTCAGTAACAAAGATAAACTATTATGACGAGGAAAGTCTTAAGATTTATTTGAGTAAATTTATGTTGGTTAATTACGAGATTGCCTTACGAGTTTATTAATTGAGTGAGTGAACATAATATAAAACATATTTACCTAGGATTTGTCTTGGTTGCAACGAAGGTCGATTGGTCTGGACGAGTTTGGGTGTTTCACGGAACATTTCTTTTATTAGGAGCATTCACTTAACATGACGATGTTATCAGAATTTCATAGCTTCGGAGATATTTCAGTAGCGGAGCGCCGATCAGTCACTGAAGGGTTTATTAGCCCCTCATGACAGTCGACGCTCTTGGTATTAATTTCATGATGATCATTTTAAATATTGAGGAATAACCAAGCTAATTCAGAACAATTCTAATTTTAAATAAAAGCATAAGCATCGGAATAAATGAGCAGGTGGTAATTCAGCGTACTGAGAATTGGAAAATAAAAAAACAACAGCAAGGATAACGTATCTATCGAAATGAATCGAATCGAACCGACCGAACCATTGAATAGGTTTTGGCTGGTATTTATAAGGGCTGATCCATATCTTGGGATCCAATCTACCCCCATAGTTCCCTGTTCTTGGAGTTGTCGTTCAGGTCCGCATTTGAGGTACCTGTTCACTCACTCTTTGTGCTAAAGGCAATATTTATTTTGAGACAATCTCATTTTGCAATCTCACTCAACCAACCTTATTCCTTCACACCTCGAATGCATGCGTGTGTGCGTGTGTTTTACTAGAACAATACAAGTTATTTTAAATTTAGAAGTCGAGCATTTATCTTTTCCTCAAATCTTTTCTATAAGTTTTATTCTAGTTAAAATTATATTTCTAAAATAAACATTTTTTTATTCCCCGTGGTGATTTTGATTGATGATTATTTTTATTATTTTAGGAGTGCATATTATATTTTATTATTTAGGAGAGCAAATTATTTTTTGTTATTATTTTTATTATCTAAAGGCTTTAATCATTTAATTAGACGTTTTACCGTCTGCATTTTATCAATGTGTTTTATAAATGTATTTATGAGAGAAAGAAAACTATTACTAATTACGAAAATAAAGTTACGAGTGTTTTATGTTGCTTGCTGGTGTGTGTGTGTTTATCGATGTATCCTAGATTTAATATTGATGTAACGCTGTCTCGTTACAATATATATATATATATATATATATTACATATGTTATACATACTATTTTATTATGTTCACATTTATTTTAACTAACCATTAAAAATTTTATTGCTACAACTATTTTACATCAATGAAATTCATTTTCTCTTTGTCACGTATTTTTTCTTTACAGACATGTAACACACACATGGATGTATGTGATTCTTTCTAAATCCATAATCCTTGCTTGAAGATGAAGACTTGTGTTTAGGGATAACTTTTTATATAAGAGTTGGATTAGAAGTATATTTTTATTAAAATAAAAACGGTGATGTGATGCAGTGTGACTTCTCCTTATACTTAGTCAGAAATCTCTCAGCAACTAACCAGAGAAATCTGTTAGCCACTTTTCTCTTCCCTTTCCATTCCCCACCCTAAGTTTCCCATAATCTACTCCATACCATTTTCTCAACATAATCTTTGTCAACTCCATATCTAAATCTCTCTTATATTTTCCCAAACTCAGCATAAAAACCAATAACTTCATTATTTGTACCCTTTCTGCTTTCAAGCATTTACATTGAATTAACAGATGCCTAATATTTTCTATGCCTTCTTTACACAACTTGCAGACTAAATCACCCATATTTTTCTATTTATGTGTACATTCCCTTGTTGCTAAAGATCCCGTTCAAGCCTTAAACAATAAACTACTTTCCTTACTATTATCATAAATTAACTCGCACGCAATGTCCCATTTACTTCTATATATATTTATACTCTTTTTACTCTCCATACTAGTTCTCCATCTCTCCAACTCCATATTCTTTATTAATGTATCTATTCTTCTATCCCGTGATGTGATGTGATGTATTATGGCTTCTCCTTAAACGAAGTCAAGAATATCTCAGCAATTATGCCCAGATAAACCTGTTAGCCACTTTCTTTTACATTCCCCACTCTAAATTTACCCATAATCTGCTCTATCCCATTTCCACAACATAATTTTTGTCAACTCTATAACCTTTATATCTAAATCCCCCTTATCTTTTCCCAAACCCAGCATAAAAACCAATAATTCACTTTCTGTATAATCACTCTTTTCATATTTATTTTTCCACAACTTCATTATATGTACCCTTTCTGTTTTCAAACATTTACATTCAATTAACAAATGCCTAATATTTTCAATTCCTTCCTTACATAATTTACAAAATAAATCACCCATATTTTTCCATTTACATGTATATTCTTTTGTAGCTAAAGATCCCGTTCGAGCCTTAAACAATAAACTACTTTCCTTACTATTATCATATATTAACACACACCTAATATTCTGTTTATTTCTATATATATTTAAACTCTTTTTACTCTCCATACTATTTGTCCATCTCTCTAACTCCCTAGTCTTTATTAATAAATTTGTTCTTTTATCCCATTCCTTACTACTGTGACACTCAATAATCCTCTTAACACAATCATCCCATCTTTTGTACAAATATACTGATATAAATTCTTTATCCAAATCTTTTGCATACCGCATTACTTTTCTCACCCATCTTGTTACCTGCCCTTTACTCATAACCCAATTAAATACTATTTTAGCTATTCTTTTATTATCCATAAACTGCAATCTACCAAACATTTTCATTTTACTTTTTGCATCTCTCATATGAAAACTTGACCATCCCATTCTAAAGGTTTAGATTGTAGAACCACCTAGAACAGATTTTGAAATTTCTGAAAATAAATCCAAGCTAATTTTATTCAGTATTGTGAAAAGTTATTATAAAATTTTGATTAGAGAAGTCACATTCAAATATTTAATTCAAGCTATTTTCTTAACTCCATCTTTTGAATATCTCATGCTTATTATTCAAAAGAAAGTAATATTTGAGGTGTGTGCATTTATCATCTTAAACCATTCATCTCCAGGCAATAGAATATAAAACAAAAATGGGTTAGCTCAGTTATAGATTATGTTTGTTATAACAACTAATTGATAAATAAAATATCCTGCATTAAAATTAAACATTCTACTAGCTCATATTCATAAATAAGAATAAGGTTCAGTTTATAAAATAAATAAGTAAATATTTATTATTTCATGAGACTTAGAAGTGAAAATACAGATGACAAGAAAGATTACATTGAGCCAATATCCCACAGGATACTACCTCAATGGCATAAGAACACTATCCCCCCTATTGCTATCTTAAATAATAAAGTTATAGTATTCTTATGACTTTGATAAATCCTACTCATTAAGATTAAACTAATAATTAAATCTTAATTTTTATCTACTATAATTTAGCTCAATAAAATCTCAGGTTCATAAAACTATTCTAAGTTAATTAAAATCACAGTAGTAAAACATGAGAAGGGATTTTTATGTCATACCTTACTACACTTAAACTAATAATAACAAATAATAATAATAATAATAATAATAGTAGTAGTAGTAGTAGTAGTAGTAGTAGTAGTAGTAGTAGTAGCAGCAGCAGCAGCAGTAGCAGTAGCAGTAGTAGCAGCAGCAGTAGCAGTAGCAGTAGTAGTAGTAGTAGTAGTAGTAGTAGTAGTAGTAGTAGTAGTAGTAGTAGTAGTAGTAGTAATAATAATAATAATAATAATAATCATCATCATCTTTATTGTATGAACTAATTTTGTATATCTTTTTTTTCACTATAATGTTTATTACTATAATAAAATAATAAAATACTATAATACAATCTTTTATCTTCAGATAATAATGTAAGAAAATGTGGTAGCATTTATAATCTGACAAATAAAGATGTGTGGCAATGGATAGCATATAATTCAATGTACCATTATGATAACTAATTTATGACCACAAGATAATGTAAAATATGATTATTTAATTAAATGAATACCAAGAAAATATTCAAATTCTTAAAATAATTTTTTATTAATCTCTGCAAAAAATACCATGTTGGATTCAGTTATTCCGTGTATCTCATGCAGTGTAATGGGAAAATGAAACAGTCAGGACACACAAATTTTGAAAACAAATTTAACAAAGTTTATTATTAACAATAAAATAAAATAAACAATTTATTTACAATATTTACATTGGATATCCTCAATTTACACCGTTCTACACTTTTTATTACTTAGTTATTAAACAATCTAGAATTTATTTAAGTCTTCATTCTGACTTAAAATAATAATAATAAAATAATACCATTTTATTTATCTCTTTCTAAATAAACTTATGATAAATTACATTTATATATTTTTATTTTAAAAAAAAAATCCTATCCTGAAATATTATTTAATTATACTTTTCTTTCTAAAAAACATCCATAGAAACATACTACGGAAAACATAAAAAATAACATTATCAAGAGTATGGATCTTTTAGAAAAAATAAACAATTTTCATCTTGCAAAGTTAAAAGATGTCATATAAAATATCTACTAATAATTCATTACTAGATGTTGTGGATATCGTTGTTTACTAAACTATGTTTATTAAATATAACATATTCCCATTTAATATTACTTTAATACTATATAGTTGTAATTACCGATATACTCCTTATTATTTAATAAACACAAAATTATACCTATGCTTATTGTTTATATCATTTTACTTTATACCATTATATTTTTTTAAAAATATGCAATACTTATTTTAAAATGAAATAAAGCATTTAAAAGTTATTTAACATTTTAAAGAACAACTTTGTTTTATATACTTTATTCTTGAAATTTTATTTTATTTCCAAAATAAACCCAAAAAACATTTTATGATTCTTTTCCCTTTTAGGATCCATTGGATTTTTAAATTCCAATTTATACAAATTCTACTTCTAAGAAAATGAACTTATCTCATTCAAACAATAGCATATCTTAAACTCTAAATTATCTATTATTTCTTTTCAAATATATACTGTACGATGTAGTTGCATTGGAAGTTTAGATAGCAAATAAATGTGTAGGATCTAGGGAAGAAAAACTAGAGTATAACTTATAGCATATATCAAAAATATCATGGCACAGTGTATCTATAAGAAATAGAGGCATGGCCTAGTCTAATGTCCTCCAATACATCAATGATGTCAAGCTATTTCTTCAGCTTTATTAAAACATCAATACTTAAAGAAAATAGACACTGTCCACAAGTAAATATACAATTACAGGGCTTTGTTAACTGTATTGCATATCCACTAAGATTATAAAATATTATTCATCCTATTATAACATCATCTTGGGTTCATGTTCACCATATTACTACCAAGCCACTATCTTATCATTATTTCCTAAAAGATTTATCACATCTTACATCAACAAAATAACTATCTTGCATATTCAAAACAATAAACAAAATTCCATTATAATTATAGCGATCTCACTGATCCACAAGAAAAGTTTGCTTTACTTCCTTATTCTATATTCTAAAACATATACAAACTTGTAATATGAATCCTTGGAACATCCAATAATATGAAAGTTTTTAAAAGAATCACATAAATATTTATTATCATGTTATATTACTAGTATAAAATTATAGTATGCATATTCCCAAAATAAATCCTAGTCTCATAATTTTAAAGTGTTGTACAAAATGCGTTTACATATAATTAAACATTTATACTTCCATTCATTATAATTCATAGGCAATCTAAAAAAAGAAATCAAAATATACATCATAAAAATATCAATATTCATTAACTATTACCAAGTGATATTAGCTTGTTATCACCTATGCAGTCTTCGGATTTCCATCAATTAGATACATTGCATATATGAAAATACATCCATACCTTTATTTAAAATGTTCTTATTTAAACTATTAAATTATTATATTATAGGATTTTAATATTATCAATAGATTAATGTTCATGTTCCTACTCTTATAAACTAGAAAATTTACATTTAAAATAAATAGTAATAAATGAAAATCATATTTACATAACTTCAGCTGAAAACGAATGTTTTTTATAAGTCCGAATATTTCCATTTTCTTTCTCAAAAGTTTTTTTTTTTAATGTTCTTTTCAAAAGTAATTCTACAACCTCCCCCATTGCTAAGATGATGAACAAGACAATATGTTTCCTGCAGTAAGTGTCATCCGAACTTCTGGCATGAAAATCTCAGGTTTTTAAAAAAAATGAATAATAAAAAAAAATATTACGTGTTAAAATTTTGAAAAATTAGATAAAATAATAATCAATCCATCCTGGAAGAGTTTATAGAACAACAGTTTATGTTTCTATTGTCCAGAAACAATGATTATTCAAATCATAATAAAATTATATTATTAAAATAATAACTTGAAGCTCCTATTCTGGAATATTCTTTATTAGCTGAGCAATGCATCCTATCCCTTCTGCTTAGCTTAAACTATCAGGATAAACTTTTGCACAATACTTATTTCCATAATTCCACATTTTATTTATTAACATGTTCATTTTCTTTATAGGTTTCTTCTTCAAGGAAATTTATTGTTATTTATTACATATTCAGAGGTTTTTTCTTGTCTTAAATTATCAGCTTTTAAAACAATTTTATATATGCATATTAACCCTCTATATGCCTTAGGTTTTTTTTATAACATACACTTTTCTAAATATTTTCTGTGAGTCTTTTCTTAAAATAATTTCTTGTAAATATTTTAAATGTTTCCTTCAAAAAGGATATAACATTTACTCTTATAACATGATATTTTCATAAATTTATTATAAAGTATACTTGTCCTATTGTTTATTAATATTGGACAAGACTATTTTGCTATATAAAATAATGCATCTTTACTTTCAATCGGCAAACAGTTTTCTAATAAGTTTCCCATACAATATCCATAAAATTAATTTATTCATTTGAATAGTCCTCTTGTTCAATATTATTGAAACTGCATCAATAAATATTATACTCATTTTTAAAATATTATAAGTTGAATATGTTTTCCTTATGGGTATATCCATTTTATTATTGCGAAGTTATATATTAGACTTTTGACGAATACTACTGGCAAAAGACTTTTAAAATTAGCAGGGCATATTAAAAGAAGTTATTATTAATATTTTTATTTTACACTCTCTTTTGCAAATACTTTTTAAAATAATAATAACCTATTAGCTTTGCAAATAAAATTGTACGAGAGCACTAAAAATTGACTAAATAATAAAATTAAAATTACTATCACCTTGATAGCTACTGAGATGATCTCTGCTACCTTTAATACATTTTTAAATCACCACTAATACCCCCCATGTAATCGGTATTTATATCTTAGAAAATATGTCATTCTATTGGTTGATTCTTACTTTTGGTTTGATACCAAATTTGCATAATGTTAGAAACTTAGACAATTAAATTTCAAAATAAAAAATATGACATATTAAAACTTTAAAAATATTATTTAAATATTACTTTTAAATCAATTATTACTTTACTAAATTATTTAAATATTTAAAAAGACTTTTTAAAAACACTATTTAATAAATTATCCCACTCTTAATATTTAATTTATCTATTTTATTTTAAAACAAAATATTTAACTTTTATTAGCTGTATTCGTCTTTATTACATTATTTAAACATTTTATACGATAGTTAACTTAATATTTAATATTTGCTTTTATGATAGGTAATAATTACATCCAATTCTATAATGCAATTTTTTAAAATATTTTGAACTTTACTAATAAATACTAGCAAGCAAGTGTGTATAACCCTATATTACACAAATCACATGACTAATATAACCAAGACAGATGGTATCTGATTTTTCTGTCTGGGAATTAAATAAATTGCTACACTTATTGTGTTAAATAAAATAATACAATAATACAAAATTTGGAAGAATAATTTAGAAAATATAGAATTAAATACAACTTTCACTACCATAAAGCTTATTTTTTAAAATATACGATATTAATTATAATTATTAAATATAATTTATAAATTTAAATATAACTTTTATTTAACTATATGTTTAAGTCTATTAAAATTGAACTTTTTAGACATACTTTTAAATATTTATAGCTGTTATTTATTATGGCCAGCTTTTGCAACCATATGTAATAATATTTTTAGCTTTATTTAACTATTCTTAAGTGATTCATTATAATTTTTATGCATTACGTATTTTCATTTAGCTTCAAACCATACTTTAAAATATTATTAACAAAATATAACTAACACACCAAGAGAACATATTCCAAAATTTAAAATTTTTAGTAATTGACTGTGATGAGCTATTTCTGACATATAGAAAAGGGCACAAATATATATATCAGATTTCTAGTTATTTTACATTTTAGTGAAATAAATTGTGACTTTGAACATGAAGAGTGTTTGGATTAACTCTAATAGTCTGAGAAAAAATGGGATCCAATACAATGTTTTCATGCATGTGGCCTCTTTTATATATCATATAAATAAAGAAACACATTTTATATTACATTATTTATCTGAAGGTTTGTGATGATGGCATAAGTATATGCTAGACTATTTCCATGCTGTACTATGAAATATTGAATATCTTTGGAAAAATACAAACTTTATTTAAACTTTCCAAACATATTTATTTGATTATTAGTAATGCACCAGGTTATATAACATTATATACTAAACTGTGTGCTGTTGCTAAACAATTGAATGTATTTGGAAAATGTAAATAAAGTTTGAATTTTTTTCAAAGATATTCAATATTTAATGTTAGATGATGTAAATAATCCAACATATAGTTACTATATATAGATGTATTACTATGCTATTAGTATAAATCATGTTAAACTTTTTACTTATTTTGAATCAGAATTCACAATAAAATAAAATAAAAAATATTTAAAAAAGTATAATATATATTTTTTTGCATTATTTTGTTTAATAAAATTTCCCCCCAAAAAACGTAGTTACATTTAGTAAGTAATGAAACACCCCCCCCCCCCCCATGTCATAGCATCGGCCTTTTGATTCTCGCAAAAGACGTTCCACACATTTATTTATGGTCATGCAAATTTATTATATTTTACAATTAAAAATAGCTACAAAAGCATATACATGCATTTGAACATGTAGTATGACAATACTTTTTTATTTAAAAAGTAAACATTTATTGTTAAGGAATTTCTTTTTAAAAAAAGAATTGATAAAGAATTTGAGCAAATCACGTTTGTTTTAAAGTTTGCATCAACATAAATAAATATCAGTACGAAATAGTTAAAATATTGGCATTTACTAACCTGCGTTGTCTAGTTGTGTGTTATTACTAACAAGTGGTTTGTATTTGAAAAGTTTAAAAAAAGTTTAAAATTTTTTAGACATTCAACATTTAATGATAAATGATGGAAGTAGTCCAACATATTGTCACATCTAAATACCATTATCACAAACCTTCTGACAAATATTGGCTTTTAATATTTTACAATGTTAATAAATATTTAAAATATTAAAATTTATAGTTTATTAATTTTCAGTTAAATATAGTAAAATAAATAACTCCTACATTTGAATAGGTAATGTATAAGAATTGATTCTAATAATACTAATTTGGATATGTTAATTAATACCTATGACTAAACAAGTATTAAATGTTGTGGAATATATTATATACTAATATTAAAAAATTTGACTGTATGCACTTATATTAAGTAAGAGGAAGTAGAATAATAATAATTAATGAGTACCTTTTTAACCTTACTAAGTGAAACCATAATTTCTTTAAAGAATTCTTAACAAATCATCTGATGTACTTAGTAATTATGTTCTATATCACTGTAGTTAAATAGATGTGATCTTCCCTTTATCCATGTGGCCAAATGATATGTTAACAACTTTAGTATAAAATTAATATAGATATGTCATGTTTATTATGAAAGATCCATCCTTACTATGAATAAATGAATGTTAACGATATATAATGTGTTATAATGTTAATGATATATAATGTGTTATATGGATTCAATAAATAAAATAAAAAGAGAGTAGCAAGTCTATGTTTCCAACCATGTAAAGTACCTTCTATTTTGTATTATTAACAAATATTTTATGAAAGACTTTTCTTTATATATGATGATATATCTTCTGCTGCTTATATTTATAATTTTTAAATTAAATGATGTATTATTTTACATTCTTCAACATTCATATTAAAGGTTTGAATTTAAGTATTAGTTTTGATGATTCAAAATAATTTCTTATAAAATGGAAAATTATAATTTTTTAGTTATATTTTTGAGATAAAAGGGTCTGACATTATAATTGATCTATATAGGTATTGTATATATGGTTATTTATTAATTAAATGTTAATTCAAAATTTGCCCATAAATATTTATTATTATACAAAATTCAGTTTTCCAAGGATAGAGCATGAAAAAAAAATACACCACACAAAATATAAACATACAGTCCAAAGTAGAAAAATATTTGGTTTTGAAAATATCATAAGCCTAGTTAAAAAAAAAAAATTAATCATTTGACAAACAAAAGTTAGAAGAAATGTGACAAGACATAATTAAATAAAACTGATGTGTAATACATGTGAGGAAGTGTATTAGTGTTGGAACATTGTATTATTAGGAATTCAAAGAAAGCAATAGTTGATTGATGCAATATTTTTATACAATATTTATGATTAAAAATATATTTAATAGAGTATAGCCCCAAAAAATAAAAATTAAGGTGAAACATTTCCTAATTTATGGAAAGGTTATAAAAATGCAGTTAAATAACAAAGTGTGGGAGAATAAAAAAAACTACCAAATGAATTTGAAAAGCATGAAGCAAAAAGTAGAGAAAAATAAAATATATAAATGGTTATCAAAAGTATAGAAATGATAATAGAAAAGGAATGAAAAAAGATGTAATACATGCAAAAAATATATAAAATAGCATACATTTATTAACATAAATGCAACAGAAATTAGAAGGATTTCAAAAGTAAATGATAACTAAAATAAAAACATTCTCAGGAATAAATAAAAAATTGTATATAAATAATCTATGCAAGTTACAAATATTGAGTAAAGAGGAAATAAGAGAAGATAAAAATATTCAAAATCAATTAGATAAAATATTCTGTGCAAAGCATTAAAAAAAGCACAATTTGGGCTGCAAAAATGTCATGAGTTTAAATCTTAAGGTCTATAAGAGGAAAAAAACAAATTGATGAACATAAAAAGAAGTAATCATATCAAAATCTTATGTAGAACAAGAACTTTATCCCTAGTCAAAAAGTAGATTATTTATTGACTAAACATATATAACAAATTATCATAACTTAAAAAAAAAGTTATAATAGATTATTTATTGAGGAAGTTTAAAATCACATAAAATGAGCATGATTCTCACTAAAGTCTAAAGAGTTATAGAGATCAAAAATGTTCATGAGGAATATATTAAAAGAGTGAAACAAATCATTTATTGAGTTAGATGAATTCAAGAGGATATTTCTAAAACATAGATGCTAAGTTCTCCATACAGTCATGCAAGCCAGAGTGATCAATGGATGCAACAAGGTTTGTGCATAAAATCCCTATCTAGTGCCTACTCATCCAATATCCCCAGACTAGTTTCTGGCTTGTGACTTTCATCAGTTTGTGTAAGCATAAGAAATGGTGATCATGTGATTACTAAAACAACTGATAATAGTAAATCAGTTAATCTTCATATCTATGTTTAAAAGGATAATAGGACAGTTTCTTAAAAAGTAAAGATTAAAAGTTTGAATATTTCACAATAATTATGTGTTGATTTAGTTTGAGGCAGTTTTTTTTCAGCAATACATTAAAAGTATAAGTTAATTATTCGTATATCACTAGAGAAAGATTGTCAGAATAAATGGCATTTTGAATTAATGTTTGTTGATAAGCTCAATAATTTGAGTTTAAGCAGTAGCAAACTCTCTATACATTAGTGCCATCCAGTGCAAGTCTTAGTAATCAATGGATGCAACAAGGTTTATGCATAAAATCCCTACTAGTGCCCATTCATCCAATGTTTCTAGCCTGTGGCTTTTATCAAATCTAAAGTAGCTCACTGATAAAAGCTTCTATAGCTCACTGATAAAGCTTCTAGCTAGAAACTAATCTGGGAATCTTGAATGAGAAGGTACTAAATAGGGATTTTATGCACAATTTTTTTTTGCATCCATAGATTATTAAGACTTGCACTAGGTGGCACTACTGTGTAAAGAGTTTAAGGAGAAGCCACAATACATCACATAACCTCACATCACATAGTGTTTTAACAGCTTGTATAAGCATGGTAAACTGTAATCATGTGATGTTTTAGTGGTTTTAATTCTAGTTTATAATTATTGTTTCTAAAGATATTATTGGATTCCAATTCCGATTGTGGTCAGCATTGCAGAGATTTATTTTTTATTTCCTTGGAAATGTATATCTTACAAAAAATATTACTGTAATTCATATGTCTAGTATCAGTTCCCAACATTAAGTCTGTTTTTATGGATTACAGTACTTCACACAATTGATAAATGGTTTATTAAAAATATAAAGATTTGTAATAACTTTTATCGCAATTCAGATAACCTAGTCAATATTACATTTACATTTTTCAATCTGATGTAAACAACAGTATAGTTGACAACTTTTGATGCATATTAATGATCTAAGAATTCTATAGATGGAATGCTTAAAGCAAAATCTCAATGAAAAAAATCATTCTTTTTAAAATTGCAATAATAATCTTATTTCATGTGTATTTAGATCATTGGCAAATATTATGTTTTGGCTTACATTCACTGTTCCTCTATATGTGGGATAGTTTCTGAACTGAGTTTTGATTTTCCAATACAATATTTAAAGATGCAATGAGCTCCTAGATCATGGAGCTTCATCTATTAATGAAGGTATAACAGTTCTTCTCTCTCACTCTATGGAGAATAAATGAAAGTTACTAGCCATGAGACTTTCTAATTACTATGTGGTAAGGTGTTCAATGATTTTTCATTTAACTCTAGCTAGGTGAATTATATGTATATTTACCAACTAATACTATTTACCAGTCAATACTATTAAAGCTTCTTAGGCTACCTGAAAAAAAAATTCAAAGCCTGAAAAGCTTCCAAGTTTTACCCAAGCTAAATTGAAACTCAAAGGTATGGACCTAAAACTTCATGCAAGCAGGGGGAGATACCTACAAATAAAAAAAATTCTTTTTAGGTATGATTGAAATATTGTTCAATATACAAAAGCAATATTTTTTACTTATATATGTATGTATTTATTATTTTAAATTTTTTTCCATAATTCTTAATACAAGTGCAACACAAGTAATCCAGTATGCTTAGTTCCTTGGTTTATAATTTTGAAAGATTACATCTCTTAATCTCATTATGAAATTTCCATGTTTTTAGAGCAACCATATGCTGTTAAAAACTTAATCACATGTTAAATAATAACTACTAATTTTAAAAACCTTAGTATAGGGAATATATAATATATATTTAGAAAGGATTTGAACTCAGACTTTCAAACTTCCTACAACCATCAACTCCATTTCATAGATTCAATACACATTACCACACATGTGAAAAAGATAAATGATCTCTGGATGGCTGAAGAGTTGGAGGGTGGAGAAAAGTAAAGCTTCTTCATTAGAATTTGAAGATTTTCTATCTTGATATATGTGTGGGAGATGATAATCTGGACCATTGATAAGTGCTGGTTCAGCACAAAATGCATGTGTTGGAGGTCATTTATCTTTTCCACATGTGTGGTCAAGTGTATCAGTTGTATGAGATGGAATGGACGGCTGTAGAGAGCTTGAAAGTCTGAGTTCAAATCCCTTCTAATTATATTAGGTTCTGTATAGACAATATATTTGTCAGTGTTTAGATCTAGTTTCTAGCTCTATCCTTCACTGATGATAGCAAATTAGCTTGAAATCAGCTGATCTGAGAGTGGGAAAATGAAAGAGATAGTGAATTCTGACTCTTTTGTCATTTATGTAAACAAATACACTTGTTCGGTGGTTTTGGTAAAACGCCATCTATTGATCATAAATACAAGTGATAGCAAGTTACGTGATTATAACTTGTTTTTGTTTTTCATAAATGTACCTTTAAAGGTTTTTGCAATATATATTGCAGAGACTTTGACTATGTGGTGAAACTGAACTGAGATTAGACCCATGTAGCTATCTGGCTTGTTAGGCTGGGTTTGAAGACTTTACTGGTCTGAAAAATTCATGCTTGCAAACTGATAGAAACTTTTTGCATAAAAACTTGGAGTCAGTGTTTAGATCTAGTTTCTAGCTCTATCCTTCACTGATGATAGCAAATTAACTTGTAATCAGATGATCTGAGGGTGGGCAAATGAAAGAGATAGTGAATTCTGACTCTTTTGTTGTTTATGTAAACAAATGCACTTGTTCGGTGGTTTTGGTAAAATGCCATCTATTGATCATAAATACAAGTGATAGCAAGTTACGTGATTATAACTTGTTTTTGTCTTTCATATATATATATGTGTGTGTGTTAAATTTACTTTTAACATTAATGTAAACTAGTTTAAAATATATGCAGAATCTTATATCACTATGATATCCTTATGCAAAATCAATCAAAGAATTAATAATTCACCAATTGATGCTCCTCTTCTTTTCACTTTCCTAAATACAATGCTAAATAATAAAAGTATTGTGCAAGTAAATTTAATATCTTATTAAACATTTTAATATTATTAAGATCAACTATAACAAATGTTTTACAGAACACTAGTGTTAAAGTTTGATTTGTTCATGAAATAAATAGAGCTCATGGACTAAGAAAAAAATAAAGTACTAAATTCAATTAAGCTTTTTAATTCAGATATTTATTGAAGTGTATTTGCATTTATTTGACTTAATTTTAATTTCAAATGTGTTTATATAAAAAAAATCTTTACTTTAAAAAAGTCATAACTTATGGTAAAATAAGAATAACTTGTGGTAATGATAGAAACCTCATTTCTAATAGTGAAAACAATATTAAAGTATTTGCAATAAGATATTTATTTTAAAAAAATTATGTGTGATTTTAAACAAGGCAAAACTCTCCATACAGTTTTGCCTTGTTTATTAACAATTATGTGCTAGTATAAGAGATAGTGATCATGTGATATTTAGTAGTATGTGTGATTTTCAAACAATCTTTATTGATAATCACTACACAGTTTACATAAATTACATTAAAAATGAATAAGAAATTTAAAAAAATTGATATTGAAATTCATGTGACATCATTTGTGAGTTGGAATAGTTTGAAGCCTGTCCATTAAAGTATAAAGATTGGCTATTTTAATATAAAGCTGAGTACTGATTATATATGTGTGTGTGAGGATAGTAATCTAGACCAACTGATGATTGCTGATTTAGCATGAAATACGTATATTGGTGATTATTTATCTTTTCAACATGTGTGTGATCAGGTGGGTCAGGAATATGAGATGGCACTGAGACTGGTGGGTCGTGTAAAAGTCTGAGTTCAAACCCCGTATATATTACATATATAAATGCAGGTTTAAGCCTGTACAATGTATTAGCACTTTAAAGAAAATCAAATTTTAATTCTTAATTTTCTTAACTTAAAAACAAAATAATTTGCCTTTTTAATGGTTTTTTTTATTATCTTCATATATTTGTTGTATTAGATTTTTTTTAGTGTACAAAAAAATGGCATTGTAAAAATTCTTTATTTAGCCATAGTTTATCACAATAATGTTCCCTCATAGCAGGAAATTACATGTTGATGTTAATGGATGTATTAACCACGAACAAGAAACTTTTAATCTATTGATATTTATATAAGAATTTTATCTAATTATTTATCATTTATAATAAATGTATAACAAGATTTGGGATAATTGGATGTATCATTACCATATCTCTTAAATACTCAGCACAAGATTTTACCTTTTTTCTCTTGTTTTATGCCTGTATTTACTGGCTTTGTTAAAATTGTACTACAATGAGAAAAAAATTTATACTGGCTCAAAACTTTTCAATATTTAGGTTATGTAGCAATTTTAACAAAAACATATAAGATTTTCAATGAAAAAGTTACATAAAAGTAATTTAACATATAATTATTAAATAATAAATCATATATAAAAAGTAAATGAATTTAATTATATTTTTGCTCACTTATTTATTGTTTATATTTTAAAACATTGAAGATGTGGTATATGCTTTATCAATATACATTCCTTGCATTATATGCTGTTTAAAAAATATATAAAAAACAAAAAAAGGTTATTAACATTCATAAATTTAATAAATTTTATGATACAGCAGCAGCAATTTTTCATCTTGGAGTATTACGAAGTCACATTTATTAATGACACTTTTTCATCAAAAGCACACACATTTTATTTTTTGCTTTATTCCCCCCCCCCCCAATGGCATAATATAATGTTTCATGCAATAAATAAAATAACCTTTTTAGGCAATAAAATTAAGCAATGCAGAAAAACAAAACTGCTATAGTAATCTCATATTGGGTCTTAGTATTTAAACTTTGTGTAAAAAGTTTACTGAAAAATCTAAAATGAGTAATTAAAAGAAAAAATATAAATTCCAAAATTGGCATGAACTTAAAAACATCAAAACAATTGGAAAGATCACATCTGCCAATAATAAGAATGTAATTACATTTTCATAGATCAAAAGATATTGGGAAAAAATATCATCCAAGGTATGTTTATTATTCTCATACATTTAATGGCTAAAGAAGATTAACATCTGACAATTTATCATTCATTTTATTTTTTAAATAAATTAAATATGTAGTACAATATGTTTTTTATTATTCCTTATTTTTTGAGTGAATATGAATGAGTGAATAAACAGTAAACTCTTATGCAAATATGATTTTTCAATTTATTACCAGTAACTACAATATTTTTTAAAAATTTTGTTTATAATATAATCTCAATTTATATATGTAGATTATACACATAAGAAAATGATATGTCATGTGTGTGTGTGTTGAAAAGTACTATATACTTGCAGCATAATAAATAATACTCATTATATTATAATCAAAGCATATCAATGAAATGTAACTATTATATGCATTATATAATGTCCGCAAAAGAGATCAAAAACTAAATACAACAGAAATTGTGGCTCCAATGTAATTTTATAATGAGTAATAAAGTTTAATTTTAAGACTTACAAAGAATATTTATTGTTTAAATTTTATTATTTTACCTTATTAGTTCATTATAACATCTGAAATAGATATAAGTTTTACTATTCAAGATAACATTTGAATGTTAAATAAATAAAATTTTCAAGAATTTTTGAGAATTGCAATTTTCTGTTCTCAATTATTGACAGTTAAAAAATGTCTAAAGCTTCACATTTTTAAATCTAAACATAACATTACTTTTGTTTTTTTGTAGGATTTTTCTACCAGGTGTATGTATATGCATGGGTATAGAAAATTGCAATTATTTTTTGCAATTAATTGTTTTTGAATGACTAAACAAAAACAAGGAAAATGAAAACATAGGTAAAACATTGCTCAAACATGCCATATTAGCATAAAAGTTTTCGGCATCCTACCATGGAGAATCTATGAAAGAAAATATAGTGCTCACTAAGTAAATCAAATAACAAATAGAAAAGAGTTGGGGTTCTCTTCTTTATTTTATTTTCCTATCTAAGAATATCTAAATACCCATTTATCAATCAATAATTGGATGGTTAACAGGTTAGTTGTTACATTTTTATTTACCATTGTCAAACTCATTCCACTCACAACTTGACATTATCCACCTCAGATAAATACAATAATGATTATTACTAATCATTTTCGAAACTAGAGTTATCTCTAGCCAGATATAAACTTTAAACCTCAATTAAAAATTAATATATCTAATTTTTTAATTTTTAACATACACACGCATGGAGTTATTAACCTTTCTCTTTTCCATGTGTAATATCTTTATAGATATATATTGGACAACCTCCATACTTATATGAATTTGAAAAGAATGGGAAAGTATGGAGGTTATTTTTTTTTCATATGTCATAGCATCGGCCGGGACGCGAACCCACAACCATCTGCAACCAACTACTTGCTTGCAAGGCAGCTGCGATTACCTCTCGGCTAACAACGCTTGACAATAAAGGTTATTTAATATATCTATTAACAGGTGAGCTATACTCACTATAAAAAAACCAATCTAAATTTATTTGAAACATGAAAAATCTTCATTTTAACAGGATCTGAAATTCGAATCATTATAGTAGTTTAGATTTCTTCCTATGTCAGAGGCCCTACGTATAGGTAAGCACACACACACACACACACATATATATATATATAACAAGTAACTCATTCTAGATAATCTTTTTTTTTCCTTTCTTTTTTTTCCTTGGAGTTAAAATTGGTCATCATCGTGACTCTTTATTATTATTATTGGCATAGAATTTATGTATAAAATCAACTTTTTAAAATGACTAACCACTACTAAGAAAAGGCATATTAAAAGCATGTCAATAGTCATGTTTTTATCTTTAAAATGAATGCATATGTCCCCAATATCTATTGAAATAAATACAAATGTCAAAACCTAAGCATTATCACAACTTCATAGTCTTAAACAATAAAAAAAAAAATAGAATGAATTAAATGCTCAGGTAGAATTTATTGGTTGATTATTCGCTTTGACTTTAGTCTGATATTTTTGTTAAAAAAATGATTGATTTTTTTTTTTGCTATCAACAAAGAAATAAAATATTAAAAATACCATTACATTAAAAACTTCGTCAAAATACTTCATCCAGCATTCCACAAAAATTTCCAATACTTGATAAGCAGTATATTAGAAAAGTGATTAAATATTAATTCTTCAAGTTCGTTTACTAATATTTTAATATACTGATCTCAAAAAATATAGTTAGTTATATTTATATATAGGGTATATGAGCACAGACTTTCACACGACCCACCACTCTCCACACTATCTCATAACACTGAAACACTAGAACACATATATGTTGAAAAGATAAATAATCACCAATATATGTATTTCATGCTAAACCAGCAATCATCAGTTGGTCCAGATTACCATCTCCACACATATTTGCTATAAGTGCTCAGATGTATATTAAGATAGCCAAACCGCATACTTTAATGGACAGGCTTCAATCTACTCCACACTCCAACTCTTCAACCGTCCATCCAATTGAAAATCTGATGATGGAATGCTCAAAGGCCATCCTGAGGTCGAGATTCTTGTCACACTCATGTTGACCTAAGGTCAGTCTCCATTTAATACCTATACAAGGGATGGGCAAACATCTCTACTAATGTAATAACTGAAACACAAAATACCTGTGTTTATATATATATAATTGTAATTGTAAAATGAAAGTGACTATCTCCTGCAAGTTATGTAACGTATACCATTCTTCCCTTGGGCTCTGTTGTTATTATATAAGCTTAGTTTTTGACTTCATTTTTAAATTATACGGTGAATTTTGTCTATTGTTTTAATTTATGTACAGATTAAATGTTCTGAAATCATCATTAATATATTCAAAGGATGAAGAATGAGTCTTACCAGATGCTGCATAACTCCGCAGAAGGTAGTTATTTGCAATTACGGATATTTGGAAGTTATGATTATTTATTTAATATTAATACATAATTAAACATGAATAAATACCAAACTATAAAGTGATATAGATATACTATGATTGATGATAAAGGAAATGATGGATACCCTTACTTTCTTAGATTCTCTGGATTTATTATTTTTTTTAACAAAATCACTTGATAATATGACCAAAGAGAACCTGTAGAAACTTAAAAAGGTGTTACTGCATAATACTATATTAATAAAAACGAATATAAAATTACCCTTCGGTTTATTTTAAAATATGACTTCTACTCTGATACTATTTTAAAACTTCAATGTGATTAAACTGTTTTGTCTATTTTAACCTCAGTGCGGTTTTTATGGCATTAAATTAAAAATAATTTTTTCTGTTCAGTCATGAAGTAGTGTTTTTCTAATTATTTTTATTGATTGCCATATTTCTATTGATTACATTTTTTTTTGCCTCAAGTCAAAATTATTCGGTTCTTATTCAACTATATATAAAAATACTTTTCAAAACTTTTCTAAAGTTTTGGTCAAATCTTCTTATATTTGCCATTCTTTTGGCTGATGATGAATGTTTGCATTTGACAACTTACCTTAATTATAATCAATATTTAGGAATAAATGTATATCTAGTTTTGTTTTTACACAAATCTTTTTTTAAAAACAATTTTGATTTAACAGGATTTTTAAAAAATTCTCATTTTGCACCAGTTGTTTTGAAATACTGAAGAAAAACAATTTATGTATGTTATCATCATCTTACTTGATAAAAAAAAAAAAACTGTTTTCATATCTTTATTTCCCATTACTTTTCAAAAAAATTCCCTTACTAAGCAATATTTTGTTAAATGAAGAAATTTGCTTGTCTACATTTGAACATTTTTGATGTTTTGTTTTGAAAGGGGAAAAACCTTGTTGGTGTTGATGTTTTGTTTGCATTTTGATGTTTTTGACCTTAGGATTATTAAAAATAAGTGTACCTTGTTGTTCACATTAGAAAAAATTAATAAAAATTAAAGCGACATTTGATTTATTAATTTTGTTGTCATTTAATAGGTGATAAGTTATACATTGCATGCATATTTTAATTAAATCTAAAATATTTTTGGTAGCCCTCATACAATGTCAAATAATCCACTTACATAAAGAAGAGGAAAATGATTTCTTTGGGTACTAAAATTCAAATTTTAGATTGTCTTGCAACCAAAGGAGCAATGTTTATAGTAAAGCATTTGGGTTTATATGAAACTATCATAATATCTATCAGAGATAATGAATTTGTTATTAGGAAGTCAATATGTTTTAGAACAAAATTAAGTGCTAAGTCATCATCTTATGCATACAATATTGTTTTGAAAAAGCTTTGGTAATATGGATAGAAGAAATATCACAAAAAAGAGTGCTATCAAGTAAATAGCACTAAGAATCTATAAAAAAATTAAAGAAATAGAGCCAGGAATTTCATCTGGAACAAAGTATATAAATTTTCTGAAAGTACAGGCTGAATGACAGGGTTCCTCAAAAGACATGTACTTCATAACATTAAAAAATGTGAAATCACATCTGCAGATAAAGAATTTCCAAAAAATTTACCTAAAATTATTAAATCCAGAGGCTACACTCATTATCAAGTTTGAAATGTTAATGAAAATGATCATTTTGGAGGGAAATACCAAATGAACCTGCATAACAAAATCTCAGGAAACTGCTGGTGGTTTCAAAGTAACTGAAGATCATGTCACCTTGATGTTTTGCTCTAATGCTTTGGATGATTGTATATTGAGGCCTCTACTTGTTAATCAAACCAAATGAAAGGTGTAGATTTGAATAAATTGCCAATTTACTGGAGGGAAAATAAAAAGGTGTGAGCTTCCACTAAAATCTTTACTGAATGGTTGAGCAAATATTTCATCCCACAAGTTAAGTGATATATTAATGTCAAAAGTCTAAAATGTATAGTTCTATTGATTCTAGACAATGCCCCTGGCCATCTGGTCTTTGAACACCCAAATGTGCAATTTTGTTTTCTGCCAACTAAAACCACATCTTTGATTCAACCACTAGACCAAGGAATTATTGCAACATTTAGAACTTACTACATAAAACAAAAATTTCAGTACATTTTGGACAAACTGAATGATAAAACATTAGCTGTCAGTAATGTGTGGAAGAAATTGTTGATTATGAATTGTATGAATCAAGTTGGATATGGATTAGTTGAATTAAGACTATCAAATTTGAATAGATGTTGGACAGTTATTTGGTCAAAATATGTCAAAGCAAAGAACTCACCATTCCTAATACCACTGAATTTCCCAACATTATAATAATGTCCAATTTAATTTGTGGAGGATTTGGTGATCAGATATTGACAAAGTCATAAGTTAGGATGAAATTATAGAGGTGGTTTCTAAAATGCCAAATCCCAAACAACAATGATAATAAAAATGAGATTCAGTTTTAAATGCAAATTTAATTAAAGAAGGTTTTGATCTAGCTAAAAAAATTGGGGCAATCATTTTGTCAAGTCAAATCCTAAAGGGAACAATATTTAAAGTTTCAATGTGATCTGAAATCACTAATGTCTTATAGAGAATTATATAAAAGACATAATAACTGAATTTCTTCATAAAACCACTATAACATCACCACCAGAGGACATTACTATTAACGTTGTTCGGGAGTTCACAGAATGAACTTCACTTATAGATGAAGAAAATGATAAAACAAAGCATTTTAGTGATAGTGATGATATTGCAATAATACACACACATACTTTTATTGACAGAAAGTGACCGTGAATAAATATTTATGTATAACTCAGATTACATATTCTGCCCAATTTTTATATTCATTAATTCTTTAAATTTTTTTGTTTTGCAAATGAAATTTACGTGTTTATAATTCATTTTTATTTGTATGCAATGTTTATGAAATAAAAGTTGACAGCATACAAAAAAAGATAAGATTCTAACAAGATTTTTTATATGATTTATATTATTATTTTAATTATTTTCTTAGGTCCAGAACCAATCTTCTATTTTTACACATATACAATATATTTTTTTACCCAATATTTTTTTATATGTAATTTTTGGAAACCAATCTATCATAATAAAAACAGAATTAGTTCTATAATAATCAGAATAACTTGTGACTTTAGTTCGCTCCTAGCATACGCAACATATCTATAGTAGCCATTTTAATTTCATCCAGATTATTAGTATAGATTATCTGGTTACAAACTAATGGTACTAGTATCTGTAGAAAGTCAATCTAATCCTAAAATGTGTGTGCATATTATTATTATGATAACATAATCAATAGTCCCCCCTCCTTATCCATTGATTCACTATTCATGGTTCCAGTAATCTATATTTGAAAAAAAATAGTAAATTAAAAAAATGTAAATTCACAAAATTTGGTGCACATCCACCTATATGATCAGCATTATGAATTATCTCTATCAAGATTACTAGAAACTAAATATACCATTCGATCTTAAAATTATCACCATATTAATTACTTCTCACGTGTTTGTTTAGCTAACAATCATTATATTTCTATTTTCTTAAATAAAACGAAGACACAATGATATATAAGAATGAATTGCACTAATGTCAGATATTACATCACATTGATCTATTGACTTTTAGGCAAAGCATATGTAATTTATTATATATTTTTTTGCAATCACATCAGGTTTAAATTATAAATTTCCATATACAAATGTGAGATACAAATTCATTACACGAAAAGCTCAGAAACTATTTAAATCAGATAATTACATCCATTATGCTCAGCTTTCATTAAAAACTATCAATTTAAAGAAAAATATGTGTGTATAGATATATATATGGGAAATATTTAGATAAACAGAGTGTTAAAGTATGTATAAATTTAAAAAATCAGACCAACTTCCATGAGTTGTGAAAATATAAATGTATACATTCACTTTGATTATCAGAAACATTGAGAATAAAATTGTGACTATTTTATTTTCAATTTTTTAACTTAGTAATGAAGCAACCAACTCTATATGCTGTCAATATTAATTTTCTAGCCCTTTAGCAAATTGATTGCCTCTTAAAATATGTCACTATGTTATCTCTTACAGAAAAATAGTCTTACAGAAGATATCTGAATTTCAAACCAAACTTGAATGTACATAAAATCTTTTTTAATGCAGCTATGGCAAAAATAATTTCTAATCATTTTCAGTCATTGTGACAATATAAATTAATTAACACAGTGTTTAAATCAAATGTAAATGTTGTTTATATCTGAATCTGACATGAGATTTAGCTATAATAACATCACTCGTCTAACCATCTTTCTCTGTAAGAGTTAAGGTGGCATACGTAAATGATTTTAAGTTTGCACTCATTATGATAAAGAGACTGGTGCATTGTTATTAATAGCTTATAGAGATTAGGGGGTTTCAATATTCATATTGATTTAAAAGCTGTATTAACTAGTTTGTTTGATTATATTCTTTCATAATGCTTTAAAATAAACATAAATTATCTCTATCACATGAAGCTTAATGTCAGTGATGAAGTGTGACATTTTTAGAAATGGAAGCACATTTCTTTTTTTATATAATGTTTTTGTTTCACTTGCCACAACAATTTTTATGTAATAGCACCTAATATATATATATATATCAAAATACAGTACAATATACATAAATTATATTATTTTTAGAAGTACTTTCAACTATACATTTTGTATTCTTTATCAACTATATAACATTAAATAATCAAAACGAGATAACCTTTAATATATATATTGGTTTGTATATTACATATATTGTGAAACGAATACAGATATCAAACTTTATTTATTACATATATATATATATTGTAACAGTCAAAACACGTGTATCTCGTTAACATATTGCCGAATTCGACCACCACACAGAACAGCAGCACCATCGAGTAGCGAAGCCACCGGTAATACTGAGTTCGAACATAGTTTATCGGTTCCACAATACAATCTACGGAATAACGCCTCTGATGCGACATAAGTAAACACTTCTTTAGGCACGGTGGTCAGGGAGATGCACGAGATTCATGGGTTTTGTTTCCGAGTTGGCCAACAATCAAACGAATATTAACTAACACATATAATCGAGGAAATATATATAATGGGCATCGAATAAATGAAAACTTAACTACAGACGTATAGTTAAAATTATTTATTTACATTTTTAATAAAAGACAACATTAGTAAGGTTATTGATCATATTTTTAAATTAAGAGTTTCAATATCTAATTGGCAATATTATATATAGAAAATACATTTCTTTATTAGGAGCATTTATTTATAGGAAGGCGTAATCCAGCTACCCAGGGTTCTCGAGTGAGTATTTCTAATGCGTGCTGTAAGGAATTTATACTTTGCACTGCCAGAGTCATCAGTAACGGCGGACATACATTTATTTAATAAAAATCTTTATTTTACGACTAAGGGCAAACATTTATTTGAGAGTATATGACGAAGATAATGCCGAGGCGGAGTGATGGAGAGAATAATAAACTAATATAAAAGAACACGTGGTACGCTTTAGAAGGGCGATGTAAAATGGCAGCGCTAAAACTGCAAGACCGTGAATAAGTTATAAGGGTTTCGGGTTGGTCTCTGCCTCGACCCGAAGAGGTAAGGTGTCACATGAGCATAACCAGGGACAAGCGGTCCGTGTCGCAATTTGCCAGCTGGCTGCGTGACGGTCGTCAAGCCCTACGGGAACATTGATCATGTCCGCTTGCGTAGGACGACTGGGGTTAATTCAACCATGGAGAATCCGGAGTATTCACGGCGTGGAATGAGCCATCGGGGCTTCAAAACGTAACACATGTATAATATCTAAAAGATTGCGGTAATATTTAACTAGATTTCAAACT
Source organism: Epiperipatus broadwayi (assembly GCA_028023455.1). Classification (NCBI taxonomy): domain Eukaryota; kingdom Metazoa; phylum Onychophora; class Udeonychophora; order Euonychophora; family Peripatidae; genus Epiperipatus; species Epiperipatus broadwayi. Next base: position 1,409,825 of record JAQFVV010006342.1, read on the forward strand.
CGGCCCAACATTATCAACTTTGACTGAAAGAAAATTGGTGACTCTCAAAGAAATGAAATTTACATAATTATTCATTAACATTTAATAATAATAAAAATATCTAAAAAGGGAATTATTATAGCTAGTATGCCAGCTATTACGGAGTAGTCGACCCTGCATTACAATAACTGATTCTTTGAATGCGTGTCGATTTATATGAAATTTAAGTTATCTATAAAAGCAATATTAATGACAATTCGACACGCATTCACTGTTCGAGCGATTATGGATTTAGCTTTAAAACTAAGACAATTATGAGAAGGTAATATTTCAATGATAATTATAAATAAAATGTAGATTTAAGAAATACACACCTAAGAAGTGATAGAGGGAGGGTAAGCTAGATTATGCGAGAAGTTTACAGATTACATGAATTCTTAAATTTTAGTTTCACAAATTTACAATTTTTTTACATTTAGAAGTTATACAAATAATAGGAGATGAGCTATAGCTTATTATTACTAGAGTACTCTATAATTTGGAATACACAAACACAGGTACCTGTTTTATAAGAAGTTTTCGTCCATTGGTTTAATAGCAGATTGTTCGTAGTTAGAAGTTTTCTTTCTTGTCCTGGGCATATTGTTTTATTGATTTTTAACAGCAGCGGCTTTCTTGTTTATTTCAGGCAGCAGATCATCTTGGTGTTTTTACGATGGGCAAGGTGAAGCTCAGCATATGGTGGGCCATCTTCCGATGGAGAATAATTTCGGTGCTTACTCGGTCATACCTTGCAGTATTAATTTATTTAAGATATTTTAAACGCTCCACTCGAGAGCAAAGCTAAAATTCAAGTCCAAATCTTTAGCAAGTCTAAGATGGCCTCCTTTTCTTATCTTAATCTTTTAATTTTTCTCTTGAGATATTTTTAGGTTTTATTTATCTTGCCCTCAGGATAATCAATGCTCTGCTGGTTTTAATTAGAAAGAAATTTGCTGTCTATTGTTTGTTTTTCTTTACATTCGTTAATTACATTTTTCTAGGAATTTTGCTATAATTAATTTATTATCTATCACTGACCGATGCTTTTAAATTTTCAAAGACAAAAGGGAATAAAATTATTTTAACTTTAATTAATTATTGCATCAGATTTTGTTAGAATTATTATTTAACGAAATTTAAACTAAGCAACAAATACGAACTTTATAAAATTCAAAATAAATGATTAATATTACACAAAAGTTTATTTAACTAGAAGGAATCTAAATTACATTATTTTATCCGTATTTATTGCGTTTAATTTGAGATCGAAATGTGTGCGTGTTTATGTTGAGTTCTACATATATTAATACATTTTTAATATTGTTACACACACAATTCGATACCAAAAAGTTTAAATTTGGGTGGGATAGACCGGTCAGTGAGAGACGACAGAAAAAAGGTGAAACTTGAGATTCGAATACGAATCTCACTGTTTCAATATATAAGATATATTTTGTGGGTTCATCTGTGTTAAAATATTTTAAATATTGATATACTGACGTTTTGACTTAATCAAGTCGAAACATTGGTATATCAATATTTAAAATATTTTAACACGGATAAACCTGCAAAATATGTCTTTATATATGCAACCCATGAAAATCTTCGTATCAATATATATATTATACACATATAGAATAATCTGAAACTTTTTTATCTGTAAATCCGAGAATATATTATCAATATATTTTTATTTTCCAAATCCTTCTAACATTCTTAAAAGCTTTAACAGTAATTTAGATCTTAGCATTGTTTGAACTTATAATCTATGGGAATGTGTTAGTCAAGTTTATTCTTTTCATATATAAAAACAATTCAACTGTTAGTAAAAAAACATTGAAAATCAACAGTAATTTCATACAAAAAAATAATGAATTTGAATTGATCATTATAATCAGACTGTGATTAGTTTAAATATAAATAATACATTATCAATATATTTTTATCTTCCAAATCCTTTTAACATTCTTAAAAGTTTTAACTGTAAATTAGATCTTAGCATTGTTTGAACTTCTTATAATCTATGGGAATGCATTAGTCAAGTTCATTCTTTCTGTATATAAAAACAATTCAACTGTTGGTAAAAAAAAATTGAAAGTGAATTTTTTAAATTGAATTTTGATTAAAGCTTTTGAAAGTTTTAGTGAATTTTTCCATGGACGCACTCATTCCATTTAATACATGGATACTTCATCCCTGCTCAGTGCTTGATTATATTGAAAAAGATTTTATCTACATCTGAATCTGATTTGAATTTCAGCCTTAATAATTACTTGACAAAACGTCTTCCTCTATAAGAGCAGAGATAATGTAGTTTAATGATCATTTTAAGAAGTTAGTATCAGAAAGACAACATTGGGTGTATTGATATTAATAGTGTAGGAAGAGATGGTCATGACAATATTTACATTTGATTAAATGAGGTTATATGTTTGTTTTAAGTGACAAATAGTTATTCAATTCCTATTTCAGTTAATTATTGAAAATTTAGAATAAGATATTAACATACAAACAAAATATATGTAATAAGAGCAATAATTTGCTCTACTCCAGACCCATCTATTGCAAGGTTGAGGAATCAATAGAAATCAGATGATAATGCTATATTGACACATCCATTCTATATTTTGTTGCTCATCTTTCATGAGGAACAGGATAATCAAACTGAGATTATAAAAAGTTTTAAAGCCGGGTAAATTTGCTTGTATATTTATATAGTTAGCATAAAATTGAGTTTGCTGAAGCAGGTTGCTATTGGCTTAGTATAAACCTTATATGTATTAGATTTGTATTCAAATCTCAAGTTACAGTGTAAAGTGGTAAAGGTAATTGCTAGATATGTGACTGCAAATTCTGTTCCTTTCTAGAAATAGCCAATGGCAAGAAAATAGGTTGAAATGGATGGAGCATTACTATCTGGTATCCATTAAAACATAGGTTCATATAACGCTTTACTGGATAGCCATAAAAGATGATTGTTACAGACGCTCTTACACCATTAGCAGTAACTGTAAACATTGTGCTTAATAAACACACTTTAAATATTGCATGATAAAAATCTTACAGACTTTGAAATAACTGATGATATATATTATGACAGAAACACCATATATACATATATCAGAGTATGTATATCAAGTAAGGTTAAAAATATTTAAAAAATAGGAGGGGGGGTCAAATCAAAGACATGAAAAAAGTAAAATAAAAAATGGCTATATTTTTAAAGAACATAATATATATTTTCTTATATTTTTATTTATAATCTCAAGTAACATTTTTTATAATTATTTCCGAGTCTGAAAGTCATTTATTTTTTAAAACTTATATAATTACCTAAGGAATCAATTATAAGTTAATTGATAACATAATAGAAAAATTGAATTAATTAAATTTTATATTTTGCTTTTAGATAAATAAGATTCCCTAATAATACAAAACCTATATAAAAATCAAATATAATTTTGGGAATTAATTTATTATAGATTAGGGGAAAAAACTATGAAGTGAGAAAATTAATTTCATTAGTAGCAGCTCTTGAATCTGAAAAAGATCTGACCATTTCTGATGGAAAGAAAGAGGTCTGATTTTTCAGAAATGCTAGTCAACTACTGCAATATTTTGAGTAAAAAAACTGAAGAAATTAATCTCTTACTGGAGTTCCTATAAGAGAAAAAATAGACTTTATTAAAACTTCTACTATAAAAGCAAAGTCAATTCATAAGAATTTTTCATCAAGCTAAATTACAGCAGTCAAAAATAAATTATTGACAAAAGTCAGAAGCTTGTTTGAGGGCAAACATGGTTATGCATATTATCTAAGTGAAATCATTTCTGGATAAAACTGAAATTTTTACACACATATATGGAATTAAATATTTCCATGGATTATTATAATATATATATATATATATATATATATATATATATATATATATATATATATATATATATATATATATATATATATATATATATATATATATATATATATATAATAACTGGGTCAGAGAAAATCGCTCTGATTATATACTTTAAATCTCAATTTTAATTCAGGCTGCATTTTTCACTATGGCAACAGACTGGCCCTTCAAGCTGAGAAGTAGAATACCACAGATATATAAAACATCAATGGTACTTATAACCAGATCAAAGCTATACAAAGTATAACCTATGATCACATTTCCAGGCTATAGCACTTCTTGAGTGCTAGATTCAAATCTCTACCATCCAAATCACTTTATTTGTTTTGAGGATTAACCTCAGGCACTAGATAACCATAGCTTGCATAGTCATCCGGAGCTAGGTTCTTTTCTCAATTGTGAGGAGGAATCTTTGGCACACTTGTCCAACACTTATAGTTATTTATAAATTAAATTAATCTACTAGTGACATACTTTTCAGAGAGAGAATTTATCACACAACAATTAAGCAAACAAATATTTATTTTTACACATGCACATAATTATAACACAATATAATAAAAATTTACATAGGCAATATTAAAGATTATGTTGGCTGTAACTCTGAGAGTTCATTAAGGTTCCTTTATTCACATATATGTGTAGATATTTATAATGGGAGAACAAGAATTATATTTACCTAGGATTCAGAACAATACATCACACTCTCATGGATTCAGTACCTTGCTTATTTCCTTACTTGTTGACTACCAATCGGTTGACCTTTGACTTCCATCGATGGCTTCTGACTTCTTATTGATTTTTCAAGTTTACAATGAGGGGGAGAGATTATCAGTAGTTTACAGGTCATGATGGTACTGAGAACTTTAGATCAAAAACAAGCTGAACACTTCTAGGGTTTTTTTAGCACTGCATGTTACTAGGTCAGCTTCAGTGAATATTGGTTGATGAACACGCATACTGGAAATGTGGACAGTTTTTCTGGCCATCTTTATTTTTTATTAGTAACACAGCAGAGTGTTGGTAATAATACTCTGACTGAATAATAAATTGACTGCATCTGAATAACAATCTGATTGGGAATTATTATTTTTGTCTTTTCTGTCCTTTATATTTCTTTCTCTCATTGTTTCTCTTTATCAGCCTTGGATCAAGTTTAATTAATTTTATATTTCTTATCTTAATTTCTCTTGTAGATTCATCTATTGTTTCATTAGGATTAATTTTTGCATTCTTTGGTTATCTAATCTCATTTTGAGATTAGTCTATCTTTCTTGATAAGATAGTGTACATAAAATTTCCTTTTTTTTAATTAGTTCAATGGAAGTTATCTTTTCTTTTATCGGCCATGTAATCTTTAATGAATTGCAATTTTAAAAGTTTTCTTTTTTACAAATTATATTTTTAGTCTGATTTCATTTTTACATTTATTTGTTATTATTTTTTTTCTCTCCATCCATCAATTTTTTTTTAATTTATAAAAAAGAAGAGCTAGTTTTAACTTTTACTTAGAATTATCCTTCCCCTCCCTCACTTGCTCTTTAATACTAAAACTTTCTTTCATTTTTAAAAGAAAAAGGTGATGCAATACTTTAATTTTTTTAAATCAATTTGATCATTTATTTTTAAATAATTATATATATAACACAGAATATGTGTTTTTAACATATATATATATTCATCAGTGGTACAATATAAAGAGATTATATCCATGTAAATAAAGATAACTTTTATCTTTTCATGTTACCATGAAATTATCAATTATTGCTAATTGACAATTCTCCTGAAACTAAATAAATTCTCTTCAGTAATTATCAATGAATGTGTTTCTAAATACAGGTAGTACTGTTGAAATATTCTACCATTAGTTTGTATTTAATTAATATCTATGTAAACACTTGCATAAATTATTCCAAAATTAACAAAACTTGTTTTAAAAAAAATGGCAAACCTTCTACAATAAAAAGGCTTAATAAAATAAACTTTTTATTAATTTATTTTTGCCAAATTTTGATTACTGGAGTAATGATAATTTATGGACAAAATAATTAATTCTGCAAAATAAGATTCATTATTGTAATCAAACTATTTATTAATATTAATAATTTTGATAATTATTTTAAAGCGTTTTTTAGATATCCAATATTTTCTTTACTTAAATTGCATTAATATCTATTTTATTAATGTCTGGGAAATACATTACTTACAATTAAAGACATTGTCTTATACACATCAATTATGTATACACATGTTATTAAATCCTAATTTCTTGAGTTCAGATTGAGTTACATACCAATCAAATAAATGAGGATAAAAATATTAGAAAAATGGCCCTAATAAAAAAATAAATTCTTTCATTAAGAATTTGTCAAGTTATGATCATCATCATCAGTTAGCATCTATTAGCTATCAAAATATGAATTGAAGAATCATTCCTTCTGTTTATGTTTGATTTTATCCTTTTCATTATTGACTGGAAAAGCTTAATCATTTTAATTGGGATCACTTATTTTTCACATATTACATATATTGCATATACAGTCATTATTTTTACCATTTTCATAGAATGAAATGACAAATTGAACTTATATATATATATACTTCTTCATAATTATTTATTTGTTGTATTTTTTAACTAAAAATGTTCACAATTATATTAACTCTTTCATTATAACTCCTAATTGTGAATATGTAGTGCTAATATTTGTCTAAAAGTTTGTGATGATGGCATTTTACTTGTAATTATATTATATTGGACTATTTCCATCATAATTAAACCACTAGACATTGCATGATCACCATTTTGTTTCCATCATAATTAATTGTTAAGTGTCTTTGAAAATATTCCAAGTTTTAAAATACACCTTTACCCCACTTAGCGATTGGCTACTTAATGATATTTTACAATAACGATCATCATCAATTTGTACTGCTATTTCGATTTACAATCGATTATTCACTATAACGATTGGAAAAATTTTTTAAAAAAATTTTTTTTGGCAGCCATCTTGAATTTTGCATCACTGATGACATCAGAGAATAGGTATTTTAAATTCATTTTACCCAAAAGCAAAAGTTCATTACTGTATAGCATATACAATATTTTATTCATAAAACATAATGTTAGTGCTGCATTCAGTATTATAAATATAGAATGTATAAACTTAAAATATATATATATAATTACTGAATCCATAATACTGTATACATATAAGTGTCGAATGTCTTTAGAAAAATTAAACTTCATTTAAATATAATAGATGATGAAAACAGTACAACTAAAATACCATCATCACAAACTTTCAGGAAAACACTAAATACTAATATTAAATTGCATGTGTGTGTGTTCCTTAATTAGTATACTCAAGTGGTTTCAAATCAAAAGAAAAACATTTTTAAAAAAAAGTTTAAAAAGAAAAACAGATTGAATTTAAAATAAGTGTTAATGAATAATCTTTCTACATGAACGGGGGGGGGGGAGGCACTATTACATTACTAAAAATATACAGTAACAAAAATAAGCTTAGCATATGTTTTAAAAATTAGAAGTTAGATTTTTTTTTTCTTTTAAAATCAGTTGATTTTTTTATTTTTCTAAAGTTGACTAATTTACGATATGCATTAAGCCATTTGTTACTCTGGAGTACAGTAATAAGTCTTTATGTTTAATTAAATAATTTATAATTAAACATTGTTTTTTAACTTGAATAATTTCACATAAGTAATAAACACAAATGTACAATAATATGTACTGTAATACAAATTTTAAAAAATGCACTTCAATATGGATTTTTTTTCATTACGATGAAAACCTGCAGAAGAATATAAAAACTCTTAAATTCAAATTTAGTTTCACTTTCTTTTTCTTTTTGCTGTACTGTACTTTTTAAACAGAGAAAATATGCGTTTTTTTCCTAGTGATAAAAAACTTTTCTCTTTAGATACAGTACTTAGTCATCATTGCCATGAAAAAATCAAGAAAATCTTTGAGGTTGGAAACCAATGTGGATATTTTATGTCGACTGGAACTGACCAATTTTTTCCTCATAGACCTCCATTATAAATATGTATTCTGTATGTGATATTCTTGCTTAATGATGAGTTTTGGAAGACCACTTGCCATCGCTAAGCAGGGTAAAGGTGTACAGTACACTCAAATGTTAAAAATTGCACATAGCTTTTCCTCTCTTACTCAGATATTGCTGGACAATGTGTGACAGCATTAGCATGAAATTGAACCTGGCACTTTCAGATTCATGAATACTGAATTTAGTGTGATGCTCTAACCATTTAGGCTAATTAAACCTGGGACCGTTATCTCACATGAATATTGAAAATAGGATAATACTCTAGTCAACTAGAGGTAGTATTTATGAATCTAAAAGTTTCAGATTTGATACCCAAGCTAATACTGTTACCATTTGAGCCAGAAACTTCTGAAGTTGAGAGGAGAATAGTACTACTGAAACATTTTGTGACAAACTGCTATTATTAACAGTTGAATGTATTTGGAATGCTTAAATAAAGTTTGGATTTTTCTAAAGATATTTAACAAGTAATGGCTGGATGATGAAAAATAGTCCAACATATAATAACAAATCTATTACTAATGTATTATTATGTTAACCCTCCCATTTAACTCATGGCTCTGAGTGTATATTATCTGATAATAATCAAGTATTTTATTTCCTACTTGCTTCAGTTAGGGGGTGAATAAATCATTAAACATATATAAACTTATCCAAATCTTATAAGCCTAGAACAACCTTAAATAAAATAATTTTGTAATAAATTAATATTGTTACTGTTTTTATTTCTAAAAAATATAGTTTTATGTATGTCAATTCATCATCATCATCATCAACCATTATCAATCCACTGCAGGATGAAGGTCTCTCCAAGTTTAATCCATCTTCTCCAATCTTTAGCTTCTCTTCTCCACAACACCCCTGCACATTTTCTTATTTCATCCATCCATCTCACATGTGGTCTCTTTCTGGGTTTTTTACAATCTCTTGGAATCCAGTTTAAAATTTCAATTGTCCATCTATTATCATCTCTTCTAGCAATATGTCCAGCCCAACTCCATTTCAATCTTTTAATTTTTTCAATAAGGTCAGTAACACCTGTTTGTTGTCTTACCCATACATCGCGTTTTCGATCTCTTCTTGTTACTCCCAACATACATCTCTCCATACTCCTTTGAGTGGTCTGAAGTCTCTGTACTGCTTTTCTATTAAGTGTCCAAGTCTCAGATCCATAAGTAAGAACTGGTAAAACACATTTGTTAAAAACCATCCTTTTCAAACACATAGGCATATTTCCTTTTAGTATCAAGTTATTGCTACCAAAAGCACTCCAACCAAGTTTAATTCTATGATTAATTTCCTCCATTATGTTTCCATCTGTATTAATAATCTGACCAAGGTATTTGTAACTGTTAACTTCTTCTAATTCTTCATAATCAATCTTTATTTTCATATTTTGAGCAAATCGATTAAACATTACTTTATTCTTTTTAACATTTATCTTTAGTCCTACTTTTCTACTTTCATCTGCTAACTCCTGCAACATTTCCTGAAGCTCTGAAGCATTATTTTTAAAAACAACTACATCATCTGCAAAATCTAAATGACTTAAATACTCTCCATTTACTTTCACTCCTTTAATTTTCCATTTTAATCCACAAAATACTTCTTGCAGCACTGCTGTAAAGAGTTTTGGAGATATGGAGTCACCTTGTCTTACACCTTTCTCAATGTTGATTTTTCCAGTATCATTATGTAATCTAATTGTTGCTGTTGCATTTTTATAAATATTCTTTAAAATATGACAATATCCTGGATCTATACCTTGATGATCCAATGCTTTAATCACTGAAGAAATGTGTATAGAATCGAATGCCTTTTCATAATCTACAAATCCAAAACATAATGACAACTCATATTCGTTTGTCCTTTCTATGACTTCTCTCAATACCTGGATATGATCTATTGTACTAAAACCACTTTTAAATCCAGCTTGTTCTCTTGGTTGGTGGAAATCCAAATTTCTCTGTAGACGAGTTGTAATTATCTTGGTAAAAATTTTATATAAAACTGATAAAAGGCTGATAGGTCTGTAATTTCTAATATCTTCTTTATCACCTTTTTTAAATATTAATATTATTACTGCATTCTTCCAATCTTCTGGTACATCTTTATCATTTAGACATTTGGTATATAACTTTGCTAAAATTGTTTCTATTTCTTCACCTGCTTCTTTTAATATATCAATTATAATTCCATCATTTCCTGGAGCCTTTCCTTTCTTCATACACTTAATTGCATGTCTCACTTCTTCATTTAAAATTCTGGGCAATTCGGAAGATGTAATAGATATAGGAAGTACTTGTTCTTTATTACTATATAATTCTTGATAAAAATCTTCTACCAATTTCATGATGTCATCTCTCTTTTTAGTAATAATTCCATCTTTTTTTCTTATTGCAGATATAAATTTCCTACCAATACCAAAATGTTGTTTAACATTTTTGAGACTTTTATTTTCTTCTACAGCTTTCCTTGCTATTTCACAGTTATACTTTCTTATATCATTTTCAACTCTTTTCCGTACCATTTTACAAAATTTGAGATATTCAATTCTTTTTAATACATCATTTTTGTATATCTTCATATTCCTTCTTTTCTTCATAAATTCTCTAGTCTCAGTAGAAATTTTATTAGTCAATTGCTGCTTTTTTCTACCAGCTATGTTTGTTGCAGTTTTTAAAAGTGTATCAGTTATTTTCATATTAATTTTATTCAAATCTGTATCATGTTCAAAATCTCCTAACACTTGAAACCTATTTGTAAGTTCTAATTTAAATTCATTAGAATGATTCTGAAGATTAGGAATATCAACTGTAAATATTGTTTTTCTTAATAATTTTTGCCTTTCTAGTTTTACATTAACACGTAACTTACACCTTACTAATCGATGATCACTTCCTGTGTTAAATTTATTAAGAACATTACAATCTTGAAATATGTATTTTCTGTTAGTTAAAATATAATCCAATTCTGCTGTACCTTCATTTGGATGCTTCCATGTCCATTTCCTTTTAACATTTTTCTCAAAAAATGAATTCATAATATAAAGTTTTTCTTTTTCTGCAAACTCCACAAGTCTATGTCCTCTCTCATTTATATTACCATAACCAAAATTACCTACAGCAATTTCATCTTTCATTTGTCTACCAATTCTAGCATTAAAGTCTCCCATAACAATTTTAAAATGTTGTTTACTCTGATCGAAAGCCTTTTGTACATCCATATAAAAATCTTCTACTACTTCATCACTATGAGAACTTGTTGGGGCATAAACCTGAATTATCTGCATTTGGTATCTGCTATTAAGTTGTATAACTAATCTTGCCACTCTGTCCGATACATGGTGCTTTTAATGCATTTTTCTCATAGTTTTTTTTTTTTGTTAGACTACAGCAATTTTAACATCCCATAGTTATTAAATTTTGGAAAGAGGTCTTTAATGAAAATCTAGTACAGTTTAGCTGTATTTATACTAATCCCACTTTCTGTGAAACACATTCTTTTTGAGTTATGAGGGCAGGATTTAATTTTGGTCTGTGGTTTTTTTTTGTTAATGCTGATAAGCATTTTATGGCTGTATAGAATTAGATTTTATAATAGCAAAAATTTGTAATACAGAAAGTTCTTCAGTTTTTTTTTCACTTTTTAAAAACAATTTACCCAGGATTTTTTTTTTTTTGTATTGACAAATTAGTTAATTTTAAAAATTTAATTTTCAAGGACTTAAAGGTCCAGGTTTGATTACCATACTAGTACTGTCACTGGTCATACCAGCATACTTCAGAAGAGAATAATGTCATTCAAAATATTGTGTGTATGCTATTGCTAACAGTTGAATGTATTTGCAAAGTTTACATAAAGTTTGAATATATATAATATTATATGATGGAAATAGTCCAACATTTAATTACTATTTTCTGAAGTGTGTTCTTTTGCATAGATGTGACATATATAAATGCAATATGCATGTAATAATTAGGATTGAGCATATTACTGCATAATAAATTATTTATAAATAATAAAATGATACCATATAATTTGAGTATTATGGGAGTCTCATTAATGGAAGTTAAACTAGTTTGAAAATAAAACACTCTAATATCATCTACAATTTCATCACATGTCCACCATATTAAAAGTTTTTCTATACTTAGTAATCATATAAATACATGCCAACACTAAACAAAAAAATAATCATTAATTTGCTGCAACAGAATTTATAAAAAGTTTGAGCACCAAATGATAAGTCTGAAACACTGATCCATGGAATTTGAACTTACGACTCCACCATTCTATCCACTGCAATAAAACAATGCAGGGCAATTTCATAACTTGTCTCAATAATACCATATGATTCATTAAAACTAATAAGACATAGACAATTTATTATTTACTTAGCAGCAACATGTTAATTAATCACACCAAAAAAAAGATGTTTTCCAGTCATCACAAAAATACAGTATTAACTTCTAGATATTCTTTTCGATGCTCATAATTTGACCTAAAAAATTCTCGTAATTTATTAAAAAAAAGAAACAACATGCAAAAAAAAAAGAGAGAGAAATGGAACTACTGACATGCAAACTATATACTTATACAAGACTACAATGAGATGCCCGGATGTAATTTTTTTCAACTTTTATTTACAATTTTTAATTAAAGATCTATGCAAATCTAGCTGCAAATCTAACAGTATTATATAACTGTCCACCACCTTCAACTAACAGACTAATAAACAACACCAAAGATCAGATATTCTCTGATCAAATAGGACAAGCAGTTTATAAAATTTCATGCCCAAGCAATGGATGTAAAGCAGCATATTATGGAGAGACTCATACCAACATCGCAACCAGAACCTCTCAACATCACTACTTATATAGAAGAGCATTAATCAACACTGAAAGTAAGTCTATATTCCTCAAACACCAAAGAACCACGAACCATATATTTGAACCCACCATAGCAAAGGCACTGTACAAGGAGTGCAACAATACTAAATGCAAAATAAAAGAAGTGTGCTTCATCGCAAATGACAATGCAATAAACTGGAAGGAATCATGCTTTTCCATCTCTAGGAAAGGGACTACATGAAAACATGGAATAAATTTGATTAAAGTACTACCCAGTTTTTTTTAAAAATCACAACTCAAACCAACACTCCTAAGGTAGACTGTGAATATGGGATCTAAAGGTTCGTTTGAAATTGAGCTTCAATTGTTTGCAACATGCAATTTGTAACTTGACTACTCGAAGGTGAAGTAAGCGTTGTTAGCCGAGAGGTCATCGCAACCCCCTTGCAAGCAAGTAGTTGGTTGCAGACGGTTGTGGGTTCGCGTCCCGGCCGATGCTATGACATGTGAAAATAAAAAAATAATAAGGATTTTATTTCAATAACAAATATATCATAATTGTTTCAATGACTGTGTCAAACCTTTAAATGCACATATATTTAACATCATGCAATATATATATATATTCAAAATAGCTTATATAATAAAGAAATACACCAAATGTCTTGAAGTTTAAAAATCATTTATCACATTCAAATGAATTTTAACAATTTTCCCGCCATTCCCAAGAGAGACATCAGAGTGTGCTAAAGTGTCGATCAATTTCTTTCCATTCTTTGAATTTCTTTCAGTCAAATTTTGAGGGGGAAAAAAACCGTGAAACTGCATTAGATGAACAGGAATCTAAATCAAAACCTCTTTCAGAATGATTTAAAATATTCCCCGTGCTACGTGTTTTACCTTTGAAAAGAAAAATCAAGATTTTTGGGGGGAAATGTTATTCTTTTATAAAGTAAAAAGGCATGCGAAAAAGCAAACTGACCAATCTATAAGTAGGTAGAATACAATTAATCCGAATATCTATTATTCAAAAAGTTTTATTACCTAAATAAAATTTCAAATGCCATTTTTAACCTTGCAATAATAATAAATAAATTACACCGTTTTCAATTTTAAAGTTTCATATTATTATCTATAAAATACATTTATATAGTATTAAGAAAGTAATTATACTACTGACAAAATTAATATTTATTTACATTTTAAGTAAAATTTGATTACAGTGAAATATTCCTGAAATCCGAAAAAAGAAACAGGTATTTACAGATTACTGGTATTTTAACTGTGTTATAATGAATAAATGTCTACAAGGAATTTCTTTAAAAAAATTTTGTGAACTATTTCTCAACATTTATTAAAGTTTCAAAATTAAATTTTAATTTAATTAAACAAAAATATTAAATTATAATTATATTTTATATTAAAAACATAGAATATTAGGCAGAGAACAGTTTTTAAAACTATGCCTTTTAAAATTATTGGAAAAAATTTAATACTTATTTTAAATGGTTTATTGAACGAAGCAATAGTAGTAATGTCAAGCGTTGGTGGCCTAGTGGTTAGCATAGCTGCCTTCCAAGCAGCTGGCCCGGATTCGCTTCCTGGTCAACTTCTAAGCAGCTGGCCCGGGTCTGCTTCTCAGTCAACACATTTGACATATGAAAAAAATATACAGTAGTAATAGTAAACATATTAAATAAAAATATATTAGAAAAAAAAAAAAAACCACATTCTCAAATCTTTTTAAAAATTTTATTAGGTATTATTCTGCTACTATTTTGACAAAATATTCTTAAAATATTCTCATTTTTAGTGCCTATTCCAATTCAGTATGGAAGAACAGTTTCTTTATTGCCTCGTCCACGTGAACGGCCTAGAAAATACAAAACTGAATAGATAATGAACTACTACATGAAAAGTGTCATAAATGTACAATTAGTTTTGAAATTATCGGAGTACAATGTAAAAATACATAGATAATAATATGACCAGTTGATATTAGAAAATAAAATTGCATTATCAAAAGACAAACTTCAGATTAATGTAATAATCTAGTATTCAATGACAGAGTTGTTTCTCATCTGGAAAGTCTAGTCTAGTTTATATTAATTAATACTGAAAGTATTGTCTCACCAATGATAAACAGTACTACTACAGGTTAGATTAAATGTGGAAGATCAAGTATTTGAAATTGTTTTGTGAATACAATTCATATAATATATATCTATAAATGTTACCATGACTGAGACAGATGTAAGGTCAAAAGAAATTTCTCACTTTGTTAGAATAATATTTGAAATCATGTTACTTCCACCAAGTAATTAATTATAAAAATTGTCAGACACATGTACAAATCCATAAAAAATAGAACGATGTTAAAATGTTAAATTTGGATCGATTCCAGTTCTGGTATTTGGTATTCAGACTTCTTACTAATTCTCTAGTAATAAAGCCATCACCATCATTGATGATGATGATGATGATGAAAAGCATTTGTTTTGCCTATTAGGGTTCATTCTCAAATGTAATTAAAAGAGAGAAAAAAAAATAAAAAGAAAGAAAAAATATTATTAGAGATTTCATACTGCATTCTATGCAAGAAACATTATCCACTAACATTCTTCCACTGTTATTTTAATAAATCACAAACAGAAAAACTACATAGAAAACTTTGACCGAAGTAATGTTATAAATGGGGTTTAGTAGTGTATGTTTTACCAAACTGAGGATTTTTTGGCTTTTTAAATTCATAATAAAAGAATTGATATCTAGTTGGATTTTTAAATGCCAGTTGAACTAAGAGGACTCAAATATATTAATCCACATTTTGCATGGACAATGTTTTCTCAGATCAATAACATTTAGGATATGCATATATAAAATATTTACAATAAAACAAAAGTCTTCATTAAATTCTTCTGAACAATTAGACATATATCTTAAAGGTGACGGGCATTCGAAGAATTCTGTATAAGATGAAGTAAAAACTGGCTTATTATAAACAAGACTTTCCATTAATTAACAAAAACAGTGTACATAATGAATTGTAAAATATGAGGAAGGATAGTCCTCCAATGGTGCCTAAATATTTAAATTTAAATGTGGGAAGATTTTTTCTTCTGATTGTCTTACTATTATTAAAAATGTTGTTTTGGTGAAAAATGTGAGATAAATATGATAAGATGTTTATACAAAGGACCAAAAAAATATTTGGTAGAAATATCCTCATTGTAATGGTCATGTTGATTTTTTCAATGAAATAGGACATTTTGGTGTATATGCAAAAAATTTCAATATATAAACTATATCTATACTGATAATTAAATAATAGTTATATGCAAGAATAGATATTTCTTCTGAGGAAAATAAGACTATTAAGATAATTGTATAATCTTTTCAAAAGATATTACACAAAATGATATCCTGAAAAGTGCCTTTTGTTAATTGAGTATGTAGGAAAGAATCTAGAGATGTTTTTGAGTGTGAATTGATTTAAATAGTCTTTATAAAAGCAAAATATGAGTTGTGGAATATCAGGTCTATTTGGTTTGCTACTTTTTACAAAAAATAATCATAGGCATCTTTAAAATCAGTCCAATGGTGATCAAAGCTATTTATTTTTAGCATGCAAAACTACTTCTCAAAAATAATATAGAATAGTGCATATTGTTAACCAACAGAATGCAGTGAGCAGGTATAAGTTATATGATAAGGAGTTTGCAAATGTTTTAACAAAAAGAATCTTCAATCGTTTCTGGCCATAGGTCTTAAAGGACAAGATTATACAGATCTTTCTCATTTTTTTTAGTAAAATAATTTATTTTTTCAGTTATAGCATATGGATATATCAAGACAGTAGTTATATAAGATTACCAAATATGGTATTTCTAAATTTTTAAGATTCTTGTACTAAATGCCAGAGTTGATTGAATGGTTGGAACATTTTTTTTTTTGTAAAAGTATGCCATCGTTCCTACAATAGTGGCCTGCTCACTAAATGCATGAATGTAACAGGCAAAACTCTCCATACAGTAGTACCACTCAATGCAAGCCATAATAATCAATGGATGCCAGAAGCTTGTGCATCCATTGATTACTCTGACTTGCACTAAATGGCACTACTGTATGGAGAGTTTTGCCTGTTCTAATAAGTTATGTGCAAGCATAAAAAGTGATGATCATGTGATGCATGGATGTAATCAATGTGGTAGTACAAATTCTTAGAGAAGTTTTTTGTTGTTTATGGACTTAAAGATTCTCCTCATTTTCACCTTTTCAAATTGGAAATCATATAGTTTGTTGATTGCCTTTTTGAAATAGTTCATGTAAATATTAAATAATCATGCAGATAGTGTTGAATTTTGTAGCAATTTTTTCATTAGGTATTTATTATGAAAACCAAATAATGTATAAGGAAAAGTTACATCTGATGTCACAGAATCATCATCTAGATTTGAATGGGAAGGGAAAATAATTAAATATGAGAATGCCAGTCATAAAATTAATATTTCAGTCCTATGCTAATAAAAATTCTTTTATAAAATTTAGTTTCCTTATCAATATAAAGCAGAAAATGAACCAATTAATTTCCAGAAGAGATAAAAAATATGTGCTTAATCAATGATGAAGGTTATGAGTGCAAGTGTGTATTAATGAGTAAAAGTGATATAATGAATTTATGAGCCTCCAATATAGAAAATATAGGAAAATTGTCTAAGTTAAGAAGGTCATTATAAATGAATTAAAATCCATTAAGATTGTCCAGGTTTTAGATTCATCAAGAATTACCATAAATATAATTTTTTTAATGGCTAAATCGGTAATACATATATGCTTCTCAATGTACAATAGGGAACAGATGTTTAGCAAATCACCAGAAAACATCATTGCAGAAATAATATTCAATAAGATCCATGTTCTAAGCAGCTCTATTATTCAAGACTTGAATACATTTTTAATATAATAATATCTTTTCAAAAAATATTTGTATTAGTGACATGCTAAGTTTGGTTTCTATCTCCAACACTTAAAGCAAAAATGCACCAACTTTTGAAACTTTTGGCCAAGTTCTTTTACATTTAATATTGCGAATATTTGTATATTACTGATGTATTTTTTAATGATGTTTTTTTTTTATTTACACTCTTACCTTTAATTTTAACTTTTAATAGACCATTTGGTATCTTATTCAAGAGACCACTATCCTGCATTGAATTCTTCCCCAGTTTAAATTCATTTTGGAAATACTTAGTACAATTATAATGATGTATCATTTAATGCCCATCGAATTACTAGGGTTAACATTAATAATGACAAAATCCTCAATTTTAATTGGTAATGATTAGCAAGTTGATGCTAAAAAATAAAATTTATGGTTCTACAAAATTTTTCCACTACTAATTTTTCATACTATACAGTGTGCTCCCCCCCCCCACCAAAGTCACTTTCCCCTCCTCCAAGCTGACTCAATTACCATATTTAAAATAGCAATATAGTTTAGCTATTCATCACAAAATTTTAAAATGCCAGACTATCTGGATCAATAGTTGCATGTGGCAGTGTGTTTTGTACTTTAGTAGATCATCTTCATTGCTCCCCCTACCAACAATTCTTGCAAACACATAATAATATTTTTGTGATTCATGATTTCACCATCATACACAGTTTAATTCACTTCAAACATTTCAGTAGCAGTTTTTTCTAATTTAATACAAAATTTAATTTTAGTGCTACCAAGTTGATCCATAATAGGTTAAGGTATAAAGCATATTGTCACATTACTTATTGTATCTTGTGATCCAGGCAGACTAGCATCTTACAATTTTTATAGTGAATTGCTAAAATATATCATTACAAAAACCATGTGTTGATTCAGAATGGCACTTCTGGCAGCACAGATGAAAAACTAGTCATCTTTCTCCACTAGAACACACTGTGATGTTGTATTCATAATATTCTCTGACCAATTTATGGTATCCACTTTGTCTTCTGGTAAATCTTTACAGCATTAATTTTTTAAAGTATGTTGAATTCATAACATCCTTTATGTTCTCATTGATCATAAAACCATTTCAATCACAATTTTTATCTAAAACAGCTTCATTACACTGATAATGTTATCTGGATTTTGACAGTGCTATGAAGTAGCCCCAGAAATTAAAAAAAAATTGGTATAAGGCATACATGATCTACTTTTCCAAATGTGTCATACACTTCAAATTTACCTGTAGGGCATGTGAATTAAACATTTAAACTACACCTGGGTCTCATTTTATGTGGTAGATAGGTTCCACAGAAAACTAGCATTAAAAAAAATTGCACAAAAATAGACTTGACTTACCTCGAAAAATGGGGGATAGGTGCTGTAATTTTCAGAATTCGCATGAAAGCAAAGCAATAAGGAAGAATTACTTTAAAATTCACATTAAAAAAATAAGCAAATAAAGTATGACTAATAAAAAATTTCAAATATTTGAAAAAAATTAATACAAGACAAACTTTTTCACTTTTTTTATTACTACAGTATTCAATTTTACATTTTTCATACATATTTTAATCATTACCACTAGCGTTCGTTTGTAAACTGGTAAGAAATCAGACATGATGTGATGTGATGTATTGTAGCTTTTCCTTAAATAAAGTCAAAAATCTCTCAGCAATTATGCCCAGAGAAACCTGTTAGCCACTTAATTTTTATTCATGATGTGATGTACAACTAGCTCCACTTTCTCTCTTATGCTGTGTTAATGGTTATCTGTTTCTATATTAAAAAAATGAAATCGCAATCAAAACAAAATATTATACATTATCATTAGAAAGGTTATTTTCAGTTTATAAAATCTTCATTTTTTATTTTAAAAATCTAAAAGATTATTTATTTCTGTTATACATAACAAAGTACATTTTAAAAGTTTCAATTTCTTGAATATTTATTGCGATATTTTTATATGTAAGTATAAGTCTATTATTATTATTTACTCATTAGTATAAATAGGTTATTTACATAGAAGTTAAAATTCTAAGTACAGCTTCAGGCCATATTCATGTTAGCTGCTAATATAACGTTATATTTTTGAAAAAAAAAAAGTATTTCAAGTGAAAATAAGTTATTAATAATTTAAATTTCTTGATATCTAATAAATATAGTGAAATATGAAAGATATTAAGAAGAAACATGAATAGCATAACTTCAAAATCGCATTAAAATAATCCACATAAAATGAGATCCAGGTGTACTCTAATTGTTCTTCTCAATGTGTAAGGTGCATATAAATCCATCTATAACTAGAATGTATGTTTTAAAAATTTTATGTTAAAATTTCGAATTATTAGTTTTCATAATTCTATTACCATTCCAAAGGGTTGAGCATTTCACTTCAAAGATCTTCATGGAATTATTAGCATCAGCAAACATACAGAACAAATTTAATGAGAATAAGAACTGCTCAAGATTTTTGATATTGTGATACAGATTCTCTGTCCATTTAATGTATAAATCTTTTTCTCTATTTCTCTTTGCAAAAATCACTTTTCTGGTAATAAAATGTCAACCAGTTGCTGATTTATATTATAACAAATAAACAAATAGGAATTCCTCAGTAATGGAACCTATGAAAGAAACCAAGGAGAAGATAGATATTTTAAAAGGCTAATTGAATACATTTTTAAAATAGGCAAAACTAAGGTTGAATACATTTTTCAAGTACTTATTCAGGTGATCAGCTTCTTGGAGACAAGATACTTTAATATCTTACTTCTAAATACCAAAGTATCAGAGGATATAGAGAGTTTAGAAGAAAAATAAGATAAGCTACTGTATGAATTTAAGCCAATTACATGAATAGAGCTGACATAAAAGTATCCTTCATTTATCAAACCATAATAAACTAAACACTAATAATCCCTATTATCAGAAAAATATTTAGAAAATTGTTTTCTTACAGACACTTATTCACTGATAATTATAATTCAGATATCTTGTAACAATTAAATCAATAATAACAGCAATATAAAATTTTCCTTCAGCAACTATGAACATATGATTTATAGTAGTACTAAATAGTCAATGTCATTTTCCTTAAATTGACTCCAGAATAAACCACAGTGAAGCTGCAAATTATGCTGGATCAAAATACACAACGTTAGTTATACACTATTCTCAAAAATGTAAACAGACAAACAATCAAGACTATAAATAAACAAAAAAAACATTAAAAATTTCAAATTTAGTACATTTTATAATATCCAAGCAGCCCATTTTTCATTTCTAAGCACAATGCATGGTCATGCTTAGAAAAAAAAGTTAAATGAATTTAAATTATGCTAGCAGCTGTTTTTGTGTGTGCATGTGTGTCGGAGCATTATAAATGAACATGTTCATTAATAAATTGAGTTCAGTTTACCTTGAAGTTACATAATTTTATAGGTACTTTATTATCATTTCTGAATTTTATGTGCAGCATTTTGCATAATATCTAAGTGTAATGCTAAAAGTTTTACAAAATTTTAGAATATAGTTAAAGTTAATACTGATTTTAGAATATCAAAACAATTAGTGAAGTCATAGTTTCTTAATAATGAGGCTAGTCTATTATGTTTCTATAAGAGAAAAAGGTTATTGAAAAAAAATATCCAAAAGCCAGACATTTCACCATTTACTTTATTTAAAAAATAAAAATATAGTATAAGAATAATCATGGGTTCCATCAATTTATGATTAATAATTATATTATTATTTAAACATTTATTTATATAATAACATGTAAAAAGCATCTGTGTTGTGTACATGTGTGTGTTGGAAAAAAACTATATGCTTTGCAGTTCAATAAACAATTCTATTGTAATGCAAAGTTTATCAACAAAATGGGAGCTATTATATGCTATTAATGATGTATGCATAGTGAGCTTGGAACAAAATGTAGTATATATTGTAACTATGCATATTGTTATTGTGTATTTTATATTACACATTTTCCTATATCAATCTGTCTTACATTTTTACTGTTATGTTACTTATTGTATAATTACTTTCTTGTCTGTGCGAATAAAGTATGGTGTTGATTTCTGGATGAAATAAAATTAAATGCAGCCTAAATGAGAAGAATTAAATTGCAATATTAAGTAATAATTTAAAATTTTTAAAGCAATTTTAGAAACGTTTCTATTTCGGTTTATATATATAAGTTTTCAGCCTGAAGGCAAATTAAAATATAAAAAGTTGTTCAGGAATTTTTATAAATTTGAGCACCAAAGTGACAGATTGAATGTAATCCATGCATCTTAAGCTTCATGGTCTGTCATTACTACAACACCAAACACTGCAGAAAAAGACAGGTAAAATAATTAGGCAGTAGGGTATTATAACAAAGGGATAGTACTTAATCATCATCAGTGGTAATCTTCCACGTAAAATAATTAGGCAATATGAGATAATGACAAAGTTATTTGATCATCATGGGTGGTAGTTTTCCAGGTAAAATAAATAGGCAGTAAGGTATAACAAAGTGATAGTATTTGATCATCAACACTGATAATCTTTCAGGTAAAATAATTAAACAAATAACAAAGTGATTTAATCATTATGGGTGGTAGTTTTCCAGGTAAAATAATTAGGCAATAATGTATTATAACAATGTGATAGTGTTTGATCATCATCATTTTGACAGTCTACCAGATAAAATAATTAGCAATATATTACGACAAAGTGATTTGATTATCATGTGTTGTAATTTGTCAGATAAAATAATTAGAACAACAGGATATAACAAACTTGCAGCATTTGATCATCGTCAGTTATATCTACCCTCTTGTTATCATCTATTATAGCATCTCAACTTTAGTTGCATTATTATTTTTTCAATGAAAGTCATTAAGTTGCATATTTAACAAGTAATTAGTTAAATAAATATTACCACTTAAATGAGACTCTTCTTTCTATTAAAATGATATATTATTCAAATTTAGTAAATCATCTTATCGGTCACCCATTTTCTGCTATGTTCATATTTAATTAATTAATCAGATATTGCAATTGTTCAACGATTTTTTATAGGCCAAAATAAATATATATATATAAACACTGTGCTATTAATAAAATATGGTTTACTTTTATATAAATTCAATCTAATTTATACTTATATAATATGTACTGAGATATATAATGTAAATACAGAAATGCATATATAATATAAAGTTTGATTAAAGACGGTAAAAAAACGTTGAACAATCGGAACATCAGGTTAATTAATAAAAGCTGAGCATTGCAAAAAGGGTAAGCATAAAAGGCGATTTACTAAATATTAAATATATATTGTTAACATTTTATTATAATTATACTGTTTACTTTCCCTAATATTTATGTTTTGCAACTGATAAATAATATGAAGCTAGAAATGTATATACAGTACTTTGTATACATGTCATAAGTAGAATGGACATATCAAGATTTCTGGGTGAGGTAATCATTAATTCAAATACTTACTTTAATTTAACTTTCATACTTTAATAATATATTATCTTCATTAATAATACATTGTTTTTTCAATAATATATATATTCCTAATTGACAAATGAGGCAAAAACTATATATATATTCCATATATATTCAATGGACCATTACTAAGAATGGTTTCCATTCTTGCTATTAAAAGGTGTGAAGGTTGCCTTGACAGTAGTGAGAAATATTGATTACTGTATTTTACTGTGAATGTTTAGGTGGTTACTGGTTGGAACTTAATTATATATATATATATATGCGGTTGCCTTGACAACAGTTTGAAATTCTTGATTGTTATTGATATTAGGATTGTCTTAACGTTGACTGATTTTTAATAATATATATACTGGTATTAATGACAATTATTTTTAAAAACATATATTAAGGTTGTTTTATGAAGTTGTAAATATAACAAATATTTTTTTTCTTAATCAATAAAATATTGTACAGCTATATTTTATAATAATTTAAATTTCTGAAACATTAGTATGTGTTTATGCAGCGATCCTTAATGATTGTTACTGGTTAAAACCCAGCGCTATATAAATAAATACCTCATTATATATGTATAATAGTAGCAATAATTTAGCAATTTATATATATATATGTAAAATTGTGAATGGACCTACTCTTCACATATGTGATACAAATGGTCCACCTAAGGTTAGATCTTCTTTCTTTAAACAAACCAACAATTAATAACTGTGTTTAAATTAGGACTTCAACTTATTGTGAGACTAACTTTTAAATTTGCATATTTCTTGCATAAGTTTACTTTATATATTAAAAATGACCCCTCCCCCGTGATATACAGATTAAACTTGTGCAAGTAATATAAAAATTTAAAAATCAGCTCTAATTTAGGAAAAGTCATTCTCTAACCACAGGTGGATCATCTGTGGTTTTAAAACAAGTATTGAGAGGAGAGTGCTTGTCAATTTTCTAGTATGTGTGAAAGTAGTTCCTTCCATAATTTCAAACTATAATAATAGTATATATTCCAATATGGGCAGATAATTAATTTCATATTATCTCTTCCTTAAAAGATAATCCTCATATCTTCAGGAGGAAAAAGCTTTCTTTTGATTTTGAAGTTATAGTTTGTTATCAAAAATCTTCATTGGTAAAATTTCTGTAGTGTGGTTTTTACTACACCACTTTCACCATGAGGTAGAGAATGGTTTCTGTCCACTTTTAACATATTGTGGAGGGATATAATCATAAACATATGACCAAAGACATGAAAAAGATGCACATTTCATGCGAAACCAGGGATCTTACATCTTTTTCACATCTTTGACCATATGTTTGTGATTACAACTTTTTACAAGTTGTTAAAAGTGGATAGAACCCAGTTCCTACCTTGCATGAGAATAGTAAAATTACACCTACACAAATATTATTCATTAAGTGAATACTCTCTAGTTTAATGAATGACTAATAAAAATTATTAATATAATTCCTTCATTGATACTTTCATAAAGACTGAAAAATTAAATCAGCATCATTTCAATTATACATGATCATTATCTATAGTTATCTATTTTAAATTGAATATTTATACCATAATGCATTACAACTTAATCCTACATTCAGACATTCTACAAATAGCTCTACCATACAGTAAGAAATATAATATAACTTCAGGTTATTCTCTGCTCTCCTACTTAAACATAGATGATTTAAAGACTCTTACATCCTGGCCCTACTATAACACCAGTCTAAAATCAAATCACTTTATTTCAATTAATGCACTGCACCTGATTGTGGTTGTTTTTGAAGCATTCTAGTGTTAATTAATGGTAATTATCTGACAAATGTTTGTGACAAACACTATAATTAGATAAAAATAAAAAAATAAAAAATACAGAATAATGAACACACCTGTTTTTCTTCAAAATTAAAAAAACGTGTACACTTTTTTAAATAAAAAAAAAAAACTTTTATAGGGACGTCTTCTTGTTTTATTAAAATTTTATTTTTATATTGAATATGTAATTAACTTATTCATTCAGTACACTCAATGTTTACTATAATAAATAGAAGAATTTGAACTTCGGATTTTCAGTCTATATTCATCTTCCACAATATCTTAAACCACCGATACACATGACCACACACATGTAAAAAAAAAAAAAAGATCCCCAATATACATATTTTATGCTGAACGAGCACTCATTGGTTAGGCCAGGTCATAATTTCCCTAAGCCAAACACTGGTTGTATGTATGTGTGGGAGATTATGTTCTAGTCCAACTGATGGGTGCTGATTCTGCATGAAATACATATATTGTGGATTATTTATCTTTTTCACATGTGTATGGTTATGTGTATCATTTGTTTGAGATGGAATGGAGGATGAATATAGACTAAAAATCCTAAGTTCAAATTCCTTTATTTACTTATTTTGAATAATATATTTTTAGCTTTGGAATTTTGTTAAATGATGAATTTCAAAAATAGATTGGTGGAGATAACATATATATATATATATATATTGTTGTGGATACCCCTAACACCCTTCCAATACATAGTACACACCATGTGGCCCTCTCCAAATACCAGATCCATGGTATTAATGTTATTTATTAATTGCTAGATTAGTAAATATTAAAGTACACAAATTAACAAATCACTAAATACAATTCATGTTTTAAATCCCAATGTAATTACACTGTAAATAAATGTTTAAACTAAATTATCAAACAGACACAATAACTAACCTTTGGACATCATCACTGTTAAATGTGTTTTAACTCAAACACAACATAACAATGCATGATAAACAAGATCAGATAAATGAATGCAATCAAGAAATAAAAACGAATATTAAAGTAAAAAAAAAATCAAATAAAATTTTTATTGTTGTTAACAAATTACTTATATTAATACTCATTAAAAATAATATCACCAATGGAGTTAAATGATGATCATGGACTTGCTTGAGTTGAACAATGAGTTTTTTTCTAAAAGGAGATAAAATTTCTTATCGGCTGAAGAACCTACAAAGTCTTACATAGGGGATTTGAATTCAAAATTTGAAGATAAACGTTGAGCTGGTATTTTCTGCCAGCTCATACTCATATATATATACACACATATTTTGTAAAAATAAAATATATACATTGTAATAAAACTTGTTTTATTAGAAATAGATAAACATGTACTTTTCTATTAGCTCATATATATATACACACATATATATTTTGTTAAAATATAAATATCGTTTTATAATACATAATTTTTAAGAAAAGAAATATAAATTAACACTTAATTTTAAAATGTAGTTTTAAGAAGTTAAAATAAATTAGATCAAGATCTTAAATTTTGATAAAAGTTTGTCTTTTGTTTAGTCTTTAAAAAATTCTTAAAGATAGAAGGGAAAAGAAAGCAATTAATTCTATTGTTGGGGCTTTGACAGTGAAGGTATTTTTATGCTATCTATTACGCTGATCAATTGGAATGTTTCTTTGGGATTTTAAAATAAAATATGAAATAAAAGAAGAGAATATTAAAGGTGTGAACTGAGACTTTAAAAAAAAAACTATAAATTACAGACTTTCCTTTTGTTTAAATTAATTGGATTTTTCTGCCAAAGAATACAGAATCTATAAGCCATTTAGGCTCGGACTCTCCAATATAAAAAAAAAATCGTAAAATTACATTAAAAAAAATTAAGAAGTAAGCGCAAGGAGAAAATGTTGAAGGTCTAGATCTAACAGAACTTTCCCTTTTGGGAACCTCTTCCTATTACCACCTGGAATTGTCTTGTAAATGCTAGACATAGAGAGCTAGTCAGGGAGAACGGACTGGAAGAAGATCACGGACAAACTACGACGAATATAAGGTGAAATATTCCACACACACAGGATCTACACTGATCGATCAGGGTAAATAGATTTTTTTTATTATAATTTCAAGAGACATTTGTGTAATAGAATTTAAAAAAAGAAAAAAAGCCTTCACTTCAAATATCCCAAAGTTTCAACAATAGAAAGGGGGGATATGTAGTCTTTAAGTATATGTATTTACTAATCCAAATTAATCCACATTATATTTTTGTGTTATGTTTTATTAAGTAAACTTACCTTTGGTTTATGTGATTGTTATTCTGATAATGTATAGATATGAATAAGAAAATTGTATAGTTGATCTAAGGGCAAGTAAAAATTTAAGAGGATAAGATTTAACATTAGAAAGAGGAGATTTGAGTGGATTTTGTTTTAACAAACTCACTCTTATAGTAAGCCACCCTTGAGTTTACTTATATTTATATACCATGTTTTTCTTTGATGAAAATATTGGTAGAGTGATGGTGCATGGTCGTTCGAGAACAATACATGTTAATTCTTGATAAGAAAGAAAAAAGATCGGGAGGAGTTGATTCGACAAGTGCGAGGGAAGGGAATAAATAACAAATAGAATAAAGGTATAATAAATATTTCATCAACAATGAAGTGTCGATCTCTTTCTTTTATTTATTATAATTAATTCTAAAATTTCATTTTGTAATCTTTTGGTTCGTTAAAAAGGAAAATTATTTTAAGGTTTGCATTTGGTGATTGCCGTCAGGAATAAATTAACTGTTATTATAGAAATTTTATAATATGGTCTAGGCAGAAATGCTTGATGGAACCTTGAACGGCCACCATATGTTGCAATCTCTTGAAATTTAAGAGCGTAGCAAAATGTTTTGTTATAACGTCAACCAAGTTTGAGTGGCAATACTATCAAAATCAATATTTAAATATTCAAGAAATCGAGAGCAAACATAGAGAATTAAAGTTAACTAAATAAGGAATTCGAAATTAAAGTCTTTGCAAGTAAATTCAAAAGTATTCAAACTTCCAAAATATCAGTAATTCTCAGTTATAGATCACAAAATCTAGATTCAGGGATATAAAATAATATAAGAAATATTGATTTCATTCCAATCAAAACAAATCATTAAAGCAAAATATAATTAATGATGAAAAAACATGCACTGCTAAGTGCAAAAGCAACATCAGACAAAGAAAGTCACCTTCCATGAAGCTATGACTTGTCAGGATTGGAATAGAACTGACCCATCACTTCACACCTACACTATGAAACATCAAGTTGATTTGTAATGAAAGGATCCTATTACTCTCTATTTCAAAGCAGATAATTCAAGGCTATCCAGAATAACTTAGCTGAAGGATATTTTAGAACACATGAGTTACACACTTATAATGGATTAACATGGATTTCTGGAATGATTCACTAGAATACTTTTTCTTATAAACTTCAAAACCATGTTAATGTTGACATCATTCATTTTATTTATTTGTACATTTGATAATAATAAGTTTTTTTTCTTTAATATAGGGGCAAAAATGGTGTCAATTTGTAACGTAATTAAGAAATATTTTACCTTTAATGTAAGCAAAATAAAGTATAATTTATGGTGAGTGCACGATTGCATATTAACATGAACATCATTAAGGGAAAAAGTAAGACATTACCTAATATGTATTTAATACGAACATTTATATATTTGCAACACATACATTTTTCTGTTTGTTCATATTAATAAATTGTGTTAAATGTTTTCAGTATATTTGAATAACTAACTATGTCATAAATGGTTTTCCTGGTCTACATTATGATTATTGCACTTGTAACAAGAGAATCCCAAATCAACACAATGACAGATAGGAACCTCATATATTAAAGTTAGTGAAAATAAATGAGTTAAGAGTTTCAAGTAACAGTTTTAGAAAGCAAAGATATTATGGCAATCCTGTACATGATACAAATCGTATTTATGTTAATAGAGACATCAAATGCCTGTTTTTTGTGGAATCAAGGTCAATTATAAACAAAGAATAACCATAAATGTCTAATCAAATGTTTTAAAATCTTATTTAATTTTTTTTTTTGTTAAAATACCAATCGCTATAAATATACTTATTAAATTTATTAAAATATAAATTATGGTTCTGGGTGTGTTTTTCTGTAGTCATCTTTCAATTAATCATATCTGCTCACATATTTATGAATATCTTATTTATGTACAAATAATTTCACATCCACGTCTATTACTAAACACATACACATGTTTACACCTATCTATATTTCAAGTGATACTAATATAACCTGAATTAGATGATCATGTTGAATCTCCATGGATTCTGATATGTATGTGCATGCTTAAATGCACATACATATATATGTATAAACTTATAGAGAAAAAAAGTTATAAGTTAAATAAATTTAAAAATTTTAAAAGACTGATTCTTTTAAAATTATTAAGTAAAAGATTTATAACTTTAAGATTAGAAAAAGATTATTTTCTAAAATGAATAATAGTTTAATTAAATAGAATAGAATACATAATTAATGCAATAAAACAATTAAACGATTTTCTTTATAAGAAAGCATTTGACAAGCTATAAAAATAACTCATTAATAAAAAGAAAGATAACAATGTAAATTCTTGTATGGAGATTAAAATAAAGAATCACCTAAGAAGATGGACAGACTATTAACCAATCAATTGCAGGGATTTAAAACAAAGAATGCCTCAGTACTAATGGGATGAACAAGAGGACACTTGATTTTTGGAGCTTCATCTATGCACATGGACATCTAGCTAGAACTCTTATAGGTTGTACTGATCTAAATTATTATTTATGTATGCCTTTGGGCCTTCTTATGTTAATGATTGCATATATGTAAATAGTTAAATGCTATTAAGGATCATAAGAAAAGAAGGTTATCTAAATATTAACTGTTAGTATTGATTTGTACTCATGGGAAGTACACTCTTAGATTAGCTAGACATAGCAATTGGCACAGTCACACTCTTAATTCAGACCATTGATTAAAATATGGCTAAATTTAGGTAAAAGGTGAGGCAATGCAAGTATCAATCAGTGAATTTGATGTCAGTGAGGCAAGAAGTTGGCCCCTGTACATTTAACATGTAGAAAAATACTTATAAAGTTAAAGATGATAAGTGTAAGATTGCTTCATTATTATGCTTTGCTGGGAAATGAGTTATTGACATAGCTAACAGGCTCACTGAACCACCCATTGTACATATGATCAGGTTAAAAAGCATTTGTCAAACCATTTTAACCCTCAAGGCATGTTGATAGACTGCAATTCCAAGCTTGGAACCAAGGTTGGGATGAAAGTATAAAAGATTATGACAGTGCTCTTCATAATCTAGCAAAGAATTGCCTCTATAGATGTTTCTAGATGATACCCTGCTGAAACAATTTCTTAAAGATTTTGTGTAACAATAGTTTATGCCAACAATTATTGTCCATTAGCAATTTAGATTATATAGAGGCTATAAAATATGGGATAGCATATGAACTCATGCTCAAGCAATTGTGAAAATTTGCTGAGTTCAAGATTAATAATCACATACAGATGTTTGTAAAACTGTAAAGAAAAAGTGGTCAAAAAGTAATGAAAATAGTGCTAGTAGTGAACCCACGTTTATATGTTTTTGCTGTGGGCAAAAGGGCCACAAAGCCAGCAATTGTTTTATAAAAAAATACAATAATTGTAAAAAAATAAGGCACATGGGAAAAAATGTGTAAAGAAAAATATAACTATCCCAACATGGAAAGTAAGAGTCATAAATGTTCATATCAGGGTCATCCAATTCAGCATACCAATATTTAAAAAATGTCCACCAATGATGACAAAATTATGTTAAAACTAAAGCTGTGTAATAAGCCCATATCTATGGAAGTGGACAGTGGTACAGGTGTATTGCTGATATCAATCCACAATTGGTATACTGTTACTTCCAAGTGAAGGAAAATAAGACCCATTATTCAAAAAACTGACCTAAAGGCATTAGATATGAAGAGTATTACCATTAGAATAAAGAGTGTAGCTGAAGCACCAATATGTGAAAGTCAGGGGAAAATTAATGTACTACCACTATATGTAGTACATGCCTTCATAAACCTCACATTAGGACAAAACTGGTTCAGTGAAATGGGAATTAAAAATAACAATTACTAAAAAATTAATAGCCCTGACAGAAAAAAACTTTCCCAGGGGATTAAGATGAATTTGGGTAAAATAGATATACTCAAAGAGAAAAAAACCTTTCCAGAAGCCAGTAATTAACAAAATCAGGTCAGAGAAGGTTCATTATGACCAGAAACAAAGTACAAAGACATAAATACTCAAGAGTAAAACATGAAAGCCAAAGATAACGACTACTAATGGATTATGAAGCAGATTCGAGAAGGTGGGACCAAACAACATCCCAGTTTTCTTCACAAATAACTATGGAATGCTCAGAAGCAACTGTTGGTACATGAAGGCTGCATTATGAAAGGTGATTGTACACTGATTCTGGTCAAAGATAGGTAGCATATAGTAAAATGGCTTCATAATAGTCAGTGAGACATTGGCAAAGCAAAATCTCTATGCTTAGTTATGTCTGGTGGTCAGATATTAGTATACACCTGAGAAAAAATAAAAATAATGATTGTGATTTTCAAACAACTATACATTTCCTGAAAATACCCCTACTGAGTTAAAACATAATTCACAACAGCTTACTAAAAGAAAGATGAAAAACCCCATAATATCTTAATAACTCGTATTAAGTTCAAAAATTAAAACCTGATCTCTAAACTTGGGGGGTAATAATGATGTGTATGTGTATGTTTGAATGCACATACATATATATGTATAACCTTATACAGAAAAAAGTTATAAGTTAAATAAATTAAAGAATTTTAAAATACTGATTCTTTTAAAATTAATAAGTAAAAGATTTATTAATTTAAGATTAGAAAACTCTAATTAAATAGTATAGAATACATCATTAATGAAATAAAACAAAGGAATTTGAGTTAGATTTCCTTTATAAGAAAACTTTTGACAAGCTATAAAAATAACTCATTAATTAAAGAAAGCTGATGGACAGAATATTAGCCAATCAATAGCAGGGATTGAAAACAATGAATGCCTTAGTACTAGTGGGATGAACAAGAGGACACTTGATTCTTGGAGCTTCATCTGTGCACATGGCTGTATATATTGGAACAGATCATCTCCCATGGCACAGTGATTTTAAGTGTGGAAAGCTGATCTCCAAACATGAGAACAGTCAGCTAGGACTCTTACACGTCGTACTGATCTAAATTATTATTTATGTATGCCTTCAGGCCTTCCTGTGTTAATGATTGTATACATGTAAATAGTTAAACACTATTAAGGATTGTAAAAAAAGAATTATCTTAATATTGTTAGTATTGATTTGTACTCATGGGAAGTACACTCTTAGATTAACTAGACATAGCAGATTCAAAACTCAGGATAATGGAATTGTGACATGGATGAGGTAAGTTATGAATATAATTAATGTTTAGTTAATTCTTAATCTTTCCTCTCCTAGGAATGAAATCAATGTGTGTGTGGTGAGTGTAAGGACAAATAATAAAGGTATAATCAGTTATCCACTGTGATGATCTCACCAACCTATTTACATACTGAAAAAAGCCTGTTCCATTACTATATATATATATATATATATATATTGCACCGGTCAAAACATGTTTATCCATCTAACATGAGCTGGAATTCACAGAATGTACTTCAAACCCAATCAAGCCTGAGATTGAAGTCAGGAACCATTCTGGCTCTTCGAACCCACTCCATAAGCCCCAGATCAAACACCTGATGAATAACATAACAATGATGGCACATGAGAATTAATTTTAAATCCAGCCCACTAGCAGAGTGGAGAAGACAATGAATCATCTATTAACTATGACTTAACTAAAATATATACATGCATAGCTGAATATGTGGAAGTGGAGAAACAGGAATTTAAACTACTCAAATAAGTTAGACAATAAAAATATAGTTTAATATAATGAAGAATTATTATACATTATGACTTAATTATATACATTAGTGTGTGCGTGAATGAGCAAGCGGTCTACCAAACAATAGATAATTATATATTGTCATTCATGCTATATTTATCATGTGCTCTTTATTAGCTAAATAATATATTATAAAGAAACACACATCTTTGGTGGGTCCAATATTAAGATGCCAATCGTTTATTAGAAAGAATTACATAAAATTGCTATTAATGCTTTTATATACGGTTCTGAAACATGATGACTAACATTATTTCGGGGAGCATTCTGAGATTCATTACAGATATAATACAAACTATTTTCATGCCATTACGGTCATGAAAATAAATAAAATACATTTGAAAACATATTTGATTATATGACAAAATACTTATATATATATATATATATATATATATATATATATATATATATATATATATATATTGTGCCCTTTTCTATAGGTCAGTAATAGTCCATCTCAGTCAATTACTAAAAATTTTAAATTTTAGAATATGTTCTTTTAATATGGTAATCGTATTAAGTTAATTATATTATAAAGTACAATTTGAGGCTAAAGCAAATACGTAGTATATAAAATTATAGCGAATCATTTAAAAGTAGTTAAGTAAAGCTTAAAATATTGTTGCATATGGTTGCAAAAGCTGGCCATATTAAATAACACAACTATAAATAATTAAAAGTATATTTAAAAAGTTCGATTTTAATAGTCTGAAACTTATAGTTATGAATGTTATATTTAAATTTATAATCATACTTAATAGTCAAAATTAATATCGTACATTTTAAAAATAAACTTTATGATGGTGAAAATTGTATTTAATTCTATATTTTAAATTATTTTTCCAAATTTTTATAATTATATTATTAAATATAATAAGTGTATCAATTTTATAAATCTGGGCAGAGAAATAGATTAAAAATCGTCTGTCCAAATTTTATATTAATCATGTGACTTGTATATTACATACTTTCACACACACACTTGTTTGAATTAATAACAAAGTTTGAAATATTTTAAAAGTTATATTATAGAATTGGATGGAATTATTGCCTATCATAAAAGCAAATAATAATAAATATTAAGTTAACTATCGTATGTAATGTTTTAAATAATGTAATAAAGACAAATACAGTTAATAAAAAAATTAAATATTTTGTTTAAATGTTAAAAATAAAAATAAAGAATAAATTGAATATTAAGAATGGAATAAGTTATTAAAATTATTTTAAAAGTTATTTTAAATGATTAAATAATTTTGATAAAGTAATAATTGATTTAAAAGTGATGTTTTAAATAATATTTTAAGTTCATTACGTCATAATTTCTATTTTGAAATTCAATTCTGTAAAAAAATTGAAAATATGTAAATTTCTTCTCAAGCTAAAAGTAAGAATTAACCAATAGGATAAGGTATTCTTACAGACTATAAATATGAATTGCACAGGGGTATCAGGGGAGATTAATAATGTATTGAAACCAGAGAAAGGTATATTAGCAGCTATCAAAGAGATAGTATTTTAAAATTTTTATTTTAGTCAATTTTTAATACTTTCTTATAGTTTTATTTGCAAAAAAAACTAATTGATATTTTTAAAAGTATTTTGCAAAAGAGAGTTTAAAAAAATATATATATTTGGGAACTTCGTGAAAATGGTTTGCTAGTTTTTTAAAGTACTTGCCAGGATTATTTTATCTGAAATTTGACCTAAACTTCACAATGAAAAGATGGATATACTGTGGAATAAAATGGATATAAATTCTAATAATATAGAAATGTTTTTTGGAATATTTTGATACAGCTTTATTAATGCTTCACCAGAGAACTGTTCTAGTGCATAAAACCCTCAGTTAAGACATTATACGGAGTCTAAAAAAATGTATTGAGACATATTATTTATAAGTTTATTCAAGATTTATTTTTTTAAAAAATAGTAATAAGACAATTATATCTTATGAATCGTTTTATATAATATTATATCAAAAGGAGTAAAATGTTATATCCTTTCTGAAGGTAACATTTTTAAAAAAAAATATTTTCAAGAGTTAAAGAAAGAACCCAGGAGAATATGTTACTGAAGCGTTTTTTGATATTAAAACCTCCAGTCTTAGAATTGTTTAAAATGTATTTAGAAAACATTTGTTTAAAAGTACTTGAAGTTTTTTTAAACTGTGATATATAAAAAAATATCAAACAAAAGTTTAAATGTATTAAGAAGGAAACTTATATAAAAAAAAGTGAACACATAGTTGAATAAAAAATGGATCCATGGAAATATTGTAAAAAAAAGTTTACCAAATATTTTTAAAGTTAAGCTAGATGGAGTGATGCATCAGATACGCCGCAGAGAATATTGGCAGAGAATATTGAAGAAATTTCACAGGATTAATTAATATTATGATTTAATAATTATCGTCCTAAATACTAAAACCAAGGATTATTTTCTATAAATTTTACTAAATGGA
Organism: Epiperipatus broadwayi; assembly: GCA_028023455.1. Classification (NCBI taxonomy): domain Eukaryota; kingdom Metazoa; phylum Onychophora; class Udeonychophora; order Euonychophora; family Peripatidae; genus Epiperipatus; species Epiperipatus broadwayi. The sequence continues at coordinate 1,445,564 of JAQFVV010006342.1, forward strand.
TTAATATTTATTTTTATTTTTAAACTTTAACGCGCTTGGAGGAGAACATTTTAAAACTCTAGAGAAAATAATAAACATTTTGGACTTATCAGGAACTATTGTCAAGAAAATATGTAATTATAGTTTTGATTCCTTTTATTTTATTAACCTAGTTTAAATCTAAATTTTTTTTATAAGATTAGGAAAACATAAAACATTAATTTGTTGATGATATAAAATTTTATAATGGAATAATCTAATAATTTAGATAAGAATATATTTTAAAATAAAGTGTATGAATGTATATTTCTTTATGTTTGCAATGATCGGTATCTAGTGGATGAAGAAGCCTACTGAATATGATGACCAGATAAAGGTTATTTTGGTAATAATAATGACTATTAATAATTTATAATGTATATTTTTGTTTTCTTTAGATCATCTATGAATCGTAAGAATGAAGTGTAAAAGTTTTTTTTTTAATTATATGTAACGCATTTCATACAACATTTTAAAAAAACATTATGAGATAGGATTGATTTGAAAATATGCATACGACGATTTTTTTTATATTAATGATATAATCCAACATAATAACAAATAATTATGTGATTCTTTTAAAATTTTCATGTTATTGGATATTCAAATATTGTCTGATTAGATTATATATGATTAAGCATACAGAATGATGAAGTGGACAGACTTTTCTTATGGAACAGCTAGATTGTTTTAAAATTATCAGTGAATTTTATTTATTGTTTTGTAAATGCAGATAGTTATTTATCGATGTAAGATGTGGAAAATCTTGAGAAATAATGTTGAGATAGTGGCTTGGAAGTACTTAGTGAACAGGAAACCAAGATGATGTTTTTAAGAAATAGGATATGATAAGGAATAGAAATAATATTTAGTCTTTATGTGGATATCAGCATAGTTAACAAAGCCCTATGACTGGTACACATTTTATTTGGACAGTGTTTTATATTTCTTTAAATATTTGATGTTCTAATAAAGCTGAAGAAATAGCTTTAACATCGTTCATGTATTAGAGGTTATTAGACAGGTAAAGGTCATACCTCTTTCTTGTTAATGCACTGTGCCATGTTTTTGAGATATATTATGAGTGATACTCTAGCTTTCTTCCTTAAATCCTATGCATCTATTTCGCTATCTTTATTTCATGTAACTGCATCATTTAGTAAGATATTTTGAAAAGAAATGGTAAATAATTTAGAGCTTAGGTTATGCTATCGTTTTGTATAAGATTGGTTTATTTGCTTATAAGGAACAGAATTTTATAACTTAAAATTGAAGGTCCAATGAATCCTAAAGGAAAGGAAAGAATCATAGAATATGTTTTGAATTTTATTTCGGAAATGAAATATAAATTTTTAAAATAGAGTATCTAAATAAAGACATTGTCTTTAAAATGTTAATTATTTTTGAATGCTTTATTATTATTTTTTTGAGGAAAATAAGTATTGCATATTTTTAAAAACAATAATATACAATAAATGTAAGGAATACGCATAGTATATATTTTGTGTTTATTGAATAACAGGAATATATTGATTATTACACTTATATCATATTAAAGTAAGGCTAAATAAGAATATATTATGATTAGTAAACATCGTGTGATAAAACACTAAAATCTAGTACTGAATTTTGGATGAATATTTTATGTAACATCTTTGACTTTGCAAGATGAAATTTTTTTTAATATTTTGAGAAATCCATACTCATTATAAAGTTAATTTTGTTTTCTGTAGAATGTTTTCCTATGAATGTTTTTAAAAATAAGATAGTTTAATAATATTAAGGATGAAATATTTTGCTAATAAAATAAGTAAATATATTTGCAATAAGTTAACCATAACGAGAAACCAAATGGTAACATTTTTATTTTATCTTAAGTCTAAATAAAGATATAACTAAAATATAAATTATTTTTTTTTTATAACCTAGTAGATAAAAATGTAAGAATAAAATAAGGATATCCATTGTAAATAATGTACATAAATTGTTTATTTTATTTGTTGTTGTTAATAAACTTTGTTAAAATTTGTTTTTCAAAATTTTTGTGTCTGGATTGTTTATTTCTCCACTTCACTGCATGAAATCACGATATATTCATAACAATTGAAACAAATATATAATTTTGCACAAAAAGATAAATAGAGAATTATTTAAGAATTTAAATATTTATTGGTATTCTTTTAATTAAATAATTATAATTTTACATTGTTTTATTGGTCATAAATCAGTTATCACAATAGTATACTGAATTATATGCTATCAGTTGCCACACATCCTTTGTTTATCAGATTATCATATGCTACCACGTATTTATTATATTATTACATGAAGATAAAAGATTATATAAAATTATTTTATTATTTTATTATGGTAATAAAAATATAATGAAAAGAAAAGATATCCAGTAGTAGTTAAACAATGAAGAATATTATTATTATTATTTATTATTAGTTTCAGTGTAGTAGATTATGACATAAAATCCCTTATCATATTTTACTACCATATTTTTATTAACTTAGAATAAACTTTATGAACCTGAGATTTTTATTGAGCTAGATTATTATAAATAGAAGATTAAGATGTAATTATTAACTTAATCTTAGTGAGTAGAAGTTATTAAAGTCGTAAGAATACTATGAGTTTGTTATTTGAAATAGTAATAAGGGGGGATAGTGTTCTTATGCCATTGAGGTAGTATCCTGTGGGATATTGGCTCAATGTAATCTATCTTGTCACCTGTATTTTCACTTCAAGTCTCATGAAAATATTAAATATTTATTTAATTTATTTTTATAAACTGAACCTTATTCGTATTTTAAATTTGAGCTAGTGAAACATTTTAATTTTAATGCTGAATATTTTATTTATTAATTATTAACTGAGCTAGAACCCATTTTATTTTATATCATATACTATTCTGAAGTGAGGATGCACAAGACCAGGTTAGAATATATATATTGAGCAGAGCGTGATTTTAATATTAGAGCATTAAAACTGTATCATGAAGCAAAAGAAATAATAATAGGAAGAAGTTTGCAGTGCTGACATAATAGCCAAGAAATAACAGGAAAAGTCATGCTTCTGGACAAAAGATGAAGTGGATAGGCATGCCGTGGACATCACTGACATGCAGGCCCTTTTTTATGAAGAAAGTGTGTAGGCATAGCATGTGCCAGACTTAGGGAATCACCATCAGAGGCCTTTTTATATGAAATAAATGGTTCTGGGAAGGTCAACTATCCTCACAACAAGGCTTGAGAAATAAATCTATGGGTTCAAACTTGTCGCAACCCTCGGATTAGAAGATTAGAAGCACATAATATATATATATGAAGATAGGCCAAATGTCAGTAATGCAGTAATAATAAATGTCACTAACAACATTGAATAAGTTTTACTGCTTTAAATATAAATGATCCTAGTTTGAAGGCCATAATTTATATAAATAATATGATATGCCACTATAATATATATAGAGAGAAGATTTCATTTAATACAATATACATGAAGATTTTATTTAGTAACAGAAACATTAAGATTTACCCCCATCACTTTTCTGCTATTTTTAAATAATTCAATCCCACCTTCATGGATTTTATAACTGAGAATATCTAAGCATATGATAATCTAAGAATATGGAAAAATAAAAGAAAATGAGCAGTTATAGAAAACCAATAATAGGTTACCTTTAGAATTAAAAAAACATTTTAAAAGATTTTAAAGTGTTGATTAGCTTGAATGGTGAATTTATCCTGGGTAGAATTACTTTATTCTATTCGGAGTTGAACAAATAATTTTATAAAAAACCAACAAAATGTTGATTTGTAAAAACAAACTGGCGAATATATATCATATAATATATTTTGAGGGAACGTTAAAACCTTAATTAATGGAGATTTAATTGAAAGACAAAACGGATTTTAGAAATTATGTTCGCCAGGTTGCTGGAAATTGGCATATTAATAATAAGCAAGCAGATATATAAATCAAATAATAAATACATATAAATAAATGACCACACCAAAGTTAAGGAAAGTTAAGAGCATATGAGAGGGAATTAAATTTATAGAAATTACTTAAGAGCAAATTACATATTAAAACAAAAACAAAGTTAAATAATACATTAGAAGAAATCTTAATAGATGAGTTAGGCTAGATTTAGTTTGAGGTGATGGCTTGAAAAGTTACCTTGCAATTTTAAGAGTCCAATTTAGTACAGCATGGTCATGACAATTGAAATGCAAGTTCTTCAGTGACAGCAAACTTCTATTAGCATTCTAAAGTTCTTAGGTCAGTCTTTTACTTCACTCTTGGGCAGCAGAATGATATGGCTATGGGAGATGATGACCCAACAGGGCCAAGAAGGGTTGTGAACTTACTACTACATTATTTTAAGTTTCACAATGATGAGTAATATGTTGACAATACAGTTCTCTCAATAGTAGCTTATTTATCTGTTGGTGACTTAAAATCCGGCCATTTTATACTCTGCCCAGGTATTTCTGGAATGCTTTTAATTACTTAGTTTTAGTCTTAAAATCTAATCTCTGATCTAACAGAAATTTACATTTCTTTGTCCATTGTTTTTGAAAGATGCAATGTTAGATAATGTCCAAAAATAAATGCAGATCTATTTCCTGATTAGAAATAGATTTGACAAAAATGTTTATAACAAAAGAAAATCTTTAATCTTAATCCCCATTTTTTTAAATAAAAACTTTAATTAAAAATATCTTCCCCAGATTAAAACAATGGTGTTTCCAACCCTTTAATTATTTTTGGACAATTAACGGTTGCATCTTCCATCTTGGATTTTATAAAATATACATTTTAATAGGGAAAAAAGTACTTTAAAAAAAAAGTTTAAAAATGACGTATAATAAAATATTTACAAAAAAAAAATCAATATTTTGTTAGTATTTTGCTCTTATATATATATTTGCACCACAGCTATGTACTTTAATAAAAAAACTAATAATTAATAAAAAGAATTAATTATAATTAAAAAAATGTTATTGAAATGTTAAAATTTTATAAGCTAGGTGTGCATCTCAAATATATACATAATACATACATGACAAAAGGAGTGGGATGGGACATAGGGTTTGAATACAGGTTAGTAGATGGAACTATGAAGTTCAATCTTAGGCTAAGATTGACTGCTTCAATATATTGAAGCAGTCAATATGATACTCAGATTGATCTTCACAGCCCACTCTGAATCTCCCACCACCAAACCATATTTATTAATGTTTTTTTTTCCACTTCACTATTAAAATAATAAACTGATGTAGATATATATATATATATTAATGTAATTACCTTTAATAAATAATCTTTGATTTTATTTTAATTCATGTACATGTGTAATTGATGTGTATATATTATAGGTGAGGGGAGATTACTTTTAAAACATATGTAAAAGCAAAATGTATTATATTAATGTGTATTTTAAAATTATATTTATAATTTATTATTTATTTTAGTAATGGCAGTCAGAAAAAAAAGCTGATGCAATCCTGTGGAATATAGTCCATCTAAAACATATGATAATTTTATAGAATAACATAAGACTCATTAATGAATGTTTTATCCATTCCAAATTTGTTTTAAAATCTTAAAACAATCATTCAAGAAATTCTTAGCAGGATTGCATTTTCTTTAAAACTTACATGAACAAAAGGTGCATCCGGTCAGAAAATTCCAGGTCTGCTAATTGCATAAAGTGCCTCAGGTCTAGCAATTAAAGTGCATTTGAAGATAAAGTGAAAATAGTATAAATACTGCTAGATTTGAATCCCAAAGGAAGACTTGTAATTATAAAACAGCAATGGTAAATATAATCCACGCTCATCATTACAGCAATTCAATGTGTTGTGAGTAGTGGAAATTTTCACTTTTCTCTCCATTCGACATGCATTCTTCCCACACTCATCACTCAGGATCCCATTACCCATGAACTTTAATGTACTTAAAGACTGAATAATAAAAAATGCTACCTGTCTGACTGATACTAGATCTAGTTTACCAATTCCAATGGACTCTGCAATCATCTAGAATCGTAAAGAACTCTATCTGCTGACCAATGTTTAAATTCTTAAGTTCAGCTTTCCGTAAATATTTCTCATAACCCTGTCTGTAATTTAAAATGATATCATTCTATCAGCTGGTCTTTTGATCAGAAATTAAATATTTCATTTCAATAATTTGTAATTTACTTACCTGACTCTGGATAAGTATAATATTTTCTTTCACTTTCATGTGGCAGCAATATTTTATAACTCTTATTATTGTGTTTATATTTTATATATTTAAATGATATGCCAATAATTCATCACATTCGCAGTATGTTCATTTTTATTTTTATTTTTCCTTTCTCTACTCTATAGGGTGGCTAGTTTAACTTTAATTAAAAACAAGTCTTGCTATTTTTATCTTAGTGAATGCTTGTGAATTTTGGGGAAAACAAATTAATTATCTCATGATGTCCTTAGTTTTAAAATATCATGTTTTTCGTTCCAATCATTGTATGTGTGTCTTTGTGCTTTGTTCCCAGGATTTTCGGTAAACTGAATCCCATATATTTATTCCAAGTCCAAGAACATGGCTCATAAATCCCCTGTGGGACTTTTTTATCATATGAGCTATTGACATAGGGTTGCTCCAGGAAAGATCTGGCCTATCATTATTAATAGCCAAAGCCTTTGTTTTGTGAACCAAATATGCCAAAGTAGCAGGAAGAATTCAGTCACCATTCTTCATCCTTAAATTTGGAAGCACTTTTCTGGATCCAAGATTGGATCACCTAATTATTCCACCATGCATACACTGCCCTCTTAAAGTTCTCACCATAAATCAAACCTATGAATGTCCATAAACTGTAATGTTATGATTCTACTAAGCAGATTTCTTTATTATATTTATTAATATTTTCATATGCACGTCTTTTTGTGATGCAATCATTTATATGTTAATGAACTATCTCACACATGTTTCTCACTCAGTATAAACTGAGAGTATTTTACTTATTACTGCAAAGTGTATTTTTGTAATAAAATTAATCATTCTAAATATTTGGTCAAGTGCTATATTTTACTCTTTTCTGTGGAGGTGGATTGATATCTCACAAAGATATTTACTCTCATAGTGCTAAATCAACTATGTTCATCAGGGTATTTATTAATTATTGGCATATGAACTAGCTGCAATAAAATAAAGTAATAAATAAAATTTGTCATTTTTCAAGTTATAAACAAATTTCATATGATATACCTGTGTTACTGTATAAATCAAGTTATGTGTATTTAAAGAGGCCAATGATGATTAATGAAATAATATAAACCAAGTATTTATGCATGTTTTATTTAAAGTAATAAATCTTATATATCATAATTTGCAGAATCATTGTTTCTTTTTATTTAAAATATTAATATTTTAGTGATTAAATTATACTTGCTCTGACTAGATGATTTCTTGCAAATCCTATATATATAGTTAATGTGAAAGATCACGACCTTTAAATGGGTCAAACTTATATTTTATACTAAAAGTTTCCATAATATGATTTCAAATTAGAGTCTCTTGGTGTCTCCGCTATGCAATACTGGCAGAAAGAGATAAAATAGATCTGTATCATCAAGATTGTTGCTCATAAGTTGTTAGATCTGGAAAATAGGCAAATAGGGCAGAGTTCATGAGTGTTCCTGACTTAGATATCTTGTGCATGATTGGACTCAAGGTACTTTTGCCTAGATGCTAGATCTTGTTATATGAACAGCCAAAACTGACCAGTATAATATATGTATATATAACCAGTTAAGTCTTATTGGGGGTTCTAAATAGATAATATAATTAAATTATATGAATACCACACATTTATTAATTCTTCAGTGTAAGAAAACCATCAATTGACAATGAATACTGTTAATTCTTATTAGAGCTTCTAAATAGATAACAGAATTAAATTATATCAATACCACACACTTATTAATTCTTCAGTGTAAAGAAACTAGCAATTGACAATGAATACTATAATATGGGCACAAACCAAATGGCTGTTTTAATATTTGATCTCTGCTCTAAGACTGATAAATTTATACTCATTATATTCTTAATATTTATGATACAGATCTTAAAGTGCTACATTAAAATGTAATTATGTTGGGGATCATAAAAATGCAATTACATTGAAATTAATGACTTATATTAAACTAACAGTAATGGAAGTATTCAATAAAATAGAGAGAAGAATGGATTGTGATGTGATATGGCTATTCCTTTATCGAAGTCAGGAATCTCTTAGCCAATATGTCCAGAAAAAACTGCTAGTTGTTTTACTTTCCCTTTCCATTCCCCATCCTAAGTTTTTTCACATATTCTTCTCTACCCTGCTCTATGCCATTTCTACATCATCTTTGTCCACTCCATGGCCTTTATATTTAAATCCCCATGTTATTTTTCCAAACCAGCATAAAGACCAAGAACCCACTTTCTATATAATCACTTAGTTTATATTTATTCTCCCACAACGTCATTATTTGTACCCTTTCTGCTTGTAGGCATTTACATTCAATTAGCAGATACCTAATATTTTCCATGCCTTCCTTAGCAGGAAACAATTCGTCTACACTGCTATCCAGCGATGAAATAACGAATCTGAAGGATGATAATGTTCATATTAAACTGCCATCAATAATCAAATAAAAGTATTGTCAGGTTGAATACAATATAAATCAATCTGGCCTGGTATCGATATAATATAGTTAGTGTCTTTTCCCAAGTGTGTAAAAATAAAACCTTAGAGCGAATACTAAATCGGAACCATCCGACATAACACTTTCAGAAGAAATCTTTATATATACATACACAATATTTTTCCACATTACTTCGCTTCAGATATAATATAGTTAAACGTTTTTATATTATATATAAATATCACTTGAAAGAACAATAAATGTAAATGCAAACATTTTATATAAAGAAATAAAAAACTAAAAAAAAAAATGTAAAGAAAAAATATCTGATATATTTTTTTTTCAATGACAAAAACATTAAGAAAATTAAAAATATTTTAAACAGAACTGTTGATTTATTCTTTAGCAATTTTTATAAAATAGATATTTTATTTACAAAAGCAAGTTTAATAGTGGGACAGGGGTATTAAAAAAAATTTAAAGCGACATAGACAAAGCGCACATGACAAAGAAAAAAATTTCTAAGTTTGTACAACGCTTTTTAAAATGATTTACCTTGTAAGCAATAAATGTAAGAAAAGACATTTCCAAGAATTATTTTATAACAATAAATATTATAATCAAATCAAATAGTTTTTTTTTTAAAAAAAAAAAGATTTTAAATTGTCGCACTTTTTTAAAAAAAAAAAAAACCTTAACTAATTGGATTTCTAAAATGACTAAGAAATTTCACTAGTTTTCAAAAAAAAAAAAAACTGTTAAGTTTCAAACAATGCTAATCAAGTTTGCAGGTGTCAGCGAATTTTGATTTCTTCTTGCAAATTTTGAAACTACTGGTTATAATGTGAATTACTAAAAATCAAGCTTTTGATTATTTTCCATTGAAAGTGTTTCACTATTTATTGAGTCTCTTTTAATAAACGTCAGGATTTATTATTTCGCTATTCATTAACAGCCAATCACATTGTACTAAAAGGCATTTAAAATATAATAACGATTATGTAAAAATAAGCATTTTTTATCCATGAGTTTTTAATGATATAATGATTAGCCAATCCACCTACCATAGTCGTGCTATCGATTCAAATCTGTCAGATTAGATTATATAAGTTTAGAGCTGTTTCGTCTCTTTCAGGAAGCATATCCATAGCTAATCTATGTATTCATACAATCCTAGTTAGTAAATGAGTATTAGCTAAAAATATAGATCTCAAATGATCTAGGTTGCCCTCATGGATTAACATGAATTGACAGTTTAAAAAAAACATATATGATGATATGATCTTGAACACTGGTGGAAGAAGCTGATTCATATTTCTGTAATTGTTCTGCATGTGATTTACTTATACTTAACTTTTAATTTTTTAATCTTTACAAACTGATGCATTACTTTGTTTAAACCATTTCATATTTTTTTATGATTATAATTTATTATTCATGAAATATCTGTATATTTATTTTTACTCTTTTTTTTTTTTTTAATAACACTTGCAATTAATTTTGTATCATTTTTTCCCTTGAATCATTTATTGGTTTTGCTTTTTCATTGGACTATATATACTTTTAAATTAAATTTTGTTTCTTTTTTGGTGCTCTTTTAGTATGCAACGCTCACGTTTTTGGTCATTTTTAAAATTCAAAATGGCAAGATCGCATAGTAAAAGAGCACTCTTTTTTTTTTGTTTTGTTTTATCTTCTTATTTCTAAATACAATATAACTGTTACTATCGATATAAATCAATTGCTGTAATTATCTTACTCATTGAGGAATAATGTTTTTTCATCAACTGCCATTGATTCTATGGCAAACAGAAAAACTAAATCATTTATTTGGAAGATGAGTTCAATCAGTAAGATGTTTGGAATAACAAAAAGAGAAAATACCTTTTATATTCTTTTTAGGTTACATTTATACAATGATAGAACACCATTATTCACTAATAAATAGAGGCACTCCAGCTCATATTCTTCATGCTATTACATTCAATCTGATGCAATTGTTCTCACTTAATGTTATGAATTTTGATCATATTCTTGTTAAGCTTAATTGGATGGTCATTAGAATGATACCTTTGGTTTCTTTTTTAACAAGTCCCTTTACAGTCATTTCTGTTTCATTTCGAATGCATATCTACACTGGTTTATTGCAGCCCATAAAGACTAATTTTTTCACTCAAATTGTTTCCAGCCTTAACCCTGAAACAATTATGACTCAATGTTTCTCATTTCATTGCTAAATAGTACAGGATAGGCAATTTGCCATCTTAATACTCCAAGCTTATAGCCATATAAAAATATTTGTTTTATTGTTGCGCTGAAATTTCTGATACCTCACAACATTTTGTAAGGCAATAAAAAGCACTGACCACATACTTTAGGTGATTCACATTCTTTTTATGGTTTTTACATTTAGTTATTTCACATTCAAAATAAATAAAACAATATGTGATTATGATCTGAACCAATTGATGAATGCTGTTTCAGGTCTCATAAATCTTATTGAGTATTAATCAGTATGACAAATCTTTTGCAAAAACAGGATTTGTGATTTCTAAATCAAATGGATATTTCATGTTTCTCTGAAAATAAGACACTGTTTTATATTAATTTTTGGTCCAAAACATAATCTAGGGCTTATTTTCAAGAGATATTTTATTTTTTTCATACACATGTCTACATTTATTTATATATAAGAATCTACATTTATTCAAAATAGTAATTGAATAATTACGAGATTCTCAGCAAAAAATTTCAGGAAATAAAATTCTGAAATCGTTTCTTTATTTTATACCTTTTTGATTTTTATTTTAAAAGGGTAAAAAAGCTAATGCATTTGACAATGCAATAAATATTTTCCCATCACCCAAAGTTTGCATGTGTTTTATGTCTGCTGATTAATTATTTGATAGGTTTACATTAGAACAATCTTGGAGCTTCTTCGCATTGCCAGAGTGGTGCTGCTGTGATTTTATTGAAACACATTTGTGGGACAAAGAAATAATGTATGTACAGTATTATCTTTCTCTTTATATCTAAGGCTTATGTTTGGAGTAGGGCTTATATTACAAACATCCATAAAATTCATGCAAGGGCTTATTTTCTGGTTAGGTCTTATTTTCAGAGAAACACAGTTGTGTCTGAGACTTTAAAATAATATTTATGCATAAATTAAATTAGTAAAAGAATGCTATCCTGGAAATCTTCAAAATATGTTTTGTATTCTAATAAAATTCTTCAATAATGTGACAATCTTGAGTAAAACTTCATTAGAAATCAGCCTCAACCTGATACTATTACTGTATAAAGTTTTTGATGCATAATCTTTTTAACTTCATAAATGAAGCATATTCAACCTACACTGGGAGATATATGAAATGCAGATGATTAAGTTTTAGGAATCAACAAGTTTTCATTCTGCTAAAAAAAATAATAACTTGTATATGAATATGAAGAATCCTTCTGTATGGATCAAACATTTTAAAATTAAGATGGGCAATAATAATGCAAGATTGGGAAATGATTGAAAGATCAAAGTTCAGCAAATATGCCAAATAGAACATCTGAAATGAAATAATACATTATCTTGTGAAACTTACAAAGAAACACTTTATGATATTACTTTTTTAAAAAAAAAAACAACTATATAAATGAATATAGAGCTGAAGTGGATCATATTTTTCATTTCAAGACTTTAATATGTTTGAAAGATTCACCACAGGGAATGATTACTAATAAGGATAAGGCAAGTATTTGATTGCAAAATTAGAGACAAAAAATAACAGGGAATGATATTACCATGGTCAATATCTCTAATCTTCAGAAATATTTACAAATCACACGAAAAGCAAAAACTAGAATGAAACCAATAAGATAACATACTTTACTAAGATAATCTATTCAGATGACAATAAGAAAAAGTAGCAATATAATAAATAATTTTCTATAAAAATAAAACAATGTAGATTAGAGATTGGAAAAGATGGATTGAAATTGGAGAGATTATCATCCTACAGTGGATAATAGAAAAAATTGAAATCTGAAAATACTTAATGCATTTACAGAAGAATTTGTAAAAATCTGTAAAATGATACATGACAAAATATTTAAAATGACAAGAAAAACTACAGATAAAACAAACTATCAAAAACATATAATATCATTTAGGTAATGGAAAAAAATCAAAAAATAAAATGGGGAAATATCATAAAATGTGTATGAAAGAAATATAAAAAGAACTATATAGTAATAAAAACAGAAAAACAAAATAATGTTAAATGAAATACTTCATGTTATAAATGAAGTGACACATGTAATTGATTCTATGAAGAATACAAATGATTTAAAAATTGACAGAATTACAAGTGAAGAAGTAAAAAAATTCTTAGCAAAGGTATCTACAAAATGGCCAAACATATGGATACACCAGAAGATAAGAGAAAATGCAATAATCATAATTATATTTAAGAAAAGTGAAAAAATACTATACAGAACATTGTTTATTATGTTCATTTTGAGTCATTTTCAAAGAACATTGGACTTGAACAATAAAAAGACCAGCTATTTTGCATTATATTTTTAGATTATGAAGAGGAATTTATAAGTATTTCTGTTGTGAATAAAGGTTTGGAACATCAATGTCAAATTTTGAAAAAAATATTTATTAAAATGCAAATAGCAAGATAAAAAGAAAATCATTATTTTGCAGATAATGAAGTTGTTTTCGCAGTAATGCTTCAGCTTCAGGAAAAGCCATCATCTCAAATGACTTTCCAAAAAAATAATAATAATAAAGATTATAAATGAATCAGAATAGTTTGAAAAAAAAAGTATATATATATGCTACAATGGATAAATAAGACGAATGGGTTGATTTTAAAAGAAATTACTTAATATCAAAAAATATAAGAGAAATTACTTAACAATCAAATCTATATATATCTAAATACTTTTAAAAAAAAAAGAAGGAATTAATAAATATTATTAATGCTTACTATAGACCTGAGACTTGAACATTTAATAGAGAAGCTATATAAAGATGGTAGATCACATAATAAAATAAAGACATATGTTAAGATCATTAAAAAAATACACAAGTGAGGGTACAAATAAATGTCACTAAAACAGGAAAGTAATGGTATTAGACATATTTATAAGAGATAACTAGAATTCTAAACAGGATCCCCAAAATTTTTAAAGAATCTAAAAAGATCACATGAGAAAGATGAATGAGAGAAAAGTTGATAGTGATATCTAGAAGAAAAATTACAGAATGAAAATTCTAGAATTTGGAAAATTCATTTTGCAATAGGTTAATCATGATTAAAAATATTAAGTGAAGATGTGCCCTAAATAATGATGCAGACTGAAATTCTCCTCCAATGTCCGCACAAAATGTTCTCATCTTTCTTATACAATGTAACATTATTGGTCATTATTTATTCTTCAAGGGATATTTTTGCATCCTATATTTTTTTAAATTCAAGTCTAGAAATAAAGAGAATCTGATCTCTTTTTCCAATTTGAAAACATTAAGTGCTCTCTTTACAGCAAATTTACAATAGCAAAGTTTCAGTTTACATAAGTAGGTTTTAATTCTGATAAACCAGAGCAATTAAGAAGTTCATAGAAATATAGATATTGTATTTATGAGTGAAATTGTTATTTCCTTGCTAATTTTATGTTAGAATTTTTTGAATCAATTTTATACTTTTTTTGTATCCCAATAAAATGGTTTTGTCTGGCTTTTTATGATTTGATGAGATAATTGTTCTTTATGGCAAGACTGATCATTGTAAGTGGGCTGCTGTGTATAATCCTGGACCTAATAAATTTTTGTATGTAACTTTTTAAAAATACTTTCAATTTTTTAATGATAGATATCTCAGTGATAAAATATATACACACTTTAACATTATGGCTGGCAACATTGAAACATTTAATATCTTTTACATTTAATTCAAGCTTTATTTTATTAAAGCATATACTAGTGTGTATTCTGTGATTAGATATGTTACTTAGCATGATTGGATATCCAAAGAAATGTGAAAATTTTAATAAATTAAACTTTTTTTTAATTTGGTTTCTTGGATTAACAGATTTGCATTTGTTAAATTTTGTGTTTGAAAAAAAAAAGGGGGGTAATAATTAGAGCCAATCTGCAGATATAATAACATGTTTTCTTTAATTATACCTCAATATTCATTTTAAGGAATGCATATCTGTTCATTATATCTGATTGCCTCAGCTTTCAATCTGAATATTAAAATAACCAATGGGCTGTTAAGTAAAAGTGGTCTATTCTTTTGTTAGAAATGTCATTCATTTCTTCCTGTAGAATATACTATTGTTTTAATCTGGATACAAAGTAGAAGTCATTTCATAATTTCAACTAATTTATAAATTATAAAGCTGAGTTAATAGCTATTTGAATATAGTGGATCAGAATTTGTCATGGAGTCATTATAACAGTTTATAATTAAATTTACACCAATAGGTAATGCTAATATATAGTATCATACATCTGATAAGTAATAGGTTATCAATATTTTTAAATTACAAGAATTTTAACAAATAAGTTTTTTCAAGTTTGAATATTTAGAATATAACTTTGGGTAATTGTATTTGATCAAATGAATATTTTCAATGACTTACACTTTAAAATATTGTCCAATAAAATGCATCTACCTATGAAATTCTTGCATTACATATCATAAGGAGGTCTATTTTCAATATTCCTCTGAGATTCTATGACTCTTTAGTAACAATATCTGTTCATATCAGAGTTGCCTTCTGGTATAGCAAACCTATTTTGATAGCCAAGGTTTGTCATAAGTCATTTATAGTTTATAACTGAATTTAAACCTGAAAGTAATGCTAATATTTAATATCTGTGCATCTGATAAGCAATAGTTAATATTTTTATATCATAAAGATTTCAATATAATATATGTTAGATTCATTGGGACACAACAATGGCAAATCTGAATAGAGTAACAATGTGATGGCTTAGTACTTTTGAAGGCATATTGTGTCTTCATATTCATTAGCAAAATCAGTACAGGAAAATGGTGGAATATATATATAAGGGGATGGTATCAAATTTATGTAAATTACAGTTTAGAGTGTCCATTTTTTGGAGAGGGGAAAGCATGATTTTTTGCAGTTTATAGCATGTCTATTATAAACCACAAAGAATCATGCTTCCCCCTTTCCAAAAAAATGGAATTTCTAAACAATAATTTACATAAATTTGAATACCATCCGCCTATATACATATATTCCACCATTTTCCTATTCTGATTCTGCTATGAATATGGGAGCCCAATAAGCCCTTGAAAGTGCCTCACCTCTTCATTGCTGCAACCCAGCATACTTCACATATATTACAATTCGTACAAAAGAGGTCTACACATTTTTCATTGCATAAAGATTTCAGTGAAAATATTTTTTCAGCTGGCCAGTAACATTTTGAATATTTGAAGCACCAATATAGATAATTGCATTTGATAATGTGCATATTTTCAGTGACTTACATAGAATGCCTTATAATATTTTTCAATAAAATGTATCTGTCATGGAATTCTTAAATTACATACCATAAGGAATTTTATTTTCAAGCATCATTCAGTTTTCCATGACTTTTTATATATCAGAATAGATCTCTGGTATAATAAATTATTCTTAATATTTAATGTAGTCTAAGATGTTTCACTCAGTCCCAGCAATAAAAGGTAGAAATATATAAATATATGTTTAGTTGATTACTGTTATTGTAGATTTTTTTTAAAAAAAGCTAAAATAACAGCTTTACCAAAGAGACAATTAAGAAAATTTATCTGATCATTACACAATATAGCCTACATTAAGAGATGATAATAGATGGACAATTGAAATCTTAAACTGGATTCCAAGAGATTGTAAAAGACCTAGAAAGAGATCACATGTGAGATGGATGGATGAAATAAGAAAGTGTGTACGGGTGATATGGAGAAGAGAAGCTAAAGATCGGAGATGGATTAAACTTGGAGAGACCTTCATCCTGCAGTGGATTGATGATGATTATGAATACAGAGATGTAATTTTCTTCCATATTAGTATAAACAAACTTAAAAATATTTTCATACAAAGTGATAACTCTAATACGTTTCTTTTATCAGTTGTTACGTCTGAACGCAATGTCTTTTAACAAATAAATATCAATGACATTTGAAAAATTTAATGCTGATATAATTATTTTAAAATAAAACATCACTTCCTTAAGAAATATTCAGATAAACAAAATAGGGAGAATTATATGCATGTAACATAACGGCAAATAAATTGAATATTTAGTAAGATAAAGGCAAGCCTTTTTTCCTATTAATCTAAATTTTAAAAATATTTTAGGAAAGTTTTTCCAAGAGTGTCATAGACTGCCTAAACAAAACACGATGACAAGTTCAAATCTTAGCAGATTTGTCTTTATTATTAATACTAGATTGATATTCTATGACTATAAAATAAGCAATTTATTGCATGGGAGTCCATACTAAGTTCAAGTATTAGAAATGACAGAAGTAGACCCAAGATACATGGACTTCGAGTTCCAGCCTGGAAGTTTACCATTGCGCTAAATAAGACAGAGA
The DNA here is from genome assembly GCA_028023455.1 of Epiperipatus broadwayi. Taxonomy (NCBI): domain Eukaryota; kingdom Metazoa; phylum Onychophora; class Udeonychophora; order Euonychophora; family Peripatidae; genus Epiperipatus; species Epiperipatus broadwayi. The sequence goes on from JAQFVV010006342.1 coordinate 1,462,899, forward strand.
AAAATATTTAATAAATGAAGATATACATAATCAGTGATGAATAAGATTAAAATTATTACTGTTAATAATTCCGACGTTAAAAGATAAATAAAGAAAGTGACCTAAAGAGACCTTATTATTTGTATTTATCATAAAAAGAAATTTGAATAATTAATATTTTGAATTAAACGTTAAGCATTTCAATAGTTAAATTTTTATTAACGGTAAAATATAAAATTGTTTTGTGTATCTTCAGCCATTTTTGAAGCGAGTAGTCTTTTATCAACATTAAGGTTTTATTAAGTAGAAAGAAAATGTCAACACTCTTCTAGACAAAACAAACAAATTAATTTTAAGAGCAGAAGACACAATATTCCCTATCGTCTTAAAAATATTAGTTGCTTTCGCATTTGACAAACTATCACTGAGGGAGATTTCAAATGTAAAGTTTAATACAATTTAACATTTTGATTAAAATGAAAGTTTAATACAATTTGCCTTTAGGGGTGTAATTTAAAATCAAAACTGTTGAATTTATGTTTAGCGGTAATTTACAATCCAATTTTATTTATTTTATCGACGAAAGTACAAACACTATACACAAAATCTACCGATTCTAATAATGCTGTTTAATTTTTACTTGGCCCTTCCATTTTTTCTTCACTTTCTTCCTCATATACATTTTAAGCTTCATCTTTTTTTTTAATTAAACAATTACTATCATTATTGTAATTGATAAATAAGTTCCATATCAACAGCATTGTTTGAATTATAATGACACTATTATAAACCCAAGCTTCTCTGTTCTTTTGCTCTAGAGTAGAATTGTCCAATCCGTGACCCGAAAGCCACATGCAGTCCATGATAACTACAAATACAGTCCAACGCAAAATTGTAAATATATTAAGATTTTTTTTTGCGATTATGTGCCGCAGTGTGACTAAAAACATGCATACACTCTCAAGTAGAATGCGTCAAATATTCCATTACTTTTATGTTGCCCTCTTTTCTTTTACTTTTATAATAATAATGAAAAACATTAATGATGTTTTATTGCTTAGATAAATTTCCTATATTAATGATCATAAACATGGAATCTAAACATCAATCACATGATCACTATCTCATACTAGCACATAATTGTTATTAAACAATTCAAAACAAAGCAAAACTCTCCATATAGTAGTGCCATCTTGTGCTAACAAGAGCAATCAATGGATGCCAGAATGCTTGTGCATAAAATCCCTATCTAGTGCCTGCTCATCCAATATCCCCAGACTAGTTTCTGGCTTGTGACCTTCATCAGTGAGGAACCTTGGATATTGGATGAGTAGGCACTAGATAGGGATTTTATGCACAAGCTTTCTGGCATCCATTGATTGCTCTTGATAGCACAAGATGGCACTACTATATGGAGAGTTTTATTTTGTTTTGAATTGTTTTAAACATGGAATCTATCTGACGATTTTAAGACTTTTTGAATGGAGTTTTGCATAATTAGGATTATTATGTGATTTTTTTTGCTACCTGTGGTTGTGAATACTGCACAAATTTTGCACTCGTTTTTCTTTTGCATATCAGCTTTCGGTAAAGTTTGTGTATTTAATGTGTGGCCTTAGACAACTCTTCTTTTTTCAATGTGGACTCAGAGATGCCAAAAAGTTGGACACATCTATTCTGAAGTGAGTTTTACACCTTCTAAGGAATGTACTCTTAGTACAAAATATATGGAGGAGTATCAATTTTGCCAAGTAAATTTTAAAAATATATTAGTGGTATCAGGAAATACCCTCTAACAACAAAGACTGTGCTAATACTGAAAAATGCATAAATGTATTTTAAAAAAAAAAAATTATGTAAAGTGCCTAATGGGGGGTGAGTTTGTGCACACAGATGATCTGCCTTCTCATATACACGATATCACAAAATGGAAAATATATAAATTTTAATGTTTAATAAGAGACTTTTCATAATGTCATTTAGTATAGGTAAAATCGCCATTTATAACAAACATTTAAAAAGAATATTAGCTTTGAATGTTGTCATTATATAATGTATTGCACTGTTGAAAAATCTACACAATTTATGAAATATATATACATTTTTTTTATGGAACCGGTAATTTCTTTGAATAGATGATATTTTACCTCTGATAAAAATAGAAGCCATTTTAAGAATAAAACTGAGTGGCAAAAAATGCTGATAATCATTAGTGATGCATGACTGATTTTATTTGACAGCTTATAATTACAATGCAGATTTACTTCAAAGTAATTCGTAAAATGGATTTTAAGAATCTATACTCCTAATGTTCTCATAAGTTTCATGCCTGATAGTAATCAAATTCAACACCATATTTTCATGCCAGTCTACATTAGTGACAAAACTATTAGGTTGCCCACATATTAACTGTGATAAACATAGTGACTTTTCCACAGGCAGTCTTAGGCTTTGTCCATCCATATTTAATCCAAGGCTTCAGACCAATGAAATTTGTATCCTGACTGTTAAAATGATTGCCTTGTTCAATAATTCATGATGGCTGTAAGAGAGAATTTCTTCAAAAACTTTTTTTTGTGTGTATTAGATGACTTAATCTGATGTCTAGTTAAATATTTATCACTTCAGTTCTGAGAGATGTTTTCATATTAAGTTATTAAATCAAAAAATCAAGTCTATGGTAATTGAGTTTGTTTCAGAAATATTAAATATAAAATCAGGCATCCTCCTCTTTGATTCTAGCTATAGCTCCAAAATAGTTTCACAGGATGGCTGTGAATTAGTTATGAAACTCAGCTGTAATGCAATATTTTTATAATATTGTCACAAACTTTGATTGTAGAATCATTGCTATTTCTGTTTATGGCAGGATGGGTTCAGGGCATATCCTGCAGCTGGAATATTGTCAGGCTGCAATCTTTGTGAAGATCTATTACTTTACTATCATGAGAAATAGTAATGTTTTTTTTTAGTATATCTAATATTATCACCATTTTTTCCTTACAAATATACAAATACTTACATTCACAAGTAGAACACTTTTTTGTGGTTGACCATTCACAAATAATTTTAGATTTGAATCTATTTTTGTAATATCCACTATATTTACTTTAATTTGAAATAAGCAAACAGTTTATACTTTGTGGCTAATTATGAATCAAAATATATAAAATGCGCTAACACCACAAGCACACTAAGCTAAAAACAAATAAAGAAAATATATATTATTATTTTTTATTTTAATATCTATTCCATTAAATGGCTAAGCACTTTCAAGGGTCAAAACCCTCATAATCATAGCTGTAGTACATTTGCATAAATTTGCATCACTCCGAGTCAATTCATTATAGTTTGTAATATGGCTATGATTATGAGGGCTTTGACCCTTGAAAGCACTTAGCCATTTAATGTAATAGATATTAAAATAAAAATAATAATATATATTTTCTTTATTTGTTTTTAGCTTTGTGTGCTTGTGCGTGTTAGCGCATTTTATATATTTTACTTTAATTTGATTTATATACACTATTATTTAAATATTTTCCAAGATAAACAACATCTCTTTCATTCTGTTGATTGCTTATATTAAATTCTTAAACAAACTGCACTCCTTCTAATGAAATTTCCACATTGCAACTCTCTAGTAACACTTTCAATTGTCTAGTAAGCTTCTTCGAAGTTAAAAAACAATTGTATTACATTATTTCTTTATATAAATATATTGCAAGTTCATTTTATATATATCTACATATAAACATGCATATTAATATTTACTATGATTTATAAAATATTTTAAGTAATATCATATACATACTAATTTCCATAAATTAAAAAAAAAACCATTTATAACATGTCTAAATGCGCTAAAACACAGGTATTGGTGAAAGTAATTACAAATAATAAAATTAATGGCTATGCATTTTGTCTTCTCATGATTATAGCCAGCAAGTTGAATGAACACAATGGAAAATGTATGTGATGAACATTTAAATTTATGCAAAGTGAGTTAGAGAGTTTACTTTTTGGAGAGAGAGAAGCATGCTTCCTTCCAGTTTATACCATGGATGTTATTAGCTATAAGCCATACTTTTTTACTTTGCATTTAGAATAAAGGCACTTTATACAAGTGATGCTGTCAGAAGACAGTTCAAATATATGGCTGGTGGATCTTTGGTGTTCCTAGAAGATGGAATTATATTTGGGCTTGTTCAGAGCTCTTTTGTACAAGTAACAGTGCTGAGAGACACAAGTGGAGAGTGACACATGTGATTCACCATAATTTATAGCACTGCAACCAGTTTGAGTATTTGTGATTTTATTCACTGTGTGAGGAGTTTGATCAGAGGATAATTGGTCTTTTGAATTATTGATTAGTCTATTAGTTGAAGGGAATGTATGACAACTTAGCTTGAAAGAATGAGAGAAGGTTTTGATAAAACTTTTAGTGAGAGAATGAATGTGTGGAAGAAGAAACCATGGTTCATCATCCTTGGGAGGGTTGATGTGTAACTTCTGGTAAAATTGTTTTACCTTTCTTGTAAGATGACTGGAGGGTTTATGTTTTTTTTATTATAAAAATATTAGTGTAAACATTAAACCAATATATATATATATATTGTACCATAAACCTATTCCTCTCTCTCTGACTACATTTTACCCTACACATCTAGTTCAGTACCTACACAGTGTACAATAAATTTCTATACAATGAATTCTATATTTCTATTTACTTATTCAAAATAAGTACTACAGACTTCACACATGGTGCCATAAATCAATTTAATGACAAGTATTCAATTTCACATGTTATCATTTCTAGCCTAATAAACTAAACAGACACACTGGTAATAACTTTTATATTATTTTTTAAAGGAGTTCAAACTAACAATTATTAATTATATTTCCTGATCTACTTGGTATTGATATTTATAAAGATTGGTCACACTTGTCATTCATAAAGCAATTTTATAAGGTCCAAATTATATGAGTCTTATGTGCCACTTTCATAGAAAGAATGCTTTAATCCTTATAGAATCACTTACCTACAGTTCCCTACAGCATATCTCAGATTCAAGCTCAGTACTCTTAATTTCTCAAGCTAAATAGCATGCAGTAAAAAAAAAATCAGTAATTTAGCTTTGCTGTGGAGTGAGATGAGAAGATAAATTTAACACCAAGTGATGACTTTAACTTAGTATAATTTATTATTATTAACAAACTTAGTATAATTTATTAATATTAACAAAACTCACAACCACAATTTAAACAAAATACCATACTAAAGAATACCATGTATATGTGGAATATAATTGAAACTCCCTTCCTGCTTTTGTTTGACTTACACAGAGATATATGATTATATACATATACACACATATATTATAAGAAAAGTAATAAGTAATTAAAGACAACTAAATCTAAAGAGTTAATTAGATTTCAATTTTTTAAAAAAACACATGGTATCACTCTATACACAGAACCCATATAATATAATTTAAATAAACAAATTATATTTACTTACAAAGAAAAATAGATAAATAAATTTAAAAGATTAAACGTTTCCATAAACACAATTAAAATAATAGTTCATAGGTGCACATACAGGGGTAGTATTCAAAATGTTTAACAACAGGTACACTAAAAAAAGAAGATAGGGGGTAAATAAATAATATTTACTATATTAATATCATACATTTTTGTCACCAACCTGAACTAATAATAAGAGTATGACATCAAAATTATACTGACTGAACACTTTTCTTAAATTGCACACTCCAAACATCTTTGCCCATGTGATTGTCTAAACCAGTCAGTTTCAACTGTGCTGCTATCTGGAATGTATCAGTATTGACACATGCCATATGGGAGCATGGTTAAAATTGATAGATCTAAACTAACTAAATTATAATATATTAAAGATTTACTTAAATATAAAACTTATATATTTTTGACTTTTATTTACAATTTTTATTTTATTTTTTAAAGAGTGACATAATCCATTTATTATTTTGTGGTGTCAGTAGATATGAAAAACTTTTAAAAATTCAAGGAGTACAGCCATACCTGTATATCACTCCTACACACATAGACACACATATGTAAAGATTAACTAATCAATTGTATTCATATATATATCATGTAAACCATTGTTTAATATATTAAATGTTTAACATAAAATAATATTATTCCATATGCATACATACATATAATCCTCAATTGCAATCATACATTTAAAAATATTAAAATTAAGTAGTTAACCTTATTTTCCTTGTACATGGTTTTCTTTTTAAACATTTATTTTATAAAGGCAAAGAAATGAAGGTAATTTATCATCAATAAACAGAAAATTTTTTTTTAAAAAAAAGCAATCTATTTTGATTTTTCTTCTTTCTTTTTTCCTCTTCTTTTAAAAGTTGACAACCAATTCAAGGCTTAAGGCATCTTCTTCTTGTGCTAAACTATAAAAATGAGAGGTATATGGATTTAAGTTAGACATCTTTTTCGGTATCTTTTTTTCTTAACAGGCAGACATTGGCAATCAGCAATCATGTGTAAGCTCACATAATGATGACAAGAGACGCTATTGTATTCCAAATATATTACTACAAGTGGCTTACTTCAGTCAAATTATCAGTATTCTGGCAGTATCATAATTAGCAAATCACACAGTAACAATGTTTGATCATGGAATTGATTTTTGCACTCTGTAATGAATTATATTTGTACAGTTTTTATCATCAATCCAGAGTTAGGACAGAGCCTTCAACTAACTTTTTCTTGCCTAAAGTTTCTTTTCAGAAGCACAATCCCTCAATCACTGCTTGCCTTTTTTTCTCTGACAAATAAGCAAAAATCCTTGACTTTAGTTTTAAAACCTCATTTATAGCAATGCACATGAAAAGAAAATGCTATCAGCTGGTTTGTTTTCTTATCTTTATTTTTTTCTAATTGAATTGCCAGATAAATATTTTAATTAATTAATAACAAGAATGTTACAAGGTAACCAAAAAGTAAAATCACTAATCAATATATATATATATACTATTCAGAATCTCTGTAATTTAAAAACAAATATTTTTTCTCTCTTTTAAATATATATATATATAAGGTAATTACAAATTCCTTAATAATTTTACCCTAGATACTTTAATTAAATCCACATTCACGAGATAAAAAAAACAACTTCATTTCCCCCTTTTTTAAAGCTTTATATAAATAAAACCAAAAAATATAAAGATTTTTGTGATAATATATATTGTAACGGATAAAATAAAAAACAAAAGGAATTATTAATTATTATAATATGTTTATAATCTGCGCCTTTTGTAACAGTATGAATAAATAAAGATGAACTGACAAAAAGGTTGATAAAAGGAGGTTGATAAAAGGCTGTTACTTTATAATTGATTACAATCTATATATTGATGAATGATAAAATGATAGTTGCTATAATCCAATAACTAAACACTAAACAGGATATATGACATGCTCTAGCGGTTCATCATTTGTAACCAGTAAAATTAAATAAATGAATTTACTGTGTTAGCTAGAATACAATTTATAATTAAATAAGGATGACACTAACATATAAATCAGAACACATGCATATCATGCTCTATCTGGATATCTGTTTATAATTAATTAAATATAACATTATAGCCCGATTGCAACTATCCTAAACATTAATTCTGTCATGCTAATAATGAAATAAATAAATTATCTCATTTTTCCATATAAAATAACCAAATAAAAATTAAAACTGTCATCATTAAAGATTTAAAATATTTCGATATTGGGGAAGTCATTTGAACAATAAAACATACTAGCCATTGTCATCAAATAAAATAATATTAGATATAGCAACTGAATAAAATTACCCACTGTGAGATCCCTGGAGTGCCTTATGCTTAACTCCAATACTAGGTTCTTTTAACCAAGAATCCTTCTCATTTCTCTTTCCATGTATATACGACCATTCACGGTCACACGCACACACTGGTGCTATTTATAACAACGTATAAAATTATCATATAAACTTAATATCATTAAGTTGGAAAGGGATTAAATCACTCTTTATTCAGTTTAGCTAAGTACATGGGTTTTCCCATGAGCACCACTAGATTGTTTTAATTCTAGATAAATATCTGTTTAGAGTGTACTGAGTTCAAACTCATTCGGTACATTTTTGCTACACATGACTTGGATGACTAATGAACAAAAAAAATGACATTCTTATATTTTATCTAGGTCAATAAAATTACAAGATCCCTATATCACCAAAATTTATATAGATCAAAGACTCTTATAGATATTACTAGCTCATTTTACGTATATTGATGAACAGACAAGTATAATCTTATTAATGGCTTCCAAACAAGCATCGTGAAGACCATTACTTAAGGGGATGGCCATGAAACTAGTTACTTAACTTAATTATTTACTACAATTTAAAGGTAATAATGATGATGATAATAATGATGGTAATAATAATATCATAATAATAATGATAATAATAGTGATGATGATACCAGCCATAGCTTTATAATGAACTCACAACAATAAATTTATCTTTATAAACTCATAAGCACTTTTTAAAATCTTCCCATGTCAAACTGGGATTTAATTATTCCATTCACTAGTATTTATATAAGTTTATGTTTATTTACTAAAATACTTTTATAGTTAAAACTAGGATTTATTAATACTAGTGATGATGACTGATCATCACGATTCTATATGCATGATATTTAACCCTTTATAAACCCCTATTTGCTAAATATATTAATTAGGTTAAACATTAGATTTAATAATTATAATTTATTTAATCAATGGTGGTGATCATAACTTATGTACAGTACCATTTGAAACAGTGTTTTAATCAATAATATGATATCCATCCTTGATGAGGATGATCAAAACTCATTGACACAACATAATTTTAGCTTTCTATTATTGAACTATAATTATTAAAATTTGATTATTATCAAGCTTAATCCTTAAATACTTAAATGTAAATCAACATTCTAGCTTACTTAACATTTTGCGAGCACTTAATATTTGCTAGTGCTGATGATTCTTAATATCTGCGAGCGATGATGATGATGATCATTTAAAACAATAGAATTAAGACAAGAAAAACACAACAACATTTTTAATAAGAACTCGGAAACCAATTAAGATATATAATTATATTTTATTAATACTATTCTTCTTTCCTTCTTTAAAATCAAATTTACTAATTAGATAAATGGCTTTTTATTACATTAATTCAAGAACAAAATTTTATATACAAGTTTGTCATTTTTGGATATTTTAAAATAAACTGGCTTAAAATGACATTTAAAAAAAATATTTCACTGAATGCTTACTTAAGACTTTCCTAACTTATTATATCATAAAAATAAATTTCATATGTAACTCGTGTCTTATTTCACTTCCATTCATATGTAAGCCTTGCTTTTAAATTTACCATATTTAAACTAATCATGCATAGCCTATTTTTTTGATGTGTTTGTATTAGCAGTTACACATGCACACACACACCCTGTGATATGTCAACATATATTTCTAAAATGTGTTCCTTTATATTAGAGATTAATACACAAATTACATATATAAAAAAATATTCTTGCAACTTTGAGCAAAAAAAAATAAAATACATTATATCAATTTTAATGTGCAACAAGATAAATAAAAAAAACATTATAAATGCATATATTTATAGGTTGCTCATTATCATAACGACTGAAGAACAATAAAAAAAAAACATTTCACAATTACAATATATAATATAAAAATAAAAAATAATGAAAATTTAAGTTTAAAGATTTAAACTGTGTTTGTGTTATGTTATGTAATATTGAGAATAACCAAGCCTTTAATGTTACTGGATGAAAAGAAAAAAATGCCTTGACCAATAAATTAAGGTTTACTTTTAATAAGTAAGAATAAAAGATCTGTTAATGAAAGTTCATAGTTACCCGATTATTTTCACTTCTCATAAATGTCTCAAGTTTGAATTTTCAGACTGCTTGTTTCATGTATAGCTTCATTAAGTTGATTTGCTCCATTTAAAAAAAAGAAAAGTTCTTGCTGATACTTTTAAGATAAACATAAATTAATTGACTTGCTTATTTCCACAATTTTAAAGTTATTTATTGTTGATACTTTTGATAATGCTGAATTCATTGACTGGCTTGCTTCTATTTTTTTTCAAAAAAAAAACCCCATCATTGTAGACACTTGAGATGACTGAGGAAAACTCTAACAAAATTTTGATTCATAGCTTCAAATCTGGCTAAATATATATGGCTTTTATTCATCTTTCCTTTCCTCTTGGCTCTTGTCAAAGATGATTATTAGATGATGTTTGTGGCTGGGTTTAAAATCTGACCATTCTTTTTGTTACTATGGACTGGTATATGAGTCCATGGATAGATCAGTGATTTAACCCATTCTGTAATATTCCAGAAAGCAGAAGAAGTGGCTTTAGCAATGCAAATTCATTGTATTATACACAGCAAAATATATTAATATCATTTTACAGAACTGTCAATAACTTCTTTCAAGAAATTCAATTTTTTCCTTTCTCTTTCTTAATATTGCTGGGAATTACTTAAATATATGCACATCTTCGTCCATACTGACTTTAAAAACAAGAGTCATTTTTTCCCTCAATTTTTAAAGAGTAAAAAAAAATCAATCGCTCACTCTCTTTTTTATAACACTAAAAAAAACTGATAGCTACATCTCCTTTTCCCAACACTAAAAAAAACTGACTGCTACATCTCTTCTTTTAATAATATTGGAAAAAAAAAACTGATCTTAGTAATATTAATGATTGACTTTCTTTTAAAACTACATATTGTTAGATCACTCTCCTCCAAACAAAAATTGAACTGCCCCTTCAATATTATTTCACTTGGTTTTTATTTCAAATTTCTGACCAAAAAGGCCAGCTGCAAATCCTGTTATCTTGAGACAAAGGTCAAAGTTTCACAAGTTTGATGGTCTGTCACAATTAATAAAAGACTAATAAGAAGATTAATAATTATTTATTCCATCAAAGCATCCCCTTTCTAAAAATAATTTTAGATACAGATAACACAAACAATAAAGCTGGCAATCTATAGTTACCAGAAATAGGTGTAAAAATGTTTTATGTTTAAACATTCATACTCACACATGTACATTTTCATATCCTAATCTACTAATTTTGATTGCTTTATTTTACACTTTCTTTCTGATCTGCTTCATTTAATAAGAATATATAGGCTAAATAATTTAACACATTATTTAATAAAATGTAATAAATCTATATATTAAATATTTCTTCTCATTACATTCTCTTTACAACTACTTATTTATTACCTATTTATAAATCATATAATAATAAATACACACATAAATCTATATATATATATAAGAAATTTTTTTTTCTTAATTAAATAATATATGTGTTTGAGATGATGACATATATCCATGTTTGCCTCACTCCCAAACAAAAAAAAATTAAATGTAAAGAATTGCTTAGGTTAGGAGCGCCATTGGCTTTAGGCTACGTACATTATATGTGCCTTTTACTCCTTCTGATGATTCCAGTACAAATGCATTTTCCCCTTTTCTTTCCTTGATATGGAATGGCCCTTCATATATGTTGTAAAATTTTTTGAATTTATGTTTCTGCGGGTCGCTAACATGAGGTGTTCTAACAAGGACATGATCACCTACATTGAAGTGAGTGGGCTTCTTTGGACCTCTAGCAATCCATTTTTAGCCATTCCCTGCATATTGTTCCTTGCTCTTTCTTGTAGTATCTTTCTACTTATCTCTTCCTCCTGTATCGTTGGCAAGGGAGTCTTTATAAAATTTGGTTCATGCTTTCCATAATGTAGATGAGTTGGGGCAAATTTTGTGGATTCATTTTGGGTGATATTAATATACCCAACCACTTTGCCTAAGTTTTTAACCCAATTCTTATGATGGCCCTCCAAGTAAACCCTTAACAATCTACCCAACTCCCTCATGACTCTTTCACAGGGGTTAGATTGTGGGTTATGAATAGAACTTAGGACATGTTTAATCCCTTGGTGCTGTAACCAGTTGTTCCACTCCTTGGAGAGAAAAGAGATAGCATGGCCTGTTAGAATAGTTCTTGGTTTTTCCACTAAGGTAAATTGTGAACTTTCTAAATTTCTAATTGCCCCTCATGCATTGGCTTTGTAGACAGGATATGCAGCAACAAACTTCGAGAAGATGTCATAAGTAACCAAGATATACCTAAATCTTATATATGCTGGCAATGGCCCATAAAAATCTATAGCCAATAGATCATTCAGTTGTTTGGGAATAATGGGTTGCAAGATCCTTGCATATGAGTGACTAGTATCTTGGATTTTAAACAAATTTCACAATACTTAAGATGTTCTAGCATTGAGGCATACATACTGGGCCAGTAGAATAGTCTCCTAATGACATATTCCACTTTTCTAGGTCCATAATGCCCATACAAGCAGTGAACATAATAGATTAGCCTTCCCCTTATACTTGTGGGGATGTATATCCTCCATGAGGTTTCCTGATGTTCAACTGTCTGGTAGTGCAATAAATCCTGTTTTATACAATATCTGAGGATGGATTTATTGGTTATCATTCTGTTGACTGCATCACCTTTAATATTTTTAGAGAAATAGGTCAATATTGGCTGTAATTTAGGATCTTGGCTTTGTAACTGGGGTAATTGACTCAACTCCTTTTCCACAGAATCATCAACAACAAGGGTTATTGCTGCTATATATGCCTGATCTAGATTTACATGTTGTGGTTGGATTATCACAGGATTCCTACTGAGAATATCTGCAACCACATTTTTTTCTTTGCCTTTACAGTACTGAATTTGGTAGTTGAATTGTTGCAGGAATAGGCTCCAGCAGATAAGCCTTTCATTGTTCAAATAGCTCCTATTGAGGAACTCTAGGCTCCTGTGATCTGTTATTACAACAATGTGGGATCCCACCAGGTACTGCTTAAGCTTTTGAAAGACCCAAACCACTGCTAATGCTTCTTTTTCAGTGGTAATATAATGTAATTCAGGCCCTCTCAGAAGATGACTAAGAAAGCAAAGTACCTGTGGTCTGTGATCTTTATCTAATTGAAATAAAATCACCCCCAGCCCATATCCACTGCTATCAGTCTGTATATAAAAAGTCTCTTCAAAATTGGGATATCCTAATATGATTTGTTCAAGGTATTTAGTTTTGATGAGATTCATCTCTGTGGAATGGTGTTCTGTCCATTTCCATCTAGTGTCCTTTCTAAGTAATTGGGATGGATAATTGGTGTCATATGCAAAATTTTTATAAAAGTGATGGTAAAAATTGCAGGCACCAAAGAAGGATCTTAGCTGCTTTTTATTTTCTGGCTGTGGAAAGTTCCAGATTGCACTTATTTTATCAGGGTTTGGTTTTATTCCATCCACTCCCACCAGATGTCCTAGAAATGGTATTTCTTGTACAGCAATAGTGCTCTTGGCTAGATTAATTTTTATATTTTTCTCCTTACATTCAGTTAAAAAGGTATTCAGATGTTGGAGATGTTCTGCTGCATTGCTTGAGGCAATGACTATATCATCAACATATGTTGTGATGACATTTTTAACTTCTTCTGATAGTACTCTATCTAGGCATTGGATCAAGCCTGCGCTGCTATTTATAAGACCAAAGGGCATCCTTTCAAACACATATGAATGACCCTCATGTCTAAATGCAGTATACTTTTGATCCTCTGGGTGCAAGTAGATTTGCCAATAACTGGCAGTCAGATCAAAGATACTGGAAATAGTTTTACCTCTGAATCTGATTGGCAACTCTTGTATGGTGGGGGGGACATCCCTTTCTGGGATGGTTAATCGATTTAAAAACCTTGCATCTAAGCATACCCTGACAGTGCTATCCTTCTTTTGGACAATAACTAAAGGGTTGTTATATGCAGATGGACATTTTTTATGACATTCCATTCCACCATTTTTTTAACTTGGGCATTGACTTCAGCCCTGTATTGGTAGGGGATGGGGTATATTTTACATTGATATGGTTCTGAATTTGTTAATCGAATCCGATGCACATACCTCTTAATAATACCAGGCTTTCTGGAAAACACTTCCATGAATTTACAAAGAAGGTGAAACATTTTCCCTCCTAAATCAGGGTCTATACTCTCAATTCCTTTTAATTTATGTCTCACATCCTGCTGAGTGGAGGCCTCTTGGATTGTAGCAATGCTGGCTTGATAAAATGGTACTACTCCTTCCAGGACTTCATCTCCACTCTGACATCTTATGTGTTTGTTATAAAAATCGATCACACTCCCATGCCTATTTAAAAAATCGGATCCTAATATAACCTCATATATAAGGCCTTGCATGATCAAGAAGGCATGTTCATATGAGTGAGATCCTATTTGTAGGGTAAGCCATACTTGCTGGGTAAATAGCTTGGCCTTTTTGCCATTAGCTAATATAATAGCAGTTCACTTCATAGGGAATTTGGGAATTTCCTCATCCTCCCTAAGTATTTTATGATACAGTGCCCCAGAGATTATTGAAACCTGGCTCCCTGTGTCCACCATTGCCTTGGTTTCTATTCCTAAAATGACCAGTTTGATCTCTGGACAGCCACCTAAAGTATAACAAGCTGGCAAATGTTCACTGTCCAGATCATCACCTGTGTCCCAACCTAAATTAATTGTTAAAATATTGTCCTTGTTCCCCAAGTTAGCAATGGGCTCCTGCAGTAGGGAACATTCTGTCGAGGCCCATTTTAGTTTGTTGGACTAGCCTTTGACATTATCTTTATGGACTTTTGAAGCATCTTATGTGGAACTTTATTACTAATTCCCAAGCAACTGGCTACTGGACTCCTATTTCTATTAATTATGTGTCTACTTTGCATTTGCTGATTAGAATTATATCCAGGCCTAACTATGTGCAGTTTACTGGGTTTTGTTGGAAAGGGTCAGCCTAACTGGTTGTTTCCAACTCTCATACTGGAGACTTTATAATTACAGTTCTCCTTCCTCCTAGGATAACCTTCAGCCATACTTTCTGTAGCCCCCAATGCATCTAACATGTCTGCCACTCTCTCTAGGGAGTATACATCAGCAGCTATTAGGGCCTGCTCTACCTGTTTGGGGAAGTTCCTTCTGGTTATCCTAATGATTTGGGGCTCAGATAAGGGACATGCTGTAAGAATTTTTAAAGTAGCAGCCTAACTGTGGAAGAACTGAGTATAAGTTCCTTCTCTAGGGGTATATTTTTGCTGGCTAATTTTGTACTTCAGACTATCCTGTTTTTCTTCACTCCAGAATGTCTGAAGTAGCATACTCTTAAAGTCCCCATATGTTTCAGGTCTATAAAAAAGTGCATGCCACCAACTTTTTGCTGAGGCATGAAGGTGGTTGCTCGCGACTGCTAATTTTTTTTGGTCATTTAGTCGACTCAAAGAAAACAGTTCATCGAGACCATTCAAATATTCTATGGGATTTTCCTCATATTCACCCCTAAAAACTTTCACTTGAATATATTTAGCTATACGGCTACTTCCCTCCTTTATTAAACTATCTTCCTCTTCCTCTGTCCTTCTGGGACCCTTCTCTACTATCTGCCCACTCTCTATTCCTATAGCATTATTTTCATACATCTCTCACCCTAAGCTATGTGGTATTCTACATGACCCACCACATGAGGTTGCCTTCACTTGCATTTCTTTTATTTCAGTCAGTTTGTCTTCCATCATTATTAATAATTGATGGTTTAGGTCTTTTTCCTGACAATGCAGGTATTCTTTCACTTCCTCCACTACCATTCTCTGCTGATTTTCCAGTTTTTTATTAAAGTCAAACTGATCCTTCTGGCTATTGACTTCTAATTCTATTACACTTTGTTTTAAACTTTCTATCTCTTCCCTTGTTGTCTCTTCCATTTTCTCACCTATACTCTGTACCTCTTTCTGTATTTTCTTTAGCTCATGATCTGATTTACCCTGCTTTTTTCTCAGATCTTTATATTCTACTTTTAACTGTTTTTGTACAGCAGCTACCTCTAATTTTAAAGTATTAATCTGACTGCCAACACTTTTTTTGAAATTATTCTGACCTATTTTAAGGCTTTCATTTTTGTTGACCATTTTCCTATATCCATCTTGTACAGCTACTAACTCTTCCTTTACAACACTAAGACTTTTCTCCCAACTTTCTTGACTTATTGTCAATTTATCGGCAAATTTCTTATATCTTATGTCGCATCTGTCATCGAACTCTTGCCATTTGTTTTTCAATTCTATTTCAATATTCTCTATTTTTTGAGAATGTTGAATTATTTCTAGTTTTATTTCTTGAGATTGCTGATCCAGTTTTTGATTTATTTGGCTCATCTCTTGTGTCTGATGACTCATTGCTTGAGCCTGTTGATCATATTTCTGATTTATCTCTTGTTTCATTTCCTTCATCTCTTGTTTCATTTCCTTAAATTGTGCCATCATAATTTGTAACCATTCTGGTTGGCTTTTCTTTTCTACCTCCTCTTTTCCTTCCACGACAAATTCTTTGTCTTGTTCCATATCAATATTTTTATATACTTATTTATAAACTTATAAAATATTTATATTACTGATTTCTGTTCTGCTTTATTCTGTTCTGCTCCCTGATTTCCTATACATCCAGAGTTAAACACCTTTATCTATCCACCCATATACTTTAAAATTTCCAACCACTCTTTCTCAGCCATAATTCTCCCCATCCATCTATCTATATCTTAAGTGCCTTTAATTAACTTAACCTCCATCATCACTCATTTTTTTACTTATATCTGATTGATAAAGTATGAGGTCATAGCCCCTATTTAAAATATTTATTTAAGAATAAGCTATCTCTGTATTAGTGTGCTCTTTTTTATGCCATCATCTATCCAGTTTTTAATGCTTTCATAAAACTTAACTCTCTCTCTATGCCCTATTTTAATACACTAGGCCAAAAAAAAATTACTTATATAACATATGTGCCTATATTTATAATAGAGTTCACATCTCAAGTTATTTATATACTCATCTACCCTTCCAGAGATCTGACAGATACTGACAGCCAAAAGAATGATTAGCAATTCACAATCATGAGATAGATAAAAGAATTCAATCACTGCACTTAAAGCATACAATGTTCCATGAACACTCAGATGATCACCCCAATTCAGTCACTCTTAGCTACTACAACCCATAATAGTTTATTGCAAACACTGTTGCATTGCCCTGCTTACTTCCAAGTCTTAGGGGCTTTAATTCATCAAATACTGCCTTGCTTTTCTTTAAAGTCTTAGAGGCAACTATTATATATATCAGTAAAAAAATACTGCCTTGCTCTCTCTGGAGTCTTAGAGGCGAAATATTATGTATCAGAAAAAACTATGCCTTGCTCTCTCTGGAGTCTTAGAGGCGAAATCATGGCAGGCCTACTGTTAACTGCTTCATGATAAATAATAACTGATATTATAATCTGGGTTGGAGCAGTGAATGAGATAAATCAATCACCAGTGGCATGAATACATCACATTCTCAAGGCAATGACAAAAATTCTCCATCCATCATCAAAATTGCAAAACAACCAACCAAACTCCAACAATCAAATATCCAATCCAACCTCCAAAATCATAGATTTTCTATAACACAAACTTTTCAAATATGAACAAAATTATTATTCTACAATTCAAGGCTATTAATATTTCTATGCTTATCTAGCAGCAATGCTATATTTCACTGATAAGCAAAATATTTAAAAAACAGTGCTATTAACTTTAACACTTATTATAAGTTGTGATATCTTTATATTTTAAAATTGAAACTAAGCTGTTTAATGGCTGTATTTATTTATCATCATCAAAAAAAATGCAATAATAGTAATCATCATCATCTAAACATAAGGCCAAAATATTTGTATATAATAATAATAATAATAAAAAAAACACAATTTTTTTTAAAACATACATCTGTCATCATTATATACTACACATCTCTCAGGTATGTGGTGTATTTCAAGCCCTTATTTGGCTTATTTCGAGCCCCATGTTGGGCACCATTTGTAAACGGCAAAAAATAAAAGGAATTATTAATTATTATAATATGTTTATAATCTGAGCCATTAGTATGAATAAATAAAGATGAACTGACAAAAAGGTTGATAAAAGAAGGTTGATAAAAGGCTGTTACTTTATAACTGATTACAATCTATATATTGATGAGTGATAAAATGATAGTTGCTATAATTCAATAACTAAACACTAAACAGGATATATGATATGCTCTAGCGGTTCATCATTTGTAACCAGTAAAATTAAATGAGAAATGAATTTACTGTGGTAGCTAAAATACAATTTATAATTAAATAAGGATGACGCTAACATATAAATAAGAACATATGCATATCATGCTCTATTTGGGTGTCTATTTATAATTAATTAAATATAACATTATAGCCTGATTGCAACTATTCTAAACATTAATTCTGTCACGCTAATAATGAAATAAATAAATTATCTCATTTTTCCACATAAAATAACCAAATGAAAATTAAAACTGTCATCATTAAAAATTTAAAATATTTAGATATTGGGGAAGTCATTTGAACAATAAAACATACTAGCCATTGTCATCAAATAAAATAATATTAAATATAGCAACTGAATAAAATTACCCACTGTGAGATCCCTGGAGTGCCTTATGCTTAACTCCAATACTAGGTTCTTTTAACCAAGAATCCTTCTCATTCCTCTTTCCATGTATATACGACCATTCATGGTCACACGCACACACTGGTGCTATTTATAACAACTTATAAAATTATCATATAAACTTAATATCATTAAGTTGGAAAGGGTAATTCTTTATTCAGTTTAGCTAAGTACATGTGTTTTCCCATGAGCACCACTAGATTGTTTTAAATCTAGATAAATATCTGTTTAGAGTGTACTGAGTTCAAACTCATTCGGTACATTTTTACTACACATGACTTGGATGACTAATGAACAAAAAAAATGACATTCTTATATTTTATCTATGTCAATAAAATTACAAGATCCCTATATCACCAAAATTTATATAGATCAAAGACTCTTATAGATATTACTAGCTCATTTTATGTATATTGATGAACAGATGCAAAAAAATACTCTTATTAATGGCTTCCAAATCAACATAGTGAAGACCATTACTTAAGTGGATGGCCATGAAACTAGTTACTTAACTTAATTATTTATCATAATATAAAGATGATAATGATGATAATGATGATGATAATAATAGTGATGATGATGATACCAGCCATAGCTTTATAATGAACTCACAACAATAAATTTATCTTTATAAACTCATAAGCACTTTTTAAAATCATCCTTTGTCAAAATGGGATTTAAATATTACATTCACTAGCATTTATATAAGTTTATGGTTATTTACTAAAATACTTTTATAGTTAAAACTAGGATTCAATAATACTAGTGATGATGACTGATCATCACGAATCTCTATACATGATATTCAACTTTCTATAAATCCTTATTTACTAAATATATTAATTATGTTAAACATTAGATTTAATGATTATAATTTATTTAATCAATGATGGTGATCATAACTCATGTACAGTACCATGTTTAAACGGTGTTTTAATCAATAATATGATATCCATCTTTGATGAGGATGATCAAAACTCATGGAGCACAACATAATTTTAGCTTTCTATTATTGAACTATAATTATTAAAATTTGAGTTATTATCAAGCTTAATCCTTAAATACTTAAATGTAAATCAACATTCTAGCTTACTTAACATTTTGTGAGCGCTTAATATTTGCTAGTGCTGATGATTCTTAATATCTGCGAGCGATGATGATGATGATGATCATTTAAAACAATAGAATTAAGACAAGAAAAATACAACAATATTTTTAATAAGAACTCGGAAACCAATTAAGATATATAATTATATTTTATTAATACTATTCTTCTTTCCTTCTTTAAAATCAAATTTACTAATTAGATAAATGGCTTTTTATTACATTAATTCAAGAACAAAATTTTATATACAAGTTTGTCATTTTTGGATATTTTAAAATAAGCTGGCTTAAAATGACATTTAAAAAAAATATTTCACTGAATGCTTACTTAAGACTTTCCTAACTTATTATATCATAAAAATAAATTTCATATGTAACTCGTGTTTTATTTCACTTCCATTCATATGTAAGCCTTGCTTTTAAATTTACCATATTTAAACTAATCATGCATAGCCTATTCTTTTGACGTGTTTGTATAAGCAGTTACACATGCACACACACCCTGTGATATGTCAACATATATTTCTAAAATGTGTTCCTTTATATTAGAGATTAATACACAAATTACATATATAAAAAATATTCTTGCAACTTTGAGCAAGAGAAAATAAAATACATTATATCAACTTTAATATGCAACAAGATAAATAAAATAAAAAAAACATTATAAATGCATATATTTATAGGTTGCTCATTATCATAACAACTGAAGAACAATAAAAAAAACATTTCAATATTACAATATATAATATAAAAAATAATAATAAAAAATAATGAAAATTTAAGTTTAAAGATTTAAACTGTGTTTGTGTTATGTTATGTGATATTGAGAATAACTATCGATAAACAAGCCTTTAATGTTTCTGTATCAAAGAAAAAAAATGCCTTGACCAATAAATTAAGGTTTACTTTTAATAAGTAAGAATAAAAGATCTGTTAATGAAAGTTCATAGTTACCCGATTATTTTCACTTCTTATAAATGTCTCAAGTTTGAATTTTCAGACTGCTTGTCTCATGTATAGCTTCAATAAGTTGATTTGCTCCATTTAAAAAAAAAAAAGTTCTTGCTGATACTTTTAAGATAAACATGAATTAATTGACTTGCTTATTTCACAATTTTAAAATTATTTATTGTTGATACTTTTGATAATGCTGAATTCGTTGACTGGCTTGCTTCTATTTTTTTTCAAAAAAAAAAAAATCATTGTAGACACTTTTGATGACTGAGGAAAACTTTAACAAAAATTTGATTCATAGCTTCAAACCTGGCTATATATATGGCTTTTATTCATCTTTCCTTTCCTCTTGGCTCTTGTCAAAGATGATTATTAGATGATTTTTGTGGCTGGGTTTAAAATCTGTCCATTCTTTTGGTTACTATGGACTGGTATATGAGTCCATGGATAGATCAGTGATTTAATCCATTCTGTAATATTCCAGGAAACAGAAGAAGTGGCTTTAGCAATGCAAATTCATTGTATTATACACAGCAAAATATATTAATATCATTTTACAGAACTGTCAATAACTTCTTCCAAGAAATTCAATTTTTTCCTTTCTCTTTCTTAATATTGCTGGGAATTACTTATATATATATGCACATCTTCATCTACACTGACTTTAAAAACAAGAGTCTTTTTTTTCCCTCAATTTTTAAAGAGTGAAAAAAAAAATCAATCACTCACTCTCTTTTTCATAACACTAAAAAAAACTGATAGCTACATCTCTTCTTTTAATAATATTGAAAAAAAAAACTGATCTTATAATATTAATGATTACTTCTTTAAAACTACATATTGTTAGTACTTCTAAAAAAATTGAACTGCCCCTTCAATATTGTTTCACTTGGTTTTTATTTCAAATTTCTGATCAAAGAAAAGGACCACCTGCAAATCTTTATCTTGAGACAAAGATCAAAGTTTCACAAGTTTGACGGTCTGTCACAATTAATAAAAGACTAATAAGAAGATTAATAATTGTTTATTCCATCAAAGCACCCCCTTTCTAAAAATAATCTTAGATACAGATAACACAAACAATAAAGCTGGCAATCTATAGTCACCAGAAATAAGTGTAAAAATGTTTTATGTTTAAACATTCATACTCACACATGTACATTTTCATATCCTAATCTACTAATCTTGATCGCTTTATTTTACACTTTCTTTCTGAGCTGCTTTATTTAATAAGAATATATAGGCTAAATAATTTAACACATTATTTAATAAAATATAATAAATCCATATATTAAATATTGCTTCTCATTACAATATTTTTACAACTGCTTATCTATTACCTATTTATAAATCATATAATAACAAATACACACATAAATCTATATATATAAAAGAAATTTTTTTTTAATTAAATAATATATGTGTTTGAGATGAGGACATATATCCACAATATATATCAATAAAAGAAAATTTTTTAGAATATATTTTATTACATTTATAAATAAAATATCACTACTATATGTAACCATATATTATATTCATCAACATATATTTTAACCCTTGGTCTATATATATATATTTCAATCTGTTTCTCTTTTTAAAGATTCATATTTGGCTTACCAATGCATTTATGTTTATAGAGGTAGCTGATATAAATTTGTAATAAGGTTTGATATCATCATCATACTCATCATATTTTTATACTAGAATTTATATTATTATCAAATAATTCATTACCTTAACTTATTTTAATTTAAATTGTTTTTATTTTCTATAATATTTAAAATTTTTAAAAATCTTTAAATGTATAATATTTTTATTATTTTTCTCCTTTCAGATTATAAAATAAAGATTTTTTTGAATAAAAAACTATTTAAAACCTTTTTATATTTGGGACTTTTTAATTAATAAAGTTTATTTTAATAAAAATTCAATAATATTTTTTCATTGTTTATGCCTATTTTACAATTATTGTTACCAAAAAATATACATTTAACATATACCTATATTACTAATTAACTTTGTTCCAGAATCATTATTCAATTTGTGTGTATTTTCTTTATGTAAGAAATTCTTTATCTAATTTTCTGATTTATTTTTAATAAAAGGTATCATTTTCATTAGATATATGTACTTTTTTTATATGTAAATTAATAATATTTTTTTTTATATATTGGTTAAATCTTATTATAATAGAATTCTTGTTTTCTTATATATATATCATATTCTATTTCATTCATTCCATTTAAATCTTGTCATTTTTATTTCCATTTAAATATTTATTATTCAACATATTTACCATGATATTTCTTTTTTTTATTAATTATTTGCATGTTTAATTAATTATGATATTTTTTCTACTTATAATCAGTGGTAGCTCATGAAATTTTTAAGCAGAGGTGCTTTATTACGCAATTGCCACCCCAAAGTGAGCAAACCAAAAAACAGAGTGCTTCTAATTTCACCCCCCCCCCCCCCAGTATATTCTTCTCTACCCCCCCCCCCCCCCCTCCCAATCTTAACTTTCCTCCCCCCCCCCCCACCAAATACCCCCCCCCCCAATAGAGTACTTCTAATTTCACAACCACCCTGCCCATTTTATTTTTTGATACCAATCATTGTTAAAAGAACTAATGTAAATTTTTGTGTTTACTCAAGCTGTTTGTCCAATAATATAAATTTATTCACTCTGAAAAAAAAAAACCCAGAATAAATAAACATATCACTCTCAAATAGCTATTGATGCTGCCACAGTGAACAGCTCCAATGGAAATAGTTATGTGCACAGATAAGAGCAAACAAATATCATCAGAACTTGTTGAAATTCACTGAATATGGTGTTTCTGACATTGCTATAATTAGTAGCATCTTAAATAGAATCTCAAACATGGGTTAAAATAATTCTTTTTAATAATGATTTAATTAGTTGTATTACATAATAATTATGCAAAATACTGAATGATTGTTATATTATTAATATTTTCAAACACAGATTTAATAATTAGTTTTCATATTTTTTCTGGAGTGCTCCAGTGTTGCAGTGCTTATGGTTCCACTGCCACTGTCTGCAACAAAGTGAATACTTCATAGTTTATTGTTTGTGGTTTGTCATTTTATTAATACAATTTATTTTAACATCTCAATTTTAAAGCTATACTTTAAATTTTAATGAGCCCATTTGTCATATTATGATGAAATTGAGTGGTAAAAGGGATTTAAAAAACGAGAATATATTAAATCCAGTAAAAGACCAGCATGGAAATATTTAAGGCTGTCTTGTGTTTTGAAAATTAATTTGTACATTATTCTTTACTCTTTTTTGGAAATTAGGATATCATTACCTTATTTATGATAGTATGTTACTGACAATGATATATCTGTATTTCTTTTATAGTAAAACAGCAACAAAAAATAGTTGTTTTTTGTTTTTGTAATATATAGGGTATATGAGCACAGACTTTCACATGACCCACCACTCTCCACACTATCTCATAACACTGATACACTTGAACACATACATAATGTTGAAAAGATAAATAATCACCAATATATGTATTTCATGATAAACCAGCAATCATCGGTTGGTCCAGATTACCATCTTTTTACATATATGCTATAAGTGCTCAGATATATATTAAGATAGCCAAACCTCATACTTTAATGGACAGGCTTCAATCTACTCCACACTCCAACTCTTCAACCATCCAAACCATTGAAAATCTCAAAGGCCTTTGAGCATTCCATCATCAGATTTTCAATTGGATGGATGGTTGAAAAGTTGGAGTGTGGAGTAGATTGAAGTCTGTCCTCAGGATGGCCTTTGAGCATTCCATCATCAGATTTTCAATTGGATGTATGGTTAAAGAGTATGAGGTTTGGCTATCTTAATATATATATGAGTACTTATAGCATATATGTGTAGAGATGGTAATCTGGACCAACTGATGATTGCTGGTTTAGCATAAAATATGTTTATTGGTGATTATTTATCTTTTCAACATATATGTATGTGTTCAAGTGTATCAGTGTTATGAGATAGTGTGGAGAGTGGTGGCTTGTGTGAAAGTCTGCGCTCATATACCCTATATATTACATATATAGACACAGGTATATAATAAGCCTGTGTGTTTCAGTTTTTTGTTTTTGATAAAAGAAAATTAAAATATTTTTTTGGTAAAATAAATTATTGCAAATTGAATAAAACATATATCTTAACAACTTTATATAAATGTGATAAAAAATATTAAAATGTTCTTTTTTAAAAAAATAGAAGTAAATAAAGAGCAGGAAATAGTTTAATAAATTTTTACTAGACATAGGTTTTCACAACGTTCATTGATTGTAATCAGTGGCAGGCTAAGAAATTTTTAAGTAGGGATGCGTTATTAGAGTCATCATCATCATCAACCATTATCAATCCACTGCAGGATAAAGGTTTCTCCAAGTTTAATCCATCTTCTCCGATCTTTAGCTTCTCTTCTCCACATCACCCCTGCACACTTTCTTATTTCATCCATCCATCTCACATGTGGTCTCTTTCTGGTTCTTTTATAATCTCTTGGAATCCAGTTTAAAATTTCAATTGTCCATCTATTATCATCTCTTCTAGCAATATGTCCAGCCCAACTCCACTTCAATCTTTTAATTTTTTCAATGAGGTCAGTAACACCTGTTTGTTCTCTTACCCATACATTGCATTTTCAATCTCTTCTTGTTACTCCCAACATACATCTCTCCATACTTCTTTGAGTGGTCTGAAGTCTCTGTATTGCTCTTCTATTAAGTCTCAGATCCATAAGTAAGAACTGGTAAAACACATTTGTTAAAAACCTTCCCTTTCAAACACATAGGCATATTTCCTTTTAGTATCAAGTTATTTCTACCAAAAGCACTCCAACCAAGTTTAATTCTATAATTAATTTCTTCCAATATGTTTCCATCTGTATTAATAATCTGACCAAGGTATTTGTAACTGTTAACTTCTTCTAATTCATCATAATCAATCTTTATTTTTATATTTTAAGCAAATCAATTAAACATTACTTTAGTCTTTTTAACATTTATCTTTAGTCCTACTTTTCTACTTTCATCTGATAACTCCTGCAACATTTCCTGCAGCTCTGAAGCATGATTTGCAAAAACAACTACAGCATCTGTGAAATCTAAATGACTTAAATAATCTCCATTTACTTTCACTTTTTTAGTTTCCCATTTTAATCCACAAAATACTTCTTGCAGCACTGCTGTAAAAAGTTTTGGAGATATGGAGTTACCTTGTCTTACACCTTTCTCAATGTTGACTTTCCCAGTATCATTATGTAATCTAATTGTTGCTGTTGCATTTTTATAAATATTCTTTAAAATATGACAATATCCTGGATCTATACCTTGATGATCCAATGCTTTAATCACTGAAGAAATGTTTATAGAATCGAATGCCTTTTCATAATCTACAAATCCAAAACATAATGACAACGCATATTCATTTGTCCTTTCTATAACTTCTCTCAATACCTGGATATGATTGACTGTATTAAAACCACTTTTAAATCCAGCTTGTTCTTTTGGTTGGTGGAAATCCAATGTTCTCTGTAGACAAGTTGTAATTATCTTGGTAAAAATTTCATATAAAACTGATAAAAGGCTGATAGGTCTGTAATTTCTAATATCTTCTTTATCACCTTTTTTAAAATATTAATATTATTACTGCATTCTTCCAATCATCTGGAACATTTTTATCATTTAGACATTTGGTATATAACTTTGATAAAAAAAAATTCTATTTCTTCACCTGCTTCTTTTAATACATCAATTATAATTCCAGCATTACCTAAAGCCTTTCTTTATACATTTAATTTCATGTCTCACTTCTTCATTTAAAATTCTGGGCAATTCAGAAGATGTAATAGATATAGGAGGTACTTGTTTTTTATTACTATATAATTCTTGATAAAAATCTTCTACCAATTTCATGATGTCATCTCTCTTTTTAGTAATAATTCCATCTTTTTTTCTTATTGCTGATATAAATTTCCTACCAATACCAAAAATGTTGTTTAACATTCTTGAGACTTTTATTTTCTTCTACAGTTTTCCTTGCTAGTTTACAGTTATACTTTCTTATATCATTTTCAACTCTTTTCCACACCATTTTACAAAATTGGAGATATTCAATCCTTTTTAATGCATCATATTTGTATATCTTCATATTTCTTCTTTTTTTCATAAATTCTCTAGTCTCAGTAGAAATTTTATTGGTCAATTGCTGCTTTTTCTACCAGCTATCTTTGTTACAGTTTTTAGAAGTGTATCAGTTATTTTCATATTAATTTCATTCAAATCGCAAAACAAAACAGAACATTTCCATTTTGCAACCACACACCCATTTTATTTTTTCAATACCAACCATTTTTAGAAGATCTAATGTATTTTTATTTTTTATGAACTGGTGTTTGACAAATAATAATATCTGAGGTAGATTGATCTTTACTTTTTATTGCAATTTTTTCTTCTAATGACAAATAGGAAAATTTAATTTTTTTGAAATATATTTAACACTAATAACCATTGTAATAAATATTTGAAATTATATTTATTTTATTTTGTTATATTTTTCTGTAATAATTATTTATATACTATTTTATAAATGTTAATTACAAAAAAAAAAACAAACAGAAATATTTTATTGCTCAATTTAAATAAAAACAAGAAAAATTTATTCACTCTGAAAAAAAACCCAGAATAGATAAGCATACCATGCTCAAATAACTATTAACACTGTAACATCAAGCAGCACCAATAATATTAATTACACATATTGATAAAAGTAAATGAATTTTGGTAAATCTTGCTGAAATTCACTGAATTTGATCTTTCTGGCATTACCATAATTAGCAGTGTATTTAAATAAAATCTCAGACATTGTTTAAAATATATTTTTTTAAAATCATATTTACATAACAAATGTTATATATAGAGCTTGCAAAACAAGCTCTTAACAAGCTTTGTAGTATATCCCCATCCTCAGACCGGTTTCTGCCACTGACATCCTCTATATACAACATTTGTAAATACAAGCTTATTAAATTAGGTCAAGTGACATCTGACTTGATTTTTTTTGTAATTTTACATAACTATTATGCATAATATTGAATGATTGTAATATTATTGATTTTTTCAAGCGCAAATTTAATAATTTTTTTTCTAGAAGTGTTGCAGCCCAAAGTGCTTATAGATCAGCTATCACTGTTTATAATTTTATTTCTCCTATTTATTACTTTTATATCATTTGTTTTTATACCTAGGTATTTTAAATTTTTTCTTTTTATTATTTATAATACTTTTTCTTTCTAGTTGTTGTTTTAAATTATTTTTTATTTTTCAAATTTTTTTTTATAAAGATATTTATTCCAACAGCAATTCCTCTATATATTTTTGTATTTAAGCTACTGTTTTATATTTCATATCTGTACTTGAATATTAATTTGTGATTTTATTATTGTATTACTTTATATATATATATATGTGTGTGTGTGTGTGTATTTTTTGGTTTTTCATTATTAATATCTTTTTCAATTATTATGGGAAAGAAAAATATATAAATGAGTATATAAAAAGGAATATAGTAATAAAAATAATATCACAAATTGGTATTTAAATAGAGAGGTAAAATATAAAATAAATCTTTTAAACACAAAAATATAAAAAGAAATTAATCATTGTTGGAATAAAAATTTTTATGAAGAAGAGATTGAAAAAAAATAAAAATAAAAAAATTAACCAATTAAAATAATAGAAAACTATTAAAAAATAGAGAGAAAAGATATTATAAATAAAAAAAATAAAATAAAAGTTTTAAATCCATAAGTATAAAGGCAAATTACATAAAGATAATAAAAAGAACAATTAAAATTATTAATAAAACAAGTAAAAATAACAAAAACAAACTAAACATGTAAATAGTTATATTAAATATATTGAATAGTAAATGTTTAAATAAGAATAAAATAATCTTATTTAGAATCCAAAATCACTTAACATCATCTCAGCATGTGCGAGGTTATTTCCTTATCTTGAATTAGCTTTTTAAATCCCACCAACAGCTAAATCATCTCCAAGTACTGCTTATTTGAAATTCCTCAGAAATTTATTCTTTGAAATACAGAATCTTGTTTATTTCCCTCAAAAAATAAATATCACTATTGGGAAGTATATTTATTACTTTACCCAGTCACACATTATCATGAAAAATCCATACTTAACGTGACAAACATGTGTACCACAAATTTAGATACTGATTACTTCAATGTAAGTTCTTTGAATTCCTAGTAAAAGTGAACCTGGAAGCTTTACCTATCAACCATTTCTACAAATATAAAATTCACATTCAGATAAATGAAGATTACTGTAACCTTTGGAAAGAGATCAGAAACACCATCTCACATTTTTCTCTCCTGTCCCAATCTTACTGGCTATATTTAAGAATAAAAATATAGATATTCAATATTTCTTTGAAAACATTGGTAAAGGTTTTTCTCACACATACATCCCAGTGTTTTTCTTCTATATACAATATGGAATACAAGATGCATATTTGTTTATAACAACAACACAAGAATATACCCAAATGCATTTAATGATAATCTTGAAAAAGTTGCTGAATACAAAATATACATAGAAACCTTCTTAATTCTCTCTCAATATTCAGAACTATAACATAACACACTTGCATCATTTAAGGATTAAAGAATTTATGTATATATATAATTGCTGTGACCACATGTAATCTCTGCCTTGTATATATAGTTCTGATTCTGGTATAATAATTTAATATTTTTGTTGTCATTTTTTTAAATTGTATTTTAATATTGGATATTGCATATGGATAAAGGAAAAAATAAAACAAATGTAATCAATATTTTTTTATTGTTAAAGAATGAATAAAATAACTTTGAAAGATAAAATAAAGTATAAACAAAGAAATATAAAAATACATACATAGGAGAAACAAAGAATCTAATTCTAACAAAATTTAAATAACTAAAATACAAAAAACACCTAATAATATATACACAAAATACAGGGAATATATTTAATGAAAATGATGTTTTATGAAAAATAAACATAAACAAAATTCTATAATAAGAAAAATACATCCAAAACAGAATAATGATATTGGAATAAATTACTTTGGTTAATTAATAATATATATTTTTAAGATGTGTGTTCAAATATAAGTACATTTGTAATACACACACACACATATATATATATATAATACAAATTGATGTCTGTATTTCTTCAAAATAATATATGTAAATTTATAAATAAATATTAGAAAATACAGTACTTAAAAGTTTATAAAAATATATCTATAACCATCACTTAGAAGCACTTTCAACTATCCTTGTAGTTTTTGTCAACTAATACTTTTAAAATATCAGCTTTCCCATAATTCCATGATGTCAACTTTCCCATAATTCTGTGATCTTAACATTTGCTGCTTGCTTATTAATTAAATCTTGCTTGTATTTATATATTAACATCCCTTCCTTAATTTTTCTTTTATTATTATTTCTTTCAGTTTCCAATATTTTTATGTTACTATAATTAAAATCAGAACCATATATATACATGATTTATTATGGTCATAAAAGACAGAAGCTGATAAATTATCATTATTTTTATAATTTTGTTTTGTATTTTGAACCCTTTTTAATAATAACAAGTGCTCTTTTGTTCTTTCTTCCAATGTGCACCTCGATTTACCTATATATCCATTGCCACACCTACACATCCATTTGTAAATGATACAATTTTTATTTGTAAATAAAGTTTTATCTTTTGAATTATTTATTAATTTATTTAATGTAGGTGGTGCATAAAATGCAATATCACAAATACCTTTATAAATTTTCTTAATGAAACTTGCCTGTTGATTTGAAATATATGGTATTGATATCCAAAATTTTTTATCAGAAGAATTAACATTATTTATAATATTATTTGTATATTTAGAATTAAAAATTTTAACAGTATAATAAACATAATCATAATTATATCCAACATTTAACAATTCATTAGGGTATATGAGCACAGACTTTCACATGATCCACCACTCTCCACACTATCTCATAACACTGATACATTTGAACACATATGTTGAAAAAATAAATAATCACCAATATACGTATTTCATGCTAAACCAGCAATCATCAGTTGGTCCAGATTATCATCTCTACACATATATGCTATAAGTGCTCAGATATATATTAAGATAGCCAAACCTTATACTTTAATGTGTATCAGTGTTATGAGATAGTGTGGAGAGTGGTGGGTCATGTGAAAGTCTGTGCTGATATACCCTATATATTACATATATAAACACAGGTATTTAATAAACCTGTGTGTTTCAGTTAACAATTCATTATAATAAATTTCAATATTTTTGGTTTTATTCGATGCATATTTACAAAGGTTATCATTTTTAAATAAGAAGAATTTTAAACATACCATTTTATGTGACATTGGTACTTTTGATTCATATAGAATATATCCTCTTTTTGCTATTGGTTTAAGAGTCATATATTAATCCAGTTTATCTTTGTTTCTAATTATCTTGAGTTTTAAAAATTGAACACTCATTGAATTTTCATCTGTTTTAATCCATTTTAAGCCCTTTATATTATTTAATTCATTAAAAAAATCATTAATAGCATTTGGCTTTCCACAAACAAAAACATCATCAACATATCGATTGTATAAAGTAATATCTTTCTGATAATATTCCTTTTTCAAAATATTTTCTTCATATGTAGATATAACAAAATTACATATTTGGGCAACTGTAGGAAGACCCATTGGCCAGTCATTACTCATTTTATAAAATTAATGCTTAAAAATTGCATAAATATTTTTATCAATAAAGTTTAATGTTTCAACAATAAATTTTATTATTTTAACGTTAACATTTTTTAACTTTAATGCATTATTAATTATTTCAATAGAGAATATTCTATCAATTGATCCATACATTTCACTGACATCAAAGGTACAGATTACATCACATTTATTAATAACAACATTATTAATTTTACCAACAAAATCAAGTGATGAATGTATTGTATACATACCAAAAACAAGAATTTCCTGTAACATTTTCTCAATTAATTTACATGTTTCATAATAAAATGTATCCCCAAAATTAATCATTAATGTGTCCTAAAATATTTTCAAATATAAAATTGCATAAAGGAAAAGAACCATTATGATTAATGATTAATTTTGGGGGTGCATTTTATTATGAAACATGTAAATTAATTGAAAAAATGTTACAGGAAATTCTTGCTTTTGGTATGTATATAATACGTGCATCATTTGATTTCATTGGTAAAATTAATAATGTTTTTATTGATACTTGTAATGTAATTTGTACCTTTGATGTCAGTGAAATGTATGGATCAATTGATAAAATGGCTTTTATTGAAATAATTAATAATGCATTAAAGTTAAAAAATGTTAACGTTAAAATAATAAAATTTATTGTTGAAACATTAAACTTTATTGATAAAAATATTTATGCAATTTTTAAGCATGAATTTTATAAAATGAGTAATGGCTGGCCAATGGGTCTTCATACAGTTGCCCAAATATGTAATTTTGTTATATCTACATATGAAGAAAATATTTTAAAAAAGGAATATCAGAAAGATATTACTTTATACAATCGATATGTTGATGATGTTTTTGTTTGTGGAAAGCCAAATGCTATTAATGATTTGTTTAATGAATTAAATAATATAAAGGGCTTAAAATGGATTAAAACAGATGAAAATTCAATGAGTGTTCAATTTTTAGATCTCAAGATAACTAGAAACAAAGATAAACTGGATTACTATATGACTCTTAAACCAATAGCAAAAAGAGGATATATTCCATATGAATCAAAAGTACCAATGTCACATAAAATGGCAGGTTTAAAGTCCTTCTTATTTAGAAATGATAACCTTTGTAAATATGCATCGGATAAAACCAAAAATATTGAAATTTATTATAATGAATTGTTAAATGTTGGATATAATTATGATTATGTTTATTATACTGTTAAAAATTTTAATTCTAAATATACAAATAATATTAATAATAATGTTAATTCTTCTGATAAAAAAATTTGGATATCAATACCATATATTTCAAATCAACAGGCAAGTTTCATTAAGAAAATTTATAAAGCTATATGTGAGATTGCATTTTATGCACCACCTACATTAAATAAATTAATAAATAATTCAAAAGTTAAAACTTTATTGACAAAAAAAAATTGTATCATTTACAAATAGATGTGTAGGTGTGGCAGTGGATATATAAATGAATCGAGGTGCACATTGGAAGAAAGAACAAAAGAGCACTTGTTATTATTAAAAAGGGTTCAAAATACAAAACAAAATTATAAAAATAATGATAATTTATCAGCTTCTGTCTTTTATGACTATAATAAATCATATATATATATATGGTTTTGATTTTAATTATAGTAATGTAAAAATATTGAAAACTAAAAGAAATAATAACAAAAGAAAAATTAAGGAAGGGATGTTATTATATAAATACAAGCAAGATTTCATTAATAAGCAAGAAGCAAACATTAAGATCATGGAATTGTGGGAAAGCTGACATTTTAAAAGTATTAGTTGACAAAACTACAAGGATAGTTGAAAGCACTTCTAAGTGACGGTTATAGATATATTTTTATATACTTTTAAGTACTGTATTTTCTAATATTTATTTATAAATTTACATATATATATAATGAATGATATAAATTAATAAAATATAGGTGTAGTAGATATATGATCTATGTTGTAGTATATATGATTTCAATTATAGGCTATCCAAAAAAAAAAAGTAAAACACAAACAAAAAAATATTAAAATTCACAATTTTAATACATTCTACAATACTCAAGCAGCAATTTTTCATCTCTCAGGGTCTTACATAATTACATTTTTAAAAAATTGACTATTACAGTATGCCAGTAGCCATTTTTTCATGTTAGAATCTTCAGAATTTAATGTGCAATATTGCACTTATTAAAATATTTTTTATGTGTAATGCTAAAGTTTTACAAAATTTTAGAACATATTTAAAGTTGACATTGACTTAAAGAAGTCATAGTGTCTTAATAATAAGGATAGCATATGTTTTCATTAAAGAAAAAAGTTATTGAAAAAAGAATATCTCTCAGAGCACATTTATTGCATGAACTTCAGACATTTCACTATTTAAATTTATTTTAAAAATAAAATATGATAGATTAAGTTTTTTTCTTATTCTTTTTTCGGTTTCTCTTCAATTTGTTATAAATAACTGTATTATTATTTTTTTTAAAAATTTATTATTCTATAATTTATATGCATGTTGAAAAGCACAGTACACTTGTAGTTCAATAAACAACATGTATTTTTTTCTAATCAGTGTTCAACATCAATACATCAGCTATTATGCATGATATACATTAAACATGATGGGTGATTGGAATAAAATGTAAGGTATGTCATGCTCCATTGCAAATTACATTTATATATTTTAATAATAATGATTATAAAATAAACATAACCATTAAACAATTGTTATTGCATTTCAATTAAAATGAACTAATTAATTAAAAGCTTTCTAAAAAATTCTATAGAGGGAGATGTGGAGAAAATTTAAAACATATATATTTTAATAAATCATTATTATAAAAAGATAATAAATATATAAAATTTTAAAAATAAAATTGTATTATTTTTAAATTTTAAATATTACAGAACATAAAAACAATCTAAATTGACATAACAAATATTAAAGTAATGAATTATTTAAAATAATAATACAATAAATTGTAGTATATGTGAATATACAAATATATGAAATGTTCAAATCTATATTTAATTTATATATTTGCACATGCATCTTAAATATTTTTAATTTTTTAAATTTATAAAAATTAATAAGTGTGTGTATGTGAGTATATTTTAAATATTTTATAAATAATAGTATATCATCAATTTTAACTATTATCAGTCCAATTCAGGATGAAGTTCTTTCCAAGTTTTCTCCACATTTCTCCAGCATACTTTCATCCATCCATCTCACATGTGGTCAATTTCTAGATCTTTTACAATTCCTTGGAATCTAATTTAAGATTTGAACTGTCCATCTATTATCATCTCTTCTAGAAATATGTCCAGCCCAATTCCACTTCAGGTTCTTAATTCTTTCAATGATATGATATCATAATACTTGTTTGTTCTCTGACCTGTGTATTTCATTTTCAATCTCCTCTTGCTATTCCAACAGACATTTCTTCACACTTCATTGAATAGTCTGAAATCTCTATATTGATCTAATAAAGCATATTTATTTAAAATCTTCCTTATCAAATACATAGGCATATTTCCTTTTAATATTAAGTTATTTATACCAAAACACCTCAAACATGTTTAATTGTATGATTAATTCCCCCCCCCTTATGTTTCCATAATCTGGTCAATTGTAGTTGTTAACTTCTTTTAATTCATTGTTACCATATTTATTTTCTTTCTACTTTTTGAAAAAAATCTATTTAACATTAAGCATTTACCTTTAATCATTTTAAACTTTCATCTGACAGTTCATGCAACAGTTCCTGAAGCTTTGAAGCATTATTTGCAAAAATAATGGCATAATCTGTAAAATCTAGATGACTTAAATAATCTTAATTTACTTTTACCACCTTAGCTTTCCATTTTAATCCACAAAATCTTTTTTTCAAAATTGCTGTAAAAAGTTTTGGAGATATGGAGTCATTCTGCATTACATTCTTCTCAGTGTTAATCTTCCTAGTATCATTATGCAATTTAATAATTGTTGTTGCATTTTTATAAATATTCTTAGAATATGCTAACCCACATCTCTGGCTTGGTAATCCAATGCTTTAATCACTGAAGATACGCTTTTAGAATCAAATGCCTTTTCATGATCTACAAATCCAAAATATAATGGCAATTCACATTCAGTGCTCCTTTCTATAAATTCTCTCAATATTTGGATATGATTTATTGTACTAAAACCACTTTTAAATCCATGTTATTTTGGCTGATTAAAATCCAAAGTTGACTGTAGACAAGTTGCAATTATTTTGATAAACATTTTGTATAGAACCAATAAAAGACTAATAAGTCTGTAATTTCTAAAATGTTCTTTACTACCTTTTTAAAATAATATTAATGCTGTATTGTTCCAATCATTTGGTACAACTTTATCATTTAGACATTTGGTATATAACTTTGCCAACAATTTTTTCTATTCTTCACCTGCTTCGGTTAAGATATTGATTATAATTGCATTATTGCCTGGATCTTTCCCCCCTTTTTCATAGTTTTAATTGCATGTCTCACTTCTTTATTTTTGTAGGGGGTGCTTTTTCTTGTTCATTATTGCCATATATTCTTGAAACACTTCTACACATTTCTTGATTTCATCTCTTTTTTTAATAATAGTTCCATCTTTTCTTCTTATTGCAGAAATAAGTTTTCTATCAATACCAATTTATATTTTAAAAAAATATATAAATTAACTAAAAGAAGTATGTCCAAAAAAACAATGGTTGAAATTTTGAAGATAGCAGTTTCACATACTATAATTTTGGTTATTATTCTTTTGAATATCAATATAAAAAAAAGCAGTCAACACTTAAACAATATCAATAAGAATCAACTATCTCAATCTGTTTCCAAGGCAACCTCCCTAGTAAACATAACCTATTCAGAAAGCAGACTAACCAATAATCAGTTATATCTTTCAAATTCTTTGAAATAATAATTTCATTCTTTGTAATAAAGTTGCAATATTTAGTGTCTATATAAACATATTAGACCATATATAAAGGTGGATTTTCACTTTTATTGTTGAAAGAAGTTGCTTTGACAACAGATTGAAATTGTTGATTGCTATTGATACAGTTTAAGGGTTCACCGCTTTTCTGTATTTACATTAATATCTATCTAGCCTTAAGCATTATTAGCACACACACACACATATATATATATGCATATATATATATATATATATATATATAAAATGTTATGGTATGTTTATGTAAAAAATATAATGTAGTATAATTGTTTATTTAAATCTAAAGAAAACTACTAGGCTGATAAAAATGTTATAAGAAAGTTAAATAAAGCACTTGGAAAAGTATCTAGAAGTCTAGATTGATTTTTTTTTCAAGGTAATTCTGTTTCCTCACCTTTTTTTTTTTTTACTAAAATCCATAGTTAATATTTTCTTTTTTCTTTTTTTTAAATCAAAATTTGTAAATATTTTATTTCAAATTTGTTAGTCTGTAGAATATCTAATCTTAAGATAACATTAATTTTACTCACTTTAAATTTACTATCAAAACTTAACTGCATTGGACATAACAATTGTAAGCATGATACAAGTCTTTCAAAACTGATCTAGAATATGCAGTTTTGTTTTTGGAGAAATGTATTAAATTTTTAGGTTCTTTATATAATAAAAGCATACATCAGTAAATAAATTTATAAGAAAATAGTTATAATCAGGATTATTATAAAGAAGGATCAAACCTACAATCATGTGCTTTTACCAATTTACATACACTTGGCCACGAACATCTGTTTGAAAAGCATAAGTATATGCTTATGCTTAGAGATTATCTATATACAAACCAACCTTTGTTTACCATGCTGAAATCAGGGCTTCAATATATCATGTGCCTGAGTTATAAATTATCAACTGAATTATACAAATCTATTAGTTCTGTAGCAGGAGAGAGATAAAATCTCATTTTTAATAACCTGCAACTAAATACATAGAAAATTTTGTGTAATAAATAGTCTATTATTTGTATATCACAGATTTGGGTATACAATAGATTGAAACCTTGATTTAAGCATGGTGAGCAAAGATTGGCTTATATATCGATAAGCTCTAAGCATAAGTGTATGCTTATGCTTTTCAAACTGATGTTCATGGATGAGTGCATGTAAATTCATAAAATCACATGACTGGTGATTTGTTCTTTCTTTATAACTATTTATTACAATAATTAGGATTAGTATACATTTTTTCTCATTTTGTTTTCTTGTTTTTAAAAGAAAGGTTTAATAAATTAAATTTATTTAAAAGTTCTCTACTTGAAGGAACGTTAAGTATCTAAGTAATATGGCACTATATCCAGGCAATAATAGTAATAACTAGATCAATTATTCTTTCCATTTTCTTTTATCTTTGGCCATCATAAATTTCTTATGTGATTGATCACCTCTGCACTAATTGACAATGAACTTGGGCAATGGTGCAATCGCATTACCATCTTTTAATATATTGATTAGAAATAAAAAATAAAACTGCATTGGACATGTATTATGAACCAAATATAGTTTAATAAAAAATGTTTTGAAAGGAATGATGAATGGAAACAAGAAGATGGAAAAAATTGACATTTGTGGATGATATGAGAAGAAGAGTTACATGGAACTGAAAAGCTGGGCAATGAAGAGAATGGAGTGGGAAATGGATGAATTGATGATGTTACTACTCTCTGGACCTGCCCACAGGACAGAATACTATTGGTAAATATGTGCACAATTATGACTCCAAACTTTTCTATCTTTGTTTTCTAACTTTAATTCATTATCTTTCTATTTTGTTTTTCCCCCTCATTTATAAATGTCTGCTAGTGAATTGTAGTAATTTATTATTTTATCACTAATTTTCATTTTCAATGATTTCTCTATTCCAAACTTCAAAATTATATTTCTTAGAGACTATAATGTGAAGTGGCTCACTAATACTTATATGACTCTGTTGACACTAAGCTTTTTATATTTTGTGACTAAATTAGATTATTTCTGTGTCTCCTCACAATCCTAACTTACTTTTTCTTTCATATTAATCTTGAATTTTGTATTACTATTTGAAGTTTATTATGTCAGTGATACTGAAAAAAAATTTTCCTTCTCAATATCTTTCATTGACAGTTTATAAAACATATAGGAATGGATGCATGATAAAAAGTATCACAATTAAAAATATGTAGCATGTACCAAGGAAACAGTAATAGGACATATTTCCAAACTGTTACCATCATTGCTTCTAAAACAATAATCAATGTATGTATACTTGTTATATAATGACATGATTTAGATATTAATCACAAAACTATTAAGATGCTAACATGTTTGTATCATGAATTACAATGTAAATATTTGTACCTTCATGAATCATTCTCAACACTCTCTCTGCCATCACAAATCTTGAAAAATCACTAGAAAACATTTTTGTTCATATACCCTTTGAATCATTTCAAATGTTTCAGAAGCAGTTTTTCCTAATTTAAAACAAAATTATTCCATCTTGGATTAAGATATGAAACACTCTTTCATAATTTATGTTGCAATTCATGATCCAGAACTGATATCTCCTTGAACTTTTTGTGGTGAGTAACTAAACTATTGCTAGATGGTGTTCCAAACCTTTGGAGAGAGAACCAGTCACCTTTTCACTGGGTTATACTGTATATTTAAATAACTAATTAGTGAAATCTCAAATTGATAGCAGAAAAATTGTATTAAAGATTATCATGACTATCCACCAGAATAAAGATATTATACAAGGATAATCTCATTATCAGGGCATGCTAGAAACTTGAAACATCTGAATCTCCACACCATAAATGATAGATTTACTTTTATATATTCAGATTGTAACTCGTTTATTTTCAAAGCTTGAATCTACTCACCAATAATAGTTGTAAAACTACAAGATGTTTTAACCTATTGCAACATCATGGAACCCCCCCCTCTCATTCTTATGAAAGATGTGATGTCAGTTTAACAGATTAAAATGTCAGTATATTCAAACTTTAAAAATTAACAAATCACAATGCAAATAAATAAAAGTAAATTAGACTATCATTCATCTAACAATATGAACATGTCTTTGAAATATATTTACTATGTAAGAGAGTAGCCTAATATTTTTAGTGATAGATAATTATGATATTTTAGATTTTAACATAAGAAGTACTGGATATGTTTAGTTACATATGTTTCTCCAATCAATAATCAATTTTATATATATATATGATATTGGAATATTTGATGAAAAATCAATGAAACCTCTTTCAGGACAAGTATTTCTGTCAATTATATTGGGAGACCAGTTAAGATCACATCAAACTTAATAACCGAATTTTTATTTAAAGAGACTCATAAGTTACATATTTAACTATTTATTTGATGACAAGATTATTTAAAAATAAAGTGGAAATAGGCTCTGCCTTTTCTATTAAATTAATACAAAGAAGGATTTAATTAAATTAGCTTAAAATTCACATTCAAACTGTATTACCAAATTTAGCATTGCAAATTTATTTAAATAGAAACTGATTTGCTATGTTTGAATTGATATCAACTAGTCTCTTGTGTAGCTGATGACTTTAAAATTGATTGACAGAAACAAGTTCTACAAGAGGCTTAGTTAATTTTTAATCAAGTGTTACCTTATTTAAAACTATAGTTTCTATAAATATTTATAGAGGGTGTAAATACCTAATGTTAATATATTACATATTTATATGATATTTAATTCAATTAAATAATATTTGCATATATACATATTATTTTTTGTCATCATCATTTTCAAATATTATCAATCTATATCAGAATGAAGATTTAATTTTTAGCTTCTCATTTCCATATCACACCAGAAAACTGCTTTATTTCACCAATCCAGCTTAAATATGGTATCTTTCTAGATGTTTAACAATCTCTTGGGATAAAATTTAAGATTTCAACTATGCATCTGCCATCATTTCTTTTAGCAATATGTCCGGTACAGCAGCTTCACTTCAGTATTTCATTTTTAATCTCTTCTTGTTACTTCTAACATTTGCTGTCTGTACTGATTTTATATTAAATATCCAAGTCAGTCTTAGATCCATAAGCAAGAACTGGTAAACATCTTTATTAAAAATCTTCTTTTTCAAACATAAGTATATTTCCTTTAAATATTAAGTTATTTTTACCGAAATAACTCCACCCAAGTTTAAATATATGATTAATTTCATCCATTATGATTCCATCTGTATTAATAATCTGACCAAATTGTTAACTTCTTCTAATTCATTATATCAATATTTATTTTCTCCTTCTGGGAAAATCCATTGAACATTATTTTAATTTTTGTAGCATTTATCTTAAGTCCTACTTTCTTACTTTCATTCAATAATTCTTGCAACATTTTATGAATATCTGAAGCATTATTTGCAAAAACAACCATATCATTTGCAAAATCTAAATAACTTAAATAAGTTCCATTTACTTTAAATCCTTTAGTTTTTCATTTTAATTCACAAAATATTTTTTGTAAAACTTGTAAAAAGTTTCAGACATATGAAGTCATCTATCATATACACTTTTCAATCTTAATTTTAATATCATAATGTAATCTAATCATTGCCATTCCATTTTGATAAATATCCTTCAGGATATGACATAACCTTGGGTCTATATCTCGATGATCTAATGCTTTAAACGCTGTAGAAATGCTTATAGATTCATATGCCTTTTCATAATCTACAAATCCAAAACAAAGTAGTAACTTGTATTCATTGACCCTTTTATTTCTTCTCCAAATACTTGGATGTGATCCAATGTTCACCATACATGAATTGTAATTATCCCAGTAAAGATTTTATACAGAATTAATGAAAATGTGATATGCCTGTATTTTCTAATATATTCTTTATTACCTTTTAAAATATCAATATTACTACTTCATTCTTCCTATCTTCTAGTATATCTTTATCATTTAAACATTTGGTATGTAACTTTGCCAATAGTTTTTCTATCTATTTATTTGCTCCTTTTGAAATGTCTATTATAATTCCATCATTAACCAGAGCTTTTATATTCTTCATAGATTTAATTGCAAGGCTCACTACATTTACAATTTTGGGTAATCATTCACAGATTGTATTACTTTTGTAATAAGCTAATAAAAATCTTTAATATACAATTATTTGAAGTAATTCATAAAAATCTTGTTTATATTTTAATCTACAATATAAATTTAATTAATTCAGATTATATCACTGATAATTACAAAAACTCAAAGTATGGACATGTCAACAGCATTTTATTTCATATTTCAGTAATACTTCCCTATCCCTTTTTTTTAAATGATACATTTTCTAGTCACAAAACTAGATTAGTTAAAAATGATTAACATTTCTAAAATTATTAATCCTTACTTAAATATAGTAAGATATTAATTTACTATTAGCATTTGATGTTTAAATGCAAATATTTTAAGAAAATGTAGATATACACTAAAGAGTTTCTTCTTTAAAGCTGCATTTATTCAACAATAATAGTTTTAAGCCAATAAACATCACATGACCACCATTTCTTATGCTTGTGTATAACTGTTGTTAAAACAGGCAAAACTCTTTCTGGTTCCCAGAAACTAGTCTGGGGATATTGGATGAATAGGCACTAGATGGGGATTTTATGCACAAGCCTTCTGGCATCCATTGATTACTTGCTGTGTGTGGCAATACATATAGTGAGTTTTGTCTGTTTTAACAACAATAATAGTTGTAATAGTTAGGAAGCCTGTGGAAATTGCTATATTTTTTGAATTTTTAAAAAAATTGCAATTAATTTTAAGAAATATTTCTCTTAAATAAATAGAAAAAATTACAGTTTTTTAAATATATATCTATTTTTATGAAATTTAAACCACATTATTATAATTATTATTTTTCTATTTGTAAGTTGTAAACTTTTTTAATTTGTTCACATTTTTACCATGCTAATTATCCATTAAATAAATTGATATGTTAATAGTTGCAGAATTGAATATACAACTGCACTCAGCTTTATTTATAGAAATTTCAATAAACTAATAAAAGCCTTTTCGGCTATTCCTAATAATTTGCAATTTATTTAAACTATATATTTTAATAAAAAGTCATTTTAAAGAATAGTAATCAGCTATTAATAGTATGATTTTTCATATCTTTTTCTTTTTAAAAAAATATATTAATTTCAGTGGTCAATAAAAAAAAATAAAAAAAAGAGGGATAATTAATTAATCCAAATTTATATCAACTATGGTCTCAGAAAATAATAGCTTTGAAAGGTTGTAAATTGAAAAATGATAGATGAACATTAAATACATAAAAGATATGCACAAATTAAAGTGACCATTCCTGGGGCATATACAGTAGACTCCTAATACTCATTATTCATGGTTTCAAAAACTTTCAGTTTACAAAAATATTAAATATTTAAACGTTCAACTATGTGTTAGAAAAGTATTTGTAAACTCTATATTTGTGCTCCTGCTTAAATCAACAATGTTGTAAGTCATCTTTGTCATCCATTCTTTTGTCCAGCACACCAAACATGCACTTGATATGTGGTTTCTCTCTTTCTTGACTTATTACTATATGTTTTTTTTTCATGATTTAGTTAGTTTTTTGCTAATTATTTATGTTAATGTCTCAGTGTAAGCATTTTAAAATTAAATTGCATAAACATATTATGCTGAATTCACTATTGCCCTTGATCTCAAGAATTCACACAACGCATGAATTTAAATGCAGTGGATATAAGGAATATTATCTATATTCATGAATATTTATTAACAAATAAAAATCCATATGTATTCTGTAAGTCTGTGCAAAAATATATGTTAATTTTTTTTAAAAAAAGGTAATGCTAGAAATAATATTTTTGACAGATTTGGATTTTTTTTTTCCTTTAACAACTTGAAAAATAAAAAAGACAATTCTCATTGAATGGAAATCTGTATACAACGATATATGAGTGTGAAACATAAATCAACAAT
Organism: Epiperipatus broadwayi; assembly: GCA_028023455.1. Lineage (NCBI taxonomy): Eukaryota > Metazoa > Onychophora > Udeonychophora > Euonychophora > Peripatidae > Epiperipatus > Epiperipatus broadwayi. Next base: position 1,506,619 of record JAQFVV010006342.1, read on the forward strand.
TCACCATTTTAGGAATGCTTGAGAAGCCTATTAAAGCAGGGGTGGGCAAATAGCGGCCCCCTAAGAGTTTTTATGTGGCTGCCAAGACAATCAGAAAAATCTGCCTTCGACTGAAATTTCCTTCCTGTTGCGTGACCGAATATTCATCTCATATTTTCCGCTAGGATGGCCTCATCAATATACATGCACAGTGTAGATACGATGTGCAGTGCTTTTCCAGTTGATTTGATTAATTTCAATTTTGTCTTTGCATTAGCAAATATATACATTTCCAACTTTAGTGAAACCATGAACCCTCTGAACAAATGTAAAATTGGTAATGAATGTCATGTGTTTAATGAAGAATGGACAAACAAATATTTCTTTGGTAATACAGGGAATAAAGCAGTGTGTTTATTGTGTCATGAAAAAAAGGTGCGGCCCTCCACTAACCTTCGCTTCCACAAAATGCCCCCTGATGCGGCCCTCTGCCAACCTATGCGGCCCCTGAGCCAAAACAATTGCCCACCCCTGTATTAGAGAATAGTTTTTAAGAATGAATCTACAAAAAAAGGGGGGGGTATATTCATATTATATATATATTACTAATATGGAAGTGACAGTTTTTGTAATACTTTACAATTCCCAGATTTAAAAATTAATCAATATATATATAAATACGCAAACAAAAACGTTATAGATATAGATTTTAATAAGCTGAATGTCCTAGAATATTTATACGTGTAGAACATTATTTGTATTTCATTTAAATGTAATTTTTGAATGAGACATATAATTTTAACTAATAATAACAGTTTTTGAATATCAAACATATACTATTCATTATTTTATTTTACTATTTGTTATGACAAAACAACATATTGGCATTTTGAATTTTTGTTGTTTTTCTCTTATGTAAGGAAAACATTGAAGTAACTTTACTAATCAAAATATTTACTTTTGTAGAATTTAATATTTTATAAAGTAATATCTAAATGCTATTTATCTTCTGAGGTAATGATTATTTTGAGTAATAGATGTTTATATATATATGGGTTTCTTTCAATCAGCACTAACTTCAATAACGTTTTAATTTACTTTTTGTATCTCAGGAGAAGCTTCCTTATTGTTTTGCATAATGCTAAAAGAATTTCATATAATTAAAATAGAGTTATATAGAATATTTTTCTGCTGTTTTGGACTCTTATATAGTGCTAATGTATCAGTAGCTTATTATTATTGTTTTATATGTTTGGTCCTATTTTTAAAATCATAATACGCTAATATCTGTGTAGCTTTATTATGATAATTATCTTTGAGAAAATTCTTACAAATAAGTAGCTTATATAGCTCTAATTTTTGCTAAGTTAAAAGAAATCAAGTTATACTAATTTTATTGGCAATATTTTAGTTTAATGAAAGAAGCTCGTTAAGGTTGTTAAAAATAGTGAAATATATGTATATAAATTATATATATTTATGTAATTAAATAATTTTAAAATTTGTTTTTTTTTTTTTAACAAAATTTGCTAAATTATCAAAATAACAGAACAATAAAAAAAGGCTATAAAAATATGGGAGACTAAGATTATGATAGTAGAATCCCATACTTGCAGCATCAAGAAACTGAGAGTTAGTCTGGATGAAGAAATGGAGAAATAGAAGATTCATTGGCAAGACTATAAATTATGTGTGGTTTGAAAAGTCCAAAAAGTAAAATAAATTATTAATAAAAAATAATTAATCAATTAATATGCTTTTGTTGCACTAGTAATATTTTGAGTAAACCATTGTAACAGCACATGACCAACATTTCTTTTTTTTACACAAGCCATTCTCACAATAGCAACTTTCTTCATACAATATTGCCTCGTAATGTAAGTCATAGTAATCAATGGATACAAGAAGTTTAATGCATCAAAATCCATATCTAGAGTATACTCATCCAATATCTCTGGACTAGTTTCTATCTTCTGGTTTTATTAGTGAGAAGCCTTAGATCTTAGAGCACTGTACGTAGATCTTTGGATCTAATGAGTCCCTACAGCAGTCACTTTTTATCTTTTTAGCTAAATGCAAAGCTATGAGCACAAACTGAAAATGTTTTCAATCCAATATAATTCACTTGTATAGTTACACAGATCTGAATCCAGTTCAATATCTATATATTTGACGGCTTTAGTTTCTTAAAAACCATGATTGCCAGCATCATTTTGGCTAGGTTTGTTATTAAACCACTATAACATCAAATGCCAAAAATCTATAACAACACATGACTCAAATATATAGACATGGAACTAGATTTAGATCTGTATAACTATACAAATAAATTAGCTTGGATTAAAAATGTTATTGTGTTTTTCATTCAAATGTATAGTTTTGTAGTTAATTAAAAAAAGTTAAAGGAGACTGCTGAAATGATGCATTAGATCTAAAGATCTAGATGCAGTGCTCTCAGACCCAAGGTTTCTTACTAATGAAAGCCATGAGCTAGAAACTATTCTGAAGATATTGGATGGGTAGGCATTAGATAAAGATTTGCTGCTCTAACCTTTTAGCATCCATTGATTATTATGATTTGCACTAGATGGCACTATATGTATGAAGAAAGTTGTTACTGTGTACTATTTTGAAAATATAATCTTTAACATGTTTGAACAAAAAATACATTACTAGACTTGGTTTATAACATTTGAATTATGATATAATTATATATTATTGTATAAAGTGTGAACCTAAATGCATGACATGTTTATTTTATTGAGAGAAAATCTACAAGATAATCAACAAAAAATATATGCATCTCTGGAACAAATTATCTCCTACATTTGATGGGGAAAGTTTTCAAAATATTCATTCCGTTTGCCAACTTTTTGTTACTTTTTTTATCAGAGCTAAAATGAATAAAAATTTATAAAAAAAATGTCAAAACCAAAAATAAAAATGATAATGTTTATATTTTTAAAATACTTACATTACAAAAAAAGTGGAATAATTAAAGTCATAACATAATAAAGATCAGGGATGGCTAATCTAATGATGTATGCATTAAATGTCACATATTTTAGGACTAAATTTGATGCATTGGAATCTGATCATATTATTAAAAAGTAAGATTATATCTTTATAAAGTAATACTGTAATCCAAAAAAAAATTTATTGCTACTTAGGAAAAACAAAATTATTTATAATACTTCATTCATATACACTTTAATGCAAGTAATTTTCTTAAACTTCTTTATTTTCTTACAGTTTCGACTGTCCAGCAGTCTTCATCAGAGCTCTATCTTCTTTACAGTTTTAAACAAAATTATAACAAAAGTTCAAATTCACAAACTAAAAAAAAATTACTCCACATTTATTCTATAAGTATATGTTTATAAGTATCCTTGATGTATCTAATCCAGTGTAAGTTCTTCACTGCTTTTAACTTTCATTTTGTTATTTACAAAAATTATTGTCATCATGAAACAAAATACAATCACATCTGACTGATTCAGATTTGAAACATTCTGCTGCTTTCCGTTACATGCTTAAACAATAATGGAGCTGTAATATACAGCATGTTATAGATAAGCAATACTTGACATCTTGTTGTAATATAATAATATATTATGAATAATAATTAAAATTTAAATATCGCTTACTGTAATGAGAGTTATTATTGCAATTTGATTTACAAGTGTCACACTTCCTGCACTCATAGCTTTGACTCGATTTGAGTTTATTTTACTTTCACCAGATCTTTTAATAGTTGGACTTAAAAGGAGATTGCCTTGACAAGATATTGAGATTGTTATTGAGATTAGGATTGCCCAAGTGTTAATTGATTTTAATGATTAAATATAGTAAGGCAAAACGTTATGGTGCTTATGACTTCATGAATGAAACATTTGGTGCTTTACGGCAAAATGTAAGTCATCCTTGTAAAAGTTATGAAATGCAGTGGGAAGCTGAAGATTCATTATAATTGAGCATATAAACTATATGAATAGTCAAGCATTGGTGGTCGAGAGATCAGCGACAGCAGCTTTACAAGCAGTTGTCCCGGGTTAGCGGGTTCGTTTCCCAGCTAATGCTATGACACATGAGAAAAAAACTATATGAATAAAGAGAATTTATAAAACCAAAAGAACTATGTTTATGCAATTTCATGTGAAATCTCAAATCTACATTTTTTTGCATGAATGTCATACTTTTTGAACTTCTACCAAACTTTGATATCAATTCGTTTTCGTTATCTTTTCAACAATTTTTTTATTTTCAATACTAAATAATATTAATCACATGACTTTATGACTTGGGAGTTTATTAAGAACATTAGTACAAGCATCAGAGTTCACCTATCTATGACTGCCCCAAAGAAAGTGAGGAGTTTTATAATTGTATTGAGGCATAATAAAAGACTAATACTACATTAATTGGAAAATGTATTTACAACATATATGTTAGAATTTCATTTCACAGATTAATATGCTTAATGCATAAAACATGCATTTCAAAATTTATGATTCATTGTGTTCACATTTGTAAAGATGGAATCTAATAGATCTTATTACAAATATCTGTTTCATAACTTTTTCTCAAGATTGATGTAATCAGAATCTGTTAAGTCTAGTTAAATTGACATTTCTATGCTAATAGTATAATACATTTCCAGAAGTTTTAAAATATAGTGGGAAACTTTTCAAATTGTTGCTTTTATTACCAATAGATACACATTTGTTTACAATTTCCCAATGCAAACTATGCAATTTGTTAGCATACACAAGGTTGCTTCAAAATCAATGGTCGACACTTTATTCTACCACTTTCTGAGAATGTGATCATCAAAAAAATTTCCGACAAATATCAAAACAGGGATAGACAATCATATTAAAATAAATTAATTCTTCAAAACCAAATTGTCCATTAATGTTACAATATTCAAGTTTTTTGGAACACTATGTAGATCCCTTTGCCTTTGTCAGAGAAATATAAGAAATGATGATGGTCTCAGTAGTTAATGAATTATCAAAATGATTCACTTGTCTTGAAATAATAATCTAGCAATTAATTCTATCACATTAAAGGATAGCCAATCAAAATGTAAAACCATTTTCATCTTTTTTATGCACAGATTAACCATAAGGTTATAGAGTTAGAAATAACTATTAGGATAAAAAACTTGGGGTACACAAATATGTAACAATCATGACTATACAAACTGTAATATATTAAAGTTTCTTATAGGAAGTTGATATTGCCAAGAGAGATACCTTACGAAAGTGATACTCAACTAAGTTCATGTTAAAAGTTGTTTAGCAGCATATGAATTTCTTCCCCCGTCATACAGCCATGTGACTGTTAATTAATTTGTAGGATTTAGATTTCTAATAAATAGGAATTGTACAGAACTGTGAACTAGATCAACAAGGCTATCTGCCCTAGTCAGTAGTAAAAGACTATTTCTATACTATACAGAGTCGAATTAAATTAGCTTTTAAAAATGATGGTTTATTAGAAGCAATTCTGTTTATAAGAACAAGTTGATCCTAAAAATGAGAAACCAGGTTTTGTTTTACAGAATTTTTATAATTTATTTGTTTATGTCCTATCATCTCTTTAAAAAAAAAATTGTAAATATTGTTTTTTGTTTCATGTTACTTAATTCATTATAACTTTAGTCCTAGCCTTTAAATCGAAACTTTAACAAGTAAATGTGCTAAAATGTAAAATTATAATTGATGGTGGTACTGATAAAACATCTTATATGTTGATACTATAAATCAATATAGAAAATATATAATCCAATTTTATATAAAAAAAGTTGGAGCAGTCAAAGTCAAGTTTTGTGAATAGACCTTAATTCGCCCTGCTATAACTTCCCTGCCACATATGTGTCCCTATTTTTCTTGATTCTACAACTCAAGCAGGTATTACACATAAGTTCCAGTGAAAAATTTTGTTTCTTAATATATTGTCTGCCAATGACAATAAATTTGTTATGCAAAGCTTTTTTCCAGACATCACATGAATATATATATATATGTATGTTATGGTTGAAGTGATTAGTCGGTTTGTATTAATAATTACTGGTTATTATTAATAATAACCAAATAAGATGTTCAAAGTGATTAATTTTAAAAAATATATCACATGAACTGGTAGTTATTAATAATTCCCTACTGTCAATGGTAAATTTAATAAATTTCAATATCGTTAGCAACTCTATGCGAGGAATGAATTTTAAGTCTGCAAAGAAACTTTTATTTCAATTAATGATGTTACAGATATGGAAATAAGTTTAAGAAAGTGTGCTCACTGGAATTCCAACATTGCAACTCATATCACTGCAAATATAAAAAATCAAAAATTCTTTGCAATTCTAAATGCCACAAAACCTCTTCCTGCAAAAATAAATACTATTGCAGTGTTATTTTATATATAGTTTTGTAATTGTTTGTAATTTTATAAAAATACAAAACTATTTTCTAATTAAAGTTTTCCTCTTGTTATAATTTGATCAAAATTTGGTAAATAATACAATAATAAAATAAAAATCATTAAATATTAAAATAATAAATAACAAATAATATATAATATATTTTTATTACATTTACCAGACGTCGCTGGTAAGTATTAATAATAACTTGGTCAATGTGATTTACATATATTATTTATCAGTTTGACTAAAAGATCCATTAATTATTAATACTTACCGGATTTATTACAATAAACCGTAACATATATATCAATACATATTACACTTTTACTGGTAATTATAAGTGCTTATTAATTTTTAGAAAACAACAGATATAGAATGTACTCAATAAGAATTAAAAGAGATTGCTGCAAATTATTAATTATGGATATGCTTTCCAAGTAATCTTTCTTTCGTAACAACGCATTTTTGTGAAAAAATAAATAAATAAATAATTTATTTTAATATGCATTAATTTTATAAAACAACTAAAAAAAAATCATTTATAAATGCGGTAAATAAAAAACAAAAACTTAAAATAAATAAAAGTAGTGAAAATGTATGACTATATATCATTACAACGTGTCATAGAGTTATTAAGAATTAAAATACAGGAAGCAAATTATTAAAATAATCCAGACACAGCAAACAAAATGACACAATGCTTCAAGTGGTATTATTCTCATCTCATCTTCAAGGATTACTATTTTGTGACAATCCTAGTACATTAATTGAACCTATGACCTTTTAAAGTGATGCATTAATCAAATAGTCTAGTTGGTTAGAGATTCATCTTAAATTGCAATATTCACAAATTAAATATCATGGTCAGTCTTATTGTAGCTTCAATCTGATCTTGATAAGGACAAGTTGATTATTTGAGGTAAACTGAGGAATAGGATCAGTTCGTTAAAGATACCACATAGAGAAAATGATCAAATTTGTTTTTTAAAACAAAACTTTTATTATAAAATTTTCATATATAATAAAAAGCCTAAGTTTGCCATTTAGAAAAAGTTGACACCCAAACCAATATGGTGGGCAATATATTAAATCTAAATGCAGAATAGCACAGTGAGTGATATTTATCTATCATGTGGTCTCTTAATGTTGGGTCACATTTGAACATCAAACTGGCAGACAGCCTAAAATATTCATTCAAATAAATGTTTTTAATCCAAATTTTTAATTCTTGAACTTATTTCCTCTCACTATTAGATTAAAATGCTTTAGATGCATTGATAAAACATATTTATCACCTTGTAAATACTGCCATTATGATTGAAATGAATAAAGATATCTATAATTCAAGTATGAGATAACAGATTTAGTTGAAAATTATACATTTTTACTATAGTCTTTCACTATCAAAATAATTTAATGCTATATGTATCATAACAACAAATCATCGAATACTCAGCTTAAACAAAATAAGTCAAAAACAACTTTACACTTTATTGATCTCCAGTGTAAACTTGAATAATCAGTAATTACCAGTTGCATTTAAAATTCCTATGCATCTATCCTCAGACCCATTTCTAATTTTTACTTTATCATTGGTGTCTGGAATTCAAAGAAGAAATGCAAATACACATCCAACAACCAGATAGGAAAAAGGGATATTATAATTAATGGAGAAATGAAGCTAGTAAATATATATAGCTACTGAACCAGTTTTGGGTTCAAAATATTAAGCTGATTTTAATTTCAAATGTTTAGCTTCACAAATAAAGTGGAGTTGAATGTGTTTATACATTGCATATCTGCATTTCTTTCAACTTTGAATCCCATCTTCTCTGATAAAGGCAAAATTCAAAATACTATTCTGATTATGATAGTCAAAAATATTAAGAATGGGGATTTTATATGCATGTAGTAATCAGTGATTATTCAAGCTTACACCAGATGGCAGTATAATGAAAAGTTGTTTTTGTTTTGGGAAAACTTAGAGTGGGGAATGGAAATGGAAGGTAAAGTGGTTAACAGGTTTCTCTGGGCATAGTTGCTGAGAGATTCCTGACTCCGTTTAAGGATGAGTCACAGTGCATCACATCACCTCACATGTTTATGCTATATATAAAAATACTTCACTAAAAATTAAAGAGTTTAAAAATAGAATTTCAAAAGTGCTATGCAGAAGAGTTGTAGCCCTATAAAAACAAAATTCTTCATTTTATTCATCTATTATTTATATCTGTGAGCTTTGGTCAAGTAGTAAAATTGCAACTGCAATATTCTTGTATCAATTTTCAAACAAGGAAATTTTAAAATAAAATTAAAAATATGGTATTTACATATTATCTCATTTCCCAAGTTTGTCAGTCTTTTTTTTTTAATTATACAGTTTCAAAGGCATACAAGTATTTGTTTATTTTTATTTTTTTAAATTTTTTTTAAAAACAAATATGTAGTAGTTGTTAAGTTTAATAAAATTTATAAATTCTATTCAGAAGGTTTATTTCAATTTTTTTTAAAATTTATATTGTATTACCAATTGAATTAAAGCCTTGTGTTTACCTGGTATTTTAATACTTAGATAAAATCCCCCCCCCCTCCAACTCACTGGCTGAAGAACTGACCATACAAGTAAATAAACGTGAATTCTGTTTTACTTTATTAAATGAAAATATATTTATAGTATATGAAGTATTGAATGAATTTCTTTTTGTTTAAAATTAGTAACAAATGAATATAAAGTATTTCTGAAAATTTCAAATATATTAATAGCAAAATTTTAATTACGAAATGAAAACTATTTTTTTAAAGTTAATAATTACTTTTAATTAATTTCTATTTGAATCTCTTGAATGTTTTTTTTCTTTTTTAAAAAAAAAAATCAAATATGAAAAAGAAAATGACATTCTGGAATTTATTTATTCTGTTAGAATAAAATCTGAAAATTTGATTTTGTTTTATAAAATTAAATAAATAAATGAGAAGTATATATAAGCAAACCTAGAGTAGATATATTGTTCAATCATCATATCATCAAATAAATGAACAATCGTATTGCAATCTATATATTTCAAGAACAACTCTAATCAGCTACTTAAAGTACTACCAATCATCTCAGGAATATAACCATTCTTCCTATATTAATTAATAGTAAAGTTGCCAATAAGTCAGTCTATTTTAGTAAGGCAAATATTACACAAGACAAAATCATAAACTTATTTCATTAATTAAATATTAGAATAATAAATGAAATATCTAAATATACATTAAAAATATATCAATCACAAAACATATAATATGGACTTTTTTATATTAATAATGTTAAATCAGCCAATTTGATATTAAAATATCAATATCGATATTTAATTCAAAGACAGTATGTAATTTTCTTATACGGAATGTTTCTTGTATATGTAAGAGGGATTTGAACTTAGGATTTTAAAGTTTATTCATCCTCCACTCGATGGAGATCATATATCGTTTTCACATGTGTGTGGTCATGTGTATTGGTTGCTTGAGATGGAATGGAAGATAAATAGACTGAAATGTCCTGAGTTCAAATCCCTCTAATTACAATATTGATATTCTTTTTTTTTTAGCTACAAAATCTATTTTTTTATTGCTGTCAAAAATACATTATTTCATTAAACATACTTTGAACACTTGTTACTACAATTCTAGTTGCACAAATTATAAATGTTCAGATTGTAGATAAATTTTGAGACACCTGTATAATATAAAACTTCAGATAAAATAGAGTTATATACTGGATTGTTTTTATCATCTAGCTGAAGTTAAAGATATTTTAAAAAATTCTAGCTTTATTTATACTTTTTCCAAATTGTTGTAATAACACTTGGATTACTTAACATTTAAACTAGATAATGAGCATAGACGAACATATAATTACAAATCACAAGCTTTCACATAAACATGAACTAAAATATAGTTTCAAATTAATAAAACTTTATTTCAAAAATATATTAAAAGTAAATATGCTGTTTAAAAACAAATTAAAAGTACTATAAATAATATATACATTAAATGATAAATGAATTGCATTTGCACTAATGTTAGACATAAAAAAAGTAAAATACATATGTATGCAAAGTGTATTATCTAATCCTAAATAGTGATCCACAAAAGTTCCAGTAACAAAAATGTCTATAGTATCAGCTCCGATTTCAACAACTTTACTAATTATTATCTTGATGAATTATATCTTCATCCTGAGATTTATAATATGTAGGACAAACAATTGGATTATATTGTGTATCTGCAGAAATAGAATACTAAGAAATCAAACATGTTAATGAAACAACTTCAATAATTACAACTTCGTTTATTTGAATGATTTAAATTATTCAAAAACAATTGCTTTACATTTAACAGGACAGACTACAAAACTTCTTTCTGGTTGAATGTATCTGGATCTAATATTGTCAGTTATTGTGACAGCAATTACAAAGTCATATTTGGTGGAGAAAGTTCATTCTACTTCAATGAAAAAATTATGTTCAGTTCTAATAGTTGAGGCTTACAATATCTGGAATGAAAATTTCACGTTCTAAGGAGATATGATGTAAAACATTTTTCAAATTGTTAAAGTTTTCTTAAAACAATTACAATAACTTCAATAAAAATGATTACATAACCAAAAAATTTATTTAATAACTGGCCAAAAAATTTTCCAGGTACAATATTGATTTTCTTTAAATCTATCTATTACATATATATATATATATATAACAATCTTGAATAGAGCACAAACACTTCTACATTGCAATAGCAGATGCTATTTATCAGGTTCATTAGCAAACTTTGGTGAAGAGTTTTTTTTATCTCAACATTCATATTTACATTTCAAAAGCTGCTTCCTGTTTAATATAGAGATGCCACCATTTTATATCCCATGATTCATTTTTTTCACCAAGAGTTCATGCGCACCATGCAATGTTTGAAATAGTGTTCAATTTTTTATGCAAAATACAGTATGCTAAAGATAAATTTTTAATTCCTAATATAGCAATGTACAGTAGAAATTTTTTTTTATAGTACATTATTGTATTGCATTAAAAAAATGTTAAAATTTAAATATTGCTTATTTAATGAGATTTTTGTCTGCTTTTGTTTTCACCAAAGCATTTAATGTTGGAATTAAGTAGAATATTTTTCAAAAATTAAAATCATTTAAAAATGACATCATTTTTTAAATTAATTTTATTGATAAAAATAATTTTTGTAAAAAAATAGAACATCAACTTAAAACTAATTATGGACTCATCCTGGATGAGTTCTCAAAATTAGGCAAATGGAGAAAACATCTATTTACAGAATGAATGCTGACAAGTTTCTATTGAATATTAATAAAAATTGTCTAGTAATTATAGCCAATTCATGATGCATGTGCTAAACTTGATCATTGTTACAGTAATCATGCTGCACTAAGATTTTGGTTATAAGAAAGCTGTATCACAAATGGAATATCCCTACAAAGATTGCTACATATATTAATATGGAGGGGCAGTAGTTAAAAAATTTTGTAATTCCATTCAAAATTTGAATTTAGATAGCATATATGTCAAACTAATGCATCAACAGATAAAATTTAGAAAAATAAAAAAATAATTTAACTTAATGAAATGTTATATAAATATAATATCAAGGTTTAAGATTGATATAATTGTTTTTAATGAGAAAGGTGACTTCAAGACAAAAAAATAAGATAGATGAAAGACAAGTTGAAAAGAAAATCACATGATGTTGAATAGTTATGAGATTTAATTTGAACTATTCTATTCTAGAATTTTTAGATGTACTAATGAAAGACTAATGACATTAAAATTTGACAGTACAGTGATACTTATCCATTTTGTCAATGTTTGTACTTTGACTTGAGATTCAAAAGTTTAGAGAAAACTTTTATTCATTAGATAATATTGCATTAATATCATGAAATAAGAATTTCACTTCTTTAAGATTTTAATGTAAATACTGATAGCACTTTCACACCTAATGGTATTATGTATGAATACATAATGGTACTATGCATTAAGTTCTGTGAATTTAAATTATCTGATATTATTGAATTTTTTTATAGATTGATTTATATAGTAGCTGGATTGCCTCACATGCTAACACAAAAATGGTGAGCAGAAAAATATCTATAAAAACAGACAAATATGCTCAATATATATATATATATTATACCACTTATGAGAGTGGTCCAAGTAAGTTACAATTATTCAAAAATAAAAGGGTTTCATAAATAATGCAGAAGTAATAAAATCAATAAGTTGTCTGTAAATAAGTGAAGAAAAAACAAAGAAAAACATTTCAATTGAAATAAATAAATTTATAAAAGTCTAAAGAGTTTTATTATTATTAGTTTAAACTAATGGCACTTCACTAAAAGAAAATAATCTATAAAAGTTTAAAGAGTTTTTAAACTTGTGTATAAACATCATTTATCAGTAAAGGTTACAATTAATTAATTGGAAGGGAGTAGAAAATATAACTTAAAAAAAACTAAAATCTTAAAATATAAATCTTTTACATAAAATAAAAATAACTCTCTCTTCATTCAATTTAAAGAAAAAGTCTTTTTCCATTATTTGAAAGAAATAAAATATACACGTGTAAAAAGCAAATGATTGTAAAAATAAAGAAGTATAGTAAAATGTGTGCATGTTGATAAAAAGATATATGAAAGTTAAAAAATTAAAAAACTGGCTCAGCAATGGCTACTAATAAAAAAAAATACACAGACAACAAATTAGCAATAGCTACCAACAGAAAACAGGATCAAAATGTTATCAAAAAAATATAATCAAAAACAAGGGATGAATTCTAACAGAGCTGGCAGATATAAAAACTAATTAACAAAGTGATAACAGGTCATCATATAAATAGAGTCAATCAGTTCTTCAATCAGTTGAGTTCACAATCAGATTAAATCAATCAGTTTTACAATCAGTCTTCAGAGTTAGTGCTTTTTTATGACAATGCAGTGTTAATCATTGTCAGAAACATACAGCCAGACTCTAGCCTTAGTCCAATAAAACATCCAACCTGCCTGGGAAAAGTGATACATGCCTAATAACTTGAAACTGCCAGAGATATCTAGCTTCCTTTACTTTCTAGTATCATGAAGTAGTAATTATTAAACCTCCACAAAAACCTCCAATCCAACCAGTTGCAAAAACTCTCCTGAATCAGCAAACAGAAAAATTTAACATCCAAAATCCTATAGGTAATGAATAACTTTTTTATTCCATTTCTGATATTAAAGTAGCCATTGCAATAATTTGAAGTCTCCAGAGTCTGTAAAACAAATGAACTCTATTGCATTCATAAATGAACTATTGATGTGCATGTTTTAAATGCTTTGTGTTTATTTAATACTTTTGTTATATTATATTGTGTGATTTATTAAGAGTATGTGTAGTTATATATAAAAATCATTGTTTAAATTAATTAAGAATTTATAGTAGTAGTTTTTCTAAATTATAATAGTAAACATTGAATGCTTATAATTATTTTCATGCTGAATTATATTACTATTGTATATCTTATTATAATATGTGTGTGCCTAAGGTTATTATAAATCATTGTCTAATTTAATTAAGATTTTAGAAAACTAGTTTAAACTTTACCATAATAAATATTTAGTTAAAATAAATTATCTTTAAGCTTAATATTTGTTGGTCAATTCTTTTACCACTAAAAAAAGTAACAGTATATTGTAGTATCTTTTTAATTGAGCTAGTTGGAATATCTTAGGCACTGAATTAGTTTGCCATTGTTCAAAGCACATCATTTATCTTTGGGTAACTAACTGGTGCCCAGAGTTTACTCCGAAACAAAAAAGTGCTTTAAATGATAGGTGTTGAATTCTGCAGCCGGGAAGATCTGCATCCTTCAAATGTGGTCATAGTTATATATTTTTATATATAGCTCTGGCTTGGTCATAGATGCCCTCTGGGCATTATTCTTTTTCCCCTAAGGGGTCATGGTGATGCAATATTTAAATTGCATTGGTATAGATCAAATGTATAAGTTATAATTGTATCATACTTTTGTATAAAAGTTTTACAATATTGTTTCACAAGTTATTTTATTTAAAGAGTCAAAGTGCATGTATAGATTTTGTTTTTCCTGCAAGTGATATAAAACACCCCACCCAGTTCTATATATATATTAATGTAAAATAATACTTATACAGAATTCAAATATAAAATGTTCATAACATATCAATATTTTTATGATATATATGATGTGAAAATGGCAAAAGTATATTCAGTACCATTATATTATTAAAATTTTATATTTAAACTCTGTATAAGTATTATTTAATATTAATATCTAAAATGGCAGAGTATGGAAACATAATTATATATATATATATATATATATCTTATGAATTATGTTATAATTTTGAGGACCAATGTAAAAATGTTTACATTTACAGACACATATTGGTTGACAGACCATAAATTAATACACACCTATGTTAAAATGATGTAATTAATATTAAAATTTTAGAAATTTGATGTTTGATAAACAGATGTAGATGCTGTTACTCATTTTAATACTTTCAACATTTATTAATTCTTAAAATAATCAATTGCTAAGATATTGAATTCTCTTTAAAAAACTAATGTGGTTACATGTAACTCTTTTTTTAAGTTCACCAAGAAAATCCTGAATGATTCTCAGACAATGAATGTATTATTAATGGATTCATTGATATTTAACGTGAGAACTTCTTTACATGAGTAAATAATCAAGCAAATATAAACCTGCATAACCACTAAAGGAATGTGCAGGTAAATGGATTAATATATTAAAAAAATATTTTTTTAGTGATTATGATCACTCCAGATTAGTTTTTAAGGTGTAAACTTAACATGCAAGCATGAAAACTACCAACCTTCTTAAATTAATAGGTGTCATTCATTTTGATCATGCTTTAAATAATAGCAAAGAATTGAGTGAGTTTGTTTTTATATTTCCACCACCTTACTTAGATCTGGTGAGACTCTAGTTTGATAAAATTAAAACAACTCTTTGATAATTTTAAAAACATAAAAGCTGCAAATCCTGATATCTAAAAAGTTTTAAAACAGGACGTGAAACAATTGAAACTTTTAAAAAAACATTTGGATTCATGGACAATTGGTACCTGATTTTAAAGATGCTTCTATTACTCTAATTTATGCAAAAATAAAAAAGTCTAAATGATTGCAGTAATTATGGAGTAATATCATTATTATAAACTATAACAAAAGTACTTCTGGGGGTATTTATTGAATTGGTTGCTTCCAATTGTAAATGAGGTTTACTCAGAATTGATAAGTACTGTCGAAAACTGCTTTCAGATTCATTGTAATTGCAAGAGTGATGTCAAAAGTTCAATTTCTATATTGATTTGATTAAAGCACATGAATCAATCAATTGGAAAGATCTGTGGTAATTTGACACAGAAGTTATAATAGAGCTGATACTTGATGATATAAAATGAAACATAATTTTATTTCTGGTGGAAAATCTAATGCATTTTAAATGATAATTGGTGTTAACTGTGTATAAATTAGTTTCAACTCTGTTTTTCATTTTTAAGTCAATGATTTTTGCAAGTAATTTCATAAAATATAGATTTCAGAGGTGAAGATTTTAATTTAACTGATTAAAAACAAAAAGATGAATTTCCTCTTGTTGTCTATCAGATTTGCAGAGAAATGCTGATTGTGTCATGTTTTCTATTTAAAGGACAACCTACAGAAGATTAATAATTTGCATGCAACCCAAAAATTATTTGGCATAGCAATTAATATTTACAAAACTTAGACACTTTATAAGCCAGTGATGAAATAAAAATCTATATCAACATTTAGATTGGATGATTTATAAGCTTGAGAATGTAATTAAGTCTAAACATCTTGGAAGTTTTTTGAATAGCCATAATGGAAACTACAGATGTTAAGATATTCTACTGACTAGATTCAATATGCTGCCATGGATTTCATTATAGTCATAAAACTAATTCAACTAAACATATAGGGTTCTTATTCTGTCACCTTTATTGTGTACACATATGGTATATAATCCCCAATGACAAACAGACAACTTCCATATAAAGGTGTTCTGTACAATATTCTGAAAACATGATGCCAAACCCATGAAATTAATTAACTTATTCTTCAGTTTGAAAAAGCGTATCTTAGCTAGGTTGGACATAAGAAATAAATGAAGATCTTTATAAAATAGATTTTATAGTGAATTTGAGTATGGTTTTCATGGGAGACAGACTATTACATTTCAAATACTGTATCAAAGATACTCTAAAAAGTGTTTTAATCATTGGAGAATTCTGTTCAAGATAAAATACTTGAAGAATTACAATACTTAAGGTGTTAAAGTTTTCAGAAAGAAAACTTTGCTGAAGAAGATTTAAAAATAGCATACAAAATTTTAAATAAATTGATTATAGAATGAGTATGTAACATATGTGGATGTATTTGTAATTCATGGTCTAGTTTATAAAACTTACCTTTAATTTTTTTGTTCTTTTTTGCCTTATTCCCTCTTGTTATCTGGAATGGCAATAGTCATACTTATTTATAAGTAACCCAAATTATATATATATTGTCACCTCAACTTTCTCCATGCAATCTTTCACTTATTTAATCTTGATAAACTCTCATTTATTTCAAGTAGCTAGTCAATTGAATTTTATACTTTAGGATCAAATATACCGGGAGCGCCAAATTGCAACTATAAATTGTAATGCCCACCAGAGATCATCATCATTAGTCAATTTAGGATTATAGAAGATACTGGAGAAAGTAATTAAATTGTCTCTCTCAAAATAATAATAATAATAATATTGATAAAACCCATTTAATCTATGCGGTCTTAATTTCGAATCTAGCATTAGTCATGCAAATATTTCATGATAAGTTTATTATAAAATTCATAATAATGAGACAACTTTCTTTTACAACTTTATTAGAAATATCTGATCTCGAGTGGCAACTACAGAAAATACTATATACAGTTCTCATTTATATTTGACTGGAAACAAATCAGTAATTAATGCAGAGAACTCATAATCTATATTCATAACATAAATTATTATTTAATTTAACATTAACACAAAATTTATCACAAATAATTCCTCCCCATTTAATTCGATTACTTTATTTTTCGTTCTCAGCATTTATCACTTTCAATAGCTACAATTATATAACACGGAATGTCTGTGTTATGTTCTCTAATCTGAGAATTCCTAATCTTATTTCTCTAACACACATATATCTTTAGATCAACTATCAATTCATGATCCCTATTTTATAATAGTAGAATAATTTATTATAGTATAATAATGTTGTTATAATAAGCTACTTGACTTCCAAACTAGCTCTTAGACCAATACTTGAACTGCTCTTTCTCAAGGTCTAGATCTGTCAAGAGATGCCCATATAAGTGATTACACTGTAATGGATATGATCCCATATATGCTAAAATAAATTTTAATACAAGTTCAATAGTGGGAATCACTCTGAACACCAAGAGCAGAAAAGGGATTTTATGTCTGCTCCGAATATTCACAACATTACAATGACTCAAAAGATTAAATTTGTTAAACTTAACTCAACTATTCCCTGTCATTTTTATTCTATTTATCTAATCTATTGACCAACTCTTAAGCAATAATTTTAACCTATCATATTTTGCGAAAGTAAACTAGGGAAGCAAACCATGGACATCAATCAGATAAATCAATCAAAATTTACTCATGAAAGTAAAGTACGGAAATAATCATAAATCAGATTATGGAAATTAATGATGAAACTTAAGTATGTTAAAATGAATTATATAAAAGTGACTTATACAAAATGGATTATATTAATCGAATATAGGAATATTCAAGATAAAATTACTACTGTAAATCAATCATGGAAATAAATTATCAATATAAAATTAACTATGTAAATCGAATATGGAAACAATATGATAATGACTACTGCAAATCGATCTTGGAAATAAATTATCATTATAAAATAAATAATTAAATTTAAATATGAACTAATATTACCTTAATATAGGTGCCGGATATATAGATTCTGGAGATATTTGAAACATCAAAACACAATATAATCTTATAACAATAATAAACTTTATTACATTAACAGATATGATAAAATTAAAATAAAACACACTTAATTATAATATTGTTACACAAATATATGATTCTGATCTATTCAGGACTATTATTCGAATACATGTTTGAATTAACTAATTTCCTGGATGACTCACTTCTTGTTTTGACCCATTCATTTATTAAATAAATAATTAATAATAATAATAATAATAAATACAAACGCTCACACATGGAATCAGAATTCCATATATTTTAGCTTTAATAAGGAAACTTATATCTTGAAAGAGAAGAAAACCTACAAATTTCTACTCCCCCCCCATTGTCCATTGGACTATTCCAAAATAATATACTCGTTTCAATTATTTTAACTAACAATGTGAAATAATCTTAAACTTCTAAACTATTTTATCAAGCAATAATTTTCACATTTCCAATGAAGAAGGATTATATGTCACAAAATTACCCTACTAATTTTGCAAAACGGGTTTAAATTCAAAACCCACACTTTTACATTCATGCTTGTCAGATCTTTACGTTTTTGACTGTATATATCTTAATATGTCAGTATGTCCACTCAGCTTGACGACCTCAATTTACCATCATTCAAAAAAAAAAAATCAATACAGATCGGTTAGTTTATTAATTAAAATCCCTGTCATTCTTCATCATACATATACATCTGACTGAATCCTTATCCTTTCAGGGCAACTTTATTCTGTCCCACATAAGAAAACTCTCTTCATATCACACATCACCATGCAGTATCTATAACGCGCACACAGCCACGTCTTGATAAGGGAAATAAAAAAAAAAACATCAACTTCAAACTTAAACTATTTGCTTGAGCCAGAGAGAGAGATCGTTTCTTAAGATCCAGAATCATGTAAAGAGCTTCTCTTAGTATATTGGCATGCAATATTTTCTACACTTAAACAGTAACTTTATTAATAATTCCCTATCTTAACAAATAAATGGAGTGAAATTTAGTCATCTCCGACTGCCATGGTAATTAAATTATGAGACAGCTATTTCCCATCTGTAGGATGGTAGGATTATTTTACATTAGTAATGACAAGCATTTATAGCTTTAAATATGCCCACACATACATCGATTCCAGCCTAGATAAATGACAAAGACTAACCAGATCCCAAATCAATACATATATGAATTATTTCAATTTTAACCAGTCAAGCCAACAACATACCCAACACTCACAGCATAATAATGGGTTTTATACGACCATCCCCTCCCTCTTCACATTTAATATTAAGCACAAATTAAAATTTTGTTAAGAATAATAAAATATTTATATCATTTCTCTCTTTACTTTTAAGTTTAAATTTACGTGAGCATCTATACTTAAATGGCATCAAAATCATTTTCTTTTCTTTCCTTCAAACATTTTAAACATAAACAAAATATTAAATTAAATAATCTAGTGATTAGAGTGTGACATAGCATATAAACAAAATGAAATATAATAAAAAACAAAAACAAATGACATATTATATAAACGAAATAAAATAAAGAATAAATATCAACATTACAGATAGTCTCTTTAAATGTCTTTTCCTTCCACTGTCCATCATCAATTAATATATTCAGTTCATTTTATTTGAGATAGCTATATAATTGCACATCAGACAGTTATTTTAATTAAATGTGTATAGAAGGCACAGACAGTTATTTGAATCAAGATAAATGAAAAAAACATAGAAAGTTATTTTAAATCAAAAGTGTAGCTACAGGAGAATTAATAAATTTTTAAAAGAGATTTGTTGGTTACCTTCCGTTTGATGACTTTCTTCCTGGATTTGAATTCCTGGGTTTCCCTTCCTCTTCTTTTCCATTTGAAGGTTCAAATCATATACAACAAGCAGTTTTTGATTACCAAACATGAATTAACTTTTAAACATTTTCAGAAGTTTGCTGCGGTCTCTTTAAACGAATTTTAAAGAGCCAAGTAATTATTATAATTTGAATTGGAGCTTCAATCTCATACAAAATTTTGACAGTTATCTCCTTCAATGAATTTTTAAAAAGCAGAATAGATAAGTTGTAGTATCTAGTATAAAATGTCTTATCAAAAGTTGACTTCTTCATAATTAATTTGAGGAAAAGGAGTATGCACCATTTATGGACGAATTAGAAATTCATATTTTGGTCTACTATAAAACTCAAATGCATTATCAAATTCTGAGAAAGAAAATTTTAAAAACTTGGAAAAAAAACCCTTAGAGATATTAATTTTAGTTAGTTAGCCCAGTTCTCAATCAGCAAAAGTTTCTTTTTCGTTTTCCCTTTTCCTTCAGTTTTTATAGGATAAAGAGAAAAAAGAAAACATATGTTAAACCTCCCCCCCCCAGTGGTTCCTCTTCAAGTCTAATCAAAAAAATCCCCACTCAGAATAAACAATGACTCTTAAGTGTTACTATTAACAACTTTGTCTGATTTGAAATCAGATCTCTTTAATTAACATATTGGTGACCAATTTATGAAATTTAATCAATGAAACTCTAATTAAAAAATTAAGCCTACTAACATTTTTTTTGTCAAACAAAGGTTACATTCATTGAATCTAAATAATTTCTTATTTAGATTTACATTTTAAATAATATAGAAAATTATGTCAATTTTTATAAAGGAAAGGGAAAAAAATCAAACCCATATATCTGTATCACACACACACATGTGCAGACCATCAAATAAAAAACTGATTATTCAGATTATATGAACACAACTATCCATCATAATTTCTTATAATTACAAGCATAAAATCAATTATAATTTATGATAATCATAAACATAAATATTCACCATAATCTCCTATAACTTTAAACTTATTCTCTAGAAAGAAACTGTTAACTAAAGCTACTGACAATCGATTCAATCTTAATTCTCATCAACTCTTTAGTAATAGATATTCCATACAAATACAAACTGTCTCTATATATGTTGCTTTTGAGCTATATAGCCATTACTTTCTCAAATAAAACTTAACTTTTCTTATAGCAAAAAAAAAAAAAAAATTTTTTCCACAATTACTTCAGTTTATTATATTTGGTTTATAAATGGTAATAAACCAAAAGGCTACAATATATATATATATATTGAAATCATGATCTGAAAGTGGAATAAAAGTTAGAGATAGTGAATGCATGCTCTGATGTTTATGTAAACACACGCTTGACGGTGTTTTGGTAGAATGCCATCTGTTGACATAAATACAAGCGTTAGCAAGTTTTTAACTTGTTTTTTGTTTTTCATAAATGTACCTTTGAGGTCTTTCTAGAAATGATATATATTGCAGAGGCCTCTACTATGTGGTGATGCTGAACTGAGATCAGACCCATATAGCTATCTGGCTTGCTATGCTGAGTTTGAAGACATTACATGTCTAAAAGATACATGTTTGCAAGCTGAATAGAAACTGTTTCATAAACGCTCAGAGTTTGGGTTTAGATCTAGTTTCTAAAATTCCTGTCTTTCACTGATGATAGCAAATAGCTTGAAATCATGATCTGAAAGTGGAATAAAAGTTAGAGATAGTGGATGCATGCTCTGACGTTTACATAAACACATGCTTGATGGTGTTTTTGGTAAAACGCCATCTGTTGACATAAATACAAGCGTTAGCAAGTTTTTAACTTGTTTTTTGTTTTTCATATATATATAATTAAGTTCCAACCAGAAACCATCTAAACATTCACAGTAAAATATAGTAATCAATATTTCTCACTGCTGTCAAGGCAACCTTCACACCTTTTAATAGCAAGAATGGAATCCATTCTTACTAATGGTCCATTGAATATATATGGACACTTAAAGCTTGCAACTTGACTACAGAGTATGAAATATTGATACATTGAAGTTTAAATAAACCTCTTTAAACATGAAATAAACATGTCACTGTAATGCAGACTAATAAATAGTCAATTAACATTACAAACTGCAATACTTTTAAATTGCCCATGTATTATTTAGAAATAATAAGTGAAATAGTGCCTAAAGCTAATCTGGGATAATGATATAATTAAGTTCCAACCAGTAACCACCTAAACATTCACAGTAAAATATAGTAATCAATATTTCTCACTGCTGTCAAGGCAACCTTCACACCTTTTAATAGCAAGAATATCACATGGGCAATTTAAAAGTATTGCAGTTTGTAATGTTAATTGACTATTTATTAGTCTGCATTACAGTGACATGTTTATTTCATGTTTAAAGAGGTTTATTTAAACTTCAATGTATCAATATTTCATACTCTGTAGTCAAGTTGCAAGCTTTAAGTGTCCATATATATTCAATGGACCATTAGTAAGAATGGATTCCATTCTTGCTATTAAAAGGTGTGAAGGTTGCCTTGACAGCAGTGAGAAATATTGATTACTATATTTTACTGTGAATGTTTAGGTGGTTACTGGTTGGAACTTAATTATATCATTATCCCAGATTAGCTTTAGGCACTATTTCACTTATTATTTCTAAATAATACATGGGCAATTTAAAAGTATTGCAGTTTGTAATGTTAATTGACTATTTATTAGTCTGCATTACAGTGACATGTTTATTTCATGTTTAAAGAGGTTTATTTAAACTTCAATGCATCAATATATATATACCTTTAATCTGCTTAGTGATTGTCTACTTAGTGATATTTTGCAATAACGATCATCATCAATTTGTACCCACTACTTCGATGTACAATCAATTATTCGCTATAACGATCGGGAAAAATTTAAAAAAAAAATTTTGGAAGCCATCTTAAATTTTGCATCACTGATGATGTCAGAGATAGCTATATTAAATTCATTTTACCCAAAAGCAAAAGTATATTATTGTAATATGTATACAGGTAATGACTTTGCTGTAATTATATACACATACAATATTTTATTCATAAAACACTTAAAATATCTATAATTACTGAATCTATAATACTGTATACATCATATATAATAAACAACACAGCAAATGTTCATCCACTTTTTCTTTTAAAATACACACATATGTTCTACAATAATATCAACAAATTAAAAATCCTTCTCCTTTTTCTTTTCAAAAACTTTATTTTCTTATCTCAATACTGAACATATACAGTATATATATTTATATAATACAAAACTTCAACATTGATTTGTAATTAAATAATGTAAAAGAAAAAGTAATAAAATATAGCAGTGGGAGAGATATCCTTGAAAATGACTGTATGAAGATAAACAGTTGAAACATTGGAGTTTTGTATTATATAAATACTGTATATACAGTATATATATATATGTTCAGTATTGAGATAAGAAAATAAAGTTTTTGAAAAGAAAAAGGAGAAGGATTTTTAATTTTTTGATAATACTGTATACAAATACTCCAATATATAAATACAGTACAGGACAAATAAAATACCATCATCACAAACTTTCAGGAAAACACTAAATATGAATATTAAACTGCGTGTGTGTATTTCTTAAGTACGATATATTATTTTTAGAACACCTGGATAATTATGTAAAAATAGTTATTGATTTTGAACTTCATTAATAAACATGTTGTTTACACTCAAGATGTTTCAAATCAAAAGCAAAACAACATTTTAAAATGCAAATATCGAATTAGAAAAGTTTAAAAAAAAACCGATTGCATTTAATTAATAATCTTTCTACTCGAACAGGAAGGGGAGGCATTATTACATTACTAAAAATATGCAGTAAGAAAAATAAACCTACCAGTATGTTTTAGAAAATTAGAAGTTAGATTTTTTACTTTTAAAATAAGTTGATTTTTTTTTCTAAAGTTGACTGCTTTACCCATAAGCATTAAGCATTTTGTTACTGTGAAGTACAGTAATAAGTCTTTATGTTCAATTAAATAATTAATAATTAAACATTGTTTTTTAATTTGAATAATTTCACATAAGTAATATGCATAAATGTATAATAATAATATATACTGTAATACAAATTTTAAAAAAAGCACTTCAGTATGGATTTTTTTTCATTACAATGAAAAACTTCTGCGGAAGAATATAAAAACTTTTAAATTCAAATTTAGTTTTCCTTTCTCTTTCTTTTTTCTGTTCTGTACTTTTTAACTGAAAATATGCATTTTTTCCTAGTGATATAAAACTTTTCTTTTTAGATACCATATTTAGTCATCATTGTCATGAAAAAAATCAAGAAAATCTTTGAGCTTGGAAACCAATGTGGATATTTTACATCAACTGGAAGCAACCAATTTTTTCCTCATAGACCCCCATTATAATTACATATTTTGTATACAATATTCTTGCTTAATGATGAGTTTTGGAGGACCAATTGCCAATGCTAAGCAGGGTAAAGGTGTATATATACAAATTACATCAAACATTTAATATAGTTAAGCACTACATTACTTGAGAGGTTATAAAAGATATAGACATTGAAACACATAAGTTCTACAAAAAAGAACTATTTATTGTTTATATTATACATTAACTATCATGTTTTTCTGAAAATAAGACCTAATCAAAAAATAATCTCTAGCATTATTTTTCACGTTGCTTGCAATATAAGCCATATCCCAAATACCATCAGCATAATGTACGTATTGAATTATAATGAATGTATAAATAAATAATATTGTTGACATTAATGCTTCAAATAAATTATAATATAAATTATAATGGTATTTAGGTATTTTCCCATTGAACATTGTTAACAAACATAATTCTATGTGCATAGCGAAATAATTTTCTCTCAGCTGAATCTTGGACTTAAGATAAATTTATTGACTTCATGAATGATTTAACAAACTTTTTAAAAATTTTATCTTCCATAAGCCAATATATCAGACAATTTATAATTTAATTTATATAAATTTAGGTACTTATTTTATTTATATTTAATATTTGCAATTATAATCCTTGACTTAGTTTTAGTGTTTGACCATGGTAACTTTTAAATATTCAAGATAAAAAAAAATCTACTTTGTTTCTTATATGTTTTTTTCCTCTTAAAAGAGTTTAAATAATGAAAGTGATTTTAATAATCAAAGTTTAGTTTAAGTTAAATCAATCTTTCTCTAAAAGAAAAGTTTTAGAAGAGAATACCCAATTGGGGCTATTACAAGTAAGTTGAAAATGTTTCCAATATGAGTCCTTGAATAACAGATAGATGTGGTTGTGTCTTATATAAATTTTTGTAATTCAATATGCAGTATGTTTTAACAGTTGTGCTTAATGGGTATGAAATACAGAAATCTTCTGAATTTTTGTGCTTGCATTTTTTCATCGCTTTTGTGTGGATAATCATTCTTAATTGTAATCATTTTTATTATCACTCTTATCTCATTAGACTTTAATTAGCATTTGATTTGATGATAGATTCAAATGGAATAATATTTTAACCCCAGAGAAGTTTTTGTTCTTAAATAAATATAAATATCCCAGTGCATATTGCTAGCTGAAAATTCAAATATTCACAGAGGATGCTGCTGAAAAAAACATGTTTGGGAGGTTAATTTGAGATTTTGAATAAATGTATATTTTTGTAAATGAATAAATGTAGATTTCTGTACAAGAAAAAATAAGACATCCACTGAAAATAAGACCTAAGGTGTCTCTTGAAGCAAAAATGAATATAAAATCCAGACTTATTTTCAAAGAAATGTAGTAAGTGAATGATCTGACTATTTAGAAATTTTAATATTGTTTGATGTACTTATTTCTATTTTAGTTTTTGTACATTTTAAAAATTATAAATAGTGATATTGTTGTTGCTAATTGTAGTGTACCTTTGCAAAGCAAGGGTCATCACAAATGTTTCCAATGACCTGTGTGTACTGGTCAAAACATGTTGATCCATCTAACATGAACTGGAACTCACAAAATGTACTTCAAACCCAGTCAAGCCTGAAATTTAAGTCAGGGACCAACCTGGATTCCAACCCACTCCCTAAGCCCCAGATCAAACACCTAATGAATAACATATAATGATGGCACATGAGAATTTATTCTAAAATCTGGCTCACTAGAAGAGTGGAAAAGACAATGAGACTTATATATTAACTACATTATGACTTAACTAAATAGGCATATGGATGGTTGTACATGTGGAAGTGAAGAAAAAGGGAATTCAAATGACTCAAATAAGTTAGACAATAAAAATAGTTTAATATAACAAATTAATTATATACATCTGAGTCTTGTTTTATGTGATAGATAGGTTCTTCAGAAAATATGCATAAAGGAAGTCACACAAAAATAAATGTAACTTATCTTGAAAAATGGGGAATATGTTCCAGTAATTTTCAGAAATTGCATAAAAGCAAAGCAAGAAGGAAAAATTACTTTAAAATTCACATTAAAAAATAAGGAAATAAAGTATGACTAATAAAACATTTTAAATATTTGAAAAAAATTAATACAAGACAAACTTTTTTTACTTTTTTTATTAACTACAGTATTTAATTTTACATTTTTTCATAAATATTTTAATCATTACTGCTGTTTGACAATGTGTTTGTTTGTTAACTGATAAGAAATGATTCGTGATGTGATGTACAACTAGTGCCACTTTCTGCTGTGTTAATGGTTTTCTGTTTTTATATTCAAAAAATGAGATCTCAATCAAAACAAAAAGTATTTATCATTAGAAAGATTATTTTCAGTTTATAAAATCAATAAAATCTTCATTATTATTTATTTTAAAAATCTAAAAAATATTTATTTCTGTTAATATCTAACAAAATATGTTTTAAAAGTTTAAATTTTTTGAATATTTATTGTGATATTTTTATACGTACATATAAATCTATTATTATTATTATTTACTCATTAGTATAAGTAAGTTATTTACATAGAAGCTAAGATTGTAAATACAGCTTCAGACCATTTAGCTGCTAATATAACATAATATTTTTGACAAAAAAAAAAGTATTTAAAGTCAAAATAAGTTATTAATAATTTAAATTTCTTGATATCTAATAAATATAGTGAAATATGAAAGATATTAAGAAGAAACATGAGTCGCATAACTTCAAAATTGCATTAAAATAATCTGCATAAAACAAGACCCAGGTGAACATTAATGTGTGTGAATTGGGGGTCAACCAAATGGTAGATAATTACATATTGGAAATCATGCAGATAATTCTCATATGCTCTTTTATCAACTAAATAGTATATATACATTAACACACATTTTTGGTGGGAATGGTATTAAGATGCCAATCAATTATTAAAAAAATTACATAAGATTGCTATTAACACTTTGGTTTATGGTTCTGAAATTCGGTGACTAACATATAATTTTGGGGAGCATTCTGAGATTTATTACAGATATAATAAAAACTATTTTTATGCCATTACATTCGTGAAAGTAAGTAAAACACATTTGAAAATTACATTTAATTTTGAGATACAATATTGATTGAAAATTCTTTTAATTAACATTGGTAAGAAGATCACTTTATTTTCCCCAAGGAATATACTCTTAAATATGGAAACAACAAATTACAATGGTGGGACTGTATAACAAGATTGAAATAACATTATAAATTAACAAAATTAGTAATATTTAGCATTTACATATATTTTTGAGCAGAGCATAATTTTAATATCATAACATTAAAACTAGATCATGAAGCAAAAGAAATAATAAATGAAAAAGTGGTGGTACTGACATAATGGTGGAGAAATCAAAGATAAGGTCATGCTTCTGGACAAAAAATAAAATCTAAGATCCCCTTTTTAGGGCAGTGCTTAGAGAAAAGTGGTTAGGCATGATGTGGAACAGGCATACTGAATTCACTGAAGCACAGAGGCCTTATTATATGAAAAAGGTCCCAGGAAGCTCAATCATCCATGGGACAAGACATAAAAAGAAATCTATGGGTTCAATCCTGTTGCAAGCCCCAGATTAGAAGCATATATATATATATATATATCCATGAAGGTAAGCTAAATGTCAGTAATGCAGTATGGATAAATGTCACTAATGACATTAAATAGGATTTACTGCTCTAAAATAAGTGACCCCTTTAATGCTATAATTTATACAAATGATATGCTATGCCACTATAATATATGTATAGGGAAGATTTTATTTAATAAAATATATGTTAAGATTTGACCCCCTTCTTTTCTGCTGTCTAAAATAATTCAATCCCACCTTTGTGGATTTTGATAATAACTAGAATATTTAAATTATTGATATTTTAAGAGTATGAAAAATAAAAGACACTAGCAGTTGTGAAGAAAACAACTAATAGGTCATACTTTCAGAATTTAATAAATAATATTTTAACAGATTTTAAAACACTAATTAGCTTGAGTGATGGATTTGCCTCATGTAGAATTACTTTATTCTATTTGGAGTTGAACAAATAACAATTTTTATAATAAAACAACATAAAATGTTGATTGATAAAAACAATCTGGTGAGCATATTAATTAATCATACATTATATTATGAGGGGACATTAATAACCTTAATTCATGGAGGTTTACTTAAAAGAGGAAAGAAAAGATTTTAGAAATTTAGCTCATCAGGTTGCTTGAGATTGGCATATTAATAATAACTAAAACAAATATATAAAGTCAAGTAATAAATACATATAATTAAATGACTGCACCAAAGTTAAAGAAAGTTAGAGCATATGAGATAGGATTAGATAAAAAAATCATTTGAGAGCAATTTACAATTACATATTAGACAGAAATAAAGTTAAATGATACATTAGGAGAAGTCTTGATAATAGAGTTTGAGATTAGTTAGATTAGATTTACTTTCAGGTGGCAGCCCAATAATAATTTGCCTTGCACCATTTTAAGAGTCCATTTTCAAAATCTGGCTCATGCATGGTGGTTCAAGAATCCATGCAAGTTCTTAGGTAACAGCAAGCTTCTGATTAACATTCCAAAGTTCTCAGGTTGGGCCTTTACTTCATTATATGGCAGCAGGAGGGTATGGCAGTGAAAGATGATTTCCATGGGTCAGAAAAGTGATGGACTTTCTACTCGATCATCATTTTTAAATTTCAAAGAAATGTGGATTCTGTTAACTGTGCAGTTCTCTCAATAGTAGCTATTATTTGGTGTTTAAAATCATTCCATTTTATATCCTGCTCAGGTATTTGTGGAATGCTTTTAATTTCTTATTTCTAGCTCAAACTCTAATCTCTGATCTAACAAAATCTTACAATTTCTTTATCCATTGTTCTTGAAGATGCAATTGTTAGATAATGTTTCGAAAATATATTCAAATCTATTTCCAGATTGGAAATAGATCTGAAAAAAATGTTTATACCAAAAGTAAAATATATTAATCTTATTCCCCAGTTTATTTTTAGTAAAACTTTAATTAAAATTCCTTCCCAAGATTAAAGCAATATTATATTTCCAACCCTTTTATTATTTTTGGACAATTAATGGTTGAATCTGCTATCTTGGATTTGACAAAATATACAATTTAAAAGAAAAAACAATTTAAAAAGAAAAAGTTTTATAAATGACATACATTAAAATATTTATCAAATTAATATTTGGTTAGTGCATTTGCTCCTGTAATATATATATATATATATATATATATATATATATACACACACACACACATCTGAGCGGCACCTATGTATTTTAATGTGAAGAAAAAAACTAATAGTTAAAAATTATATAATTTTTAGGCACACTTCTCAGAAATATACATGAAATATATATATACACAACTAAAGGAGCAGAGTGGGACATAGGATTTGAATATTGGTTAGTAATTAGTGAGTGGGTAGAACCATAAAGCTCAATCTTGGGCTAAGATTAACTGCTTCATATGTTATACATCTTTATTGACTGGGTTCATTTTTTCAATTATACTAACTATTCTGACTATTCAGATGATAGCTTCCTCCTTCTTGTGAAGTGTTCTTACCAATTACAATTTAGATATTTTGTCTCTTTCAAAAAAATTTCCATTTCTCTTTTTTAACTTGATCTTTTTGATTCAAGCTCAACCTACTTTTCCCACTAAATTTTATTTGATTTTGTGGTTGACTAATACCATATTACTTTGAATATAAGCCATCTCTAAATTTAAGCTGCAGTGGAATTTTAAGTGAAAAAAAAAACTAAAAATAATTCTATAATAAATGCAGTATTGAAAAAAAAAGAAACTTTTATTTACTTAAATAGGGACTACTATAATTTTTCTTTTGAATTCAGCATCATATGTATACTATTTTTCCATTATTAGAATGGATAATAAAAAAAATTCAGAAATAAAATATATCCAGATGCCAAGTTATTCTAGAGCTGCTATCAATAATAGTACATCTGAGTCTCATTTTATGCAGTAGATAGGTTCATCAGAAAATGCACACAAAAGAAATCGCACAAAAATAGACTTAACTTACCTTGAAAAATGGGGGATATGTTCCAGTAATTTTCAGAAATTGCATCAAAGCAAAGCAACA
The DNA here is from genome assembly GCA_028023455.1 of Epiperipatus broadwayi. Classification (NCBI taxonomy): domain Eukaryota; kingdom Metazoa; phylum Onychophora; class Udeonychophora; order Euonychophora; family Peripatidae; genus Epiperipatus; species Epiperipatus broadwayi. The sequence goes on from JAQFVV010006342.1 coordinate 1,537,627, forward strand.
AGGAAAAATTACTTTAAAATTAGCATTAAAAAAATAAGGAAATAAAGTATGACTAATTAAAAATTTCAAATATTTGAAAAAAAATAATATAAGGCAAATTTTTTTTATTAACTATATTATTTAATTTTACATTTTTTCATACATATTTTAATCATTACCACTATTTGACAATATGTGTTCATTTGTAAACTGTAAGAAATCAGACTCATGATGTAATGTACAACTAGCGCCACTTTCAGTCTTGTGCTGTGTTAGTTTTCTGTTTCTATATTAAAAAATGATATCACAATCAAAACAAAAAGATTATACATTATCATTAGAAAGATTAATTTCAATTTAAAAAATCAGTAAAACCTTCGTTATTTATTTTAACAATGTAAAAAAAAAATTTATTTCTCTTATATCTAACAAAATAAGTTTTAAAAGTTTAAAATTTTTTAATATTTATTGTGATATTTTTATACATAAGTATAAATCTATTATTATTATTTACTCATTAGTATAAGTAGGTTATTTACATAGAAGCTAAGATTCTAAATACAGCTTCAGGCCATATTCACATTAGCTGCTAATATAACATATTTTTGAAAAAAAAAAAGTATTTCAAGTCAAAGTAAGTTATTAATAATTTAAATTTCTTGATATCTAATAAATATAGTGAAATATGAAAGATATTAAAAAGAAATATGAATTGCATAACTTCAAAATCACATTGAAATAATCTGCATAAAACGAGGATCCAGGTGTAATAGTATGTGTATGAATATGTAAAGCATAAAGCAAATGCACAATAGTTGGGAGTGAAAAATTGACAGAAATAAGAAGTTAAAATATTCTCCTTGAATTTAATCCTAAACAATGTAATATTTCAATTATATTTTGTAAATTTCTATTTAAGTTTATGGAAAATATGTTTAAAAGTCATTGTACCAAATTCCTAAAATTTTTCAGAATAAAATCTACATTTTTGTTAATCTAAACCTTAATTAAACAGATTTTGTTAGTACAATGACTGATAAACTTAATATGCTTGTTGTTTTTTAATTAGCAAATCAACCCTTGGGCATGTAGGATTCTAATTTCCCTCCAAAGCTGGCACATACCACAGAGAAGGGTTTAGAGCAATTACAATTGGTGGTCAGTATAGATTGAATCCTGTAGATAAGACCAGAAGATATAAATAGTGGAAAATTTGATTGAAGAAAGTTATTACTGAGTTTACTGAAGAGAAGTGAGGAATACATATATACATCGTGCCTAAAGAAATGACGGGGTGAAAAGATCGGTCGTTTGCTTCTCAGAGGTCTGTTCCACCAGCCTATCCATGCCTTTGCAGTGCTTTGAACATCTAGCCAGAGACTGTCTGTGTCGAGGAAGCCTGAAATGATCTGACTATATTAACTGCCTCTATTAACTGATTGATTCTGAGGTAACATCCAATTTGCAGCAAGCCATTGATTGATTTTATTTGTTTTCAAAATCTATATTAATTTATATTTTATATATTTGTGTAATGTTTATACGGCTTGGTTTTAAAATGCATCTTTTAAATTTATTTAAGTTAAAATATCAATTCTTATAAAACTACATTATTTTGATGCGGCAAATTAAATTAATTTTTGTCGGTTTGTTTAGATTATTTGACTGCAAAATTCAATGAGCTATTAACTTTAAATCCCCCCCCCCTGTTATTTTTCTTTTAATTTAAAAATCATTACAAGAAGACTTACCTTCCGTAAATTAATTAATAAAAAGCTCATTTAGTTTTGTACCTCATATATAAATTTATTGAATGATTGAAATTATTCTAAAGTATCTTATTATTATCTCTCATTTAAAAGAGCCCTGTAATTATTTCTAAAAGAATAAATAATTTTAGTGGAGCAATTGAGTAAAATTATCATAGAATTTTATCAGTATATATATATATTTCATACATATTTTATTTGTCAGAAAATATTAAAATTATGATTTACAATTTATTAGTTTGATATTTAATGCCCGTCTATGTTAACTAAAGACAAATCCTATTTTGTAATCTTCCGTGTGAGTGGGAAAACAATTTTATATTTAGTTTTAATTCTTGCCGTAATATAATTTACTGTTCATTCATTAATGAGTAATATTTGTGGGACTTTCTATGACGTCAGGGAACTGATTATTTTAATCAGGAATTCATTTAGTAATTTTATTAGTGATACGTTATTTTATATATATACGTCGAGGGCATTGTGTATTTATAGTTACAACCATTTCTTTATTACTGCTATTCTTGCTTTGCTACCAACCTCTTAGGACCTTCGGAATCTGACCAGTCCAATCTCTCACTCTCCCCCAAAGTAGACATGGTTCATACCAGGGGACCCTTTTTGAGCATTGCCATTAAGATGTGTATGCACATCGAAATATTATCATGATTATTTGGAGACGTGCTTTAGCTGGAGGGCTAGCATTTCTCTTATCTCCTGTACATATCAGGAACTTCTTTAGCAAAGCCACCCAGAGGTTCATAGCAAACCTCATTTCTTTTGTTGTAATTTGCAATAGTATACTGCCCTCCTCATCATTATCATTTTATAGCTTTATGTAGCAATCCTGCAATGCTCTCTGCCGTGATGGCACGTCCTTCACAAACAAATTTTGTAATTAATTAAATCTGACTGTACAATTGTCAATTATTTATTTAAGAATTATTTTGCTTCCCACACTCATTATATACAAATGATTATAAATGTAATAATGTTTTAAATGTACACTTTCATATCTTTTAATATATATAAAGAGATTTATTTATCTTGAACAGGGCTAATAATATTTTATTGCTAATTGGTTTTGGCCGACCAATTAACAAACTTTTATATTGTTTGTCAAAGCTGCATCAAAACAAATTAAATAATAAAATAACCAAGTTGTATAAACAAAGACTCGACTTATTTTGTACTAAATTCTTTAATAAATTCCTATAATATTGTTATTTAAATAAGCTTAGTTTGTCATCACTCCCAATCTCTAAGGTTCATTACTCTATTTGTTTAAATATTTCTTTGATTTAAATTCTACTTCTTTATAATGTTGCCAGAAAGAATTATCATTATTATGGTTCAAACCATTACTAATCAACCAAATCATATCTGTACCACTCTGCAATTGTCAGAATCCACTAAATCATTGGTTTTCCATATAAACCCCTTTATTATTTTGAGTCTCTATGTGAACCATGACCTCCAGCTGGGACGGAATAAAAACCAAGCACTGCTAGTGTCATCACAAACGTTATCCATTAGTCAGAGAGGCAGTAGTTTAGGCAAATAGGTTAGGATTCATCCTTGCCCTGACATATGTATCTTGTACATGGTTGGATTCAAGGTACTTTTGCTTGGATTATTGGTCTTGTTGAATGAATACACGATTTTGACCGGCACAGAGGCTGCGTATTTTTTTTTCCGAGTTTGGACGCCCAATCGTGGAGCCTGTAATTATTCCCACACCCTGAATAATTCATTAGCTATATGTGTATAATTTGCTATATACAATTTAATATATACATAATTTTCCAGAATACAAAATGATTTAGTTTTTTTCATATGGATTTTATAAAATAAAATACTGTTTTGTTAATAAATTAAAGAGGAATACCATGTTTTCCATCCATAGTCTGTAATTTTTTTTTTTTGATAAACAGATTAATTAAAAGTGAAAACTCATATGGTTAAATAGATTGTATAAAATATGAAAGTAGTTTGAACTACTATATTAATGTATATGTAAGTTTTTTTTTATTTCCAGAGTTTTGTTAAGTAGAATTTTTTTTTTTTTCTACTTTTCTCCCATGTTTGCTAAGAACGGAAATATTTGTATAGAAATTTTTTTTTTCTTGTTAATTGAGTATATAATGTTGTGATTATTTTAAAGCAAAGTGTAAAGAGTTTGACACTTGTGTATGTATTTTTTTTTCTCAACTTTTTCTCCAAAGTTTTTTTTCTCTTGTCCAATAGTATATAGTATTATGTAATGTATATAGATGTGTGTGTAAGATCTATGTACTTGTGTATGTAGCGCTGCATATATATGTACATGGGTGTGTATGTGCAATGTGTAGGAACAGATGTGTTTGAAAATTTTATATGTATTGCATTACTATATATTTTCTTGGAAACCCATATGTGTGGAAAAATTGTGTTGTATCTCAAGTATAAAAGCTTGAAAAGTTTTTCCCCAATATAGATGTACAATTTTTTTTTCTGGATTTGACAGTTGAAAAATATTCATATCCCCAAATGATATTTCATAGATACAGTTGTATATATTCGGATCAATGTATTTAAAAGTTGGTTTAGTTCACTTGAGTTTGAATTTATAGTGACATGTAATGATTATGTATATGCTCTTAAGTTTAACAGTTTTCTCTTAATGTTAGATTTATACCAAACTCAAACTATGTAAAATAAATCATAAAGTAAGGTCAAAGTGATGTAAAGTTTTTTTTGTTTTCATGAGTGTCAAAAAAAAAAAAACAACCAAAGACTGTGTTTTATAACTATAAGTGTAATGCTAGCTGTGGTACCTGGTTTTCCAACCATATAGATATTTTGTAAAAGTTTTTTTTTGGAACCCATGTATTACAACCATATGTAGATTTTTTTTTGTATCTGATTTTACATGTACACATGAATTTGTTTCTGTTTTCATGTGTTTAAAAAAAAAAAAATGTTTAAAGCCCATGTACTACATCCATAAGCCTTATGTGTAAAAGGTGGTAATAAGATGTATTTAATGTTTATTCATATGGGCACACTGTGTTACCAATCGATAAAAGTACATGTATTTATATATATATGTTAGAGCTATCTGTAAGTGTTATAGTGTTGCTGACCTTGATAACTGGCGCCCTGGTGTAGGAAATAGAGTACCTATTACCATTATAAATTCGTTATCAAGTTCAAAATAAATAAAGAACCGTGGTAATTCTAGGCAACAAAATTTTTTTTTTTTGATATATAAGAGATTTGGAGAGTGAAGACTTTTATAACTGGTGTAATATGTCATAAAATTGTAAGCAAAGTAATATTCATCACAACAAAATTATGTATTAAATTTTGAAAATAATGATTTTTTTTAAGTCCATTTCAGAGGCAAGGAGTGACCAAGGGTGACCAGCTAGAATCAAGAAATAAATCTGTCATTCACATAAAAAAATAAAATAAAGTTGTTTTTTTTTGTTGAAGCTGAAACAATTATTTAATTATCCTGCTTGGAACAGTCAGAAACTTAGTATGGCAGGTCAGAAAGGACACAGTCAGTAAAACATGATGGGAAGAGTGGACAGAGTAAGGGAAGCAAACGTTCGAATTAGTGATTATTTACATTCTATTTTTCAAGATTATATTAAAGTTTCAGTGAGCCATAGTTCCAGGAAAATAGCTTGAATTCAAAGATCAGCATTATTACTGTCATCAAACTTTTAAAAATCCAAATGGATAACAGCATAAAAGAAAAGGAAAGTGAAGATGTTGATGCCAGCATCGGAAGTAAAAAGAAGAAAACATGAAGGAACAAGTTTCAGAAGATAAAAATGTGATTGCCTTACTCCATAGTATGATGGTTCAAATCCAAAGGGATGCACAAGAATTTAGAACAGCAGTGATGATGGCAATCGACAAAGGTTTAAAAGAATACAGAGAGGACAATGCCCGTGTTCTACAAACAATGGAAGAGACGTTGGGAAGTACTACAAAAAGAATTGAGATGTCAGAAATGATTGAAAAACATAATTTAGTGGAGGAACATGTTAAAACAAAAAAGGAGTCAGAGGATATTGTTGAATTAAAGCAAGTTGAAGAAACTTTGGAATTTCCAACCAAAGATATTTTAATGGAATCACCAGTTGAATATCCAATTACTGATGAAGCAAAATTTGAAAGTGTTAAAAAGGAAGAAATTGAAATTACAAAGGATCTTATTGAAGTTGTCAGTTCACCTTCAGGAAAACTTCTAATTGTGGACTATATCTCTAAAATTGCAAAGGAAGAAGCAGTAGATCCAGAAGCTGAGACTGCAATAATATCAAATACAGTAACAGAATTTAAAATGGATGCAAAGACTGCTTATGAATTGCAAACTGATTTAATAAAATCTAAAATTGATTTAAAAATTGTGAAAGAGTCTAAAATTAAGGTTGAGATCATGCCAGAACTTCTTGAACAACAAAAAATAGTTGAGAACATTGAGAAGTCTATAGACATGGAAGTAAATGAAAAGGAATACAAAATAAATATGTTAAAAGATAAACCTACTTCAGAAATTCCCAAAATAAATGATAATGTAATAGGGAATTCAAATAAAAATGAAATTCCATTAGAAACATTGAAAAATGATGTTGCAAAAGATAATATACAAGAATTAAATAGTGATTTGGAAGTGATTAAAGGAAGAGAGAAACTGCTTTCAGAAATAATCAGGAAAATAGCATACAATATGATGAAAGATCGAGATAAAGAACAGGATAAACAGCAGAGCAAGGAAGAAGAGAAAAAACATAAAAATAAACATCGGAAACATAAAAATAGTGCTTTCATCCTAGCTGATGATGGAATATGCAAAGAAATTTTTAATGAACAAAAAGAGACTTTTAATGCTGCCCATTTAAAACCATATCATGAAATACCTCCAGATCCAGGGGAAGTCTAATTATTTTCAAAATGTGAGACCCTTTGTGTATGACCCCATGTAATTGAAATACATATTATGTTGCTGGACTGTTGATATATAAATCTTATCTAAGGAATATTATCTAATAGTAACTAAATGAAGTAAGTTAGTAGAATGAGGAAGATAAGAAAGAATTGCTAAGAAATAAATCGCTTAATAACATGATAGTTTAAGAATTGTAACTTCAGCAGAGTAATAAATTTAGAAGAAACTAAAGGCTTGCAGATCTCAATACAGTTACTGTTCCAATAATAATATAATAAACCTTGGTCAGTAAACCCTTGGTCAGCCTCTATTGTCACTGGATGCCCAAGTAAAAAGTTTTTTTTTGTTGTTTTTTTCCCCCAACTCGAGGGATATGAAGCTGGAAATATAGTACACATATTTCTGCTTCACCTAGTGCCAATGTCATCAGCACTAGTCTGGGTTTGAACCCAATCATTATTAACTGACACCCATCTCATATGAGGTGGTGGTATATTTATAATTGTTATAACCTTTTGATTAATTTGTATTTTATGATTAACTAACCTTTTATAATAGTTTATTTATTTATATTTGTAAAAATGTATATTGCGTTTATTTTCTTAAATTAAATTGAATCCTAGATATCTATAAAATGTTACAAATATTTCAAATTCTTTATTAAAGTTCATTTTCTTCAATTAATTAGTGGGTAACATTTTATATTTATCTTTTAATCAATGTACACTTGAGAATCAATTATTTAAACAATGTAATATTTCAATTATATTTTGTAAATTTCTATTTAAGTTTATGGAAAATATGTTTAAAAGTCATTGTACCAAATTCCTAAAATTTTTCTGAATAAAATCTACATTTTTGTTAATCTAAACCTTAATTAAACAGATTTTGTTAGTACAATGACTGATAAACTTAATATGCTTGTTGTTGTTTTTTAATTAGCAAATCAACCCTTGGGCATGTAGGATTCTAATTTCCCTCCAAAGCTGGCACATACCACAGAGAAGCGTTTAGAGCAATTACAATTGGTGGTCAGTATAGATTGAATCCTGTAGATAAGACCAGAAGATATAAATAGTGGAAAATTTGATTGAAGAAAGTTATTACTGAGTTTACTGAAGAGAAGTGAGGAATACATATATACATCGTGCCTAAAGAAATGACGGGGTGAAAAGATCGGTCGTTTGCTTCTCAGAGGTCTGTTCCACCAGCCTATCCATGCCTTTGCAGTGCTTTGAACATCTAGCCAGAGACTGTCTGTGTCGAGGAAGCCTGAAATGATCTGACTATATTAACTGCCTCTATTAACTGATTGATTCTGAGGTAACATCCAATTTGCAGCAAGCCATTGATTGATTTTATTTGTTTTCAAAATCTATATTAATTTATATTTTATATATTTGTGTAATGTTTATACGGCTTGGTTTTAAAATGCATCTTTTAAATTTATTTAAGTTAAAATATCAATTCTTATAAAACTACATTATTTTGATGCGGCAAATTAAATTAATTTTTGTCGGTTTGTTTAGATTATTTGACTGCAAAATTCAATGAGCTATTAACTTTAAATCCCCCCCCCCCTGTTATTTTTCTTTTAATTTAAAAATCATTACAAGAAGACTTACCTTCCGTAAATTAATTAATAAAAAGCTCATTTAGTTTTGTACCTCATATATAAATTTATTGAATGATTGAAATTATTCTAAAGTATCTTATTATTATCTCTCAATTTAAAAGAGCCCTGTAATTATTTCTAAAAGAATAAATAATTTTAGTGGAGCAATTGAGTAAAATTATCATAGAATTTTATCAGTATATATATATTTCATACATATATTTTATTTGTCAGAAAATATTAAAATTATGATTTACAATTTATTAGTTTGATATTTAATGCCCGTCTATGTTAACTAAAGACAAATTCTATTTTGTAATCTTCCGTGTGAGTGGGAAAACAATTTTATATTTAGTTTTAATTCTTGCCGTAATATAATTTACTGTTCATTCATTAATGAGTAATATTTGTGGGACTTTCTATGACGTCAGGGAACTGATTATTTTAATCAGGAATTCATTTAGTAATTTTATTAGTGATACGTTATTTTATATATACGTCGAGGGCATTGTGTATTTATAGTTACAACCATTTCTTTATTACTGCTATTCTTGCTTTGCTACCAACCTCTTAGGACCTTCGGAATCTGACCAGTCCAATCTCTCACTCTCCCCCAAAGTAGACATGGTTCATACCAGGGGACCTTTTTTGAGCATTGTCATTAAGATGTATATACACATCGAAATATTATCATGATTATTTGGAGACATGCTTTAGCTGGAGGGCTAGCATTTCTCTTATCTCCTGTACATATTAGGAACTTCTTTAGCAAAGCCACCCAGAGGTTCATAGCAAACCTCATTTCTTTTGTTGTAATTTGCAATAGCATACTGCCCTCCTCATCATCATCATTTTATAGCTTTATGTAGCAATCCTGCAATGCTCTCTGCCATGATGGCACATCCTTCACAAACAAATTGTAATTAATTAAATCTGACTGTACAATTGTCAATTATTTATTTAAGAATTATTTTGCTTCCCACACTCATTATATACAAATGATTATAAATGTAATAATGTTTTAAATGTACACTTTCATATCTTTTAATATATATAAAGAGATTTATTTGTTATCTTGAACAGGGCTAATAATATTTTATTGCTAATTGGTTTTGGCCGACCAATTAACAAACTTTTATATTGTTTGTCAAAGCTGCATCAAAACAAATTAAATAATAAAATAACCAAGTTGTATAAACAAAGACTCGACTTATTTTGTACTAAATTCTTTAATAAATTCCTCTAATATTGTTATTTAAATAAGCTTAGTTTGTCATCACTCCCAATCTCTAAGGTTCATTACTCTATTTGTTTAAATATTTCTTTGATTTAAATTCTATTCTTTGTAGTGTTGCCATAAAGAATTATTATTATTACGGTTCAAACCATTACTAATCGATCAAATCATATCTGTACCATTCTGCAATCGTCAGAATCCACTAAATCATTGGTTTTCCATATAAACCCTTTTATTATTTTGAGTCTCTATGTGAACCATGACCTCCAGCTGGGACGGAATAAAAACCAAGCACTGCTAGTGTCATCACAAACGTTATCCATTAGTCAGAGAGGCAGTAGTTTAGGCAAATAGGTTAGGATTCATCCTTGTCCTGACATATGTATCTTGTGCATGGTTGGATTCAAGGTACTTTTGCTTGGATTATTGGTCTTGTTCAATGAATGCACGATTTTGACCGGCACAGTATGTGGAATCTTCCTTTATCAGAGCATAAAAAAAAATTAAAATAAATATTAATTAATAAATTTTTAGATACTTTTTTTTCTCCATAGGTCAAATTCATTGACCAGAAAACGAATTTGGGCCAGCTGCTTGTAAGGCAGCTATGCTAACCACTAGGCCACCAATGCTTGACTAGATACTATATATATATTGTAACAATCTGGATAAGATAGACTTACGTAAACTGCACTACAGGGCACCATCTAGGCATTTGCACCTAGAAAAATTTATAAAGTAGGCAGATACGTAAGTCAAAAAAAAAAAAAATTTTTTTTTTTTAAATATTTTGGTTCCGGACGTTAGCCCATGTCACTAGCTCAGTGGAATAGCAGAGATTTAATACTATAATACCTTATCTAATTATAATTTCAATATTAAAAAATAAATAAACTAAGCCACTGCCAGTAATTAGCATACAAACATTTATTTATGCACATATATATATAAGATTGAAAATTGTTTTAGTATCAGTTTACATTTTAACATTTAACATTATTTTTAACTTTACTTTAGATTTTAAATTACATTTTAATTTCTATTATATTATAAGTTTACATTTTAATTAAGTTCACACAGATGGGATTATAAAAGCTTGTTTTAATATGTTGCGTATAGATCAGTTACATAGATTACAATGGTCAAAAACATTTCAAAATCAACATAAACGATCAAAATATAAAATCATTGATACCGACAATTGCAGAGGGAAATTTATAAGTAACCCAATAGTATTCACCATAAGATACTTGCATTGTCACCAATAACTTAAAAGACATCCGAATAAATAATTTTAGATACTCACCGTAAGGTATCATTATTTATCGAATGTCTATATATTTTGATCAAATATGAAAACCCAAAACATACTTAACCAATAACCAATCCATGCAAACATCTATAAACAACTTAAATTTAATGCATTTTTGTTTAGTGTCAAGTATAAATAGACTACATAGATTTGCATTTGAAAATAAACATTCTATCCCTATTTAACCTTAGGCTAAAATTCGTAGTTAAACTGGCATCAATTCATCTGATACATCGATGTATTCAATGTAATACGGAATACGGCAGCACCAAAAAGATTAAGAGAAAACATTGACTCTCATCAGATAGGAATATTACATCTATCTAACGAGAACAATAAAAAAAACTCCATAGAAAGGAACTGCATTCTCTGTCTTATAATTCCTTCCATAGGCAAACGGGTGGGTGCGGCGTATATATAAACGATTCTGCCAGTAGCGAATCTCCGACTACATCTACTAACTACATCAATATATCCAATCCATTGACCCAATCTAACAATGACACAAATAACCTAAGATTACCCTTCCCTAATATAACTTTACAAATCTATACAGCCATTCACGCCCGACTTAAGTTTAACATTTATATAATTAATTTAACGAAAAACAAAAATCATGATAAAACTTAAAGAACAAAAAATAAATAAATAAATGGAAATGATTTTAAATATATATAAAGAAAAGAAATACATCAAATAACGTTATTAATAAATTAAGTTGGTCAGATAGGATAATATTGCAATCATTTAAATCTGGAAAGTTTTAATTTAATGTTCATTATATATAAAGTTCTTACGGTTTAAAACAGTTCATCTTTATCCATTGCTTGCCATGAACATGAATTTCCATGCTGTCCTAAGATTGGTATTCTGTTGGCCGATTTATTTATCCATCCGGAGGTTTTTTGCTTTTACTTGTACTCAAGTAGAAAAACAATAGTTCATTTCTCTTTCTTTCTTAGCAAAACTGAAGGGATTGAAGAGTGCATCTTTTCCATCCCTTCTCCTTCACTTCCACACTAACACATATCTGTCACATCGTAAATAATTTATATTTAATAATTTTCAAACTTGTCCTTTTATATTAATTTGAAAGATTGAATTTACATTACGTCATCGATGCGATGGTCCTTTTGCTGAGGTCCGATTCCATAGGGATTTCTTTTTATTTGCTAAAAGTTTCTATTGTTTTCCTATCTGACCGATGTTTTTACATTTAAATGCCCAAGGCTGGTTTTCATTTAACTAATTAAAACAATCATTTCCATTTCTGATTAATTAATGTGTTTTCCAAGATTAAAGATATATTTTTATCTCTAAATCTTTTTAAGTTTTTGTTTTTAAAATACCTTTCTATTTTTAATAAAGTTTTATTTTAATAATTTTTTTTTATCTGTGCGATTTACATATACGAGTTTAAGATGATATTTAATTTCAATTTTTAATTCTTAAAGAAAATTTTTAAATGCGAACTTCTTATTTTAACTTCATGTTTAATAATAAAAAAACAATGTAATGTCATCTGTGCTCATTACATATCAGTAAAGTTGCTTAAAAAAAATGATCAAAAAAAAAAAAATTTTACTTAGGGTTAGTAATTACGGTACACGATTAACGAAAACATTTACAAAACATCCGGTTAGTAATTTTACCAAAAAGATTATATACAAAAAAAAAATGTTTACTATCATTCTCCAAAGGACCATTTATGTTTACACCTCCTCCCCACAAGAGTTCTATTTTTTTTATACATTTTATTTTTACACATGGCATGACAAGCAAATTTTTTAAATTATTTAGGAAGGTTGCATTGAAGTAAATATGTTTTGAAAGATGATGGGTTTATGCGTGTATATTTGCAGCACAATTATAAATACCACCAACTTATTTATGATTTATTGAAATGCTTACATAGGAATTACACTGAAGTAAATTCCCAAAAGTACTCTCCGTAAGGTACCACATTTACCATCATAAACTTACCTGCCTGTGCGCTCCTATACACATTAAAGCATAATTTATATTAACAACAAAAAAAACATATCAATCGCAACCTTTTGACTTTCTTTTTAACGAAATACAGTTTAAAATTATTCATACTTTCTCATGTTTAATATATGTGCCATTTCTTTTACTGGCAGAGCTTTTATAAGATTTAGTATACAACTTTATGTAAACAGATAAAAATGTTTTATTTTGAGAAGAATTTGTTCAGGGTATACGTGGTTTATTAAACATCGGCCCAAGTTGGGAAAGCCAATTGTAACAATCCGGATAAGATAGACTTACATAAACTGCACTACAGGGCATTATCTAGACATTTGAACCTAGAAAAATTTATAAAGTAGGCAGATACGTAAGTCAAAATAAAAAAATTTTTTTTTAAATATTTTGGTTCCGGATGTTAGCCCATGTCACTAGCTCAGTGGAATAGCAGAGATTTAATACTATAATACCTTATCTAATTATAATTTCAATATTAAAAAATAAATAAACTAAGCCACTGCCAGTAATTAGCATTCAAACATTTATTTATGCACATATATATAAGATTGAAAATTGTTTTAGTATCAGTTTGCATTTTAACATTTAACATTATTTTTAACTTTACTTTAGATTTTAAATTACATTTTAATTTCTATTATATTATAAGTTTACATTTTAATTAAGTTCGCACAGATGGGATTATAAAAGCTTGTTTTAATATGTTGCGTATAGATCGGTTACATAGATTACAATGGTCAAAAACATTTCAAAATCAACATAAACAATCAAAATATAAAATCATTGATACCGACAATTGCAGAGGGAAATTTATAAGTAACCCAATAGTATTCACCATAAGATACTTGCATTGTCACCAATAACTTAAAAGACATCCGAATAAATACATTTTAGATACTCACCATAAGGTATCATTATTTATCGAATGTCTATATATTTTGATCAAATATGAAAACCCAAAACATACTTAACCGATAACCAATCCATGCAAACGTCTATAAACAACTTAAATTTAATGCATTTTTGTTTAGTGTTGAGTATGAATAGACTACATAGATTTGCATTTGAAAATAAACATTCTATCCCTATTTAACCTTAGGCTAAAATTCATAGTCAAACTGGCATCAATTCATCTGATACATCGATGTATTCAATGTAATGCAGAATACGGCAGCACCAAAAAGATTAAGAGAAAACATTGACTCTCATCAGATAGGAATATTACATCTTTCTAACGAGAAGAACAATAAAAAAAAACTCCATAGAAAGGAACTGCGTTCTCCATCTTATAATTCCTTCCATAGGCAAACAGGTGAGTGTGGCGTATATATAAACGATTCTGCCAGTAGCGAATCTCCGATTACATCTACTAACTACATCAATATATCCAATCCATTGACCCAATCTAACAACGACACAAATAACCTAAGATTACCCTCCCCTAATATAACTTTACAAATCTATACAGCCATTCACGGCCGACTTAAGTTTAACATTTATATAATTAATTTAACGAATAACAAAAATCATGATAAAACTTAAAGAACAAAAAATAAATAAATAAATGGAAATGATTTTAAATATATATATATATATAAAAAGAAATACATCAAATAACATTATTAATAAATTAAGTTGGTCAGATAGGATAATATTGCAATCATTTAAATCTGGAAAGTTTTAATTTAATGTTCATTATTTATAAAGTTCTTACGGTTTAAAACAGTTCATCTTTATCCATTGCTTGCCATGAACATGAATTCCCACGCCGTCCTAAGATTGGTATTCTATTGGCTGATTTATTTATCCATCCGGAGGTTTTTTGCTTTTACTGGTCCTCAATGTAGAAAAACAATACTTCATTTCTGTTTCTTTCTTAGCAAAACTGAAGGGATTGAAGAGTGCATCTTTTCCATCCCTTCTCCTTTACTTCCGCACTAACACATATCTGTCACATCGTAAATAATCTATATTTAATAATTTTCAAACTTGTCCTTCTATATTAATTTGAAGGATTGAATTTACATTACGTCATCGATGCGATGGTCCTTTCGCTGAGGTCTGATTCCATAGGGATTTCTTTTTATTTGCTAAAAGTTTCTATTGTTTTCCTATCTGACCGATGTTTTTACATTTAAATGCCCAAGGCTGGTTTTTATTTAACTAATTAAAACAATCATTTCCATTTCTGATTAATTAATGTGTTTTCCAAGATTAAAGATATATTTTTATCTCTAAATCTTTTTTTATCTGTGCGATTTACATATACGAGTTTAAGATGATATTTAATTTCAATTTTTAATTCTTAAAGAAAATTTTTAAATGCAAACTTCTTATTTTAACTTCATGTTTAATAATAAAAAAACAATGTAACGTCATCTGTGCTTGTTACAATATATATATATTAATAAAAATCAGTCATATTTCACATGACCTATATAGCTTGTATTAACAATATGTAATATATAAAGAGCCTGCTAATGCTCTAAACAAGCTTATTTATTTTATTTTTTATGATAAATGCTACAAGAGAAAATACCTGAAGCCTTTATCTATGAGGGCTTTGGCTATATTAAATTGTTAAACCTACTGATATATGGGATTACTGAATTAAATTCAGGCTCATATAGTTTCTTTGGTTAAAGAGCTGAGTTTGAAGACATGTAGGTGTCTGAAGATTTGGATTTTTTTCTTAATATTTAAGAATTAGATAAATGCTTGGCTTGAGTTAATATTTTGAATCTAATGTCCTACCTCCTCACTGATGAGAGCCATAGCTTGAAAACGGTTTCTCTTGTAGCATTTATCATAAAAAATAAAATAATGAAGCTTGTTTAGAGCATTAGCAGGCTCTTTATATATATATATATGTCAAAGCATTGACTGGGAGGCGAACCCAGGTCTGCTGTTTGGAAGGCAGCTATGCTAACCGCTAGGCCACCAACACTTGACTACTTTTAGTTGACTATTATGCACCAAGTACAAATATATTAAAATGCTGGCTAAAATGACATTACAAGCAAGTAAAGTGAAGAAAAGAGATAAAACTTAACTACTAAACCTTTGTTATATTTTTTATTAATATCTGTTAATGAGAAATTATACAAATATATAAATAAATGATAACAAAATATCCAATACATATACTCTCATTCATCCTAATATTTTATTAAGACAATTTTTACAAGAAGATTCTTAAATCCTTTTTTTAAAAATATACTTGTAAATAATTCCTACCTTTTCATAATGTCAATGTCAGTTTATTTTATCTGATAAAATATAATTGCTTTTATCTGATCTTTTGCTTCTTATTCATAATACATATAGTAAACATATAATGATTAGGCATTAATCAAATGAATTATTTTAATACATATATTTTAATTTATTTTAACTGATCATGCTGTACAAATCAACATCATCATTATGTTTAACCATTATTGATCCACTACAGAATGAAGGTCTTTCCATGTTTAATCCAGTTTATCCACTCTATAGCATCTTTTTTCCACAACACATCAATAAACTTACCTATTTCATCTATCATCTCGCATGTGACTTCTTTCTAAGTGTTTTACAACTATACAAATACTATATAATTTAATAATATAAATTATTATAATTGAATACGTGCCTTTTTAAAAAAAAAACATATTTATTAGAATACCTACCTGTATATTAGTTTACTGGATAATTCTAATCAAGATTTATAACTTATACTGGAGTGCCTTTTATTTTGTATCGTCCTTTAACAGTTACAGTTATACCAATTGATTATTTCACTATATATGTTTTTGAGCATTTGCACAAAAATGTAATCAGTTTAAATAATAATTTAATGCCTACAGCTTATAATTAAAATATTTTTCATAGCACTTATAAACAATTATGTATTTATATATTGTAACCATCTGGGTTACACAGCACACAGCAACATAGTTGTGTGGGTACACACACACACACACACACACACACATATATATATATATATATAAAGTAAAGGAAAAGTAGAAATAAACACAGACAAAAATTTTAGTAGATATTTTCTACATTCCTAGAATAAAACTAATATATAAATTATTAAATAACTCTGAATTTAAAACAGAATTTTATTATAAATTAAAACATTTAAAAAGGTCTAAATAAATTAATATTTTTATTCTGATTTTGAAATTTTAAAAAAAGGGTATGTTTTATGTTTAAAATAGAACTGATAATTGTAAATATTTTTATTATCTATTCTTTTTGAAAAATCTTTTAATTAATTGGTAAATCTCTAAGTAAAACATGTATGTCACACTTTTGAAAAAATTTCAAAAGGATTAGGCAGATTGAAAGCAGTCTGCAATGTGTTTTTATTACCTCACCAAGTTTATAAAAGGACTGATAAAAATACGAGTTCAGTCTGGATTGTAGTTTTTGTAAGAGCTGGCAAGAACAGTTTGGCTAGTAAAAATTTTTCAGCAAGTGGCAGCAATTAGCTGACCAAAATATGTAGCTGCAGTTTGTTGTTGGCTGTAGCAGAGAGTTGGCAGAATAACTACAATGAACTGATGTAGCTGAATTCAAGACAGTAGATCCAGCAGAGAGCAGTCTACTAGTTCTACATATTGGAGTTTGATTCACTTGAAAACTGGATCACTTCAAATTGGATCAATTAGCCTGTACAAATGTGTTCTAGAAGACAGTTTTCTGGCCTGAAGTCTGCAAGTCCAAGACAGAAGGAAACCTAAATCAAGACCAACTTACCTGGATTTATAATTATGCTTTTAGTTGCTTTGAGAAGTAACTGACTGATCTCATAGACATCATTTAGATCTAATGTTATGTGTTGACCATGTGCTTAATAAGAATTAATGTTTACAACATTACTTATAATATTTTTACATATTAATATTACTTAATATATTCTCACTTTAATATAACTTAAATACAATATTTTATCTCATTATCTGATGATGATATACTATCCCCTCAAGCTCACACCTTCTTATCCATCCTGTTACAATATATTAAAAATTTGTGATTTAAATAATAGTCATAAATATTAAATATTTTTTTGCTCTATCTTAAAAATCACATTGATCAAAATCAATTTTTCATGTGTATTCCAAGTATATTTTTCCATATTGAAAAAAAAATATAAAATCAGATTTTCATTGCCAAGTTTATTTTTCTTCTGACACCATATTAATGTCTGCTATTTTGAATAATTATGGATAAAAAATCAATAATATATTAATATTGAACATAATTTTTTTTCTGTAATATGAGTACAATTTATTTCTTTGGGTAGGAGATCTGAGAATACCAGAAGAATAAATTTTATCAGCACAGAGCTTGGGTTAAAACAGTTTAGACCTATATGGATATAAACCTGGTTTCTATATATATAGATGCTCCAAGTCAGTGCAGGTGCACAATATTATCATTAGTATTCTGTGCATCTAAATGCTTTCAAATTGTCTTAATCACTTCAATTCCTTCTACTTCCTATGTGATGAGGTAATGTAAAAAAATTCCAAAAATGTAAATTATTACTAAAAATATTGTGGACTTTATTGGATTAAAAATGAGTGTTCAAGATAAGGGCAACTTGTCTTCACAGTATCACATTACATGATCTTATTTATTATAATAATTTGGAAAAAAAATTACACCACAAGTTTCTATTTCTGCTTCACAATTAGAAAATGGACTATCAGCTCTCCACAATAATGTATTTCCAAGAACAAATCTTCTCCTGTATGTAACTAAAAATTTGTAAAGAAAAAATAAAAATATTTTTGCTTAATCATTTCAGAGTACTTGTTCACCAGTGAATCATATTTACTGTAATAAAGATATCCAAATGATTTTGTTCATGATATTTAAAAGATAGACTTTAAGACTCAAAATTAAATTATATGGTATTTGGAAATAAAATGTTAGAGGTTATCAGAAAGAGAAAATATCAAGAAATACAATAAAGCTTAAAAGGTATAGTCATTATCTTAGAAAAAGATTTTCAAAATTCTTAATTTTTATATTAATTCACAAATTCTAAATTTTGAATTAAATTTTAAACTTATATTTTCATAGACAGATTCATTACAATATTTAGGAAAGTTTTAATAAAATTATATATAACATGACCTCCCTGAGATAATTCTTTACTCCTAAACATTAAAAATTGGACAATGCATGCAGACATCTGCTAGAAATATATTTTTTCTAACAAATATTATTATTATTTAATAATAGTTATTGTAAATCAAATGCTATCCTATGCAAAGAAAACTTTAGTAAATTATAATTTATTAGAAAGTAAAATATATTTAAAACAATAGAATTTTTTTAATGTACAATATAAAGAACAAGGAGGGGAAGCAGCAGGATAAAAATCTAAAAACATTCTTCAGAATGTATACATGGTGATACTCCGGGGGGTCTGGCGCCCGCTGCATTGTTTTGCGCCTGTTGTGTTTCTGGTGCCCGCCGTCCCTGGCGTTTTAAAAGTCATGTTTTTAGAAAGAATGCACGATGTATGCTATTTTTGATATCAAAATGATAAAATTGATTGTTAATTATATTTTTTCTACAAACGGTTTGTATGAAATAATATATAATTTAACACGAAATTTGATGTTGAAAAATTTGAGAAATTTTAAAAATAAGGTTTGTTAAAAATAGCGGTGATTCAAATATATATATATAATAAATTAAAAAAATAATGTTTGAGATTAAATATTTAAATGTTTAAATATTTTCGAAAACTTTCATATTTTAATCTCAAATATTTTTTTTTTAATTTCATATTTATTATTTGCGTCACTGTCTGTTTTTAACAAACTCATTATTTTTAAAATTTTTGCTAATTTTCAACCTCTAAATTTATGAAATATTAGCAAATTTAATAATAAATTTACAATTTATAAATGAAATAATTTTAAAAGATAATATTACAAACATACATATTTAATTTATTATTATTAATGTACGCTATATCTATATAAACCTCCTATAAACCAAATTTTAATCGCCCCCGGTCATGGGTCCGTTTTACCAATGTTAAAATCTGGTCACTTTAATGTATACCACCTACATGTTTAAATTTAGGTCAAAATCTTTCTAAGGAACGAATGTAATAAATAATTTTAATATTAAAAGAAATAGTTAAAAAGTAAATTTACAAAACTGTTATAATTATAATAATTTTATCTCCTTGACTTCATATTAATAAACCTTGATATGTTGTTTTATTTCAGTTCTGACAAATATCATTTTCAATAGCAATTAATCCAAATTACGCCGTTTTGTGACTAGTTGTTCTCAAGTAAGTTTTAATTAATTTTAACTTAGAAAAGTCACCGCTTGCAACACTAACAGGTAATGTTAATAATATTCTTAAAGCTATTGATAAGTTTGGCATAGATAAATTATTAGAAACTATAAAATTAAGTGTTTCGAAAGGGTTTTGAGAATTTAAAAAATCCTTTTGAAAAATATCTCGAAAAGCACATAATTCGTCGAATAAATCTGTAGCATTAATATCTTTACTGTTATCAAATTTCAAAATATTTTCTAAATCTTTGTTTTGCTTGTAATGTCTTATATTTCTGATATTTTATATGAAAATTGAATTATTATAAATGCTTCAGGGTTCAAGTCTGTTAAAGAATTAATGCTACATCTAAAAGTTAAAAATGTTTATTTTAAATTTTTCTTCAGGTATTTGAGGTGTTTCGTCCTGATGCTCTAATCAAATTGACGAGTTTTTTTCCGTTGTCGAACTTCTTTGGCAGTTTTAAATTCTTTCTCTCCATCAACCTCTTCGCTAAGTTCATCTGCAATTTTGAGAATGTTTTTGAAATTTGAATCTGATCGATATTCTCGTAAAAATTTATTTAGATTTGCGATCGATTCTAAAGCAAGTGAAGCATTCATATTTACATTTTGGAGCATTTTACTGACAGGATTTATTCTATTTAATATATCATGCCAAATTATTAAAGAACAAATAAATTTGTAATCCTTAAGGTTAGTGCAGAGTGATTGAGCTTCATGTTGAATTTCTCATTAAAAGTTCGTTGTTCATTATTTCATAGAGTGCATCATAAATTTCACCCAACTGATACCGTAGAGGCCGGATTGCATCAATTCTGCTTTCCCATCATGTTTCTGATGGTTGTTTTAGAGTTAAAGTTTTAATAAATTTTAAAAGGATTGACCACCGCTTATAAGATGATAAAAAAATTGTATATTTTTTGAACAATTGCAAAAAACCAATTGTATCTACATTGACTTTGGTGGCATCGTTATGATTAAGTTTAAAGAATGAGCAGCACATGGTACGTAAAATGCCGAGGTTTTTGGTTAAAATCAAATTTTGAAGTCCAGCCTTTTTGCTTTCATGTTGGCCCCATTATCATACCCTTGACCCTGATGTCTTCAATGGGATCTTCCATTTTTCCAGTTGTTCAATTATTGTTGTATATAAACCTCTACCAGTGGAATCTGTTATATCTATGAAACCTAAAAAGTTTTCTCTAATTTTAACCGTTCCATTATTACAAAAACTAAGCGAATAATTATGGTCATTTGTTCAGTTTTACTTGCATCTGTGTACAATCTAAAATAATAGAATAATATTTGGATTTCTTTATCGATAATAAATTGTTTCCCTAATTGCTGTACTTAAATTTCCAATAATTCATTTTGGCTATCTTTGCTCAAATAATGTACTCTATTGTTTTGATCTAGCCCTCTCAACATGATTTTCCATAACGGGATCAAACTTCGCAAATAATTCAATTAATTTTAAAAAATTTCCGTTATTTTTTTCGTATAATTTATCAGATGATCCGCGAAATGCTAAATTTTGACTACCAAGGAATTTGCTAATTTCAATCAGCCGTTCCAAAACACTCCTCCAATGTTTCTTTTCCATTTCATATAAATTTTGAGATTGACAATCAATAGTAATTTTGTTTTTTAATCTTTTCTCAAGTTCATTCCAATTCAATAAACTTTTCATGTGAGCCATACTAGTTTCATGTCTGTGTAAAGTTGTACTTAAATTTCTCCAATTATTGTATCCTTCTATGAGGCTAGATTCAGTAGATCCAAAAACTTTGCAACAAAAGCAAAACACAGAGTTCAAAATTTCGGAATAAATAAGCCATTTTCGAAAAACTACTTCTCCGTTTTCCATTTTTCTATTATAATATACATCAGAAAATTTACGGCCATGTACATCGTTCAGATATATAATATCTTTCTTTTGAACATTCCCATTTCTACTAAAATAACACGTAGTTTGTCATCGATTTTATTCCATTCAGCTGGATCTTCTAAATTTGTACACATTTGATATGATATTGGCACAATGACTTTGTTGTCACTTAACTGTTTCTTACTAAAATCTTGTTCAATATTTTCAACAGTTCCCTGTGATCTAGATGATGTGCACGGTTCTGGTTCTTGTTGAATATAAGCTATTTCAGAAGCAGTTGATATTTTAAGATATTTATTAAGTGATCCACTTTGTTTTTTAATGTTTGCTATTTTTTCAGCTTGGCGTTTACGATTTTGTGCACCGGATAGTTTTTTCTTAGTTTTTGATTCCATATTACTTTTACTCATGAACGCCACTTTAAAATAATTTTCAAATGTAATAAATAAATAAATACGGACTCTAATTTATATATTTACATCATGTATCTTAATACTTAAGATTATATATCGCTAATTTAGATGTCCAACACAAATTACTTCTTGCACCAAAATACAAAACTCTATACGCGGAGGGGAAGAAGTTGTTTAACTTGTTTACCTAAAAAAGGCAGCTAATAAATTGGAAATATTCAGCCATTGACATTAAAAATGGTCAGGTTTTAAAATAACTCAAGTGTCCAGTTTTTTACGCTTGATTGAACATTTTAGTTTTACCATTGGCAAGATTTTCTTTTGTTATCATATATTTTTCTAATTAATACAGGTGGCCTGCCAGGCCTGATGCGATTTCAATAGAAAATTTCCTGGGATTATAATTATTGTTTACAAGTTCTTACTAAGATTTTAAAATTTGCGATAAACATCATAAGCAAACGTATGTAATTAATTTGCAAACCTAATTAGTATGCAGAAAAAATAGACTTTTGACAACGATTAAAATATATAAAATAAAAAGTAAACTGAAAATTATATTAAGTTTACTGGAATTATACCTATAATATATATTAATAAGTTCGAATATTTATATCAAATTATTATTTAAATAAAAAATTAGAAAATGTTTTATTTTGCAATATTATAATCGTTTCTTACGATTTCAAAATTATTACATGATCTAATATATATATACCATATACATACATAAGTTCTAATTTATAATACTTTTAGTGTGTGTTTATTTATATATTTGTTAGCAGAAAGTTACTTATAGTTTACTATAAGCAGACATATATATATATATAAACATTACAATATGAAATTTGTAATATAATAAACTTTATGTTTAGTTTATTGTTCATGATAAATAATAGATTTGATTGTTTTATATTTTTAATATTAAGCAGAGCTTGTGTGCAGGCCTGCTTGTGTGTGTCATTTAATAAGATATAATATGACTTCATATGATTTTCAATAATCTACTCTCAATAATTTTTGTAAATAAACATTTGAGAATAATATTCTTCAAATGTGAGTATTTTTGTTAGTAGAGCGTTGCATGCCCGCTTCCGCCGGCCCTGTTAACTACTAATGCAATATAAAATATTAATGATAATAATAATAATAATATTGATGCTCTTTAATATTCTGCCTACTGTTCACATTGTGGAAATGCCTATAGCTTATTAGGTAAATGCATTCATTAAGAAAAATTAGGATTGGTTACTTAAATAAAATAAATTTGATTTTTTTATTATAAAATTATTTTTAAAAATATGTTTAAAAAATTAGATTACAAAAAAATTAATAAAATTGCTTATGTTTAAACTACAACCAGTATATGATACCTCTAACACAAAAGAAGAGGCATGACTGGTTATATTACGTAATTAAAATTCATATAAATTATTTTTTGCAATATAGATACACCTATAAAGATACTAGAATAGACATATGTTCAATATATAAAATTCTAACAAATCAAGAAATATAAAAATTTCATGTAATATAATGAAGTACTCATAACCATTGGAGGTTTTAGTTATCAACACAAGAATGTAGTTAATTCATGGGTGACAAATTTACTTAGACCAAAATTTTGTTCTCTTCTGTATCATACTTTTTAGTTTCAAAAATGATTTTTTCATATAATTTTTATCAAAAAATGAAGTCTAAAATTGTATACTCATGAATGGTAAAAAAAACTGTAGCACTAGAGAGTTTGTAAAATTGCCAATGAGTGCATGTAGATTAATAGTGTTTTTGGTCAAAAGTGAGTTCCAAGTTCAATCATGTTAATTGTCCTAGAACAGAAATGGTTGCTGCATTTGAAGATATAGATGTCTTCTTCATTGGTCATTTTTTTAGGAATTGTAACTTCATTATTTTTAGAAAAGTTACAGGAACATTATTTATCAGATGAGCTACCAAAAGCAAGATCTCCAAAACACATGGATTTAGTATTGGGAAGTCAATATCTCTACTAAAGTTAAAATCATAATCTACATTTGCCATAAAAAAAATTTCTTTGTTATTTATTTTCCATGAAATTTAAAAATGTAAGAAAAAAATTTTTAATCTCATTTTAGAAAAAAAAAAAAAATTATCATTAAAAAATAAATACATCTTTAGACATATAATTAAAAGAAAAAGAATTTAGTAAACCATGTATGCGTAGTTTTTATTAATTTTGTGCTAGCTTGAATTAAAGTCTATGGTGAAATTCTTGAAAATGTGTCATGGTGTATCTTTTGTATTCGAATGATTACTAACATGGTTGTATAATAACAAAGTGTTTTTGTAAAGCTGGCATAATTAATTCAAATAAGTTTTTTATCTAGAAGATGGATTTGTCATTGGAACAAAATACAAATTCAAACATGGGGATTCTCATAAACAAAATGTCAGTGAGTTGTGTTCACTCACTGATTCTTAGAAATTAGTACATCGCATAATGGAAATAAATTCCTTTCAGAACTTATCATAAGCTCAAAAAGAATCAACCAAGTGGAATATCTATGGTCTAAAGATAATTGTAATTTTGCTATACTTGCAGAAAAAGCTTTAATAAACCAATATAGTGCTAATTTTCAGATGGTCAATAAAAACTTAAAAGAAAAGTATTCTTAAAAACAAAAAACAGTTTGAAAATCAAGCAAGCTACTTTTTAATCTACAAATTTATCTTTTGATCATAATTTAGTAGTTATGGTAATGTATGAATTTTTAAAATAAATATATGTTGATTTGGCACAAAAAATAGTTCAAGAGTTGATTATTTTCATTCTTGAGATAGAAAAAAAAGAAAACAAAATAGTGAATTATTTTTTTCACTTTATCATAGATAAGATTACATAACACTAATAATGTCTTACAACAGCTATAAAAAAGTATCTTTACATCATTTCATATTTAATGATTTTGGTCATTTGAACATAAACTTGTATTTAGGTAGCAGTAATTTCTATGTATTGTTTCTCAATAGTTTAAGCATAAAAAATGAAGAAATTTTCTTAAAGAATACAATGCGGGATTCGAACTCAGACTTTCACATGATCCACAACTCTCAGTGTCATCTTATATTGCTGACCCACCTGATTACACACATGTTGGACCAACTGATGAGTGCTGGTTTAGCACGAAAATGCATACTGATGCTTATTTGTCTTTTCAACATGTGTGTGATCAAGTGGGTCAGCTATATAAGATGGCACTGAGGGTTGTGGGTCGTGTGAAAGTCTGAGTTTGAATCGCGCATATATTACATATATAAGTGCAGGTTTAAGCCTGTACAATGTATTAAAAAATACAATGAAAATGAGTACTTATATATATAAATAATATATTTTCTACCGATGATTATTTAAAACCAAGTGTTATTTTTAGATATATTGCATATATGTTAAAGTAAACAATATATTACTTAAAACTATTATTAAAAAATAAATTCTGTTTTTATACCTTCAATGATAGCATTAAATGCCTATATAAATTATTCATAATAAATTTTTAAATTTATTAAATTTTTATTTCCAATCATTTAATTTATATAATATGATTACAGGGAACTATTTTGTAATATTTACAAATTAGCCATTCAAATCTAATTATCTGTAAATTTTACTTAACTAATCAACGAATATTCAGAATAATTTAAAATGTAATACAATATGTTATCTTCACCTAAAAAAAAAGGTTTTTTAAAAAAAGAAAATATTTTTGCATTTTTTATTTTCTCCATTAAAATTTATCTTTCGCTTGTCTGTTTACATACATTAAACTCAACTCAGTATGAATTAAGTAAGTCTTTGAGGATAAAAAAGTTTTTTTTTCTTCAACTATCACTTAAATAATGTTTATGACATTCAGTTTATCAGTTAAACAAATATTTTTTAAAAAAGTGTCAGCAATCTATTTTTTTTAAAAAAAAAAACCTTAGAAAGCAAATAAATGGAAATAAATTACTATTATTAATGAAAAACCCGTATATATATATGTATATAAAATAGAAAAAATATAGTCAAAATAAGAGTCATAGATCATATGACCCTATTCTCTTAAGCTTGTAAGTTATAAACAATTAGGATTGCCAATTCCTCAACAAGCTTTGTGATAAATGCTTAGCTAAAGAAAGCATTTAAAATATCCCTGTCAGGACCCCCCCAACCTCTGACCATGGTTTCGTGCTCTGGCACTCCTCAGAGAGGTACTAAAATGGGTTCAGACACTAGAAAAAATATAGATTTTTTAAAAAAACCAAGATAATGTTGCAAATCATCTCCTTTACAGTTGAAAGAAAAATATATTCCCCTCCTGTCATATAACAAACTGCCCATACTTCAGTCAACACATATATTTAATATATCATATTATAGTATTTAAATACAGCATTATTATTGTTCATAAAACTGAATAAATTAATCTTAACGTAGCCTTACCATATTAAATAAGTATACGCAACGTCTATAAAATAATCCGGATACAGTTCTAAGTAAATAATTTACTAACTTAATATCATCATGTATATAAATATACTGTAAGCATTATAAGTGTATAATAAAATAATTTGCCAGACTTACATAGATAAAAAAAAAAAAGGAATATGAAAGGGAAAAAAAGAATCATTATCAAAAAGAGCTAATGGCTTTATTACTAGGGAGTTCATAAGAAATTTGAATGCCAGAAATGATCATGGGACCTACCGCCCCCATGCCAAAATGTATAGGGTTCATCATCAAATCAGAAGCTATACCAAATACCATGGGAAATCCCAAAAATTAAATATATCAATTAAGAGATGTCAAATCTATAAGCCACATTGTAAACAAGAAAGTAAGATCATTGAATATTATAAGACAGAGTGATTAGACTTTGTAATTAATTTCTAACTAACAGATGTTCTGGTGAGATGGATACAGTTAAATCATAAATGATTGTCAAAGTCTAGCAGCAAGGTATTTAGAACAAGTGGAATCCAACACAGGAAAAGTCATTATTGTGATACTGAGAAGAGTGCCAAATGAGATCTGTGTCATACACAAGCAGACACAAGCAGTGAATATTTAGGAGCATGAATACTAAAGGTCTTTAAATTACATAATTCTTATATTACAATTCTTAGCAAAATGTTATAAAGATCTTATCAATATCAAGTGAGTTACAGATAATAATTTTGATATAGGTTACATCAGTGTTTCCCAACCTGTGGTACGCGTACCACTGGTGGTACGCGAATTGCTGGTTGGTGGTACATGAAAAATAATCAATAATGGCAGACATAAAAATATTAAAAAATTAAATCATAAAAATATCATAGAAACGTTTTTTTCCTATAATTCATAAAAATTATTTTAATTAATAATATTATACAGTAAAGTTGTTAATATGTACAGTCGATAACGATCTTTAATGTTAATGATAAAATTGAAAGTATCATTAAGAAATTAGATTTTTGGAAACAGTGTATTGAAAACAATCAACCGGAAGTATTCGAAACTCTACATATTTTTTTGTTTGAAAATAAGGTTAGTCTGTCTCAAGATATAAGAGAAAATATAATAGCACATTTAACAGGATTAAAATTGTCTTTCATGGAATATTTTCCAAAACCCGAAAACACAAATGATAATTGGATTGCAAACCCCTTCTATGAAGAAAATTTAGAAAAAGCTACATATTATCAATAAAAGATAAAGAAAATTTAATAGAATTATCATGTGATAGAACTTTACAAGCAGAATTTAAATGACACAATCTAATTAGTTTTTGGTTAAACATTAAAGAATATGAACAACTTTCTGAGAAAGCTCTTAAATTATTATTACTGCTTACTAGTACGGAATTAGTAGAAAGTGCTTTTTCTTCATATATTTTTTTAAAAAATAAGTATCGAAACAGATTGAACGCAACTGTAGACTTAAGGGTATACTTTGCATCTTTTGAACTAAATTTTAAAAAATTTATGTTCTTCGACCCAAGCATAAAGATCTCATTAAATTTATTTTATAAAAATATTTGATTATAAGAAAATATATTAATTGTTTTTTTATAATTTTGTGTTTTTATTAAAACCATTTATTAGTAAACGAAATAGTATATAAATATGAAACTTTGAACAAACACATACATATATATATTACAGTGAGTTTATAATTTCAGTGAGCTTATAATCCGGCATGATGTTTAGGCATGTTTCAATGTAATTTGTCTCATTATGTGATGTGAATACATACATGGTCACTCTATAATATTTATAATGCAAATAAAATAACATACTCGCAATAACAAATTTTACGAAATACAATCATTTTTATGAAGTGGTACAATTTAGCGTGATGTACTACCAAGTGGTTCGCGAGCCAAAAAAGATTGGGAAACGCTGTGCTGGGTTACATAATCAAACTGGTATTCTAATCATAAATAAAATCTTGTATGTGCATTATTAATGGCAGATAGACAACAATTTAAGCATAAAAATAAACATTATTCAAATCTGAATTTCGAATAATAAAATTGCAGTCATTTCCTGTTTAACATCTCATATGATTATTTTGAACATTTGTTATTTAGGACAAAAAAAAAGAACTTCTTTTAACTATTTTATCCGCAAATGATGAGTTTTTCTATTATTGTAAGTAAGTAAGTTTTAAGCTTTGCTTCATTAGTATGAAAAATATATAAAATGAAATTACTGTTGGCATAAGGATGAAAATATAATTTTCACATAATGCAGTTGACTGACTTCTAATAATTTACAATCTGACCGTTATTTTATATAAACATCCCTATATACATATCTGGCTTTAATTTAATTTTTTTGTTTATTTAAAATAACAATAGTTAATTCAAATATTGAATCAAGAAACAGAAAATTAAAATCTTACTTATAGAAAGTATAAAAAACAGCCTGTTCCCATCAATTAAAATGACAACGTTTTTATAGTTCACAATGTGGACAAGGAGGTGCTGGCTCTGTTTCAACCAAACAATCAAAAATCCCCAAGTACTATTCTTTAACAAAATTGACAAAATAAAAGAAGGGGACAAGAATATTACTCCAATGGATATCTTTGCCACAACATGGAGCCTGATCTCCATCCCTAAGCCCACCTGAATAAGTACGAAAAGAATTATTCTATTTCACATATCATACAAAACAAATAAATCAATAATTTTTTTTTTTTTTTTTAATTAAAATCTTAATAAATTTATTGTGGTCTCATCTACATTTTATCCTAATAATAGACACATTCAATTTACAGAATTCTTCAGAAATAGATTTTAAAAACTTATAGTTGACCAATTAAATAATAAGTAAACAAACAGCCAATGATACAAACAAGTCAGTTAAATATAGAATTAGTGAATCCAATAGTGTTAACATTATAGCAGTGAATTGTACATATAAGCAGATAAACATGAAAATAATTACTTAGAATTTTGCTTACAGAGCAGTAATTCACCTATTTAGAATAAACTTTTGAACAGTAATTTATGTTAGATATTATTCATCAAATGCACTCAGGTATGTTTAAACTCAATATAGGAAATTGGTGAGATAAATAATCTTGGATGTTTTTCCAAGATAGATGACAGCAATTTGTAAGGATAAATTTTAATTAGGTCGTTTCTTTCATCTATTTCTATCTTATTAGATCACAAACTAACATTTGTGATTTTGTCAGCCCTAGTAAGTAGCAAGCATAGTATTATATGAATGTTATTATAATAGCACTGTAAAAGTTTGAATTTTATGTTTCTTTATTTCCATTATTTGCATTAGCTAGGAACATTATTTCCTAGGATTACAATGTTAATACACAACACAATTGACACAGACTTAATAGAATCTATTTATGTGGATTAAGTCATCCTTCATCACCATCCAAATTTGTCAATTCAGTAATCAACTTAGTTGAGCATTAGACTGTGTTTAAAAAGTTATGTAACAATCAATGAAGATTGTTTTTTTTTCTTTAAAAATAATTAAAAGAGCTAATATTGATTCTTTGGAAGAGTTTAATCCTAGAAATCCAATAAATTAGTCAATGTATATAGATCAACCAAGTCAAAAATTCTGAGCTAAGATTAGTGATATTTGAAATGTGTGTGAAGTACAACATTCAAATTTTATGTTCATTTAGCACATATGTTTCCATCTCTGCTAAATTTTAATAAAGCAATCTCTTTGCAGATAGTTTATTTCTACCCTAAATCCCTAATTCCTGTTACAGATATACAATTTCAGCCTCTGGGTCCAAGAGAGGGGGGAAAAACCTAGAGACTTTGTAACAGAGCTCGCATCGATAATTGTTTTCTTCCTCAACAATGTTTAATTTTTGCTTACCAGCAATTGGAAAATAGTAGAAGAATATCCAGAAAAAATGTACCTTTACTTTATATTGCTTTTCACAAACTGAAATAGATAACAGCTATATACAGGTTTGAGCATAATGTTGCAATAAAAAAGAGAAAAACAAAAATTCAAGATCATACTGAAAAAAATAATTTTAATTTTTACAAATTAGATGAATTAATATGTAATTGTTTGTATGGTCAAAATTTTGCTCTCTGTTTAGTTTGTTCTGGAAAAATAAGATCAAATTGAAGGTGAATAACATGCTTACATTGTGCTTTTGACTAAATCTAAGACAAGATAGAAGCTATGGAAAGGAACACTGGATTGAAGTCATGCTTATTTATTATTTTACCATTCACTCAAATATAAATCATTGCTTAATAAGTTTAAAGCACTTATCATGAACTTATATAAAAGATGGAAAATTGGAAACACTCCTATTAAAAATATAGAAATGATAAAGAAAAATAGAGTGTAATTATAGAAAAGATGTAGAAGTCCTTAATAAAGATTATATTGTGAGTATAGTGATATTAGTTGATCATGCACTTATATTTTCAAAATGTCCTGGGAATAAAATGACAGATTGCATGTGGGATATCTTCCATATAATTTTGTATCAGATTGTTCTTCTTTGCAATATATGCAATAAATATTACTTTTTTTTTTTAATCAGTAATGAATCTATTCAACCAAATTTTATTACGAATTGAAAAATTCATGCAATAAAATAAAATTACATTTTAAAATCTGATTACATATAAAACATAAAAATATCAAGATGCAAATACCTGCTGGAAACAAAAAGACGTTTTGCTGACACTGATATTAGACAAAACAAATATGTTATAGTATTTACTGCCCATGGAATCAATAAATGGATTTTGCCTAAACTGAAACAAGAAATATGCATCATTTGTTTTAGGAATCTTAAGGCTCTTTGTAGGAGATAAATAAGAAAGAATAGTGATTGGAGAGTTTGTGCTCAAGATGTTTGAAGTACTGAGGTTTTGGTGATATTTTCTAGTACAACAAAAAGAATTGAATATTGCATTCTGTTGGGATTGTTTCTGAAAGATTTTATTGTTAAAGATGTCAAGACAATTATCTGAGCTAATTATGTTTATGGGAGTTAAAAATCTTTTCCTGCACTAATGAATTGTGCAGCCCCTTAGACCAAGACTATCAGAACTTAAGTAATACAGGGGCTGCACTAATCATATGCATGTTCACCATGAACAAATGGAGCATGCACATTGAGTCAAAACACTTCAAGGATACTCCTTTGATACATTTTAAATTTGAAAAATGTCAGTGTACATTGATATAAATCAGATAATAATATCAATATCAAGATTATTGATTAGTGATAGGTTTTTTTTTTCACTTTGGCCATGTTTTAAACAGCTTGATCTTAGATGATGAAACAGTATGATTTAGCCATCATACAGTTTCACCTACTATATATCATAGTAGTCTTCATTTTCCTAATTCGAACCCTAGAGGTGCATGTATATAACTGTATACAAGTTAATTTAATCTATAGGAGCATATATTTATGTGTATGTGTGTGCAATTGTATATGCACACACATCTGATATATTAAATGTTTATATTTATAATGTATACACATTTGTAATATTATATAAATATTTTATTTGCGAGTAATTGTATCTTCGCACACATCTGATTGATATTATTATGTATACTGTATACACCTTTATAATTTTATATAAAGATTTGGTTTGTGATTTGAAGTTAATAAATTTGGTTTAAGCTGTGGACATTGTATATATATATGAGAATATACCTCTGTATATATGTGAAGGTAACTAATGCAATCGGTTTGCTAAACATAACAAGTTTTCTAAATTATTTCCGAATTGTCTTTGAAGTTATTCAATTTACTGAATTGCTGGTACTTGCATATAGTAATTGAATTCAGAGGTGTTTTTCTTATGTGAATGCTAAATGTTGGCAGGTTAGATCTCTTTGAAAAAAGAAATTCAAGGTTTATGGATCCCTCTGAATTACTTCACACTAAGCTGAGAAATGAACTTTATGGATCTTATAAAATAAAGTTAGAATCATTAACAGTCATTGACAGGGTCCACCTGCAATAAATCCAGCTGGGTCTTTTGTAGTTGACAAAATTAATGACTCCTTGAATTTTAAGGTTTTAAAAATAAAGATTGTGAATATGTTAATGGCTTGTGAGAGGGGGAGAAAGAAAATATAAAACCCCCAGTTTGAAGTGAAATTGATTCCATTTTATTTACTCTCGTGATGACTTATATTACGGCAGTGTGCCTAGTTTTACTATGGAAATCAGTGGCTAGAAACCACCATTGCTGCCTCCTTGGCAGCAGACCTGTTTATGGAGATGGAAGACTCAAACCCCAGCCTACCTGAAAGAATAACATATAGAAAGAACAGCGGATGAAACAGCCATGTGTGTGTAATCCTGCCAAGCTGCAAGCCTTCGTAGTCCGACAACTGGTAACACATTCTCAACCAAGCTAACCTAATGCTATAGCAATTCTAAATCTTTCTTAAAGCTAGTTGTAAAATATAGTTAATGTGCACAAACTCTTAAAGTTAAATCTCTTAAATTAATTAAATTGTGTTAGATAAGCGTATTTCTATTTGTGTAATTTTAAAATAACTTTAAAAGCTAAATTGTAAATCTTGCCTAATCTAAATTTCTCTTAAGTCTTTTAAATTCAACTTGTAAAAAAATAATGACTGTCTTATTACTTTATCTATTCTCGTCTATGCTTATGCCCATATATATATATATATATATATATATATATATATATATATATATATATTACAATGCATTTATTAATTTGTGCTATGCCTTCAGAGCAGAGATTATTAATTATTATAAATGTAAAGAGATGCTTTTGTTCTTAAGTAAATTAATTCATGCTGCTTTTGGCAGACTTCTAAATCTCTGGTCTGAAAACCTACTCTTATATATATATTAGTTAAGCTGCTATGTTTTGGCTTAATATTTCATACAGGTTTGCTTATTAAAGGTCTGTTTAGTTGAATATGTAAGAGTGATATTTTAAAGCATATTAAAGGTAATGAGTCAAGTTTAAGTCCCAAATATGCTTTAGCCCTCCTTAGTTTATTATCATAGACTATGTAGGTTAATTCATAAACTAGATCATTTTAATAAATTCCTCTTTAGCACAATTTAAGTATGTTAATTTACGAACTGGCGTATGGTAGTTTCACAGAATGAAACTAGATTTCATGCTTTACTAACTTTAATAATTAATATTTAGAAAGCATTGTAAATGAGCTTTTATAAAGCACTTCAGTGCATTACGCCTTGCTATTATATGCTTATTAAAATAGGATTTGGTTTTAAGGGCCATCCTATTATTCCTAGTTTGGACAGCTCTCTCTTGAATGGGCTTCTGGTTTTAAGGGCCATCCCATTACTTCTTTTTAGAATTAGAACACTGGTATCCAGCATCATATATTAAGGCTGTTCGATCATCCAAACTAAATGTTCACAGATAGCAAGCATCCAGTACCTGAGAACCGAGTAATTGTTACTGAATCTCATAAGTAAAGGCATATTTGAGCCACACTTCTGATGTAATTTTTGTAGTGCCATAGTCTCGGAAGTTATGTTACAAAGCACTAGTTTACATGCCATTATATTATTTGTTCAGCATTGATTTGAACCTCAGATCTAGTTTACATAATACTATCTGCATAGAGAGCACATTGACTGCTCATTACATAATAATAATATTAGATATAAATATTATATAAACTTGACACTCTCTTAAGATTTAATTCTTGGCAAACCCAGTAGGAATGGCAGAGCATAATCAAGGCGTCATTATAGACATAGAAACAGTTATTAATTTATAAAAACATCAAAATAAATGATTGAGTGCAATAGATTGGAGAAGTTGTAGTTCATATATTCACCATACCACCTGAGAGTAGAATAACCAGTGCATTTAATTGTTATTGTTTGTGTTGTTTTGACAAGATTAAATAATTTTAAACCTATTGATGTCTGTGGTCTTATTCACTCTGTTTGTACTGAGACACTTTCCAAATTTATTAATATATGCATTATATAACCAGCCATAAGTTGTGTGTGTGTGTGCATTTAGTTAAGCTGTCAAGTGTTTAGTTAATTATTTCTCGAGTCTCTTGCTCCACCCTTTGCTACCATCGGCACATGAATTAAGAGATTCTGAATGTCATCTCATATATGTCATTCATAGGGTAGTAAGTCAGGGAGTGTTGGTAAAGGAGCTGAGGTGCAGTTGGATTTGAGGTCTCAAACCCTCATCTAGATCAGCCTTGGTATAATTTGCCAAAACTCTGGATTTTGTTGCATGAATGTACAAATATGACTGTTACAATGACCACACCAATTAATAACTCATGGTTTCATCTTTACTTTGCATGTAATACATTCCTGGTTTTTATTTTTATTTATGCCAGAGATAAATAATTCCTTGTGAACTAAGAGATCGTATCTTTCATATTATTAGTCATAATGTATCTTTAGTATAATTGGAGGCATGTTTATTCTAATCATGTTATTAGCTAGTGAGTCATCATAGGTGACATGAACCAGTATAACCAATCCAAGATTTCATAGTGATCTTTAAAAATGAATGTGATTTATGAGCTTTTATCTTTATCTAAAAGCTCTAATAGGGTTGGAAATTTTTAGGAGAATGTGTACATTATATATATATATATATATATATATATATATATATATATATATATATATATATATAGTGTGAGAGTACCATATGAGCCTCATCTAAAACAATTTGTGTTTCTTTGTGAATTTAACTGTGCCTATATCGAATCAACAGATATAAATAACATACACCTATCTTAAGCTTTTCATATATCAGTTATATACATAAACTAATTAATATTAAAAGAATAATTCTAAAAATGAATTATTCTA
Organism: Epiperipatus broadwayi; assembly: GCA_028023455.1. Classification (NCBI taxonomy): domain Eukaryota; kingdom Metazoa; phylum Onychophora; class Udeonychophora; order Euonychophora; family Peripatidae; genus Epiperipatus; species Epiperipatus broadwayi. The sequence continues at coordinate 1,573,469 of JAQFVV010006342.1, forward strand.
ATTTGTTTATACACACACATAAATAAATGTTTCTAACTAATAGTATTTTTTTTATTAACCAAAACTTGACATTGACAAAGCCGTAAGTCATCATTGCATTTTATCAGTTGAAACAAAGGAAATAAACGTTTGGAGTTCATTACAAATTGTATATTTTAAACAATAGAGAGCGTGAGCATGATTATGTGATATGCTTGCAGAAATTAATCCAGTATAAAAACGAACTAATATTGTTATAACAATAATCTTCTATTTAGTTATCAAGGCAATAACTACGTCTGTAAATTTAAATGTGTTCGAATTTAGAACACATTTAAGAAAAAAAGAAGATTCACTATTTTAAAACTGTCTTCAAGTAATTAATTTACTTACTTTTAATATTATAAAGAACTATAAAAAAATAATCATTGAAATTGACAAGGTTATAAGAGTTATCAACGTCTTCGAAATGAGTTTTCAAAATATATGTTTAAGAAGACAAAAATTTATAAAGATGTTCTTTGGCTAGACAATTTATGCCAAGGATTTCTGCTGATGTTTTAAACCTGAACATGTAAATTTATTCCTACTTAATGCCTAAAGTATAATCATCATAATTTCCACTAAAAAAGTTGCCTTAATAATGGAGTATTATATTGAAGAAGATTTTAAATATTTTACTATGCAAATATTTAAAAGAATGAATATTTGGATTACCTCTTCGAAGGATGATCAAGGAACTTTACCTTTCAACATTCATCATCATTTTATTTCGTCTAAGGAGGAATATGAAACCATTATTCTTTCGCATCTTGGAATACTTCGTTGTGCACTTTAATAACTCTTAAACTTTATTTCCTTTGGGGATAATTATATTTACGTGGAAAAATTACTTCGTATATTAAATTGGAGAACTGATAAGATGAACGTTTTATTTTTATTTATTTAATAAAATTTAGATGTTGATATTTTGATATATGCTCTGGTGAAAGTGACGGCTGACTAAGGTAAAAGTTTTTAAATTATTTCAATTTGGAAGTAAGTTTTATTATATTCCAAATTGAATCTTACCTGACAATTATCATAATTTCTTTTTAAACAATAACATAATTAATATCAGAATACATTCTATTATTAATCTAGTGTGAATGGATGTTATCTTATATAGACATATAACACACACTGAATCATTTTAATGACACAATACGTAGATTTATAATGTATGGTGGTATTATTTATTGTACACATGATTTTAAATTATATATATGTAAATAATTACATTATGTTTTTTTCTGAATGTTAAATAGTTTATTATTGTATATATATAAGCACAGATTATAATTCTAAATTTTAATATTTTTATTATTTATGTGATAATATTTTTGTTTCTATTACGGATTAAAATGTGTTAAACTTGATTTTAAAATTAAACAGGTCTCGTTTGTTTATTTTATTTAGTCATTTTATAAAACCAATAATTATAAATATACATACTCATGCATATATATATTGAATCAACTTAGTGATTTAATATTTATAAAAAAGTTATATATAGCTTATACTAAATTTATCATTACTATGGGATATTTGTGGAAATGCCTGAAGAGAGTCAATTGCGATTTCTACTCTGAGCTCGAATTCCGAGAGTAACGAGGTTATTAATAGAGGAGTGGATTGGATTATATTTTAAATCACATCATCCATGGCATTCTATAAAAAGACTCAAAGTCTGAACTATAGGTAGATGCGACTTCCTCGAGTCCTGAAAAGGATCGTCCCATTATACATGGCACCCATACTTAAGGCATGAAACAGTAGTTTTCCATTGGTTAAATCCATAGTTTTAAAAAAAAAATTATATGAGTATGTTGTGAATTGGTAAAAACACTGAATAATAAATAATAGAGACCTTGAAATAAAATAAACCGTAATAAACAGATAAATCAGTCACTTTAAAATAAATAAATAAATACGATTATAGTTTGGGCATTAAAATATATATTATAACAACATCTTATAAAAGTAGGAAAAATAGAATTACATTTAAGGTCATAAACACAGCATGAAATCTTATGGCATATATTAAAGTATAACTTTGAAAAGAAAGTAATTATATATATAACATTAGAAATTTTTCATTAATGATAACTAGAAGTGGGAAAAAGCTAATAATAATGAAAGTAAAAAGTTTTGAAGAATCTTTAAGTAATAAAGATAGTGAAATAGAGATTACTTCAATTAGTAATGAACAAGGATCTTTACAAGTCCTAATGTCTGAGGGGTCTGTAGCAGAAGTTGAACATCCTTCACAAGTTCACATGACAGATCAAATATTACCTCAAACACAAAAAGAAAGTGAAGCTATAACAGTACAACCTCAAGAAAGTGATAAGCATATAGCTCAATTGGTTCAAATGATAATGGATCTAAAAGTTAGCATGGAAGCAAAGATGGAAAAATGAATGAATAAAAGTGATATGGTAAAAGCTGAATGAATAATATAAAAGCTGATATGAATAATATAAAAATGATATGATAATATGAAAGCTGATATGGTAACCAAAGCTGATATGAATAATATAAAAGTGATATGAAAATATAAAAGTAATGGAAAAAGTGATATGAATAATATAAAAGCTGATATAAATAAAATGAATGCTGATATGAAGGGAGAAATGGCTAGAATGAATGATAATATGGTAACTAAAGTTGATATGGATAATATGGAAGGGAAATTAAAAGAAGACATAATTTCTATAAAAGAAGAGTTAAAGAAAGATATTAATGATGTTAAGGAAAAGATGCAAGTTGAAATCAAAGATGTTGTTGAAAAGAAACAAACTTCCAATGAAGTAGAAAGACTTCATGACACAAAAGCATCAACAATATCGATGGCAATTCAATGCCAAGAATCCAAAACTTACCCTGAGCATGAGATCTGTGAATATAATGATAGCATCCAGAACAAATCACTCTTAGTTCAAATGAATATTTCAGAAGAAAACTGTCATGACTATCATTTTACCATACAGCAGAGCAATGAAGTAGAAGATCATTGCAGCATTAATAAAGTGCTTGAACCTGATCCAAATATCTTAGAAAGAGAAGAGGATATGGATAATGTAGAATATAAATTAAATTCTGAATCTCAGGAATTGAGAGAAGCACAATCAAATGATAATACTGAATGTCTAGATAAATTAAGACTTCAGATTTCTTGTATTAATAACAAGTTAAATCATGAACTCATGAAACTTGAGATGACTCCACTATCTAAAGATATAATAGATGAATACAACAGTGAAGTGTATTTTGAGTCATCCCACCATATTTGTTTTTACTCCCAAAACAAAAGTAAAACATTTCATCAACAAGGTGTTGATAAATTGTATGACAACCATCTGATAATATCATTATCAATGATAATATTTAATGGAAAAGAAGGTTGTCTTAATAGAAGGTTTAATTTAGAAGATATGAATGAAGGCAATAGATTTAATTGTCTTAAGTGTAAATTATGGTGTATGAAGCATCACCATAATCCTGAAGATGAACAAATTATAAAAAGTCTTCAGACAATAATAAAGATATTTATAATACAAGCTAAGAGACAGAAAGGTTCACAATTCCATAGGTTGTGTAATACTTATGAAGGTCCCTTCACATTCATTGAACATGTTAATGGATGTGCTTAAAAAGTAAAGCACACATATAAGGAAGGACTTCATAGATTACGACTTTGGGATGTGACAATGGACTTTCGGTAATGATAGAATCCATTAGGCTGTTCTTTTAAGAGAATAAATGTATATATGTATATAAATAATTGAAGTTGATATTAATAATAATAAAATGCATCAAGTTAACCAAAGTATGAAAAAAAAATACTTACAGGTTTATTAGAGTACAAGTTATGGTTAGTTAACTAAGTAATAATGGTAGATCAATTAAGCATCACGATAATGCAATCTGATGTTGACACTACTTATAAAATGCAAGTCCATTATTATATATTTTGATATGGATATATATAAATAAGACATTTATTTTATATAGCGTGATGTTGTTAAATTGTAATAACAATCAGCATTAAGCCAATGCACATGCGCTTTGTGGATATATATATGGATATATAAAAAGATAGTGTAAAAGTTTATAAACAACTTGTTAAAAAAAAGGCCAGTCAAAGAAATAAAAATGTGAAGACAATTTCACACAAGTTCAAAATTGGGGATCAAGTTTTTATAAAAACACCTCATATGAGTAAACCCCAAGAGAGCAAATATCAAAAGTTTTACCATCAATATGAAGGACCTTATACTATCATAAAGCAAACAGGTCCCAATGCATTCTGGATAAATATAAAGGGAGACATTAAAGGCACTTACAATGCTAGAGCTTTAAAACCCTATTTTGGTCAAACGAATTAATAATGTTTTACCACATTCTACTTATGTATAGAGTAAAATGTTGAAAGAAAAGATCACGTGGAATAGGTAAGGAGAGAAAAAGTTTTCATTTAAAAGTATATAGGTATATATATGTATAAGGATGTATATAAGTCAAAAGAGACATTAATTTTCTTTGATGAGGGTATGTTAAGCAATTAAAATTAATTCTTAGGATACCTGAAAACTAAAACCGTTTTAAGAGTTAATCCATGCTGAATGATGGATGTTCTTATGTTTTGGATAGTTCTCAAAAGAGTCCATAAGTCTTAAAGAAAAGCAGGATGGAGAATACCAAACAAATATATGTGTCATCTATAAAAGAGGCACATGACAATAAATCCATCAAAGGAAAATAAATAAAAAAGGGAAGAAAAAGAAAGAACCCTATATATATAAACCTCCTTGTCCTTTTATTTAAATTGAATGATGCTTAATATAGAGAAAGAGAAAGGGTTAGAAAAAAATAGAGCAAATAATAAGGGTTGATAAAAGCAGGAAAGAAAAACAAGCTCCACAACTTTATATTTAATGCAAACATTGACACACATTAAGTGTCCAAATTTTAATGGTAAATATAAAATTTGAACTCTTTTAAGGAAGGGGTAATGTGAGAGTACCATATGAGCCTCATCTAAAACAATTTGTGTTTCTTTGTGAATTTAACTGTGCCTATATCGAATCAACAGATATAAATAACATACACCTATCTTAAGCTTTTCATATATCAGTTATATACATAAACTAATTAATATTAAAAGAATAATTCTAAAAATGAATTATTCTAATTTGTTTATACACACACATAAATAAATGTTTCTAACTAATAGTATTTTTTTTATTAACCAAAACTTGACATTGACAAAGCCGTAAGTCATCATTGCATTTTATCAGTTGAAACAAAGGAAATAAACGTTTGGGGTTCATTACAAATTGTATATTTTAAACAATAGAGAGCGTGAGCATGATTATGTGATATGCTTGCAGAAATTAATCCAGTATAAAAATGAACTAATATTGTTATAATAATAATCTTCTATTTAGTTATCAAGGCAATAACTACGTCTGTAAATTTAAATGTGTTCGAATTTAGAACACATTTAAGAAAAAAAGAAGATTCACTATTTTAAAACTGTCTTCAAGTAATTAATTTACTTACTTTTAATATTATAAAGAACTATAAAAAAATAATCATTGAAATTGACAAGGTTATAAGAGTTATCAACGTCTTCGAAATGAGTTTTCAAAATATATGTTTAAGAAGACAAAAATTTATAAAGATGTTCTTTGGCTAGACAATTTATGCCAAGGATTTCTGCTGATGTTTTAAACCTGAACATGTAAATTTATTCCTACTTAATGCCTAAAGTATAATCATCGTAATTTCCACTAAAAAAGTTGCCTTAATAATGGAGTATTATATTGAAGAAGATTTTAAATATTTTACTACGCAAATATTTAAAAGAATGAATATTTGGATTACCTCTTCGAAGGATGATCAAGGAACTTTACCTTTCAACATTCATCATCATTTTATTTCGTCTAAGGAGGAATATGAAACCATTATTCTTTCGCATCTTGGAATACTTCGTTGTGCACTTTAATAACTCTTAAACTTTATTTCCTTTGGGGATAATTATATTTACGTGGAAAAATTACTTCATATATTAAATTGGAGAACTGATAAGATGAACATTTTATTTTTATTTATTTAATAAAATTTAGATGTTGATATTTTGATATATGCTCTGGTGAAAGTGACGGCTGACTAAGGTAAAAGTTTTTAAATTATTTCAATTTGGAAGTAAGTTTTATTATATTCCAAATTGAATCTTACCTGACAATTATCATAATTTCTTTTTAAACAATAACATAATTAATATCAGAATACATTCTATTATTAATCTAGTGTGAATGGATGTTATCTTATATAGACATATAACACACACTGAATCATTTTAATGACACAATACGTAGATTTATAATGTATGGTGGTATTATTTATTGTACACATGATTTTAAATTATATATATGTAAATAATTACATTATGTTTTTTTCTGAATGTTAAATAGTTTATTATTGTATATATATATATAAGCACAGATTATAATTCTAAATTTTAATATTTTTATTATTTATGTGATAATATTTTTGTTTCTATTACGGATTAAAATGTGTTAAACTTGATTTTAAAATTAAACAGGTCTCGTTTGTTTATTTTATTTAGTCATTTTATAAAACCAATAATTATAAATATACATACTCATATATATATATATATTGAATCAACTTAGTGATTTAATATTTATAAAAAAGTTATATATAGCTTATACTAAATTTATCATTACTATGGGATATTTGTGGAAATGCCTGAAGAGAGTCAATTGCGATTTCTACTCTGAGCTCGAATTCCGAGAGTAACGAGGTTATTAATAGAGGAGTGGATTGGATTATATTTTAAATCACATCATCCATGGCATTCTATAAGAAGACTCAAAGTCCGACTATAGGTAGATGCGACTTCCTCGAGTCCTGAAAAGGATCGTCCCGTTATAATATATATATATATATATATAACGGGAATGTAATTATAAGGGACTTGATCGCAGACTTTCAAGCTCCCTACATCCAATCCATCTTATACAACTAATACATATGGCCACAAACATGTGAAAAAGATAAATAATCTCCAATATACATCATTTGTGCTGAGCCAGACCTCATCAGTTGGTCCAGATCACTATCTTCCACACATGCTCAGTTTATATTAAGATAGTAAATCTTCAAACTATAACAAGCTTCAATCATCTTCTCAATTCTCCAACTCTTCAGCAATCCATTTCATTGTTGACCTTAAGTCAATCTGACCCTCACACATAGAACCTTAATATAACCATTTAATTATACAGAAGAGGAATGGGTAGAATACAAGCTGAATATGTAATATTTAAATATATGTATATTGTCTATACTAGACAATGTAATTATAAGAAATTTGAACTTAGAATTTCAAGCTCCCTACATCTATTCATTTCATCTTATATAACTGATATATATATATATATATATATATATATATATATATATATATATATATATATATATATATATATATATATATATATGTAGTTGACCTTAAGTCAATCTGACCCCTCACACATAGAACCTTAATATAACCGTTTAATTATACAGAAGAGGAATGGGTAGAATACAAGCTGAATATGTAATATTTAAATATATGTATATTGTCTATACTAGACAATGTAATTATAAGGAATTTGAACTTAGAATTTCAAGCTCCCTACATCTATTCATTTCATATTATATATATATATATATATATATATATATATATATATATATATATATATATATATATATATATATATATATATGACTATGTGCATTTGAAAAAGATAAATGATGTCTAATATAAATATTTCATGCTGAATCAGCATTCATCAGTTGGTTTAGATCACCGTCTCCCACACATAGATACTATCAATGCTCAGTTTATATTAAGATGGATCTTCAAACTTTAATGGACAAGCTTCAATATTCTCCACTCTCTAACTCTTCAGCCATCCATTTCATTGAAAATCTAAGAATGGATTGCTCAAATCCCTTGTTGATGCCAATATTATGTTGACCTCAAGTTAATCTGACCCTTCACAAATAGTATCTTAACATATTCATTTAATTTTACAAAACAGAGATGGGTAGAATTTACTCTGAATATGTAATATTTAAATATATGTATATTGTCTATACTAGACTTAATGTAATTATAAGGAACTGGACTCAGACTTTCAAGTTCTCTACATCTATCCAATCCACCTTATACAATTGATACATATGATCACATACATGTGAAAAAAATAAATGATCTCCAATATATGTATTTCATGCTGAATCAGCACTCATCAGTTTGTCCAGATCACCATTTCCTAGACATATATACAATCAATGCTCAGTTTATATCAAAATAGAAAATCTTAAATATATATGTATATATAGTACAAATAAAATGTCTGTTAATTAAAAACTATTGTAATAACAATAAAAATAATAAATATAATGGTAATTAATTATTGTATATAGTCTTTCAATCCTTGGAAGTACTTTTGGTTAATCCCTTAACCCCTCTTAACTGCCAGGTTGACCAGGAATTATCTATCTTTGGCAAAGTTGAAACTATGAGTAATCAAGAATTAATAAAAATTGTAATAGTATAAATGGTATAAGTTGTAGGTATGATACTCAAAAGACAGATACTTTAATAAATATAATCTAAATTCACATCTAAAAAGGTTTAAATAACTTTTATGAAAGATATTGATCATCTGGTTTCTGAAGTCCCTAATCTATGCCACTATAATTCAAAAATCGGCATGAAATAAGAGGAATACTAGCTCTGATAGATGTGATAAGATATTAAAAGGTAATAGCTTCATTATTAATCAGCTAAAATGTATATAGAATAATACTACTCGAACTATACATCATTGGAGTATTATTTATTTACGTTCCTTAATTAACTAAAATGAGTAAGATTTATAATTTTTAATTTAGCTAGAATAATAATAATTTATTATTAGATAATAATCAATCTAAATGAACTTAATGAAACATCTGATGAATAAATTCAATACACAATAATTATCTAGCTGTTAAATCTTATTATGATGTCAAACGATAGACATAAATTAAAGCCAGGAGGAAATCTTTATTTAATGACTATATTAAAATGACTTTTGTGAAAGATTTTGATCACCTGGTTCCTAATGTCTTAAATCTATATCAGATGTGAAATAAAGAAATGCTAACTCTTATAAATGTGATAAAGTTTTAAAAGATAATGTAGGTATAATGCCCAAGAGATAGAGACTTTATTAAATAAATTCAGATTTATGAAAGATTAAATGGGTTAAGTGAGAGATTTTTGATCTTTCTAATTCCATGGGTTCAAATCTATACCACTACCATCTTTAAAATAGATGTGAAATAAAAGAAAGGCTAACTCTTATAGACCTAAATTTTGATAAAGCGTTATTTCCCCCCAAATCTTTGACAATAATGCAGAGATATTATTTTAATCTTAGCATTCAAGAGCAGGAAGGGGGGGAAGCTAGAGAGTTCACAATGTGAATCCAGACATTGGCATTAAAGTGCGAGTTCAGATTTCCAGAATGAAGTGCTTCATGATCGTTTTATTTGCGGCATAAACAATCACAACTTAAAACTCCAACTACTAATGATGCCGGATTTAAATTTTGAAACAGCTGTGGTCCAAGCAGATAAACCCATTAAATAAGTAGGATGTGTAAAAAATCCAGCATAACACTGGGTCACTTAGTCAGCTCAGATAATTCAGCATCATATAGTCTAATGCATTGCCATAGATGCCATGAACAAATGTACACACCAATATAGAATTCCTGCACCGCTATACAACATGAAGATTTTGCAAGCGAGTCGGACAAATAAAGGCTGCATATCTAAAATTAAAAAGACAGACAGCCGATATGAGAATGGAAAAACCCAATTCAAAAAACCTCAAAGGCAATTATAACAAACACAAACAAGTTGCCTGTATAAATCAGATTAAAAACGATCAGTTTGTATTTATAAACAGTATTATAATTAATGATACACCAATTATAATGGAACTGGGCACAGGATTTGCAGTGTCTATTGTTTCAAAAAAAACCTGGACTATCATTAATAAGAATAATGAATATAAGCTGCATCCTAGGAGCAAATCAATCTCAGACTATCAATCCAATAACATAAAACTGTTGGACCAAACAACAGTTAAAATTACTATGCCTAACAAGACTATACACCTACCACTGATGGTGGCACCAGATAATCATAGTAACTTATTATGCCATGACTGGTTCAGTCACATAGCCTTTGCAGTGACAAAAGTGAATTAAGTCACAACATTAAGAAAAATGAATCAATGAAGGTGGAACACAGGATTGCCAGAACATTGCTAGTACAGCATTCCACATCAAGTACAGCAACAGGAAAGACTCCAGCAGAACTGCTATTCAACAGCCCTCTACAAACTAACCTATCAGCCCTGAAACCCAATTCCAAATAGGTAGAAAAAGAAAATAGCAAGATAAAAGTACACTTAGACACTCAGGTGATAAGAAGAATGTACTATGGATCCACACAATGAATACCAGCAGTGGTCACACAACTGAAAGTACTCCAAACAGCAGAGGGGTATCAACATCATTGCCATCTAAACCAACGGAGACTGCATCACATAAAAACAATTATATCAAAAGGAAATGATGACCGCCAAAATGAAGACAGAAACAATCCAAGCAAATAATCAGGGATAAGATTAAAACAGGCAAAACTCTCTATATGTATTGCCACTAAGTTCAAGCCAGAATAATCAATGAAAGGCAGAAGACTTGTGCATAAAATCACCATCTAGTGTCTGTCTACTTGTCCAATATCCCCAAACTAGTTTCTGGCTTGTGGCCTTTGTCAGTGAGGAGCCTTGGATCTGAGAGCATTACACCTAGATCTTGGGATATAATGCAACCCTCCAGCAGCCACCTTTTATCTTTACCTAACTACAAAACTATGAGTCTTGGATTCAATCCAAGTTCATTAGCTTATATAGTCATATAGGTCTGAACTCAGTTCAGTACCCATACATTTTGGTAATTTTGGTTCTTTAGTAACCATAGACACCACTATCCTATTAGGCAGGATTGTTTTTAAGCCAATACAGATCACATAATCACTATTTCTCATGCTTGCTTATAACTGTTGTTAAAACAGACAAAACTCTCTATACATATTGCCACTCATTGCAAGCCAGAGTAATCAATGGATGCCAGAAGACTTGTGCATAAAATCCCCATCTAGTGTCTACTCATCCAATATCCCCAGACTAGTTTCTGGCTTTTGGCCTTCATCAGTGAGGAGCTTTGGATCTGAGAGCACTGCACCTAGATCCTTAGATCTAATGCAATCCTCCAGTAGCCACCTTTTATATCTACTTAATTACAAAACTATGAGTCTTAAATTGAAATACTATAATATTTTCAATCCAAGTTTATTAGCTTATATTATATTAGCTTATATATTATATTAGCTTATATAGTAAATATGTATAGAGAGTTTTGCCAGTTTTAATAACAATTATAATCAAGCATAAAAAATAGTGATCATGTGATGTTTATTGGCTTAAAACTAATCCTGTCTAATAGGAAAGTGGTAGATATGGTTAATAAAAAACCAAAGCCATCAAAATGAGCTAATGAGCTTGGATTAAAAATATTATAGTGTTTTCAATTTAAGACTCATAGTTTTGTAGTTAAGTAGAGATAAAAGGTGGCTGCTGGGGGGTTGCATTAGATCTTAAGATCTATGTGCAGTGCTCTCAGATCCAAAGCTCCTCACTGACGAAGGCCACAAGCCAGAAACTAGTCTGGGAATATTGGATGAGTAGGCACTAGATGGGGATTTTATGCACAAGCCTTCTGGCATCCATTGATTACTCTGGCTTGCAGTGAGTGGCAATATGTATAGAGAGTTTTGCCTGTTTTAATAACAGTTATAAGCAAGCATAAGAAATGGTGATCATGTGATGTTTATTGGCTTAAAACCAATCCTGCCTAATAGGATAGTGGTGGCTATGGTTATTAAAGAACCAAAGTCACCAAAATGTATGGGTACTGAACTGAGTTCAGACCTATATGACTATATAAGCTAATGAGCTTGGATTGAAAATATAGTGTTTTCAATTTAAGACTCATAGTTTTGTAGTTAAGTAGAGATAAAAGGTGGCTGCTGGAGGATTGCATTAGATCCTAAGATCTAGGTGCAGTGCTCTCAGATCCAAGGCTCCTCACTGACAAAGGCCACAAGCCAGAAACTAGTCTGGGGATATTGGATGAATAGGCACTAGATGGGGATTTTATGTACAAGCCTTCTGGCATCCATTGATTACTCTGGCTTGCACTGAGTGGCAATGTGTATAGAGAGTTTTGCCTGTTTTAATAAGTTATAAGCAAGCATAAGAAATGGTGATCATGTGATGTTTATTGGCTTAATCAGGGATAAGGATGGTGAACAAGAGAAGAACAGCAATAAACCTGAGAAGCCAACAAAGTGGACATGTCATTCAGCTCATCTCAATGACTTAGTTCTGCAGAGCTTAATTTCACCAGGGGGAGGATGTCATATCTGACTTTGGTTTCAGAAATGGACTAGTCCAGATTCCTTTTCTATCTGATCGGATTGAGCATGCATCACCACTAACCAATGTTTAAACATATGGATAATGAATGTATAAGCATGGACAATATGTAAACGTGTGTATAAAATCCTATCCTTGGTTAGGCTCTCTGATTCTGATTGCTGCCACTAAGGGAGGGAATCTGGCAATAAATAGTCATCCTTTTTTGGAGGCAAGCCAGAGAACGTCTGTCTAATCTAAATGACAGTACATGCTCTTACAGAGAGAGATGATTGTCTAACCTGAATGACTGAAGAACATGCTCTCTATTGAAACTACTTCCAACAGTGAATGTGTTTCTACTATATACAGTAACGATATATATATATACCTAGTAACACAAGTCCACAATAAGACCGGAAGCTGCTACAATTACAGCAGACACAAGGCAAGCTGTCTAGTACAACCAGAAGAGTCATTTAACAAACTTGAGGCAAACTGTCCATTACAGCTGAAAGAGTTAAAACTAGATTTCATGCGGCACGCTAATATATATACAGCTGGAAATGTGTTCAGTCATTCCGCATGACCAGCTCATTATTGACTACGTTATACATCAAATTGTATTTATTCATTGTATAATATGTATGTATATTTGTTCTAATATATATTAAATAAATTGTGAGTGTTCATATTTTTTGGATATCATTGTTGGTTTGAGTCTGAAACCTGCAATTCAGAGCAAACATAACACATTTGATAATTTTAAAAGATAATGGCTTAACTATTAATTAGGTAAAATGTATATAGGATGGTAATATTTGAATTGTATATCAATTGGAACTTTATTTTCCCTTTGGACATAATTTTAATGATTATCCTTTAACTAAAATAATAAGATCGCTAAATTTATAAATCAAGGAAATGATAATTTATTTTTATTAGATAACACGAGATAATAAATGAAATTACTGAAACATTGAGAATAAACCACATGTATCATGATGTTAGATAATAGACTTAATCTTATAAAGTTTTAGAAATTATGATTTGAAATTATAATAATACACAGGGCCGGCGGAAGCGGGCATGCCGGGCGCTGGCAGAAGGAGGCGCCATCACTGAGAGATTAGCATCTGAAAAAGAAGGCGTCATCCCTGACAGGGGCACCAAAATCAAATTTGCATGCGGGCGCCTAGTACCCAGCGCCGGCTCTGCTAATACAAAATCTAAATAAGTCATTCAAACAACATTAAGCTCTTGGCTAATTGTAATTTTGAATAATTATGATTTTCCTTTGATTATATATGTATTCAAACATTTACTCTTAACTATATATGATTATACATTAAATATCCCTTTTAACTAAACATATAATAAAACTTAAAGTGAAGTTGAAACGTTGATAAAATTGATGAGGTATGTAATAACCATAGCACGTATGTGCACTTTGAAATCCAATGTGTGCTGGGCTACCATACATCTGTCGAAGGAAGACTAATGATGCAAACATTGATTGAAATTCATATATAATAGAGTACTAATGAAATTTTGTTCGTAAATATGTGGCATCTTAATCCAATTTAGTCGGTTATTATAACGTTCTATAGCGTAGATTTTCTCAATGCATATGTAACATATCAGAGTAACTACTATTATTCTCCAAGGTATTTATCCAATTTTGTCATTATATTTTATCTCTAGAATGATAACGATGCAGTCCACTGTAGTGCAATATGATTCTCAGGTATTGGAATATACCTTACACAGATTTATTAACAGATTTTGATGCCATGAGTACTAAAATGAGTCCAACATAGTATCAAGGCTTAGTAATAGCATATGAAAAATTGAAAATTTGATTTTCTATAATATAAAATGTCCAATTTTAATCACTAATATTACTTTGGTTTTCTTAACAACTTTATTACTATTATCCATGAGCTCTCATATTGTATTTCTGAGGAACCCATATATATATATATATTACTCAATTCTAAATGTACTATATATATATATATATATTCATCATCATCATTGTCAACTATTATCAATACACTGCAAGATGACGGTCTCTCCAAGTTCAATCCATCTTCAATCTTTAGCTTCTCTTCTCCATATCATGCCTGCACACTTTATTTCATCCATCCATTTCACATGTGGCCTCTTTCTGGATCTTTTATAATCTCTTGGAATCCAGTTTAAGACTTCAATTGTCCATCTATTATCATCTCTTCTAACAATATATCCAGCCCAAACTCCATTTGTGTCTTTTAATTTTTTCAATGAGTCAGTAACACCTGTTTGTTCTCTTGTTCAATCTCTTCTTGTTACTTCTGAGTTGCACCTCTCCATAATTCTTTGAGTGATCTGAAGTCTCTGTATTGAACTTTTTATTAAATGTACAAGTCTCAGATCCATAAGTAAGAACTGACAAAATCCATTTATTAAAAACAATTCTTTTCAAACACATAGGCATATTTCCTTTTAGTATCACGTTATTTCTACCAAAGCACCCCAACCAAGTTTAATTCTATGATTAATTTCATCCATTATGTTTCCATCTGTAATAATAATCTGATCAAGATATTCGTAGTTTTTAACTTCTTCCAACTCATCATAATTCAATCTTTATTTTCGTCTTTTGAGAAAATCCATTAAACATTACTTTAGTCTTTTTAACATTTATCTTTAGTCCTACTTTCATCTGATAATTCCTACATTTCCTGAAGCTCTAATGCATTATTTGCAAAAACAACTACATCATCTGCAAAATCTAAATGACTTAAATAATCTCCATTTACTATTTCTTGCAGTGCTGCTGTAAATAGTTTTGGAGATATGGAGTCACCCTGTCTTACCCCCTTCTCAATGTTGCTTTTCCTAGTATCATTATGTAATCTAATTGTTGCTGTTGCATTTATATAACTATTCTTCAGAATATGACAATATCCTGTGTCTATACTTTGATGATCCAATGCTTTAATCACTGAAGAAAGGTTTATAGAATCAAATGCCTTTTCATAATCTACAAATCCAAAGCATAATGGCAACTCATATTCATTTGTCCTTTATATAACTTCTCTCAATACTTTGGATATGATCTACTAAGAGAATAAGCTGATGAAAATGCAGTGTTCTCTATAAATGAGTTGTAACTATTTTGGTAAAAATTTTGTATTGTATAAAATTGATAAAAGACTGATAGATTTGTAATTTCTAATATCTTCTTTATCATCTTTTTTAAATATTAGTATTAATACTGCATTCTTCCAATTATCCGGTACATGTTTATCACTTAAACATTGGTATATAACTTTGCTAAAAAAATTCTATTCTTCACCTGCTTCTTTTAATATATCAATTATAATTCCATCATTACCTGGAGCTTTTTCTTTTTTCATAAATTTAATAGCATGCCTCACTTCTTCATTTAAAATTCTGGGCAATTCAAAAACATAATAGATGTAGAAGGTACTTGTTCTTTATTACTATATAATTCTTAATAGAAATCTTCTACCCATTTCATGATGGCATCTCGCTTTTTAAAAATATTCCATCTTTTTTTCTTATTGCAGTTATAAATTTCCTACCAATACCAAAATGTTGTTTTACACTCTTGAGACTTTTATTCTTTTTTACAGCTTTCCTTGCTAGTCCACAATTATACTTTCTTATATCATTATCAACTCTGTTTTGCACCATTTTACAAAATTCGAGCCGTTTTGCACCATTTTACAAAATTTGAGATATTCAATCCTTTTAAATGCATCATTCTTGTATATTTTCATATTCCTTCTTTTTTTCATATATTCTCTAGTCTCAGTAAAAATTTTATTGGTCAATTGCTGCATTTTCCTACCAGCTATCTTTGTTGCAGTTTTTAAAAGTGTATGGGTTATTTTCTTATTAATTTCATTCAAATCTGAATCATGTTCAAAATCTGCTAATACTTGATTACTCAATTGTAAATGTGTAGTGTACATTTGTAATTTCGCTGAGAGTGAATGAATTCTCTATAAAGTGGTATTAATTGCATTTTGGTTGGTATTGAGCCTTTCTTCAAGTTTAGACTTGACTTTTAGATGGCAGATGCTAACTTTTTCTCTTTAGCTAATCAGCTTCTATTGTCCTTTAATATATTGATTTTATAAGTATCTAACCAGAAGAAAATTAAAGGAAAATATGATAGGGTATAAAGAAAATAAAGAATTGATTGCAGTTGAATATTTTGAGGATTAACTATTTCATTCATAAGTTATTTAAGGAGTGCTTATTTTATTCTTCAATTGTCCGTTTAGGATTAAATTTTTTGAGGTCGTAAGTCTTATTTAATGATCTTCATCTTTTTTTTTGAGAAGTCATCCATCTTTTCAAATTCTTTACTATTATGAAGAGATGTTAAGACTCTGTAGTTGACGTAAGTTATTATTTTTTTACAAGCTTGGAGAATAAAAAAGTACATGGTTTTAAATCAACAAGATGAATTACTGTTTATAAACTTAAGAAGCAAATTGTTAGTTAAAATTGTTAGTTAATAAGTCAATTCCTAAATTGAAATTGTATTATTTATTTTGAGTTTAGTGGATAAATTAGTTCATGAATTAGAGTAAATTAAAACCTATGGCACAACCCAAAACTATAACATAAATATAATTGTATGACATGGACTCAATGATATATGTTAAAAATATGTAGTATGCTTTGATAGATAAAATTAATGACTGAAAGATAAAATAGTGGCAAAAAAAACTTTAGATAGAAACTCTAAAGCTATAATAAAAAAGCCAAAATGTAAATTTGGCAGTTGTTGATAATAGAGATTTATTTGTAGAATCTATTGAAATTGACAGTAGTGCTTCTAATATTATAAGGCTTGGTGTGATGGTTATGATAATCAGTATGCAATAGGCTCTTATTTAATAACTCAACAGATTTTGGTGGAAAATTGTAATGGAATAAAATGTGATATTAGGAAATGATCCCAGTTTAATAATGCATTACAAATTCCAACACCATTTGTAATGAATGAATATGGTAGTGATGATACTGTGTTTAAGATTTGCTCACTAGCCCATATTCAAGCCCTCAATTAGAGATACCAAGTTATAATGACACAAAATACATATTATGTTGATGATAAAAAGCTTTGTTATGATCTACAAACTTGTGTACATCAGTCCATAACTGTCACAACATACATAATTCTCTCTAAATACCTTATAAATTTCAGCATCAGTGAAATAGTAAAACAAATGAGAATGGTGATATTAGGTGTTGTTATCCTACCAATTTATGCACAACTTATGATTAATAAAATGTATAAAATTTTCTCTTTAAATGCTCCACAGAATTAGGTTCCAAATTGTATTGGAATAAACCTAGTCTAAACGTTGATCACCAAATTGTAATGAACTAAAAATACAAAAAGCCAATATTTCAGATCACCCCATGAATTGAGACACTAAATTATAAGGGAATAAAATTTTACAATGCTAAAATTATAAAAAAAAAAGAACTGTGCAAGATCAATTTATCTGATATACCTCACAAGTTACGCTGAATTATAATAAAATAAAATGAAAACCAATACTTCAAATAATTTTATAAATTATGATACTCAAATCATAAACTAAATGAAAGATTCTTTTTTAATACCCATACAAATATGATTACCAAATCATAACAAATTATCAGTCAAATGAATAAAACCTAGACATTAATCTATAAATTATAACAATATATATATATATATGTTGAAATGAAGATTTTCACGGGTTGTATACATAAAAGACATATTTTGCGGGTTCATCCGTGTTAAAAAATTGTCTCACAAGTCATCCACTTGGCCCCCAAGTCGAACCGTCGGAATATCAATAATTACAATTTTTTAACACGGATGAACCCGCAAAATATCTTTTATACACACACACACATATATATATATATACCTAGAATTATTAATAGTCTATTTTAAACAGATATGACTATTAAAAGTCTAATATCTAAATTAAATATAAACTACATCGATAAGCTTCAAATTTAAACAAACTAATTCGTTTTAATAAATATGATTAAAATATCAGTTTCAATGCATACAATTATTAATTTTACAACATTATAAAATTATTACCTTTTTAACTAAATAATAAGTTATTGTAACCCATATCCAATAAATAATAGTTTAAAGTAATAGACTAACATCCAATTATAATCATCTCTGTTTACTCTAAATGATTAAAGTACTTATACTTTATAAACTATCAAATTAGTTCAAATATTAATTTTATCTGAAATAACTATTATATATAACAATTAAAATAATTATGGTGATATTCTAATTAGTTACTAAACATCTAGCTATAATTAATTAATTAGTCTATTATCATATTAATATATACCTAGCTCAAATAATAATAATAATAATAATAATAATAATAATAATAATAATAGTAGTAGTAGTAGTAGTAGTAGTAGTAGTAATAATAATAATAATAATAGTAGTAGTAATAATAATAATAATAATAATAATAATAATAATAATAATAATAATAATAATAATAATAATAATAATAATAATAATAATAATAATAATAATAATAATAATAATAATAATAATAATAATAATAATAATAATAATAATAATAATAATAATATATTGAATTTGTAAGAGAGAATGTAATACATAACAATATATATCCTTACCAATCCAATCATGTGATTGCATGACTCTTTAATGATTATTATAAAATGTAAAGTGTAAATCAATACATAACCACTATATATTAAAACTGTATTATTCAATAGGTTTGCATTACTAATTAAAATGAAGATTGAAACAAGTTTATTTGTTTAATTAAAATAATATTTATTAACAATAAATATAAAAATAACAAATGAATAATAAATGTTTGTGACATACACACTAATTAAATATCATGAAATATATTCTTCAAAATTAATATTAAAAAAAAAGATACTTATATCGCAAAAATTCCTTATTTTAATATTTATTATACAATATTTAAAATTTAAGTACGATAAAAATATGTTACTATGAACACACATAATTTAAAATACTAGCAAGCTATAATAATTATAGACTATTCGCAATATAATAATTTATTGAGATATTTTTATAAGAAGTATATTTATTCACTCACTTTATTTTCAAAATATAATATCAAAAAAATTTCATGGTCAACAAATAAACATATAATATACCAAATTAAAATTTTAATCATTAAAATTTAAGTTATACATTTTAATTTTAAACTAAACTTAACTTCCTTCTATTTCACACATATAAACAAACAATTATCTTATAATACCATAATTAATAATGTTAATAAAATATAATGCAAATAAATACATGAGTAAAGCACATTAACATATAACCTGAGAGAACAATCCTTTTACACTGGTAATGCAAAGAAACACAATAGTTCAAATCTCTATTCCATGGGCAGTGAAATGTATTATACAGTTATTCAAAAATAAACTATATTTATCAAATTTCAATACTCTTGAAAAATTATATTCTTTTATCCTCTATTTAACAAACATTTAGTATTGTAATAGCATTATAAATAAGCAGATGTTGGTCTCCATTCATGACCATTCATGATGTATGCAATATAGAAATAAATTGTTTTTAATCCAATGTTAAAATACTCCATAGGCATTATAAAATGATGTCCATAGGTAGAAATAATTTTCATATATAGCAATATATTATCAATTTTGATGTTTCATAATTAAAATATTTTGTTTATACTGTCCATCCTTCTTCAGCAGAGAAATATTAAGATGAACTTGAATGCTATAAATTCCTTTTCTCCTTTTTTTCAAGCATTCAGGAAACTATCCCAGTCTCCCAGACAAAATTCCTTTTTTCAAGTATTCAGGAAACTAGCCCAGTCTCCCAGATAAATACAATCCCTTCTACTCCATTAGTTTGTAATTATCAAGCAAATACTCATTATATATATATATATATTGTACCGGGTCAAACTGCTGAAACCACTTACTTATGCATATATATAAGTTTTGGCCGGTTTCAAACTCCTTCATAATACATTTATAATCTTATAAAGGTTACGTGAACGAACCGGCACGTTCGAGAAAAATGGGAGATCTTATTGATAGCTTTAACTATCAACAATGGCCCATCTTGGCTGCTAGATTCAAACCCCTACTATCCAAATACTTTATTTGTTTCGGGGTAAAACCCGAGGTGCCAGCTAGTCTGAAGACTAATGTATTCGGGCAGTAGGTTCATAATCCAGCACTCGAAACATTCCCTAAAACTAGCTGTCTAATTTTAATTCAATAACAAAATTATACAAAATTAGTGGTGGAAAGAATTAATAAAAGGTTGGTAAAAAGAATTGACCAACAAATAAAGTTTAAGTTTGAAGACATTTTATTTTAATTAACATTAATTAAGTTTAAAGATAATTTATTACCCAACATTAATTGACTAAATTTAAACATCTTTATAAATCTGATTTAATACACGCACATTTTTTTAAAGTAACATTTCTAAACTAGTTTAAATATTCTTGTAGATTTTAATAGTAGAACACTGGTATTTATCTAATTTAACTAATAACACTGATATAATGATCACGCACATATTAACTCATATAGCATTCACAAATATAATAATAAAGCATTAATAGCATTTGAAACTTAAACACACATATCAATAGTTCATTTTATGTATGATAGAGTTCATATAATTTGAATCTTGAATATTTACAAATTACAGCGGTGGCTACTACGTATAAATGATAATAAATAAATGTTTACCTAGGATTTTTGGAACAGGGATATTGCTTGTTGTTGGCTGCTTCTGATGGATTATATCTAACCGGTTAGATTTGGATGTTTCTTGAAGAGATTTTATGCGAATCCATTGGCTTTATTCTTGAAGACAGTTGAACGTTTGACGGAGGATTTCTGAGTTGTTATGCAGACATTATTTCACAGGCAGGTTTTGATGATCTTGTTGGACTAAAAAGGCTGAAGCACGAGCGTATATTTCCAAAAGCTGCTCAACAATGCATTTTTGTTTCTGTATACATAATAGAAATTGCACTGTTGTCTGAACTGGAACAAGACTGTCACTGCAAACTAGACTGAAAAAACTCTCTCAATTAATTGTCCGATAAAAAAAAAAGTCTATTTATACCTGCAACGTGTTGTCCGTGTAATATCCTCCGGCAAATATCTGTTGTTGAATTTCATTGGTAATTAATCCTATGACAACGTGTTTTTTGATTGATTGTTTAATTAGTAGTAGCTATTTCAAAATGTGTTGTTTTCATATCTTTAATTAGTAGCGCACTGCTGTTTTTTTAAATATATTTTTCATTTATTTATAATATTTAATACTGATACATTTATTTTACATTCGCACGCACATATATAATTTTATTCTACACATCAAAACTAGTTTTAATACTATTTTTTTTATTCAATTCGAATGAAAAGAGATTTATATTTTGAAGCTTTTAATTTATAATAATAACACTCTTTAACTTTTATGAACTCTTAGTTTTATCTTTTCTAAACAAAACTCCCCCTCTCCCCTTTTAATCAATTAATTTCTTTTTTTTTTTCAAACTCTTTTACGAAAGATTTTAATAATAATTTAATTTTTTTTTTAGAACAAAATTATTTTATATATATGTGCCAATTTGGCCTTGGCACATTACACCCCCCTCCGTTTTAGAGTAAAATGCTTCATTTTTGACCATTTTATCTCTTGCAATTTTAATTCTTGACTCTAAAGATTTATTAATTTATTATTTTTCTAAGTTAGCTTTTTAATATCTTTTACTTAACATACAAAGGGCAATCTGTTTTGACTATCCTTTCCTTCTATCTATGCCGAATACATTGCTCACAATGATCTAAATCATGGATAACGACCACCAGAACAAACTAATTTTGTGGCACAGGGATCTTTTGAAAACAACACGGAAGCAGATTCGCTGACTTATACTGACTTACACGTGTATAAAGTCAAAACTTCATTTGCTAATTCTCTTGATCGGACTTGGAAAAAGAAAGGGTCACTGCGAAATGGCAGGAATTTTCAACTGTCCATTTTCGACTTACGCTTTGGAAAGAGGAATGATCCCTGACAAGTCCGTTACGGGTACTAAAACTTATCCAGTCGGCAGCTTTAAACGTATCTTTAACTAAATTTATTTCTATACTACCCTCATTCCCTTTTGCTCTAGATAAATTCCTACACATGTGTATACGTGCAGCATAATTCTACACCTACTAATATTCTAGATATCGAGTTATTACTGGACTTGCTTACAGGGAATCTATAATAAATAAATCCCTTTTTGCACACATCATGAGGTGCAGCAGTGCCAAGAAAATAACCTAAAAGGATATCTGGATAAATACATTTAAGATACGCATCATGAGGTATCGTATTTACCGAATATTACCAGTGTATGTGCACATATATACACATGTATACTTACACACTCTTAATACACCTTAGATTGACTTTATATTTTTATTACTAATCTTATAACATTATTTTTAAATTCATATGAACATTATTCTAACATTTGTATTAATCTAATCATGAATATTATTTTCAACCCTTATTCAACTTTTTTATCTATGTGCGTGTATTCAGAAAAACTATTTTACTTTATTACGATTCATTATTTACTCAACTTTTATTAACTTGCGTATATTCAAAAACAACTTACTTTACTACGATTCATTATTACACTGATATATATATATATTTTGACTTGACTTTAAATCATTTATTTACTTCCTTTTATTACCGTGCGTGTATTCAATAAAAAAAAAAAAAAATCTATTAGTTTATCATGAGTCACTTTTTATTATTATTTACTACAGATATATTTACGCTTATTTATTTAACTTGATTTTATCGATTTTATTTTAACTATTTGACCTACTTATTTATTTACGAACATTTTTCTTAATTAATATGTGCATTGATCACCTTTCCTAAGTATTGACCACTTCAAATTCTTATTTTTCTAGAGTGCATTTTTAGTTTTTATTTTCATCATTAGGTAATAAATGTAATGTTAAGAGAAGTAGGCAGCAAAGTATAAGGCAATTCAAACACACAGATAGATTTTGTGCTGATTTAAACCAACTTTTAATTTCTTTGCCCAAATACTCGCACACACCTCAATCCTAATTTAATACACTTTTTTTTTTAATTTTATTTGATAATGTTTTATTTTCATTAATACTTTCATTATACACTTATTTATTTCATTTTTATTTTTAAAGCGTTATTTTTACTCTCCCTCTTTTTTTTTTTTTTAAAAAAAAAAAACATTTTCATTTTGCTTGATTATTTTGATTTTACACATTTATTTTGTTTGCGTCAATGCTCCGCTATGTTCTAGACTTATGAGCTGGGATATCAATATAATCGATAAGACATAATCGAGGGTTTTGACATAAATTGTTTTATTATTTTTACTCTCCCTTTTTTTTTTTTTTTAAAAAAAAACATTTTCATTTTGCTGGTCTATTTTGATTTACACATTTATTTTGTTTGCGTCACGCTCCGCTATGTTCTAGACTTATGAGCTGGGATATCAATATAATCGATAAGACATAATCGAGGGTTTTGACATAAATTGTTTTATAGATGCTTTGACATTTTAAACTCTAAGATTGTTATTTTATTTTACTAAGACTAACTTTAATCATTTTTAATTATTCAAACTATCTTGATACTCATTTTTACATTTATTTCCTTAAACTTTGTTAAACATTTTCCATTATTCCGAGTCCATGGTCGTTATAAACTAGGTCAAGCTGGCGAATCCATCAGATTACATATTTTTAATTTTTGTCTGGCGGTTCTTTATTATATTTTTTTTTCTGCATATAGCCACTCATGCTGGGGGATTGAGAATCACCCCTGGGCCTTTCCTTAAATCTAGTACGAGAGATGTTAGGATCGCTGTCGGTTCTTCGAAAGATTTTTGTTCTCTCAGGACTATTAGAATAACGTCTCCTCCGGGGACTCCCCGAATTCGACCTATGTCTATATCTTACAGCATTTACAGCTGGCTCTCTAAGTTGGGGTTTGAATCCCCTATCTCTCATGTCAAAAGTTGGTCTAGCTCTGTCAAAAGCGCTCAACAATTCTGCCATTTGTTCCACTGTTTTCCTTTCAGTTCCTATGAGCATTTGCTCGACATTATGAGGAAAACTATGGCGGACTATCCTGACAATTTGTTGTTCAGATAGTGGGTCTGCTGTTAAAGAGCGTAATTTCACCACTTGCCTTCTAAAAAAAGAAACGAATGGTTCACCAGGTTGCCATTTATCTTGCGAGATCTGGTGATGAAGATTTTCCTGATAATCTTCGCTCCAATAACTAGCTAAAATAGCAATTTTATATTCGGCAAAAGTGATGGGTTTTTTATATAAAGAGTCCCACCAAGATTGAGACCCCCCTTGTAAATGGCTACAAGCTATTGCGATCATAGCCTCCTCACTTAATTGATTCAGAGTGAAATAGCGCTGCAAACTATTTAAATGCTCCATAGGAGCTTCACCTTGATGGCCAGAAAATATCCATATTTTCAAAAACTGGTTCACGATTGCCGGATTGTTTATAATGTGCGTGTTTGCACTCAAGTGGTCACACTGTTTTATTTCCATTTGCAAACTATTCTTTTGATTTACTTTCCAAGCTAAATCCATCATTCCGACTTTTATCTCTTCAATTACTTTTCTATCTTCTATCTTATTTTTTTCAATTACTTGGTAAGCGGTCTCTATTTGATTTTCTACTTGTGTTTTAATCTCTTCTATTTCTTCCCTAATTTCTCCTTTTATTTTATTTTGGCCCATTTCGATCTGGTCCTTTAACTTTTCAAGCATTTCAGCTTGCCCTTCCAATTTACTCTTCATTTCATTATTTTGGTTTTTAAGCTCTTCAGCTATTTTTTTATATTCTTCAGCTGTTTCTTTTTGTTTTTCAAACATGCAAGTTAATAAAGCTATGATTTCCCTCTTCTCTTCTTTTTGCTCAACCTCCTTTTCGTTTTTATCTTTTTGTTCCTCACTAGAAGCATTCTCTACTTCTTTCGCTTGAGTTTCCATTTTTTCTTCACTGGGGACCTTTTCTATTTCACTAGTTTTGGTTTTATTTTGTTCCTTGCTGGAAACATTGTCTGTTTTTTTACTTTGAGTCTCCATTCTAGGTTTATTTCTTGTCATATTTATACTTTTAAACTTTACTTTTTTATATTATTTTTCTTTAATATTATATTTTATTCATGCTCATAAGTTTACTAATTTCTATTTTATTTATTTCTTACTAAACTGGAAATACATGCTGACTCCACCCCTCCTTTGTCCATTTTTCTCCACCTGATCTTAATGCATTAACTCTGCCCAAACATCTCACTATCTCTGATTTAACATAATGATTTATTTCAGATAGCGTAAATCTCTTTTCATTTAAAGAAAACAAAGTTTTCGGTCAATTCTTTTTTTTTTTAAAAAAAAAAAAAATTAAAACGCTTTAACATACGTAATTTAGCTTTTGTATAGAAAATTTTTTTTAAAGAAGAAACAAAGTATTTATTTACTATTGTTTCTTAGGTCCAGCCCTAAATGTTGGGAAAATCCATTTATGTACCGGGTCGAACCACTGAAACCACTTACTTATGCATATATATAAGTTTTGGCCGGTTTCAAACTCCTTCATAATACATTTATAATCTTATAAAGGTTACGTGAACGAACCGGCACGTTCGAGCAAAATGGGAGATCTTATTGATAGCTTTAACTATCAACAATGGCCCATCTCGGCTTCTAGATTCAAACCCCTACTATCCAAATACTTTATTTGTTTTGGGGTAAAACCAGGGGCGCCAGCTAGTCTGAAGACTAACGTATTCGGGCAGTAGGCTCATAATCCAGCGCTCGAAACATTCCCTAAAACTAGCTCAGTCTAATTTTAATTCAATAACAAAATTATACAAAATTAGTGGTGGAAAGAATTAATAAAAAGGTTGGTAAAAAGAATTGACCGACAAATAAAGTTTAAGTTTGAAGACATTTTATTTTAATTAACATTAATTAAGTTTAAAGATAATTTATTACCCAACATTTATTGACTAAATTTAAACATCTTTATAAATCTAATATAATACACACACATTCTAAATTAACATTTCTAAACTAGTTTAAATATTCTTGTAGATTTTAATAGTAGAACACTGGTATTTATCTAATTTAACTAATAACACTGATATAATGATCACGCACATATTAACTCATATAGCATTCACAAATATAATAATAAAGCATTAATAGCATTTGAAACTTAAACACACATATCAATAGTTCATTTTATGTATGATAGAGTTCATATAATTTGAATCTTGAATATTTACAAATTACAGTGGTGGCTACTACGTATAAATGATAATAAATAAATGTTTACCTAGGATTTTTGGAATGGGGATATTGCTTGTTGTTGGCTGCTTCTGCTGCTTCTGATGGATTATATCTAACCGGTTAGATTTGGATGTTTCTTGAAGAGATTTTATGCGAATCCATTGGCTTTATTCTTGAAGACAGTTGAACGTTTGACGGAGGATTTCTGAGTTGTTATGCAGACATTATTTCACAGGCAGGTTTTGATGATCTTGTTGGACTAAAAAGGCTGAAGCATGAGCGTATATTTCCAAAAGCTGATCAACAATGCATTTTTGTTTCTGTATACATAATAGAAATTGCACTGTTGTCTGAACTGGAACAAGACTGTCACTGCAAACTAGACTGAAAAAACTCTCTCAATTAATGTCCGATAACAAAAAAAGTCTATTTATATCTGTGACGTGTTGTCCATGTAATATCCTCCGGCAAATATCTGTTGTCGAATTTCATTGGTAATTAATCCTATGACAATGTTTTTTGATTGATTGTTTAATTAGTAGTAGCTATTTCAAAACGTGTTGTTTTCATATCTTTAATTAGTAGCGCACCGCTGTTTTTTTAAATATATTTTTCATTTATTTATAATATTTAATACTGATACATTTATTTTACATTCGCACGCACATATATAATTTTATTCTACACATCAAAACTAGTTTTAATACTATTTTTTTTTATTCAATTCGAATGAAAAGAGATTTATATTTTGAAGCTTTTAATTTATAATAATAACACTCTTTAACTTTTATGAACTCTTAGTTTTATCTTTTCTAAACAAAGCTCCCCCTCTCCCCTTTTAATCAATTAATTTCTATTTTTTTTTTCAAACTCTTTTACGAAAGATTTTAATAATAATTTAATTTTTTTTAGAACAAAATTATTTTATATACATGTGCCAATTTGGCCTTGGCACTATATATATATAAATTTGGATTTGCTTCAATAAAAGTGAGGATGTTAGAGAGCAAATTTGAACTGTTCAGTCTTATTTATAACCTCATATAATTGAGTCATATTCATCATTAAACCCAAGATTTTGCTCATTCATCCTGCATTCCAAAATAAAATTTCTATTACAACAATAATAAAAATATAAAATAATATTTTATAATGATTACATTTAAAAACTAATATTTACACTTTAAAAACACATATGATATTCCTCTAATCCAATACAAAACAATATACACTGCATTTTCACAACATTGCATTAGACATATATATTGTATATGTATTATTCTAATTTAAATATTACACATATAATATAAACATAACAGCATACATGCTTCAAACTTTAAGTATTTGTTTGTAATGTTTATAACTGACTACTTATGAATGGAGTAAATGAAAATACACAGAATAAAGAAACAATAATAATTTTATTAAGATAATAAATTTTATTATTTACATGTGTATTTTAAATGAATAGGAATAATTAATTAATTTATGTAGCAATAATAACACATTCACATTTCATCATCATAACAAATATTTCAATACTTAAAGATTAATGCATTACCTTTTAAAAGTATTCAGAAAATAAAAGAAAAGTTTGTGCTTAATCTCATCTCAAATACTGAAAATACACCAAATTTCGATTGGTACAATATATATATAATAAATAATTCAGATTATATGTAACTAAACAGGAAGTAACTGAAGCTTCCAATGAATTATATAAGATAAATAAACTGTCAAAAGACAAATAATACCATCTGTCCTTTTAGCATTTGTTGTTACTTATGCTTAGTTTATTTATGTAATTTTAAATGAGGGAATGAATTCGATCTATTGATTATATATATTCATAAAATAACTGATAAGAATCTCTGTTTAAATATTCAGAGGATCAAAGCAAAAGCTTTAGTTTAAACAACCTCTAAATATGAAATAAAAACTCAGTATTTAATATATATATATATGAAACCCAATATTAAGCTTTAGCATGAAATCCAAGTATAAGGACTTACTCAACCAAAGCAGTAAAGTGTCTCAATCTCATGACAAGACTACTCCATAACTGTTGGATATTTTTAAATGAAGTTCAATGAAGAGTCCAAATTTATACTAATAGAAGTTGTCCTAAAAGCCTAAATTTAAAAAGCATTAGAATTTTGTACCAATATTCTCAATAAACATAATCAATTTATTTGGTAAATTATATTTAATAACAGAATATTTTATGAATAGATACATGGTATTCTACCATGAATGCAATTTGGGTGTCCTTAATATTCTGGTAACAAAACATTTTAATTTGAGTTCTTAAATTATCTTTATTATTTACACAGATTTTGTCTGTATCCATACTTTTAATGCACATTTACTAAATACACCTCAATCTTAAAGACTTGTTATGAAGTTAAGAAATTTGAATGTTTCCATGATAAACCAAGTATCACACTATATTTATCTATTTTGGAACTTCATCTGCAAGAATCAGTTGATTTACACACACACACACACACACATATATATATATATATATATTGTAACGATATATAAATATGTCGTTACATTAATTTAAAATAAAAACTTAAAAGTTCGCAAATAAAAGTAAAAAACTAAACGCTAAAATTAAAACATTGTTAAACGTGTATACATTCGCACAGATGTTAAACTTTAAAAATTTTTTTTTTTCATAAACAAAAAAAAAAAGTATTTGAATGTATTTTTTTTAAATAAAAAAATACAAGATTGAAATATAAAAATATTTTAATAAAAAAATAACGTAAGTTAAAATAAAAACAGGTATTAATTAATTCCTGTAATCTATAAAAGGAAATGATTGTTTATTAATTATCTAAAAGCTGTTTAATTAAAAAGTCAGATGGAAAGTTAGATAAGAGAAGAAAGAGATTTTAGCTTGACAAATGGAAGCACTAAGCCTTGGCCCGGACCATAACGAAAAAACAGATTAGTGACGTTTTGTTCATGGAATCCTGGTGGATAATATAAAAAGGGAAATACAGTTTTTTCTGACAGTTCCAGCGTTTTGTGTTTGAGAGATGGGGTATGACGCACATACCACACTCTCTATAAAAAAAAAAATGAAAAGACTGTGATACCTTGAACCAGCTATTGCCATCTCCAGAACATTACCTTCCAACGGAGGCGTCGCGGGAATTCCATAAGCTATATGAAAGGAACAATTATTAAAATCAATTAAGAATTTTCGTCAAGTTTTACAAATTGATAAACAAGCCAACTTAAATGTTAAAACGGACTCTTATCTGACTTTTGTAAGTTTTTAAATCAAATTAATAATGTTTAATTTTATATGTTTTCCGATGGACAAACATCATTTCCATTTATTTTAATTGTATAAATTATTTATTGTTTAAATTTTAAATGTATGAAATTTAAGTTGTTTATAGACGCTTGCATGGATTCGTTTGCGGTTAATTATATTTTGGTTTTCATATTTGATCAAAATATATAGACATTCGATAAATAATGATACCTTACGGTGAGTATCTAAAATGTATTTATTCGGATGTCTTTTAAGTTATTGGTGACAACGCAAGTATCTTATGGTGAATACTATTGGGTTACTTATAAGTTTCCCTCTGCGATTGTCGGTATCAATAATTTTGTATTTTGATCGTTTATGTTTATTTTGAAATGTTTTTGACCGTGGAATCTATGTAATCGATCTATACCCAACATTTTTAAACAAATCTGTGCGAACGTATATAAATGTTAAAATTAAGTCGGGCGCGAATGGCTATATAGTTTTGTAAAGTTGTATTAAGGGAGGGTAATCTTAGGTTATTCATTTCGTAGTTGAATTGGTTCAATGGATTGGATATATTTGTGTAATTAGTAGATGTAGTATGAGATCCGCTACGGGCAGGATTATAGATATACGCCACACACCCTCTGTTTGCCTATGGATGGGTTTGTAAGTCAGCAGAAGACCACAGTCCATTCCTATGGAGTTTTTAGTTTATTGATCTACTTGCCCACAGATGTCACATTCCTGTTGGTGGAGAGTCAATGTCTTCTCTATTTCTACTTATTGTTCAGATGTACATTCCTGACAATATAGTATTTTGTGTTGTCATATCATGCTACATTGAATACATGAATGTATCAGATGGATTGGCGCCAGTTGATTGCGAAATTTGTTGCCTAAGGTTAAATCAGGGAAGAATATTTTCCTTTCAAATGCAGACCTATGTAGTCCATTCATACTCGACCCTCTAAATAAAATATTAAACATTATAGCAAGCTATTTTAAATGTAAAATTAAAAATTAAGATAAAAATCTAAATGTTAAACTTATTCCTCGAATTTAGAATGATTTTATATGTGCGTAAATAAATATTTTTCTGTGTTAATTTCTGGCAGTGGCTTTTATTATTTTATTCTTTTATATTTAAGATATAAAATTTATAGATTTTTATCTCGGCGTCTCCGCTGAGCTAGTGACAATGGGCTAACGATCTAAATATGTAAATAAAGTGGAATCCTAACAGCGCGTATCTGCCTACTTTATAAATTTTTCTAGGCTCAAATGCCTAGATGGCGCCCTTTGGTAGTGCGGTGCGGTGCGATGCGATCTCCCACTTCGTTTGGATCGTTATAATATATATATGAGAGAGAGAGAGAAAAAATAGTTTTAGCATCAATAATTTGAGAATTTAATATTTTTCTACATATACTCCATGTGTTCAGTGTCATGCTAAATGTGTATAGAGTTTTATTATTTATATTTTTAAAAAAAATATATTTAATATTTTATTTATATTAAATCTTAATTTATTATCTATGTCAATAATATAGGAAAACATTAGGAAAACAATTATGTTTAATTAAATAAAAAAAATTAATTAAAAAGTTTTATGAATTAATATTTTAATATATTAGTTTCTCTAAAAAAGAAAAATATATGTTACATATATATCTCAGAATAAGACTCATATAAATAAAACATTTCTGTAATTAGAAATACAAGTGTTTTAAAATAAATGAATAATTTATTCCAAAACTAATCTTCCATAAATCGTGATAAATCTGAAAAAAAAAAAAACAACTTTTATTTTAAAAATAAGCACTTTTACTACATAAAAATTTTAAATATATGTTCAAAATGTACCTCTAATTATTGATTTACTTTTCATGTTTTAACAAAATAGTACATATATATTTACTTTTAAATTTACTTTATTTTTTTCACATGTATGTGGTCATGTGTATCGATTATATTGGATATAGTGGATGACTGTAGGGAGTTTGAAAGTCTGAGTTCAAATCCCCTTTAATTAAATTCAGGTTAAATACGTACATACCTAATACTTGTATTTCAATATTATTTTTAAATTGTAAAAAAGAATTTGAATAATTGACTTTACAAGATTGTACATGTTTATTATTACAATTATTTTAATCGATTAAACAGAAAGACTGCAAACCTCTCACGCTTATTAGCCAATCAGGTGTTATTAATAGTGATCAAATCATAAACACAAGACAGAGAATTTAACAAGAAGAGGTCATCCACCCTCCTCTTTACTTGTCTTTCTATGTATCCAAGCCAATCTGAAGTATTTAGATTTGAAAGCATGAATCTTCAAACATATTTACATACGTTACTGCAAGTTATAACATCTAAAAACTGCTGCATAGTAAATCGTAGGATTTCACACTGTGTTTGTAATTTAAACTCAGTGAGTTAAATGTGAATATGTTTGAAGATTCACACTTTCAAATCTAAATACTTCAGACTGGATTTGATATATAGAAAGACAAGTAAAGAGGAGGGTGGATGCCCTCTTCTTGTTAAATTCTCTGTCTTGTGTTTACAATTTGATCACTATTAATAACACTTGATTGGCTAATAAGCACGAGAGGTTTGCAGTCTCTGTTTAATTTCAAACATTGTTTGCACTTTATAAATTAAATATTATTTAATCGAATACTCTTTAAATTTTCTATTGCAATGAAGTAATAAATGTAATGTGTTTTTCAGTCATAAACTTCTTCCAGTTTTAAATTAATTTAGGGATAGTTTGAAGCATTTTCTTTTCACTTTCCGGGGTGTTTTTGTCAATTAATGCATTTTATTAGATTGTAATATTAAATAATCAGATATAGAACATTTACTATAAAGATATTATTACTAATGAAAAAATAGCAGATATAAATGAATCGGCATGTAAAAGCTATAAATCACCAAAATTACAAACAGTCACATATAAGCTACAAAATATATAAATCCCAACAACATTTAACAAAGTCATCTAACAAGTTCATGTTAAATGGAGAAACATAACAGAAAGCATAACAGCAAAATTATAATATTTATGAGAATTAAATATGTCTAAGAAATCTTATCACATGCATTTTGTCCTAGTGAAAAGTGATGGATTCTCTCTCCAAACTGCTGCTAATGCCATTTTTGAATCAATGCACCTTTATTCAGAGTTATATTTTAGCTGTTCACTATAAAATTTTTAAGATGCTACCATATCTGAATCATGACATGAAATGTTACAGTGCATTTCAAAACTTTAGAGAAATGATCTTCATCATTCTTCCTACCATTATAAAATTTTGCAAACCATTTGAAAGCATTCTTGTCACTCATGGTTTATTACCATATACAATATAAATCACTTGAAATATTTTAGCAGCAGTTTTTGTCAATTTAAAACAAAATGGATGTTATATTGTTCCATTATGGGTTAAGGTTGAAAGCAATATGTCACATTTCATAACATAACTTGTGATCCAGACATGCTAACATCTTCAAATTTTAGTGATGAACAGATAAACTATATCACTGCATTAATTCAGAGACAGAACTTCAAGCACCTTAAAAATACCTTTTCACTGGTACACACTGATTGGACATGTTTTACAAGTATAATAATAGACCTCATTCATACACATGGCAAGTTGATTCATAGATCAAATCACAATCATATGAGAACAAGTGCGATTATTTTGCAAGAATGACTACTGAAACATATTAACATGTATCATACAGTGACTCATATAGACAAATGTTAACTCATATGAAATTATAAAACAATAGAAGAGTCAGTAGTCAGGACAAGATACCATTCAAGATAATGGCAGAGACTCATCCTCCTGGAAGGTTTTAGGAATTATGATTTGCATTAACTACAATATTATTAATGCAAAATTAGACATAAAGGCATTAGTAAAAAAGTGAATGGTTCATTGCTCACAAAATCATCTACCATTCAAGTATTAGAAATAAGCTATATTTCCAAGGCCCTTTAACTCTTGAGTTTAACATTATATTACTAAACTAAACCACGCAGGAGACAAAGGTATTAAACACATTGGATATGTATTAATTGGAGAAAGTATAATTTTTAACAATTTCCTATTAGAAGTTATGACTGGATCAATTGTCAAAAGCATGTTAGCTTGTGTTAATTACATGACATTTTAAAACTGTGTTGATTTTTTTTACCAATTCCTTTAAAGATTTCATTTTAAAGAAAGAAATATAAAAAGTAATAGTATCATAGATTTTTATCCAAATCTTGAAAATAATTATTCTGAACAAAAAATAAATTGGTTTTTAAAATTCTTTTTTTTAATTTTTTTAGCTATATTATCTATGACTTTTATTTTATTTCACGTTTATTTTTACTGCATTTTAACTATTAAATTGCACATTTACCATTGAATACATTTACAGTAAGTGCATTTTTATATGTTTAATGCTCTGTGATGTTTAGTTGATTGACAGACTCAGTAGTTAAGGATTCCTCCTGACTTGATTTTCTACTGAATAAATAAATGTTAACACAACTTGTAGATTAGATCAAATCATTTAAAGAATTTCTGTAGAGATTAAATTGCTGTTTTTTGTCAAAAGAATCTAAATAATATTAAGCAGTTTTGAAGGTCTTTAGCATTTTATGGCTAAAAGATTTGACATAGATTTTAAAAATTAAATACTTTACTCGATTTTTTTATGTGCTTGATGAGTTTCACTTTATTATATCATTTTTTTCTGAATAACACCAATTTCTAGAACGACTAGTATATTTTATCAAATCTAATGTGTTATGCGAAATTTACAGTATTATATCAAAATCTAATTTATTTATTTATTATGATATAAATTGTTTATTTCTATTTATTATAGCAAATAATTTGATGTACTGTATAAATATATAAAAGAATTAAAACATCTCAAAATTCATAGTTGACTTTCTTTCAAATGTTTTATCATAGATTTCTTCATTAGTAAAAGTGTTAGAGGTTAAAAGTTGCTGTTACTGGCTAAACATTTAAGATACTCGGTCAACTATAATGAATACAAATTATAATGAAATTTAATAGGCTTAGCATATGTACTTAATGAATATGTAATTCTTCAATATATATATATAGTATGCATAATGAAGCAGTTTCTATTTATCTTTATATCATAAAGCTGAGTGCATTTTCAGTGATGAGTACCATAATTATAGCTCCCATGCTTTGAATTGTTGCTGCTGTATTTATACTGCGATTCATTATGTAAATGCATGCTATGTAAATTAAATCATTTAAATATTCTATTTATGTGACAACTGGGCACTATTTTCTCTTTTGTTCAGTATTATTATGATTGGCAAAAAAACTGTTTTTTTTCACATTCTTTTTCCAGTCATCACACAATATACACATGAAGTTGACCGTGATGACCAGAAAAGGAAGGTGAAAGAAGCATGGTTCATTGTCAACCATAATGATTTAATAAGCATGTACTTACATAACATGCTTAATTAGGTCAAAATATAAATACATCAGTAACAACAGCTAACATTAAAGTTATAATTATGATACTTGCCACTGAATGTGTGTGTTCAGCTTTATGATATAAAGATAAGATAGAAATTACTTCATTATGCATACATACATATGCTAAAGAATTACATATATAACTGGAAAAAAATATATAAAAGAAAAGAGATTGCCTTGACAACAGTACGAAATATTGATTACTATCTATATTGGTATGTTTAGGTGTTAACTGGTTTCTAATGGTTATATATATATATATATATATATTGTAATGGTCAAATATGTACATTCGCGAAACAAAATCTAGAACTCTGATAGATCATCCTAAGGCTGACCACTTTTAAGGTGGTGGAAGCCACGACTCTGGCCCAACACTAGTTCCTCTACCATTGCTCATAGACTTACTACCTTGCGGATGACACAGTTGAGGTCACAGCAGTATTTCTCTTCTTCACGTGCTGGCAGTAGCACATCAGTAGAACAAAAGACTGGGAAAATTGGCATTCTATTTAGTACAACTATATAGGTATCATGTGGCTAATATATGATCAATAAACATTGAAAAGATTTTAATAACTAATAATAAAATGATTATTAAATGCTAAATAATTATGAGTAAGTGAGCAAGACTAAGACATGAAGCAAGAGTAAATTTAATATTAATTTAATGAATTTAAAATATGAAAACAATAATTAAAAACAATATTACAAAATGTAGGTGTCTGATCTTACATGCAAGTGATCAAGGGATGTTTACATGAATTTGGATTCACACGCAAATGATGGGTTTAGATATATAATTTCTTAGAGCTGAGATGTACATGATTTGGTTTACATATATAGATCAAATCACTCACAAGTGATTATAATTTTCTAGTTACAAATATTAAAGTTTTTAAGGTATATGCATTTCCGGTTTACATATATATATATATAGCATCAAATCACTCGCAGGTGATTGTAGTTTTAGGTTACACTTAATTTATTTCACTATATATATATGATTTTATGACTCGCAGGTGATGAAATTATAATACAATTAGATTCCATACTTTTATGAGCATTAATACTAATTTTATGACTATATGAGTTTGCTTATATTTATCTATGCCTAGTTTATGCCATAATAGGATTTACATTTGCTTTAATAATTAGTGGAAGTGAATATAAATTTTAATAAAGAACATATCTTATCAAGTGTGAATAATTAATATATTCTCTACATAGCTAATATACATTTTAAATTGGATTCTAATTCAGATCAAAGCTGAAATAATAATTAAAATTGGTGGGATGAACTGATTATTGGGAGCTAGACTTCAGATACTAATGCATGTAGAAATATATAACTCTGAGCCTTTTTGTGTCTCATATGTGCCTTATTCATGGGATTTTTACAAAGTAACAGTTCCCTATGACCCAACTCATTGCTGGAAAATAGGAGGTCTTTTTAGTCTGGAGGATCGAGCAATTTATATTATGTGGGAGTTTTACACTCTGGGTGAGTCTCATGCTCCATTATTAAAGATGCAGAATGGGTTGGCGCATACCAATCACCATCTGAGGATGTACTGGAGTAGCCCTAACACATACGTCCAGTAAAGATATAGCAACAAGTGAGTTATGCCATAGCATTTCTTAAGGACACATATGCACCGCTGACCACATTATCATATAAAATAAAGATGCTAATTAAGAGTTTCCTTCATGAAACTACTCAATATCAGTTCATATTGTAGTATTTATAATTATACTATTTAGGAAAGGTTACGAATCCAATTTACAAAGCTATCTACATAGGCTTTTATTTACTTAAGGAGGATTACAGCATATGGGGAAATTAAAACACAGAATTATAGATTTATGCTGCATTTTATCACTTCAACTGAATATTGGTTAAATATTATATTTGAAAGCAAATCTATTTTTGAATAATGGTTCGCTTGTAATTATATTTAAATCAAGATATATCCATTTCAAAGCAGAGCCTTTTAGTTTGTGCATTATTATGCATATTACATATATACGCGAAATGACATATATATGCGTAAAAATCTTTATTTAATTCTCGGTAATGGTTTAATTACGAATAAAGCTCGGATTTGAAAATATATAGCATAAACAATATAACATAATTAAAATAATAATATTTGGCATAGACTTAGGAAATGCAATATTTCAAATACGATAAAATTTCAAGTAAGTGAAATCTGAAATTGGTTTTATTTAAAATTAAGGTTATGCGACATTCGCTGAAATATGATTGACCCAGTTTCGATAATTCTAAGTTTATAAGATTAATGGTGGCAAATATTATCACTAACTTAAGACATATAATTTAACTCAAAATTTTAATAATTATCTTAAAACAGATCATTGCATATTACACATTACTAAATTTATGTAAAACATTTAAATTCTAGATTTTAGCAAGTTAAAATTGAATAGCATTTAATTACCTAGAATAAGAATAATACGTAACTAAATCAATCATTAATTTCTACAAGTAAGTCAACAAATAAAGAAATCATAAAATCAA
Organism: Epiperipatus broadwayi; assembly: GCA_028023455.1. Classification (NCBI taxonomy): domain Eukaryota; kingdom Metazoa; phylum Onychophora; class Udeonychophora; order Euonychophora; family Peripatidae; genus Epiperipatus; species Epiperipatus broadwayi. The sequence continues at coordinate 1,611,922 of JAQFVV010006342.1, forward strand.
GTTAATAAATGAAATGTGTTCTCAATGCAAATAATTCAGATTTTGGAATAATAAATTATAAATCAATCTGTCAATGAATTATTTAACGAATCATACAAATAAATAGGTTTATAAATCAGACAAGATTTTACGGTTTAAAATAAAGTTATTAAATCATTTACAGTTTAGGCAAGATTTTAAGATTGAAATAAAACAAAATAAAATTTACACAAGTTTAGTTTACATTATTATTATCACCATTAGATTAAGATTTAAGCTAGCATTTTAAAGTTGAGTTTAGTGGGAAGCTTTAGAATTGAAGGAGTATTTACCATTCTTCTCTTTTCTTTCTGCTTCCAAGTTCCTTCTCCATAGTGGGACCTCTTTAAGTTGTTACGGTGGTTAGTTCATGTTTCTCTGTCTCAGGTAGCTTTTCATCAGGGCGGAAGGCAAGATTTTGAGCCTATTACCCCGACATGCTAATTATTAACTTTCTTCAATACTTTATTAAAATTACCTATTGAATCTGAGTGAGAATTAATAATCTTAAAGATGGCTGCTATCACTTATATAGCAGTACAACCCTCTCTCCTTCATATTATTTTCTTGGATCTGTTTTCTGAGCTTATACGCTGATTACCAGGAATCGCGGAAGCCTGCTGAGTCAACTTTTAATTAGATCAAAAAAACACAGTGACATGCAGTAATTTATGCAATTTTCTAATTTTAATTCTAAATATAATTTTAGTCAATCTTATACCGGAAAAGATTAACTCTTCTGGCATCACTTTGGCTAGAAAAACAAATCTAAGATTCGTGAAAAACATTTTGTTATATATGTAACTCGACCGTTTTAATTTACTGATATATGCAGAATTATGAAATTTCAAATATAACTAACTTAATAAATATTGCAAAATAAAGAAATCTTAATGTTTTAATATCCTATTAACATTAATTTTCTAGCATATATGTAGTCTAAAGTTACACATACAACTCGTTTTTCATTTAATAATGTTAAAATATTTTTGACCTATCATAGCACTCTCTTAAAAAAATTTTTTCCATACTTTTCTCACAAAACCTGCTTCCAGGAAGCAATACTGTGTTTTCATTAATTCTCAACCTTTCTCTGTCATTATAGTTCATACATTGATGGCCATGCATTTCATAATAATAACACTGTTCAATTTCTAAACTTCTCATTTCTGGATAAAAGCTATTAGTTTTACAAATCTTATCCAAATAATGTTGATCTCCAACTAAAGAAAACATTTTACTATCCTTTTTATCCTGACTCTCCTCAAACTCAAAATTATCATTTAGTACTGTTGTCAAATCTGTGCTTATTTTATCAGACTTAACTTTCATTTTAACAATTATTCTATGTGGTAACCTTTAATTCAGTTTTTAACTCATTGAAGCTAATCTCCAATTTAGCCTCCAGTTTATCAGAGTTCGCTTTTAAATCAGCTCTCAACCTAGTCTCCCTTTCATCATAGTCAGCTTTTAACCTATCCTCCCTTTCATCGGTCCGCTTTCAATACATCTTTTCTAGCTTTTAATTCAGCTCTCATTTCATCCAAGTTGGCTTTTAATCTAGCCTCCATTTCCATCATCTTTATGATGTCCTGCAAACTAATGCTATCACTTGGTAATGCTTTAGCATTATTCATATTTATGTCTAAGCAATATTATACTTAAAAAAATTATATATATTTTTTATATGATAGTTATTACAATCCAAGGCTCACCACCCTCTTGCCATTATCCTAAAACACAATTAACCATCCAAGCAAAATATGAACACACTGATCTTAATTATGATTATAAATATTCAATGATCCAAATTTCAATTCCATGAAGTCATGACCTTTTTGATTTATGAACAATGCTGACTGATACTATGGCCTTGATAAGCAAATATATGTATATATAAACAGAGCAAAACTCTCCATACAGTATTGCCACCTGTGCTAAACAGAGTAATCAATGGATGCCAGAAGGCTTGTGCATAAAATCCCTATCTAATGCCTACTCATCCAATATTCCCAGACTAGTTTCTGGCTTGTGGCCTTCGTCAGTGAGGAGCTTTGGATCTGAGAGCACTGCATCTCAGATCTAAAGCTCCTCACTGACGAAGGCCAATGCTCTCAGATCCAAAGCTCCTCACTGACGAAGGCCACAAACCATAAACTAGTCTGGGGATATTGGATGAGTAGGCATTAGATAGGGATTTTATGCACAAGTTTTCTGGCATCCATTGATTACTCTGTTTAGCACAGGTGGCAATACTGTATGGAGAGTTTTGCTTTGTTTATCAACAATTAATGTGCTAGTATAGGAAATGTGATCATGTGATGCTCAATGGTTTATATGTATATATTGTAATGGTCAGGTCAATGTCATGATAAGATGTCGCATCTGACTACTGTCGGACCTAGGGTCTTCATGTAGGATGCTGGAGATGACACAATGAAGTACATGACTCATGATTACATCTATCTTCAATATACTATCCTAAGGCTTATCTATCAAATCTACATGCAATTTAAATCAGTTCATCTAACATCCCACAACTCTTTTCAGAACCATTGCCTCAGATATTCAAACTCGAGAAGAATTTGTGTTCAACTCTCTTAACAGAGATGTACCTATGCTGACTGTTAATCAATAACTAAATTAACTCATCCCATTTATTAGTAAGAAATAACCTTTATTTAACATTTCTCTCTCATGCTCATCAAACAATAATGTGTGTGTGTGCATGTGTAAAATATTGGTTATAAGATTGAATGTAAATGCTGGATCAACAGAACTAGAAAGACTTTGTCAATTAAACAAAACTTCATAATATTTATTTACAAAAACAAAATATATTAAAAACATATAATAAATTATCAATCAATGTAAAAAAAAAATCAAAAAAATATTTACGATTGCAAAGGAATTATTTGGATATATTCTTCTATATATAACTTCTATGTCTATTATGAGTATCTATCATATTGTTAATTAAGCAATGTAAAATTACTTATTCTTTATTTCCCATGATAGATACACATAATAGATATTTATATATCCAAAAGTAAAGAAAACTTTATTAGTTAAAAATGAGATTGCTATAACTAAATTAGAAATTTAAATGCAACTCCAAATGCAGTATCCAGTTCTAGGTGTGGAAGTTGGTTGATCTAAAATAATCACCTTGCATATTTATATATCATGGAAGAAATATAATAATGAAACAATACATGATATGATAGCAAAGCAAATAATAAAGAATATTAATTAAAAGTGTTAATCATTTATTCATTAAAAAAATCTTAGGAATACTATTAGTAAAACATAATACATAAGTGGTCATGTTATGTTGTAGCATTAGTTATTTTAGTGAATTTAAAAGAGAAAAACTCTTACTGTTTAAGTATTCATTTTAAGCACTCAATTTCACAGTCATGGATGAAAATCAAGTATTTTGGCAGAAAATTACCTAAATTTTATTAAAAGAGAAAAAAATCAGACTTTTCAACCTTCCCCCCTTCTCTCCTCACACTTTCTTACATTGGACTGTTCCAAACTATTGAATTAAACCATTAGTACTTCCAAAATATAAGACTGAGATAATAAAATTAAAAAAATAAGACATATCTATACAAAAGAAAAAAATCATAATATTTACAATATTTCATGAATCAAAATGATCAGGTACAATTCTTCCTCAGAGTCCTTCTTATATAACAGTTCTTATAATTTATGCATTTTTTTACTATAAATGTTGACAAATCCTTATTGATTTTAAATGGCACATTCTGAACATATTTATATTGGCAGTGGGTGATTATATTTTATTCCTCACATAGATTTCCATCATGTGTGGATACAGCATATCAGGCACTTCAATGTAGACATATATATATATATTAATTTCACATGGCCATAGTGAAGAACAAATGCTCCACCTGACAACAATCATTTTAGCCAATATATATATATTTTTCAATATATATATATATATGCAGTTCACATTTAAAAATATATAAAATAGTTATTTATTATTTGTGATATTGATTATATAACATAATCCTGTCATTAAACTTTTAACTGAAAAAAAAATCTAATTTCTTTTTTTAATTTTTTAAAAAAAAATCATAATACTTTTTTTTAAATTTATAAGTTATTTTGAAGAATCTTCTATTTACTTCCTTAATTTTTTTTTAAATGGCAAATAAATAAAAATCTTAATGTTTGTTGAGACACTGATTCAAAAATGTTATTAAAATAACTGTTTCAATAAATTTGACTTTTCATGTCAAACACACAATAATTAAAGAATGATTTGTAATTGTTTTTTTATACATGGCATCATTTCCATTGTTTATTTGCAGCATGTGCCTGTTGTTGCATTTTAAAAATATTGAGATTATCAATTCATTTTAAAAAAATAATAAAATAATATATTAATAATATTATCCCTTTCTTACATTTGGTTATTTAGTACAATACTTGATTTTTTTTCATTGCTATGACTGTTTGTTCATCATTTAAGTTCTTGTCTATATTTATTATCTTCAACACAATAAAATTGTCAACATATATATAAATTTATGTGCATTTTACCAATGTTTATTTTTTTTATTAAACACTAGAATTTTATTACTAATATATATGTGTGATTTTATGTAAATGACCTATCATTCCCACTATTTTATATACAATTAGTACACTGTCATTAACTATATTTTTTTAAAAGTGTTCTAGCAAAACTTAGTATTTATTTTATATTTAAATTCTAATTAAATGTTTGTTGTGGGTGCGATCTTAAGCTATCCTCACAATTCCCCTTCCCTACAAAGATTAAAATTTTACTTATTGATCAAAATTTTAACTCCTAATGAGCATAAAGTATGTTCATTTTTGGGCATATTAATTCGCTTGCTATCCATAAAAGATCATAATGCTTACCTTTCTACATTTTCTCTCCAATCCCTCAATTTAAAATACCCATCCTGGCATTCCCTCTCTCAATAATCATGTATCATTCCAAGTGAAAATCTAACTTAGGGTAAAAAGAAAAATATTTTTTACCATTATGGTTAAAATCTGACCATTTATGTATCTCTATTCTAGATGATACACATCTTTGTTCACTAATCTCTCTCCTGCTCTTCTCTAGAGACTTATTGGATTTTGAGGATTATGTGAACCAGAGTATCCATCACCATGCATGGATTGACTCAAAAAAATAGGTCAGTTCTAAGGTATCCCAGCATATTTACTAAAGTATACCCTCATAAATACTACACACTAATTGTTACTACCCTAACAACATTTTTTTGATGTTCTCTCATCATTTTTCTAAACTTCTTTATCATTTCTACTGCTAACTCTATTTACTTTATTTTGTGATGAAATTACTAATCTCACATTATTATATTGATTGACCAAGATATGGTTTCAATAACCTGGCATTGTACATGTCTCTAATTTCTCCCTTAATATCTAACCAAAAATCATTAGGGCCTGCCTGTTTTACAATGACATATGGTCCCTATATTGATCATAAAATTTCTGATACTTGTTTTTTTGGAGGTTTGTTTTGGTGGCAAGTCATTATAAGTACTCTATCCTCTATCTGAAATTTATATTTTTTTCTCATTCTTGCTTCAGAGTTTTGGTTTATTAAATAGCTATTCATGGGTCTTTTTTTCTAGCTACTTCTGCATTTATATCATGATGTACAACTGTGGGTATATATATATTATACCTACCCCCCTTTAACGTCATCTTATAACTTTTATAAACATCACTTATATAACATCAATAAAATATTCGATATTTATAATAACGACTCGATACAGAACTTTGTACCTCCCTCTTACACAAAATCCTATCATGTGGGGCTGTCGGTACCTCGGGTAGAGTGGTCAATATCATTTGCAAACATTCACCAATAATATTAATACTCGTTTACTAGATTACACATTAGCCAACCAAACTCTTTATTTATTTAAAGGAAAAAATCCAATGGGCGCCAGCCAACCTTTGTCGACAAGTCTGCCTGACCAATACAATCTAGTACCCGCTCCCGCTAGCTCAGCTAAAACAATCAATAAAATACAAAATCCGCCTACTTAAAATCAATTTACGAATCTTTTTCTGCGCTAGTTTTCTCGCTTCCTTTCCCAAATTCTAATTTAAAATTTTATTTCGCTCTCATACTCTCAGAGGATACTCATATCCCATTTCTAAACTATTATTCATTATTATAACATTTATTATTTATTTGATCTACGATATTTATTCCCTTTTTTTTTTTTTTTATAAGTAATCACTAACCCATTAAATCTCCATTTATGCTGTTTCACTTCGTTTGGTCTTATAATATAATTAATTACACTTTTGCTCAAATTTAGATAATATTTAATATAACAAAAATATCATATTATACATACATTTAGAAAATAATTATACGCACACAAATATATTTGAAATCACAATAAAAATCCCTGGATAATAGAGCTAAAGACAATTAGTAATTATTGTTCGTAACATAAAGTTCAAAGTTTATTATTCCATACATTACTACGGCTTTTAATTAGTGAATTAAGGATAAAATAAATATTACCTAGCATTCTCTTTTATGCCTAGTTCCGAGTGTAGCTTCTGATAGTATTTCCTTCGGTCAGTTAGCGCTAACTCTTTGCGATCCTTTTCCCGATGTCATTGAGATCCTGTGGGCTTCACCATGGACACTCCGCTTCCTTCTTGTTTTACGCGAACATGATTGACCTTCGAACTGTCTGCTGTTGGTATTGCATGGAAGGATTTGGCCGGCTGTCCACACGATGGGTTTAACAATGCAGCATTATGTTTTATTTAACTTTGGACGTATATTAATAATATGAATATGAATTTAAAAATAATCAACCGAACCGAATCAAAATCAAATTTTAATCATAATATCAAATTCAATCTAATAACTATAACAATAGAAAGTTCGTTCCTTTTATATTTTACGGTCCTTATCTTGCGGATTCAATCTACATTCTGAATTTCTGCTATTGGACAATTATTTCTTTTCTTTCGACTCTCTACACAGTTTCATTGGTCATTCTTTAGATGATTGCAAATTTCAATTTCTTTGTTAAGAGTTATTTCACTAATTAGCCGTTTAATGGAAATTTCTTGTTTGTCACTAGCTCCCATTGTTTATTACATTCCTTTGATTATATTCCTTTTTTTTTATTATAAGACAAAACGAACTCCACCTTGCTTTTTTTTTTCTAAAAGCAATCTTAAATCAAATTTCAATTAAATCAAGTTTTAATTAAATCAAGTTTTTAATTCTTTAAGTTTTATTTAAATGTGATTCTAAAATTATATCTTATAAAACTGTCTAATTTATGCTTTTAACGATAAACCCTTGTATGATAAAAAAAATTTTTATTTTTATTTTATTTTACCCTACAAGACCTTTTATTTTTATTAAATATTTAAACAAATCTTTTATCAATTTATATTTCTCCAAAATTATGTGTAACTCCGAAGAAAACACACTCCTTCCTGATGTATCTCGGTACATTTCTCCATCCCCCCTTTTGAAACTAAAATATCAATCTGCAGGTTTTAGTTTCAACGTTTAACTTTATTCTTATTATACAATCCCCTCGATTTATTTTGATGGAAGTTCGTCCTTTCTTATTCTCATGTGTCCATGTTACTTGTTAAGTTTTCTTCTTTAGTAATTGTAAGGATCGAGCATTGAACATTCCCTTGCAGTCTGACCCTTGGGCGACTTTGAAGGCGTTATTTCCGTACTCCTTTATGATTTTGTATGGCCCATCATATATTGGTTGAAATTTCTTGTATATCCCTTTTTCCGGATGGCTTACTGGATTTACCCTTACCATGACCTCATCTCCCAGCTTGAACATAGCCTTGCTCTTCCCTTGTCTCCTTTGTCTTATACTTCCCATCTTTCTGAGTTTACAGCATGCTTCATCAGCATCCTTCTTCTTATCAATATGTGGTGTTCTGATCGGTAAAGGGGTTTTGAATGGGTAAGGAGTACTTCTCCCGTGATGAAGCCTGATGGGTTCGAATCCGGTTGATTTGTTCTTGGACCAATTTATCATGTTCGCAACTCTCGTGGCCTCTTTTACCCATCTACGATGATTGCTCTGGAGATACACACGAAATAAGCACCCCAATTCCCTCATGACTCGTTCGCAGGGATTAGACTGCGGATTGCGAATCGAAGTGAGAATATGTCTGATCTAGTGGCGCTTCATCCACCTTTTCCATTCCTCTGACATAAAGGGAGTTCCATGGTCTGATATTATCTGCTTTGGGATTCCCACGTCTCGAAAATGTTGACGTTCAAGTACCTGTATAGTTTGTTTGGCATTAGCTTGCGCCACCGGATATACTGCTACGAACTTGGAAAAAACATCATAGGCTACAACAAGATACTTCTTTCTATTAAACTGAGGTAGGGGTCCATAGAAATCTATTGCCAATAGGCTGTTAGGCTGGTATGCATATATAGGTCTCAATGGGCCCACGCTTGATGAGGATACTCATATCCCATTTCTAAACTATTATTCATTATTATAACATTTATTATTTATTTGATCTACGATATTTATTCCCTTTTTTTTTTTATAAGTAATCACTAACCCATTAAATCTCCGTTTACGCTGTTTCACTTCGTTTGGTCTTATAATATAATTAATTACACTTTTGCTCAAATTTAGATAATATTTAATATAACAAAAATATCATATTATACATACATTTAGAAAATAATTATACGCACACAAATATATTTGAAATCACAATAAAAATCCCTGGATAATGGAGCTAAAGACAATTAGTAATTATTGTTCGTAACATAAAGTTCAAAGTTTATTATTCCATACATTACTACGGCTTTTAATTAGTGAATTAAGGATAAAATAAATATTACCTAGCATTCTTTTATGCCTAGTTCCGAGCGTAGCTTCTGATAGTATTTCCTTCGGTCAGTTAGCGCTAACTCTTTGCGATCCTTTTCCCGATGTCATTGGGATCCTGTGGGCTTCACCATGGACACTCCGCTTCCTTCTTGTTTTACGCGAACATGATCGACCTTCAAACTGTCTGCTGTTGGTATTGCATGGAAGGATTCGGCCGGCTGTCCACACGATGGGTTTAACAATGCAGCATTATGTTTTATTTAACTTTGGACGTATATTAATAATATGAATATGAATTTAAGAATAATCAACTGAACTGAAACAAAATCAAATTTTAATCATAATATCAAATTCAATCTAATAACTATAACAATAGAAAGTTCGTTCCTTTTATATTTTACGGTCCTTATCTTGCGGATTCAATCTACATTCTGAATTTCTGCTATTGGACAATTATTTCTTTTCTTTTGACTCTCTACACAGTTTCATTGGTCATTCTTTAGATGATTGCAAATTTCAATTTCTTTGTTAGAGTTATTTCACTAATTAGCCGTTTAATGGAAATTTCTTATGTTTGTCATTAGCTCCCATTGTTTATTACATTCCTTTGATTATATTCCTTTTTTTTTATTATAAGACAAAATGAACTCCACCTTGCTTTTTTTTTTTCTAAAAGCAATCTTAAATCAAATTTCAATTAAATCAAGTTTTAATTAAATCAAGTTTTTAATTCTTTAAGTTTTATTTAAATGTGATTCTAAAATTATATCTTATAAAACTGTCTAATTTATGCTTTTAACGATAAACCCTTGTATGATAAAAAAAAATTTTTTATTTTTTTTTATTTTACCCTACAAGACCTTTTATTTTTATTAAATATTTAAACAAATCTTTTATCAATTTATATTTCTCCAAAATTATGTGTTACTCCAAAGAAAACACACTCCTTCCTGATGTATCTCGGTACATTATTCTTACAAATGGTATTGGTGATTCATAGCATTGTTGTACAGACTAAACCTTTACATTTTAGTACACATGTGCATGCATTCTTCTTCGCTCTATCTGGTTTTCAGTATTGTATTGAACATTCATATCACTGTCAATTATTTTACATATATACATGATTTAATTTTCCTTTTGGAAAACCATATTAGGATTCAACCATTTAGAAAAAAACATTTTCACATTCCAAGTCTGCAATTTTCGAAGGTCATCCTTTGCTACGTGCCATCCTTTTTTTAATCTAGACATCATCATCAATTTGCCTAATGAATGTAAATGGACTTTTGTATGTGTTGCATAACTTATAGTATTGTGAACTTTTCTGGCTACTGCTGTGCAGTATTGTTGTATCTGTTATCACTTGATAAATCTCTATGATTTGGGCATCCTTTTGATTATGGAGACATTTTATGTACCATAACATACTCTCATGATGATCAAATCTATATATTTCATTTGCTTTATTGCAGGTAGCTTTCACAATGAGGCAGTTTTCTTCTGTAAAATCAGTCTGAATAACAAAGTTTTTTTCAAGATGTGATCATTATATTCTTGAGCCTTATGTTGAGAGCAAACTAAACTTGAGCATCAAATGCTCCCATTAATTGACATCACTTGATTACATAACCTTTCTGTTTCCACTCTATTCATAAACAGAATTAATATATGGGAACCAGCATCACTCTGACATGTTTTTGGGATCGCTCCTCCCAAATTAAAGTTGGCAGAAAGATTTTCTATCCTGTCTTTGGGTACTTGATGAATCCACTTAACAGAAGACTCAGATTCAAGAGAAGTTTCTGCAGTAAAAGAATGCTTAGTACTTCAATTGGATTCAAGAATGAAAACAAATAGGTTCTTTTACAAAATAATAGCTTGTCACTGTTTTTCTGAATTACAAATGACAATCTCATTATCTAATCCTGCGGTGATTGCTTCAATGTTGAACCCTCTGTGTTTGATTTCCATGGAATTTGTTGAAGACATCAACATTTGGGTCTTTGCTTCAGATGCCTTTCCCATGTTACTCCAAGTACTTGGGCTGGTCATGACCTGTTGCCTTCCCATAACTTGTGTATTTTGGCAAAGCTGGGGTTCCATAATTCCAAGCCTTTGGCTCATGGTCTCACCTAAGCATTTCAGACCTCATCCTAGAGTCTCTATAGCCTCACCATGTGTTTCTATAATTTTGTGATATGCTTCTATTTTTGTGTTTTGCTTGGTAGTCAACTGGTTTAAAATTGTGTGAGTGATCATCATTTCACCTCATTTCATTTTTGTGCTTCCTTTGACTCTCACAGATCCCTCTCTTGAAGGAATCCTGACTTTGGCACACATCTTGGTATTTGATGGTTAGTTGAATGGTGACACAATGTTTAAATTCTTCCAAGTGTTGCCTACATTGTATATCTTTCTCCTCCACTTCTTTCCTCATTTCCCCTATTTCTAGTTTTAGCTCAATGTTACTCTTCTGATCACAACTTACTCTAGTGATAGTCATGTCTCCATGTCTTTAATCTTTCTGTAGTTTTTTCTGCATACTATCTGTATTTTCCTTCACACCTTGCTCAATTCTAGCTTCCATGCTAACCATATCAGTCTTAGTTACCATATCTCCCATCCTGACTTCCATACTATCTATATTCATTTTTAATTTCTCTACTTCCTCCTTGGTAACCACATTAGCCTTCAACTGGTTCACACTTTCATTCATACCTTTCATATCAGCATTTAAGCTTTTCAACATACTCTTCATATCATCCTTCATATCAAGCTTCATATTTTCCATTTTAGCATTCAAGCTTGTCTCCATATTACTTGTCATATTTTTGATTATCTGAGCCAATTGTACCATTGTTATGGTATCTTTCATAGCCTGGACCACTTCAATTTGTGGTGATAGAATGTTTTCTTTGACATGAATTTCTCGTGCCTTAATGGTCATTCCATCATCTCGACATGTTCATGGAAAGTGGTCACCTTCAGTGACAGATCCCCCAGATATTTGACTAGGCAGAGACCCTCCCTCATGACTAACCTCAATTTCACCTACCTCAACATCACTAAGCTCCCCTTCATGGTAAAACTCTGTTTCCATGTAAATAATTTCTTTCCACTTCTTAATAACATAAATTAAATACTTTTAACTAAACAACTTTTACTTATAGAAATATTACAACAGATAATTGTTGCAGGATTTCACATTTTGCCTAACTATGCCATGCGTAGCTTTAATACAGAGTGATATTACAACTCTACCATTTTTATACTATATGAGTACAGCCTCATTTATTGTTTACTTTTAGGCCCAAACATTGTTGGTGCCAAAATATAATGGAATGCTTGTCACCAACAATCATCAAACAATCGAGCCTCATGTTTAGGATACCAAAATGAAATAGAATCTCCAATTGCCCTAATAATTGATAGCAACAAATGTAATAAAAAGCCCCAATTGGGATACCAAATGTAATAGAATGTAGTATACATATAAATAGAAATGAAATCACTCCAATAATTGTGGGCTAACTAAAATGGACAACCTATTTGTACCATAATATATCTCAGGTTTTGATTAATTTTCATTAAACTATAAACATAACAAATATAAATAAACCAATCAATGAATATAAAATACAATGAACTAGGTTATGATGTTTAACTTTATTTGAACAAACTACTAATTTATAAAGTAATTGTTGACAAATTATCTATACTATAGAAAACATATTACACATGAGTGAATGTGCTTTAGTCATTAATTATATTGTTACTTTGGATAGTCTTGTATAAAATAAACCTGGATACTAATGAGCATTGACTAGGACATGTTAAGTGATTTATCATAACTAACAATTTGATTATTTACTAAATATAGATTGGAAGCAAAGGAAGATTATATATGATTTAATATTCCAGTTAATGATGGCTTAAATGAATGAATAACCAAAACATGATATTACAATTTAGTTGATTGTGAATCTACCATATTAACTAATGACTCCTGCACTAAAAAGAGAAAATTAAAATATTAATAAATTTTAAACAAAAACACCAAGTCTTTTCTTATAAAATAAATGATATATGCTTTATTCTTAGATCGTGGTTTGATCTTTATAAATAGCAATAAATATATGTAAGAACAAATATAAAATCAGTTGGTTTTTCAAATTTTCAATTTTGTTAAATATAAGTCAAACATAAATATTTATGAGCAATAAATATGAATTGAATTTTATGTTTGCATTAGAATCATCCATTAGTTTTGTACATAAAACTGTAATATATATATATATATATATATATATATATTATAACCTACACTCCCAACACCACTCATATACATTATATGAGTAAATGCCCAGGGCACCAGTTCTATTAATGAATAGAACAATATAACATATCTGATACAAATTATTACTGAGACTCTTTACCTAAGTCTACATTCAGCTCAGCTCAGTGGGAGGCTATAGGAAGTTCATAAGATATACACCTTTACCCCGCTTAGTGATTGTCTACTTAGCGATATTTCGCAATAGTGATCATCATCAATTTGTACCCACTACTTCGATGTACAATTGATTATTCGTTATAATGATCGGGAAAAATTAAAAAAAAAACAATTTGGAAGCCATCTTGAATTTTGCGTCACTGATGACATCAGAGATAGCTATATTATACCCAAAAGCAAAAGTATATTAGTGTAATATGTATACAGGTAATGACTTTGCTGTAATTGTATACACATACAATATTTTATTCATAAAACCCTTAAAATATCTATAATTACTTTATCTATAATGCTGTATACATCATATATAATAAATAACACAGCAAATGTTCATCCACTTTTTCTTTTAAAATACGTATATATGTTCTACAATAATATCAACAAATTAAAAATCCTTCTCATTTTTCTTTTCAAAAACATTATTTTCTTATCTCAATACTGAACATATATAGAATATATATTTATATAATACAAAAACTCCAACATTTCAATGTTGATTTGTAATTAAATAATGTAAAAGAAATAGTAATAAAATATAGCAGTGGGAGAGAGATATCCTTGAAAATGACTGTATGAAGATAAACAGTTGAAACAGAGTTTTGTATTATATAAATACTGTATATACAGTATATATATGTTCAGTATTGAGATAAGAAAATAAGGTTTTTGAAAAGAAAAAGGATTTTTAATTTTTTATAATACTGTATACAAATACTCCAATATATAAATACAGTACAAGACAAATAAAATACCATTAGCACAAACTTTCAGGAAAACACTAAATATGAATATTAAACTGCGTGTGTGTGTTTCTTAAATATGATATATTATTTTTAGAACACCTGGATAATTATGTAAAAATAGTTATTGATTTTGTAACTTTGTTAATAAACATGTTGTTTACACTTAAGATGTTTCAAATCAGAAGAAAAACAACATTTTAAAATGATGTCGAATTAAAAAAGTTTTAAAAAAAAAACAGATTGCATTTAATTAAAAATCTTTCTACTCAAACAGGGGGGGGGGCATTATTACATTACTAAAAATATACAGTAAGAAAAATAAACCTACCTGTATGTTTTAGAAAATTAGAAGTTAGATTTTTTACTTTGAAAATAAGTTGATTTTTTTTTCTATATGCTCAATTAAATAATTAATAATTAAACATTGTTTTTTAATTTGAATAATTTCACATAAGTAATAAAATAAATGTATAGTAGTAATATATACTGTAATACAATTTTTTTTAAAAAGCACTTCAGTATAGATATTTTTTCATTATAATGAAAAACTTCCGCGGAATAATATAAAAACTTTTAAATTCAAATTTAGTTTCATTGCTGTTCTGTACTTTTTAAAGTGAAAATATGCATTTTTTTTCCTAGTGATATAAAACTTTTCTTCTTAGATATCGTATTTAGTCATCATTGTCATGAAAAAATCAAGAAAATCTTTGAGCTTGGAAATCAATGTGGATATTTTACATCACTGGAACTGACCAATTTTTTTCCCATAGACCCCCATTATAATTACGTATTTTGTCTACGATATTCTTGCTTAATGATGAGTTTTGGAGGACCAATTGCCATCGCTAAGTGGGGTAAGGTGTATATGAGTATAAATAAATGAAAGAAGAAATATGATAAAATATTAAATATAATGTAAATCCTTTTTGTTAATTAATTGCATGATAAAGAATCACTATGTTTATTTATACAATCTATTAAACTCTCCTTTTAACCTAATTTCTTCCCTCATCCAAGTATAACATATATCAGCTTGCTATAATTATATTACTAAACAGTTCTATGACTTGGCATATCATAATCTAAACAACTACCTTAATGTCAATCGAGGAATAAACAATACGATCTTAGGGAACTTCAAAAACACAGTTGAATTAAATAAAATACATTGGCCCATAAGTTATAATTCTACAGTATGATAAAATGTAATAAAATAAATTAACTAAATATTGTCCTGTGTTTAGCAATAAGATAATGACAGAAATAGGGTATTTTAATCTCACATCATCATCTAACAAATATACTAACTTGGCAACCTTCCTTATACGTTTATCAAATGGCAAATGTTTTTTATAATGTTTGGATTAAGAAAACAACATTGTCAGACACCAGCAAATTTGATATTATAACTATAAAATAATATATCTATTTTATAATAGATCTATGAAATGTGGAGATGTGGAAATTAGTAACCGAATGTATACAAGAATCACTTAAGACACAGTTTTTAATAAATAAACAAATCATTTATTACACTAAAATTTAATTTAAGTAATGATTTAAAATTCTCAAACAAACCTTGAACATCAGTCTGGGATTATCCCCATTATATTACATTATTTATACCCTTTTGAAATCAGAAATTAACAACAAAACTTGAATCTTCTAACTTTGCATATCTGCTTTGCTTAAGCATTTCATTTACATATCATTAACTGCATAATATATTATATTATTGGCACAATAAATATTTATGAGAGGATTTTCTATTGATTAATAAAATAAATCAAACTGACATATTTGGCCATCAACAAAGCAACTTTTTCTAACTAATGAAACAATCATTTTTAATTACATATACCTTTCACGCATGACAATAAGATCATATTCATTCTGATGATTTAATGATTTACAATTCTGTATTAAATGAATATAATATGTTTCAAAACATTTATTTCCCATTTTAATTTCAATAATTTTAAACTTGTCTTGCATTGGTGGTCGAGAGGTCAGCATGACTGCTTTGCACTTGCAGGCAGTTGCCTGGGTTGCAGGTTTGTGTCCCGGCCGATGCTATGACACTTAAAAAAAAAACTTTCTATTTAAATGAATATAATGTGCTTCAAAACATTTTTTCCCATTTTAGTTTCAATAACTTATACCTTTATATTCACGATATTATTCATATTACGCGTGTGTGTGCATCCAAGCAACAATAAGATAGAAAACAATATTTTCTACACTCTATCCATTCATCAAGAAAATATTAAACAATTATTTCATTTCGGACAATGTCGTAAACCATCCAAAAAAATAAGACACTAATATTATATCAAAAATTATTTTAACTATTTATCTGGCCACATATTAAATAACACAGAGCTATATATTCATGATTATACAGACTACACATTCCAAGGGAAATTCGCATGAAGAGCAAATAAACTCTTTACTTAACACTTCTACAATAACTCATTTAATTCTGAAATATACTGTTGGTGGGGACTTTTCCTCATCACCAAGTCTCTAAGAAAAACATCACTTAACTTCAAAACTATCACTTCCTAATACGCGTATAATATAAACTAGGCTCTACTCATGAAACTTATTAAAATATACTAAGTAAGCAAAATCTTTTATCCCTACAAAAATATTAGAACACAACAAGATTATTTTCCATTCACAAAGCTCTTCTATATATCGAATATTATATATACACGCTGGCAGACAAATACATACAGATAACCTACTAATCCATTCAATTCCTTAGAATATGACAACATCCGAAATTTATACATAAAATATTCACAAACTAAACTTTATTAAACAAATGTTATAATTGTGCATAAATAGACACACCCACGCAAACAAGAATATACAAAAAAAAATTCTAAGTTATATACTACATGGGCAATATGGTAATTACATAATACATTAAGGTATAAGTTTTAATTCAGAATAAACTTTAAGTTATTTTTAAAATTTAATAGCAATAATTATTATGAATGAACTTTCTTTATCATAGCTAGCAAACTATTTCTATTATACGTTCGTTGATTTTAAAGCCAAAATTCTCATTTAGAGATAACAAAATATATAAAATAAATGTAAACCTCTCTCTAATGATATAATAAAAAAAATTTCTTTCCTTTACCTTTGTAAAAGAAAAATAAGACATATTTGTATAAAATCAATTTTTACCAACGTATCGACTACTCATGAATACGCATCCGAGATGCTCTAGAAGTTTCTAATAGCACAAAATTATAAACAAAACATGATAATAAGTATGCCTATCTATCTATAATATACATTGATAATGACAAGTAATTAAAAAAAAGAAAAAATCATTCGTTCTTTGACTTAAAATAAAAAGTTCACTTGCAAAGTTCTACTCCGGGTTTATGAAACGATATGGGGACGGATTCCAAACTGAATTTGAACATAAAATAAATTTCTGTAGGATAACTAAAAAAAAATATAATCATAACTTAAATCTGATCCAATATCTCCAATGTTCCTAGTGCAACTACTTGAGCCTATTACATCATACATAATAAGTCATCAATTTTTATTATTATGACGGAAATATGAAAGACATTTTTAGCTACAGTTGAACAGGAATTATTTTATTCACTCCATAGTAGTTTTAAATTAAGTAAGCCATTGTTCTGAATAAATTTCTTAAATAGCATTTGACATTTTATAATCTAGTATATGCATAGTTTATTTTTAAATATTGTCAATTAATATATCATGATTCATTAGTAATTCCACAATTAATAATACTTTATTCTTATAGCACATCTTTATCGAAGAAAACAGAAACACAAATCACACTCCCATCCTTCCATTCGATTTAAGCAAACATTTAAAGAGTAGCATCCTTTGATTATTTGAGTAATTCACATTTTATTTCTTTCATTAAAAATATATATTATTTTTAGAAATACCAGATAAATAAATAGTCATTTTATCTTTTTTTTAAATTAATTTAAGCATGATATATCAAAATACACATATCCTTAATTTTACATTTAACTTTCATAAAAGCATAACACAGAAGATGGTGAAAAATCAATATAAATTCTGAAAAAGTCCTGCATACATTTCCAAGATATATTAGAAGACACACGCAGATTAGTTATATAACAATAATGTTCATGCACTCTATCTTCTTTCTTAATTATAGCTAAAGTAATGCCATCTTAACACCAACGATATACATTTTTAAATATTATTAAGTATGAGGTGGTCAATTCAAATGTTTAAATTAAGGAGAGAAATGAAAAACTAATGTACCTTCTTAAAATTTATTCTTGCATTCCAATTAAAAACATTCTTCCATAATGAATTTCCTAAGATTTTTCAGAAGTTTACTCCAAAGCTTTTTAAATCAATTTGATGTCAGCAACTAGCTGCAATTACAATTATAATGAGTGTTGGCTGCAATTATGACAACAATGAGCAATTTTTACTGGAAGCTATTTGTTAAATAGATATTTCTTTTCCCCTAGCAAAAGGTCATTTCCCTTCAAAAGATAAACTCCCACATTTTTGCACTTAAGCTAATTACATATTCAAGAAATCTTTTCTTTAAAAAAAAATCATTCTGATTTTTACAATTAAATCAAGACAAAAAAATAATAATAAAATAAATAGCTTTTACAAACTTGAAAGAAATGAATATTAATTAACTGTTAAACAAAAATGATTAAAAATTTATTTAATTTGTAAAATAATTCACCTATCCAAATATCCATTAATCATTAAAAATATATATTTGTTAAATTTTTAAAGATAATTACCATATTTTAAATGTTTTTATTGTAAACATACTATTGTTTAATGTTATTAGAAGATGAAAATGAAATGAAACATAATACAGACATACATGCATGCACATGTACTACAACCTTTTAAATATTAAACTATCTTGACTAAATATAATTGAAATGGCTATTAGTGTTGATAAAAGAATAGGTAACAATGAATAAAGGATTATGAAACCATTCAAACCAATACTACACTGACATAAAATAACTTTGCATCCTTCTGACAAAATATACTAATTCTTATAATAAATAATCCCTCTTTCTTGCATTAGATACTTCATTAACTATAAGAACAACAATAAATGCTTATAAAGTGGTTAATCAAATGCATAAGCAGTCAATATCTAAGTCTTTAAATAATATCCAGCAAAATTGTTTAAATTCTAAGACTTTCATTTTTTTAATACAATACAACTATTCAATGTAGATACAAAGGATCTAATTTCCTTGTGCCCATTCAGAGGGTCACAATATATATATATATATTGTGCCCTTTTCTATAGGTCAGAAATAGCTCATCACAGTAAACTATTAAAAATTTTAAATTTTAGAATGTGTTTTCTTGATGTGTTAGTTATATTTTGTTAATAATATCTTACAGTACAATTTAAAGCTAAATGAAAATATATAATGCTTAAAAATTATAATGACTCACTTAAGAACAGTTAAATAAAGCTAAAAACATTATTACATATGGTTGCAAAAGCTGGACATAATAAATAACTCAGCTATAAATATTTAAAAGTATGTTTAAAAATTCAATTTTAATAGTTTTAAACTTATAGTCAAGTAAATGTTATATTTAAATTTATAAATTATATTTAATAATTATAATTAATATCATATATTTTAAAAATAAGTTTTATGGTAGTGAAAGTTGTATTTAATTCTATATTTTCTAAATTATTTTTCCAAATTTTATATAATTGTATTATTTTATTTAATACAATAAGTGTAGCAATTTATTTATTCCCAGACAGAAAAATCAGATACCGTCTGTCTTGGTTATATTAGTCATGTGATTTGTATAATAATATATGGTTATACACACTTGCTTGCTAGTATTTAGATTAGTCAAGTTCAAAATATTTTAAAATTGCATTATAGAATTGAATATAATTATTACCTATTATAAAAGCCAATATTAAATATTAAATTAGTAGTTATAAATGTTTCAAATAATGTAATAAAATGAATACAGCTAATAAAAGTTAAATATTTTGTTTTAAAATAAACTAGATAAATTAAATATTAAGAGTGGGATAATTTATTAAATAGTATTTTAAAAGTCTTTTTAAATATTTAAATAATTTAGTAAAGTAATAATTGATTTAAAAGTAATATCTAAATAATATTTTTAAAGTTTTAATACGTCATATTTTTTATTTTGAAATTTAATTGTGTAAGTTTCTAACATTATGCAAATTTGGTATCAAACCAAAAGTAAGAATCAACCAATAAAATGACGTATTTTCTAGGATATAAATACTGATTGCATGGGGGGTATTATGTATGATTAAAAATGTATTAAAGGTGTCAGAGTCATATCAGAAGCTATCAAGATGATAGTAATTTTAATTTTATTATTTTAGTCAATTTTTAGTGCTCTCATACAATTTTATTTGCAAAGCTAATAGGTTATTATTATTTTAAAAAGTATTTGCAAAAAAAGAGAGTGTAAAATAATAATATTAATAATAACTTCATTTAATATGCCTTGCTAATTTTAAAGTCCTGTTATCAGTAGTATTCATCAAAATCTAATATATAACTTCACAATAATAAAATGGATATACCAATAAGTAAAATGTATTCAACTTATAATATTTTAAAAATGAGTATAATATTTATTAATGCAGTTTCAATAATATTGAACAAGAGGACATTCAAATGAATAAATTAATTTTATGGACATTGTATGGGAAACTTATTAGAAAAACTGTTTGCCGATTAAAAGTAAAGACGCATTATTTTTTATAGCAAGATAGCCTTGTCCGGTATTAATAAACAATAGGACAAGTATACTTTATAATAAATTTATGGAAATATTATGTTATAAAAGTAAATGCTATATCCTTTTTGAAGGAAACATTAAGAAATATTTACAAGAAATTATTTTAAGAAAAGACTCATGAAAAAATATTTTAGAAAAGCGTATGTTATGAAAAACCTGAGGCATATAGAAGGTTAATACGAGTATATAAAATTGTTTTAAAAGCTAATAATTTAAGACAAGAAAAACCTCTGAATATGTAATAAATAACAATAAATTTCCTTGAAGAAGAAACCTGTAAAGAAATGAACATGTTAATAAATAAAATGTAGAATTATGGAAATAAGTAGTGCGAAAAAGTTTATCCGGATAATTCAAACTAAGCTAAAGAGATATGATGCATCAATATGCCTATAGAAGCTTCATGGGATTATTTTTCAGTATTATGACTTTAATAATCATCATTCTGGACTATAGAAATTATAAACTATTATTTTATTAACTATTCCAGAACAGATTGATGATTATTTTATTTTATTTTTCAAGATTTTAAGATGTCGTAATATTTTTTTTATTATTCATTTTTAAAACCTGAGAATTTTGTACCGGAAGTTTGGATAACACTTACTGCAGGAAATGTATTGTCTTGTTCATTGTCATAGCAACAAGGGAGGTTGTAGAATTACTCTTGAAGTGAACATTTTTTTAAAAAAACTTTTGAAAAAGAAAATGGAAATATTTGGACTTATGAAAAAGAAACATTTGTTTCAGCTGAAGTTTATGTAAATATGATTTTCATTTATTACTATTTATTTTAAATGTAAATTTTCTAGTTTATAAGAGTAGGAACATGAACATTAATCTATTGATAATATTAAAATCCTATAATATAATAATTTAATAGTTTAAATAAGAACATTTAAGTAAAAGTATAAATGTATTTTTATGTATGCAATGCTATATCTAGTGGATGGAGAAGAAGACTGCAAAAATTAATGACCAGATAATATCATTTTGTAATAGTTAATGAATATTGATATTTTATGATGTATATTTTGTTTTTCTTTTAGATTGCCTATGAATTATAATGAATGGAAGTATAAATGTTTTAATTATATGTAAACGCATTTTGTACAACACTTTAAACATTATGAGATTAAGATTTATTTTGGGAATATGCATACTATAATTTTATACTAGTAATATAACCCAACATGATAATAAATATTTATGTGATTCTTTTTAAAAACTTTCATATTATTGGATGTTCAAAGTATTTATATGATTAGTTTGTATATGTTTTAGAATATAGAATAAGGAAGTAAGCAAACTTTTCTTGTGGATCAGTGAGATCGCTCTAATTATAAATGAATTTTATTTATTGTTTTGAATATGCAAGATAGTTATTTTGTCGATGTAAGATGTGATAAATCTTTAGGAAATAATGATAAGATAGTGGCTTGGTAGTAATATGGTGAACATGAACCCAAGATGATGTTATAATAGGATGTGATGAGGGAATATGAATATTTTATAATCTTCGTGGATATACAGTACAGTTAACAGTGCCCTGTAACTGATATATTTATTTTGGACAGTGTCTATTTTCTTTAAGTATTGATGTTTTAATAAAGCTGAAGGAATAGCTTGACATCATTAATAGTATTGGAGGACTTTGGACAAAATAGGTCAGGCCTCTATTTCTTATAGATATATTGTGCCATGATATTTTTGATATATGCTATGAGTTATACTTGAGTTTTTCTTCCCTAGATCCTACACATCTATTCACTATCTAGATTTCCAATGTAACTACATCGTTCAGTATGATATATTTGAAAAGAAATAATAGATAATTTAGAGTTTAAGATATGCTATCGTTTGAATGAGATAAGTTCATTTACTTAGAAGTAGAATTTGTATAAATTGGAATTGAAAATCCAATGAATCCTAAAAGGAAAAAAAAGAATCACAAGATATAGTTTTTGGATTTATTTTTGGAAATAAAATAAAATTACAGGAATAAAGTATATAAAACAAAGTTGTTCTTTAAAATGTTAAATAACTTTTAAATGCTTTATTTTGTTTTAAAATAAATATTGCATATTTTAAAAAATATAATGTTATAAAGTAAATCGATATAAATAATAAGCATAGGTATAATTTTATAATTATAATATAATAGGGAATGTATCGGTAATTACAACTATCTAGTATTAAAGTAATATTAAATGGGAATATGTTATATTTAATAAACATAGTGTAGTGAACGATATCCACAAAATCTGGTAATAAATTATTAGATAGATATTTTATGTAACATCTTTTGACATTGCAAGATAAAAATTGTTTAATTTTTAAGAAATCCATACTCACGATAATGTTATTTTTTATGTTTTCCGTAGTATGTTTCTATGGATGTTTTTTTAGAAAGAAAGGTATAATTAAATAATGTTTAATGATAGGATATATTTTTTAATAAAAATAAATAAATGTAATTTATCATAAGTTTAATTAGAAAGAGATAAATAAAATGGTATTATTTTATTATTATTGTTTTAAGTCAGAATTAAAACATAAAATAATTCTAGATTGTTTTAATAACTAAGTAATAAAAAATGTAAAGCTGTGTAAAGTGAGGATATCCAATGTAAATATTGTAAATAAATTGTTTGTTTTATTGTTAAGAATAAACTTTTTAAATTTTTTTTCAAAATTTGTGTGTCATGACTGTTTTCATTTTCCCATTACACTGCATGAGATCACACAATACAACCAGAATAATAGAGACTAGACGAACATATAATTTTTGCACAAAGATAAATAAAGAATTATTTTAAGAATTTGAATATTTTCTTGGTATTCATTTAATTAAGTAATCATATTTTACATTATATTATGGTCATAAATTAATTATCATAATGGTACATTTAATGATATGCTATCCATTGCCACACACCTTTATTTGTCAGATTATAAATGCTACCACATATTTCTTACATTATTATATGGAAATAAAAGATTATATCATAGTATTTTATTATAGTAAATAAAATTATAGTGAAAAAAAGATATATAAAATTAGTTCATACAATGAAGAATATTATTATTATTTGTTTAAGTGTAGTAGAGTATGACATAAAATCCCTTTTCATGTTTTACTAGTGATTTTTAAATTAACTTAGAACAATTTTATGAACCTGAGATTTTATTGAGCTAAATTATTATAGATAAAAAGATTAAGATTTAATTATTAGTTTAATCTTAATGAATAGGATTTATTGAAGTCATAAGAATACTATAAGTTTATTATTTGCGAGAGTAATAGGAGGATAGTGTTCATATGCCATTGAGGTTGTATCCTATGGGATATTGGCTCAATGTAATCTTTCTTATCACCTGTATTTTCACTTCCAAGTCTCATAAAATAATAAATATTTACTTATTTATTTTATAAACTGAATCTTATTCTTAATTTTGAATTTGAGCTAGTGGAACATTTTAATATTAATACAGAATATTTTATTTATTAATTATTTTGTTACAACAAATGTAATCTGCAACTGAGCTAACCCATTTTTATTTTATATGATATTGCCAGGAAGTGAATATGCAATCGGATAGGTTAGAATATATATATATATATATAAAAGACATATTTTGTGGGTTCATCCATATTAAAAAGTTTAAATAGTGATATTCCAATGTTTTGACTTGGTCACACAAGTCATCCACTGGGAGATAAAAGGGAGAAAGACGGTTGTAGAGGTGCTACAATCACTGATTTGAATAAACATTAAAGTTCCACAAATAGCAAAAATGTTAAATTTAAAAATGTTTTTTAAAAAAATCTTTCCAAATAGGAGGAAGTTTGCATGTATTCTCTCACTTATTGATACAATCTGGCCTTTTAAGTATCTCAATGGCTTCTCTATTTTTGCACTGGTAGAGATTATCACATCTGGATATGATCCTGGTACAAGAAAAATCAATTTTATGACCTGAATCTATAGTATGGAATGAGAGTGCTGATGATGATGAGTGTTGTTTAACTGCATTAGCATGCTGATCTCTCCTAACACTGATGCGACGATTACTCATACCTATATAAGAAGCTTTACAATTTTTACTTGAGAATTGATAAACACCATGAGATTATATATATATATAACTGGTAAATTGATAATAGCTTGTTGAACTAATAATTTAAAATCATAGATGTGTTTCTTAAGCTGGATCATTTAAAATACAACAACACAAAATATAATAAGAATTTTTTCCCACCATGCTATGTCTATGTATCTCCTTTATCATGAATACCAAATATCTATATTTATTATTTAAATAAGGCTTCTATTTTAGCCTGCAAAATTCAATATTCCATTTATGACTTCTTTGACTTGGGCTTTATTAAATATCTATCACGAAATTTATATATTTATAAATAATATTATACCACTTTTAAAGACAAACAAAATACATATCAAAATAACTCCTAAATAATGCATGTGAGAATGTCAACTTACAATTCCAATGTTGAATAACTATAACCTGATCCATTCTTTTAAAACACATCTGATAGTAAGATTGTAATAATCAAATGATTAAGAAAATTTATTTAAAAAAAAGATAAAATTTGGAGACATAAATTTATTATGTTGTATATTTATATAAATGATTCCATGCAAGATATAATGCTTTGTTTATTCTTCAATTCAACCTATACACTCATTTATTATTTGGTGTTTACATATATACATGTAAAATATTTACTTTATCACAACAAATTTCGTTACCCACTGAAGTATAATATCTACAATTAATATTTTTTTAAAACTTAGAATTTACTGAGTTGTTTACGCTATTTACCTATTTACGTATATAAGATTAATGATTAAAGACTGAAGATTTAATTACTAAATGGCCTTTAACATTTACTTTTACCACTGTTAAATCAAAACATTTTTAAAAAAAAGCTATTTGCAAACATCATATATATATATATATCTTTGTAAATTTAATTTCAATATTTTATGAAAAACATATATTTAAATTATAACAATTTGTTAAACTTCAAGTTATCATATACATGTAACATCTATCTTAAAATGTTTTGTAAAATAAAACAAATGTTTTATAATAAAGAAAACTAGAAATAAAATATAAAAAAATCAACAAATGAGTAGATAAATTGATTAATTTTAGTTACCCCATAACTGCAAACTTTTCCATTATTTTCAGTCTCTTATTTACTTTAAATATTTTGGTCTTGGCTCAATTCTGTAGTATGTGAAATAACTTTTAAAATATATACACATTAGTGACACACGAATTTATAGATTTTTTTTAAGCAATTAATTTCTGGCATTCTTTTTATATTCAGCTGTAGAATCATTAAAAGAATCTTAAAAGTTAAAAAATAACTACTTTTTTCTAAGTTTGCTTACAAATGCTGGCTTGGTGATAAACTTCATATTTCACTAGATTTCAAAAGTGAAATAAGATAGGCACATGGCAGAAATTGCCCTTGGAAAGTAAAGTTTATTTAGCCTATCATTTTGATGTTATATCTTGGTCCAGTATCTGTTATATTTATATCAAAAGAAGAATTTGTGGAATAGACAAAATAAAGTTATAGCTTCTTTCTTTCTGCTTTATGATGATTCCCCTTTCTTTATTGCTATAGTAATTTTTTCCCATTATTACACTTTCCACATGCTGACTTAAAAATCTTTAATATTGCTATTGTTAATTTTAAAATATTAAGATAAAAAAATACTAATAATAATATTAAAAAAAATATTACATAGAAAATTTATTTTTGCAGTTTACAAAATAAATAAATAACAAACAGTAATATTGTATCCCAAATAATTACCAAAAATAAAAATATAATCTAATTATAACTAGTATTTTAGATGCTACTGCTTATAACTATTTATATATATATATACATAAGTGATATGTCACCATTGCCATCAAAATCTCATCATCGCAAAACAAAGCATATACCAACAGTAAATAAACAAAAATGAACTAAACAATAATAATAACAACAATAATCTATATACAAATCATTATGTAAAAATCAAATCAAAAAGATTTTTTTTTAAAACTATAATGGCACTTTAAAAGAAAGGATGGATCTTTCCATCCCTTACAATATATAATTATTGAGATATTAATATTATATACATGCACATACTTTGCAAGTTTTAGAATGTTTTAACTATAAAATCCAAGTTGTATATTACATGCATTTTATTAAAAAAATCATCAAATTATTATTATCTATAATTTTTAATGGGTTCATAGTACTATAATTTTCCTATATCATTTTTTTTAATCACTTGAAAAATGATGACTCAAAATTTTAGTGTACTTTATTATATTCAAAACTTCATAAATAGAAATTGCTAGAACTTGATGATGGCATTTAAATAATAAATTTATTTAATTTACATAAGAAAATTGTGTTTATATATGTACAGTTATCTTTATGCTTAAAATAAATTTTCATGTTTTAGTGATGAGAATTTAATGATAAATAATTGTTTAAATAGTGCTAATTTATCTATATATTTATTTTTAGATATAAGACCTATACATAAGTAAAGTAATGTTAACTACAATATTTATTTTTAAACAATATTTAAAGTAATGAATACTCAATGATAAGATGGTTCACTTTTATAATGCCAAATGCAGTAAGTAGTGGGGTATGAAAATGTATGAGTGATTGCAAATTGAAATAGATTTGTAATTTAGTGAACAGATTATACCCATAACAATCAAATAAAAAAAATTTTTTTTTCATCTTATGGCCATGGTTTCTTTTATTAGACAAATAAACTTTCTTAATTGAAAATTACAAACAAAAACAGCAAATACATACACATATATAATTAAGAATGATTGGAAGACAATGGCCAATTGTCCATACATTAAAAAAGTTCTCATAGGGAATAATAACCTAACATTTAAAATGGTTAACTCTCCTTACCATTTAACTAGTCATAAAAGACAACATTTGTATTACTGTATAATATTTTATGATCAAAATTATATCCATGAATGTATAATTCCAAGTTAAGATAGATATTTTAACTTTACTATTTTAAATTTTAACCTTTCCACAAAAAAAACCTAATTACTTTCATCTACATAAATTTTAAAACAACTGTACAGAATTTTATAAATTATTCCTCAATATTTTTATTATCTACCAACTTCTTTTGAATTATTTAATTATGAATTTAAAGTAAAATTTTTCTTCCAAGCAATTCTTGCCTAACAATAAATGATTATTTTTATTAATCCATCTACAAACTGATAATCTAAAATAATACATTTTTTTTATCATTCCTATCAAATATTACCTTCAAATCACCATTATAATTATTCCTTTAGATACTTAATAAATCTATCAGAATAATCTAAACAAATAATTACAAAATTGCTTTCTTTGAATCAATATCCTATTTCAAATTATTTAACCGTTTTATTTCTATATTAAAAACTCATTATTTTTAAGAACAAATGGCTGATATCTCGCAGACTCAATCACATTTCTTAAATTTTTAATAAAGTGATTACAATACAAAATATGATAAAATCTATCTATTATAATCACTAAATCTAAACATTTTAACTTATTAAAATTCATAATATTCTTAATATTAGTAACAAAACCATTCAATCCAATAAAAAAAAAAATCCATTTAACTTTCAAGTATTACAATTATGACTAATCACACTATTTTGTTATATATATATACAGCTCATTAATAATCAAAAAAAAAAGCAAGTCTTACATAACGTGACATTACTTTTATAAGCTTGTATTTATAAAAATGTAATACAGAGAACATACCAATAATTCAAACAAGCTCTTCTTAATTGATAAGTGCGGTAAGAGAAAACATTTAAAATCTCTATCCAGAACATTCCTATTTCCAGACGAATTGGTTTCAAGCTTATGGCTCACCTCAGTAAAGAGCTAGAATATTCAGACACTAGATGTAAAATATCAACTCAAAACCCAGCACTTATTTCATACATAATATTTAAGTAGAAACTCTGAAGTTTTAGATATGAAAATGTCTTTTACTCCAGCTATCTAACTTAAATAGCTATATGGGACTGAACCAAATTCAGATCTACCACATATTAATAGTCTCAAAACATTTATTAAACTAATTAATATGGATGATATATTACAAATATGGAGATGAGTTATGGAACTAACATTATTGAATTAAACAGGGTTAGGTATTTAGTGGTTAAGTTCTTTGTTAACTTTATTAGAGAGTCTGATATAGCTTCCATGTCTCTTGAAAAATGAATGTTGTGGCAAGAGTTTTGTCTCTTTGTTTAATTTTCTCTATGCTCTGAATAAATAATGAGTTTTCATCTGGCTTGGGATGTTGGTATTGTGCCTTGCACCTTACAATCCAAATGGCATAGGTGATGAAAATTGACAGCCTGATTGTAGGAATATCTCTTCCACGAATGCATTCTTTTATATTAAGTATTTTGTAGTAGTCTATCTTTGAATTGTTAAATATTATTGTTTTAATATTACCTAGACCCATGCATGTTTTAATTATGTGGTCAAATGTTTCCTCATCCCTGCCACAGCTGTGGCAAATTGATTGGACTTTGGTGATAGATCTTTTATATCTGAGGAACCAGTTGACCGGCATGGCATCCAGAATAATTTTAAGTAAGTAATCTAAGTATTTTGGTTCTAGAGCCCAATACTTGAATAGGGTAATCAGCTTGTGATTAGTTATTCCTAATCTTGTAGTAGAGATTTGATTATTTTGTTTTAGGATGCGATGGGCATCCCATAGCTTGATCTTGCTTTGATAGTTGTTATGGGCATTTGTATTTTGTTGCATTGTTGACAGGATTAGATGGTCAAGCCAGCTTAATTTTTTGGGGGGTGGTGTGTCGGTAGAAATTATGGATTCAGTGATCTGGTCATGGCCATACTTTTGGACTAGATTATATATCAGAGTGTGTGATTTCTGATAGTTAATTGAAGTGATGGAATGTAGTGACATTCCATTTAATCTTTTGTTTTCCTGCATGTTTCTCATGCTGATGGAAACAGTTTGTCCTTTCCATAGTAATCTTGAGCAATATTGCTCAATTTTCTTGATGAATGTTTTATTTGCATTCATCATTGGCAGGTAGTATGCAATTTTGCTGTAAATCTTTATATTTAGCAGTGAAACCTTACCATAGAGCGAAAGGTATACCTTTGAGAGGGTCTTAGTGATCTGGTCTGTGGACTGGAGGATTTTTGCCTGAAGTTCTTTAGACATTGCTGATTGCGATTTTGAAATATTAAATCCCAGAAATTTCTGTGGTTCAGCTTGGAAGCGCGATTTGATTTTTTTTCCAGATAGGATAGACCAAGCTGTGGATTTTCCTGTATTTATTTTTAGATCTGATAGATTTGTATATTTGTCCAATATTTCATATAGTGTGTTTAGATATTTCTGAGTTGGCAGAATGATCAAGACATCATCCATGTAAGCGATTGCTTTGATCGCTCTTTTGAGTCTGGGTATATATACTCCAGGTAGGTTATCTTCAATGTCTTTAAGAAGTGGATTGATGTAGCAGGCAAACAGGAGAGCACTGAGTGGAGATCCTTGTGGAATTGAAGTATTCGGAGTAAAACTGTTTGTATATACTCCATTGAGTGATATGTGAATTTCCCTATTGTGTAGTAAATTGTCCAATATCTGAATTATCTGGGAGGGAACACCAAGGCCCTCCAAAATATTCAGCAGTGTGCTGATATTGACTGAGTCAAATGCCTCGGATATGTCAAGTTGTACGGCAATGGGCTTGGATTTTCTGTTGGTTCTGATGTAATCCAAGAGTATTTTGGTTTCACCAATCGCCGTGAGTGCTGAGGAGCCTTTTTTGGCATACTGAGAGGGCATGATATGACTCAGGATTTTATGTTGTATCTTATCTTTAATGACACCCTCTATAATCTTTATTAAGAGTGGAGACATGGATATGGGTCTTATGTTGTTTATATCAGTAGGGTCTTTGCTCTTTTTCATAAATGGCACCAATGCAACTGGATATAAATTTTTAATGAACCTTTGCTTTTGCGCAAGATGGTCAATCATTAACATGATGATTGGGACAGTAAAATTGCTTAAGTGGGAGAGAAGAAATTTAGGTATCCCATGCATTCCAGGATGGATGCTGTCTGGAAGGGAGCACAGTTTGTTTTTAATATCTTGGACTGTGATCAAATGATCATCACTGGATGAATGTCTTGTCCAATCACGATCTACTGATGAGTTTTGTTTTTTTAATTTGTTTTCAAAGTGTAGTTTAATTTTTTCAAGCATGTGGTATCCAGTCATGCTGGTGCCCTGATGTTTAATTAGTATTGGAGTATTTTGTTTTTTCTGTGGCCCCAGGGCCCACCTGAGATATTCTAAAAGTTAATCACATATTAATAGTCTCAGCATAGCCAACACATTAAAGATAAAAATTATAAAAGGTCACGTTATATTGCTTTTTTTTATATTTACTATTATTGTAATTTTACCTTCAAGGCTTTGGCTATGTCAGGCTATTAATATGTGGTAGATCTGAATTTGGTTCAGTCCCATATAGCTATTTGAGTTAAATAGCTGGAGTAAAAGACATTTTCATGTCTAAAACTTCAGTTTCTACTTAAATATTACATGTGAAATAAGTGCTGGTTTTTGAGTTGATATTTTAGATCTAGTGTCTGAATATTCTAGCTCTTCGCTGAGGTGAACGATAAGCTCAAAACCAATTGGTCTGGAAATAGGAAATATTCTGGATAGAGGTTTTAAATATTTTTTCTTACCGTACTTATCAATTAAGAGCTTGTTTGAGCTATTGGTACACTCTCTGTGTTATATATTTGTAAATACAAGCTTATAAAAGTAATGTCATGTTATATATGACGCTTTTTTTTATTATAATTTTACCTTTAAGTTTTGACTATGCTGAGGTTATTAATATGTGGTAGATCAGAATTTGGTTCAGTCCCATATAGCTATTTAAGTTAGAAAGCTGGAGTAGAAGAAATTTTCATGTCTAAAATTTCAGAGTTTCTACTTAAATTGAGTTGATATTTTAGATCTAGTGTCTGAATATTCTAGTTCTTCACTGAGGTGAACCATAAGCTCAAAACCAATTAGTCTGGAGATAGGAATGTTCTGGATAGAGATTTTAAATGTTTTCTCTTACTGCACTTATCAATTAAGAGCTTTTTTGAGTTAGTACACTCTCTGTAGCTCATTAATGAAGAAATAATATAAGCCAAATTACCCAACCTTCTTTCATTTTATAAACTTTAAAAATATTTATTAATCTATTATTAGATTAAAAAAGTATTAATGTATTTATTTCTGTTTTAAATAGAGAGAAATAATTTTTATCATAGAAAAAGAAAATAGAAATATTTTTCTGATGCTAAAATTCATGTTATTCATAATTTGCTTCTATTATTATATGATTTACTATATTTTAGATATAAGCTATTCTTACATTATATCCTTATTTTTAAGTATATGATTTTACTGTATATCATCATCATCATCATCATCAACCATTATCAATCCACTGCAGGATGAAGGTCTCTCCAAGTTTAATCCATCTTATATATATATATATACACACACCTGGGTCTCATTTTACGTGATAGATAGGTTCCTCAGAAAACACGCGCAACTGAAATCGTGCAAAAATAGACGTAACTTACATTGAAAAAGGGGGGATGTGGTCTGTAATTTTTCAAAATTCGTGTAAAAGCAAAGCACCAACGTAAAATTACTTTAAAATTTGCACAAAAAAAAAAATAAGGAAATAAAATATGACTAATAAAAAATTTCAAATTTGAAAAAGATTGATACAAGACAAACTTTTTGTAACTATAATATTTAATTTTATTCAAAATAATATATTTTTATGCATAATTTACAGTACAGTAATTTACATTTTTTTATACATGTTTTAATTATTATAGCTATTTGCCGAAAAACACGTTCGTTTGCAAACAACTAGCGCCAACTTCACACTCATGTTATGTCAATGGTTTTCTGGTGTTAATGTAATTAGTAATTAATCTTTGAGACGATGATTTTATTGTTTATGAAACTAACAACTAAAAATTAAATTCTTATTTTTGTCTTTAATTTTCAATTCCGTTTAAAAATCAAATTTCACATCACATTATTTCAGGTCACCGTAAGTAATTTTTAAATTGTTAATTACAATTAAAAATCAGATTTTAATTTTTAATTGTCAAATTTAATTGTGCCCACTGCTATTACTGACCTTTTAAAAATAAACTTACGGACACTAAATGATTAATAATTGATTATGTTCTTTTTTAAAAAGCAAAAACAGAATGTGATTTAAAATGCAAAATTAACACGCACGTTTGAACAAATTTACATTATAATCTTGTAAAATTTAATGTGTGTATACATAAAATGTGGAAATCATTATTTTAATTTCATTATTGCATAAAATCTTACTATTATAAAGCACTGAAAATATTGAAATTACTAAGTTGAAAGTCGAATTCCAATAATGTGCTATTACTTTCAATATAATGTAAGTGCACAAAATTTATTATTTAAAGTAATAGCACATTATTGAAGTTCAACTTCCGGTGAAACAAGAATCGCGTAACTTCAAAATTGTGTTAAATAAGTCCGCGTAGAAAGAGACCCAGGTGTATATATATATAACCAGATCCACCTGCAATTCTTTATTTTTATTTTAACAGCTTAATATTAATATTTATTCTTGATACATTATTTTTATTATATTCAGTCATTAATATCTATTATGTACTACATTTTCACTTTTTATTTCATGATTGTCTTGTCTTCTAAAACAATTGTGGAATAGACTGGCATTCAAGGAGAGGGGAGAATATCATTGATAGTATAACCATCAATGATACCTATGGCCAGATCGAGGTTATATGAAGCATAATGATGACATTTCCTGACCATAGCCCACCTCCATATTGTTGGAACAAACATCCACCATCCAAAGCATTTTATTTGTTTTGAGGATAAACCTCAGGTTTGTCCAACTATATAGGTTATATATTGCCAGCATGCTTGGATGACAGGTCATAAATCCAGTGCTTGAAATATCCCAAGCTAACTCCTATTCTTAATCAGGGGGTCCAATGCATTTAACTTAATACATTAGATATTTATACTCTTAAACTAATGGTGATGCAGTGACAAGAGAGAGAATAGATCAAATAACAATTAAGCAAACATTATTTATTAATACACACACAAATTTAATATAACATAATAAACTTTACATAAAGAAAATGTACATGATTAAGTTAAGGCCAACATTTTAGGATATTCCTTTATTAAAGTTCTTATCATTCAAAAAAAATAGTGTCTAGACAGCTATTATTGAAAATATATTTACCTAGGTTTTTCATATTAATGTGACCCATTTCCTTTGGATTTTCCAACCAGTTAGCCTTTTGGTATCCATCAATGGCCTCCTGTTTTTCCTTTGGTGTTTAGGCATTAGTTTCAGACATTGGTTTCAGGTGAGAACAGTTGTCTGAGGACTAGGGCATGAAGCCCAGTCAAACATTACTATGGCTTTTTAGCAATGCATGTTGCTAATCCTGCAGCTTCTGCATTGATATCTTCTGTGGCAGTAAGAATTGGCTTTACACTGCACTTAAATTTCTGAATCTCTGAATGTCCAAATATCTGAATGAATCTGAACCTGTATATGAAACAGGAATGAATATAACAATAGCTAAGTTGCACTTTTATATCTAACTCTCCCATTGTTTATTTCCTTATCATAGTTTTACTTTTTATCATAATTTAAATCTATTTTTTAATTAATTTTACATTTCTCTTTAATCTAATCATTTTTCTAGATTAATGTACTATCTTATCATTTTTATGCTGATGAGATAGCTTACATGGGTTTTTTTAAAAATTAATTCAATTATCAGCTTACTTTTTTTTTATCAGCCAGAAATCTTTCAAATTTAATTGCATTCCAAAAATTTCTTCTACAAATTAATTTTTATTCTGATTTTTCACATTTATTTAGTTTTAGATATTTATTCTTTTAATTTATTTCAATTTATAAAAAGGAAAGTATTTGTTATAAATATTTTTTTTTTCATTTTAGAATTTTCACTAAGATTTTATTTTCCCACCCTACTCTGAATAAATAGCTTTATTCTAAAAAATGAAGTGATCTTTTATTTTAATTCTATTTTTGCAATTCTTTTTTCTTAATAAATTTGATCCTATATTTTTAAATTATAACCTATGTAACATAAATATATATGTTTTTTTTTAGAACATATATCTCACTAATGTTACAATAATGTATTAAAAAAAGTAAAGACAAACTCTGTTTGGTCAATAATTAAAATAAACTTTAATTATTAGTATTAATTTTAATATAAAAATAGTTTACAGTAGAATTTTTTAGTAAAAAGTATATATATATATATATTATGGCAATTCAATATGTATGTATATATAAATTAAACAAAAAATAGTTAAAAGAATTTCAATAATGCCAATATTAAAATATGAAATAAAATTATAGATGGTACTACTGTATAGAGAGTTTTGCCTGTTTTAATAAGTTATGATAAAGCATAAGAAATGGTGATCATGTGATGTTTAAAATATACTAAATAATTTTATCTTTAAAAAAAAGTCAATTGTTTTTAAAATATTTCTAAAACATATTCTTTGGTAAATCTGCTTACTTTAATTAATCAACAAATAAAGCATATGTGAAGTTTTACATAGATAAAGAAAACAATAAAAAATGAAGTAATTAATGAGTTTGAACAACATAAAAACAAATATAGAAAAATATTTATAGAAAAATAAATGTATTTACAAATAAATTTAAAAAAAAAAAACTCACTTGGAGACAGCAAGTCATACAACATTGTAAAGTTACTGCAAAAAATTATAAGCATGTCTTTTGTTAATATTAAAACTACTATTAGAGAAAATCTAAGATAAATCACCATACATTTTAAATAAACTGAAATATCAAAACCATTCTCAACTAAATGATTCAGAAAGAATGAACCATTTGTCTATACATTTCTGGAAGAGATATTCTCCATCATTATACTTCTAACCAAGAATTAAACATCCTACATCAGGAATGATTCTTTGAAATTTTATTATTTAATTTATTAAATGATTGCTTGTACTGAAAAGTTACTTCTAGCACATAATTAAAAAAAAACATATTGAAAATTAAAAAAATTTACACCTTTGAATGAACTTTATTAATAAGGCAGTTGAATTTAAATGATACAGGTATATTTTTGCCTTAATATTTATAAATTTTAATTCATTTAAATATGCTTATTCAAAATTTAAATCAATAATATTTAACTTTCTGTAATTACATTATCTTATTTTTTTTATTGCAAATCTTGCCATGTTAAAGACATTCATGAAATTTAAAGACATATATGTATGGATTAAATCTAATTTGTTTTAAAAGGAAGTTATTTTATTAATATTTTAAAATATATTTTTAACTTTAAATTTGTACATAGGTAGATAAAGCATTTTATGAAAGTATTGTCTAGAAAAATATATATATATATATATTGAGACAGATATGCTGTCCCTCATATGGCGGTCCGGTTACAATATATATATATATATAAAATTAAGAAACTTTAAAACACATTTGCTTTTCATTCTTGAACAAAAGAAGAAATAAAAAAGAGAATTTTAAATTAAGAAATCCTGAAACCTTGTCTAAACTTTCAGAATTAATTATTTAATATAAATATTAGTATCATTACTTAAGTGCAGTAATTATATTATGAACATTATTTTTTATATTTCTTAGTATGTGTTGTTAATTAATTAATTAAAGTGTTTTATTATTAATTTATTAAACTATGATCTATTTTGGCATATGAATATTTGTTTTACTGAAGCTAATTTGGCTATATGTATATAAATGGACGGTAATGAATTTAAAGAATCTGGTGGAAAGGTGTATTCTTTAGTTTCATCCAAGATTAATGGGTATTATCTTAACACCCAATTTATAGCATGATATCCTTATAATAATGTCACATTATATTTTGCAAAGTAATGATAAAGTTTTTCCATTAAATCATAATTTAATTAAACAAGATCATATCTTTCTCTTTGATTTTATTTAGCTTATTGAAATCAATATTCTTCTTGACACTTTGCATAATACTTTGAGTTAAACATGGTTATATCTTTGTTATTCTTTATCAACAAATTTATTCAGGTACATATAAAATATTGCATCAAGCTTTATGCTTTGATTCTTTCATAAATATTTATTCAATTATATTTTGTAACTTAATTGTGATTTTTGAATACAACTATATTTCCTGAAAACAAGATAAGATATTTATATATAAATAAAAAGTTTGACAATACTATAAGAGAACAAGATGATATTATAACTTCCCATATCTTAAAGTAACAGTCGTAAGAAATAATTAAACAATAATATTTAAAAATTGAAATAAATTATTAGCAAAAAATGATAAAGAAAATAATTAAATTCATATGATAGTGCAGTTGAAAAAGACAGAAAATAAAACATTTATAGACAAAAAAGGTTATATAAAAAAAGTAATTATTGTCGACCAAAAGTAATTCATAAAAGCTGATTTTCAAAGTCTGTGTGTGATATTAAAAAAATTAGTAAATTTAAATTTTGAAAACCTAGAATATGAGTTATCATGCAAAATGAAAACAGCAGAAACAAGATAAAGCAATTGGGAAAAAAAATGCCTAACTTTGAAAGGAAGATGGACCAAATGCTGCAATTATTTATGCAAAATATAAAAGATATGAAGCCGGATATGGGTAATAAAATGAAGAATGCTCAAATATAAACAAAAAATGAGACTTAAGTGGTAAGATAGATAAAGAAATAAAAGATTTTAATTAAAAAGCGAACAATAATATTCAATGTATGAGTATCAAAATGAATTAAAGTAATCTGAAACAGAAGAGATCATCTAAGAAAGGGAAATGAAATTACACAAGGCAGAATAAGAATAAAATAAAAAACAAAAGAACCCACAAAGTTCAGAAAGTAGAAGGAACAGTGAAAAAAATCATTCTATGAGAGAACTTAGAATGTATACCTGCATTATACTATAGATTAGTCTAAACTTCACATTGATGCAATGGTTGTGGAGTAGTTTAAATTGGCATATTGCAGAAAATTCTAAAACTGATAGGAGACTATGAAAGAATCTAGAAATGATCAACTGAAACAATAAATAGTAAAAATTTTGCAGAAAACAATGCAAATACAACTAAAGTGTTACATATTATAATGAATAAAATTAGTGAAGATCTGGATTTAATTCAAGAATATAAAATGGATAAATTGAAAATGAGAAAATTCTATAATAATAATATTGCAATGGGAAAACTCTCACATTTATCTAACCATGAGACCATATGCCATTGTGGAAAAGTGTTTAATAAATGAGTTCTTGAAGGAATTTAAAGTTGATGTGGTGCTAAATCCCTCAAATATTGAAAGAAAAATCATAAAAAAAATATCATTACAGAAAATTTCCAAAGTACATTAAATATTGCCATGATACTTTACCAGTTGTTAAATATCTGCTAGTACTATGCAAAAAAAAAAATACTAATGTAGATAATAATAATAAATGTAAAATAAATTTATACATGCAAATAATAATGTGATATTGCAAATAAGTCTAACATAAATGCAGAAACTAGAAATAAAAATATAACTATAGAAGCTGTGAATAAAAATATGAATATACTAAGCCATAAATGAAAAAAATGACACACAAATTACAAAAGAAGGTAATATTTAAAAATAGACAAAAATACTTAAAAAAACTTTCAAAATTAAGATATGAAGACCATCTACAAATAATATGTAACATTTGATCAAAAGTTCCTAATGCTTTGTAGGATAGAATGTTGATTCATTAAAAGCTAATTATTGTTTCTGATAAAGTCTTTTCTGTCTCTTTTCCTTCTTTAGTCACTTAAGTTATTGTATAGCTCAGTTGTCATAAGCTTTCATACGATCAGGCATCTCCTTATACTAACTATGATAATGGGATTGTGTGTTTATGCAAATATTTTCATTCTTTGACTACTGATAAGCATTTCTGACTTCAATTCTCTTTTACCTGAGAATTGGGTGTAAAAGTCTATCTGACATAATCTAGTTAGGTTGCACATCCAGAAGATTACTCGTTACAGTGTAGAAATAACAAACAACAATAATAATATCAGTAGTAATAAAACAGGAGGCATTTTTTCTAAATACAGATATGTGGAATCTGTGAACTTTATTTGATACAACATCTTCAAGACTAGAATAGAGAACTGCACTTGTGGCTAAGGAGCTGTAAAAATTTAAGATTATATAACTACTCTTAATGAAACTTGTCTCCCAAAAATAGTTTATTAGAACAAAAAAACAGGTCATTAGTGAAAGAAGACATGATATTGAATTTGTTGTAAAGTCAAATTTAGTATCTTCAATTCTTCATTGTATCAATGAAAACCTAATAATGTTAAAAGATTGATTTTTTCTTCTTAGAGACTTTAATGCATTTGTTGGGAATAAATAGCAGATTTTGACCAATAATTATTGAAAATAATGATATTAATTCAGTAAATTCAAATGCTTTGTTATTGTTGATCGTTTACACAATACATGGAGTGACTATCACAGATATTTTGATTAGGCAAAAAACTGCTATAAAGGGAATATTATACATCCTAGCTCAAAACAATGGCATTTTATTAACAGTTAAAAGTCAGAATATATGTGAGCATTTACAAGTACAGATTATGGACAGATCGTAGATTAATACATTCCAAGATTAAAATAATAATTGCATTATAATATAGACATTATTTCAATCATATTCAACAGCTATTAAACATTAACATTAATTTTGATCTTCATTATATTTGCAATACCTTTGTACAGCTTTCTTTATTAAAATTCATTTATTTTGACATTCATTTCATTCTCAATCAATGTTCACAGTTTCATTTCTATAAATTATTTCATAATTTATCTTTTATTTTACATAAAATATTCAGTGATTACTTAAATATAATATTCATTTCAATAAAATAATACTTTTTAAAAATATATACTTTGCATAATCTCTCTCTTGCTCTCTCTCTCCCCCCTTCTTTCTCTCTCTTCATATATATATATTAAAATACAAAAAAATTCACATAAATTATAGTTATTTTATTAAAAGTACTTTTGACTATACATCTTGTAGTCATTATCAACTATATAACATTGAATAATCAAAACGAGACATCATTTTACAATACCATAGTTCAATTTAGTTTAGTTCTCCCACAAATCTGTTATTTTAACATTTGATGATTTCTTGAAATCAACATAGCCTCTTTTATAAAATAACTATAATTTATGTGAATTTTACTGTATTTTAATATATATATTGATTTGAATATTACATATATTTTGGAAGGAATACAGATATCAAAACTAACTTATATATATATATTGTGACAGAATGGGTTCAAACCCAGTCACAAATAAAGCATTTAATTGGTAGTCATATATATATATGTAAAGATATATTTAATATTTAATTTTGTTATTACGTGGTGGTTATAAATACATAAACATGGGGGGGGGAGGAATTCTGTCATTTTTAATGATATATATGTGTGTGTGATAAATGCGTGTATAAATGAATTAAGTAGTGAAAAGAGAGAAATGAGATTTTTTTGTTTCATGTTGAAAAAACTAGAGTTTTCTGGCAGAACGGGATTTTAATGTCTGTTATATTAAAACAGAAAGTATGACACGAGTTATCACACTTCTACGGATCTGGTTATTTCACCTTGAAGATCGGAAGTGAGGTAAAAAA
This sequence comes from Epiperipatus broadwayi, assembly GCA_028023455.1. Classification (NCBI taxonomy): domain Eukaryota; kingdom Metazoa; phylum Onychophora; class Udeonychophora; order Euonychophora; family Peripatidae; genus Epiperipatus; species Epiperipatus broadwayi. Next base: position 1,652,947 of record JAQFVV010006342.1, read on the forward strand.
GGAGCTTCTAGAAACAATGAAGGGGGCTATAAAAGCGAGCCACCCACAATGCATAGGATCTTTTTCCGGCAGAGCTACAATAGTAAACAACTCAATGAGTGAATATTTAAAACTATATAATGGCGGTTTCAACAGACATGTCAGGGTAAGAAAAGCCACATCGGATTCAAGCCCCTGATCCCAACTTACTGCAGCTGCCTCCATAAAACCAGGATTCCTCGAATAACACATAATTCCAGCATGGAATCAAATAAACCTCATCAGCCAACGGACATAGAAAAATCTAAGATCACTACCTTGAATGGCCTAATTACCTGAGGAACGGAACTATAGAACAATAAAATAAATAAAAATTGCTTCTGCTACTTCCCGGGAAAGCAGGTAAAGAACTCTTATTATTAATCTGTTAAAAATCTTCTTTATAAAAAAGAAATTTTTGTGTTTTTATAATCAGTGAAGGTGACTTGTGAAATAACTTTATGATAATTCTTTAAAGCGTCGCTCTGTTATGGATGTACGAAAGCAACGAGGGTTAAAAGTTACATGATACAAACTTTCGTAGTATCGATTTTATCTTCTTTATAAAAAAGAAATTTTTGTGTTTTTATATTCAGTGAAGGTGACTTGTGAAATAACTTTATGATAATTCTTTAAAGCATCGCTCCGTTATGGATGTACGAAAGCAATGAGGGTTAAAAGTCACATGATACAAACTTTCGTAGTATCAATTTTCGCTACTTAAGATATGTTGTGAGATCTATGAGAGAATGACGTATGATTGCGATAAAAAAAAAGGAAAAATGACAGAGTGCTAAATATATTTTTTTTTTATTCAATAAACATATATCAAGAAAGTAAAGTACTGACTCAGTTTGATTGTTTATAAAATCATTTTATTTGGTTTAGGATTGTTTAGATATTTTTAGACTTAAAAATAGAAATAAAAGTGAACTCTTTACCCCATTCATAGCTATTCATGGCTATGACATCACCCGACCATGAGACTGAGCTAGCTGGTGGTCAAAACCTCTCTCACATTCCGTAAATAGTATTCTTGTTGGTGATATATCTACTTCGTGTAATACTTATATCCGTATAAGTTTGGCGCTTGGTGTCCTTGGACGACCATAAATACACGTTAGGGATATATCACAATTGCAAGAATGACCACAAGTTTAAATAATATTTTTTAGGTTGAATTAATTAATTAAATATTAATACTCTTCATACATATTTGATAGTACATATGTGTCTAGTGACAGGTAAATACGGGTTTTGTTATAATGACGTCCCAACTAAAGGGCTTCGAAGAGAAGTAGAATGGGTGGGGAGAGTTATGAGATATTAGAAATACATTAACAAAGCGATATTTGTTTATAGTATTGCGAGAAAAGCATTTATAGGTTTTTAAATAGAGAAGTCAAACGCAAATCACTTTAAATAGATTAAGGTACATTTGTTTTGTATATATATCGCTCAATTAGTTTAAATAAATTAAAATACATGCTATTTTCTTGTTAAATCCGTTATCAAAGTGATATTTAGTTGGATTATTACGGGAAAAATGTTTGTATATATAAATAGATGGTTCAAATGCGAATCACTGTAAATAGATTAAAGTACATTTGTTTGGCATATATATATATATATATCGCTTGGATCATTTTAAATAAAGGAAGTGAAGTGGGCCAAGAATAGGTAATCCGTGATTATGTTGGTTGGTGGATGAGGTTTCGAGAGTAAAGGGGCTAACAGGAGCGCAGGGCAGGGTGCTGGGATGGGGGAGTGGGTCTGAGACATCCAATCAGAGATAGAAAACCCAAAGAAATAAATTAAAAATAATATATAAGGGTGAGAGAGATGGAGAGAAAAGGAAATGAGATGGTTAAAATACAGATATTCAAAGGAAAAAAGGGGGGAAAGCCCGGGGAACATCTAAAAAGTTTAAAAAGATACTTTTACAGATATGAGATGGGAGAAAGTGATAAAATAATAGTGGCCCACAGCCACTTTCAGGAGCACGCCTGGGATTGGTGGGGGTCACTAATGATGAAGCCAAAGACGTTTGGAGTATGAGAGGGCTATAAACAAAATATTCTGGAGTGAGGAACTTCAGGAATGGATCAAAGCCCATATCACTCAGAAAAGGTTTAAGGAGGAAGGGAAAGAGACACATGTCCAGTTCTTCAGATGTCAGGTTGGCACAACTGAGGGAATTGTAATTTGTCTGAAAAAACATTTTAAGGATTGTATGCAGAAATCTGCCATGCGAAGTAATGATAAGCATAGGGGATACATTAAGGAAAAGTCTAAAGGAGGTTGATAGAGTACTAGGACAATTAGAGATCAGCGAACAGTGGCGAAAGAAAATGAAAGAAGAAAACTGGGACCAGAAGGGGGAAGAGAGGTGCATGAGAAACCTGATATGTTCTGATAAGGAATGGATTCCTAAATATGCAAGTGTGGGCTGTCCAAAAATCAAAATAGAGATTGCTGGGAGGCAGGCTGAGGCATTGGTGGATTCTGGCAGCCAGATCTCTGTGATGTCTGAGGAAGTGTTTACACAAATCATCGACTGTCAGACTAGCATACGGACTCTACCCATTAAACCCATCCAAATCAGAATGGCATATAATAAAATGGCTAGGGTTGAACCCAAGCAGGTATGGATGGATCTTCATATCAATGGAACACCATTTCCTCACGTCTTTCTAATTATGAAAAATCTGATACATGACATATTGATAAGAACAGATTTCTTGAAACGGTATCGATGTGCAATAGATTTTAAAACCAGTCGGTTCACATGTGAAGGGGAAGCTACCAAGTTTACCACAGCACAGTTACATCAATCAATAGGAGTAATCCAGACAGAAGGGAAAGAGAGCGATATTGAAGAGAAAATCCACGAGATAATTGTGGCAAACAAAGAGGAGGAGGCTTTCAGGCAGACATTATATCAATATCATCAAGTATTTTCAGAAGTACCAGGCATAATACTGAGTTTTGAACAACGCATCAAACTGAGGCAGGACCAGCCCTTGCAATCACGCTCATATCCTGTGCCATACCAATATAGGGAGGAGGTAACAAAACAAATAAACCAGATGATAGAATGGGAAATAATATCTAAATGTTCGTCACCATATTGTAACCCTCTAGTGGTGGTTAAGAAGAGTGGGGCTATTAGATTATGTCTGGATGCGAGACAATTGAACCAGGCAACAATTCCAGACTGTAACATTCCACCTCCGCTACATGAGTTATTGGGAGGATTCAAGGGTAAGCGGGTATTCTCAACATTTGACCTGACGGCCAGTTACTGGCATATCCAGCTCCACCCAGAGGACCAGCAATATACAGCTTTTCGGTATGGAGGATACTCATACCAATTTAACAGAATGCCATTTGGGCTCGTAAATAGTGGGGCTGGTTTGTTAAGGTGTCTGGACCAAATGTTGGTGGATGAGATCAAGAAACGCATAACGATGTATGTCGATGATGTATTAATAGCCTCATCCAGTATTGAGGAGCATCAAAAAGATGTTGAGATGTTTCTTCGGGAATGTCAGAATAAGGGTATCAAAATCAATTTAAAAAAAGTACTATGATGAAAGATGAAGTTACATTCTTGGGTCACTTGGTGGGAGCTCAGGGGATGAAAACCCACCCAGACAAGGTATCGGCCATCAAGGAGTTTTCTAAACCTAAATCTCAAAAGCAGGTACGGTCATTCTTGGGTCTTTGTTACTTCTACAATCGATTCCATAAGCAATTGGCTGAATGGACAGATCCTTTGGTTAGATTATTGAGAAAAGGTGCACCTTGGAAATGGGATCAAGAACAGGAGAGGGCTCTCGAAGATATAAAGAAGAGATTTACTAGACAAGTTATGCTTTCTTTTCCGGATTTTACCAAACCGTTTGTGGTACAAACAGATAGCAGTGGGTATGGTTTGGGGGCTACACTGTCACAAATACAGGAAGGAAATCAAATAGGAGTGCTGTATTTCATCAGCAGATTACTCAAGGGGCCCGAATTAAATTACTCCACTACAGAAAAGGAAGCGCTGGCGATTATCTGGGCATTTCAGAAGTTTCGCCATTTTTGTTGGGGTCAGAAGTCATCATAACGACTGATCATAAGAGCCTCGAGTTTATAAATCAGTTACCTCACCAACAGCCGGTTGATCCGTTGGAGCTTGTTGTTGCAGGAGTATAATTATACCGTTCAATATTGTAAGGGTCCAGAGAATATTGTGGCAGATATTTTCAGCCAGAATCCATCTGGTCACCATCCTGATTATCCGGGTGTGGAGAATCTGTATATTGCCAGTATGGATACAGTAAGGAACAAGAGGGTTGAAGAGGACCTGGCTCATTTGGAAGATTGGCAGCATCAAGATGAACAATTAAGGGAGATAATCAAACAAATAGGAAAGGGAACAAATGATGAGAGCTCAACAAAGACAGGAAAGGAAACAAGGTACCGGCTTCACAAAAATATTCTACAGTACCGGACACATGATGATCCAGAGCAGTGGAAACCAGTTATACCTCCTACATTGTGGAAAGAGGTGACAAGTTATGTCCACCAACTATATGGCCATTATGGGGCTTTAAAAACAGAGCATTTGGTTTGAAAATGGTTTTACTGGCCGAACATCCATGCATCAGTTTTGAACATGTTAAGGGATTGTGAAAGTTGTCAGAGAACCAAACCAGCAAACCGGAATTATGCAGCTCCCATACTGTCAATAATACCAAATAGACCACAAGAAATGATAGCATTAGATTTTTATGGCCCTCTGCCGGCATTCAATAAAAAAAATATCTTCTCGTCACGTACGATTTATTCTCAAAATACGTGTCAGCATATCCTATTGCGCAGGCGAACGCGAAGAATGCCATCAAAATGCTAGAAGGCAGACATTTTACAGAGACTGGAAAACCCAAGAGCATATTGTCTGACCATGGTACTCCCTTCATGTCCAAGGAATGGCGCAAGTGGATCCAACAACAAAGGATTAGTCATAATTTTACCTCTATCAGGAACCCGCAATCCAACCCTTGCGAACGAGTAATGAGGGAGTTGGGGCATTTGTTTCGCATGTATACGGGCATGAATCATAAAGGCTGGGTTAAATGGACTCCTCGAGTGGTGGATTTCATAAACTGGAACATAAATAAATCCAGCAGGTTTGCTCCATTTCGCCTCCAATTTGGACAGCACATACCATGTCAGATAAAGACTTTTGTGCCAGGGATGGAAGAACCACCTATTGACAAGAAGAGTGACCACATTAGAGCATATCAGACATTACAGCAGGTGAGCCATCAAAGGGGAAAGAAAGTGAGACATAGGGCACCCATATTTAAAGTAGGGGATAGAGTCATGGTTAAAACCCCTCACATCAGTGATTTGGGTAAGTTCGTGTGCCGCAAATTTTGCAACCTATATGAAGGCCCATACACTATCTGCCATAATCAAGGGGATAATGCATTTTGGGTGGACACTGGGCATGGAATCAAGGGGTCATATAATGCTCGGTCATTAAAGCCTGCCTGGCCCTTTGCAAACAAAGGAAAAATCAAAGAACCAGGTAATACATAAGTGTTGTACAAAAGGAGCCATTCAAAATACGCAAATGTATTTGAAGGCTTTTGGAGGAGGGGGTATTGTGACAGAATGGGTTCGAACCCAGTCACAAATAAAGTATTTAATTGGTAGTCATATATATGTATATATGTAAAGATATATTTAATATTTAATTTTGTTATTATATGGTGGTGGTTATAAATACATAAACATGGGGGGGAGGAACTCTGTCATTTTTAATGATATATATATATATGTGTGTGATAAATGCGTGTATAAATGAATTAAGTAGTGAAAAGAGAGAAACGAGATTTTTTTTGTTTCATGTTGAAAAAAACTAGAGTTTTCTGGCAGAACGGGATTTTATTGTTCTGTTATATTAAAACAGAAAGTACGACATGAGTTATCACACTTCTACGGATCTGGTTATTCCACCTTGAAGATCGGAAGTGAGGTAAAAAAGAAGCTTCTAAAAACAATGGAGGGGGCTATAAAAGCGAGCCACCCACAATGCATAGGATCTTTTTCCGGCAGAGCTACAATAGTAAACAACTCAACGAGTGAATATTTAAAACTATATAATGGTTTCAACAGACATGTCGGGGTAAGAAAAGCCGCATCGGATTCAAGCCCCTGATCCCAACTTACTGCAGCTGCCCCCATAAAACCAGGATACCTCGAATAACACATAATTCCAGCGTGGAATCAAATAAACCTCATCAGCCAACAGACATAGAAAAATCTAAGATCACTACCTTGAATGGCTAATTACCTAAGGAACGGAACTATAGAACAATAAATAAAATAAATAAAAATTGCTTCTGCTACTTCGCGGGAAAGCAGGTAAAGAACTCTTATTATTAATCTGTTAAAAATCTTTTTTATAAGAAATTTTTGTGTTTTTATAATCAGTGAAGGTGACTTGTGAAATAACTTTATGATAATTCTTTAAAGTGTCACTCCGTTATGGACGTACGAAAGCAACGAGGGTTAAAAGTCACATGATACAAACTTTCGTAGTATTGATTTTCGCTACTTAAGATATGTTGTGAGATCTATGAGAGAATGATGTATGATTGCTATAAAAAAAGGGAAAAATGACAGAGTGTTAAATATTTTTTTTTTTTTATTCAATAAACATATATCAAGAAAGTAAAGTACTGACTCAGTTTGATTGTTTATAAAATCATTTTATTTGGTTTAGGATTGTTTAGATATTTTTAGACTTAAAAATAGAAATAAAAGTGAACTCTTTACCCCATTCATAGCTACTCACGGCTATGCCATCACCCGACCATGAGACTGAGCTAGCTGGTGGTCAGAACCTCTCTCACATTCCGTAAATAGTATTCTTGTTGGTGATATATCTACTTCTTGTAATACTTATATCCGCATAAGTTTGGCGCTTGGTGTCCTTGGACGACCATAAATACGCGTTGGGGATATATCACAGTTGCGAGAATGACCATAAGTTTAAATAATATTTTTTAGGTTGAATTAATTAATTAAATATTAATACGCCTCATACAAATTTGATAGTACATACATGTCTAGTGAGAGGTAAATACGGGTTTTGTTATAATATATATATACACATACTATTGTATAGCATATCACTATTCAATTTCAATTATATGCACTTCTTAATTTTTTTATAACTTTTTGTTTTCACTGAGTGTTTTTGTATACATATATGAAAAATCACAAATACTTTCTTACTTTTAGGATAGTTTTAAGATATCTTTTATAGACCCAGTGCATATTGCTAGTTGAAAATTCAAATATAAAAGTATCAAATCACCCCAACATTATGTTTTTCAAGAACACAACCTTGTGAATAAAAATAAAGTCTCAATTTCAAACAGCATGGCCAAACAGTAACACATTGCTGAAAAAGGATATGACCAAGAGCTAACTACACTGCTGAAAAACATAATACTTGGAGGGATGACTTGACATTTTATAATACATCAATATTATTGATATAGGTGTACTTTTTTATAAAAGTTTTTTTTATCTATATGACATTAATATATTACTTATAAAATAAAACAAAACAATGAAGTACCAAAACAAACATTTATTTTACTTTGATCCTCTTATCAAATCTTATAATATTCTTTATATATCATATGATCTATTTTAAAATTAATTTTGACTATCATCTCAAATAATTTTATATAAAATCATATAAAAATAATATTTTTATATAAAAATTTAAATTATATAAATTGAAACATCCATTGAGCAGTTAGTTCTTGTGAGAATTTATAGTCAACATCTGCATAGATTTCCAAAATAAGAACATATTTTATTCTTTAAAATATGCACAGATAAATTTAACAAAATTTTCTACATCCATTCTTATACTATTACTTATTCTCAAAAACTATAAATAATCTTAACTTTAAACATAACTATTAAAAATATGAATTGAGACACTATAATAAGTAAGCTATTCCTTTATTCATTAAAAAAAAGTTTTTTAAATATATTATTCGTAATCAAATACCTATAAAATTAATTATCACCAGAAATGTACATTTTTTTATTTGTTAAAATTACTTAAGGTCTGACAAAAATATATTGAACATGAACAACTAGAAAAGAAATTTAAATAGTATTACAAAAACATCTGCAATATGCATTTGTACAAAAATTCTTGGTTTTTTTATTTTATTGTCTATCTCTCTTGGAAAATGATAAAAAAAAAATCAGTAGCTCATGACCATGTACATTTGAAGCTTGAAACAATTACTGTTAAACTTTAATGTTGGTACATTTTCATTTACCACTGTCAAATTCCCTCCACTCACAACTCCGCTGTCATCCATTTCAGATAAATACAATAATGACCATTACTAATCATTATCGAAACTAGAGATTATCTCTAGCACAGATATAAACTTTAAACCTTTGATGATAATTATTTATTTACAAGAACAATTAGAAGGGCAGATAAATATACAAAATGTTTATTTTAATATATGTGTGCACAAAAGTTTTTAATTTGTATCTACAGGAATAAACTTTCGAAAAACTCATATGTGTGTGAAACAGAATCTTATGTTGAAGTGGTTAGTTTTCTTATAAACTGTTTAAATACGTGAAAAGTGAAAATTTTTTCTTGGTAAAAAGCTATTTCCAAGTAAATCTATAATTTTTTTATATAATCTATGCATAGTTAACCATTCAATTTTTAGTCCATAATGGCTATCTAGTTTACCTGGAATATAAAATTTAAGGAACTATAAAAACACTCACCTACTGGAAGAAGACTAACCTGATAAATAATATCTTATTTACTATGCACTTCCTGTATTCTTGTATATTTTAGCCCTGTTTTATTTAAAGTAAAACTGAGAGAATGATAATGATAATATAATTTCTGGTATAAGTTGAAAAATTTTAATAAAACAAGCAGAATAATAATTAGTATAACAATATGTAAATATAACTACTTATAAAAATCACATTTTATTAATAATAAAATGAATAACTGAAAATAAAATAAAACTTAAAATAACAATTTATAATTTGGTTTGTTTTTTTTTTAAATGGCAACATTCAACAATTACATTTTTAAAAAAATTATTTTAATAAATAAATATCATTGTGGAAAACAAGTTAAAATCACTTGATATACATAGAAAAATATTTAAAAATAATTGAAAAATATTTTTTTATTTTACAAAATCATTTTCTTAAAAAATGTACTAGCCTTAAAAAAATCACAAATATTTAGATGATACATGACAACAATATGTTAGTATATGTGTGTGTACAATGTAAATATTGCATATGCTTGTACACATAAATATTCTAATTACATCAAAGAAAAAAAAAAGAATAACATAACAGTAATTTCTTTTAAGTAGATATTTTATATCTGAATCAAAAACTTTTCAGTATGTATACATATACATAAACTGAAAATAAAACAGATTTAATATTTCAATTTGAATATTTCACTAAAGTGATTTATTGGAAAAACAAATGGACACTTAAGAAGTTATTCTTCATTATATAAATTAAAAAAGTTAGTATCCTTTTTCTTAAGAAATTTAGGAAAATCCAAATCTTCATTTGATAACATATTTAATATATCTGGGTGCTAAGTTAAGGAATATTTAATTATTTTAAGTTAATTAATAAATATCAATATTTACAAAGATATAACAATTAAAAAAAGGAAAAGAAAAGAAGAAATTAACTATAAATTTAAAATTTAACAATAAAATGATTTTTATGTTTGTTGATGACAATTTTAATTTAACAAAAACATTAATAACATTGTTAATTAGAAACTTAAAAATATAAATATTCTCATTTTTTTTTAAAAAAAAATTGTGTTCATTAAGCTTTAGGGTATAGTTATAAATAAAATTGCTTAATATATAGGAGGAAGAGGTATGAAATGGCAGTGCTACTCAGAGAGAAAAAGGTAATTGGATGTACAAATGAAGTTAATCACATTTATCAGATACTAGTCTTTTAGTCGATTTACTTTTTTCTGCAGCAATTTTTTTTTGAGAGAGATTTCAACATTTGCTATTAGTAAAATTGTTCAAATTGTGAATAAAAATTCATTCACCAAATTAAAAGAAAAAAATGGAGTCCATATCAATAATCAATAGAATTACTCATAAATTAGTATGAACATTGTAATTATAGAAGAAAAATAAGAGATAAAAGAGGTACACCTTGCAATGGAATATATTTGTGAAGCACATTAACACATATCCCATGATAGTCTTTTAATATGTTTCATTTTTAAATTTCTTTAGTGTAAACTTTTCTTTCTGAGAAATTTAACTTGTCACTTAGCTATGTTCTTATGCTGTATTCTATCCTCAGCCATATTTTTCCAATGAAAGCAATTACTATTGCATTACTTTAATGTGTTTTTTGGAACATCTTTATAACAAACATAGTTTATATTTCCCATCAAATCTATGATAAAGAATTTTAAAGAAATGTAGTTATTCATTAATTTCACATGCCTAATCTAATAAAGAAATGTTTTTATGATAGCAATTCACTACCATCACATTTAGTATGCTTAATACCATATTGCTGGCCATATAATCATGTTTTTATAATAGAATATTCTTAAATGAAGTTTTACTAGTGTCATCATATTATGTTAATAGAAGGTACATATCTCATTTCTATGCAATAAATTAAACAGAACAATAGCTCTATACCCCAGTAATTTAACTGAAGGAGATCAAATTATTATAATGAAATAATTTATTTTTAACATATTAAAAGCAGCAGCAACACAAATCTGTATTACATCTCAATATACAAGTTCTGTAAAATCACTTTTAAAAACATACTTCATTAACAGCAATATATATATAAAATGTCCGCTAATTAAAACAAAATTATAATTATAATAAAAATAATAAATTTAACGATAATAAACTATTATGAACATTCTTTAAATCTGCAGAAGTAACTGTAATAAACTATTATAAACAGTCTTTAATCCTGCAGAAGTACTTGGTTAATTTCTTAAACCTGTCTCAACTGCCATTAAAATCATTGCAACTGAGGCAGGTTAAAAAAATTAACCGCAAGAACTTCTGCAGATTTAAAGACTGTTATAGTAGTTTATTACCGTTAAATTAATTATTTTTATTATAATATATATCACATGTGTGTTAAGTTTTCTGGCTAAAAACTAATTTAAGTAATAAGATATTCAACAATGGCAGCCACTTTCCAATAAATATGGCCATTCCAAACTGGACAAAATCAGAAAGATAAAATATATATGTATTAATTTTTTTTACCAATCCATGAGTCATATATATATATAAGTTAAAATAGAGCATCATTAAATTTCAAATAAAGAAACTAATGGTCCAGTATATTATATATATATGGTCCGTATTATATATATAACCATTAAAAGCATACAGCTAAACTAGTCAATAAATAATCAAAATTATGTCAAACTCAGAACTCAACCAGATTAGGCAAGAAAATAAACTAAACACTACCAATGGATTAACTGCTACAAGAAGATTTCTCAAGTGTAAAAACTACAAAATAACAACATATTTATACTAAACATTACCCACAATTCTACTTACCTTCCATACACTATTAATATTAACAGAAATTTTAAATAAGTTAATTGCTTCAGAATCATAAACTCTTAATAATAATGATTCTTTAATTCTTCTTTTTATTTCATTTCTCTCAAAGAAGACAATATTAGCTTCATCAAAATTAATAGTGTGGTTTGTATCTTTTTCATGGATATATAAAGCAGAACTAAGATATTTATTTCTAACCCTATTTTTATATAACTTTATTTTTTCATTTATACTCAAACTATTCCAACCTATGCATACCACATTCAAATAATCTTTATAAAATTGACCTTTTTGAAACAAAAACTACCCCATTAGAATTATTTAATCTCTTATTTCTATAACAATAATTTCTTAAAGCAGCTTTATGAGATACAGACTGATAGCTATCAAGATTAATTATAACTCTAAGGTTTAATTATAATGCAGTCATTATGTTAAGAGTAAAGAGTTAAGATCTATAATTAAAAGAGCAGGCAGGGCTGGAAAGTTCTGCCTTTTCTGGCTGCTGTTCTTAGTGACTAAATGTTTCAAAATTACTGGGTTATCTTCACATAACCAAAAGGTTTTAATTTATTTTAGCCTGTACTAATAATTAGTACAAAAGATGAGTTCTGACAATAATCTTAATTCTGAGTATTTCAAAGATCAACTGTAAGCAGCAAGGAGTCAACAAATAATATGGATTCCATGGATAATGCTAGTCAAAGGTCAAGTCCACTCATAATAGATGGTAAGGAATCTTTTCTACTTACTTCTTTAAATGAAAAAGTTAATCCTAATGAAGATCTTTCTCTAATAAATATTAATTCTAAATCTGAACCCTTTCCTACAAAAAATAGAGCTTCTACAGACATCGTTAAAAAATAACAATAGCATTATTAATAAAAGTAACATTAATAACATTATTAATGATAGAAGGCCTATGAAAGCTACAGTAAAAAATAAAAATTCCAAAAGTCATCCTAAAAATATTAATCAAAAAGATTTTAAACACAATAAATCACTTACAAAGTCCAATCATTTTTATTTTGAAGAAAATTCTATTTAAATTATCATTAAGAAAATTCTATTAGATCTGAAATAGGTGAAGAAATCATTAAAATGTACTGAGTTTCCAGAAAGTCAAAAAGATAATGTTAGAAATCTTAAGGAAGAGATTGACCAAAATAATATTAAGATACCATGCTTAAACCTCAATACTCCTAACAAAGACACTTGCAAAAAGCTGCTTCTGCATCTACACAATCTATTATAAATGAGGACAAGGTGCACAAAACAACCTATGCTAAAATAGTCCAATCTTCATCCAACAAACCTAGTTTGCAGTCTATGAATAAATATATAGATAGTGATTTATTTAACTTATTTGATGAGTTGAAACCGAAGAGCTGCATAATAAGATATTAAAAAAGGCTATGCCTTATATAAGGCTGAATCAGTCTGAAATCAATAATTTAATCTTAGATTTTAATGCTACTATTCCTGATCAGTTACATGGATCATTTTTGAACTAACATAGTGAAAAAACAATCATCCTTGCAGTTACAAATAATCAAAAAAACCTATTTACATTTCCCACTGATAATCTATGCAAAGTGATTACAGCTAAGAATTTGTGGGTACATGTACACAAATTACTCCAACAGCCTAACAATAGGTGCATCATAATCGAATGTTATGACTTATTTCAGAAGCAAGTTGTGCAAAATTTCCCTGAAATTCCTGAGTGGCTTGGTTGTGGTTACAGTTGATATGGATAGACCAATCATATTGTCTGACCATATCAGAAACTGTTACTTGAATTTTGGAAAGACTGATTTACAAAAACTGCTAAAACTCTATGGCACAGACACAAGATTTAATTATATCCTTGATAGAAGAGCTCAAATGCCCATCTTAACCAACTCTGTCATTTTTTTAATTGCTCTAACTAAATAAAAAACTCCACTGGCCATTCCTACAATTTGCTGCACTGAATCTGCCCTGCTAATAATTTTGTTTTGGAACATACCACCGCAGTTTTTTTTTTTTTTTTTTGCTGGTTGAATATGCATTTGGTGAAAGATTGCCCTGGGATGTTATGCAATCATTGCAATCTTAGAAGGTCAAAATTCCACCAATGTGATGGAACTGCTTCAATGAACAAGCATGCTACTTTACACTCTCATGAAGATGCACAACAATCAAAATCAGATGACCACTTGTGTTAGATCACTCAGAACTTAACAAAATGCCAGATTTTCAAATTCCAAAATATACATGACCTCAAACAACTAATTTCCTGTTATCAGACCAAACTGATTTAACAGAAATTTTAGTGATTCTAAGTTCAGATCTGGGAATTCAAGAAACCAGACTGATCCACTTCTGGTACTGAAGCTCTTTCATCATACATTGAAGAGTCTGCTTTGTTGTATCCCAAGTACAAAAGGACATCAATAAAGTGGGAAAGAGAATCTAAAAGCTTCCCATTCTTCCTTCTTTTAGATGCAAGCTCAGACTCAAATAAAAGTTGTGCAAAAAATGATCAGTGTAATTTGAAAATTAAGGGGAAAAAATTAAAATCAGGTAATCATGAACCAATGCTAGTTTTGCATTAATTATTAAACTCTGCAGATAAGATCAATGAAAATCAGGAAAATATAATCATGAAGACTGATATGAGTGAACAGGATCTTTTAAAGGTATTGGAAGATGAGGAAATGCAAAGTGACAGATATCATCAAGACAAGGATATAGAACAAAAAATTAGTGAAACTAACAATCTTGAAATGATACAGGACAATCTAGAAACAACAGCTTCTAATGATGAAGTCAAGACAAAAAGCAGTGATTACTTCAGTGAAGATAGAAGACTTATCATTTGTGACAAATATAAGGGTAGATGGGGACAGAACCAATATAAAGTTTGGCTCCACCTCATCATCTCTAAAGGAATTAAATGTGAAACATCGCAGAATTATCTTAGAATCTTAATTAGGGGAAAGGTAATTATGGAAGAAACCCTACGGCATGCCATTATTCCTGGTGGGACACAAATGATCCACATCAATGCAGAGAAAAGCCTGGACAGTTGGCATATCACTATCACCAGCCATGGATGGCATATGGACAAGCTTTTTCATTGATACTACCAGTTTGAACATTTGGGCCTTTGAGCAATTTGAAGGTTAAGAACCTAGGTTATTCTAAAAATTATTGATTAATAATGGTTTTCAAGTATGAAAATGATGCCTCAAAGATACATACCAAACTAAGTTATTGAATACTAGTCACCGAGGCCTCTGGAATGAGGTGGGGTTTTTGTTGCAATTGTGGTTTAAATCTCTCTGTCATTATAAATTTATTGATATATACTTGATAGAATAATGAGTTAAGTTTTCTATGACATATGAACTAAGAATGTAAATTCAAACAATTAAATCGGGGATGATGAAGCCCACTGTGGTTTCAATCAGATGTATCCATATAGACTTAATAAATTCATTGATTAAACTCTGTAAAACATAAAATGTAAAACTGTAAATTCAAATTTTAAATGAAGTCAATAAAGTTCTTTTGATATAAAGAAGATCTATAATTAAACTTGATAGTTATAAATCTGTATCTCATAAAGCTGCTTTAAGAAATTGTTATAGAAATAAAGAGATTAAATAATTCTAATGGGGTACCTTTGTTTAAAAAATATCATTTTTATGAAGATTATTTGAATGTTGGCTACTCTGATAAATTTGTTAAAAGTATTTTATTTAATAGTAATAATATTTGTAATGATGTAAATTGTAAAGGATAAAAAAAATATGATTTATTTCTTTGTCATTCAAATTGTCTTTTTATAGAATTATATATAAAAATAATAATTTGTTTGGAAATAAGAAAATTGCTTGGGAAAAGAGTATTACTTTGAGTAATATATTAAATAATACAAAGGAAATTTTTGGTAGAAAAACTATTCCTGGAGTAGTGTATATTATCCCTTGTTTTTGTAAGAAGGTAATATAGGTCAGAGTAGTTTGAGCTTAAATGAAAGAATAAAGGTACATAAAAGTAGAGTTAGAAATAAATATCTTAGTTCTGCTTTAAAATCCATGAAAAAGACAAAGGCCACACTATTAATTTTGATGAAGCTAAGGTTGTCTTCTTTGGGAAAAATGAAATAAAAACAAGTATTAAAGAATCTTTATTAATAAAAATTTATAATTTTGAAGCAATTAACTTATTTAAAAGTTCTTTTAATATTAATGGTATATGGGAGATAAATGGAATTGTGGGTAATGTTTAATTTTAAAAAGTTATTATGTAGTTCATTATTCTTGAGAAGTCTGCTTGTAGCAGTGTAACCATTGGCTGTGCTTTAGAGTTTAATATTTGGCTAGTCTGGTTGAGTTGAGAATTTGGGGTAATTTTGATTATATATATGTGTGTGTGTGTATGGTTTAATATAGTGGATCATTAGTTTCTTTATTTGAAATTTTGTGATGCTATATTTTAACTTATGAAACAAACTTTTTATTAAAGATTCACTACTTTGTATAATTGTAACTCTTTGTTGAATTCTATCCTGTTGTATTTCCCCAATAAAAGGTTTCGACATTGTATTTTTTAGAATGTTTTTGAGATAATCATTATAAAATAAACAGGCCCTGCCCCTCCCATGAAAACTTTTTTAGTAATTTTTGTTGTCTAATCCAACAAAACAATTTTACAGTATTACATTCCACAATGTCATATCTACCATGGTGAAAATCACGTTATGGAGCATCCATAAAAGAAATTTTTCTAAAACCCTTATATGCTGATGGGGGACTTCAATATAGTAAATAAAATAAAAATAAAAAGTCTACACTAACCAATTTAATTTCCGTATTTGTATAACTATTATAAAATACTTTTTTACTTCATAAATCAAGCAGAATCATATTGGAGACTATGTTATATTTCAATTTTTAAATTTGCCTACTTAAAATACTGTCAAGATATTTAAATTTAACCACATTCTGAAGTTGTAACCATCTAAGCTAAAAATAAATATTTTTTCATCACTGACTGACAAAAGATGAAGTTTTAAATATTAAATCAAAATCTTTATAGATAGCAATTATAGATCTGTAGTTTGTATATCATTTTTTGAATTAGAAATGATCCTACTGTAAATGTAGAAGTCAAGCAGATAATATTTTTGTTTTTGTTTGAAATTAAAAACGTCACCATCAAACTTTCATACCTTGATACCTGTTATAAAGCCATCTATAATTATTTCCAAAGATTACTATCATAAAAATAAAGATAACTTAATGTGTATCTTTGTTTAATATTTATTTCAAATGATTTAGATTTTCTACCAATAGTAATACTACTTTCTAATCAGTGTCTCATAGAAGCTATGTAGTATGAAGAGATTGTTAGATAACTAATTAATTTCAAACACTGCTGCAAAATTGCTCCATTAATTGGATTAAATACCTTGACAAAATTAACAAAAGCAACATATAAATCAGTCTTTTGTATCCAATATTTATCTTGCATTTGTCATACAAACAAGAACTATATCTATAATGCTTTTAACTTTACTAAAACTATACGGAGATGTCTAGTAACCATGATTTACAAGTAATATATCAACAAAATTCATAAAAAGTACCTTACTATAGTAGATAACATGAGTTTTACATAATAATTACAGAAAACTTGCCTAGCTTCTTTATTTTCATAAATTGGAGCAATAAAGTACTATTAAGATCAAATGAAAAAATTTCATGAGCTCATATATTCATAAAAAATTACAGAATATCATATTTTAAAACTTCTTCGAGTAACTCATTCTTTCCATTCTTAAGATTATTAAAAGCTGTTTCAACCTCACTTAACTAGATATTTTTTGTCCAAATCTAAATAAAAATGTAAGATGAGTATGTCATTATAAGTTTTCATCTCAATTTTGTATTATTATTTAAAAGATTATCAAAAATATTCTCTCCACTTATTTAAAATATTATCTTCATATAAAAGTGTCATCCATGATTTTAATGCATTACTTTCAATGCATCAAAAAATGTTAAAATTATCCTAAACAGTAAATAAATCTTCTTTACAGTTTTAGTCTATCAATCCTTTTAAAATTTTATATTTTGCCAAATAGGAAATGTCACATGGATATTTTTAATCAAATCATTAATATCATTATAGTCAGAATTATTCTTTTAAGTAAAACCAAAAATAAATATAATGCAGTCCTTTAAAGAAATGCCTTGCATCAATAGCATGACAACCCTGAAAATTCAAACTACTGACATTTATTATATATATTAGATGTTTCTAAAGAATGAACATTAACTTTCTTATGAAGACAATTTGAGTGCTCCACTAAAACGATTATTTCCAATAATTTTGGACTAAAATTTATTACTCCTAACAACATATATCTTAAATCTCCAAGAAAAAAAATTTGAATTTTTAATGATGTAGATGCAATGAGACTTCAGAAAGATATAAAAGCTTTCCTTCTCTGAACTCTCTGAATCTAATGTTGGGGTATAATCACTAAAAAATGGGCACACATACCATTTCACAAACTTAATTTAAATATCATCAGTCTAAAATAAAAATAAAGGATATCAAAATAGACATTACCATAAATCCAGCACCATATCTTCTTTCATTGAATGATATGTCCTTTCAAAAAAGACTTATAACCATCTACTAATTCAATTAAATTTTTCTCTCTAGAAAATTAATTTTTAAATCTTGATAGCTCTTTAGCTTCAAATACTATCCTCATTGATGTCTTGAAATATTTATATTAATTAAATTTATCTATATTTTGATATTTATAACATAAATGCCTTTATCATTGCCATTATATCCTGATTTATCACCATTATTTATTTTGTAATATTTCTACCACTTTGCTAAGAAATCTTCCAAGCACAGCAAACTGGCAATTCTGTGAGAAATGGGTTATTTTAAAATCTCTATTAGATCTATTCATTTCCACAATAGATAGAATTTCTAATAAAACTTCCTGAACATAACAATCTTTGCCTAGTTGAAAATCATGTCCTAAATTCAGTTCCAATTGTATTGTTTGTGCAAATATCATAACTAAGGATTCTCAATCTATTATATATATATATATTCCCATTACTGTTTATCAGTAACAAAAGCATGTGCAAAAAAAAATAAAAATGTGATAAAATGCTTGAAATCTGAATAACTGCACATTTAATTAAAGTATTAAAATGTTATGCACATATACAATGCTTTTGCAACAATTAATGCATGCTAGGACATAATAAGACACCTTATATCTGACCCTACATTAAATTAAGTGATTGAAAACATTAAGAAATAACAAGGTTTATGTTGGAAATAGCATCTAGTTTTTGATGAGCCAATGTCTTATCTTTCAATGCAGCATAAAGTACTCTTGATTGAGTATTGCTTATTGGTTATTTGTAGTTAACCTCAAATCTAAAATACTTCATTAACTGCTACATGTAGTTCCATAAATAATCTGAATATACTATTATATCATCATCATTGTCAATCATTATCAATCTACTGCAGAATTAGGGTCTCTTCAAGTACAATCCATCTTCTCTGACCTCTAGCCTCTCTTCCCCAAATCAACCCTATACTATTTTTTATTTCATCTATCCATCTCACATGGGATCACTTTCTGGGTCTTTTCCAATTTCTTGGACTCTGGTTTAAGATTTCAATTGTCCATCTATTACCATCTCCTCTAGGCATATGTCCAATCCAACTCCACTTCAGTCTTTTAATTCTTTCAATGATGTCAATAACACCCATTTGTTCTCTTATCCATATATTGCATTTCATTCTCTTCTTGTTACTCCTAACATGCACCTTTTCATATTTCTTTGAAAAGTCTAAAGTATCTGTATTGCTCTTCTATTAAGTGTCCACGTCTCAGATCCATAAAAAGAACTGGAAAAACACATTTATTAAAAAACTTCCTTTTCAAACACATAGGCATATTTCCTTTTAATAATCATCAATAAGTTATTTCTACCAAAAGCATTCCAATCAAATTTAATTCTATGTTTAATTTCATCCATTATATTTCAATCTATAGTAATAATCTGACCAAGGCATTTGCATTTGTTAATTTCTAACTCATCATAATCAATCTTTATTTTTATCATTTGAGAAAATCCATTGAACATTACTTTAGTCTATTTAACATTTTTACTTTCATCTGATAACTCTTGCAACATTTCCTGAAGCTCTGAAGCACTATTAAAAAAAAAACAACTACATCATCTGAAAAATCTAAATGGCTTAAATAATCTCCATTTACTGTTACTCCTTAAGCTTCCCATTTTAATCCACAAAATACTTCTTGCAGCACTGCTATAAAAAGTTTAGAATATGGAGTCACTCTGTCTTATACTCTTCTCGGTGTCAGCTCTCCTAGTATCATTATGAAATCTTGCTATTGCATTTTATAAATATTCTTCAAAATATGACAATATCCTGGATCTATATCTTGCTGATCCAATGTTTTAATCACTGAAAAAATGCTTATAGAATTAAATGCCTTTTCATAATCTACAAATCCAAAGCATAATGGCAACTCATATTCATTGGTTCTTTCTACAACTTCTCTCAATGCTTGAATATGATCTTATTGTACTAAAACCACTTTTAAATCAAACTTGTTCTCTTGGTTGGTTGAAATCCAATGTTCTCTGTAGATGAGTTGTAATTATCTTGGTAAAATCTTTGTATAAAACTGATAAACAACTGATAGGCTTGAAATTTCTAATATCTTCTTTATCACCTTTTTTAAATATTAATATTGATATGCATTCTTCCAATTATCTGGTATATCTTTATCATTTAGATATTTGGTATATAATTTTACCAAATTTTTTCTATTTCTTCAGCTGCTTTTTTAATATATTGATTATAATTCTATCATTGCCTGGAGCTTTTTCCTTCTTCGTAAATGTAATTGCATGTCTCACTTCTTCATGTAAATTTCTGGGCAATTCAGAAGATATATGTAGGAGGTACTGGTTCTTTATTACTATATAATTTAGATAGAACTCTTCTATCCATTTTATGATCTCATCTGTCTTTTTAGTAATAGTTCTATCTTTTTTTTATTGCAGATATAAATTTCCTACCAATACTAAAATGTCATTTTACACTCTTGAGACTTTTATTCTAGGTATTGTAAGTAATCAAAAACATTTTGGCAACTACACACAAATACACTATATAAGTAAATATATTAGATGTATATCATAAATAAATGAAAGTTTGGAGAGTTTTCTCCTTCAGTGAATTATTTAAAGACTAATTGGTTTTTACGTTTATATTAAAAAAACATGACATTGTCTACTTAGCATAATAATAAATTGAATGTGAGACATCAATAAGATTATAAAGATTTACAAATAAAGGTATTCTTCAAATCTTTTCTTGACACATTGTAAGTGACATATGAACATGAAAAAGACTTCAGACAGGTCGATAAAGGATTTTGATCACTTTTTGAATAATGATATAAAACATGAGGTGATGGATTTTAATGATATATCATTCTACTCATTCATTTTGATTTGGATAAAAAAAAATATAAATATTTAGAAATAGATAGACATTTCCTAATCATGTTCACTTCAAATCTTTTTTGACACATTGAAAGTGACATATGGACATAAAAAACAAGATGATAAAGATAATATTTCATAACAGATTGATGAAATATTTTGATCATCTTTTGAACTGAGATGATAGATTTTAATGTTAGATCATTCTATTTATTCATTTATATTTAAATAAAGAAATATGATTTAGTAATGTTAAAATAGGTCTTTGTAATCTAAAAATAGAAAGATTGCAGATTTGTAAGTTTCCTGGTGTGGAATGAACTATGTATAATGCGGAGTTAGTTGTCAGTAACTTTCGTTGCATTTGATAGATATTATTATTATAAATTTATTATTTAAACACACCATTATTATTTGATTGCATATATTAAATAAATATATATAAACTTGAATGAAATGCTTTTGGTAGAAATAATGTCATATTAAAAGGAAATATGACTATGTGTTTGAAAAGAAAATTTTTAATAAATGTGTTACAAGTTCTTACTTATGGATCTGAGACTTGAACACTTACCAAAAGAGCAATACAGAGACTTCAGACCACTCAACAAAGTATGAAGAGATGTTTGTTAGGAGTAACAAGAAGAAACTGAAAATGAAATACATGGTAAGAGTAACAACAAGTGTTACTGATATCATTGAAAGAATTAAAAGACTGAAGTGGAGTTGAGCTGGACATATCCTAGAAGTAATGATAACAGATGGACAGTTGAAATCTTAAACTGGGGTCAAAGAGATTCTAAAAAACGTTTAAAATGACCACATGTGAGATGGATGGATAAAATAAACTGGAGTGATGTGGAGAAGATAGTCTAGAAATTAAAGAAAGTTGATTAAACTTGGATAATGGTTGAAAATGATGATTATGATATATATTAAAAAGAAAAAGCTTAATGCATAAAAAAATTAAACATGAGTGTAAAACAGTCAGAAGCTATGAATGACAGCGTTCATATATCAATAAATAAAGAGAATAGAAGGGACAAATTTATTATTTAAGCTTAGATAATAAGTAATCATTTATTCATTTACTCTGTTGGAAAATAGTGTACCTCATTTTAAATCAAGACAGGTCCTTCTGAGATTACAATTGAATGTAAGATCTTATAATTTTAATATCATAATTGTTTTTCAGGGCATTGGTATAATGTGCAAATGATTATGCAAATACTCAAAAAATTTCAGAGTCAAACCGGTTCAATTTATAACACCAATGAAATCAGCCGCTTGGCAACTAGCTACAGGATGAAGTTGCCCTATGATTTCCAAGCTTTACCAGCTATGCTTCTAGGAATCCCATTGTATTTATCTAAAACAAATATCAACAAATACTTAAACAAATTAATTTTAGAAAAAATAATAAAATAAATAAATAGTCTATCTCTAATAAAACTATAAGAAATAACAACAATGCAATAGTAATGGAAATACTAGGATACTATGCTCCATGAATAAAACTTTTTTTATAACACAATAAGCAAAATATATAAAGCTGCAAAAAATACATATTGAGTAAAGAATCTAGATTGATATCAGCAGCTACCATGCAATAAACAAAGGTGGCCTCGACATGTTAGACATCTGAGAATATGTAGCATATATTAAGGCAAAAACCTTCACAAGCATAGTTAAGAGTGGGTCTTTTAATCTAAACAATGGAAACTTGAAACTAATTAACACAAAAAATGAAGAAAAAGACTCATTTTTGGTTGAATTACAGCATAACTACAAAGACATACAGGACAAATTAAACATCTTGAATCTTGAAAACATAAAATATAAGAATCTAATTCAAAACAGGGATAGACAGAATGATCAATGGCTAGATATATCCATTAAGAGTGTCTTAAAAAATTTCCAGTCTATCTATGTGCCTCAAACATACATGAAGACAGTCTACAAACTCCTAAATGGCCTCTTTCCCACTGCATCACTGTTAATTAACAAATTGCAAATGAAACTTGATCCACAATGCACCCTTTGTAAAAAAAAAAAAACAATGAAACCTTCTTTCACCTTATGGAAGAGTGTAAAGCTTTCAGTCAATTAAGAAGCACCATTTTTAAAATGCCAATTATCAATGTAAAACAGATGATATACACATATGTAAAGAATTTTGAACCACACAACACTAAGGTTATAATCCATTCAATTAAAACTATTTGGCAAGTTAGATGTGACTTTGTTTTTGACAACAAGAAGTACAACTGGATAAAAAAGCTAGACAAAAATTGGAACATTTTCCCCATTGTTTAAGATTCTTACCAAACAAACAAATGACAAGAATTTGGGGAGGACTAACCCATACAAGATGTGAAATCTGGTCCTAAACAATCCAGACTTAGTTTTTGAATAAAAAACAGGGTGTCACTTATTTTTCTTACCGGAAGATCCTAAGTAGAAATGTCAGCAGACGAAGCTAAGTTTGCCCAAGTACAGTTTATAATTAATAAGATCCTTTCCTTTTTTGCTTTTGTGTTTTTTTTGTAGAGCATGTAAACAAATTTAAACCCTCATGTAAATATGTACAAAAAAGTTTTCTGTTAATAAAGTTTGTTACCTAAAATAAAAATAATTTTAATAGAACATCAGTTTTATAGATGTAAACATTGAATACATGTAGGTTAATTTATACATAAATTAAGCAAAGTTATCATATTTCCAAGATTTATAAATAAACACACGCATGCATCAATAAATTTGAAAAATATATAATCTATTCTTTATGCTTAGATGGCATTTAAGCAGATTCTGCCTTTTAACATTCAATTGTAATTTCAGAGACTTACACCATATTTAAAATTAGGCTAATACACAAATTCTATTTTTAACACATAAATGAATGAATGTTTAATTACCACATAAGCTTAAAAATACATTTTATCATTATATTCTTTATATTTATTTATGCATGTGTACTGTTTAGATATAGTTTCTGAAAGTATAACTATTTCCACATAATTTACTTATATATTAAGCTATACATATTTAATATTTACATCTATAAAACTTTAATATTATGAGGTTGTTATAAATGAGACTTTATCTTTGTCCTCTAATCTTGAATTATAATTTCAGAAAGACGCAGTATTCAAAATCAGTTTAATATGCAAGTATCATGTTCTATTTCCAACATCAATGAATGAAGACTTAATTGTCATCCAAGTTTAAAGAATAGGTTGTCATTCTATTTTTTACATTTATTGACATATAAGTAGTTATTCATAACTACTGGATTATATATATATATATATCACTGCATTCAACTGTTAGTTGACTCATACAATGTAAAAGTAGTAAATATAATTTAAAAACCAAAAGGGGCATTCATGGTCAATATATATATATATACATATTATACTGCCAGGTAAGCAGTATAATATATATATATACACACACATATATTATACTGCCAGGTAGGCAGTAAAATATTTTCATATTGTAACTTTTTTAAAAATATTTTTTATTTGTGATATTAATTCTTGTTAATAAGTTTTCTTTAATGTGTTTTACATTTATTGTGCATGTATCTAAAAATAAGGAAAGAAAAACTAATTAAAATGTATATTAGTTTGTTTAATTAAATTTGTAGATAAAGAAAAAAAATAGACTAAAAAGATTTCATTAATTGTCTTCGTTACAAATATGTTCTAGTTCTAGAAAGAAATTTTAACAGTGTTTAATATATTGGAAAATATTAGATATATTGTAATAAAAATTCTTGGTAAAGATATCTCTTTGATATATATAATATACCAAGACATTGTATCAAAATTTAATTTGGAAAGTGTTGATAAAATTTGTGAAATTCCTTGTTTCTAAAAAGAAAAAAACTCATCTCCAAGCAAATTGAAAAAAAAATAATAATTTAGATCAAAGATAAAGTACAATCATTTTGTTTTTGGTATGTGTATAGTAATTTATCAAAGAGCAGTGGGCAGTTAGATATCAGGGAGCAGTGGGCAATCAGAGTCAGCAGAGAAAGTAGTCAGCAATTGATAATTACACTATAGAGAAAAAAAAGAATTCTTGGATAACACTTGGAATCCATTTTTAATAGACTTAACAAAGTTGTTAATGCAGTCAGAAGAGTTTAGTAAATGAAACAAAATGGAGTAGTTCAATATGTGCACCAGATCTAATCTTCAAGTAATCACCATGTAAAATGTACTGTTGTGCTGAAACTCTGCCTAGCAGGAAGAGTAGCTGAATCAAAATCATCTGTTTCTTCTGTTTGCTACTACACATTTGCATAGAGCTTTGTAAGTGAAAAAATTCCAGAAAAAATTGGGGGAAATGGTCATCATAGAAGCTAGAATTATGTAAGGTCTTCTAAGCATAAATATTGCAGATGAGTCCAAGATATTTAGAGAACAGAAATGAAGTATGTACAACCCCTCCCCCGCACTCTGTTGGTATAAGAAAAGAACATTTAAATTTATTATTATTATTGTTTTTTATGTTTCTTTTTTATAAATATATCGATTTCAAAAATTAACATTTTGTCAAAATTAAGCTATATGTAATGTGAATGTATGTGTGTGGAATTAGATAAAGATATATATATATATTTATGTAGAAAACATGAATTGAATTATAATATATCTTGCTGATATTTTTTTTTTGTATAATATCACCAATCAGCATTGGTATTAATTTTATATATATATTTGTTATTTTATATGTGTGTTTATTTATATGCTCATAATTTCTTGTATGAGTTCATACAATAAGAAAATAATAGGAGGGGATGTTCTTTTATTGTTCAATAATGTAATATAGATTGGATTTTTTTTCCCTTTTTCTGTGATATCTTTGTTATAATTATTTTTTCCATTTGTTTCTTTTAATATTTCTAATTAAGATTAAGAAAATAAATTTATGTTGCATTTGATCAAGAACTAATGTTCAATATTTCACTCACCTCATTCCATAATTAATAAATTATATGCATATTTATTGTAAGATAGGCTATTCATCTTAAGAAGTAGAGTAAGAGAATTAGCATATGGGGTAACCTGTAAGGGAATGCTGCATGTGTCTCTCAATAAGGGTCTTGTAGGGCATCTTTCTAGGAAAGTGGCACTTAAAGCTTTTGCGCTTTATAAAATGATCTATTTTGGCTAGACAACCTCCTTTTTGCAATAGAAGTGGAATCCCACCTCTATTAATGGTCTGATATATTTATGTAGACACTGAATATTGCAGCTTGATCAGAGATGAAAATTATTGATAGAAATTTAAATAAACCTCCTTAAACAGGTATATATAATCTGTTCTGAATTCAGACTAATAAATAGTCAATTATAACATTACAAATTGCAATTATAACTTTCAAATTCCACCCAAAGTATTATTTAAATAATAAGTGTAATGCTCAAGGCTAAATGAGTTTATAAGTAACCATTAGAAACCAGTCAACATAATAATCATCATCATCATCATCAACCATTATCAATCCACTGCAGGATGAAGGTCTCTCCAAGTTTAATCCATCTTCTCCGATCTTTAGCTTCTCTTTTCCACAACACCCCTGCACATTTTCTTATTTCATCCATCCATCTCACATGTGGTCTCTTTCTGGGTCTTTTACAATCTCTTGGAATCCAGTTTAAAATTTCAATTGTCCATCTATTATCATTTCTTCTAGCAATATGTCCAGCCCAACTCCATTTCAATCTTTTAATTTTTTCAATAAGGTCAGTAACACCTGTTTGTTGTCTTACCCATACATTGCGTTTTCGATCTCTTCTTGTTACTCCCAACATACATCTCTCCATACTCCTTTGAGTGGTCTGAAGTCTCTGTATTGCTCTTCTATTAAGTGTCCAAGTCTCAGATCCATAAGTAAGAACTGGTAAAACACATTTGTTAAAAACCATTCTTTTCAAACACATAGGCATATTTCCTTTTAGTATCAAGTTATTTCTACCAAAAGCACTCCAACCAAGTTTAATTCTATGATTAATTTCCTCCATTATGTTTCCATCTGTATTAATAATCTGACCTAGGTATTTGTAACTGTTAACTTCTTCTAATTCTTCATAATCAATCTTTATTTTCATATTTTGAGCAAATCGATTAAACATTACTTTAGTCTTTTTAACATTTATCTTTAGTCCTACTTTTCTACTTTCATCTGCTAACTCCTGCAACATTTCCTGCAGCTCTGAAGCATTATTTGCAAAAACAACTACATCATCTGCAAAATCTAAATGACTTAAATACTCTCCATTTACTTTCATTCCTTTAGTTTCCCATTTTAATCCACAAAATACTTCTTGCAGCACTGCTGTAAAAAGTTTTGGAGATATGGAGTCACCTTGCCTTACACCTTTCTCAATGTTGATTTTTCCAGTATCATTATGTAATCTAATTGTTGCTGTTGCATTTTTATAAATATTCTTTAAAATATGACAATATCCTGGATCTATACCTTGATGATCCAATGCTTTAATCACTGAAGAAATGTGTATAGAATCGAATGCCTTTTCATAATCTACAAATCCAAAACATAATGACAACTCATATTCATTTGTCCTTTCTATGACTTCTCTCAATACCTGGATATGATCTATTGTACTAAAACCACTTTTAAATCCAGCTTGTTCTCTTGGTTGGTGGAAATCCAAAGTTCTCTGTAGACGAGTTGTAATTATCTTGGTAAAATTTTTATATAAAACTGATAAAAGGCTGATAGGTCTGTAATTTCTAATATCTTCTTTATCACCTTTTTTAAATATTAATATTATTACTGCATTCTTCCAATCTTCCGGTACATCTTTATCATTTAGACATTTGGTATATAACTTTGCTAAAATTGGTTTCTATTTCTTCACCTGCTTCTTTTAATATATCAATTATAATTCCATCATTTCCTGGAGCCTTTCCTTTCTTCATACATTTAATTGCATGTCTCACTTCTTCATTTAAAATTCTGGGCAATTCGGAAGATGTAATAGATATAGGAGGTACTTGTTCTTTATTACTATATAATTCTTGATAAAAATCTTCTACCAATTTCATGATGTCATCTCTCTTTTTAGTAATAATTCCATCTTTTTTTCTTATTGCAGATATAAATTTCCTACCAATACCAAAATGTTGTTTAACATTCTTGAGACTTTTATTTTCTTCTACAGCTTTCCTTGCTATTTCACAGTTATACTTTCTTATATCATTTTCAACTCTTTTCCGTACCATTTTACAAAATTCGAGATATTCAATTCTTTTTAATACATCATTTTTGTATATCTTCATATTCCTTCTTTTCTTCATAAATTCTCTAGTCTCAGTAGAAATTTTATTAGTCAATTGCTGCTTTTTTCTACCAGCTATCTTTGTTGCAGTTTTTAAAAGTGTATCAGTTATTTTCATATTAATTTCATTCAAATCTGAATCATGTTCAAAATCTCCTAACACTTGAAACCTATTTGTAAGTTCTAATTTAAATTCATTAGAATGTTTCTGAAGATTAGGAATATCAACTGTAAATATTGTTTTTCTCAATAATTTTTGTCTCTCTAGTTTTACATTAACACGTAACTTACACCTTACTAATCGATGATCACTTCCTGTGTTAAATTTATTAAGAACATTACAATCTTGAAATATGTATTTCCTGTTAGTCAAAATATAATCCAATTCTGCTGTACCTTCATTTGGATGCTTCCATGTCCATTTCCTTTTAACATTTTTCTCAAAAAATGAATTCATAATATAAAGTTTTTCTTTTTCTGCAAACTCCACAAGTCTATGTCCTCTCTCATTTCTATTACCATAACCAAAATTACCTACAGCAATTTCATCTTTCATTTGTCTACCAATTCTAGCATTAAAGTCTCCCATAACAATTTTAAAATGTTGTTTACTCTGATCAAAAGCCTTTTGTACATCCATATAAAAATCTTCTACTACTTCATCACTATGAGAACTTGTTGGGGCATAAACCTGAATTATCTGCATTTGGTATCTGCTATTAAGTTGTATAACTAATCTTGCAACTCTGTCCGATACACCATCAATCTCCACAATATTGTTCTTCCACTTTTTATTTATAATGAATCCTACTCCACTTGTATTTCCAATATGTGTGCCTTTATAATAGAGTATATGTCCACTTTTTAAATCAATTGTTTCTTCACCTTTTCTTCTAACTTCACAAAGTCCAATAATGTCCCATTTAATATAAGACAATTCTTCTTCTAATTCTTGCAATCTTCCTTCACTTGAAAGTGATCTGCAGTTGTAAGTACCTAAATAAAAAGTCATCATCAAATGGCAGCCTGGGTCCACAATCAGGGGATTCTTAGCACCCTCTGCCTTCGGCCACCAACCGCTGCCTTGGTTGGTGACTTTACAGCCTCCTGGGAATAAGGGCCATGCTTTATTTTTGTCTGTCATAATTGTATATATGTATTGGAAAAATATTTATCATTTACACAAACATTCATTCTGCCTTATCAGGCACTGAGAAGAAAGACCATGGTGTTTCTTGATCTTAAACTCAGAGGTAAAAAGCCAATAAACTCACCACGCTGGCTAATGCGTGTTGGTGAGCAGCCCATCCATGTTTGTATACTATATGAATAATCACATAGTAATAACAGCTGCAACGACAAGAATGTATGGAGTGGACATTAGGAATTTGCCCTGCTCGGTTCCTTTAAGGCCTCCAAGAGGAATCAAAGGGTCTCCTTTAAGTTAATAGCAAACTCCTTTCTGCAGCCAACATAATAATATTATCATATATTTTCTTTATTACTTTTACAATGTTTTTTTACAACCTAATATGACAGTTACGATTGTCCCAGCTACAATATTAGGTTTGTAAAAAAGCATTGTAAAAGTAATAATGAAAATAGATGATATTAATATTATATGAATTTGACAATGCAATAAGAAAGATAAAACCAGTCAACACTTAGACAATCCCAATATACATAACAATCAAGAATTTCAAACTATTGTCAAGGCAAACTCCTTTTTAGCAATAGTTTGAAATTCTTGATCTGTTATCTATATTGGGATTGTCTAAATGTTGAATGCCTATAAATCCATTTAATCTTGAACATTACTACACACACACACACACACACACACACACACACACACACATATATATATATATATATAAACAAAGTTACTGTTAACACTAACTGAAATAATTATAGAAAATATACAAACAATTACAAATATCCAGTAACGCCTTCTGTTTAAAGATCTATATCTCAATAATAGCAAACCTTAAAATGATATCTCAATAATAGCAAACCTTAAAATGATACCATTTTAAGGTTTGCTATTATTGAGATATAGAACAGAGGGCGTTACTGGATATTTGTAATTGTATAATGGTTTGTGTGTATATATATATATATATATATATATATATATATATACACACACAATGCATACTGCTAGCTGAAAACTGTATAAAATATTTTCTTTTCAATGGAGTTGCTAAAATTCAAGCTTTCTTTATTTAAAGGGAAAGGATGGTTGAAATAAAATAGCTATGGAACATTTCATATATCATCATTATCAACCATTATCAATCCACTGCAGGATGAAGGTCTCTCCAAGTTTAATCCATCTTCTCCGATCATTAGCTTCTCTTCTCCACATCACCCCTACACATTTTCTTATTTCATCCATCCATCTTACATGTGGTCTCCTTCTGGGTCTTTTACAATCTCTTGGAATCCAGTTTAAAATTTCAATTGTTCATCTATTATCA
This sequence comes from Epiperipatus broadwayi, assembly GCA_028023455.1. NCBI lineage: Eukaryota > Metazoa > Onychophora > Udeonychophora > Euonychophora > Peripatidae > Epiperipatus > Epiperipatus broadwayi. The sequence continues at coordinate 1,684,038 of JAQFVV010006342.1, forward strand.
TCTCTTCTAGCAATATGTCCAGCCCAACTCCACTTCAATCTTTTAATTTTTTCAATGAGGTCAGTAACACCTGTTTGTTCTCTTACCCATACATTGTGTTTTCGATCTCTTCTTGTTACTCCCAACATACATCTCTCCATACTTCTTTGAGTGGTCTGAAGTCTCTGTATTGATCTTCTATTAAGTGTCCAAGTCTCAGATCCATAAGTAAGAACTGGTAAAACACATTTGTTAAAAACCTTTCTTTTCAAACACATAGGATATTTCCTTTTAATATCAAGTTATTTCTACCAAAAGCACTCCAACCAAGTTTAATTCTATGGTTAATTTCCTCTATTATGTTTCCATCTGTATTAATAATCTGACCAAGGTATTTGTAACTCTTAACTTCTTCTAATTCATCATAATCAATCTTTATTTTCATATTTTGAGCAAATCGATTAAACATTACTTTAGTCTTTTTAACATTTATCTTTAGTCCTACTTTCATCTGATAACTCCTGCAACATTATATATATATATATATATATATATATATATATATATATATATACATATATATATAATCACTTAGCATTATTCTAGTAAAAACAATAAAATGGAATTAAACAGTAATAAAATAAAATTACTAGCACAATTAAAATTCACAAAATTTTTCTTACATCCATGATTTTCACTATTGGACAAATAAACTTGATATTTCAATTAAAAACTAAAACAAAAACATAAATATCTATGTACATAAAACTGCTTTCAATTCAAAGGCAACTTCCAATTATCCTTAGCATTAAAAAACATTTCATCCAATATTCTAGTCATTATTTTCTTTTTATATATATATATATATATTAATTAAAGGAGTCAATCTTAGCTTAAGATTGAGCTTCATGTTTCCATCTACTACCTTTTATTCAAACCCTATTTCCCATCCCACTCCTTTTGTCGTGTATATATATTTTATGTATATATTTGAGATGTGCGCCTAAATTATAAAATTTAATGTTTCAATAACATGTTTTAAAATTATTGTTAATTCTTTTTTATCAATTATTAATTCTTTTTATTAAAATACAAAGGTGCGACTCAAAAATATATATAGGAGCAAAACTTACTAACAAAATATTGATTTTTTTTAAAAAATATTTTATTATACGTCATTTTTTAACTTTTTCTTTTTAAATTGCTTGTTTTTTATTAAACTATTATAAAATCCAATATGGAAGATGTGACTGTTGTTAATTGTCCAAAAATAATTAAAGGGAGGTATTTTTTAATTAAAGTTTTACTTAAAATAAATGGGATTAAGTAGATTAAAGATTTTCTTTTGTATAAACATGTTGTCAAATCTATTTCTAATCTGGAAATAGATTTGAATTTATTTTTGGACGTTATCTTACTGTTGCATCTTCAAAAACAACCGATAAAGAAAAAGTATAAAATGGCTGAATTTTGAGAGACAGATTAGATTAGCTACTCTAGTGAAAATGATTGTTAACATCGCTGTGAAACTAAAAATGATGTAGCAGTAAATCCACCATTCTTCTCAGCCCTATGGGTCATCATCTGCCACTACCATAATATCCTGCCACCCTGAAATGAAGAAAGATCTAAAAAAGAGAACTTTAGAATGCTTATAGAAGTTTTCTGCCACCGAAGTACTTGCATTTCAATCACCGTGCATATGCCATACTTTAAAATGGACTCTTAAAATTGAAAGGTAAATTTCCAAGCCATCACCTAATAGTCAATCTAGCCTAACTAATCTCATCAAGATTTCTTTCATAACTGATTTAACTTTATGTAAAATGTAATTTGCTTTTAAATGATTTTTATAAATCTAATTTTCTCTCATATGCTCTAACTTTCTTTAACTTTGGTGCAGTCATTTATTTATAGTTATTTATTACTTGATTTTATATGTATGCCTTTATTATTAATTTGCCAATCTCAAACAAACTGGCGAACTTAATTTATAAAAATCTTTTCTGTCATTTTTATGTAAACCTTCATGAAGCAAGTTATTAATGTCCCCATTTAAAACATAACGCAATATTAATTAATACATTTGCCAGATTGTTTTATGTCAACATTTTGTTTATGCTTTAATATCAAAATATATATATATATTTGTTTAACTCTGGATTTTCTACCCGGGGAGAATCCAGAACTTTGGCTAATTAACGCTTTGAAATTTTAAAATATTCTTTATTCATTTCTAAAAAGGTGACCGATTATTTGTTTTCTATATAACTGCTAGTTATTTTTTTTCTATACTCTTAAAATAGTCTATGCTTAAAATATCAAATACAGTATTTATATATTCCAGTTATTGTAAAATCAACAAAGGTGGGATTGATTTATTTAAAAATAGTAGAAAAAGGGATGGGGGTAAATCTTAATGTTTCTTTTACTAAATCAAATCTTCAAGTATATTTTAATAAATGAAATTTCTCTCTCTCTCTCTCTATATATATATATAACTGCATAGCGTATTATTTGTCTAAATTATAGTACTCAAACAAGGGTCATTTATTTTAAAGCAGTAAAATTTATTCAATGTTGTTAGTGACATGTATCATTACTGTATTACTGACATTTGGCTATCTTCGTATATAGATATATTACGTGCTTCTAGTTTTCTAATCTGGGGGTTGCAACAAGTTTGAACCCATAGATTTCTTCTCATATCTCATTCCATAGATAGTTGAGCTATCCGGAATTACATTTATTTCGTATAAAATGCCTCTGGCGGTGATCCCGTAAGTTTGGCACACGCTATGCATATTCACTTCATAGATAAAAGGCCTCTCGTGTCGGTTATACCAGCAAAAGTCTGGGCCATGCCATGCCTATCCACTTTTCTCTAAGCACTACCCAAGAAGGGGGGCTTAGACTTTGTTCTCGTCCAGAAGCATAACCATCTCCTCTTAGTTATTCTTTTGGCTATTATGTCAGTACCGCACAAACTTCGTATTATTATTTCTTTTGCTTATGACCTAGTTTTAGTGCTGTAATAATACTGAAATTGCGCTCTGTTTAAAATATATATAAATGCAAACTACTTCTAGTTTTATTGATTAAATTTATTTCAATCATATACAATCCCACCATCGTAATTTATATATCTATTTAAGAGTATATGCCTTGGGAAAATAAAGCGTTCGTCTTACTATCGTTAAAATAATTTTTCATTAAATATTTTGTCATAGTTTCAAATATAATCTTTCAACTGTATTTTGTTTATTTTCATGACCTCAATGGTGTGAAAATAATTTATATCATATCTGTAATGAATCTCAGAATGCTCCCCTAAATAATGTTAGTCACCATGTTTCAGAACCGTAATCCAAAGCGTTAATAGCAATTTTATGTAATTCTTTCTAATAACTGATTGGCATCTTAATATTGGACCCACCAAAGATGTGTGTTTATTTATAATATATCATTTAGCTAATAAAGAGCATATGAGAAATAATAGCGTGAATGACACTATGTAATCCTCTATCGCTTGGTAGACTGCTTGCTCATTCACGCACACACTAATGTATATAATTAATTTATAATTAAATCATTATATTAAACTATATTTTTATTGTCTAACTTATTTGAGTGTTCAAATTTCCTTTTTCTCCACTTCCAAATATATAGCCAGGTATATACATATTTCAGTTTAGTCATAGTTAATAGATGTCTCATTGTTTTGCTCAGCTTTGCTAGTGGGCCGGATTCAGAATTAATTCTCATGTGCCATCACTATTATGTTATTCATTAGGTGTTTGATCTGGGGCTTAGAGAGTGGGTTCGAATCCAAGCTGGTCCCTGACCTAAATCTCAGGCTTGACTGGGTTTGAAGTACATTTTGTGAGTTCCAGCTCATGTTAGACGGATAAACATGTTTTGACCGGTACATAGAATTTTTTTTTTCCTTGGGCTTGGCTTCCAAATGCGAGGCTTTGATATAAACACCCACATACCCTGAGTACTGAATTCTGTTTATATGTATTTTTTTTAAAAAAAAAGTTATAAGAGATAAAGTTTTTTTCCTCCATGTTTGATATGTTTAAAATAATGTGTTCAAAGTGTGAAGAATTTGCAAGTGTATGGATTTTTTTTTCAATTTTTTTCTTCTCTTTTCCAATTGTGTGTAGTATTATGTAATGTATATAGATGTATGCATGTGTAAAATCTATGTACTTGTATATGTAGCGTTGCGTATATATGTACATAGGTGTGTATGTGCAGTGTGTAGGTACAATGTAATATCTTAAAAGAGAATGGATGTGTTTGAAATTTTTTTTATATGTATTGCTTTGCTATATATTTTCTTGGAAGCCCATATGTCTGGAGAAATTGTGTTGTATCTCAAGCATAAAAGCTCGAAAAACTTTTTCCTATAAGTATAGTACATATGTATTTTTTTTCTTCTTCAATGTAATCATCTACATATTTCAGTCATATATAAAGTTTTTTGTTGTTATTGAGACATATATGAAAAATGTGTAAATAATTCATAAATCATTTATCACTCTGTGTTAGCTGGCGTCCTTATAAATAAAAATTTTGCTAACCAGTAACGAGTCAAATGCAAAAATGTTCGAACTCAGATAAAAAAAAAAATTGAGAGCAATTTTTTTTTTGATTTAATGCTATGATGTATGAATTTTAAACATGTAATAACCAGTCTATGAGTTTTTCTTTCAGATGCAGGGGTGCGGCCCAGAGAACTAAAAGGTGAAATGACTATACTAGTATAAAATCTTAAATAAATATTTTTTTCTTCCAGCAAGCAAAAGATAAAATTTTCAGCTAAGCTATAGGTGGGCAGATATATAAAATGGTGGAGCAATAAGTGGTTAGGTGGAAGATGATTTTTTTTCTTACAACAAGGTCAAATAACAGAACACTTAATTCAGAAAAAAAAATGAAATATACATAAAAAAAAATTAAAAGTAATTTTTTTTTCTTCTTTTGGTCATCACTTAAAAACACCTAGTCAAGGCACTTTTTTTTTAATGTTTTTGTTTCATTGTATGTGCAGAGAAATAAAGCAGTCAATCTTAGCTTAAGATTGAGCTTCATGTTTCCATCTACTAAATTTTATTCAAACCCTATTTTCCATCCCGCTCCTTTTGTCGTGTATATATATTTTATGTATATATTTGAGATGCGCGCCTAAATTATAAAATTTAATGCTTCAATAACATGTTTTAAAATTATTGTTAATTCTTTTTTATCAATTATTAATTCTTTTTATTAAAATACATAGGTGCGACTCAAAAATATATATAGGAGCAAAACTTACTAACAAAATATTGATTTTTTTTTAAAAAATATTTTATTATATGTCATTTTTTAACTTTTTCTTTTTAAATTGCTTGTTTTTTATTAAACTGTATATTTTATAAAATCCAATATGGAAGATGTGACTGTTGTTAATTGTCCAAAAATAATTAAAGGGTTGGAAATTGGAGGTATTTTTTAATTAAAGTTTTTACTTAAAATAAATGGGATTAAGTAGATTAAAGATTTTCTTTTGTATAAACATGTTGTCAAATCTATTTCTAATCTGAAAATAGATTTGAATTTATTTTTGGACGTTATCTTACTGTTGCATCTTCAAAAACAACCGATAAAGAAAAAGTATAAAATGGCTGAATTTTGAGAGACAGATTAGATTAGCTACTCTAGTGAAAATGATTGTTAACATCACTGTGAAACTAAAAATGATGTAGCAGTAAATCCACCACTCTTCTCGGCCCTATGGGTCATCATCTATCACTACTGTAATATCCTGCTGCCCTGAAATGAAGAAAGGTCTAAAAAAAGAACTTTAGAATGCTTATAGAAGTTTTCTGCCACCGAAGTACTTGCATTTCAATCACCGTGCATATGCCATACTTTAAAATGGACTCTTAAAATTGAAAGGTAAATTTCCAAGCCATCACCTAATAGTCAATCTAGCCTAACTAATCTCATCAAGATTTCTTTCATAACTGATTTAACTTTATGTAAAATGTAATTTGCTTTTAAATGATTTTTATAAAACTAATTTTCTCTCATATGCTCTAACTTTCTTTAACTTTGGTGCGGTCATTTATTTATAGTTATTTATTACTTGATTTTATATGTATACTTTATTATTAATTTGCCAATCTCAAACAAACTGGTGAGCTTAATTTATAAAAATCTTTTCTGTCATTTTTATGTAAACCTTCATGAAGCAGGTTATTAACGTCCCCTTTTAAAACATAACACAGTATTAATTAATACATTCGCCAGATTGTTTTGCGTCAACATTTTGTTTATGCTTTAATATCAAAATATATATATATTTGTTTAACTCTGGATTTTCTACCTGGGGAGAATCCAGAACTTTGGCTAATTAACGCTTTGAAATTTTAAAATATTATTTATTCATTTCTGAAAAGGTGACCGATTATTTGTTTTCTATATAACTGCTAGTTTTTTTTTTCTATACTCTTAAAATAGTCTATGCTTAAAATATCAAATACAGTATTTATATATTCCAGTTATTGTAAAATCAATGAAGGTGGGATTGATTTATTTAAAAATAGCAGAAAAGGGATGGGGGTAAATCTTAATGTTTCTTTTACTAAATAAAATCTTCATGTATATTTTATTAAATGAAATTTTCTCTCTCTCTCTCTATATATATATATATATATATATATATATATATATATATATATAACTGCATAGCATATTATTTGTCTAAATTATAGTACTCAAACAAGGGTCATTTATTTTAAAGCAGTAAAATTTATTCAATGTTGTTAGTGACATGTATCATTACTGCGTTACTGACATTTGGCTATCTTCATATATAGTTATATTATGTGCTTCTAGTTTTCTAATCTGGGGGTTGCAACAAGTTCGAACCCATAGATTTCTTCTCATATCTCATTCCGTAGATAGTTGAGCTATCTGGAATCACATTTATTTAATATAAAATGCCTCTGGTGGTGATCCCGTAAGTTTGGCACATGCTATGCATATTCACTTCATAGATAAAAGGCCTCTTGCATTGGTTATACCAGCAAAAGTCTGGGCCATGCCATGCCTATCCACTTTTCTCTAAGCACTACCCAAGAAGGGGGCCTTAGACTTCGTTCTCATCCAGAAGCATGATCGTCTCCTTTTAGTTATTCTTTTGGCTATTAGGTCAGTACCGCACAAACTTCTTATTATTATTATTATTATTTCTTTTGCTTACAACCTAGTTTTAGTGCTGTAATAATACTGAAACTGCGCTCTGTTTAAAATATATATAAATGCAAACTGCTTCTAGTTTTATTGATTAAATTTATTTCAATCATATACAATCCCACCATCATAATTTATATATCTATTTAAGAGTATATGCCTTGGGAAAATAAAGCGTTCGTCTTACTACCGTTAAAATAATTTTTCATTAAATATTTTGTCATAGATTCAAATATAATCAAATGTTTTCAAATGTATTTTGTTTATTTTCACGACCTCAATGGCGTGAAAATAATTTATATCACATCTGTAATGAATCTCAGAATGCTCCCCTAAATAATGTTAGTCACCATGTTTCAGAACCGTAATCCAAAGTGTTAATAACAATTTTATGTGAATTCTTCTTTCTAATAACTGATTGGCATCTTAATATTGGACCCACCAAAGATGTGTGCTTATTTATAATATATTATTTAGCTAATAAAGAGCATATGAGAAATAATAGCATGAATGACACTACGTAATCCTCTATCGCTTGGTAAACCGCTTGCTCATTCACACACACGCTAATGTATATAATTAAGTCATTATATTAAACTATATTTTTATTGTCTAACTTATTTGAGTGTTTGAATTTCCTTTTTCTCCACTTCCAAACATATAGCCAGGTATATACATATTTTAGTTTAGTCATAGTTAATAGATGTCTCATTGTTTTGCTCAGTTTTGCTAGCGGGCCGGATTAAGAATTAATTCTCATGTCCCATCACTATTATGTTATTCATTAGGTGTTTGATCTGGGGCTTAGAGAGTGGGTTTGAATCCAGGCTGGTCCCTGACCTAAATATCAGGCTTGACTGGGTTTGAAGTACATTTTGTGAGTTCCAGCTCATGTTAGATGGATAAACATGTTTTAACCGGTACAATATATATATAATCTATTATGTCATTGAGTAATATTTTATGACCACTATCATGTTCATGAATGCATAAAATTAAGATATCTATTTTTAAATATATAGCTGTGTAGAATTTTATAAGCTATTCCTGTAAGGTTTTTCCTATCAAACTCTTTTAGAATTTATTAACACTAAATCTAAAGCAATTCTCTTATTCCTTCCCATCAACAAATAACTATTTTTATTAAATAATTACAAATTGATGAAACTCCTTCGTTAGTACTATAAATCATGTCTTCAAATCACTATTAAAATCATTCTTCTTAAATAATCCACCTTTTACATAATTGTTTTACTCTCAAAATTTATTTAATTTTTTATTTCTATAACAAATGCACATTAATGCACTCTTTTTTATGAACAAATGATTGATAACTGTAAGGCCTAATAATATTTCTTACATTTTTCTCTTTAATAAAATAACTACCTGTATATACACTAGTAATCTTATAATCATTAAATATAATAACTTTAGTAAAATCCAATCATGCTGCTCCATCAACATTAAAATACTTAAATCAAAAGCATTTAATCCAAACACAAAATTTTTTCAAATTATCTTTATAAACAGCAGTTATCTACACATTTGATGAATAATTTCTAAAATAATAATATAAACAGAACATATTAATGAACAGACAATCAACCAATTATTCATCTCCCTCTAATCTTATAAAACTTTAACAATGTACCTAAATAATATTAAGAACAACTTATGAATAAAATTAATCTTAGCAATAGAACTCCCATTACTTAAAAAAGAAATAAGTACATCAATATTTTTTCTTCTAATAAATATTTGGAATTAATCTATAACTTTAATTATGCAATTTTAAATTCATTTTTAAAGTAATTTAGATTATTTAATCATTTTAACAAATATTAAAATTGGTTATTAAATAAACAGATGATTTAAAACAGTAATTTATTTGTAGATAAATGTAATGTAATATCTGATAGTATTTATGCTTTATTTATCAAATTTTAAATGAATTCTGATGATTTGAATATTTTAAGTAAAGGTTGTACTATACCTATAATCTCCTAAGAATAATTTTCCTTTCCGAAGTACAGGGGAGATAATTGATAAATTTCTAAATTTATTTTTTTTTTTTAAAAAAAAATATTATTTTGGGTGATTATTCAATGCCTTCTATTGAGATTTTTAATAAAATTAATGGATTATCTATTTAATGAGGTGTATTTTGTCTTGATATTGAAAATATGTAGATAATCACTGTCTTAAAATTACAATTAAGATCATCAAATAATATACTTTTAATAAGCCTATCAAAACTAGAGGCCCTGTGTTATATTTGTAAATTATTGATAAAATTATAAATAGCTAAGTTTATTTATTCAGTTTTAAAAAAATATTATTCAATTCTTATAAATAAATTTAATTTAAAATTATAAAAATTTTCCAATGTGGAATTCCTAAAAAAAAAAATCATAGTACACAATGTTGTCTGCAATAGCTTCTTCATTATTAAGTTTTTCCTGTATGGCGTTATTTCTCATTTCAATTTTTAAAAAAACTGAATTAATAGTTTTGGAATATTCTGTGTAAAACTGTCCACGTGAAAAGCAGATTTTTCTAGATAAAGACTAGAACTATAAAATAATCACTACTCCAGTCTACAACATATTAATGTGCTTTTTTTTGTTAATTTAAAATAATATCTACACACATCTATATTTTAATACTTTTAATTATTTATTGTAACCTTACAAATAACTAATTCTCTTGATTCATCTTTTAAAAAAACAGTTTTTAATATTTATGACAGAAAAAAATATTACAATAGGTAAATATCATCATCATCTCTCTACTAGGCCATCCAAAATTTTATATTTTTTTTTACTAATTCAATCAATCGAATTTTTTATCTAATATATGATGATTTTAAAATAAGATCAATAGTAAATAAATAATATTAATATCTATATTACCTTACTTTTAATTGTTATATGTTTATATTCATCTTATTACTACTATTTCTTTTATAATTTTGTACTACTTTTATTAATTCTATCCTTAATTTCATTGTTTTATTTATTGCATTGTCCACATTATTCTCAAATTTTGTTTTATTTTTATTTTTAATTTATTTGAATGTAAACATAGAAAAAGTGACTAAATATAAGTATGACAAATTTTTGCTCCATTAAAAATAGTATAAGCAAATAATTTCTGTGTTGCTTTTTTCACAAGAGCTTAATATGTAGGCTTATCGATTTTTTCATACACATTTTCTGACTTATCATCTTTCTAAGAATACTAGTTTGTTGTTTATCTTAGTACATTTAAAATATTAAATTTTTTTTGTAATTTCTTCTTGAATTTTATTGTTTCATTGTAATTATTATATGATGGATTTGTATTTCTATAAATGTTTATTATAAATAAAAAAATATTTTCAGCATAATAATAGATGATTACAACCATATTATGTTCTTTATTATAGTCTTATATGCAAAGTTTTAGCATGATATTATGATGAATATTTTTGCGTTAGCATTATCTGTAATAAATATTGTAATATTTATTTGATCTTCTTTATATGGAATTTCAATTTTACTGACTCTCTATATATAGATTTACAATTTTACTGTTCAGTAGCAAACTCATTCTTATATTTAAATCACTAAAAAATTAATAGTTCATAATTTGGAAATTTCCTGCTGGTTTCTGTTGTTGAAAAAAATTGTCAAACAATGTGATGTATATATATTTTTAGAAGGGATTTGAACTCAAGACTTTCAAGCTCTTTACAGTTACACATATATTTTTTTAAAAATATATGATCTCCAATATACATATTTTGTGCTGAACCAGCACTCATAAGTTAGTTCAGGTTATCATTGCCCCCTCCTCCATATATATATATAGATAGTCAGTGCTCAGGATATTAAGATAGCAAATCTTCAAACTTTAATGGGCAGGCTTCAATCTTCTCCAAATCGTCAGCCATCCATATCATTGAAAATCTGATGATGGAATGCTCAAAGCCCTTTCTGGTGCTATATTATTGTCATACCCATGTTGATTTTTAAGTCACTCTGACCCCTCATGTATAAGACTTTAATATGTCCATTTAAATAACCAGAAAAGGAATGGGCAGAATGCAAGCTGAATATGTAATATTTAAATACACATACATTGTCTATACTGAACTTAATGTAATTTAGAAGGGATTTGAACCTTTGACTTTTAAGCTCCCTGCAGCTATCCACTCCATGTTATACAACTGATACACATAACCACATAAATGTGAAAAAGATGCTTAACCAGCACTCATCAGTTGATCCATATCATCATCTCCCACACATATATAATTAGTACTCAGTTTATATTAAAATAGCCAATTTTCAAACTTTAATAATCAGGCTTCACCCTACAACTCTTTAGCCATCCATATCATTGAAAATTTAATGATGGAATGCCCAAAGCCTTTGTTGATGACAATGTTATCACTATATCATGTGACCCCTTACATATGGGATCTTAAAATGCCCATTTAAATACATAGAAGGGAGCTGTCTAGAATGCAGGATGAATATGTAATATTTAAATACAATTATATTGTCTATATTGAACTTTAGAAGGGATTTGAACTCAGACTTTCAGGTTCCTAACAGTTATCTATTCCATCTTATATATGTGTATTGGTGGAATGGATAGCTGTAGAAAACTTAAAGGCTGAGTTCAAATCTCTAAATTATATTAAGTTCAGCATAGACAATATGCCTATATTTAAAATGTATTCAGCCTGTTTCTGCCCATCCCTCTTCTGTGTATTTAAATGGTCATATTAATGTCCTATATGTAAGGGGTTAGAGTGACTTAAAGTCAACATGGGTATGACAATAACATTGGCATCAATAATGGCTTTGGGCATTCTATCATCATTTTTAATGATAGGGATGGCTGAAAAGTTGGAGGGTAGAGAAGATTGAAGCCTGACCATTAGAGTTTGAAAATTTGCTATTTTAATATAAACTGAGCACTGATTATATATATATATATTGAAACGGTTGTCTTCAAATCCCTCACCGTTTCACCAACCATCCTAATAACCCACTCGTCTGTGCTAAGTTCAAACCTGTTTAATAAGTCTAAATTAAAATTTGTAAGCTAACAATTGCAATCACGGCTATATAAACAGCATTATATACGCACATACGAAAGAACGCTATAATTGAATAGTATTGCCAGAGTTATAGCGTATAATTTTATCGCGTAATATTTTTAAACTATTTTTAGTACAGTAATAATGTAGCGTCAATTTATTAATTTATTACTTAAATTCGTATGTGGGAATATAATCCACCTATATTGAATATATATATAGCATAGTGGCGTGATTAAAATATTTATTAAATTTTAAGTTTCATTTTTATTATAAACCAATTTAATGTAAAAACACATTGAAAGGGTGATTGATTGCAGATGCGCTGACAAGCTTCTTTTTAAAAAGAAAAAAAAAAGATTTTTTTTTCTAAAAATAAAAGTATTTGCGGAAAATTAAAAGTTTGGTAAAGTTTTTGCTGTAAACAATTGTATCAGTATATGCCACACCTGCCTTAGGTTTCTAAAAAAAAAAGCCAATTTTAAAATAATCTAGCTAATTGATTCTAAATTATTTGGGAGACCTCGCTAATTAAAAATATGTTTACAGCAGGGATTTTACACATAAATTATAAAATCAGAACAAAATTCCTGACTAATTAAAATAAAATCTAATATCGGATTAAACTGATTAAAATTCGATTTAATTAAAATTTGATAATCAGAGAAAAGGTATAACACCTAAAAGGAATGTCAGCATGTTTGAAATCAACCACTAATTGAATAAGCAAATTAAAAATTTTGTAATCTTGATGGAGACGAAATTCCAAGGTGTGTGGGCTGATAAGGGATCATTTTTAAAAAGGCCATGTAAAGTGGAGGAGCCATCTTAGATCTTTACTTTTTTTGAAACCTTGACAGCGTTGAATCTTTGGAATCTTTACAGCTTGAATGCTACATCTGTGAAGTTTTGCCTTCTTTGATCATCGTTAAGCTTTTGAATCCAGCGTGTATCCTGAACCAAAAGCAACCGTGAACATTTTGACATCCAGTTAAGACAATAATTTTTATATCTGTGCGAGAGAAAATGTCGGGCTAAAACAGGCAGCCTTGGCTAAGCTCCAGAGTGAAGGCGACGGGCCTTTACTTCCATCCAAAAACCACCATCACCAGTATGCCGCCATAACATCTCCGCTCTAACCGTGGGAAGAAGATGATGCCGCAAGCCGCCACAAAGACTCCCGTAACTCCAGCTCAAGTACTACAAGATGACCGGTAACCTCACCATTTCTAACTGCAGTTCAATATATTAATTTTTCTTTAAGTCTAGACTTATAAAATGTATTTTAATTCTAAAATCTTGAATTCAAGTAAATTGCTAAATGTAAAATTTTATTCTTAGATTTAATTATATAATTCTGACCTACTTTCTAATGTTTCCTAACTAAATGATTTTAATAATTTTATTTTCAATTTTCTCACTGCAGTTGTGACTATGGTTTCTTTATTTCTTTTTTATTTTAAAATATAAATTATATGCTAATGCCTCGAAACAGCGGGCATTCAATATTAATAATAAAGAGAAGAGAGAATGACCCCTCTTCATTTAATAATTATTTATCGTAGCTTAATGCACGCTGTTTTGAAACCCTCTTAAATAACTGTTAAGAATTGGCTATGTGCTGATTATTATTTTGACCTTGATTATTTAATTATTTGTTGGCAATTTTAAAATGGGAATCTTGTTTTAACCCAAAGTAAATTTCAATTTAATTTTCACTAAGCAATATCCAAACCTTGAATAAGTATATTTGTTATTTATTTCATTTTTGTAAAAGCCCTCCAAATATACTTTTCCCCCTTTGTTTTTTTTAATTAATCGCGTAATCAAATGTGTTATTTGAGATTGAAACTAGAAAGCAAAGAATATTTAAAAAAGTACGCCCACGTATAGCATATGATTATTAAAATGCTATATTAGAGTTGGCGCTAATGATTCCACTGATTAGCTATCGTTCTGATTGGCTAAATATTAAATTATTTCAACTCTTTTGCTTGGCGGATGTGATAATTTTATTATACATTTAAACTTTCTCGTTATGTTGCATTTTTCTTTAAGATGGGACTCGGAACGGCCATCCCTCTTACACTCCTTGGGTCGCACACGAATAAGACCTGATGTAAAATTCCAGGCAATAGTGTTAGCTACCCCAACCCTCTTTAGCAGCATGGCGATCGGTCATAGGGCTCCGTTGTTGATCACAAAACCCTAAATATTAATCCATCCGCAGAGCGACATTTAGTATAACTGTTTACCAGCGCTATAGCGCATTGGTTTTTTTGGTTGCCAACTCTTCCTCCCTTAAATTAAGTTTCAGCCATTGTCTGACATATTCAAGAGCTAGTTTCGGTCTCATGTACAATAGTTTGAAATAATATTATAGATAAATTTGACTTTAAATGTTTCACATATATGTGAAAACAAGGCTTCGTCTGATTGCTTAGCTGAAAACCATGGAATAAGAGGGATTAGCATAATCTGCCCCATAGCTACAATGCAGTGACTGATCAATAAGATAATAAAGCAAATGATGAAAACAATATTTAACTTCATCAAATAAAATAACAAATGTAAAATAAGTTTAATTGTAAGGAGAGAAGGTTAAAGCGCTCTCCAAAAATGTTAGATGCTACGCGCATTTTAATTGTAAAATGCAAGAATAATATAGATAAAAATCGTCAAATTTAATCTGCAAAAATAAACATCCAATTTAATAAATTACTCTGATCTCGATCTTATTTATTTCAATCCAATTCAAAATTCTTTATATTATATATGTGATTTCCGATGCATTAATTAGTTTTAAATATATATAGTTAATAAATTCCATTTTTTTGTTATGAGTCTCATTGCTTCTCCCTGACCTATGTCGTCTCGCGGTTAAAATGATATCTATATATATCTTCAAGGTGGTCATCCGTAGGGTCGTGAGTCTTGGAGCACAGGTGAAGGAGTTGAAGTGCGGTCAGTCTCGAGATCTAACCATCTCATACTGGTCGGCTTGGTATCTTTGCTTGGACTCTGGATTCTGTTGCGCGAATGTACTAGCTTGACCGGTACAATATATATACTGTACCGGACGTCACACAGCAGTACAGAGACATGAAACTCGAACTGGGGTTTTTGAGAATGAATCCCCGAATAAGATAAGAGCTAGAATTATACATAATTATATAAATCTTTTTATATTTTACACACTAACCAAAATAAAGATTCGAACTCTGGATAGGATTAAAAGATACTTTAATTTAACATTATAAAATTTTTTTATATTCTAAACGTATTTTATTTATATAATTCATGCTAGAATATTTTGACTATGTTTACATCTGTAGTTATTATGGGATGTCACACACGTGCGGTTTATTTATATGCCAATGTTTAAAAAAAAAAATTATAAAATGGGTTTATAAAGAGAAACATTATTTTGGTTAAATAATGACCTAAACAAAAGCATTCACGAGAGAGACACTTTAGTGTTTGAATCAATTAACATAATGCATTTAACAAACTATGATCGATGCCACTTCGATCACAACAAGAAATATATACATATATAACTGCAATGCCAGGTAAATTGGTTTCTGACATCCGTTGTATTTATTAATTATCGAACAACAAAGTGATAAAACAAATTTCAATATAACAAACATTAAATTTTAATTCTTGAATTAAAATATAATAAGGAAAATTCATTTATGCATGTGGGAGTCACTTGCCTAAGGGAAATAGCTGGATGTAAGCTTTTCGTGACATTCTAAATATAAATATATTAATAAATAATAAAATGGTTTAGTTATATCACAGGGTTACGGCTTAAAAATTAGTTTTAGGCATTATTCTAAAATACTATAAAAAATCACGGTGCGAGCATGAGGCAGCAAAATATAAGATTCGGTCCATTTTGGCCAAGTAGATGCTTCATCATTTAAGTGGCAATAAGAAATGGTACGCTCGTTCTTCTGACGGTTCATACCTGGAGAGAAAAAGGAAGATAGGGAGATGCAATTGTTCATGTAAGGTAACAATGCAGAGCTTCCACTACTCTTTCCGAATGTGTCCTAGGGCACTTCAAATGCTAGCTAACAACATATATAAGTGACGATGGAGAATTCAGAGTTTCTGATGATCCTCAAGTTATGATGAAGCAATAACGACAGTGGCTGACCTATGCTGGCAACATGATGAAACTATAATACATCCTTTAATGATGTCAACATAACTAGTGGCTAAATATAAAATTCAAATCGGGTGTAATGGCATGATTTGGATATTAAACCAAATTATATAACTGAAATCTAAAACTAAATGAATGTCTTAATGACATACAATTACATTTCCCTTCATTAAGTGGGTCACATGCATTTGGAATCAATAAGCATTATTGAATACTATAATGCTAAAAACGCTACATACAACTGATTATTACAGAATAAAAATAAACGGTCATTATTATTTAAAAATATCTTATCTGGAATTTAAGCAATAGCATTCTTGGATCACATTAAATTTATAATCAATAAAAATACACTCAAGGCAGTATAAAAAAATAATCTTCCTATAAACAGAAATATTATTTTAACTATTTCTCAACCCAGCGAGCCATGGCTTTAAAATGAATAATTTAACGTAATTACAATATCCCAGAAGTGCGCAGGGGATTTAAAAGACTAATCTAAATAAGAGGCTAGTGGAGTTGAGTTGGCATATAAATGACAAATAAAATTAAAAAGCAAATAATTATGATAATAAAATTTTCCGCACTAAATAAAATGTAAGATTTCAATTTAAATAGATGTAAGCATTTGCATATATATAATAGATAAGGATATAGAGAGATTTTCAAGCAGAGATTAAGTACAAATATATAACAACAACAACAAAAAAAAATGTATAGATATAGGTAAGCATGGAACTGTTACCTCGACAATATTATAATGGCTAGGTGGTTCATTCTTTGAGCTTTAGTTGACAGGGATTAGCTTGGTGGTCAGCAATCTCGGTCACTACTGCATCTTCATTGATGGCAACCTTCTTCCATGGCAGGAGTTTCATGGCATCATACTGGAGGCAGCCTTGAGAGGAACAGGGAAAGGCGATTCAGGCCCTACTCAACTGTCATTTTAAAACTAAGCACCAAAAAATACTGTCAGACTGTAAGACTCAGACTGACTAAAAATGCATTGTATCTTATCTCTCCAATCTATACTCTTTATACCACCAAGCTATTACAGGAATGCTTTGGCTCATTTGCCCAGAGGCAGATGAGACAATAAATTCCTGAGAAGATTACAGTCCATTTTAATTAAAAGTAAGATATAAGAAGATAAGGTTCAAATCACTTTCATTAGCAAACTTTTAATTAAAGTCTTTAAATTACAAAAGTAAAACTATGATAAGACGATATTTTGATTAATTGAAATCAAGCATTTAAAATATTTAATTAGTGAAGAAAATTTCACAATGGGTTGATTTGAACTGACCATCTTGATTATATCTTCTTTCTCTTAATTTTTTACAAGTGTGAAATTAAAAGCAATAAATCCTTACAAATGACAAACTTTTTGTGATAAAAAAAATTATCTTTTAAAATAAAAAAACACAAGCTTAAATATTCAAAAGTATGAAAATATCAAAACAACAGAATCAAAAATTATAAAATATTCATTATAATATTTTGCAATATATATATATAATTACATATATATGACGGCAGTGTTAGTAATTTAAATATTGCTGGGTTTGAACCCTTGTACATGTTAGTTTATTTTAGGTAGGAAAACATGAAGCTCATTATGACTACAGAGTAATTGCTTCAATATATATATATATATGTGTGGGGGGGGATGATGATCTGGATCAACTGATGAGTGTTGGTTCAGCATAAAATAAATATATTGGAGATCATTATTTTTTTCACATGTATATGTATCAGTTGTATAAAATGGAATGGATAGCTGTAGGGAGCTAAAAAGTCTGAGTTCAAATTCCTTTTAAATTAAATTAAGTTCAATATAGACAATATACTTGTATTTAAATGTTATATATATGCAAGAGCATAATGATAATTACTGTTTCATTTCTCTCTATCTTCATATTAATTTTCAATATTTTGAATTCATTCATTTATGAGCAACTAGCTCTTAATTATTTCTTTAAATTTCTTATTAGCAATGAACCACTACTCTTCTTTTATAACACTACTACAGAAGTAAATATATTCTTAAGCCTTCTCTGACTGTCATTCTTTATTTTATTTCAATAACTTCTTACTTAGAACTTCAGTGATTTATTTAGTTTGCAAGAATAAAGTGCTGATTAATTTCTATTATAAAATTAGGATATAATCAAAGTTTATTATTGTAATTAGACTATTATTTTAGAGATTAAAAGCCCTTAATTATTTTACTATTTCCTCCATAAGAAACAATTTTTTCTCTCATAGCACCAGAAAAGTGAGATCGAACATTCTTCTGTTGCTATATTGTGACATTGCAAATTATAGATTCTACAAATAATTTATTATTTAAATAAAACTTATTTAAAAACAAAAATATTTTTAACTATTATCAAAAAAAGAATGTTAAAGGATATTTCTTCTTTATCTTGATCAACAACTGATGGCAGCTCCTCACATTTTTTCCATAAACCTACCTAATTAATATTAAATAGTAATTTATATTAGTAAACATTAATAATTAATCAAAATAATAATATAAAAAATATTATTAACAAAATTTTTAGTATATAACAGAAGTGTTAACTATGATGATACCAATAGCACAAATTAATATTATCCCCAATTGCGATAATTATAAAAATAGTATTTAATAATATTACAGATAAAAAAATTATCATAGAAAATTTACAAATTATTTATGCCATAAAATTATCATCAAATTTAAAATAAACAGAACAACAAATATATCCAAAATACAAATTTTTAAATATAAAATTAAAAATATATATATTATTTCGCATTTGAAAACAAAAGTTATCATGAAAAGTAAATTTTGTTCTCTTGTAACTTTATTAAAATCTTTCAAATGGTTTCGTTTCTTTTTTTAACTGTTCACATCTTTATACCAAACTACCTTTTTTTTATATATGATTTATAAACTTGTACTTTTTATTTTCTCTAATCTAACCAGAGGTGGATTAAGAGATAAGCGGACTAAGCAGCCGCATAGGCCCCAAAATAATAAGGGGCCCCGAGGTCTTAAAATGTCTTTTCATTAAAATTCGAAAAAATATATATATATATATTTGTATACAATCAACCCTCCTATAATGCTGTATTTAAGCTTTTGAAGATAATTTATTTTTGGCAGGATTCTAACTTTCAACACTGGACATCAGAGGATAAAATAGCATAGCATAAATAAGTCCAAATTAAGTAAATAAATATATTTTTTAATTAAACAAAAAATTCGACCCCTCCCAAAATAATAATTTGATTTCAATTTAAATACTCTGCTTTTGAAAAAATTATCGTAAATAAATTTTGCTGTTTTCCTGAAGCTGATTTATCTCCAGTCAAACGGTATATTCCTGACATCATATAAATTCAACCCCCTCCCCAAAAATAATAATTTGATTTCAATTTAAATACTCTGCTTTAGAAAAAATTATCGTAAATAAATTTTACTGTTTTCCTGAAGCTCATTTATCTACAGTGAAACGATATATTCCTGACCTCATCAATGTTTCACCTATTTTTCCCCATAGCTCCATCTTCACCGAAATTAAACCCTCTATGAGCAAATGTATATAAGCATCAACATAGTTATATATATATGTATCATCACACAGATTACAGCAAGTATATTTTATTTAAAATCAAATCTTTTAATTATGCATTTTATTTTGTTAAATGAGCCAATTTGTAATTTTATATTAAAAATCGCATGTATCTGTCTAAAGTTCACACACATATATATATAATGAAATATTACGTAAAGGTTTCTAATAATTCTTAATTTTAAATTAAAATAGTTATAAAGAAAAATGACGTTACTGCATACCTGTGTCAATATAGCATGTGAGCGAAGTTTTAAATCTTATTTTTGCAATATTTTTCTAAAATGTATTTTATAATAAACAAAATCTACTGAGGTGAAACAATTACTAAGTTTATGGGGACTTGAGATGGCCCAAGTTAAATTAAAAATATCAGGTTTAAAATTTAAACAAAAGTTTAAATCAATTTTGTAACTTAAAAAATCTTAACATTATCATTAAAAAATATATTATTAGTAGGCATTGTTTGCAAGGCTAAAACTTTGCTTTTAAACTATTTTACAAAAAAAAAAAAAAACTTTTTTTTTCACAGCAAAAAAA
The DNA here is from genome assembly GCA_028023455.1 of Epiperipatus broadwayi. Lineage (NCBI taxonomy): Eukaryota > Metazoa > Onychophora > Udeonychophora > Euonychophora > Peripatidae > Epiperipatus > Epiperipatus broadwayi. Next base: position 1,704,694 of record JAQFVV010006342.1, read on the forward strand.
TGAAGAGACATCAAAGTGGTCAGAAAAGCGAAAAAAGTTTTAAAAACACCTGGAAATTACTGAAAGCCAAAGAAATTCATTGCATAAATTTTTAAAAGTTAATACAGACAGAGTTGCCATCCGACATGTATGAAATCTTTTATTACTTTTCTTTTTTGTTAATAACTTAATGAGAGTTTTCTTAAAAAATTTTTTTTCTAACTTGAGTTTGAGAACCCCAAAATTTTTACAGCTTAGGGCCCCACTTGGCTTGAACCACCTCTGATTCCGACATATTTAATTTTCTAGATGTCTAAAAGTATAAATCATAATTATTTAATTGTATTTTGATTTGTAACAACTTGTCTCCTAATTATTCACATTTTATAATTCTTAATAGTATTTTATCTTTGTTTACTCTTTCTTTTAAATTCTATAACTTAGAATCCAACTTCATCAAGTACATTTTACACTAATATATATATATATATGTTTTCCTTTAGGTTGATTTTCACTTGAGAAGGTCTATTTGTAGTAGATGAAACCATGGTTGTGTAAGGATTTTGGTAAAATTTTGAATTTAATTTAGTATTGTATTGTTTTATGGTTTTGCATTTATATATATATATATATAGTAACACCATGAAGTCTAATCCTAGCATTACTTGAAGGTATGTCAAGTTACATAAATAAACTGTATTGTTTTTTAATTAACTATAATTCTCCTTAATTACTGGATTTCCAAATGGTATTCCCAAATCTTAATTCATGATTTATTTATAATCATTCTTTTGATGACTGTTTCTTATAAACAAACTCTGACCTTAATTTACAATTTTATTGGGTGGAGATCTGATGGGCAACCATAGACTAAATGATATAATCTCTGAAACTGTCAATAATTACATGATGAATACATGCCATTAAGCCAGATAGTAATAATTATAATCTGCTCCATAACATCATAAACAATAGCTTATCATGTATCCAGATTTAAAGTACAGAAATGTTATACAGAGTAAATGCTTTGCAAAAGAAAGTAAGCAATATTAATTTTAAAGTTATTTCTTCATTAAATCAATAGCAATAAAACCCTTAGAGATAGATAAAGCATATGTTATAGTTTTAGAAAATAAATTTAATTGTTGTACTGGCTAACAAATTTTTAGTAATTCCGGTATTAATGTCGCAAATATCAACAGAGATAACAGACTCTGCATATACTCCAGAATAAAACAAAACAGTGGCCATGCAGAAGGTAAATGGAATTTTATTATATCCTATACACCAGGGGTGTCCAAAAAGTCGATCGTGAAGCCAATTTTGGTCGATCACTAGGCCAATCTGCCAAGAACTGGCTGGCAAGAATCGTCCAATTATGAGTGAAACAAATTATCAAGATTTTTAACTTTTTTTGTTATTTTTGTTTTTGTTTTAAATTTTTTTTCAAATTTAGATAAGTCATATCATTATTAAAAATAATATTTTAAATCTTGACTTAATGTGTTTTTGTAACCGAATGCAATGCGTGAACATAACGCGCAAATGCAACAGTATACATTGACTCAAAAAAACACAACTATTCAGCTTGAATATTTGGTAGTGTTATACGATAGCTTCTTTTCTTTAGTATTGAAACAGTATGATTTATCTATCTTCCAGTTTCAGACTATTATGTTTCATAGTAGTATAATTTTCTCTAATTCAAATCCATCCAAGTCCATGTATATTTTAAATTAATACTAAAATATTGCATAAAAGTTCTGTTAATGAGTATGTGCATAAATTCATATTGCACATTAATTAGCTAATAATATCTGTATGCATATAACTATAATATGCAGTGCTAATTTAAAATAATAATAAAGTAAGTTGTATAGACATTATTGTGTGTGTAGAAGCACACTTATGTATATATGCGAAGGAAACTGTAATGTGATAGATTTTGTGAACTTACAACTTTTCTAAATTATCTATTTTAAGTTATTATAAATTTAGTTTATAAATTTGCTTGCATTTGCATATAAAATCCTAAATTCAGTGTGATAGTGTTATACATATAAGAGAATGTTTACACTTTACAGAACTTAAATCTCTTTTTTAAAAAAAGATTTATTTCTTGGAAATCATTCTGACTCACACCTGGAATCCAAGAGCTGAAATTTAAAAAAAAAAAAAAAATTAAAAATAAATGTAAGACAAAGGCAAAATCACTGGACCAGCACTATTTATCAATTACTCAAGCTGGAGTTTTTGTCTTTACTAAGATTTAATAAAGTAGTGTTAAAAACTAAAATATAAGACTTAAGGATGTCAACAAGTTACAACTTATGTAGGGAAAGAGAAAGATTTGATATAAAAACTCCCAGTTTTCATTACTAAATGTTCATTCTCTAATATTCAGAACATAGTAGTGCCCCCGTATGAACAATATTATTATTATTAATCAATATTATCTATCGACAGTGACCATGTGGAGTTTCAATTTTTCTTCGGTTTAAAATGTAAGTACCTTTTCTTATGCTTTAATTTAAATTGTGGCTTTTCTTATCTATCTATTTACTTGATTAATGAGCCTTCTCAGGAACAGACGTTTAAGTTGAAGTCGTTAACGGAGTTAATGATCGCAGTTCATGAGTTTTTAATTTTCTTGGAAAATATTTAATTCAATATTTATTATTTACTTTGAATATTCAATTTTTATCAGTTAAGTTTGGGGAAATAAAATTGTCATAAGTATTTCTTTTTTCATTTTAGTATACCCATGAAGATGAGTAGTAAACCAAAAAAAATCGAAAACTTAACATTTCAATGAAGAATGGGAATTTGACTACTTTTTTACAATGGTGAATGATAAATGTTGTTGCTTAATATGCTTTACATCGATAGCCATTGCTAAAAAGGGTAATCTGGAGACACTTTTTAGCTTTACATAACAAGTATCAAAAAGATTATCCACAAAGTACCGAATTGAGAAAATGTAAAGTTAGGGATCTTAAATCTCAATTAATAAATCAACAGAAAGTTTTTAAAAAGCCAATGTTAAAGTCACAAGCAGTAACTACTGCATCAATCAAAGTAAGTTATCTTTTAGAAAAAAAATGTAAACCATTTTCCGAGGGTGAATTTGTAAAGGAAATTTTTTTGGAAATGTCAGATTCACTTTTTAGCAATATTCATAACAAGAGTGAAATTATTGCTGCAATTCAAGATCTGCAACTATCTCGAAACACTGTGGTGCAACGAATTGAGAAGATGAGTGGAAATGTAAAAGAACAGTTATATAATGATATTAATAGATCTTTTTGTTTTCCCCTTAAATGTGATGAATCAAAAGATATAAGTAATACAGCACAATTACTTGTTTTCATTCGTATGGTTTTTAAAGATTTTACATCTAAAGAAGAATTGTTGGGTCTGATGTCTTTGAAAGAAAGAACTAGAGGTGTAGATATATTCAAAGCCTTTAAAAACTTGCTCAATGATTTGAAAGTACCACATATTTAAGTTGTGAAAATAAAATATTATATCCCAAGTTAAAACTGCATTCTGTTCAGCCGTATGTGTCAAAGTTTCATGAAAACAAAATTTATCTTTAAGTTTTCACAACACTACTATTGGTGTTAATGTTATGAAAATAAAACTTTATTCAAGGCTAAACTTGTTCTGTAAACAATAAGGAATTTCAAATAGACTGACCTTTTAGAACTGCTATTCCTATCATTGTGGTCAGTTGTAGACTTTGTGGTAGATTATCAAGAGCTAGACCTACAGTTGGTGGACCCGAACTGATTTGTTAGGATTTAGCTATGTATTTTGCTCTTCATATTTGATAATATTACAACTTAAATTATTTAAGAGAAGTTTTAATTTAACTTCCTTTATCTTTTTCAAACTTTTCTTTTTTTTAGAAGAGAGAAGTTTTCATTTTCATTATATATTTAACAGTAAAAATAAAATAAAATAAATTTTTAATTTATATTATACACTTGCTGCCATTACAGCAATTCTCAAAACAAATGGCAGTTCTATTTTTTAGCCAATTAAATTTTTTCTCATTAGCATATCTGTTTTTTAAAAAAATGAAAATCAAAAGAAAGCAAAAAAAAATTATATTATCGTATCCTATAAATTAATTTAGAAGAAATTAATTAAATCCTTCAATTAAATTTTATAAATTAAATAAATCCTTCAATTAAACCAAAACAATCTTTAGGATTTATTTGAAGGTTTGTAATGATGGTGTATTATAAGATATGATATGTTGTACTATTTCCATCATTTATAAGTGAATGTTGAATGTATTCAAAATTTTAAACTTTATTTAAATGATATTCATCAAATAGCCACCATATCCCACTGGATGGCGTGGTTTTCACGCTAAAACACATAAAAATGCCATTTCCGTGGCCGACATGTTCGAACCCGCATTTTCTATAATACAACTTTTTTGTTGTGCTACAGATTGCAAGCCATTGTCATGTCGCAGTACAGCATGTATGTCGCATCGCAGCAAATACATTTTCCGAATTCGCACAGTTTATAAAATGGTTATGACTTGATGAGAGGGTGTGTTTTTTTTTAATTGGATGGAAATGTTTTCATTGGATTTTTTTTTATTTTAAAGTATTGAAATGCTCAGATTTTGTGAAGTAATAATTAACAGACTTTTTACACCATAGTGTATTGAAGTTTTAAGTGGTAAATGTTGATGAGATATATGTATAAAGTGAGTTGGAATTAGGTAACGTATCAAGTAACGTACTGTTCAAAACATTCCACGAGACAAACTAGATTGTACTATGTGTATATTTTTGAAATAAAAAAGATAGTTAACACAAAAATATCCAGTAAGAAAAGTACAATTGTACACTGTTTTTTTAAATGTCATAAAAAGCATATATTATAAACATGGTTAATAAGTAAAGAAGACAGTTTATATATCTATTTGTTGTTGTTTAAAAAACTTTAGTTTCTTTCTTTTCTCCAACTACTGTTATACTTTGTTGAATATAGTTTACATGTATTGTTATCATTTATTTTATAGATGTTAGTAAAAAAAATATTTACAAAAATACGATTTTGATATTTTTTATTTTAGTATTACAAACAACAGAAAACTAACCTTAAACCTAACCCTAAAACTAACCCTAAACCTAAAACTAACCCTAAAACTAACCCTAAACCTAACCCTAAACCTAACTCTAAAACTAACCCTAAACCTAACCATAACAACTTTTACTTTTAGTTGTCATTCTATTTGAAATAAAAAGTAGCAGTAATATCTGTTTGTCTGTAAAAAAAAAAAAGAAAATTTAAAACAAAGACTAAAGAAGTAAAAAATAGCGATAACACAATAATATCTGTTTCTCTGTAGAAATAAAATGTAAAAGGAAGACTAAAAAATTTTACTTTTTATTCCGATTATGAGTTTTTAAACAACAACAAAAAAAAAGCCGTAACCTCAGTAAAAAAATCTCTGATAGAAAATTATTTTTTCTAATAAAAAGCAAACTAAAAAAGATGAATCAAATTGTAATTTGTATATTTTATTTTACATTTATTATTATCATTTAATTTGTATACGTTAATAAAAAATAATATTTAAAATTAAATAATATTTAAAAAAGATGACTTTCTTTTGTTTTTATTTTCGCATTACAAAAAACACATCAAAATGATTATAATTAACAGCCTGGGAATGATAATATTTTATAGTTTAAGCATGAAAACTGCGCCATCAAGTGGGGTACAGTGGCTATTCAATGACAACCTTAAAAACTTTCCAAATACAAACAACTTGTTAGTAATAATACACAAATAGAGAATACAGGTTAGTAATTACACAACATTTCGAGTAGTATTACTTTTCACTTTTCTACAGATGCTGCTGGTCTATATGCACAGTGACAATATTCGCTGAGAAGTGGAACTCGCACCTTTAGATTTTTGAAATATTGAATTTTAAGGCAAACGCTCTACCAACTGAGTTATTCTGAAAAAGGCAACATATAGTAGAAATTTAGGGTTGGTTCAAATCCTCCTGAGTCCTTCATTTTTTTTAAAATGAGACTAATTAGTTTTTTTTTCCTAAGAGTAAGATTAATTAGATGCTTCCATACATTGTGTATTGCCACACTGGGTTGACTTATAGGATTATTTACCATTGTCATATGAGCAACTTCCTTGAATTTTTTTCTATGTATTTTTTCCTCTTTTATCCAATATCTTTGTATTTTCCCACTTAAGCACCCAGTCAACCAGTGGCAATACACAATGTATGGAAGCCTCTAATTAATCTTGCTCTCAGAAAAAAAAACTAATTAGCCTCATTAAAAAAAAATTGAAGGACTCAGGAGGATTTGAACCAACACTCATATATAAATATATCAAATTTCTACTATACGTTGCATTTGACAGAATAGCTCAGTTGGTAGGGTGTTTGCCTTAAAATTCAATATTCAAGAATTTAAAAGTGCAAGTTCAACTTCTAAGTGAATATTGTCACTGTGCATATAGGCCAGCAACACCTGAAGAAGAGTGGAGAATAATACTACTCGAAACATTGTGAAACCTGTATTGTCTATTTGTGTGTTATTACTAACAAGTTGTTGTATTTGGAAAGTTTAAATAAAGTTTAAAATTTTCAATACATTCAACACCTGAAGAAGAGTGGAGAATAATACTACTTGAAACATTGTGAAACCTGTATTGTCTATTTGTGTGTCATTACTAACAAGTTGTTTGTATTTGGAAACTTTAAATAAGGTTTAAAATTTTCAATACATTCAACATTCACTCATAAATGATGGAAATAGTCCAACATATCAAATCTTTAGGATTATTTAAAGAGAAAAACAAATAATAATTATTTGTTTTTTATTTATCTCACTATACTTGAAGTAATATAATTTTGGTTTTCACCTTTAAGTTAAGCACAGTATATCTGACTTAGTGTTCGGAAGCAGAGCAAAACTAATATAGGAAAGAAAGAGAAGAAAGGGAAGTACAATAAAAAATTATACAATAATAATAATAAAAAATAGAATCATGGAATCTCTCTATTCAATAAATTTGAAACATGGGACAAACATACTAAATGCCAGCCACAATCATGTGATCTGAAAGAAGATAGAGAAATTTTTACTAGTTCTACCAAACTTTATATTTTACATCAAAATATAAGGATAGTTTTACATCCCTCCATGGAAAAAAATTCTCTCTTCTGAAAATTATTTTGTTAAGTGTTATGAATCCTTACATCCTAACTTGCTGTCCATCCTAATCAGATCAACATTCCACTAACATTTCTCTATTCTGTTTGTTTATTCATTAACCTAAATATGGTGCTACATTACACTGATATATAAGTAATATTAATTTGTCTTGTGTGCAAACTTTAGACTACATGCATTGTAGGTGCCTAGAGCTCTTTCAGATATAAAAAGCATGAAGGCATTCTCTCCCATCTAACTTTGAATCATGAAAGGTCCATCATATAGGCTCAAGAATTTTCTAAATCTGTTCTTCTGTGGGTTGCTAACATGAGGAATATGAACAAAAGGGTGAGGTTTACTCTTATATTGTTTAGTGGGTTTTGGCTCATTTTCTGTAAGTTATGCCTAGTTTTCTCTATGTCAAGATTGCTATTTATTTCTTCTGGGATAATGGGCAAAAAAGTCTTGATCATTAGTAGTTCATGCATGGCAAATTGAAGCCTCATATGAGTAGATTTTCTGTACTCATTCATGGTGATGTTTATGTAATTAATGACCTCAGGCAGCTTATTGACCCACAACCGGTGATTATCTGTCACATAAACTCAAAATAGTCTACCCAATTCCCTCATCACCTGCTCACACAGATTGGATTGCGGATTTCTTATAGAGCTCATAATATGCCAGATATTATGTTTTCTAATCCACTTCCTCCAAGTGTGGAAATAAAAGCAGTAATGTGATCTGTAAGAATAGACACAGGTTTGTCCACTAAATGAAATTGACCATTACTGAGACAATAACATTTTTGTATCAGTCTTAGGAACAGGATACGCACATACATACTTTGTAAATAGGCCATATGTGACTAGGATGAATTTTTGTTGGTTAAAGGGTGGCAGAGGCCCAAAAAATTCAATGATACAGCTCATTGTGTCCCTGTAAAAGAATGGATTGAAGTAACCCAGCCTAGCATTGGCCAGACTGCTTAGAGTTCAGACAAATTTCACAGCATCTCAACCTATTTACGATTGACACATACATATTTGACCAATAAAAATATTTTTAATACATGCTCTATTATCTGTGTGCCATAATGACCATATTTACAATGAGCATAATATATTAATCAGTTGATCATAAATGTAGATGTCACTAATCTCCAAAAACTATCATTATTAGGTATAATTTGATATATTAACATGCTCTGATATAACCTATCTACTCTTCACTCTTGTAAGGTCCCTATTCTGGCTGATTGGTAAAGCAGGGTTAGACAGGAGTTTGATTATTCTCTCCAATCTCATATCTTGAGATTGTTCTACTGTTTGGTGTTTGTAATCCCCTTCAATGGTTTCATCCATAGCTAGCTCAATGCTTGTAATTATAATATCATGGGGACTAGGATGTTGGCATTCTATATCTACCGGGTTGCAGCTAAGAATATCTGCTACCACATTATTATTTCCTTCATGATATTGCATTTTTGTATTTATACTGTTGGAAATAGAGGCTCCATTTGACCAACCTTTTGTGCTTAAGTAACCCTTATTGAGAAACTCTTAAGTTCCTGTGATCACTTAAGACCATAACCTCTGATCCCAGCAAAAAGTGACAGAGTTTCTGGAAGGCCCAGACTACAGTTATGGTATCCTTCTTAGTAATAGAGTAGTTAAGTTCAGGCCCTTTTAATTGCCTGCTCAAAAAGTATAAAATTTGAGGTTTCTGTAGTTTATCCAATTGATACAAAACCACTCCCAACCATTATTGCTATCAGTCTGGAGATAGAATGACTCTGGAGATAGAATGACCTTATTTAGAAATGTAGTCTTTATCTTGTCAAATTCTAATGTATGCTCAATGTCCAATTTCTACTTCATACTCTTCTTTAACAACAATGATAGTGAAACAGTATCATTGGCAAAATTTTGATAGAACTTATGATAATAGTTACAACAGCTGAAAAATGATTAAGGTGTCTTTTAATTTTTAGGGATGGGAAAATTTTGAATGGCTGCAATTTTATCAGGATGGGGTTTGATCCCCATGATCACTCACTAGATGTCCAAGAAAAGTGATCTCAATGGCAGATAAAGTACATTTTTCTAAATTCATTTTAATGTTATTGATGTAACATTCAAAAAAATATAAACCTAAATTATCTAAATGTTCACATATATTTACAGATGCAAAACAATATCATCAACACACGTAATGATTTTATCTTCTAATTGACTGGAAAAAATCATATTTAAGCACTAGATAAGGCCAGCTCCACTGTTGACTAAACCAAAAGGCATCTTTTTGAAAATGTATGATTGATCTTCAAAATGAAAAGTGCTGTACATTTGGTCATCAATGTGCAGTGGAATTTTCCAATAACTGGTTGTCAAATCGAAGGTTGAGAAAATACATTTCCCCCTGAACCTAATTAATTGTTCATGGACAGGTGGAGGAACATCGTGCTCTGGAATGGTTAATTTATTTAGTGCATGTGCATCCACGCATACATGAACTGGTCTGTCTTCATTATAATGGTGAGTTTGCATAGGCTGATGGACTTTTCTTGATGATGTGCCATTCTACTATTTTACTGATTTGTTGCCTCACTTCTGCCTGGTATTGGTATGGGATGGGATATGTTCACTGCTGAAAAGGTGTTTCATCCCTAAGTTTTCTCTGATGGATGTATCCCCACAATGCCTGGAATTTTTGAAAATATATTCTTATATCATAGCATCAGTTGATATAATTGTTCTTTACAATCTATATTTAAGATATTGGAATTATCTAATTTAACTTTTATGTTTAAGTCAAACGATATCTCATGTATTACCATTAAGTGACCCACATGAATGTTTATATTATCAAAAAAATGGCAAATGTCACTATTGCAAAAAAAAGTTTATTTTTAAATCAATATTACATTTATTTAAATTTGTAAAATCGGAACTGATAATGACTTCATGAATGAGATCAAGCATTATTAGGAAGACATGTCCCAAATCAGATTCATTAGTTTTTACCTTGAGCCCAGACTTGTTTGTTCAAAAGTTTCACCCTCCTTCCATTCTCCAAAGTAACCTGAATTGGTTTCATAGGCAGCAAAAGTACATATTTCCATCCACAATTCTATCATAAATGATCGACAAAAAATAATGATGTCTGACTCCTTGAATCTATCAAAAGGACAATCTCTTCAATGTAATTTTTATAATAGGGAAAGTGTATGATATGGGAGCATCTACACACCGTAAGACTCCAATAGGTCTATTTCAAGGTCTATACTATCTAGATGTACTTTCTCATTGTTATTATTGTTCCTCTCCAAGTTAGCAATAGGCACTTATGAGGCCCCATCTAGTTTAATGCACTACTTGTAAAATTTGTGTTATTACTTTTTATGGAAAATGGTTAAAGTCCACTAACAAAAGGTTAATTATTATTTTGTTTCTTATTGGCTAGACCAGGGTGATTACTAACCTTTGGATAAATAGTTGTTTGTTTATGAGTATGACTCCTACTCTGGTGTCCCTACCACACTAAGGGCTTCATATAGGTGTAACATTAATGTTTGCAACTGAATAATTATGAGAACCTCTAGCACCATTCCCACCTTTGTATCTAGTTTCTGTATCATATTCACTTGTTTCTACAGCATCTAGAATCTGATAACTCATCAATTGTGTATTTGTCAGCAGTGATTAAAACCTGCTCAATCTGTCAAGGTAAGTTACACCTCAGGATCATGACTATATCATACCCAGATAATGGAAAGGCAGTCAGAGTTTTGAGCTTGACTGCTTGTCCACAGAAAAAATGTGTATAGCTATCTTTATTGGCATTATAATTTTCCTGGGTGTTTGTAGCTATTATCTTGGTGATCTCCTCAGAAACTAGACAATTCAGTCTTAAATCCCATATGTTTGAGGCAATCAGAGTGCCACCAATCTTTGTGGCAGCATAAAGGTGGTTGCTAAAGTAGTAAGCTTTTCTCTTCTGAAAAGAGCACAAGGTAACAACTCAGATTTTGGGAATTCGGGTTTCTAATTTCCCCTTTAAATGGCTTAATTTTCAAACTTGGCAATCCACCTGTGAGAGCACTGTGCTCTTCATATCATGGGTTATAAGTCATTTCCTAATAACTTTGGAAATTTGGCCTGGACTGGGACTGCTAAAATTACCATCTAAACCAACTACTTCTTTACCAGAGGTCTCTATTCTTCCACATAACATTTGGTGCCTTGGTCAATATAATTACAATTTTCTCTGAGCCCTCTGAATCCCCAGATTTTTAGCTGAATATTTCCATCTGCCTTTAACTGCATTTGCTCCCTACATTCTCCACCACTTTTTCTGTCTTCCTTAACCTCTTTAATTCATCTGCCATCTTGGCTCTTTTATCACTTCTTTCACCTCTTTCTGTACTCTCTCTAAATCACCACTAAATTTTGCACTAACCCTTCTCAATTACTTTACCTCCACCTTGGACTTGTTTACAGTCTCATCTAGTAATTTTTTAATCTTTCTCTTCTGTTTTCTCTCTGCTGTGGTTCTCATGGATTAAACATACCTTTTTCAAAAATTAAGTGATTCTCACTAATATCTCAACTTAATTTTACTAATGAACGGTGTGACGGACCCACTCCTGAACCTTACAGCTCATCTCACTAATTTGCCTATTATTTGGGTCACCTGACTCTCTGAGTCTACTATCCCTGCTTCAAGCTCTTCAGCCATCTGTCTACCTTCTCAGGGATTGTAAAATTATTTCCAATTTTTTCCAGGGAGTTTCTGAATGCTTCTTATAATCTAGAAAGCAGTTTAATTTCCTCTAGCTTAACATCTGATTCACCTTTCACTGCTTTGCACCTGTTTTCCAGTGACTTAATTCTTCCACTGTTTTCACTCAAGCAGCTTCTATTTTCTCTTTCACAAACTCCTGAACTTCAGACAACTTAAACAGAGCAAAACTCTCCATACAGTATTGCCACCTGTGCTAAACAGAGTAATCAATGGATGCCAGAAGGCTTGTGCATAAAATCCCTATCTAATGCCTACTCATCCAATATCCCCAGACTAGTTTCTGGCTTGTGGCCTTTGTCAGTGATGGTTCAGACAACTTGTTATCTAAACCAGTATTATCTAACTTTCTAGACTGCTCATCCAACTTCTTATTCATCTCTTTCTAAGATTGAGACCACTCTTTATCATGTTCATCTTTTTTTGAGACTGAGACATCTTACTAAATCCACTCTCCATAAGTTTAAACATCAGCATAATTTGCTGTTGGAGATCAAGACTGACAATCCTTTGAGTTCCTTCCATATTGTTTAATCACTTCAAAATCACTTATTTGGGATATTTTATTAGCAACAGAAAATATACTTCAATATCCTTTAACACACTCTCAACTTCATAATAATATCTATACTTTAATAACAATTAAGAATTAAATCTGTTCAAACCAACCAACCTCTAAATCATCACTAACAACAACTTATCTCAGATGGTACATATCACATCTATACTAAAATGTTATAAACCCCAAATATAATCATCACCAATAATCACGACAACTTAAGAACCTTCATAATATTAGCTTCTCACAATTTAATCATAAAATCTGTTAGCATATTCTGAAAATGATTGCTATCGTCACCAGAAATCCATATAACAATTAAAAATGAAATAACATTGAAAACAAACATTTATTATTTCACCCCTGTTATAGATCATCTGTCATCTGACAATTATTCATATGGTCAATAAAACTTTAATGTGCAATCTTGAAATCCAAGAAAAAAAATTCAAAGAACTGTGTTCTGACTATCTTGTTAGTACCAAAGTTGAAGCAACTTCTCATGCTGAAGCATGTTGGAGAACAAATTATAGCACAATAACAGACTGGAATAGTTTAATCCACATCCATCACTCACTAGCAAATCATGCCCTCACATTATAAGTCCAAAACTATAACCAAAAAGCCCTTACCCCTGATTATAACAGTCTAAGTTCATGATAAAATACAAACTATTATCATGCAATCTGGTCACAGCCAGGGTACACCACAAAGGCTAATCACAGCATTACTTGAAGGTATGTCAAGTTACTTAAATAAACAGTATTATTCTTTTAATTAACTATAATTCTCCTTAATTACTGATTTTCTAAACAGTATTCCCAAATCTTAATTTATGATTTATAATTTCTTTTGATGACTCTTTGTTAGAATTACATTATGACCTTAATTTACAATTTTATTTGTTGGAGACCAGATGGCCAACCATAGACAATATGGTAAAATGTCTGAAACTGTCAATCATTAAATGATGAATATGAGGCATTAAACCACATAGTAATAATTATAATCTGCTCCATAACATTATAAACAATACCTCATCATGTATCCAGGTTTAAAGTACAGAAATGTTATATAGGATAAATGCTTTGCAATGGAAAGTAAGCAATATTAATTTTTAAGTTATTTCTTCATTAACCCAAATATTAAATGAAATCAATAGCAATGAAACTCTTAGGGATAGATAAGATATCTGTTATAGCTTTTTGAAAATAGATTTAATTGTTATACTGGCTGGCAAATTTATTAATAACTTAGGTATAAATGTCATGAATATCAATAGAAGTAATAGATTATGGATATACTCCAGAATTGACAAAGCAAAACAGCAGTGATGCAGAAGGTAAATGGAATTTTATTATTTCATATACATCACAAAATACCCCAGAATAAACATTAAAATATTCTCTGGATGTTACATTAAACTTTGTATACATCATCATCAGGGATAATATGTGTTCTAATACTTAAGGTCTATATACCACATTGGATTTCTGACTAATAGCAATGATACAAATAAGTTAGGTTATTAAATTAACATTTATTTACGACTCAATAAATAAGAAAATAATAATTGATTAACAATATTCATAATTTTGCATAAATGATAAATAATATAAAATAACATCACATTTAATTGCTCTACATGGACAATGTGCATTAATTAAATAAGTAAATAAACAAAATAAAATAAAAATAATATCACCTGTACTTATTTCTGTGCATGGATATGTGCACAAGTTTCAGATAATACAATCTAAAATTTATTACAAATGTATTGAATTTTATCCTTATGGGGATGAGAGAGATTCAAATTCAGACAATGGCACCTCTGATGCATCAAAACCAGAATTAATGCACTTACACCAAAATTATAATAATGATAACAATTGGAATTGATAAACCTATGAAACTTGACTATAATGAGATATGAAATCAAAAGAAATTTAAACTTCAACTCAGCTGAGTTGGGATACCATATAATTTTTATAATTGTGATATAATTCACTTAATGCCCTTTTAATGCTGATGACAGAACACATGCAATAAACATTAAAAGGACTGAAACAATTTAAGTATTATAATGGATGGAGACACTACTCAAACATACATTTGTATAATGAAGATCAATAATATACCTGTAGGTGTATTCATCCACACAAGGAATAATGAGCAGTAAGTACCCTGTTGATTTTCTAACCATCATCAGAGTAACTAGCAAAATTGCACAATGTTCAGTGAATTAACCCCAGCACTGAAACAAACTTAAAGAAAATACAAACCAATAACAATTAATATTTTGCAGACTAACCACCAACAGAGAATGATATATAGAATATAATAAAATTGCATACAATTATTCTATAACATTAATGTAATCTGAACACTTCCAGATAAAAATAGAAATAAATCACCCTCATTAATCAACTAAATTGGAAGGCACATGCAGTTTTACACTTGTAAATTAAGCCTAAAAGATGTAAGAAAACTCTATTATAGGAAACAATTGAGATAATGGCTGACCATAGACTCGATGATATGAAAGAATATTACCTAATATAACATGAGTATAAGCACAGAACCTTAGAAAGATGTACAGGATAAGGCCATACAGTATGATATGTTATAGATTCATTGAACTAATCATAAAACCCTTTTGCAAGTGCTGTTCTCTAATTTGAATCTCGTCAGTCCCTACACACAAGTTAAGAAGTAATTATTTTACACAATAAATTATATATACCGTGAACTCTACATATTTATAAGATAACATATAATAAAATATTCAAATATGTTTAAAAATACATATATACATGAACAAAGATTACAAATTATAAAATTATTATATAAAAGCCTTTTTCGGCAAATTATGTTTTTTGCCCTTTTCAATATGTCTCCACGATTTAAAGCACATACAGTGACATCTATATCAATACATGAGAGAAGATAGATAAACAAATGATATCTGACATGATCTATTATGTGTTTTTTTCCCCTCAATTCTACTACAAAATTACTCTGTTCTATCTATTGAATGGATATATATCCACATATATTAATTAATTAACTATCCATTCTTTATCCATTAACCACTTATTATTTAACTTAATGGATGTTTTGTATATATTCATACAGTTGTTTTTATTATACATGATGTAGTTTGTTTCATATATTTTACGTCTATTAACATTTTTAATATAATCAAGAACACTTATATTATCAATACAATTTATTTTATGTCCATACTGCAAATAATGAACATATAACGAATCTATCATCTTTCCTAGAATAGCATATTGTGTTCTTTAGCTCTTTCTTCCAATTGTTTGACATCTGGATAGTAAATCATATTAAAAAATTACATCTAATTTTATAAACCATTCCTCTCTTATATTTTATATCATCTTATTATTTAACTTAATGGATGTTTTGTATATATTCATAAGTTGTTTTTATTATAATGATGTAGTTTGTTTCATATATTTTACGTCTATTAACATTTTTAATATAATCAAGAACACTTATATTATCAATACAATTTATTTTATGTCCATACTGCAAATAATGAACATATAACGCAGATCTATCATCTTTCCTAGCAATAGCATCATTGTGTTCTTTAGCTCTTTCTCCCAATTGCTTTGACGTCTGGCCTTAGTAAATCATATTACAAAAATTACATCTAATTTTATAAACCATTCCTCTCTTATATTTTATATCATCTTTCATTCTACAATTAGTTATCAATTTATCCAAATTTTTGCTATTAGCCCACCCCACGTTAATGTTTTTATCTAGATAATTTTTACTTTTTTTATTTAATATATTATATACACTAGAAATATGAAATTTTTATCCACTTCTTTTGTTTATTAGTCCTACATCTATTATTATTCGTGCTATTTACTCCATGTTGTGAAAATATATTGTCAATATATGGTGATATCATATCCCATATATGTTTGTTTAAATTTATCCTTCTTAACATAGAATATTTCTATCTGTATTAAATCTATAGTTCTTATATTTAAAATTTAATTACACTCATCTTTTGTATCATGGTTGTTTTGAATAATTGATATAATTTTCCTTAATTTATAATCTTTAATAAAATGCTTAATTATAATATCATTATTTTGATTTAAAATAATTTCAATATCTAAATACCTTATTTCATTATAATTTTTTCATAGTAAACCTAATATTATCAACATTATTATTAAATTGTTTATATAATTTATATATTGTTCTTATTAAATTATAAACTATCATCTAGTATCTAAAATAATGTAGTATTCTTTTTAATTATATGTTTTATAATATTGATTTCCATGTCATTAATGAACATAGATGATAAGCCCACTAATTAGTAATTTTAGTAGAATTGAGGGGGAAAAAAAATAATAGATATGTAGATATCATTTGTTTATCTATTTTCTCATGTATTGATATAGATGTCACTGTATGTGCTTTAAATCGTGGAGACAATGAAAAGGGAAAAACATAATTTGAAAAAGGTTTATATAATAATTTTATAATTTGTAATCTTTGTGTTGTATATATGTATTTTTAAAATATTTGAATATTGTATATTGATAACATAAAAAAAGAATTGGTTTTAATTTGATTCTTTTTTGTATATATTTTAAATACAATAAAACAAAATGCATGTTCATTAAATTACAACATTAAGTTCAAATGCATATTTATTTAAACTCATTGACTATTAGTCAATCAATTAATAACATATTTCTTAAATGTAATGACAAATATGATTCAGATAAATATTTCTTCTTTTTTAAAATAACATAGAATCTTAAAAGTTGATTATATGCTTCTTCATTATAAGGCATACTCATAAATTAGTTGATTTGTACATAGGCTCTCTGAGAATCTGTGATATTTGAGACTTAGGATAGACATTTTAATCAAATTATCCTTGAAAGTTAATGACATTGCATGGCTTTGTTTTAGGGATTATTCTGAAACTGAAATGTTTTACTACCTTTAATTTACAAATGTTGAGGAAAATGATGGTAAAAGCAAATAATTGTTTCACAAGAGCTATAACAACTAAAATGGTTTTATTTCCAGTTGTTATTTCTTTGAAGCCTATTGTAATTTCAAGAAGATAACTCACACTGTCATTCCTAATATAAGTTCAGAGGGAAACTATAATTAATTCTTCATAATGTGAACAATAGCACACAAAAGGTTAAAATAAATTACATTCTGCACATATATAACACTAGAAGTATCTAAGTTGTGAAAATAAATTGTTATATCCCAAGTTAATACTGCATTCCATTCCACACATATATAACACTCCCATGTGTGTTAAAGTTCATAAAAGCAAAATTTGTCTCAAGTTAAATAAAGTACACCTGGGTCTCGTTTTATGTGGATTACTTTAATGTGATTTCGAAGTTATGCGATTCATATTTTTTCTTAATATCTTTCATATTTCACTATATTTATTAGATATCAAGAAATTTAAATTATTAATAACTTATTTTCACTTGAAATACATTTTTTTTCCAAAAATATAATGTTATATTAGCAGCTAACATGAATATGGCCTGAAGCTGTATTTAGAACTTAGCTTCTATGTAAATAACCTATTTATACTAATGAATAAATAATAATAATAGATATTCAAAAAATTTAAACTTTTAAAACGTATTATGTTATATATAACAGAAATAAATAATCTTTTAGATTTTTAAAATAAAAAACGAATATTTTATAAACTGAAAATAATCTTTCTAATGATGTTTTGATTGCGATCTTATTTTTTTCATATAGAAACAGAAAACCATTAACACAGCACAAGACTGAAAATGGCGCTAGTTGTACATCACACCACGAATAAAAATAAAGTGGCTTAATAGGTTTCTCTGTGCATAATTGCTGAGAGATTCTTGACTTCGTTTAAGGAGAAGCCACAACACATCACATCGAATCTGATTTCTTACTAGTTTTCAAATGAACGCTAGCGGTAATGATTAAAATATATATGAAAAATGTAAAATTAAATACTGTAGTAATAAAAAAGTTTTTTTCAAATATTTAAATTTTTTTATTAGTCATACCTTATTTGTTTATTTTTTTAATATGAATTTTAAAGTAATTTTTCTTTGTTGCTTTGATTTTATGTGAATTCTGAAAATTACAATTTCTATCCCCCATTTTTCAAGGTAAATTAAGTCTATTTTTGTGCAATTTTTTTAATGTGGGTTTTCTGTGGAATCCATCTACTGCATAAAATGAGACCCAGGTGTACTTCATTTTGCACTTTCACGACACTACTATGGGTGTTAAAGTTATGAAGATAAAACTTTATTCAAAGTTAAACATATTCTGTAAACAATAAGGAATTTCAAATAGACTGACTTTTTAGAGCTGTTATTACTGTCATCGCAGTTCACAATAATTTTTGTCCATTTCAGCTGTAGACTTTGTGGGAGATCATCAACAGCTAGACTTACAGTTGGTGGACATGAACAGATTTGTTATAGATTTAGCTATACATTTTGCTATTCATACTTAATAATATCACAACTTAAATTATTTAAGAGAAGTTTTAATTTAACTTCCATCTCTATTAAAAGAAAAGTTTGGTTTTCATTATGTGTTTAACAGTAAAAATAAAATAAAATAAATTCTTAATTTATATTATACACTTGCTGTCATTACAGCAGTTCTCAAAAAAAAAAATCTCTCTGGCAATTCTATTTTTTTAGCCAATTAAATTTCTTCTCATTTGCATATCTGTTTAAAAAAAATGAAAATGAAAAGAAAGAAAAAAAATGTGTTTATCTTATCATAGCCTATAAATTAATTTAGAAGAAATTAAATAAATCCTTCAATTAATCCAAAACAATCTTTAGGATTATTTAAAAAGAAAAACAAATAATAATTATTTGTTTTTTATTTATCTCGCTATACTTGATGTAATATAATGTTGGTTTTCACCTTTAGGTTAAGCACAGTTTATCTGACTTAGCATTTGGAAACTGAACAAAACTAATGTATGAAAAAAAGAGAAGAAAGGAAAATACAATAAAAAATTATACAATAATAATATTTAAAAAATGGAATTATATAATCTCACTGTTCAAAAAATTTAAACACAAGGGATAAGCATACTAAATGTCAGCCATGATAATCAAGTCATCTGGAAAAAGATAAAATTTTTTTTACTAATTCTACCAAGCTATTTATATTTTGTACCAAAATATAAGATTACAATATATATATACACCTGGGTCTCGTTTTACACAATAGATAGGTTCCTCAGAAAACAAGCGCAAACGAAATTGTGCAAAAATAGATGTAACTTATATTGAAAAAGGGGGGATGCGGTCTGTGATTTTTCAAAATTCGCGTAAAAGCAAAGCACCAACGTAAAATTACTTTAAAATTCGCACAAAAAAAAAATAAGGAAATAAAATATGACTAATAAAAAATTTCAAATTTAAAAAAAATTGATACAAGACAAACTTTTTTTAACTATAATATTTAATTTTATTCAAAATAATATATTTTTATGCATAATTTACAGTACAGTAATTTACATTTTTTAATACACGTTTTAATTATTATGATTTTCTGGTGACAACGTAATTAGTAATTAATCTTTGAGACAATGATTTTATTAATTGTTTACGAAGCTCGCGATATCATTGGAATTTAAGAGCACATTAATGATTAGTGTCATTAATAAGAAAATAATAATTGATTACGTTCTTTTTTAAAAAGCAAAAACAGAATGTGATTTAAAATGCAAAATTAACACGCACAATGTTTGAACAAATTTACATTATAATCTTGTAAAATTTAATATGTGTATATTATTGCATATAATTATACTATTATAAAGCACTGAAAATATTGAAATTACTAAGATGAAAGTCGAATTCCAATAATGTGCTATTACTTTCAATATAACGTAAGTGCGCAAAATTTATTATTTAAAGTAATAGCGCATTATCGGAAATCGACTTCCGGTGAAACACGAATTGCGTAACTTCAAAATCAATTAATATATTTTATACTAAAATATATGGTTACAATATATATATAAAGACGTTAGTAATTCTCTGGCTTTATGATTTACAATATATATTTAAATAAATAAACATATTATAAAACAGATAAAACCATTTATTAAAAAAAAATCATGTACTGACATATAATACTGTTATTCCAACAAAATTATAACATTTACATACACAGAGATAAATTAGTACAAATATTTAATTCAACTTAAAATTAATTAATTAATTTAAATAATATGTAATGAAAGCATAGTATTTTGTAAAATTATGTATATTATAAATATTACAAAATTATAAAGATACTTCCTTTATAAATTAAATAAATAAAAAACTTTTTTTTTTAAATTTACTTTAATAAACAGATGTGCTAATTCACATTACTCTGTTAACATTACTTTATTATTACTTTTTCTTTTTTAACCTGATTAATAATATGATAAAACTTCACTTTATATAAAATTTATGTTAGTATTAATTCATAAATTAGGGAAAACAATTCAAAATTATTGATTATTCCTTATATTGTGTTAATAGATGGCTTAAAATTGAAAGGATATATGAATAACAAATCTATTAAAGCTGAAATTACAATGTAGGCAACAATGCATCATATGTAAAATTAAAATCAATATAAAGTGTTAAAATCAGGAGCACCTAATAATTTGATCTCAGCAAAATATAATACATTTACTATATTTTGAATACTCACGATAAAATAAATTTTCTTAGGGAAATAGATAAAAGAGATTACAATAGATGTGATATGTTGGACTATTGCCATCATTTATAAGTGAATGTTGAATGTATAGAAAATTTTAAACTTTATTTAAACTTTCCAAATACAAACAACTTGTTAGTAATAACACACAAATAGACAATACAGGTTAGTAATTACACAACATGTAGAGTAGTATTATTCTCCCCTCTTCTTCAGGTGTTGCTAGCCTATATGCACAGTGACAATATTCACTTAGAAGTTGAACTCGCACCTTTCGATTCTTAAATATTGAATTTAAGGCAAACACTCTACCAACTGATCTATTCTATCAAAGGCAACATATAGTAGAGATTTGATATATTTATCTATAAGGGTTGGTTCAAAACCTCCTGAGTCCTTCAATTTTTTTTTTTATAATGAGATTAATTATTTTTATTTTATTTTTTCCTAAGAGCAAGACTAATTAGAGGCTTCCATACATTGTTTATTGCCTCACTGGGTTGACTTTTAGAATTATTTACCATTGTCATATGAGCAGCTTCCTTGAATTTTCTTCTATGCATTTTTTCCTCTTTATCCAATATTTTTGTATTTTCCCACTTAAGCATATGGTTATTAGTACATACATGACCTGCTATGGTAAACAATCTGTTTTCTCTTTTAACCATTAGTTTGTGCTTCTTTAATCGATGTCCAACAGGGCGACAGGTCTCACCAATGTATTTCCTTCCCCATTCACATTGTATTTCATAAATGCAGTTCCAGTTTAGGTTTAGTAGAAGTAAGCATTCCTCGAAGTGTGGTATGGCTTTGGAAAGCAGTTTTAATGTTATATTGACTGCAGATTTTCTTTAATTTGTCTGACATTCCTGGTATATATGGATCCACTACCTTACCAATAACTGTTTTCTAGTTTGGTGTCTCTTTGTGCTGTCTATTGAAGGTTTTTCTGATGACTGCTGATGGATAACCACTCTTCATATGCATTTGTTCTATGTGAATCTTTTCTTTTTCCCAAATCACTGGTTTCTGAACAAACCTCCTTTGCTCTGTTCCATAGTGATAGTACAATTCCTTGTTTAGTGCTTCTTATATGATTGGATGTATATGCCAAGTATTTGCCAGTGTGTGTTGGTTTTCTGTACACTGTTGTTTTTACTTTGCCCTGAGGGAGTCTTGTCACAAGAATGTCCAAGAAAGCCAATTTTTATTTTTGTTCTGATTCCATCATGAATTTAATTGTAGGAGATATGTTGTTAATGTGCATCCAGAATGATTAATTTTACCTCACCATATGGCCATACTACAAATGTATCATCAACATATAGAAGCCACACTTTAGGTGGACATGGAATAGTATTTATGGCTGTGGTTTCAAAGTTCTTCTATGTAAATGTTGCTGAGCGAGAGTGACAGTGATGATCCCATGGCCATCCCTTGATTTTGTTGGAAGAATTCTGAGTTATATTGAAAGTATGTTGTTTTTACATAGAATGTTAATAATTCCATTATACTATCAATAGATAGAGCTGTTCTAGTTTGAGACTATTATCGTCATATAACCTTATTCTTACAATAGACAATGCCTCATCACATGGTACATTTGTAAACAGACTTTCCACATCAAAGCTTACCAATATGTCAGTTTTTTCCATTTTCATGTTCCTGACTAATTCTACAAAGTGCTTAGAATCCCTGACAAAAGACTGTGTCCTATACACCAATGGACTAAGAACTTCAAGAAGAAATCTTGACAAATTTTGACATGGTTAATGGTCTTAATGGAACATTGTCTTTATGGATTTTAGGCAGTCCATATAGGTGAGGAATCTTGCTGAAATACGAAGTTCAATTTCCTTATGAAATACCTGTGATGTTTCCGGACTAATACTTGTAGTTTTACCTCAGTATTTGGAATTGGATTTTTTGCTACTTTTTTGTATTGGCCTACTATGAGAAGGCCTTGTATTTTGATATCATAATCAGTTTTATCCATTACAACTGTCATGTTACCTTTGTCAGCAAGAAGAATGATTATAGATGTATCCTGTTTGAGATTTAATGGCTTTCCTCTCATCACATAAAATGTTTGACTTCTGCTTATGCACTTGATGTCTTTCAAGTGTCCATTTTTGCTCTCCAACATAACTTTGCCACTTCTTCTAGAGTCAAGTTTTGGGTCACCTCATCAGTAGCTGCCATTATATACAATAGTGGGACAGTAGATGGTGTAATGGTGAAATTCAAACCTTTTTCAAGAACTGATAATTCACAATTGGTAAGTTAGTTTAGAAGTAAGATTTTTCATTGATGATGAGGCTAGACTAGTTGCAGTATTACTTTTGACTTGTCTATGTAGATTTACAAGCTTCTTCTGAAGTTCTTTTATCCTTCCATGTAACTTACAATATAAACTGTTCACTGCTTGACAAATTCTTGAGAAATCTTCATCTGTAACTTTCTTTTGTTAAAAATGATTCCACATTTCTAATAGACCACAATGTTTGATACTTGGTAAACTGCTGAACCTTCTTCATAGAAAAAGGCCTCTCATGTTGATTATACCAGCAAAAGTCTGGGCCACACCAGGTCTATCCACTTTTCTATAAGCGTGCCCAAGAAAAGGGCCTTAGACTTCATTCTCATCCAGAAGCAGGACCGTTTCCTCTTAGTTGTTTTGGCTATTATGTCAGTACCACTCAAACTTCGTATTATTATTATTATTATTTCTTTTGCTTACGACCTAATTTTAATGCTGTAATATTATAATTGTGCTCTGCTCAAAATATATATAAATGCCAACTATTACTAGTGTTGTTAATTAAATTTATTTCAATTTTAGACAATCCCACCATCGTGACTTACTTTTGTATTTAAGAGTATCTTTATGCCTTGGGGAAAATAAGTGTCCTTCTTACCAGCGCTAATTAAAAGTATTTTTCATTAAGTATTTTGCCATATAATCAAATATGTTTTCAAATGTATTTTATTTATTTTCATGACCATAATGGCATGAAAATAGTTTGCATTATATCTGTAATGAATCTTGGAATGCTCCCCAAAATAATGTTAGTCACCATGTTTCAGAACCGTATATAAAAGGGTTAATAGCAATATTAGGTGATTTCTTTCTAATAATCGATTGGCATTTTAATATTGGACCCACCAAAAATGTATGTTTATTTATAATATAATATTTAGCTAATAAAGAGCATATGAGAAATATAGCGTGAATGACAATATATAATTATCTATCATTTGGTAGACCGCTTGCTCATTCACGCACATACTAATGTGTGCAGTTAATTCATATATGTAAATTAATAATTTGTCATTACATTAAACTATATTTTTATTGTCTAGATTATTTGAGTAGTTCAAATTCCCTTTTCTCCACTTCCACACATACAGCCATGTGGGTATATATTTTAGTTAAGTCATAGTTAATAGATGTCTCATTGTTCTTTATGCTTTGCTAGTGGGCTGGATTTAAAATTATTTCTCGTGTGCCATCATTGTTATGTTATTCATTAGATGATTGATCTGGGGCTTAGAGTGGGTTCGAATTCAGGCTGGTCCCTGACCTAAATCTCAGGCTTGGCTGGGTTTGAAGTACATTTTGTGACTTCCAGCTCATGTTAGATGGATAAACATGTTTTGGCTGGTACATAGGATTTTTTTTTTCATGTCTAAAATTAGCTAAAGTAGAAAATCATTTAACTTTTCTTATGTAAATGTAAATCAGAAGAGATCATCCCTAAGGGTTTGTAGTTAAAACCTATTTCCTCCAAGAGAGCAGAGAAAATTATTCAGAGAGCAAATGAGGTGTTTTTAAAAGAAAGTATAAAGGTTCAGCAGTTTGTCAAGTGTCAAACATTGCGGTCTATTAGAAATGTGGAATCATTTCTACAAAACAAAGTTACAGATGAAGATTTCTCAAGAATTTGTCAAGCAGTGAACAGATCATATTGTAAGTTACATAGAAGGATAAAGAACTTCAGAAGAAGCTTGTAAATCTACATGGGCAAGTCAAAAGTAATACTGCAACTAATCTAGCCTCGTCATCAGTGAAAAATCTTAGTTCTAAACAACTTACTGATTGTGAATTATCAGTTCTTGAAAAAAGTTTGAATTTCACCATTATACCATCTACTGTCCCACTATTGGATATAATGGCAGCCACTGACAAGGTGACCCAAACTTCACTGTAGAAGAAGCGGCAGAGTTATGCTGTAGAGTAAAACAGACACTTGAAAGACATCGAGTGCACAAGCAGAAGTCAAACATTTCATGTGATGAGAGGAAAGCTATTAAATCTCTCAAACAGGATACATCTATAATCATTCTTCCTGCTGAAAAGGTAACACAACAGTTGTAATGAATAAAACTGATTATGATACCAAAATACAAGGCCTTCTCACAGCAGACCAATATAAAAAAGTAACAAAAAATCCCAATTCCAAAAACTGAGATAAAACTACAAGCATTATTCCAGAAGCATCACATGTATTTCAGTGTTCAGAAAAAAAGAAAATTAACTTCTTATTTCAGCATTGCCTAAAATTCATAAAGACAATGTTCCATTAAGACCTATTGTTAGTTCTAGAAATTCACCAAGTCAAAATTTGTCAAGATTTCTTCTCAAAGTTCTTAGTCCATTGGCATATAGGACACAGTCTTTCATCAGGCCTCTTAAGCACTTTGTATAATTAGTCAGGAACATGAAAATGGAAAGAACTGACACATTGGTAAGCTTTGATGTGGAAAGTCTGTTTACAAATGTACCATGTGATGAGGCATTGTCTATTGTAAGAATAAGGTTATATGATGATAAGTCTACAAACAAGAACAGCTCTACCTATTGATAGTATAATGGAATTATTAACATTCTGTGTAACAACATACTTTCAATATGTCAGAATTCTTCCAACAAAATCAAGGGATGGCCATGGGATCATCACTGTGACTCTTGCTCAGCAACATTTACATGGAAGAACTTGAAACCACAGCCATAAATAATACTCCATGTCCACCTAAAGTGTGGCTTCAATATGTTGATGATACATTTGTAGTATGGTCTCATGGTGAGGTAAAATTACAGTCATTCTGGATGCACATTAACAACATATCTTCTACAATTAAATTCACAATGTAATCAGAACAAGAATAAAAATTGGCATTCTTGGATGTTCTTGTGACAAGACTCCCTCAGGGCAAAGTGAAAACAACAGTGTATAGAAAACCAACACACACTGGCAAATACTTGGCATATACATCCAATCATACAAGAAGCACTAAAAAAGGAATTGTACTATCACTATGGAACAGAACAAAGGAGGTTTGTATAGAAAACAGTGATTTGGAAAAAGAAAAGATTCACATAGAAATAATGCTTATGAAGAATGGTTATCCATAAGCAGTCATCAGAAAAACCTTCAATAAACAACACAAAGAAACACCAAATGAGAAAACAGTTATTGTTATGGTAGTGTATCCATACATACCAGGAATGGCAGACAAATTTAAGAAAATCTGCAATCAATATAACATTGGAACTGCTTTACAAAGCCATACCACTCTTCAAGGAATGCCTTACTTCTAGTAAACCTAAACTGGAAATGCTGAAAAACAAAAACTGCATCTATGAAATACCATGTGAATGTGGAAAATACATTGGTGAGACATGTTGCCTTATTAAACAGTGATTGAAGGAGCACAAACTAATGGTTAAAAGAGAAAAAACAGATGTGTTTACCATAGCAGGTCATGTATGTACTAATAACCATATGCTTAAGTGGGAAAATACAAAGATATTGGATAAACAGGAAAAAATGCATAGAAGAAAATTCAAGGAAGCTGCTCATATGACAATGGTAAATAATCCTATAAGTCAACCCAGTGTGGCAATACACAATGTATGGAAGCCTCTAATTAGTCTTGCTCTTAGGAAAAAATAAAATAAAAATAATTAGCTTCATTAAAAAAAATTGAAGGACTCAGGAGGATTTAAACCAACCCTCATATATAAATATATCAAATTTTTACTATATGTTGCCTTTGACAGAATAGCTAAGTTGGTAGAGTGTTTGCCTTAAATTCAATATTCAATAATCTAAAGGTGCAAGTTCAACTTCTAAGTGAATATTGTCACTGTGCATATAGACCAGCAACACCTGAAGAAGAGTGGAGAATACTACTACTCGAAACATTGTGTAATTATTAACCTGTCAATAATCCAACATATCACATCTTATAATATACCATCATTACAAACCTTCAGACAGATTACAATAACATTAATTAATAAATATATATGTACTTTTTTAATTGAAATTTTTGCATTTACTAACATTGCAACTTCTTGAATTGGATTAATTTTAAACTTTTATATGAATACATATCTAACCAAAAGTAAAAGTTGCAAGAAAGACTTAAGCAGCTGAAAGAAAGATATTTATTGTACCAATATGCCATCAAAATGAGCAGTCATAAATTGATTTGATTATAATCATCTATGATAAAAAATATCATCATAAATATTGATCATTGAAATATTTAAATTGTGCATAATTTTATTTAATAAAAGATTCTCAATAATAATTTTTGTTATGATATATCAGTAGAATTAACAATCAATGTCCTTTAAAAATATTTTCAAGATAAACTAAGTGATCAAATATTCTTTATTAAAAGGTTATCACTTCCTTACATGAGATGATTATTCATTACTAAATTAGGTTCAAGTTGAAGATTATGGAAAAATTGAATTTATGAAGTGAGACCAAATGTAAACTCCGATGTAGCATGAGACAAAAAGTTGATATATTATTGATTACATTTACCCATGATTTAAATTGCAGACCATTATTACACAGTCATTAAATTTATCATTTTTGTAGCAATTGTCACAGATACCAAAAACCACAGTGAAAGACTATAAAATCAAATCTAGCATGTTTGAGACAAAAAGATTGATGATCATGAATTTTAATAGTGTATGAAATGGAATACATGTAAATTTGATGTGATAGTTCATCTATTTAATGGTCTTGTTTTATTTTTAACAAATACTCTGCACACATTAGTGATAAGTTAATCTTTATGTTAACAAGTTGTGCAATGGTTTCAATACTTTTGTTGAAAGACATCACTAATAAAGTCAATTGAAGCATGTATAATAAATCCATGTAACATTGGATTTACATCTTTAGGGTCATGGACTTTTTATTTAATTTTTTTTTTATTGTATTTTTATGAAGCTCTAATTGATGCATGATAAAATATCACAATAAATATTACTATAGATTTTAAAATATTAAAGAAATAATGTTTTACAATTAATCAAAATAATCAGTTAAAAATATATAAAATAGTATAGATTAGTCATAAGTATAATCATGGTCTTTTTTAATACGAATAACAGATGCTAATGACATGAAGCTGTTGTCAAAAATATAAATTGATTATTGACATATCAAAATTTATATTTTTATATTGACAAGATTTTGAAGGGTATTTATTACATGTTTATTTGTTTTTTTATTTTTGCTTTTTTTTAAAAAAAAAAATAGAATAAATTTGTAACTGAAATATCAGAAATGTTTACAATTGAACGTTTTACAGTGAGATAGAAATAATTATTAGTTTTTAAAAAAGTGATAGAGGTAATAAAGTTTATAGTAAAACTAAGCATTCAGTAATAATAAAAAAAACCTGACATCTAAATTAAAGCCTTACAGGAGAAAAGCATTTTAATCTTTTTATAAATAAAAAGTTTTTGTAAAGGAAATTATTTCTATAAAAATGACTATATTATCAATTCCTTATTATGTGTGATTGCAACAATAGTTTTGGTCATTAAGATTAGATAATAATAACTTCAGAAATATGAACAATAGGGTTATGTATTGCTAATTGGGGTCAAGATGAATTTTTGAAAACTGAGATAAACCTGATATATAATTTATTAAAATTGCAACACAATGAACATTTATGTGTTGAGTATTTGGTCAATACATATTTACTTTGAGAGATTCTTTTTTCTTTAAAATGTAAGATGCATGACAATGTATCAATGTCATTAAAAAAAAAAAAAATTATTCAATTTCAAGATTAATGCAAAAAAATCAGTATTTTATTAACAAGTAGTATTATCACTCATATTGCATCCTTGAAGCCATTTAAAAACATGTTTAGACTGAAGCATATTAGTATATGTATAACTCTTCATTGATCCACAGAATTGGAATCAGTAATTATAGATTGAATTACCGAAGATATACAACCAGCCTTCACAATGGCTTTAAGAAGTTCACTTAAATGATCAAACAAATAAATTTTCATCCATGTCAGAATCAACAATGAAAATGATAAAAACTGAAATTTAGATCCTGGAAAACTAATGAAATGATTTTTAAGGAAATTATTTGTTGTGTTCAGCAGATTTCAGACCCAAACCAATAATAACATAAAAAATATGAACACTCACAAATTTAATATATATAATTTATTAGAACAAATATACATACATTTATACCATTAATAAATACAGTTTTGCATATAATTTAGTCAATAATGAGCTGGTCATTCCCGAATGACTGAAATCACTTCCAGCTGTATATATTAGCTTGCCTCATGAGTTCTGGTCAAGACTCTTCTAGCTGTAGTGGACAGCTTGCCTTGAGTTGGCCATAGTTGCAACACTTTACAGTCCTATCATGGACTTGCCTCACTGCATAGCATATTGGTAATGATTATAGTAGAAACACTTTTGCAGTTGAAAGTGGTTTCTATTGTGAGCAGCATATTCAGTCATTCAGGTTAGACAGACAGTATATATCTCTCTCTCTCTATGGCTTGCCTCCAAAAATGCTGACTATTTATTCCCAGATCCCTATCTTACTGGCATCAATCAGATTCGGAGAGCATCATTGCCTATTGACCCATACTAATCAATGGTAGAATTTTATACACATGTTTACACATTGGCCATACTTATATTTTACTCTCTGGATATGTTTATACATTGGATATCCACATTTGTTAGCTGCAATGAGTGCTCAATTCGATTAGACAAGGAAGGAATCACTTCTGAAGGCAAGGTCACATATGACAACCTGGCTTAGCCCTGAAGAATGTAGTCATTCAGTTGAGCAGGATGATGTGTTGTACACTTTGTTGATTTTGCAGGTTTATTGCTGTTCTTGTCTTGTTCATCATCCTTGTTTGATGATCTTGTCCTTGAGCGTATGCCTGAGTTGTTACTGTCTTTGGTTTGGTGGTCATCATTTTCACTTGGAAGTTGCTTCTATGTGATTCAGTCTCAGTTGGTTTAGGTGGCAATGATGTTGATACCCATCTGCTGTTTGAACTACTACAATAGAGTACTTTCAGTCATGTAACCACTGCTGGTATCCATTTTGTGAATCCATAGTACATTCTACATACCACCTGAATGCCTATTTATACTTTTATCTTGCCATTTTCTTTTTGTATGTATTTTGAATCAGATTTCAAGGATCACAGGTTAATTTGCAGATGTCTATTGAATAGCAGTTTAACTTTCTATGGGCCAGTGCAGCCCACATGGAGTCTAGACCAAGGCTCTTTGGATTTAGACCACTGAAGTGTTGTCCTTTGCTGGAATATTTTGATTCATTTTCCTTAATGTTGTGAGCTTGTTCAGTTTTGTGACTGCAAAACCTAAGTGACTGAACCGGTCAAGGCCTAATAAGTTGCTAAGATCATCCGATGCTACCAACAATGGTAGGTGTATAGTCTTGTTAGGCACAGTAATTTTAACTGCTGTTTGTCCCAAACGTTTTTTCTTATTACCCTGAGAGTCTGTGATAGACTTGCTGTGACGGTGCAGCTTACATTCTTTATTTTTATTAATGATAGCCCAAGTCTTTCTTGAAACAATGGACACTGCAGACCCTGTGTCTAGTTTCATTGTACCTGGTGTATCATTAATTATAATATTATATATAAATCCAAACTGATCATCTTTAATATGATTTATAAAGGAAACTTGTTTATTTTTCTTATAATTGCCTTTGCTATTTTTTGAAATGGATTTTTTCATTCCCATATCGGCTGTCTTTTTAATTTCAAACATGCAGTCTTTATATGTCTGACTCACATGCAAAATGCATATCATATAGCAGTACAGGCATTTTTTAGGTGTGTGTATTTGTTCATTACATCTATGGCAGTGCATTAGACCATTTGATGATGAATTATCAGAGCTGACTGAGTATCTGACTGACCCAGTATTACGCTCTATTTTTTGCACATCATACAGTAATTTTTTAATGGGTTTGTCTGACTAACTATTGATTCTTCTAGTACTGCTAGGACCACAGCAGTTTCAAAATCTAAATCCAGCATCATCAGCATTTTAAGTATTAAATTGTGATCATTTATACTGCAAATAAAGTGATCACTAAGAACTTCATTCAGGAAATCTGTAAATTCACCCTTTAATGCCAATGATCAGATTCTTGTTATAAACTCTCTGGCTTTTTCCACCTGTTCTTGCATGGAGAATTTTGAGAAAAATAATTTGTGAGAGTTGTTAATGTTTGTCAAAATCAAGGTCAGCTGGGTGTTTCTGCCATAGATTGAGACTTGAGTTTCTCACAAGTTTGAGGACCTATTATGGTCAATAATGTGGCTGATTTTACCTCAGGTTTCTTGATCTGATTAACTAGTAGGTAAAATATCAACCACTCTTTACGCCTTGTCCAACCCTTAGGGTAGGCTGGGTCAAAGGCTTCCATAGAGCTAATCAAATTTGCCATTGATTTATTTCCCTCTTTTAATTTGTGAAAGAAATAATTGTGAGCTACTACTTGTTTGTTACTTTTGCAACTACAGTTTGTAGTTGTTCAAAATTGATAGTGAAAAAGCTAATAACCCACCAGGGTGAGTTTCTGCTGCTTTGGTATGAGTAAAGCTCTCGTGGTTGGTTTAAGGTTTTAATTGACATGCCTATATTTGGTATTTCATTCAAACAGATCTAAGTGACTTTAATAATCATGGTAATGTAAATATGATAAATGTCTTTAGCTACACTCGCATATTTAATCTGTTGGAACTGATGTATTTTATACTATTTTTCCAGTCAATGGGAAAAAATATTCCTTTTGTCTGACAGAGCCTAATCTGTTGTGTTTGGTGTATTTTATACTATTTTCCCTGTCAATGGGGAAAAATATTCCTTTTGTCTGGTTGCTTCAAATCTGGTGGGTTTGGCTGAATTGCAGGTTTCAGACCCAAATAAACAGTAATTATCAAAAAAATATGAACACTCACAAAGTTAATATGTATAATTTATTAGAACAAATATACATACATGTTATAACATTAATAAATACAATTTTGCATATAACTTAGTCAATAATAAGCTGGTAGTGCCTGAATGACTGAACTCACTTCCAGATGTATATATTAGCTTGCCTCATGAGCTCTAGTCAAGATTCTTCCAGCTGCATTGGACAGCTTGCATTGAGTCGGCAGTAGTTGTAGCAGCTTCCAGTCCTATTGAGGACTTGCCTCACTGCCCAGATATATTTGTAATGACTATAGTAGAAACACCACAGTTGAAAGTGATTTCAATTAAGAGCATATTCAGTCATTCATGTTAGACAGACCTTATCTCTCTCTTGCTTTCAAAAAGACTAACTATTTATTTCCAGATCCCCTACCTTACTGGCAGCAATTAGATGCAGAGAGCATCATTGCCTATTGGGCCAGACTAACCCAATGGTAGTATTTTATACACATGTTGACCATACTTATGTTTTACCCTTTGGCTATATTTAAACATTGGTTATCCACATGTTTACACATTAGTTAGATGCAATGAGTGCTCAATCTGATTAGATAAAGAAGGAATTTAAACTAGTCCACTTCTGAAGGCAATGTCAGACATACACTATTATTAACCAATTAAGTTTCTTGCATTAATAAGTTGAAATCAGCATTACTAATCATTCTATAATTAATCATTAATTAAATTCCAGCTAATAAGTCCATCTATCAAACTATCCAAAAATATAGTATATACGTAATCAATTCTAGTGGATATTTTCATAAATGATTATATCACAGAAATCAAATCTAATATAAATTAATCATATAATGATAATTAAACTTAAATATGATTATATATCATTAATCATTATTGCTAACGCATTTGCAAACAGTAATAATTATTCTGAGGTAAATATCGCATAAATACTATTATGATTATAATATAATAGCATTGTTATATTGCACAATCTATTTTTTTTTAATATATATTGTATTATTGTTAATATCTTTTTAGATGTAATCATTTAAATATTTTTTTTAAAGTGAAACTGAAGACTGAGAATTATAAGCCAAATTAAAATGGATTGATACACGATTTTGTACTCAGTAATATATTTTAAAACTTGAAAATATTTTAGACTACAATAACGATTGCCAAATAGTCACATATTTATAAAAAAAAAATGTATTAGAGACTTTCTATTGATATAGATAAATAATAATAATGCTGAATAAACATTTTAGATTACAATAACGATTGCCAAATAGTCACATATTTATAAAAAAATTTATTAGAGACTTTCTATTGATATAG
Source organism: Epiperipatus broadwayi (assembly GCA_028023455.1). NCBI lineage: Eukaryota > Metazoa > Onychophora > Udeonychophora > Euonychophora > Peripatidae > Epiperipatus > Epiperipatus broadwayi. The sequence continues at coordinate 1,738,661 of JAQFVV010006342.1, forward strand.
ATAAATAATAATAATGCTGAATTAATTATTGCTCTACAACAATTTTACTCATTTCATGATATGATTTTTTTAATAGTAATGTCATTAAAATATTATTTTTGAAAATTATCTTTAAAATAAATTAATATCAAAATCTAAATATGAAATAACAAATATAAAAAATTCAAAATCTCTAAATGGATAGTGTAAAAGTCATATGCTAGGAACTCCATTATCTCAGTTTAATATTTATTCTGAATTTGTTTTATACTGCTGTAAACCAACCTCTTTCTTTCCACTCTCCCTCTAATCTAAATCAAATCATTCTGTCAGAAGTGGTATATTTTCCTTTCCATTGATGGTTTTGATAGTTTCATTAATCATATTATGTATTCTCATGAAAGATTCAAAATATTGGTAAGGCAAAATAAATGTCCTCTAGTGTAATAAAAATTTTCATAAACAATGTAAAGATTTTGTAATGAATAAAATCACTGCAAAATAAGTTTTGTAAAAGGGAGTGAAGGTTTTAATAAATAGATAATATGTAAGCCAGAATAAGTAGAGAGAGTTGTTGTTTTTAAAAGTTTAAAGACTTTATTATTAGTTTAAAACAGTTTGCTAAAAGTCAGTAGTAATGTTTACAAATTAATTAATAGAGGGGGGAGAAAATTTAACTCGTCAAAAACTAAACTTTAGAAAGTTAGTTTATTTAAAAAAATGCAGTTAGCCTGAGGGGGAATGTGACTGAGAAATTTTAAAATATTAAAAAAAATGTTAAAAATTAAAAAAAAAGGATTTTTCATTTGTTTAGTTAAAATAAAATATATGTATGCATAAAGCAGATTGTATATAAATATAAAGAAATAGTAAAATGTGTGCATATATAAAAAAATAAGAAAATAATGAAAGTTAAATATTAAAAATTAATGAAAGTTTACAAGTAAAATTTCCCTCAAAGATTGCTTATATCCATAAGCTATATAAAACAGGATTAGTTATGGCTACTAATTGAAATATAACAACAGGATTAATATAAGGCATCTGAAAAATTTAATCAAAGCAATGGACAAATTTAAAAACTAATTAAAAAGGATAGCAACAAGGTCATGATATAAAAAGGCCCGAAAATTTTGTCAGTCTTATTCACAAATATAGAGTCATTCAGACATCTAGTGTTATTCATATATCTAGTCTTTCATATATATAAAACCAGTCATCTGTTATATGTAGTTTTTAAAGACAGTGCAGTGTTAAGCAGCTTTTGGAGCATGCAATGGGCTCCAATCTTCATCCACAAAAACATCAGCAGTCTCTCTGATAGAAGCAATGCCCCATTTAATAATTTAGAGCCACTAAAAGTGTCTAACTGCCTTGAATAAAACATAGCTTGAAACTGCATTCATCATGACCGCATCAGAAGCCTAAAATCCAACTGGTTGGTAAAACACATACACAGCAGTATATAATTTGAAGCCACCACATTAAAAAAAACCCTATAGGTAATAACATTTTTTTATTCCAATTCTTGATATTAATTAAGGTAGCCATTGCAATCTTTGAAGCCTCCCAGAGTCAGTGTAATAATGAACTCTATACCCACATAAAATGAACTATTTATGTGCATGTTTGAATGCTTATACTTATCTTTAATGCTTTATGTTTGTCTTACATTACTATTGTATATTTTTTTATAATATGTGTGTGCCTGAGATATAAATTATTGTTTATTTTTAATTAAAAGATTTATAAAATTAGTTTTCAAATTTTAGTAAGCATTTTAGTTCAAATAAATTATCTTTGAAAATTAATATTTTGTCAGTCAATTCTTTACTCATACCACTAATTAAAGCAGCAGTTTATTATATCATTTTTTGATTGAGCTAATTGGGATTTCTTAGATGCTGAATTAGTTTGCCATTATCCAGGGGATGTTAGTTACCTTTTTGTAATTAACTGGCACCTGAAGTTATATGTTGAAACAAAAAAAGTGCTCTGAATGACAGGTATTGAATTTTACAGTTGAGAAGATCTGTGGCCTTGAAACATATATATATATATAGAGAGAGAGAGAGAGAGCTCTGGCTTGGTTATAGGTATCCTCTAGGTATTATGCTTCTCTGCCTAAGGGACTGGTGTTGCAAGATTTAAATTGCAGTCAGAGTAGATCAAATTTATAATAATTTAATAAATAATTGTATCATATTTTCTATGTACAAAAGTAAGTCTTACAAGTTTGCTTTCCACAATTTCTATTTACATTAAAGAGTAAAATTCCATCCAAGATGTTGTTTTCTATTCGATCTACTACCCCACCCAATTCATTTGGCTTTTCTAACATGGAAGCAGAATGGCATAAATGACATTCAACTAAATATTTTTCTTGGTTGAAAATAAAAATTTAAAGAAATGCTAAATTGCGTAATTGTAATTTAAAAAGTGGTATAATTTAAATTAAGGAATTGACCAAAAATTTTTTTCTTCTAAATGAAAAGAGAGAAAGTAAAGACAATGAGATATTTTTGATGGAGTTAGTGCATTGAGAATGAGTAGAGAAAAAGGACAAAGGAGTTGGAGTTAGTCGTATGTTTCATTTTAAGAAAATAAGCAAACAGTTAATATTTTGAATTTATTTTAAATGAAAGCATTAGTCAAATAAACATTGAAAAAAAACAACAACTTTGAAATTGAAATTTTGTGTTGAAAATGGAAGACAGCATAACAATGGATAAAAAATAGAACTGAAAGAAAGCCTGATATTTTTTGAAAATTCCCAATTAATGGAAACAGAAGAGAATGAGACACAAAAGATGATAAAAATAATGATAAATATGATGGAAGAAATGCATCAGGAACCCAAGCAAAGTCAGCTAGAACTCAGAGTAGAAATAAGAGAAATAGACATGAGATAACCGAAAAGGTAAAGAAAAACTGAGAAATCATAGTTAGATTTGGATAAATAAAGTCAGGAAGTTGAAAAGAAAGTCAAGATAGTAAGAGATGTAAGTGAAGGAAAGAATGAATTAGAAAATGTACATCAGGAGATAGAAAAAAGATATGAGCTAAAGATAGAAGATAACATGAGAGTTTTCACAAGAAACTAAAAATGAAAAGGTTAAAGTAAATGTTCGTTTTAAGCATAGACTTAAAACAAAGAGACAGGGCAGGGTATATGATTTTAAAGTTAAAACAGAAGCCATTTATAGGGCAGTCTTATTTTAAAAGACTATAGAAAATGAATTTCAAGTACTATTATTGATATTATTAGAAATAAGGTAGGACAGTTTGAAAAACTATGAAGTTTTGATAAGTATAATGGTTTTCTGATTTCTGAAGTTGAAAATAGAATGGAGCATGAAAGAGACAAGGCAATAAATTATAAACAAAGGATAGATAAAAAAGGGAAATTAATTTATATTAGAGAGTTAGTAGGTAAAAAGAAAAAGCCACCTGACCGAGTTTAGGAGTTAGTAAATGGATGGAATGTTAAAGTAAAGGAAAGAAACAAAGAACTGGAAATAGATAATGAGTTGAATATAACTATTTTGACACAAGTGATAAACCTAAAACAGAGATTTTTTTATTTAAGACTGAAATAATAAATTTTAAAAAAAAAGATGAATTGCTTTTATAAAATAAGAATAATGGAGGCATCACCAAGTAAATTTTTTTTTTTTTTGCATGCACATATTAAGAAGAAGAAAATGTTCGTAAATAAATGGATCAAATAAATGGTTTGAAGTAATCAAGATAAATAAATAAATATAAAATATTTGTAGGAAATACAAGAAGTAGCATAATAAAATAAAATAGTTTTTTTTTCCAATATATCAGATTAACAAAAGAAAGTTAAATAAATATGTCAAAATAATGTTCATAATGGTTTAGAATGATATTGTAAAGTTAATATAAATGAAATAGATCTAAGTTACATTAGGAGTGTATAAGGGATTGTAATTAATTGAAAGCATGGTAGAAGCATAGAATACAGTATAAAGCTGTAGGCTGGATGGAAATAGTATCTGTAATGAATTAGCAGGAGAAAATATTCTTAGGATGAGAATACTCAGAAAGTTCTGGGCCCAGCCATTATTTGTACATAAAAATGCACACTGGGAACAACCATAGTAAGCCATGGATCACTTCTTTAAAGAAGAGTCCCCATCTTTCATGTTATTTCTAAAGTGTAAGCTAAAATGAACAGTAGATGAATCATGCAATTTGCAGCAATCTTTTTCTTTTCCCAAAAGTCTGGTAGAAAAAACTGGCATATGAAGCTTCATTTCACATACATGTAAGCTGGTATAAGCCAGCAAACTCTGCATGCACCTAGTCTCAAAATCCCTGTTTTACCAGAAAAAAGTATTGCCCTTATGGTCACCATTCAGTACAAAATCATGGTAAGCAATGTTCTCAGCCTAGATAAAAGAAAAGCATAATCAAAGAAGATTGCGCTTAGCATGTATAGTTTCAGATATAAAGAAAGTAAACTTAGAAAAATAATAATCATTCAAATTTAATAAGGAAGTTATCAGACATAAAATGGTCAAACTGACACAATTTACTCTTGTCAGCAGAGTGGTATAATGTACCGCTAATGATTAGCGCTCCACGTAAAATTGTGTTTACAATTATTAAAAATAAAAATTTTCATAAACAATGTAAAGAATTTTAAATTAAAATTGTAATAAATAAAGTCAGTGCAAAATAAGTTTCATAAAACGAAATGAAGGTTTTTATAAATAATTTGTAAGCCAGAATAAGTTGAGAGAGTTGTTGTTTATAAAAGTTTAAAGAGTTTATTATTAGTTTAAAACAGTTTGCTAAAAGACAGTAGTAATGTTTACAAATTAATTATAATAATGTTTACAAATTAATTAATGAGGAGAGAATATTTAACTTGGCAAAAACTAAACTTTAGAAAGTTAGTTTATTAAAAGAAAATGCCGTTAGCCCGAGAAAGAGTGTGTGTAACTGAGAACATTTAAAATTTTAAAGAAAAAAGGGAAATGCTAAAAACTAAAAAAAAAAAAAGAATAAATCTCTTTTCATTTGTTTAGTTAAAATAAAATGTGTGCATAAATAAAGATTGTATATAAATATAAAGAAATAATAAAATGTGTGGGTTAAAAAAATAATAAAATATGAAAGTTAAATATTAAAAATGAATTAAAGTTTACAAGTAAAAATTTCCCTCAAAGATTGCATATACCCATAAGCTATATAAAAACAGGATTAGCAATGGCTACTAATTAAAATCCAACAACAGGATTAATTAAAAGGCATCTGATGAATTTAATCAAAGCAGCGGATAAATTTAAAAACTAATTGAAAAAGATAACAGCAAGGTCATGATATTAATAGGACCAAAAATTCTATCAGTCTTATTCACAAATCTAGAGTCATTCAGATATCTAAAGTTATTCACATATCTAGTCTTTCATGTATTTAGATCCAGTCATCTGTTATACATAGTTTTTAAAGACAATGCAGTGTTAAGCAGCTTTCAGAGCATGTGATGGGCTCCAAACTTCATCCACAAGAACATCAGCAATCTGTCCAATAGAAGCAATGCCCATTTAATAATTTAAAGCTGCTAAAGTGTCTAACTGCCTTGAGTAAAAAACAGCCTGGAATCACATCAGAAGCCTAAAATCCAACCGGTGGTAAAACCCATACACAATAGTATATAATTTGAAGCCACCACATTAAAAAAAAACCTATAGGTAATAACATTTTTTATTCCAATTCTTGATATCAATTAAGGTAGCCATTGCAATCTTTGAAACCTCCCAGTGTCAGCGTAATAAATGAACTCTATAGTCACATAAAATGAACTATTTATGTGTGTATTTGAATGCTTATACTTATCTTTAATGCTTTGTGTTTGTCTTACATTACTATTGCATATTTTATTATAAATCATTGTTTATATTTAATTAAAAGATTTAAAAATTAGTTTACAAATTTTAGTAAGCATTTTAGTTAAAATAAATTATCTTTGAAAATTAATATTTTGTCAGTCAATTCTTTACTCATACCATTATATCATTCTTTTTGATTGAGCTAGTTGGGATTTTTAGGCACTGAATTAGTTTGCCATCATTCAGGGGATGTTAATTACCTTTTTGTAATTAACTGCCACCTGAAGTTATACATCGAAGCAAAAAAGTGCTCTGAATGACAGGTGTTAAATTTTGCAGTCGAGAAGATCTGTGGACTTGAAACATAGTCATAGTTATATATCTTATATATAGCTCCGGCTTGGACATAGGTACCCTCTAAGTATTATGCTTCTCTGTCTAAGGGACTGGTGGTGCAAGACTTAAATTACAGTTGGAGTAGATCAAATTTATAATAATTTAATAAATAATTGTATCATATTTTCTATATATAAAAGTAAGTCTTACAAGTTTGCTTTCAACAATTTCTATTTCCATTAAAGAGTAAACATTTAATGTTAGATTTTGTTTACTAATCGATCTACTACCCCACCCAGCTCTCTCTCTCTATATATATATATAATGAAACTTAAATTTATTCCAAACAACGGTAAACAATTTATAATATAATATAAATAAAAACTCATAAAGAAATATTTTTGATTATATTCATAATCATTATCAACTCAACTTTCAAAATGGAATCATCTATTACCAACTGGAAACACATGTCGACTTAAATATCCCACAATTCATTAATCCTAACATCTGCTGACTGTCTGTTTATTATCGTATTTTTAAACCTACTAATAAAAACTACCTCTTTAATTTTTCTTCTTTCATTATCTCTCTCTTGGCCTAAAATTTTTATTTTGTTTATATCAAAATCAAATTTAAAATTACAATTCCTATCTGGATCATAAAAAACAGATTCAGTATATAACTTGACTTCATTATTATTATCATTACATATCTGTACATTTTTCAAAACTCTTTTATACAACAATTTATGTTCTTTAATTCTTTTCTCCACATTACATCTAAATTCCCCCACATATGATAAGTTACACCCACAAAAAATTCTATAAATTATATTACTCAAATTATTTTTTTCTAACTTAAATTCAAAAAATAATGTGAATAATATAATTTATAGAATTTTTTGTGGGTGTAACTTATCATATGTGGGGGAATCTAGATGTAATATGGAGAAAAGAATTAAAGAACATAAATTGTTGTATAAAAGAGTTTTGAAAAATTTACAGATATGTAATGATAATAATAATGAAGTCAAGTTATATACTGAATCTGTTTTTATGATCATGATAGGAATTGTAATTTTAAATTTGATTTTGATATAAACAAAATAAAAATTTTAAGCCAAGAGAGAGATAATGAAAAAAGAAAAATTAAAGAGGCAGTTTTTATTAGTAGGTTTAAAAATACGATAATAAACAGACAGTCAGCAAATGTTAGGATTAATGAATTGTGGGATATTTAAGTCGACATGTGTTTCCAGTTGGTAATAGATGATTCCATTTTGAAAGTTGAGTTGATAATGATTATGAATATAATCGAAAATATTTCTTTATGAGTTTTTATTTATATTATATTATAAATTGTTTACCGTTGTTTGGAATATATTTAAGTTTCGTTATTGTATTATTAATATTAGTGGACATTTATTTTGTTTTATATATATATATATGTTAATAACTTGTATTAATATTTTGTTTTCATAAAAAACATTTGCTATTAAGATGTTAACATTACAATTATTTTTTTAAAAAAAAACAATGTCAGTAACATTTTTTTTATAACTATTTTTTAAAAAAAAGTTGAATGAATACTTACCAAATCTGAATTATTATAAGCTATATTCCGATATTTAGTAGGATTTTGACAAAGTAATGGTGCTTCTGACAGCTCAAATGTAAATATAATACAAAATTATTAATAAACACATATTTAAAATAAAAATTATAGCAAAATATATATGGCATAGAACATATTTAAAACTTTTAGTATGAACATTTTCTAGCATGATGTGCTTCTAGTGAAAACATATTAAGAATTTAGAATTACATTACTTAAAGATGCTAATATATTAACTAATTTAGTATTATATCCTCTTTTAAAAAATATTAATAAAAATAGATTAACTTTTTCTGGTATATATTTATTTAAATAATATACAACATGGATTAAAAACTTTTACACCAAGATGACAAAGAACACTTATCTTAATTTTTCAGGATAAGAAAGTTGTAAATTAAAAGTACATTTGGTACAAATTAATGTCAATTTATTAATTCAAATTTCTTATTATAAAATCTAAATACTGAAATATTTACATTTAATTATTGATATTTACATTTATTTATATATAAAAGTATAGATGTGGATATGTTATTCTAGATATTCAACTAATTTACTATAATTTGGCAAGTGATAAAAATTTCTACTTCCTAAAAAATGATCTAAACATAAACTGATAAGTGATGCTTGATATTTGGATTTAATCACTTTATGTATAAAAGTGAAATTTACAAGAATATACTGAAAGATAAAATTAAAATATACTCCTAAATATACATTCACTTAATAAAGAATAGCTATTTTCAATAACTAAATTCCACAATTTTTTATTTTACTGATGACATTTAAAATTATCATCATCATCATCAACCATTATCAATCCACTGCAGGATGGTCTCTCCAAGTTCAATTCATCTTCTCTGATCTTTAGTTTCTCTTCTCCACATCACCCCTGCATATTTTCTTATTTCATCCATCCATCTCACATGTAATCTTTTTCTGGGTCTTTTACAATCTCTTGGAATGCAATTTAAGATTTCAATTATCCCTCTATTATCATCTCTTCTAGAAATATGTGCAGCTCAACTCCACATCAGTCTTTTAATTTTTTAATGAGGTCAGTAACACCTTTTTGCTCTCTTACCCATATATTGCATTTTAGTCTCTTCTTGTTATTCCCAACATGCATCTCTCCATACTTCTTTGAGTGATCTGAAGTCTTTATACTGCTCTTTTATTAAGTGTCCAAGTCTTAGATCCACATGTAAGAACTGGTAAAACACATTTATTAAAAATCTTTTTCAAACACAGACATATTTCCTTTTAGTATCAAATTATTTCTACCAAAAGCACTCCAAACAAGTTTAATTCTATGATTATTTTCATCCATTATGTTTCCAAGGTATTTGTAGCTGTTAACTTCTAACTCATCATAATCAATCTTTATTTTCATATTTTGAGAAAATTCATTAAACATTATTTTAGTCTTTTTAACATTTATCTTTAGCCCTACTTTCCTACTTTCATCTGATAACTCCTGCAACATTTCCTGCAGCTCTAAAGCATTATTTACACAAACAACTACATCATCTGCAAAATCTAAATGACTTAGATAATCTCCATTTACTTTTACTCCTTTAGCTTCCCATTTTAATCCACAAAATACTCCTTGCAGCAATGCTGTAAAAAGTTTTGGAGATATGGAGTCGCCCTGTCTTACACACTTGTTGCTGTTGTATTTTTATAAATATTCTTTAACAGATGACAATATCCTGGATCTATACCTTGATGATCCAATGTTTTAATCACTGAAGAAATGTTTATAGAATCAAATGCCTTTTCATAATCTACAAATCCAAAGCATAATGGCATCTCATCTCTCAATACCTGTAATATGATCTACTGTACTAAAACCACTTCTAAATCCAGCTTGTTCTCTTGGTTGGTGGAAATCCAATGTTTGCTGTAGATGAGTTGTAATTATCTTGGTGAAAATTATGTATAAAACTGATAAAAGGCTGATAGGTCTGTAATTTCTAATATATTATTTATCACCTTTTTTAAATATTAATATTAATGCTGCATTCTTCCAATCATCTGGTACATCTTTATCATTTAGACATTTGGTTTATAACTTTGCTAAAAAAATCTATTTCTTCACCTGCTTCCTTTAATATATCAATTATAATTCCATAATTACCTGGAGCCTTTCCTTTCTTCATAAATTTAATTGTGTGTCTCACTTCTTCTATTAAAATTCTCGGCAATTCAGAAGATATAATAGATATAGGGGATACTTGTTCTTTATCACTATATAATTTTTGATAGAAGTCTTCTACCCATTTCATGATGTTATCTCTCTTTTTATTAATAATTCCTTTTTTTACTTATTGCAGATATAAATTTCCTATCAATACCAAAATGTTGTTTTACACTCTTGAGACTTCTATTCTCTTCTACAGCTTTCCTTGCTAGTTCACAATTATACTTTCTTATAGCATTATATTTATAATGCCCAAATTTCAAACATATCAAATGTTTCACAGATTAACTACAACTTATTTATGATTCAATATTAATGATACATACAACATATATACTAAGAAAAGCTTTTTAATACTTTACAATAAAAATGTTAAATATATCAACATAGTATGCTAAGCATGCTTTTTACTTACTAGTAACATACTATGAGTATGACTACAGGTTAGTTGAAAGCATGCTCAGCATACTATGCTGATATATTTAAATTTTTATTTTAAGTATTAAACAAGATTTTCTTAGTATACATGTTGTATGTATTATTTATACTGAATTACATTTTTCTGAGAAAAGTTTAAAAAGATTGGAATAATTTATTTTTGAGTAAATGGATAAAATCGTAACAATAAAATAATGAAAACACAGGCAAGTGTACGGTGCTAAAAATCTTGAAAGTTGTAATATAATTTGCTGCATCAACTATTAATACTATGCACTTTAAAAATATTTTCCAGGCATGGTTATTGCCCAGCCATGGTATCAATATACCAATTATCAGAATATACTAACAACCACACAAGTTATAAATATCAAGTAAATCTGCTTTCAGATTTATAATAACAAGATACATTATTTCTTAAAAAATCAAAACTTATTGATGAAAATTGACTTTTTGATTATATTCTTATGTATTCAAAAGGCAGCAGAAAATTATTAGTAATAGAGTTTTAATTGGTGACAAATTTCCATAAAAATGTATTCATTTTATACAAGTTGTAATGAATGCAATGAACTGAAATTCTATATTTGTCATATGGTTAACTCATCAACACTCAATTGAATATTGTAGATTAATATAGTGCTTTTATTTTACAGGTTAATAATTTGATTTACATTTATAAACTGATAATTAGATGGTTATAAAATATAATAACACAGCAAAGGTACATCCACTTTTTCTTTTAAAATATATATGTTCTACAATAATATCAACAAATAAAAAATCCTTCTCCTTTTTTCTTTTCAAAAACTTTATTTTTTATCTCAATACTGAACATATATATACATTAATATACAAAACTCCAACGTTTCAACTGTTTTATCTCATACAGTCATTTTCAAGGATCTGCAACAATATTAAATACATATCAACAAATAAACTTCAATTACATAAAAACTTTCTCTTACATTAACATAATAACAAACATATTAAACATATAGAAATATATTTTACTTACATCTTTCTCCCACTGCTATATTTTATTACTCTTTTTTTTATTTACATTGTTTAATTACAAATATATCTTAAAATCATCCAAGAAACTTTCTATACAAATTTAAATACCAACTCTAATTTCCAAAAACCTCCCCCTTTCTTTAAATTTTATCTAAAACCCATCTTAAAACTACATTCCTAAACTATATATTTAAATGAATATAAAACAAATTTAAACATCCCCCCCCCCCTCTCTCTCTCTCTTTTATACAAAAAAACTTCTAACAATTTACCTAAACCCATTAAGCATTTATTTTAATTATACAGTAATTTATATTCCTTATCTACTCCATTAATTCTATTTAGAGTAGGATTATATTTTTTTATATAAAAAAATTCTTTAACCATCCTTTCCCTGTAATTTTTAACCCTTTCTAACATTTTAATACTAAATTCTTTATGACCTAAACCTTTACAATGAATGTAAATATTTGAATTTTTGTCATACAAATGTTGTCTAAGTCTAGTTTTTAATTTATTCTTAGTTGTACCAATATATGAAACCTTACCCCCCTCCCTCTTACAATTTAAACATTCAACTAAATATATTCCATTCATTTTGTCAGTTTCTATATTTTTTGTATCATTGATTAAATTTCCTAAATTCAATTTCTTTTTATATACTGGTTTAATAATTAACCTACTTTCCCCTTTGTATTTATTATTTATACTTTTTATAATCTTTTTAATCTTCATAAAAGTATCTCTAGAAACATTGTAACTATTATATATAAAATTATTTACATCTTTCCCATTGTTTCTCTTCTTTATTATTTTTTTAATATTTCTTTTATTACATAATTTATCAATAATTTTAACTGGATAATTATTTTTTATACCTTCCTCTTTTATATTACTAATTTCTTTTATAAACAATTTTTCTTCAGAACATAAATTAATTGCTCTGTTTATCCTATTATTAATAATATTAATTTTATGTTCATATTCAATGTCTGAATCCCAACTACTTAACAAACCATAAAAAGTTTCTTTTCTGAATACACTAGTTTCAATATCAACCTTACAATTTTTAAAGATCGGATTTTTAATAAAAAAAGTTATTAAAAATTGTAAGGTTGATATTGAAACTAGTGTATTCAGAAAAGAAACTTTTTATGGTTTGTTAAGTAGTTGGGATTCAGACATTGAATATGAACATAAAATTAATATTATTAATAATAGGATAAACAGAGCAATTAATTTATGTTCTGAAGAAAAATTGTTTATAAAAGAAATTAGTAATATAAAAGAGGAAGGTATAAAAAATAATTATCCAGTTAAAATTATTGATAAATTATGTAATAAAAGAAATATTAAAAAAATAATAAAGAAGAGAAACAATGGGAAAGATGTAAATAATTTTATATATAATAGTTACAATGTTTCTAGAGATACTTTTATGAAGATTAAAAAGATTATAAAAAGTATAAATAATAAATACAAAGGGGAAAGTAGGTTAATTATTAAACCAGTATATAAAAAGAAATTGAATTTAGGAAATTTAATCAATGATACAAAAAATATAGAAACTGACAAAATGAATGGAATATATTTAGTTGAATGTTTAAATTGTAAGAGGGAGGGGGGTAAGGTTTCATATATTGGTACAACTAAGAATAAATTAAAAACTAGACTTAGACAACATTTGTATGACAAAAATTCAAATATTTACATTCATTGTAAAGGTTTAGGTCATAAAGAATTTAGTATTAAAATGTTAGAAAGGGTTAAAAATTACAGGGAAAGGATGGTTAAAGAATTTTTTTATATAAAAAAATATAATCCTACTCTAAATAGAATTAATGGAGTAGATAAGGAATATAAATTACTGTATAATTAAAATAAATGCTTAATGGGTTTAGGTAAATTGTTAGAAGTTTTTTTGTATAAAAGAGAGAGAGGGGGGGATGTTTAAATTTGTTTTATATTCATTTAAATATATAGTTTAGGAATGTAGTTTTAAGATGGGTTTTAGATAAAATTTAAAGAAAGGGGGAGGTTTTTGGAAATTAGAGTTGGTATTTAAATTTGTATAGAAAGTTTCTTGGATGATTTTAAGATATATTTGTAATTAAACAATGTAAATAAAAAAAAGAGTAATAAAATATAGCAGTGGGAGAAAGCTGTAAGTAAAATATATTTCTATATGTTTAATATGTTTGTTATTATGTTAATGTAAGAGAAAGTTTTTATGTAATTGAAGTTTATTTGTTGATATGTATTTAATATTGTTGCAGATCCTTGAAAATGACTATATGAGATAAAACAGTTGAAACGTTGGAGTTTTGTATATTAATGTATATATATGTTCAGTATTGAGATAAAAAATAAAGTTTTTGAAAACAAAAAAGGAGAAGGATTTTTTATTTGTTGATATTAGATGGTTATCTGAGCTGGCTATCCAAAATCAAACTTCAGGCTTAATAAATTCTTAGCTATCTGAAAAATTAATAAATTCATTTAATATATGATTATTCCATGTTTATTTTGTATATTTAAACGTTTCTTTAAGACTTTTATTATTAACTTTAAAGTTTCTTTTTATATTACTATGTTGATGCCCTTATTTTTTCAGTTTATCTAGTGAAACTTAAATAAATAATCTACACTTGGGAAAAAACTGTGAGATTCAAAAATTCTAGAATTATTTTTGATTTTAGCATATTATTTGATAAAAGGTATAAACAGAACCCATTCATAAAAATCATAAGAGCAATGTATGACAAATGAATTTATCTATAAATAATTTTGAAAGTATATATACACACCTACACAAGCATATATATAATATTAATACATTTAAATTTTAATTAATAATATACAGAGAAAACATTTAATATCAAAAAATAATTAATTAAAAAGATTAAATCCTATTATAATATTTCCTATAAATACTAATTTTAGCTATTATAACACCAATGTCTAATGAAATAAAAATATAAATAAATGATTATTTGCATTAAACAATAATACAATAGTCAAATATGTTTAAAAATACATACATACAAGCAACAAAGATTACAAATTATAAAATTATCCTAGAAAAACCTTTTTCGGCAAGTTATGTTTTTTGCCCTTTTCAATATGTCTCCATGATTTAAAGCACATACAGTTGCATCTATATCAATACATGAGAGAAGACAAATAAACAAATAGATATCTGACATGATCTATTATGTGATTTTTTTCTTCTCAATTCTACTACAAAATTATTCTGTTATATATATTGAATGGATATATATCCACATATATTAATTAACTATCCATTTTTTATCCATAACCACTTATTATTTAACTTAATGAATGTATTGTATATATTCATACAGTTGTTTTTATTATACATGATATAGTTAAATAAAACAACTATGAATATATATATATATATAAAACATCAATTAAATTAAATAATAAGTGGTTAATGGATAAAGAATGGATATTTAATTAATTAATATATGTGGATATATATCCATTCAATATATATAACAGAGTAATTTTGTAGTAGAATTGAGAAAAAAAATCACATAATAGATCGTGTCAGATATCCATTTGTTTATCTGTCTTCTCTCATATATTGATATACATGTCTCTGTATGTGCTTTAAATCGTGGAGACATATTGAAAAAACATAATTTGCTGAGAAAGACTTTTCTATGATAATTTTATAATTGTAATCTTTGTTGCTTGTATATATGTATTTTGAAATATATTTGACTATTGTATACTTTAAGTGCAACATAAAAAAAGAATTGGTTTTAATTCTGATTCTTTTTATGTATATTAAACAATAAATAATAGAAAATATCTTGAGCTAAAATCAGCTGAATGCTACTTAAAAGTTTAATATTGTAAAATGTAAAAACAAAAAGTTGAATAAAATGTATTAATATGGTTAAGTCTGCAGTGAAGTTTGAATAGTATAGTATAAATTGTAATTAATATAAAAAATGCAAACAGTCAATGTATTGATTCTCAGTACCATGATCACAATATAATATGAACAGTAAAAACAATTTAATGTTGCAGGTTTGCATTAATTCTAATATATTTCTGAAGTAATGCTTCATATAAATTTGGTAATATATATATATATATTGTGCCCTTTTCTATAGGTCAGAATTGGTTCACCACAGCAAATTATTAAAAAATTTTAAATTTAGAATATGTTCTCTTTATATGATAGTTATATTGTATTAATAATATTTTAAAAGTACAATTTGAAGCTAAATAAAATTGCGTAATGCATAATATTATAATGAATAACCTTAAATAGTTAAGTAAAGCTAAAATATTAATTACATATGGTTGGAAAAGCTGGCCATAATAAATAATGCAGCTATAAATATTTAAAGTATGTTTAAAAGTTAAATTTTAATAGTCTAAAACTTATAGTTAAATAAATGTTATATTTATTTTTTATAAATTATATTTAATAATTATAATTAATAACATATATTTTAAAAGTAAGCTTTATGGTAGTGAAAGTTGTATTTAATGCTATATTTCCAAATTATTATTCCAAATTTTGTATTATTGTATTATTTTATTTAATACAAGTGTTGCAATTTATCATTTATTTTCAGACAGTAAATTGGATACAATCTGTCTAGGTTATATCAGTCATGTGACTTGTATTATATATGGTTATACACACATGCTTGCTAGTATTTGGATTAATAAAGTTCAAAATATTTTAAAATTGCATTATAGAATTGGATATTAAATGTTTTTAAAGTAGTATTATAAAACAGATACAGCTAATAAAACTTAAATATTTTGTTTTAAAATAAAATAGATAATTTAAATAGTAAAGGTGGAATAAACTTATTAAATATTGTTTTTAAAAGTCATTTTAAAGGTATTTAATTAATTTAGTAAAGTAATAATTGATTTAAGATTAATATTTTAAATAATATTTTAAAGTTATAATGAGTCATATTTTATTTTTTGAAATTTAATTGTGTAAGATTGTAGCAATATGCAAATTCAGTATCAAACAAAAGTAAGAATCGATGAATAGGATGAGATATTTTATAGAATATAAATATCATTGCATGGGGGTGTCAGGGGTAATAAAAAGGTGTTGGTGATTAATATGTGTTAGTGATTAGTATTAGTGGGTGATTGAATCTGTCAGTTATTGGTATCAGTAGCTATCGAGGTGATAGTAATTTTTAAATTTTTATTATTTTAATCAGTTTTTAGTGCTCTCATACAATTAATTTGCAAAACTAATAATAGGACATTTATATAAAGTATTTGCAAAGAGAGTGTAAAATAAATATAATTTTAATAACTTCATTTTAAATATGTATTGTTAATTTTAATGTTCTTTTACCAGGAGTATTCATCAGAAACTTAATATAACTTCGCAATAAAAATATGGAAATGCCAATAAGTAAAATGTATTTAGTGGAAATTGTAAAAATAAATATAATAATTGTGAATATAATATTAATAATATTAACCAAGAGGACTATTCCAGTAAATAAATTATTATTGTGGACATTGTACAGGAAGCTTAATAGAAAAGCTATTTGCCGATTAAAAGTGAAGTATGTTTTTTTTTAATTTTATATAACAGCAAGATAGTCTTGTTCAAGATTAATAAGTAATATGACAAGTATGTTTTATAATAATTTTATGGAAACAATGCTATAGACATAAATGTTATATCCTTTTTGAAGGAAAACATTATAAACATTTCAAGAAATTATTTTAAGTAAAGACTAATGAAAATATTTACAAAAGCGTGTTATAAAATCTGAGATATATAGGGTTATACGCATTTATAAAAAATTGTTTACAAAAACTGAATTTTAAGACAATAATGAAACCACTGAAAATAGGTAATAAATAGCAATGAATTTTCCTAAAGAAGAAACCTACAAAGAAAAGGAATACATGAGTAAATAAAAGTATAAAATTATGGAAATATTTTATATTGCGCAAAAAGTTTATCCGCATAATTCGAGTTAAGCCAACAGGACATGATGCATCACCAGGCCAATACAGAATATTCTAGAATAAAAGCTTCGATGGATTATTTTTAATATTATGACTTTATTATGATTTTAATAATCATTGTTCTGGACAATAGAAACCATAAATTATTATTCTATAAACTTTTCCAGGACGGATCGATGATTATTTTATTTAATTTTCCAAGATTTTTAGACATCGCAATTTAATTTTGTTTTTATTATTCATTTTTAAACTTCACTCATCGCTGGAAACAGTTTTGTTTTGTTCATCATCAAGCAAAAGAAGCTTAGCACTGGGGGAGTTTTAAAAATTGCTTTTGATAACATTTAAAAAAGAAACTCTCGAGAAAATTGAACTTTATAAACAACCTTCGTCAATTGAAGAGTCAATTGAAGATATATGTAATTATAGTCTTGATTTTATTTTTTTATTTTTTTTAAAGTGTAATATTATTTTAATTAGAAGAGTAGAAACATGAATATTAATTTATTGATAATATTAGAATCTTTTAGTATAATAATTTAAATAAGAATATTTAAATAAAAGTATGGATATTTTTATGTATGCAATGTTATATCTAATTGATGGCAGTGGAGACTGCATAAGTGATGACAAGCCGATATCACTTGGTAATAATTAATGAATATTGATATATTTTTATAATATATTTTTGTTTTTCTTTTTTTGCAGATGGTCTATGAATTATAATGTATGAAAGTATAAATGTTGAATTATATGCAAACGCATTTGTACAATTTAAATTATGAGATTAGGATTTATTTTGGGAATATGCATACTTTAATTTTATATTAGTAATATAACACAATATGATGATGAATATTTATGTGATTCTTTTAAAAAACTTTCATATTATTGGATGTTCAAATTATTTATAAGACTAATTGGTATATGTTTAGAATATAGAATAAGAAAGTAAAGCAGACTTTTCTTGTGGATTAGTGACATCACTCTAATTATAGTTGAATTTTGTTTATTATTTTGAATATGTAAGTTAATTATTTGTCGATGTAAGATTTGATAAATCTTTTAGGAAATGATGATAAGGTAGTGACTTGAATGTAATATTGTGAACATGAACCCAAAAGATGATATTAAGGTAAGACGTAATAAGGGAATATGAATAGAATTTTGTAATCTTAGTAGATAAACAATACAGTTAACAAAGCCCTGTAGGTGTATATTTATTTGTGGACAGTGTCTATTTTTTTAAGTATTGATGTTTCAATAAAGCTGAAGGAATAGCTTTGACATCATTGATAGTATTGGAGGATATTAGACATAGTAGGTCATGCTCTATTTCTTATAGATACACTGTGCCAAGGTATTTTTCTCCGATATGTATTATGAGTTATACTCTGGTTTTTCTTCCCTAGTCCTACACATCTATTTGCTATTTAGATTTCCAAAGTAACTATATCACACACTTTGGTATATTTTAAAAGAAATAATAGATAATTTAGAGTTTAAGATATGCTATTGTTTGAATGAGATAAGTTCATTTACTTGTAAGAAGAAGTAGAATTTGTACAAATTGGAATTGAAAATCCAATGGATCCCAAAAGGGAAAAGAATCATAAAATATGTTTTTAGATTTTGTTTTGGAAATAAAATAAATTTCAGGAACAAAATATGTAAAGCAAAGTTGCTTTTGAAATATTAAATAGCTTTTAAATATTTTATTTCATTTTTAATGAGTATTGCATATTTTTAAGATATAATGTTATAAAGTAAACGATATAAACAATAAGCATAGGTACAATTTTGAATTTATTAAATAATAGGGAATATATCAGTAATTACAACTATATAGTAACAGAGTAATATTAAATGGGTTATGGTATATTTAATAATCATAGTGAAATGAACAACGATATTCACACAATCTAGTAATAAATTATCTGTAGATATTTTATATGATATCTTTTAACATTGCAAGATGAAATTGTCTAGTGAAAAATATCCATGCTCGATATTATTTTTGTGTTTTTCTGTATTATGTTTCAATAGATGTTTTTAGTAAAGAAAAGAAGCATAGTTAAATAATAGTTAAAGATATATGCTTTAAATAAGTATAAATAAATGTAATTTTATCATAAGATTGATCACAAAGAAGATAAAATAAAGTTGTATTGTTTTATTATCATTACTTTAAGTCAGAGTGAAGACTTAACTAGGTTCTAATAAAAATGTATAACAGTGCAAATTAGGATGTCAAATGTAAATATTGTAAATAAATTGTTATTTTGTTTTAGAGTTATAATAAATTTTGTTAAATTTGTTTCAAAATTTGTGTGTTCAGACTGTTTCTTTTTCCATCACAATGCATAAGATACACAGAATAATTGAATCAAAGATAATATTTTTTGCACAGCAATAAATAAAGAATTATTTTAAGAATTTGAATATTTTCTTGGTATTTATTTATTTAAGTAATCATATTTTACATTATTTTATGGTCATAAATTAATTATTATAATGGTACATTGAATTATAATGCTATCCATTGCCACACATATTTTTCAGATTATCTAATACTACCACATATTTATTATGTTATTATATGAAGATAAAAGATTATATTATAGTATTTTATTATGGTAATAAAATTATAGTAAAGAAAAGATACATAAAATTAGTCCATCCAATGAAGAATATTATTATTATTTATTATTATTATTATTATTTAGGTAGTAGAGTATGACATAAAAATCCCTTATCATGTTTTACTACAGTGATTTGCTTATCTTAGAATAATTTTATGAACCTGAGATTTATTGAGCTAAATTATAATAAATAAAAAATTAAGATTTAATTATTAGTTTAATTTTAATGAGTAGGAGTTATTAAAGTCATAAGAATACTATAAATGTATGTATTTGAGATAGTAATAGAGGGGATAGTATTCTTATGCCATTGAGGTAGTATCCTGTGGGATATTGGCTCAATGTATCTTGTCATCTGTATTTTCACTTCCAAGTCTCATGGAATATTAAATATTTATTGATTTATTTTATAAACTGAACCTTATTCTTATTTTTAAATTTGAGCTAGTGGAACATTTAATATTAATGCAGAATATTTTATTTATTAATTATTTGCATTTAATCAAACATAATCATTAACTGAGCTAGACCCATTTGGTTTAATAATATACCGCCCAGAAGTGAGACTGCAAACGGCATGGTTAGAATATATATATATATTGTAACCGGACCGCCATACAACCGTTTTATTACGTCAGTTGTAACAATTTTCTGATGAGCATGCTGCAGGAAGGAACCATCAATTGATATTCTTAATGTAGATGTTAATGCCCCTCTACAACAATATTTCCTGCTCATCAGAGGATGTAGTACATAGAGACTGGAAACATCTAAATATTTCTATGTTTGGTTTCCCAAAGAGCGCCATTAGAGTTCCATCTCACCACAACCTGACTGGCCTAGGTCTAGTTATGTCAGACGTAGCTCAGAGAACATGAGATTCTCATGAACCAGTGCTATAACTGATGAGTGATGCATTAAAACAAAACATAATTGGATAACTGGATAACCAATTTAATTTTTAGTAACAAAAAAAAAAAATTTTATTAAATAACAATTAATTTGCAATTTCAACAATAGTTCATTAATTCCTCTATGAAAAGAAGCTTGGAAATATTCCAATTCAATAATAGTTCATTTGAATTCATTTATGGGAAGAAGCTTGTGAATATTCTAATTCAACAATAATTCATTAATTCCTTTATGAGAAGAAGCTTGGAAACATCCTATTTCAACAATAGTTCATTTTTGTATTCCTTTATGAGAAGAAGCTTGGAAATATTCCAATTCAACAATAGTTCATTTTTGTATTCCTTTATGAGAAGAAGCTTGGAAATATTCCAATTCAACAATAGTTTGTTTTTGTATTCCTTTATGAGAAGAAGCTTAGAAGCAGTCAAGCATTTATGGTTTATACAATAATTCATTTTGAAGCAGTCAAGCATTTATGGTTTATACAATAATTCATTTGTTCATTTAAGAGAAGAACTTTAGAAGCAGTCAAGCATTTATGGTTTATACAATAATTCATTTTGAAGCAGTCAAGCACTTATGGTTTATACAATAATTCATTTGTTCATTTAAGAGAAGAACCTTAGAAGCAGTCAAGCATTTATGGTTTATACAATAATTCATTTTGAAGCAGTCAAGCACTTATGGTTTATACAATATTTCATTTTGAAGCAGTCAAGCACTTATGGTTTATACAATAATTCATTTTGAATTCATTTAAGGTAAGAACCTTAGAAGCAGTCAAGCATTTATGGTTTATACAGCATTTCATCATTTTATGAATTATTACTGATTGGTAGATATTTGTACTCAGCAATTCTTGGTTTGTAGAGCATTTATCATTTGATAATTGAGGCATTTATAATTTAGCCAAATATAAAACTATATTCATATACATAAACTCTGTTTGGCTTGTGGAGCATTTATAATTTATATAGTAAATACGTTCAAATATTTTTATAAATAAATTTGCGTATAACTATTTCATAACTTCATTTTATAACGTATGATAAACATGTTTTAATATTTTACAAAAACAAATTCTATGTAATTATTTCATAACTTCACTTTATAACGTATGATAAAGATGTTTTAATATTTTATAAAACAAATTCTATGTAATTATTTCATAACTTCACTTTATAACGTATGATAAAGATGTTTTAATATTTTATAAAACAAATTCTATGTAATTATTTCATAATTCCACTTTATAACGTATGATAAATATGTTTTAATATTTTATAAAAACAAATTCTATGTAATTATTTCATAACTTCACTTTATAATGTAAGATAAAGATGTTTTAATATTCTTATAACATAATTACCTTCCAGTTTTACAATCCAGTTTATTCATAAAGAAGGCGGGTTATTTCATTTATGGAGAGTCATGGCACAGCATGGAGAGATTGAAGCCGCTAAATTACCCCATTGACATTACAATTCCTCTAGCAAAGTTTTCTTTTTCCATTTTCACGTTTAGTTAAGGCTATATTTTAATTTGTCAAAAGATTTAAGTAATACACTTTCTTTTTTTAAAAAAAAAAAATTCAATATGTTCTGCTTCTCTGTGTAAGACGAAAGTTCTTTTCTTTTGACCACGTGCCTAATTTGAATACTGCCTCAGTTTAACTCAAGTATCTTTTTTCTTTCTTTTTAATGATTGGATAATTAATTTCTTTTCTTTTTATTGAGACAGATAAAAAAAAATAAGATGACTTAACATTTATTCAATTCCATCAATAACAAAATTAAAAATATGATTTTTTTTAAACAAATCAAAATTTATTGCGTTCCCAATTAGACTGAATCACGCTAGACGTTTTTAAATGGGGGGGGGGGTCTTTTGAATATTTATATGAGGAACAGGATATCTGTTTCATTACCCCTCACCAAATTTTGGGATGAAATCGCCTGGAAGTACGATTTCATTCCACATACTATACACATTATTTCTCAGTACTGCCTGGTTTTAGATATGCTGATGAATAGGTAAGATGAGCTGGAAAAGTGAATACATGAACCATAGCTTCCAATGCCGGGACAAATAGATGGCCAAGCACAAACTACCAGTACACACCGCCTCATGACGTCACGAGAAAATATCTCATTTTTAAGCACTACCTCTCTTGTACCTAGAAGTATCATCCAATCAAGAATAGGAGCCAGAGAAAAAAAATCAATTTGGCACTCAGCCAACCCTGCTCAGCTTCGGTGAGTCTTAGGGGCTATCATTTGGCCTATCCATGAGACCAAGGCCTATACATGAGACCTATATATACGCACTGCTGGACTACTCTTGGAGCACAACATCCAGGTCGGGATAGTGCCGAGCATATACTTCGGAGCATCATAACACAATGCATCCAAGCAGCTCCGCTCAATCATCCACCATCTCAACATGAAAAACACAAGTTCATGCATCACTACACCACACTCACAAACTTTTTCCATCAGCTATCTCTATTTTATTCTGAATCATAACTGCAATCTGGTTTGGAGAAACTGAGGTTCATGATCAGTTCTCCTATAGTCCTCTTTTGTATTATGAGGTGACATACTTCTGGATCGTCTCTTTGTTGAAAATTTATCATGTTTAACATTACTGTGTTGTCTTGCTTCTTCACTTCTGTATTTTCTTTGGAGATCATTGTTACTGTTTGATCTTCTAATTATACGCGTCCGATATGGACCATGAACACCATCTGTGAATTTTCTCCTGTTCCTCTTCCATGGTGGTACTTTATTTTTATATAAAAGTTTCTTTTTAAATGGTTCTTCTGCCATAGTAATTACTTTTTTGGTATTTGCAAAGGTTTCTTGTTGTTTAATTTCTTTCACACTGATAAATCCTGAGTTTTCAGATTCCTTTTTGGTGTCTTTTCCTGCGTAAGCAACTATATTTTTAATAACTGTATTTATATATTTTTTTTCTATACTCAATTTTTGATTTGAGTTTATTAAGCTTTTGTTTATAATTTTTTATATATGGCTGAGGAATAACACACTTTTCTTTCCATTTTATGGTTTCTTTCTCTATCTCCTTTACTATTTCATAGCATATATCAGACAATTTTTCTGAAACATTTTCTTCTATATTGGATAGTCCCTTTGTTATATTTTGATTATGTTCATTTTCACGTTTTTCATCTTCTTGAAGATCAGAAGATTTTAATTTTGCTTTATTAGATTCATTTTCATCCATTTGAAACTCTTTTACTGTATTTGATACAATTTCATTCTCAGCTTCTGTATATACTGTTTCTTTATTTTCAATTTTAGAGGTACATTCCACAATCAGAAGTTTTCCTGAAGGTAGACTGACAATTTCAAGATCACTCTTTGTAATTTCAATTTCTTCCTTTTTAACAATCTCAAATTTTGCTTCATCAGTATTTTGTTTTTCTATTCTTTGGTTTGCTTCTATTGCTTGCTTGTTATATTCTTCTCTTTGTTTATCCCATTTTTGGTTATATTCTTCTCTTTGTTTATCCCATTTTTGGTTATATTCTTCTCTTTGTTTGATATCTTCTTCTCGTTGTTTATCCCATTTTCGGTTATCTTCTTCTCTCTGTTTGATATCTTCTTCTCTTTGTTTATCCCATTTTTGGTTATCTTCTTCTCTTTGTTTATCCCATTTTTGGTTATATTCTTCTCTTTGTTTGATATCTTCTTCTCTTTGTTTAATATCTTCTCTTTGTTTATCTTCTTTTTCTATTCGTTCTTTGATCATATCGAATAGCTGCTTTAACATGGCTTTCTTTTTTGTTTCCTGAGTTTCTACGTTCGCCATTTTTCCTTTGTTTTCTGACTTAGTAAGCTTCTCTCTCCATCCACACCATGACCTTACTCCATCTTCTTTGAAATGCCTGTTTCATTCTTTATGCCATTCATTTTGTGTTTTTCTTTTAGACTTTTATTTTTCCATCCTTCCTGAACAAATTACATCACTACATCATATGCACTGTTCATATCACAGAATCGTGATCTGCTTATACCTATGAGTAGGCTAGCTAGATCGGACCTCACAATAGGGTGGCAAATTAACCGGCCTATGCCAGATAAGGCCTCACAGTAAGGTGACAATGTAATAGGTGCCTATGGTTAGGCTAGCTGGATAAAGCCTCACAGTTGGAAGCCAAATGTAACCGGAGCCTATAGGTAGGTTAGCCAGGTAAAGCCTCACAGTTGGACGACAAATGTAACCGGACCGCCATACAACCGTTTTATTACGTCAGTTGTAACAATTTTCTGATGAGCATGCTGCAGGAAGGAACCATCAATTGATATTCTTAATGTAGATGTTAATGCCCCCCTACAACAATATTTCCTGCTCATCAGAGGATGTAGTACATAGAGACTGGAAACATCTAAATATTTCTATGTTTGGTTTCCCAAAGAGCGCCATTAGAGTTCCATCTCACCACAACCTGACTGGCCTAGGTCTAGTTATGTCAGACGTAGCTCAGAGAACATGAGATTCTCATGAACCAGTGCTATAACTGATGAGTGATGCATTAAAACAAAACATAATTGGATAACTGGATAACCAATTTAATTTTTAGTAACAAAAAAAAAAAATTATTAAATAACAATTAATTTGCAATTTCAACAATAGTTCATTAATTCCTCTATGAAAAGAAGCTTGGAAATATTCCAATTCAATAATAGTTCATTTGAATTCATTTATGGGAAAAAGCTTGTGAATATTCTAATTCAACAATAATTCATTAATTCCTTTATGAGAAGAAGCTTGGAAACATCCTATTTCAACAATAGTTCATTTTTGTATTCCTTTATGAGAAGAAGCTTGGAAATATTCCAATTCAACAATAGTCCATTTTTGTATTCCTTTATGAGAAGAAGCTTGGAAATATTCCAATTCAACAATAGTTTGTTTTTGTATTCCTTTATGAGAAGAAGCTTAGAAGCAGTCAAGCATTTATGGTTTATACAATAATTCATTTTGAAGCAGTCAAGCATTTATGGTTTATACAATAATTCATTTGTTCATTTAAGAGAAGAACTTTAGAAGCAGTCAAGCATTTATGGTTTATACAATAATTCATTTTGAAGCAGTCAAGCACTTATGGTTTATACAATAATTCATTTGTTCATTTAAGAGAAGAACTTTAGAAGCAGTCAAGCATTTATGGTTTATACAATAATTCATTTTGAAGCAGTCAAGCACTTATGGTTTATACAATATTTCATTTTGAAGCAGTCAAGCACTTATGGTTTATACAATAATTCATTTTGAATTCATTTAAGGTAAGAACCTTAGAAGCAGTCAAGCATTTATGGTTTATACAGCATTTCATCATTTTATGAATTATTACTGATTGGTAGATATTTGAACTCAGCAATTCTTGGTTTGTAGAGCATTTATCATTTGATAATTGAGGCATTTATAATTTAGCCAAATATAAAACTATATTCATATACATAAACTCTGTTTGGCTTGTGGAGCATTTATAATTTATATAGTAAATACGTTCAAATATTTTTATAAATAAATTTGCGTATAACTATTTCATAACTTCATTTTATAACGTATGATAAAGATGTTTTAATATTTTATAAAACAAATTCTATGTAATTATTTCATAACTTCACTTTATAACGTATGATAAAGATGTTTTAATATTTTATAAAACAAATTCTATGTAATTATTTCATAACTTCACTTTATAACGTATGATAAAGATGTTTTAATATTTTATAAAACAAATTCTATGTAATTATTTCATAATTCCACTTTATAACGTATGATAAATATGTTTTAATATTTTATAAAAACAAATTCTATGTAATTATTTCATAACTTCACTTTATAACGTAAGATAAAGATGTTTTAATATTCTTATAACATAATTACCTTCCAGTTTTACAATCCAGTTTATTCATAAAGAAGGCGGGTTATTTCATTTATGGAGAGTCATGGCACAGCACGGAGAGATTGAAGCCGCTAAATTACCCCATTGACATTACAATTCCTCTAGCAAAGTTTTCTTTTTCCATTTTCACGTTTAGTTAAGGCTATATTTTAATTTGTCAAAAGATTTAAGTAATACACTTACTTTTTTTAAAAAAAAACAATTCAATATGTTCTGCTTCTCTGTGTAAGACGAAAGTTCTTTTCTTTTGACCACGTGCCTAATTTGAATACTGCCTCAGTTTAACTCAAGTATCTTTTTTCTTTCTTTTTAATGATTGGATAATTAATTTCTTTTCTTTTTATTGAGACAGATAAAAAAAAATAAGATGACTTAACATTTATTCAATTCCATCAATAACAAAATTAAAAATATGATTTTTTTAAAACAAATCAAAATTTATTGCATTCCCAATTAGACTGAATCACGCTAGACGTTTTTAAATGGGGGGGGGGTCTTTTGAATATTTATATGAGGAACAGGATATCTGTTTCAATATATATTGTAATGGAAAATATACCAATCACCAAGCAGTGACTGCCTAACTCTTAGTTTAACCTCTCAAAAATAGTAATAAGATCAATAAGTAAAAATACCTGTCACATGATCATCAATATTAGTATTAAATCTCAGGCATTATCCAGATATAAATATTGTATATGCTAGCAATTTTATATTCAAGATCAATAAAAAATAAGTGTGGCTAGCATAATATCATGAATGTCAAAGTAATATTTTCACCTATATATTATTTTTCATATTCTCATAATACATAAAGACTCTTAGATATCTATATGATACAGTATCTCAAGTATGACAGGATATAAATAGATATTTTGAGATTGTATCCAGCACATACTTTATAACATATAAACAAAGATGTGAAAGTAGTGCAAATGAGCTCTAATGAAATTTTAACATAAAAAATATTACTTGATTAGCTGTAATAAAGCATATTGAAAATTTTAATACTAAAATTATACTAATATGGCACAAGTATAGTGTAAATGTTGATGATAAGTAAAACATAAAGCCCTCACTTTAAAATAATAATAAATTAATTTATTAAACAAATTATATGTATAAAATAAAATAAACAAATATATGTAAGATAAGTATGTGAATATTCCCATATTTTCTTACATAACAGTTTTTTTATACAAGCACTGTTCTAAAGAAAAGATCGCAGATAGGTGCACCGATGTTTAGTGGGAAATGTATATACCAACCAATAAAGAAGATTTCCTTTAATTAGGATTTCTAATATATCCTCTTTATTATCTTAAGGTTTATTAAATTAAATAAATGGTTACACTATGTTTTATAGATTTCTATATTTCCTATATTTGTACTCTTAAAATTGTACCATCTTATTAATCTTTTTATTTAGGAACATTTATCTTTCATTAAACAAGCATAATAACTACATGGTCCATTTACAAAACATTAAGATCTCAAACAAAGCATTCTACTCGAACTGTAGACATGGAATACTTATTATTTATTAAACTTAACATTATTATTATAAGAAAATTTCAACTATATACCTAAAATGTTATGTATTCATTTTATCAACATGCACACACTGCGATATCATGAAACATACAGCAATAAAATATGAGGTATATAAAAGAAAAGAATCTCATACCCAATAAAATAATTTAAAAATACTATTATTTAACAATTAAAACATTTATCTCTTTCACATTTACATGGTCATGAGTATAGGTTGTATAAAATAAAATGGATAAGTTTAATATAAACCACTGGTCTTCAACTCTTGGTCTGCAGACTGACACCAGACCACAGAAGTTTTCTGGCAGACCATGCTAGACTGGCAGGAAAGTTTGTAATAACAAAATAATAAGTTATTGAGCTTTCAATTAATATAAACAATTTTTATTTATTTTTCATCTCATTATTACCCAATTAAAAAAAAAAAACAGAACAAAAACAAAATCTAATCAATCATACATAAATTAATTTGTTTTTCTAGTTATCACAGATGTTTGGGGGGGTCGAATTAAATTTTTTTAAAAAAAATTCAAAATTAAAAAAAAGTTTTTTATTACACAAATTCCATATATATATATATTGTGACAGAATGGGTTCGAATCCAGTCACAAATAAATTATTTAATCGGTAAACATATATATATAATATTTAATTTTGTTTATTATGTGGCGGTGGTTACAAATACATAAACACGGGGGAGGGATTCTGTCATTTTAAATGATATATGTGTGTGTGACAAATGCGTGTATGAATGAATTAAGTAGTGAAAAGAGAGAAATGAGATTTTTGTTTCACATTGAAAAAACTAGAGTTTTCCAGCAGAATGAAATTTTATTTTCTGTTATATTACAATAGAAGCTACGCCACGAGTTTTCACATGTCTAACAGATCTGGTTATTCCACATTGAAAATCGGAAGTGAGATAAAAAAGAAGCTTCTAGAACCAATGGAAGAGGCTATAAAAGTGAGCCACCCAGAATGCATTGGATCTTTTTCCGGCAAAGCTATAACAGTGAACACCTAAACGGTTTTAATATTTAAATATATAATGGCAACTTCAAAAGAAATGTTGGAGTAAAAGAAGCTGCATTGGATTCAAACCCCTGATCCCAACTTGCTGCAGCTGCCTCAATAAAACCATGATGCCTCGAAACAACACATAATTCCAGTGTGTAATCAAATGAACCTTGTCAGCCAACAGACATAAAGATCTCAAATCGTTACCTTGAATTGCCTAATTTACCTGTGGAACGGAACTATATAATAAATAAATAAAAATTGCTTCTACTACTTCCCAGGAAAGCCAGGTAAAGAACTTTAATCATTGATCTTTTTAAATCTTCTTTATAAAAAGGAAATTTTGTACTTGCAATAATAAGTGAAGGTGATGTATGAACTAACTTTATAAGATTTCTTTAAAGCTTCGTTCCATTATGGACGTAATAAAGTAACTAGTGTTGAAAGTCACATGATACAAACTTTTTGTAGTATTGACCTTCACTACTTGAGATATATATGAGAAATCTATTGGAAAGAATGACGTATGATTGCAATTTGAAATGACAGAGTACTAAATATTGTTTTTTTTTTTTAATATTAAATAAATATGTCAAGAAAGTAGAGTATTGAGTTAATTTAATTATTTAAAAATCCATTTATTTAGTTTATGATTATTTTATTTATTTTTATGTTTAAAAATAAAAATAAAAGAGAACTCTTAATCCCATTCGTAGCTACTCATGGCTGTGATGCCACCTGACCATGAGACTGAGCTAGCTGATGGTCAAAACCTCTCTCACATTACGTATATAGTATTCTTGTTGGTAATATATTCACTTCAGTAATTCTTATATTCATATAATATTGGTGCTTGGTGTCCTTCTGATGACCATAAATACATGCTGGGGATATATTACAGTTACAAGAATAACCCATAAGTTTTGAATATTTTAGGTCAAACCACTTCATTAAATAAAAATACACAGGCACATATATTGATGCATCATATACATATTCGGTAGTATACACCTGTCTAGTGAGAGGTAAATAGGGTTTTGTTATAATGGCATCCCAACTAAAGGGCTTCGAAAAGAAGTAGGGGGGAATGGGGAGAGTTATGAGATATTAGAAATACATTAATAAAGTGAAAAGTTTTATATTTTATTGAAGAAAGGTTGTTTAGAGTTCGTAGCTGTGCAGTAGGTCAACATACATAAGCTGTTATTTTTAATTTCTTTGTCTATTCCAATGAGGTTTCGAGAAGAAAAGTGGCTAACAGGAAGGCAGTGCAGGGTGCTGGGATGGGGGAGTGGGTCTGAAGCATTAATCAAAGATAAAATAAAAAAAAATTTATGAAAACAAGAGCGCAAAAGAATATGGAAAAAGAGTAACAGGAAAATATGTTGGAGTGAATTTTGAAAAAGGTTGAAAGTCTAGAGTTGAGATTCAGAGAGATAGAAAAGAGAATGGACCGATTAGAACATAAAGTAGGAATCAAAGATGAGAAATGATTTGGGGGAACAGGAAGGTGAAAAGGCAGATATGGAGAGTGGAGATGAACAGAAGCAAGGCGCTCAACTAAACCCCTCAGGAAAACTGGCAGCGGTAATAAGTCACACGATGGTGCAAGGGAGTATGAACCAATTCATAAAAATTTCGTCCATTTTCAGGGAGAATGGGGGAAGCACCAGTCGAGCATCTATGAAGCCTAAAAAAATATTTCAATATAAATCCCATGTCAGAAGAAAGTAAGATAATTATCATGTATGGCAACTTTACAGACAATGCCCAGTCGTAGTGGGACACGCTTGGTCGACAGCCAGCTACTTTTGAAGAATATAAAAAAGTGAGAGAGGCCATTTGGTCCAAGGATAGGCAGGAGTTAACACACTATCAAATTATGGAAGAAAAGTTTAAGGAAGGGTGCAATGATAGCTATTCATAATTCTTTCATGAACAGGTGGCTAGACTGTGGACATTGGATGCATGCAACATGACAGAGTCATATACTGTGTATTATAAGACACAGTATGCCCATGAGAGTGGAACAAATGATCTTGGGGGCAGGGAAAGCATCACTGGGAGAGATTGCGGAGCTGCTCAATGCCATTGACATGAGTTCATATGACTACAGTGGGCATCATGAAGCAGTAAAAGAGGATGAAAGCGGGTGGAGAATGGGAGTGGATACCTTTCCAAAATGGGGAGAAACATCCGAAGAAAAGAGACCACCGGAGAAGCTGAACTTTGGACCAGGAAAAGAAGCAGAGGGACATATTAGACGTAATACATGTGTTGTACAAAAGAGCCATTCAAAATATGCAAATGTATTTAAAGGCTTTTGGAAGAGGGGGTATTGTGACAATGGGTTTGAACCCAGTCAGAAATAAATTATTTAATCGGTAAACATATATAGATGTAGATATATATTTAATTTTGTTTATTATGTGGTGGTGGTTACAAATACATAAACACGGGGGGGGGGACTCTGTCATTTAAAATGATATATATGTGTGTGTGACAAATGCATGTATGAATGAATTAAGTAGTGAAAAGAGAGAAATGAGATTTTTGTTTCACATTGAAAAAAGTAGAGTTTTCCGACAGAATGAGATTTTATTTTCTGTTATATTACAATAGAAGCTACGACATGAGTTTTCACATGTCTAACAGATGTGGTTATTCCACATTGAAAATCGGAAGTGAGATAAAAAAGAAGCTTCTAGAACCAATGGAGGGGGCTATAAAAGTGAGCCACCCAGAATGCATTGGATCTTTTTCCAGCAAAGTTACAACAGTGAACACCTAAACAGTTTTAATATTTAAATATATAATGGCAACTTCAAAAGAAATATCAGGGTAAGAGAAGCCACATCGGATTCAAACCCCTGATCCCAACTTGCTGCAGCTGCCTCAATAAAACCATGATGCCTTGAAACAACACATAATTCCAGCGTGGAATCAAATGAACCTCATCGGCCAACAGACATAAAGATCTCAAATCATTACCTTGAATTGCCTAATTTACCTGCGGAACGAAACTATATAATAAATAAATAAAAATTGCTTCTACTACTTCCTGGGAAAGCCAGGTGAAGAACTTTAATCATTGATCTTTTTAAATCTCCTTTATAAAAAGGAAATTTTGTACTTGCAATAATAAGTGAAGGTGATGTACGAACTAACTTTAAAAAAGATTTCTTTAAAGTTTTGTTCCATTACAGATGTAATAAAGTAACTAGTGTTGAAAGTCACATAATACAAACTTTTCGTAGTATCGACTTTCACTACTTGAGATATGTATGAGAGATCTATTGGAAAGAATGATGTATGATTGATAGAGTACTAAATATTGTTTTTTTTTTTAATATTAAATAAATATATCAAGAAAGTAGAGTATTGACTTAGTTTAATTGTTTATAAATCCATTTATTTAGTTTACGATTATTTTATTTATTTTTATGTTTAAAAATAAAAATAAAAGAGAACTCTTAACCCCATTTGTAGCTACTCACGGCTGTGACGTCATCCAACCATGAGACTGAGCTAGCTGATGGTCAAAACCTCTCTCACATTATGTAAATAGTATTCTTGTTGGTAATATATCTACTTTGCATAATTCTCATATTCGTATAGGATTGGCGCTTGGTGTCCTTCAGATGACCATAAATACATGTTGGGGATATATTACAGTTGCGAGAATAACCATAAGTTTTGAATAATAATATTTTAGGTCAAACCACTTAATTAAATAAAAATACACAGGCACGTATATTAATACATCATCTACATATTCGGTAGTATACACCTGTCTAGTAAGAAGTAAATAGGGTTTTGTTATAATATATATATATAACTTCATCTTGTATATTTAACATTAATTACATATATTACATTTATTATAATCAGTTGTGATATTTCCCAACATTCAGGTGAATAACATTTTATTCTTGCACATTTAAACAATGAAATAATAAATGTAGCAATGCAAGCATTTTAATGAGAATGATTGTTATTGTACTGTTGTTGACTGTGTAACTTAAGAAAGAGTGTTCAGCATGTGAAGATAAGCAACACCATTACAATACACAGTAACTAGTGTGTTGTTTTGGTCAGTTATAACAATTGTGCTCATCTAAGGCTAAGCAGTTTATATCTTTAAGAAAATTCAACTGTAGACTTTTGCTGGTCCATGAAATCTTATCCTTATTTTTGCTGGACCACAGGTATGAAAAGGTTGAAAACCACTGGTATAGACTATATATATACATATTATAGACTATATATATACATATTTAATATATATATATATATATATATATATATATATATAATTATTATTTAATGATTGTAATAATAAAAGGAACAACCTATCTTTATATAGTAAATTCAAATATCACACTAGTTTGAATAAAAGAAAATATACTACCTGATCTGCCTATTGTTGATGACAATGTTGATTAATCTTAATGCTTACAATTAAATTTATTGTAAAAAAATAATAATAAATCATACATATAATTGTCATTAATCATGAAAGTTATGAATAATTTTATCCAAGATGATGTGCACATTTTATTCTTTCCAATAGGTTTAATGATAATAAAATTTCTTCAGATAAATCTAATCATTATTTATTAAGTTTTAAATTTTGTGTATATTGTAAATGTTTGAAATACAGGCATTCTTCATATACTTGGAGCTTAATTGTAAATATAAAAGATTTGAACTCAGACTTTCAAGTACCCATAAACTATCCACACTATCTCACATAACTGATACACATGACCACACACATGTAAAAAAAATAAATAATTAACAATATATGTATTTCATGCTAAGCCAGCATTCATCAGTTAGTCCAGATTATCATTCTCCCATACATATATATAATCAGTGTTCAGTTATTTTAAGATAGCAAATCTTCATACTTAAATGGACAGGTTTCAATCTATTCCAACCTTCAACTCTTCAACCATCCATACCACTGAAAATGTGATGATGAAAAGCCCAAATTCCATGCTGAAGCCAATATTATTGCCACACCCATGTTGACCTCAAGTCACTTTGACCTCTCATGTATAGGACCTTATTCATTTAAATACATAGAAGAGGGATGGGCAGGATGCAGGCTTAATGTGTAAATATTTGAAATACAGGCATACTTCATACACCTGGAGCTTCTTTGTAAATATAGAAGATTTAAACTCAGACTTTTAAGCACCCATCAACTATCCACATTATCTCATACAAAATGACCACACACATGTAGAAAAGATTAACAATCACCAATACATGTACACTGAACACTGATTATGTGGGAGATGATAATCTAGACCAACTGAGGAGTGCTGGTTTAGCACAATATATATATATGTCATATTATATATATATATTATATATATATATATATATATTAATGATTATTTATCTTTTCTACATGTGTGGGGACATGTGTATCAGTTGTATGAGATAGTGTGGATAGTTGATCGGTACTTGAAAGTCTGAGTTCAAATCTCCTATATGCATATAGTAAATAGCAATTTTTTTGTTATCCATTTCTAAAAACTTCATTTCACAGGTGAAATTTAAAAAAAAATATCATTAGTCACATCCAGCCATTCATGACACAGTGTTTCTCCTTTAAAAGCAAATGACGATGTTGTTTCACACAAATTATTTTTTAAATGATTCATAGGTGATAATATTTTCTTCTGATTTGTATTAAAGAATCAAAGGTTGTTGCATCATTTTAATATTCCCATAACTTCAGTTTCTGTCATAGATCAACAAAACAAAGCCATTAGATTACATCAGAAATTTCACAGATGAGTTTAATTAAAGATTTGCATAAAATTAACAAAGACGATAAAGTGTAGTCCATTAAGCATAGCAGGTGAACCTTCATGTAGTTTTAAAAGGCTGAAATCCCCAGTTATAAATTTAAATAATTCCCATGTCAAAAAAAATTTCAGATGGCAAAAATTTTTGAATTTTATCACCTCCAGATATTAAATACTTAATTATGTTTCTATTGGTAAATCTTTTTGATGACGATGATCAAGATGCTACTACCTGCCTTGGAAGGTGAACTTCTAATGATTTCTTCTCTCAGCCAGCCAGTGTGGCTTCAAGCTGTGTAATAACAAATTTAAAATGACAAAATTAAGTAGAGTTCTTTCAAGCAAAAGAACAACAGGAAAAGAACACTGCATATCACCAACATTTGTTTATATAATGCGGAGCATGTGATGAAAAAGTAACATAAATTTGAACTCCTTTTCCACTCAATTGTACATTGTATGTAAAATTTTTATTAGGTAGGCCTGGAAACTAATGGTTTTCTTCCAGATGATAGTGTCCCCCTGGTTTGTCTTCAATGTGTAAAATTAGCCGTATTTATAATACAATTTACATAGAAAAATTACTTCAAATAATAATAATAATAGTATTATGACAAATATACAATTATTTAACAAGGCAAACTCTCCATACAATAGCGCCACCCTGTGCCATTCAGAGTAATCAATGGATGCCAGAAGGCTTGTGCATAAAATCCCTATCTAGTGTCTACTCATTCAATATCCCCAGACTAGCTTCTGACTTGTGCCTTCATCAGTGAAGAGCTTTGATCTGAGAGCACTGCACCTAGATCTTAGGGTCTAATGCAACCCTCCAGCAGCCACCCCTTATCTCTACTTAACTACAAAACTATGAGAATGAAATTGAAACACAATAATATTTTCAATATAAGATCAATAGCCTATATAGTCATATGGGTCTGAACTCAGTTCAGCACCCATACATTTTGTTGTCGTTGGCTCTTTAACAACCATAGCCACCACTATCCTATTAGGCAGGATTGGTGTTAAACCACTAAACATCACATGATCACCATCTCTTATACTAGCACATAATTGTTATTAAACAAGGCAAAATTCTCCATACAGTAATGTGGATGGTTGCATTAGATCCTAAGATCTAGGTGCAGCTCTCAGATCAAAGGCTCCTCAGTGACAAATGACACAAGTCAGAAACTAGTCTGGGGATATTAGATGAGTAGACACTAGATAGGGATTTTATGCACAACCCTTCTGGCCTCCAATGATTACTCTGGTTGGCACAGGGTGGCACTACTGTATGGAGAGTTTTGCCTTGTTTAATAACAATTATGTGCTAGTATAATAAATGGTAATCATGTGATGTTTAGTGGTTTAACACCAATCCTGCCTAATAGAATAGTGGTGGCTATGGTTGTTAAAGAGCCAAAGACACCAAAATGTATGGGTGCTGAACTGAGTTCAGACCATATGACTATATAGGCTATTAAGCTTAGATTGAAAATATTGTGTTTTCAATTTTATTCTCATAGTTTTGTAGTTAAGTAGAGATAAAAGAAGGCTGCTGAAGGGTTGCATTAAATCCTAAGATCCAGGTGCAGTGCTCTCAGATTAAAGGCTCCTCACTGATGAAGGCCACAAGCCAGAAACTAGTCTGGGGATATTGGATGAGTAAGCACTAGATAGGGATTTTATGCACAAGCCTTCTAGCATCCATTGATTACTCTGGTTGGCACAGGGTGGCACTACTGAATAAAGAGTTTTGCCTTGTTTAATAAGAATTATGTGCTAGTATAAGAGATGATCATGTGATGTTTAGTGGTAATACAATAATTTATGATTATTTTTATACTAAATGATAAATTATTACCAGATTTTTTTTAAAATCAACAACATTAATATTTCTATCCCTATGGCTTTATGTTAAATATATTGTTAATTTCTAATAAAACATTTTTATATTATTGCTAGGCACACATACATACACATTTAAATGTTTTGTGGAAGTAAAATTTGTTTAAACATATTTTTAAACTAAACATATATCACCAAAATTATAGTTATGTTGCAATTGATTTCTTTCTTTCATTGCAGGGTATTCAATTTTAAATTATATCTCTATGTAAAGTGGGATTGGTGACCTAAATTCTTTAATTAATGTTTTTATTCAAATTTAACTTTAGTTGCAATTTCTAAAATTTAGCTACACATTTTATCCTTGTCTTAAACTATGAGCACCATTTCGTTTCTTGGCAATGTTACATCCATACTTATAATACTAATTAAAAATATATGCTGTCATAAAAAATAATAATAATAAGTTAGTTCTTTTTAACACTATTGAACCAATGGTACTGCTATCACAATATATATATATTATAATGATCCAGAAAAGTTAGACTTAACGTAATATACACTACAGGGCGCCACTAGGCATTTGAACCTAGAAAATTTATAAAGTAGGCAAATACATGTCATTAAAAAATTTTTTTTTTTATTTATGTATCTGCCTACTTTATAAATTTTCTAGGTTCAAATGCCTAGTGGTGCCCTGTAGTGCAGATTACGTTAAGTCTAACTTTTCTGGATCATTATAATTGGCCACCCAACTTGGGCTGATCTTTGATAAACCACGAGGGCCCTGAGTAAATTTCTTTTTCCAAAATAAAATATTTTTATCTGGTTACATAAAGTCGTATACTTTAAATCTTATAAAAGCGCTGCCAGAAAGAAATTGCACATATATTAAACACGAGAAAGTATAAATAATTTTAAATTGTACTTTGTTAAAAAAAAAGTCAAAAGGTTGCAATTAATGTTTTTTTTTTGTTAATATATATTATGCTTTAATGTGTATAGGCGCGCATAGCCATGTAAGTTTATGATCATAAATGTGGTACCTTACAATGAGTACTGTTTGGGAATTTACTTCAGTGTAATCCTATGTAAACATTTCAGTCAGTCATAGATAAGTTGGTGGTATTTATAATTGTGCTGCAAATATACACATTTAAACCCATTATTTCTTAAAACATATTTACCCCAATGCAACCTTCTTAAATAAAAAATTTATAAAATTTGCTTATAATGCCATGTGTAAAAATAAAATGTATAAAAAAAATAGAACTCTTGGGGGGAGGAGGCGTAATCGTGATGGTCCTTAGGAAAATGATAGTAAATTTTTTTTTTTCATATATAGTCTTTTTGTAAAATTACTAACCGGATGTTTTTTGTAAATGTCTTCATTAATAGTATAGCGTAATTACTAACCCTAAGTAAAATTTTTTTTTTTGTTTTTTTTTTTTTAAGCAAGTTTACTGATATGTAATGGGCACATATGACGTTACATTGTTTTTTATTATTAAACATGAAAAAAATAACAGTTCGCAAATAAAACTTCTTTTTTTTTTAAAGAATTAAAAATTGAAAATTAAAATTCTATACTAAACTCATATATATATATAAAATCGCACAGATGAAAAAAAATTATTAAAATAAAACTTTATTAAAAATAGAAAAAGTATTTTAAAAGCAAAAACTTAAAAAGATTTAATTGAAGATAAAAATATATCTTCAAGAATGTATATAAATTAATTAACCTTTTGTAAAATGGAAATGATTATTTTAATTAGTAAGCTAGCCCTTGGGCATTTCAAATGTATAAGCAATGGTCAGATAAAAGAGGAAAAACAATAGGAACAGAATGGCCAATGAAAGAAATCCATCGGGGAAATCGGCCCTCAATGGAAGGATCATCATCATTGATGATGTAATGTCAATTGAATCCTTAAAATTAATATAAAAGGAAAAGTTTGGAAATTATTGGAGTTATTACGAGAGGATAGATATGTGTTAGTGCAGAGTTGGAGGTGAAGGGATTGAAAGACGCACTTTTAATTCCTTCAGTTGTTAAAAAAAAATGAAACATCGTTTTCTACATTGAAGACCAGCTAAAGTAAAAAAAACCTCTGAATGAAAAATAAAACGGCCAACAGAATACCAATCTTTTAGGATGGCGTGGGAATTCACATTCAAATGGCAAGCATCAGATAAAGATGAACTGTTTAAAACCGTAAGAACTTTATAATTAATGAACATTAAATTAAAAACTTTCCGTATTTAAAATAATTGCAATAGAATCCTATCTGACCAACTTTATTTATTAATAAGTAATTTTAATTTGATGTATTTCTTTTGTAAAATCATTTCCATTTATTTTTTTTGTTCTTTTAAGTTTTATTATGACTTTTTTGTTTTTCGTTATATTAAATTATATAAATGTTAAACTTAAGTCAGGCATGAATGGCTATATAGATTTGTAAAGTTATATTAGGAGAGGGTAATCTTAGGTTATTTGTTTCGTAATTAAATTAGGTCAATGGATTGGATATATTGGTGTAATTAGTAGATGTAGTACGAGATTCGCTACGGGCAGAATTGCTTTATATTGAAGCAGTTGGATCTGAGTTCGATCCTAGCTTCATGTTATTTACCCTAATACTAACCTTAAATTTCCGATGCAATGGGGCTTTATACATTCAATCCACGCTAATTT
Source organism: Epiperipatus broadwayi (assembly GCA_028023455.1). Classification (NCBI taxonomy): domain Eukaryota; kingdom Metazoa; phylum Onychophora; class Udeonychophora; order Euonychophora; family Peripatidae; genus Epiperipatus; species Epiperipatus broadwayi. Next base: position 1,778,561 of record JAQFVV010006342.1, read on the forward strand.
CCATAATGAATAACTTGTTTCAAATACGTAGTAAAATTAATTAGTTTAGTTTAAATTGGATCAATTCTCTAAATAAATTCATGATAAAATGTTCATGAATTTACATATATTAAATTGCCTGGATTGTGCGTATATATGTTTGTAAATATTAAATATATATAATTGTTCGAAAGTTTCATTGCGTCGGGAATACTTGTTTTTTTTCACCTTTAAATAATTTGTAAAGTTTTGTGATTAAAAGCTACATTCCTTCCATAGGCTTTCAAATTCTCAAAAAAAACAGTAAAGTTTTATTAATTAAAAAAGATAAGAATTCAACTTTTAATTAAAATCATTTCAGACTTTAAGAATTCATTTTCTAATTAGGAAAGGAATTCAAAAATTAGTTTGAAAGCCTTATCGAAGGAATGTTTCTGAAAACAACTAATTATAAAAAAAACCAGATTGATAATAAAATGAGCGCTAGCCGGAGGCATCAGTGAACAGTAGATATATAGCCCTGAAAAGAAAAGAAAAAGACTAGTTTTGGTTGTAGAGTAGTGCAGTGAACTCGGTGTATAAAAATTGTATTTCATCATGATAGAGGGCTAGAACATCAGGGATCTGGCTACGGTTCCTGAAGTCCCGAGGAATCTTCACTGGAGCTGCTGAACCGTTTTCCGGATCGATCATTCTGCTAAAATAATGAAAGCTACTAAAATACTACTCCAGTAGTTAACCAATGATGCCTATGTTTCAACAACTTGGAGGAGTAACTTAAGGACAAGCACGGAATGGTAATATGAACGTTAAACTTTCTGGCCAGTTCGAACTTTATTTTATACTCCTTCTTTTTAAGAGCTCTTTTATTCTTTAATGTAAATCTTTGTAACACCTTTTATTCATGCTACTGTAAATTTATCTCGTAATTCTTTAAATCTCTAGTCTTTAAGCTGTTTCTTTTCTTACTTGGCGGTTCATTTAATATATATATTTGTGTGCTTTATTAATGTCGTATTTAAAATTATATGCCAATAATTTTTCGACTCGATGAGCTCCTTGGTTCTATTTGCCTCACGCAAATAATATAATATAAATTTTAAATAGTTATTCTCGCCCATTAGAACTAAATTTATAAGTTCTATTAATCATCGAGTCGAAAGAAAATATTACATGTTTACTATTTTTTTTCTTACCTTTAGCTATTAATAAATTATTAGCTCAATGTTTCACCTATGTCCCCAGCTCCTATCTACGTTATAAGTATATATATATATATGTATTCAAATAATGTTAAAATATTGATTTCTTGTTCTACTAATATATATTTATTCGAATATAACCTTAAATGTTTTTATTGCAAAAAGGGTCGATAAAGGGTTAAATGTATTTTAATTCCACTTTTGTTATTTTATATTAATATTCAGGAAGGGCACGATATTAGGGCATAATTAATATAGTTTATAAATGTTTTAAAATAGTTCGATAAAAGCTCGTTTGACTTTAATTAATTGGTCAAGTCATCACGTAGAGCATTCTACATGGGTTTTATTTTTCAACGATGACTATCAAGTCATCATCATCAAATGTTGCTGACGTAGGGCCATCTTCCGCTCCATTAGGCTGGTCGGTGATCATATTCTCTTATTTAAATTTCTCGAGGAAGAAAGTACTTCCTTTCCGATTCATTAGTCAAAGGGCGTAAGACTTGCCAAATGCAAGCCGCCATAGGACTTCGATCATCGACTAGCGATCATCTATCAGTTTTACTCTCTGCCTTGTAATTCGTCAGTACCATTGCATCTTTGTTCCGGTAAAACCCGCTCCGTGCTCGTAATTCGTGATGAAGTGAGTTAAATTAAAGTCGAACCAATTCTCAAATATGTTTAATTAAATAAGTTTTCAAATAAAGATAAAGTTATGCCCTAAAATACGTATCTTGCTCTTCGTGAATAGATTTCCGAATGTGAAAATAAATCTCACATTCCACCGTAATAAAATTAGAACAATCATTTCCGTTCTTAATGAATACCTTTATCTGCCTTTATATTTCTCGTTGGGGGCATAGACATAGAATCCCATGTTGTGTAATACTTGTTGGCATATGATAAGGACCGCCACTCTTATTATATTTATAAATTCTTTTAAAGACTAGAGGTAACTAATGCAATCTATATTTTATTGAACAAAACAAATTATTATTATTATTAAATATTTCTAACATACTTGGTTTCTTAGTTCATCATTCTTTTTATAATTATTTAAATGTTCATACCCGCTATCTGTGTTGGCAACCCGAACATACATATGATTCGATTTAAAAAGTATTCAAAGTAATTAATTATTAGATATTCGTGTCAGTAAAAGGGTCTCTAGTCCTCACCAACCGTGGAGCTAGTTCTTGGCGCATAGCACTGTGCCGTCGATTTCTGCTATCTGAGCTGTTGAGTTGGGTTTGAATTGAGTTTTGGTTCAGCTGAGTTTGAATCAGATTTGATGTGCGGTGGTGGTGGGTTTCGACCGGTACAATATGCCGCACACAACTGTTTGCCTATGGAAGGGATAATAAGTCGAAGTCCGCTGTCCTTTCCTATGGAGTTTTTTTTTATTGCTCTTCTTGTCAGATAGATGTAGTATTCCTATCTGATGAGAGTCAATTTCTTCTCTTAACCTATTTGTGCTGTCGTATTCATATTACATTGAATACATCAATGTATCAGATGGGTTGACACCGGTTTGACTGTGAACTTTTGGCCTAAGGTTAAATGAGGGACAGAATATTTCTTTTCAAATGCGAATCTATGTAGTCTATTCATATTCAACACTCTAAATAAAAATACTAAACTCATCTGTGCAAACTTATAAAAATTAAAAATGTAAATTAAAATCTAAAATAAAAGTTAAAAATGTAGTTAAATATAAAGTAAACATATTAAAATGATAATGCTAAATTTTATATATATGTACGTAAATAAATGTTTTGTATGTTAATTACTGGCAGTGGCTTATTTTATTCTATTTTTAATATTGAAATATATCTTAGACAAGAATTTATTTTAAAATATAAATCTCTGCTATTCCACTGAGCTAGTGTTAATGGGCTAACGACCGGAATCAAAATTTATAAATAAATAAAAAAAAATTTTTTTTTTACTTACGTATCTGCCTACTTTATAAATTTTCTAGGTTCAAATGCCTAGTGGCGCGCTGTAGTGCAGATTACGTTAAGTCTAACTTTTCCGGATCATTATAATATATATATTGTAACCAGTTGAGTTATATAGTACACACATAATAATATAGTGTGTGCACATATATATAAAATAAAGTAAAAGTAGAAATAAACCCAGACAAATTTTTGTAGATATTTTTCTATATTTTCTAAAATAAAATATTAATAAGTAAAGAGTTAAATAACTCTGGGTTTAAAATAAAATTTCATTATGAAATTAATATTTTAAAAAAGGTCTGATAAATATTTGTAATTCTGATTTTGAAATGTAAAAGTAAGCATGTTTTCTGATAATTTTAAAAAATGTCTATTTTTGAAATCTTTAATTTGTAAATTTCTATTATCTAAGTAAAAACATGTATGTAGATTCCAAGAAATTAGAGAGATAAAAATAAATCTGTTTTCAATCAAGGTAGTGTTATCATCTCAGATGATTTTATAAAATGGTTGATAAAAATATCACCTGCAGTCTTGATAATAGTTTTTAGTAAGAAACGGTCATCTACAAAGTTGGTTACAATATTTTGTTGCAGCTTGTTGAAATTTGCAGCAGTTGGTTTTAGCTGACCATAGAGTTGGCAGAATAGCTACCATAAACTGATGTAGCTGATGGCAGGACAGTAGATTCAGGAACTGCTATAATTTTTCTTTGCAGGAGTTTGAATTTACATGAAGAAAATGACCCACTTCTTTGTGCTGAAATTCATAGCCTTAAAGGTAGAGAGGACATTTGCTTGCCTGAAATCTATCAAACTAAGGCAGCTGTTTGCCTGGAATAATCCTAGACAGAAAGAGACCAACTACAGACCAACATTTTACATGGATTATACTTTTTCCTGATGATGACAATCAGTAAAACCAAATTTACCAAGAAAAATTTTCCAGCTTGCCCAGGTAACCCCAGCTTGCTGAAGAAATATATATATATATACTGACATATCTAAAGTCAGAAAAGCACAGATAAACATATATACAGCTGTAGTGATTAGAGTTATATATAATAACAAAATTTAAAATATTTTTTTTAGTAAAATGACATTTTAGAAGTGATGTGTGAATTTGTACTTTTCATGTTTATGGTGGGTGTATAGTTGAGCAAGGCTGCCTGGGTGCAATGTGTTCACGATGCTCTGAAGTATAGGCTTGGCACTGTCTAGACCTAGATGCTGAGCTCCCAGAGTAGTCCAGCAATGTATATGTAGGCCTCATGAATAGACCTTGGTCTCATGAATAGACCCATCTATAGTCTCTAAATCTCACAAGAGATTAGCAGAGCTGGCTCAAGGCCTGATTTTTTTCTGCATACTACTCCTTATGGATGATCTGTCTAAGTACTTAGAAGGGGCAGAGCTTAAAAATGAGGTATTTTCTCATGACATCATGGGGACTTGGGTTCTGGTAGTCCATGCTTGGCTGTCTACTTATCATGGCATGTGAGCTGCAGAATACACTTTTCCTATCACACCTTGCCTACTTCATCAGAATTATCTAATCAAGAAGAGAGATATTTTTAAAGTGAAGCGAACAAGCAAATAATTCTGCCTGGATATTTAAAAAAAAGGTAAAGAATCGATGATTCTATAATTTAAATTTAAAAACATTGATAATTAATCAACAAATACCCTGTCAAAAATTGACTATACTTTTTTTAAGAAAAAAAAAGAATTTATAAACTGAAACTAATTTTAAATTATGTCTATATTTTGTTTATACCCACACATATATGTATGAAATTTATGCATATTTTCCAAAGAAATTAATAATGAAAATATAATATTATTGCTGTTAAGTTAAAATATGATATAAATGTCAATGTGCACGCACACACACATAAAATTTAATCATTTTTTTATATAATTATTTTATGTGAATTGAAATGATTTCATTGTATATTATAAAATGCACGTCTGTGTATGGATATATGTATGCGTTTATAGATACTTAATAGGAAATATTGCAAATCAATGTAAAAACTTTAGTTGTGTATATAATTTTGTATACTTTTCAAAATTAGAACCCTTATCCTACAAGACCTTAAATATCTTTTTTTATTAATAATATAAAACTTGTATTCAATTGTTAAAATTGTATTAAATCATCCTTTCTTTGTCATATACAGTAATAGTGCTTATGTTCTCTCAGCTAGATTCAAGCATGGGATGAGTATATAAATGGGGATGTATATTTGTGATTTTGGGGCATCCAGCAATGATCAATCATCATCATCCTGGTTGGTGCATAAGATTATATTATTTAAAGCCCATGCACTACCTTTAATTTTAGTTTAGTCTCATTAAAACTTTAAGTTTATAGTTGGCCAGAGCATTAATGGTACTAAGTGGCCAGAGCATTGATGATGATCAGCATGATTTAATATCCCAGCATTATTGTTTAGATTTTTCTAGTTATGTATTCTGATGGATGAGAGCACTTAGTTTGTGCCTCCAAATTAATGGTTAAATAATTGCGCAAGCTGACAAGGGCTCAGTAGTTAGCCTGGTCTACAGAAGACTCATTTCCGATCCAGTCACAAGGTTGACCTGATGATTTATATTTTTTATTGTTCAAATCAAGCCACAAGATGGACTGTTGATTTTATTCTGATGTAGTTTGAATGATCAAAGTTGCTCTGCTGATCCCTCAATGATCTCTCATGGAGATTCTCTAATCTCATGCTCTTATAAAATGCTATATTATTTACACGTACTTTTGTAAATTATTGATATTTCATTTTAAATTGACTGTGAGTGATGATGATTTTCCATCACCCAGTTAACATCTTTCCATCACTTCATACCACCCATTTCATTACAATATATATATATAAATTTAATGGTTTACAAACTATTACAAACAATCCTTAAATCCGCAGAAGTACTTTCGGTTAATTTTTTAAACCTGTCTCAACTGCCATTAAAGTACTTCTGCGGATTTAAGGATTGTTTGTAATAGTTTGTAAACTGTTAATTTTATTATTTCAATTATACTTACAATTTTGTTTTTAATTAACGGACATTTTATTTATTTTACCCATACACACACACATATATATATCATATTATTATTACTATTTGCGGGATATTCCGTGTAGTGAAAAAGCTAAATGCTGACGTTTCAGTACAATATTAAGTACCTTCCTCAGAGCGTCCTCTTTCTCAAATCATAAGAATGCATGTGATATTGTACTGAAACGTCAGCATTTAGCTTTTTCACTACAGGAATATCCCGCAAATAGTAATAATAATATGACATCTTTTATCCGTGAAAACATTAGAATTAACATATATATATATATGTGTGTGTGTGTGTTACTAGATGGAGCTTTATCAATAACCCACTATCAAGCTCAGCTTACATAAACACTGAGAGATAGAATTCAATATCTCTTTCAAATTGTCTTCAACCTTTAGACCATGGTTTCGAGCTAGTTGGCTCATGTCAGTAAAGAGTAGGAAGACCAGAAACTGAGCCAACTAGCTCAAAACCATGGTTTAAAGGTTGGAGACAATTAGAAAGAGATATTGAATTCTATCTCTCAGTGTTTATGTAAGCTAAGCTTGATAAAGGGCTATTGGTAAAGCTCCATCTAGTAACATAAAATGCAAGCTATAGCAAGTTATGAAATGTATAACTTGTTTTATTTATCATAAATGCACCCTTGAAGGTTTTTCAATGATATAGATTGCAGAGGTTTTTACTATATGGTGAAACTGAACTGAATTCAGACCCATATAGCTACCTAGTTTGTTTGACTGGATTTGAAGATATTTACGTATCTGAAAAAATTGTGCTTTCAAACTGATAGAAATGAGTTTCATAAATGCTGTTTAGTAGAGTTGGAGTTTAGATCTAGTTTCTCGTCTTCCTACCCTTTATTGATGTGAGCCAACTAGCTCAAAACTATCACAGAGTAAGATGATCTAATTTCTGGTCTTCCTACCCTTTACTGACGTGAGCCAACTAGCTCGAAACCATGGTTTAAAGATTGGAGACAATTTGAAAGAGATATGGAATTATATCTCTCTCAGTGTTTATGTAAGCTAAGCTTGATAGTGGGCTATTGGTAAAGCTCTATCTAGTAACATAAAATGCAAGCTATAGCAAGTTATGAAATGTATAACTTGTTTTGTTTATCATATATATATATCTGTTAAGTTTTGTGTACAAAAGGAAATGAAAATAACTAAAAAATAGACTGTTATGACTAATGCAGCATCTGATTATTATTGCTGGCAATGTGGTTTTTTGCCACTGCCTAATGCAAATTTTATTCAACATTTCAATATTGCATTATTTAATTATACCATTAAGACATAGTATGTATAATATAGTGATACATAGTATATAATCTTAATTAAATAAAACATATATCTGTAAATATTAATTATTAAATTAAGATTTGCACAGCACAGATACCAAGATGGTCATAGCTTTGAATACACATTTGCCAGTTTTGTCTGCTCTGAAAGAAATGATGCTAAATGCAAAATTAAAGAGACCTGTCACATTGCCAACATACATGAAATCAACAAAAAAGAATTCTGCATCTCTCTATCAAAAAAGTGGCTCATTTAAATACATTCAATTACATTTTACATTCAAATTTTATGTAAATTCCTACTTTTGTGATTCTTCTATAAATCTCACAAGTTTTTCGGATAACTATTGCTATGAATATGAACTACCAGTTAGTTGAAAGTATGCTCAGCAAACTATGTTGTTAAATCATTAAACATGCTTTTCTTTGTATATATGTTATATGTATTTATTTTTTACTTAAGCTATGAAATAATAAAAAGAAAATTATATTATTAAGGAATAATACTAATTCTATAAAACTTTTCATTACGAATGTTAAAATTTGTTTTCTAGTAATGAAAAAAAATTATCAATATATAGTGCATCATAAATTTTAAAATAATAAGTCTTAGATATTACTGAAAGACTAATTTACACATACATAAATTTGAAAATGATGCATGATATTAAAAAAATCATCACTTTGTTTGGCGTTTACCTTTTATTATTATGAAAATAACAAATAAGCTTTATGTAGTGCATATTGATAATTTTTTCTCATTACTAGAAAACAATCATTTCATCACAATTAGTAAAACATCTAAAATTAATATTAGAAAAAAACTAATATGCTTTATAATCACTAATATGAGATTTATATTTTATATTTACTAATATGTAATCTTCATTATTTTCCAGGTAATAAAAAAGTGTGTCAATAGTCATTTAAAATCTTATATGTACACATTTTAAACCATAAACACACATATCTAATTGGTTATCATATTTAAATCACACCCCCATTTATTAACTAAGTGTTGCTTTGATAATAGACTGCTAATATTCTATTGGTTTATTTTAAACACTGGCTGGGATTTTGTAATTTATATATATACTGACTTGATATATTTCAAACAAAGGGTGGTAGCAGCAGCAGCAGCAATAGCAGTAGTAGTACTAGCAGTAGTAGTAGTGATTTAAATGTTATAATTATAATAATATATAATTATTGAAGTTAACTTTTATTTTAATTAACATTTTGTGTTTATATTAATAAAATTTTAAATATTTTATTTTGGCTTCAACAATCTTTTCTTAAGCAAACGTACACAATTATTATGCAAATGTGAAAATGCACGTGTATGTGCTTACAAGTTATAGATTTTATTGTGACACATGTATGTGTATACAGTATAGAGAGATATTTAGCATTTTTATTAATAATAGTTTTATTTAAATTATACGAGAAATAAATAATAAATACAGGTGTAAAGAAATATCATAATCACAGTATATAATCAATTAAGTTGTAGTTATATATTATATATAATGTTTTATTCCTAATTAATCTTAACCTAAAATAAATTTAAAAATTTAGTCATTTGCAATATAAAAGAAATCAAAATTAAAAACCCTTAATAGTAGCCAGATCAAATGATTATCCTGCTATTATATTAAAAACAAATGTTAATTATTCCAGAAAAATAAAGAAAGAAAAATGCAAGAACATAACTATTTCATTAAAAAATAACAGAATCTTTTGGATGAATTGCTGGAATTATTTCTAAAGAAAATCAAAAAGCCAAAATATTAATTAAGATATAGATCAGTAGAACAAAGACATTCCCAGAGACATCAAGTTCTGAAACTATAAAATTAGTTCTACAGTCTGAACAGTTCATTTCTATCATAATTGTTTATGTATATATATTTGAGATCTGTTTTTCTTTGAAAATGTAACCTTGATAATGGTAGATACTATTTTGTTGAAATATTGGGAATTAATCAAACACTCAGTTTAACTTTTAAACTATTTTATTTACATCATATAACGATGAAAACATTATATATATATTGAAACAGTAAGATTCGAATTCGAATCTTAAGTTTCACCTTTTTCTATCATATCTAACCCACCACCTTATCCGACCCAAATTTAAACTTTTTGGTATCGAATTGTGTGTGTAGTAATATTAAAAATGTATAAATATCTGTAAAATTCACCATAAACACACATATTTTGATAACAAATTTAAAGCAATAGATAAAAATAATTGATATAATTTAACTTTCTCTTTTAGTTATATAGTTTTATATAACTTTAACTATTTATTTTAAATTATAAATGTTCGTTAGTTTATTGTTTTCTTTTCTTAAAAAAAATCAACTATTTATTCTAAACTATAAATGTTCGTTAGTTTATTGCTTTTCTTAAAATCGTATTTTAAATAATTTTGGAAATTAGATTGTAATTTAAAAGAAAAGTAAAAATAATTATATATTCCCTTTTGTGCTTAAAATTTTGCAAGTAATGGTCGGTGAGAGATAATAGATTAATTAATTAGAAAATTCCCTAAAAGCTTTTAATTACGAAAATGTTAAAAAGTAAAAAAACCTAAACAATAGGATTGCAGCTTTCTGAAGTAATTAAACTTATAAAATGCATTGATTCTCCAAGGGGGAAATGAATGGAGCTAAAAATAAAATAGAATAAAATGTAAAAGATAAGATAAAGAAAGGAGAACATCTTGGATTTCTAAGAACTTTCTAGTTAGACTTTGGCTGTGCTCTTGCTTGATTGAGAGAATCCAAATCTTAAAATTAATTCGTCCACTACAAGATGATCGAGTAGGAAGTGCCCAGACTATTCCCCCCCCCAAAGATGGTCAATCATATGCCCGAACCTCCACATGTACCCTTCACTAATTAAACCAAGTGGATCTGCTGCCCAAACAATCAGAAAGCTGCTGCTGCTATTGAAATGAATCAATAACCTGACTGCTGGAAAGAATGGCTACTGTTTGAACTCATGAACAATCTGCTACTAACCATGAAATCTGAAAGCTTCTTATAAAACAAGTACCTGTACCCAAGGCCATCTAGAGTACTTAATATTATTCAAGCTATAGCTTACTCTCTATATATAAATTGTACAATTATTAATTTCATTATTAATCTATTATGTAAATATCTTTTAATAATCTAGCTTACCTAACTCTGTCTTTTCTTAGGTACGTATTTCTAATTTTACATTTTTTATTATCTAATGATAGCATGCCTATAAGATTTCCAATCAGACCTCATCAAATTTTAAATATAAATCCTAATCTAAATGGTTGCCATCTTGTACAGTGACCTACTAATATATTTCTTTATATATTCGGGTTGGTTGGACAGCTCGGAAATTTCCATAATTCTTTAAACAGTGGATGTGTGTCCTGCAAAGCATATAATTGATATTTATTTATATTAAATTAGTTTGTTATTTTCATATAAATTGACATGCATTCGGTGCTTCATTTATTGTAAGTGCAGGGATCTACTACCTAGCAATTGGTGGACATATTGTTTCTTAATACCCACCCAACTTAACTATTGCTTTTTACACTTGTTTTAATTTTAAATAATAAAACCATTAAGTGCATTTCTTTGAGAGCAAAACACATTATTTATCAAACGTTGGTAATGTATGGTTGAGTCATAAATTTATATTAAATCTTAATATACAAAATTAACAAAGCGTATGCCACACTTGAATGAGAAGCTATAAAGATACACAGAAATTATTACACGCTAAGCGCTTTCGAGGTCTTTTGCCTCATATTCATAGCGGTACTTAACAAAATATTATGTGAATTATACATGTATTATGCTTTAGGGATGCAATAACTCATTATGAGCCTTGGATATCCCAGATCCTACAGGATTTACTGAATCCCAGTCATTCTACACAAGTGGACATAATGAATGTTCCTGTAGGGCTTGATGCCTGTCACGCAGTCAGGGAGTAAGTGGCATGAACCCTTTGCACCTGATTATGCTTATGTGACATCTTACCTTTTTGGGCCTATGGCACCAGCCCATTGTTTTAAACGCATCCATTGGCTTCACAGTTTTAATGTACTGCCACACTCGTATCGCAGTACTAAATGTACCACGTATTTCTTATTATTAATTTTATTATTCAATGTATGACTTTGTCTCTGCCTTAATGACATAAATTCACTCTCAAATAAATGTCTGCCCATAATTAATCACTTATAAATATCTTATTTCATTAAAGAAAATATATGTCCGCAGCTGCTATTATCAATCCTAATTTAGACTCGTGCATTGCAAAGATATTAAATCCCTGAAAGCATGTCTTGCAATACTTGCTCAAGAATTCAGGTAGCTAGATTACGTCAGCTAAATAGTTGTATGTCTTTGAAAATATAACTGTATCGGAATAATACCACTACTGAGAGCATCATATAATCACATGTTTTTAATTAAATGATTTTAGTATTAAATATTCTAATTAAATAATTTCAAACCATACATCTGCCATCATATATTTATTTATTTGACATCCATTCCATATACTATCTTCTCGATTATTTAAAATATAAATGTCTAATATTAATATTATATATAGCTAACTCGAAAATAAAGTCTTGAGTCTCACATCTCCCTGATTCCCATGCCTAAAGAAATGTTTACTAATATAGCATCAGATGCGTTGTTTTGTAGTGTATTGTGGAACTGATAAACCATGTTCAAACTCAGTACTACTGTTAGCTTTGCTACCTATGGTACTGCTTTTCAGTGTAGTGGTCAAATTCTGCACTATGTTAACGAAGCATACGAATCTGATCATTACAATATATATATATATATATTATTTCCAGGAGCATCCATGTAATAAAAATATATAGCTAAATAGCTGATGTATCAGTACAATAACAAGTACTTTCCTCAGAGATTCTTCTTTCTCAAATCATAATAATGTGTGTGGTGAGATTTAAAATCATTAATAAAAAATAACGAATACTTGTTATTGTATTGAAACATCAGCTATTTAGTTATTATATTTTTATTACATGGAATCTCCCAGAATTACTATGAATTCATTTACCCATGAGAATATTAGAATATATTTTAATAAATAAAAGTGAAAAAAAAATATAAAATGACCCTCAAGTAGAAATATATGTATATAAAAAATGAGAATTTAATAATTTGATTTGAATTAATATATATATATATATATATATATATATATATATATATATATATATATATATATATATATAATGCACAGATGGAAAAGTAATTATATAATTTAAAGCTAAAATCTAAAAACAAGATTCTTTTTAATATAAGAGAATTTTTAAAAAATGCTGTTAATTAGTTATTTTTAATCTTAGAATGGAAATGATTTTCTATTTTGACATAATTGCAAACAGGCCCTTGGGCATAAAGTCAGATAAGAGATCAATTAAAAAAACACTACTGATAAAATTTTGAGTTCCTGCTCTAAAGAAAGCTGACCAATAACGGGGGAATAAGCTCATGGTCCACAGAGAATAGTCAAGCCAGGTAAGATCAATCCTGGTATTTGCTGATAACAATTTAAAAAATATATAAAAAGAAAACTTTAAGTTGAGATAGAGATTTGGATTGCTCTTGCTGATTGCATATTATTGAAATATATTATAAGTATATTGCAAATCTCCAAAATGTAGGGGTCAGCAATAATTTACATTTCTCATGTCTGCAGCAGCTGAGGTGTCCACCAGAGTACGATGGTTTCAGCAACAGAATTGTTTCCACCTAGAAGAATATGAAATGGAAAGAACTTTGTATTGTACCATGCATCATGGATCTCCAAGGTGGACTTCAATAAACTTACAGCATTGGAAAGTATAAACTTTTCTTTTAAAAAAGTATGAAAAATTATATAATGCGAACTTTTGAAGCATTTTAAGTGTAAAGAAATCTCTTATCTGACTAAATTTTAAATTATTTATATATTTTCTTTTTTAATATCATTTCCATTCTCATAATTTCTTTTAAATTAATAATTTAAAATGCGCATGAATTGCTGCATAGATTTGTAAGATTATGTTAGTTTAAGTAAGTTAATTTTTGGTTAATTGTTTCATAGTTAGATCAGTGCTGGTGGATAGATGTACGGATGTTTTATGTCAATATAATTTGAGTAGGTGCATTGGGTACTCATTCCCTTGTACTGCATTAGTATACAGGGCATAATACCCACCTGAACATATGACCCAAAAGAGTAGTCATCATGTAGACAATAGTCATAGACGTATTTCTTATAATAGTGATTTTCTTTTGCTCTGACTGGGACAGTAAGCCAGCAAAGACCACTATCACTATTTACAAAGTTTCTCGAATATATATTTCAAATAATTTTGTTCTTGTATCATGAGGAAGATGCTTATTCCTTCCTAGCATGATTCTTTATTTCTCAAATAATATCATGGTACAAACATAAATTCCTGTTAGCATGGTTGTGTTATGATAATAATCTCATTTTGCATTGGTCACATCGGTATATCAGTAAGCTAGTGTTGCTTTAAATGCGAGATATTGGCCTAAGATTAAAAGGGATTGGGTTGGTTATATGCGTAATCTATGTAGCATATTCACACTTACTAAAAATATTAAAATTGTATTTAAATCTATTAAACATTTCCATCTGTGCATATAATTCAAATTAGATATGTGCGCGCATTATAATAAAATATTTTGTTGAATTAATTTTGGCAGTAACTTATTTTATATATTTTATTAATATTTAAAATTAAAAATCGCATATTTGAACATTAAGTACGATTCTTTAAGCTCAGCTTCTCACTGAGCTAGTGACTGGTGCTTTCAGTTCGATAAAAAAAGAAACCATTCCCATGCTTATCTGCCTTTTGTATAAATTTTCCAGGATCAAATGGCCTGGTGGTGCCCTGGTAAGGCATTAGGTTAGGGAGGTTGCATTGACCATTATAATATATATATATTGAACCGATTTCGAATATGTACCATTCGAAACACTGGTCTCTTAGGCAGAGAAGAATATACTCGGAAAGTATGTATGCCCAAACGATAGCTATAAAGTATATAACTAACATTACATTTCCAGGACATAGCTTCTTCTTGGCTGTTGAGTTGAACACCAAGTTCAAAGCACTTTTTTTGTTTGTGTATAAACACGGGCGCCAGCTGCTTATTCTAAAAGAATAGACAACGCACTTTGAACAGTGGCCACTAACTCAACGCCTAAATCCACGACTAGCTCAGTTGTTTGTAATCACTAATAGATTATACTTAATTAGTGGTTAAAAGACTTGATAAAAGGGAATTGATAAAAAGAATTTGATAAAAGGAATTGATAAAAAGAATTGACCGACAAATAAAGTTTAATTTTAAAGATAATTTATTAACTAACATTTATTTACTAAATTTAAACATTTTATAATTCTAATAAAACACACGCATATTTTAAATTAACATTTCTAAATAGTTTAAATATTCCTATAGATTTAATAACAGAACACTCTAATTTAACTAATAAATATTGATATAATGATCACGCACATATTAACTCACACACACATAATAATAATAAAGTATTACATAGCATTTGAAATTTAATCACACATATCAATAGTTCACTTATGTATGATATAAAGTTCATATAATTAGACTCTTGAAAGATTCGTACGAATTAATGCAATGCAATGGCTATTACAGTATAAACGAAATAAGCAAATGTTTTTACCTAGGCTTTTGAATGTAGACGTAGAATTTTGTTCTCTTTGGTGGCTGCTTTCGATGAGGATATTTCCATTATGAATGCTTACCAGCTGGCTGGGATGTTTCCTTGCTGAGTTTCCTGATTTTCACGATTATTACTATCGGAGACAAATAGATACTGACGGAGATTTTCTAAGATGTTAAGCTGACATTATTTCACGGGCAGATCTGCTGTTTTCTCGGACATCTGGGCTGGAGATAAACATGCGTTCCCAAGATCTTCTCAGCACTGCATTTTGTTTGAAATTAACTGACTCAATTAATTTCTGAACTGCACTACTCAATTACTTTTGTGAACTGATTGTCTCAACTGCTTGTCCGATAAAATATTCAGTATTTATACCAATGAAGTGTTTTCTTTTCAATATCCTCCGGCAAATATCTGTTGTCGAAATTCTTTATCAATTAATCCTTTGATAAACGTGTTTTGGAAGATTGCTTAACTAGTAATAGCCATGCAAAAATGTTGTTTGATATTAATTAATAACCATTGCCATGTTTTTTAATGATAATTTTCTTTAACTTTCATTTATTTAAAATAACATTTATTCTATTGTTGACAATCGCAGATATATACGCACATATATTTTTAATACAATTTACTATTTAGTTTTAACATTATTTTTTCTTTAATTAAACTTGAATGAAAAGAGATTTGTATGTTTTACCCTTTTAAATTATATTTTTACGAATACTAATAAAAACTCTTTACTTCCTTTTATAACCCCCAGTTTAATTTCTCTAACGAAACACCCCTCTCCCCTTCTGATTAATTAATTGTAGCTTTTTTTTATTTCAAAACTAACGCTAGAAAACTATTTGATTCTTATCCTTTTCTAAAACAAACTGCAATAAACTCTTCAACGTTTAATTTTATGTTTTTCTTTTATGAACGATTATTTTAATAATATAATTTTAGATAAAATTATATGTGCCTATATCAATATAGGTACAATATATATATATATTGTAACGGTCAGAAAACGTGTGACTCGTAAACATAGTGCAGAATTCGACCACCATACAGAACAGCAGCACCATCGAGTAGCGAAGCCACCCGTGGTACTGAGTTTGAACATAGTTTATCGGTTCCACAATACAATCCACGAAACAACGCATCTGATGCGACATTAGTAAATATTTCCTTAGGCACGGTGGTCAGGGATATGCAAGAGACTCATGATTTTATTCTCGAGTTAGCCAATAACCAAACTAATATTAATTAAACATTCATATTTACATAATCGAGGAAATATTATATAGAATGGGTATCGAATAAATGAAACGTAACTGCAGACGTATAGTTTAAAATTATTTATTAATACATTTTAATAAAACAATCTAATAATATTTTATGGACTAACAGCTTCAGTAGCGGGATTTGCGACATGATTATATTTTAAAGAATACATTTATTTATTTAGACATTATTTTATATTGAGGATTTCAGTAGCGGTATTTCCGATACTGTAATGTTTACAAAAGGAATTCACTTATTTGAAGGCGTAATCTAGCTACCTAAAATTCTCGAGTTAGTATTTCTAATGCATGCCTGGAGGGATTTATACCTTTGCAATGCAAGAGTCTAAAGTATGGGTTATAAGAGTAATGGCAGACATATATTTATTTAATTAAAATATTTATTTATAACTAAGGGCAAACATTTATTTGAGAGTGAATTACGAAGATAATGCAGAGGCAGAGTGATGAATAATAAAACTAAGTAATTGAACACGTGGTGTGCTTTAGGAAGGCGATATGGAATGGCAGTATATCGAAACTGCAATGTCGTGAATGAGTTTATAAGAATGTCGGGCTGGTCTGCCATCGGCCGATGAAGTAAGGTGTCACATAAGCATAACCAGGGACAAGCGGTCCGTATCGCAGTTTGCCGGCTGGCTGCATGACATTGTCAAATCCCACGGGAGCACCCATTATGCCCGCTTGTGTAGGACGACTGGGGTTAAGTTCAACCCTGAAGAATCCGGAAATTTCACGGCGGAATGGGTCATCGCATCTCTAAAACGTAACACATGTATAATGTACAAACGATTAGGATGAGATTTAAATAGATTTCTAACTCGGCCCTACATTATCAACATTTACTAAAGAACGTTGGTGACTCTCAAAGAAATGTAATTTTCTGGAATTATTCATGATGATTTAATAAATACAAAACAGATATAAATTGGGAATTATTGTAACTAATACGTCAGCCATTTGCGAAGTAGTAGACCCCTGCATTACAATAAATGATGCCATTGAATGCGTGTCGATTTATATGGAAGTTAAGTTATTTAGGAAAATACATATTAATGAAAATGTGACACGCATTCACTGTTTCAAACGATCATAGATTTAAACTTTGAAAATAGAGACAATTGTGAGCATGCAATAATTAGATAATAAATATAGATAAAATGTAGATTTTAAAAATACGCACCCAAGATAGAATGAGGTAAGCTAGATTAGTAAAGAAATTTACACATTAAATTAATTATTCAATTTTAGTTATACAAATGGTAGTTTTACATTTTATAATTTAGATAAGTAGTATGAAGAAGAGCTATAGCATATTATTAGAGTACTCTAGAGTTTGAACACAGACAGGTACCTGTTTTATAAGAAGTTTTCTGAGTCCATTGTTTAGTAGCAAATAGTTTATGAGTGGCAATTCTTTCTTGTATTTAGATATTTCATTTAATTTCACGGCAGCAGCAGCTTTCTCATTCATTTCAGGCAGCAGATCTTCATGGTGAATTTATGATGGGCAATGGAAAGTTCGGCATCCGATAGGCCATCTCCCGATGGAGAATAATCTAGGTGCTTTACTCGGTCATACCTTGGCAGGAACAAATTATTTTATTATTTTTGGAGACTCTCAGTGATCGAGAGCAAAGCTAAAGTTTTAGTGAATGTCTCCAGCAAGTCTAAGATGGCCTCTTTTCTTATCTTGATCTCTCACATTTTTGTTAAGATATTTTAGGTTCTACTTAATCTGCCCTGAGGATAATCAATGCATTTTGTTGGTTTTTTTAATTAAAGAAAGCTGCCGTTCTATTGTTTACATTTTACATTTACTAATTATATTTTGGGGAATTTTTCTTTAATTAATCTATTATCTATCACTGACCAATGCTTTTAAATTTCAAAGACAAAAAGGGAACATAAGATTATTTTAACTTTTAATTAAATATTACATCAGATTTTTTTTAGAATTATTATTAAACGAAATTTAAACAAAGCAATAAATACGAACTTTATAATCCAAAATAAATGATTAAAATTATACAAAATTATATAACTAAAAGAAATCTAAATTATACTATTTTATCCCTATTTATTGCCTTTAATTTGAGATCGAAATGTGTGCATGTTTATGCTGAATTCTACATATATTTATACATTTTTAATATTGTTACACACACAATTCGATATCAAAAAGTTTAAATTTGGGCGGGATAGACCGGTCAGTGAGAGACGACAGAAAAAGGTGAAACTTAAGATTCGAATACGAATCTTACTGTTTCAATATATATATATATATTGTAAGAGATTGCTTACAACAGGTCTACACACCTGACCCAATGTCTTCTTCAATATTTGAATTCAGACCAAGAAAATTAAAGATCTTATCTGCTGGCTTATATAAAGGTAGTATATCTACATAGAGATGTGCAGATAAACCAATGTGTTTGAAGTAAAATATCCTGCATACTTAAATACAAATGTGATATATCTATTTGTAAGCATATAAGATAAACTAATGTATTGAAATATTATTTTTTTTTATTTTATCTATTGGAAGTAAGCAAATAAATTGTTTGTTTACATGGTGCATATATATATATATGCAGATAAACGTATGCATATAAACTAATGTGTTCGTTTATTGGTAGAAATTAATCGTTTTTCTATTTTTTTTATTCATTTAATTTTATTAATAAATAAAATACTAATTGACTGATAAAACGGACAAAATTAAAGATTAAAATTTATGTGAAGTTTAAAGTCTTGTTAGATGATCGAATTAGAATAATAGAAATGAAATAAATATAGTAACATTTTAAATATTTGAAAACCAGGCACTCTTCACAAACCTGGGAGCTTAATTGTAAGTATAGAGGATTTGAACTCAGATTTTCAAGCACCCTTCAACTATCCACACTATCTCATACAACTGATACACATGACCACACACATGTAGAAAAGATTAATAATCACCAATATACGTATTTCATGCTAAACCAGCACTCATCAGTTGGTCCAGACTATCATCTCTCACACATATATATAATCAATGCTCAGTTTATATTAAGATAGCAAATCTACATACTTTAATGGACAGGCTTCAATCCACTGCAACCTCCAACTTTTCAGCCATCCATATCATTGAAAATGTGCATCAGTTGTATGAGATAGTGTGGATAGTTGAAGGGTGCTTGAAAATCTGAGTTCAAATCCTCTATACTTATAATAACATTTTGTAAATTGATTTTTTTGTGTGTGTATCAAGTTTATAATAGGTTTTTAGTAATCACGTGAGGAAAGAGCGGTTCTTTTTACAAGTGAAAAAAAAAAAAAGCAGACGATGTTGAGAAGATTTTGAACAGATAGCAACGGAAAAAAAAAGTTTAAGTTTTTATTTTTTTAAAAAAAGAAAAAAGCAAAGAACTTTTTGGCATTTTTAAAAGAAAAATGTTTATAATGTCCAGGAGTTAAACTGTAATTCAAAATTAATAGTTTCTGAACTTGTAAATTAAGATCTTCTATAAGTAAAATTCTTTATAATAATATAAAGAAAAGGGAAATCTGGAACTACTAAGGATTAACTATTGTCTTTAAAATCATTTTTAGACATAATTAAGATAAATTATAAACAATGGTTGATAAGATAAGAAACATTACAATGTCTTTGGAGTAAAAAAAAAACTAATGCTGTGGGGATCTTTCTAGCCAACCTCCGGTCCTCAGAATGTCTATTTTGAAAAAGAAAATGCTGGTACACAAACATTTTTCCATGGATTCATATGATCAGGAATGGATAAATAAAAATAACAGAGCTGATAAACTGAAATTTTTAGCCATGGACATGGACATCTTTGAATGAACGCTGGCTGTAATTTAGATAAACTATTGGATTCACGTGATGATTGATTATTATTATTATTTTTTTTTTGCTTTTGTAATTTTCTAATTGAAAGTATGTATTGTTTTTTTTTTTTATTGTGTGCTTAAAATGTTTTTTTTTTCTAATTTGATCAACTACAACTTAAAGTGAACAAATGGATGGAAAAATCTTTTGTTGATATATATTCAAAAGGGAATTCTCTTTAATTAATATATATATACATTTATTTATTTTTAATAAAGTAAATTTTTAGATTCCTCTAGAAGTCAACAATAACCCATCCAGGTGATCTCATCTCAAGTAAGATTTATACATATAATATTGAGAGTAAGACTTTGAGACAATATACTAATCAATGTTACTAATCTTTTCTTGTAGTTTTATTTATTCTGAATATACGACTAATCCTTCCAAATAAATGGTCTTTGGCTATCATTAATTTCTACCATAACCTTAACCTACATATAGATAAATGGGAGTGGGCAGTTATAATGATAATATATTTAATTTAACTTATAAATATTGTAACAATTATTTTAATGGGGTAATTTTATAAGTCATCATCATCATCATTATCACCATTATCAATCCACTGCAGGATGAAGGTCTCTCCAAGTTTAATCCATCTTCTCCGATCTTTAGCTTCTCTTCTCCACATCACCCCTGCACACTTTCTTATTTCATCCATCCATCTCACATGTGGTCTCTTTCTGGGTCTTTTACAATCTCTTGGAATCCAGTTTAAAATTTCAATTGTCCATCTATTATCATCTCTTCTAACAATATGTCCAGCCCAACTCCACTTCAATCTTTTAATTTTTTCAATGAGGTCAGTAACACCTGTTTGTTCTCTTACCCATACATTGCATTTTTGATCTCTTCTTGTTACTCCCAACATACATCTCTCCATACTTCTTTGAGTGGTCTGAAGTCTCTGAATTGCTCTTCTATTAAGTGTCCAAGTCTCAGATCCATAAGTAAGAACTGGTAAAACACATTTGTTAAAAACCTTCCTTTTCAAACACATAGGCATATTTCCTTTTAGTATCAAGTTATTTCTACCAAAAGCACTCCAACCAAGTTTAATTCTATGATTAATTTCCTCCATTATGTTTCCATCTGTATTAATAATCTGACCAAGGTATTTGTAACTGTTAACTTCTTCTAATTCATCATAATCAATCTTTATTTTCATATTTTGAGCAAATCGATTAAACATTACTTTAGTCTTTTTAACATTTATCTTTAGTCCTACTTTCCTACTTTCATCTGATAATTCCTGCAACATTTCCTGCAGATCTGAAGCATTATTTGCAAAAACAACTACATCATCTGCGAAATCTAAATGACTTAAATAATCACCATTTACTTTCACTCCTTTAGTTTCCCATTTTAATCCACAAAATACTTCATGCAGCACTGCTGTAAAAAGTTTTGGAGATATGGAGTCACCTTGTCTTACACCTTTCTCAATGTTGACTTTCCCAGTGTCATTATGTAATCTAATTGTTGCTGTTGCATTTTTATAAATATTCTTTAAAATATGACAATATCCTGGATCTATACCTTGATGATCTAATGCTTTAATCACTGAAGAAATGTTTATAGAATCAAATGCCTTTTCATAATCTACAAATCCTAAGCATAATGGCAACTCATATTCATTTGTCCTTTCTATAACTTCTCTCAATACCTGGATATGATCTACTGTACTAAAACCACTTTTAAATCCGGCTTGTTCTCTTGGTTGGTGGAAATCCAATGTTCTCTGTAGACGAGTAGTAATTATCTTGGTAAAAATTTTATATAAAACTGATAAAAGGCTGATAGGTCTGTAATTTCTAATATCTTCTTTATCACCTTTTTTAAATATTAATATTATTACTGCATTCTTCCAATCATCCGGTACATCTTTATCATTTAGACATTTAGTATATAACTTTGCTAAATGTTTTTGTGTTTCTTCACCTGCTTCTTTTAATATATCAATTATAATTCCATCATTACCTGGAGCCTTTCCTTTCTTCATACATTTAATTGCATGTCTCACTTCTTCATTTAAAATTCTGGGCAATTTGGAAGATGTAATAGATATAGGAGGTACTTGTTCTTTATTACTATATAATTCTTGATAAAAATCTTCTACCAATTTCATGATGTCATCTCTCCTTTTAGTAATAATTCCATCTTTTTTTCTTATTGCAGATATAAATTTCCTACCAATACCAAAATGTTGTTTTACATTCTTAAGACTTTTATTTTCTTCTACAGCTTTCCTTGCTAGTTCACAATTATACTTTCTTATATCATTTTCAACTCTTTTCCGCACCATTTTACAAAATTCGAGATATTCAATTCTTTTTAATGCATCATTTTTGTATATCTTCATATTCCTTCTTTTCTTCATAAATTCTCTAGTCTCAGTAGAAATTTTATTGGTCAATTGCTGTTTCTTTCTACCAGCTATCTTTGTTGCAGTTTTCAAAAGTGTATCAGTTATTTTCATATTAATTTCATTCAAATCTGAATCATGTTCAAAATCTACTAATACTTGAAACCGATTTGTAAGTTCTAATTTAAATTCATTAGAATGTTTCTGAAGATTAGGAATATCAACTGTAAATATTGTTTTTCCTAATAATTTTTGTCTCTCTAGTTTTACATTAACACGTATCTTACACCTTACTAATCGATGAT
Organism: Epiperipatus broadwayi; assembly: GCA_028023455.1. NCBI lineage: Eukaryota > Metazoa > Onychophora > Udeonychophora > Euonychophora > Peripatidae > Epiperipatus > Epiperipatus broadwayi. The sequence continues at coordinate 1,801,717 of JAQFVV010006342.1, forward strand.
CACTTCCTGTGTTAAATTTATTAAGAACATTACAATCTTGAAATATGTATTTCCTGTTAGTCAAAATATAATCCAATTCTGCTGTACCTTCATTTGGATGCTTCCATGTCCATTTCCTTTTAACATTTTTCTCAAAAAAAAGAATTCATAATATAAAGTTTTTCTTTTTCTGCAAACTCCACAAGTCTATGTCCTCTCTCATTTCTATTACCATAACCAAAATTACCCACAGCACTTTCATCTTTCATTTTTTTACCAATTCTAGCATTAAAGTCTCCCATAACAATTTTAAAATGGTGTTTACTCTGATCAAAAGCCTTTTGTACATCCATATAAAAATCTTCTACTACTTCATCACTATGAGAACTTGTTGGGGCATAAACCTGAATTATCTGCATTTGGTATCTGCTATTAAGTTGCATAACTAATCTTACCACTCTGTCTGATACACCATCAATCTCCACAATATTGTTCTTCCACTTTTTATTTATAATGAATCCTACTCCACTTGTATTTCCAATATTTGTGCCTTTATAATAGAGTATATGTGCACTTTTTAAATCAATTGTCTCTTCACCTTTTCTTCTAACTTCACAAAGTCCAATAATGTCCCATTTAATATAAGAGAGTTCTTCTTCTAATTCTTGCAATCTTTCTTCACTTGAAAGTGATCTGCAGTTGTAAGTACCTAAATAAAAAGTCATCATTAAATGGCAGCCTGGGTCCGCAATCAGGGGATTCTTAGCACCCTCCGCAGAAAGGAGTTTTGCTATTAACTGAAAGGAGACCCTTTGATTCCTCTTGGAGGCCTTAAAGGAACTGAGCAGGGCAAATTCCTAATGTCCACTCCAGCTGTTATTACTATGTGATTATTCATATAGTATACGAACATGGATGGGCTGCTCACCAACACGCATTAGCCAGCGTGGTGAGTTTATTGGCTTTTTACCTCTGAGTTTATGATCAAGAAACATCCTGGTCTTTCTTCTCAGTGCCTGATAAGGCAGAATGAATGTTTGTGTAAATGATAATATTTTATAAGTAATGAACTTTTATTATGATTTTCTCTATCTTGTGTTATGTATATATTTAATAAATCAGAGAATAATATTGTATCTAATATGAGTCAGCTATTGCATTTTTATTTCTTATATGAAGTCACCAAGATGATAAGGAAACTATTTTTTGATATCTAAACATTAATATCTAAATATTAATCTTTTATTATTTTTTTGTTTGTAAATATTTATATTCTTTATATATGTTGTTAATAAATTAGTTGTTTAAATCAATCTGATCTCTGTTTGGTCATCACCATCATCACTATGCATTTATACCAACAGATATTCATCATCATCATCACATGATGCTTTTACATTACTATAGGTTTGATGATGATCATCATCACATTATCAATTTACACTATTATAGGTTTGATGATGATCATCATCATTAAATATTGCTTTAACAAATAATTGATCATCATCAGTATTTTCCTATTACTATGCTTATACATAAGCCTAATTCGTTTAAAATTGAGTAGGTCCATCCCTGAAGAGAGTTGATCATAAGAACTCCCTGAGTTCGAATTCCATGGTGTAATGGGGCTTAATAGGGAGATGTATGAATATGCGCTGCTCTAGGTTACATTGAAACATTTTTAAGTAGATTATAGGATAGTATATTGAAATAGATGTGACTTGGAACTAGGCATTTCATTGTGACATCATTAGCGTCTTATTTGAAGGCTCATGTCTCATAGTAGTGAGATGCGCTCCCTTTATTACATGCCATTGCTAATTCTGTAATATCTGACACATCCAAATTATTGTAAAATCACAAATTTAGGATATGACTTGTTGTGGATGGGTTGACACATTTCATCCAAGTTATCCAACTACTTAGTCATATCCGTGTCATCATAGGGTGTAACTTGTGGTTTGAGTATATCTGGCACCATTAATTTTGGGGTAGCGGGTTCTGTTATAACTGGCATGAAAGGTGTTAGGCATGGAGATGTTACAGTTGATAAAGGTAATCCAAGTGTATTTTGGACTGGGACATCTGTGTATGGTCATCCATTGTACCTGGAGCCGCAACAGGGTATGGCAGGTAAGGTTGATAGAGTCATCCCATTATAATATATATATATATATATATATATTGAAGCTGTGCATATATATATACAATCATATACATGCTGGCTTCACCATTCACTTCAGACTAGCTAACACCCTAAGTCCAGCCACACTGAATGTATGTTTTTCTCAAACTTAAAGAATGACCTGCATCAACAGTTATATATTATTTTAAGGGGAATTATTTTAAGAAGGGCAAGAGTTAATAAAATAAAATATAAAAAAAATAGGAGAATTTTTTTAAAATTTTTCTTTATTTTAAAATATGATGGCAGAAAGAGAAGATACATTTTCATAATTAATCAGAATCCATTAAAAAAAGCAATTAATTTATGAAACATTTTAATTAAAAAAATAGATAACAGAGAAAAATTTGAAACAATAGGCTACTAATAAATAGTTTAAATAAAACTATAATTGAGGGAAAGGAGTATAAATTAAGAACTTTTTCTTTGTTCTTCAATCTGGAAGCCTACTGAAGTTCTTGTGAAGGACATTTATATTAAGAATTTCTAGAAGTTTGATGAAAATTTCTACAAAAAAAATTTTTTTTTGTTCGGAAATCTTGCTGGCTGCCTTTTATTGTTGCTGTAGTTTGTTTGCTCTACATGTATTCAAATCCAGAACTGTGTTGTTCTATAGAAATGCGGGGGTAGTTTTCTTTACCTTCACTCTCCCATCTTTGGGATGAGAGTCATAAAGAAGTGGACCAGCTGGAGAACCAAAAAAAATGCTCAATAAATGCCTAGCCTGTTTAACTAATTCATGGAAAACATAAAATAAACCTCAAGAATCAAAAGAACTGCCATGCAACATCAACGGAACACATCTTGACATATGCATACTAGTTACCGGCAACTACCCCCTTATTTGAAATGTGTTTGTCTTTTCTCAAAGTAAATCTAGATAAATGGTTTTATTTATTTATTTATATGTTTGAAATTTATATACTTACCTCTTATAAATGATATTTCATAAATTGTTTTTTTTTTTAAAAAAAAAAAAAAATATTGTAATTGGTGTTGGGGCTTAATACATATAATGATGATGAATCTTCTTAATTTAAATGGAAAATGCTTCACTAAACTTGATCACCATTATAACCTATAATTAAGTATTTCATTTTATATACTGTATATGTTTTATGTTTAGAGAAGAAAAAAAAAGAGAAAAACAAAAATGCAGAAAGCGCAAATTCTCCCCCCCCCCCTTATTAATAATACAGTGTTATATATTAAGTTCTAGTTTATTGGTAGGATTTGAGGTTTAATGATTAAAGATTTGATTTTTTTTTTTTGTTAGAAAATATTAAAAAAATGAAGATCCTTACTATATTTCTTTGCCATACGTTTATCTTTAATTCAATTCAAAACGTTACAAATATATAAGTATTTTTTAAAGAATGTAAAATAACATAAAACTTTCATTTTTCATCTAGCTGTAAAATGGATAGTATAGTCACCCATATTTATCGATATTAAAGTTTTGGGAAAAAAATTGTATTAACTCTGTGGTAGACTGGCTGAACATTAACTAATTTTTAACATATCCATCCTTTTGCATAAGTGATTTAATTTTAGCGAAAAAAATACAACAATTATTTTATAAGAAGTTTTTCTGCTTGGACAGACTTTCATAATGTTTTGTATATGTTTACCAACTAAGGTTTTTCTTTTAAATTTAAGGGTCATTTGACTGTATATTGCATACTGGGCGATCTGTGGGTATGTGTTTCTGCACATTTTGGCGCTTTTCTCATCAAGTCTACATAGGCTAATATACCTGCCTTGGGATGACAATGAAGGTTAATAAAACTGAATCTCATCTCTTTCAAATATTTATAAGTATATAACTGGACATAAGCAATAAACTCTGTTCCTGAATTCGGATCATGTGATTAATGAACGAATTCCATTTTCTCTAACTCAGTTTAGAGATGGAGAGCTATCCAGTCTTGTATTAGCCTCTTGGTAGCCATTTGTGTCTCAGGACTCATCATTTCCTACAATATTCTATCACCTTAGGCCGCAATATTTTATATTTATATTTATTTCAAAAACTTTCTCTACAAAATATTATTGAAATGTCTAAATCAAGACTGTAAAATATCCATAGGGGGTCATTATTGAATTTTTTTCTTAGTAGCAGAGGACAGTATTTTCAATGCTTTCCTAAGAATATGTTAGTTTGGCCGGCTATCCAAATCATGTACTCTCACCATAGTGTTAATCATGTCTGTCTCTCTCTTTTAATCATGTAACCTGATAAAAATGTTCCCAACTTATAATGTGAATTTCTTTTTTTTTCTTTAAAAAGCCTTTCTTTCATATCTGGATATGGTTGCAGGAAAATAGCCTGCAGCACAACTAATCAATTCGATGTGCTCTGCAAATGTAAAATAATAAAGTTTTTATTTTGTCTTTCATTCACTATTATTAAAACTCCATAGCATTGTTTTCTTTAGCAAACCTGTTCATTATATAGATGTTCAAATTCCTCTTAGAGTCTTGTTTCTCCTTGATGACTAGACATAAGTTAAGAATAAATTCTAGTGAGGTTTGGGGAGTAAGTCCCTTAGTAGCAATCTGGAGAAGTAGGTGAAGTTCGAACCCTCTCTACTTGCATCTCTAAGTTAGGTTAAAGCAGCTTTACTTTTCATATCATTACAATATATATATATCTTAGAAAATATTAACAAATAGTTACCTATTAATTATTCATGCAAAAATGTATCTATGGAAATAATAATTGTTGGGAAACAGAAATATCAAATTAAAGTTAAATATTTGAAATAAATTTAATTTCATTTTCACTTTAAGAAAATAAGAATTTTCCAAAAATAAAGCAAGAAAATTTTGACAATATAATATAGGTACATTAACTTCAGTCAAAATTATTGATTACTTGATAGGTTTGAGATATAGTATACAAAAAGAGGGAAACTCCAAATTTTATTTGGTAAAATTTTTTACTAGGTACTAATTCAATATTTTGTAGTAAATTCTACTTCATTTAATTTTGCTTATAATTTGTATCAGATTTCAAATAATATAGCAGGAGATATATTATTATTTATAATAATATTATAACTTAAATGACTATAACTACTGTCAAGGGTTAAACGCCTGGTGTTAAATCACTTACTAAATCAAAGTCTTTAAAATATGAATTGTCTACATCACTAGAAATGAAAACGAAATATTTATTAATCATTATCATGCAAAAAAAAAAAAAAACAACAACTAAATTCTGGATATTATTTAAATTATTTCTTTATTTAAAATGTATCAATCATCTACTTTATTCTAATAATATTATATCAATAATAAAAGTACTTCAAAATAAAACAAAACTTTTATATTTAATTTTCAAGGATTAAAAAAATATTTTTTTAAAATTTGAACTTTCTATCAGAATAAACTAATTCTGCACATAATCCTCTGTGAGTCTTGTGAACCACTTTGAAGAGTAATACATTTGCAGTCTCATAATAGGACAATAGTAGTATACATGAATAAATTTCAAACCAGCACTGACAATGTGTGAAATGAATTCTATAACCTATAGATTATAAATGGACTAAATAAAAAATAAGCATAAAATTATGACCAAAAGAAGTAATTATTAAAATATAATTTCCTAAATTAGAAAATCATTAATTTGATATTAAATATTACACTAATAAATTCATAATAACATTACTCTTTTGCATTAACAACAAAAAATAAATTAGAAAATGAAATATTTTTCTTTATTTAAATATAAATCTGCATTATATGTATTTATCCATAAAAGTCAACATTTAGTCTAAGATAAAAATTTTTTTTATATATGAACAAGTAAATATTTAATATAAATATAGTGTGTAAAGTTATAATATCAGAAAATAATTTACTATGTATAAAAATAATTAAAGTTAATTTTTATTTTTGATGATAAATTAATTGTTATAATGTCTGCATATTTCTTGAAATCGAGTAACAATAAAATGAATGTGACATGATTACACCTTTTATAAAAATTTAGAACTATTTTTTATTAGTTAATGCTGCAATAATATTTACCAGATGAATGGTGTCATATACATGAGCATTATTAATAAAGTTGGCAAGGAAACATCTAATATCAATTCTGCTAATATATAAACATTTATGAGTTGAATCCTTGGAAGCAAGTATTATTAAATACACATATATTAAGTATTTATTTTATTGAATATAGCATAGATATTTACAATAAATGTTAAATAAGTGGAAATAATTGTAATTATACTAGAATTTATTATTGTTATCTGCTACTTTTTCATAATAAGCAATAAATAATGTGAAACTCCTTTTTTCGTTAACACCAATGTAATTTCATGTATTAAAAAGTTTTTATAGCATGTCTATTTCCTTTTTAAAAATATGCAAATATTTCATGATAATGCCATTAACATGTGTCAAAGCATTTCTAGAGTTAAGTTTTTCAAGGACTCAATAGATGATGTTATGTTTTATGCCTTAAGAAATTCAATATTTGTAAAAGAAATAAATATTTCCTTCATTTGCATTCACTATCTTTGAGCAATGCTTATAATTTATAATAAGACTATTAAATAAATAGCAAATAATAAATAGAAAATAATAATTATTATACACCTGGGTCTCTTTTTACGCGGATTTATTTAATGTGATTTTGAAGTTACACGATTCATGTTTCTTCGGAAGTCAAACTCTGATAATGCGCTATTACTTTAAATAATAAATTTCACGCACTTACGTCATATTGAAAGTAATAGCACATTATTGGAATTCGACTTTCATCTTAGTAACTTCAATATTTTCAGTGCTTTATAATAGTAAGATTTTATGCAATAATGAAATTAAAATCATGATTTCCACATTTTATGTATACACACATTAAATTTTACAAGATTATAATGTAAATTTGTTCAAACATTGTGCGTGTTAATTTTGCATTTTAAATCACATTCTGTTTTTGCTTTTTAAAAAAGAACATAATCAATTATTAATCATTTAGTGCCCGCAAGTTTATTTTTAAAAGGTGAGTAATAGCAGTGGGCACAATTAAATTTGACAATTAAAAATTAAAATCTGATTTTTAATTGTAATTAACAATTTAAAAATTACAAAGATTAATTACTAATTACATTGTCACCAGAAAACCATTACCACAACATGAGGGTGAAGTTGACGCTAGTTGTATTTCCTCTTATGAAGAATCTGATTTTTTACCAGTTTGCAAACGAACCTGTTTATCAGCAAATAGCGATAATAATTAAAACGTGTATAAAAAAATGTAAATTACTGTACTGTAAATTATGCATAAAAATATATTATTTTGAATAAAATTAAATATTATAGTTAAAAAAGCTTGTATCAATTTTTTTCAAATTTGAAATTTTTTATTAGTCATATTTTATTTCCTTATTTTTTTTTGCGCAAATTTTAAAGTAATTTTACGTTGGTGCTTTGCTTTTACATGATTTTTGAAAAATCACAGTCCATATCCCCCCTTTTTCAAGGTAAGTTACATCTATTTTTGCACAATTTCGTTTGCGTGTGTTTTCTGAGGAACCTATCTATCACGTAAAATGGGACCCAGGTGTACTATTAATGATATGAACATAGTTATTTATTGTTTTGATATATTTGTTACTATATAAAACTTTCTGCCACATATATATATAATCAATGCTCAGTTTTATAGTAAGATAGTAAATCCATAAATGCAATCCTCTTCAATCTCCAACTCTTCAGCCATCATTGAAAATCTGATGGTGGAATGCTCAAAGCCCTTGTTAATGCCATTATTACTGTAATACCTATGTTGACCTTAAATCATTGTGACCTTTTATATGTAGGACCTTAATGTGTCCATTTAAATACCCAAAAAGAGAAGTGCAGAATACACACTGAATATATATTTAATTACACATATAGTATACATACTTAATCTAAATGTAATTAAAGAGGATTTGAACCCAGACTTTCAAGCTCCTGTCAATTATTCACTCTATCTAATATAATCAATATATATGACCATGTAAATGTGAAAAAATATCAATGATCTCCAATATATGCATTTCATGCTGAATCAGCACTCATCAGTTGGTCTGGATCATCTTTTCACATGTATGTAGTCATATGTATCAGTTATATTAGATAGAGTGAATGACTGAAGGAAGTTTGAAAGTTTTCATTCAAATCCTCTTTAATTACATCTATCTTAAGTATATATACTATACTTATCCTTAAATATTACATTTTTAGCCTGTATTATGCCCATCCCTTTTCTGTGTCTTTAAATGAATTTATTAAAATCCTACATATGAGGAGCCAGAGTGACAATGGCACCAACAAGGGCTTTGAGCATTAACTGTCAAATTTTCAATGATATGGATGGTTGAAGAGGATTGAAGCCTGTCCATTAAAATTTGTGGATTTGTTATCTTAATATAAAATTGAGCACTGACTATATATATGTGTGGGAAATGATGATCCAGACCAATTGATGAGTTCTGGTTCAGCATGAAATATGCATTTTGGAAATCATTTATCTTTTTCACATGTATGTAATCATGTATACTGGTTATATTAAAAAGAGTAAAAGATTGAAGGGAACTTGAAAGTCTGGGTTCAAATTTCCTTTAATTACATCTAGCTTAAATATTTATACTATACTTGTATCTAAATATTGTATAAGATTTCATAAATTATGCTCCCCCGTCATACAGATTTGCCCATACCACAAACAATTAAAATTCAGAAATATTCAATATTAATAATAATAGTATGAAAGAATATCCATACACACATTAGAAAAAATAATACCCTTTTACATCAAATGCATATTTAAATGTATAATCATTTAATTGCAATAAGCACAATCGAATTTAATAAAATATGAATTCAAACTCATTTTGATTTCTCTTAATATTTTATAACATTAACAGTTTTAATAAATAATTCATATACATATCCTGACCTCAAAAATCCAACTAGATTTAGTTTTAAATAGAAATATAGATTTAAATTCACCATAATGACAGAAAAAATATTTTAAATATAGATGACCAAGTTTATTTTTATAAAATATGCTAACACAATTTGAAATATAGATCTTAATATTAATAGTTGTTATTAAATGGGAAAGCTATAGTTTCGTTAATTTGTTGCTTTGTTCATTACTACTACTTTTATTAACTATTTGATAAGGTTTCTATAATAAAGTCTTCATGCATCCATAAGTGGATTTTTATTTTATATATATATATAAACATTATTCTGATTTTATACATTCTATTATACATAAACTTTAAAAATCATAAACCTCCATCTAACAATAATAACAACAACAAAAACAAAACAAGATCAATTCCTCAGACTAAATATTTCATTTAATTCATTTCTTCAACTTTATTGGTGTGCTAAAGCTTTTGGATTAGAAAACCATCATTCCGTGTAAAAATAATAAAACATTTAAATAGCAGTATGTACTTTATTTTAGTAGCAAATTTATTTTACATATGCACGCTCTAAGATAGAAATTATCAATGGAAATCATTTGCATCTAAGTATATTTAGATGCTGTATATAATTTTATTATAAACAATAATTTCTTGATAATTGTATTCTTGTGAACTAAAAATCTATAAGTATCAATATAACTCAGTAAGCTAAATATTTCTTTTATTCAAATTTTTAGAAATTTCTATATTTGTCATTTAAATTTTTTTGAAAATTAATTTATTACTAAAGCTTAAGTCATTGAGTTTTATACTTTTATAGCTGAGCAAATTTATTCAACTATCTATACATTTGTAAGTATATAAAAAAGGAGACAGAGATAAATGAGGGCAAAAATCAATGTATTTCCTAAAATTAATCTATTTATTTCTTATCAAATATTTTTAAAAGTTTATCATAGATTTTATCTCCATTTCTTTTCTAGAATTTCATTCAGCATTCTTCATTAAACAGATATTTTAAAAAAGAGAAGAGATTTAAAGTGAATATAACTTTAAAAAAATTTAAGCAAAAACTATTTCCATTATAAAAAATGAATGTAATTTTTTCACGTTTTTTTAAACCATAATTTCAAAATGTTTTATAAATGATCATAAATATTATTCTAGCACATTTAAAATTACAGAAAAAATTAAAATTATAATGATTTAAGTAATATTATTTTTGAATTAATAAATTTTATGTTAGTCTATATTTGTTTACTTTATATGTGTAATTTTATTTTTATAATCAAAAAAAATATCACTTTAAAGTTTGAAAATATTAACTGTTTACACTTTTATTGTTAAAAGGAGATTGCTTTGACAACAGTTTAAGATTGTTGATTGTTATTGATATTGGGATTGTCTATGTGTTGACAAGTTTTTAGTGATTATATATGTAAAAGCAAAGATCTTTGTGGGCAAAAGTGGAGATGCAGTTTTTAATTTCATTTAATGTTTGGATCTCATTGTACATATGTTAACTCATTGTATATATGCTTAGATAGTATCAGCATGTCTAACATATCTACTGAGCTATATATTGTAATGTGATAAAAATGATGATGCTGGGAAAATGATCAATATAATCTGAATAAAAAATAGCCCAATCTGGTCACCATTTTGTAATGGAATATTGATTATAATATGGAATGATAATATAAAAACTTTAATATGCTACAAAATTGTAACATCATTCATTATAAAATAAATCTAGTCTAAATGTAGAGTGCCATTTTAGAACAGCCCCAAATTTGATTCGGCATTTTGTAATAATTGTCACCTGTATGTGATCATCATTGGCTAGCATTGGGCAGCTACTTTGTAACAATAATAATGGATCTTCTACCTCAGTACTTCTCTACATTGGTTCAGGCAACATTTGTCATAAAATAAAAGAAATCAACCTATAGATTTTTAGACAACACTATATGGAAATAAAAGATCATGAAGAAATGCCCTTAAGATGTACATTATTTATGACAGAGGAAAACATGCATCAATGAATGATAACTCTGTTATAACCTACATAAAATTCTAGCACAGTTATTGGTCACACTAGGCCATAACAATATTTCCCATATACAATTATTTAGATTGACCACTACATGATAATAAAATACTAATGATAATCTTTATTAAAACCTAATTTATTCAAAATAAAGCAAATGGGATCATCACTTCAGATATTACCAAATCTATTCACTATTCCAAAGTAAACTGCAATAAGCAATGAAATCATTTATCATTATCCTAAACAATGATATATGCCTAAGATATCTATTTGATTGCTAATTGGATGAAACTAAATTCAAATCAATAAATAACTAAGTTCTGATATACTTTATTACATTAAAATTTAATGATATTCCATTTAAATAAAATAGTTCCTAAATAATTGTAGTAACATTTTGAGAATGTTTTATAAACCCATACAATATTTATAATGTTTAAATAACTAAACCCTTACTCAGTTTGGTATCTAATTTAACAACACACTAAACATAATATTAATACTTTGTTCACACTTTACATTATATCGATATGCAATTATTGTTTAAGTTATATTTTAAAATGAAACACTCTACAAGAATTCATCATCATTAAATCTATTAGATAATCATGCATTTTGCAATCCTGATCCCACCATATATAAAATATGTCACAGTTTTCTATTGGATATTTATCAAATTACAAACACCAATATTATTCATCTACTTAAATCTCTACTCAACCAATTATAAAAATAGAACAATTAAACTATATATGACAATAATTGGCAGTTATCCAAGCCAAAGATAGATATTAAGTCATACTAGTTCAGAGATCCCCAACCTTTTTGCACTTAAGAGCACATTCTATAATACCAGCCAGGTGGCGGGCACCATTTATTTTTTCAACCTGGTGGTGGGCAGGATTTATTTTTTCATTGTAAATTTATAATTGGATACTGTTAATAATACACATAATATACAAAAAAATATTTATTTCAAAAATAAAATTTTAACATATAATTAGTGTTTATATTTTTATACTGTAAAAGTATAGTATGTCCAACAATTTGATTAAAATATAATACAATAATTTGTAAGAAATTTTAAGAATTAAATTTATTTGTATCAGATAAATAATTTTTTATCGTGTTTGGATAGTGGTGGGCACATGTAAAATAATCTGTGGGTGCCATGGTGCCCACGAGCATAGGGTTGGGGATCCCTGTACTAGTTCATAAAATTTATGATCCCCACTTCAAAGAAGTTTAAAAGTAATTAAGACAAATCATTCTGACCAATGATAAACAAAATCTATTACAATTTTTGGAACCATATAATATAAAGCACATTAATAATCAATCATAAACTAATGAAATTATTGATACCAGTAATATTGACTTGGATAAGTAAACAAATATTTCAATGTAATGATAAATATAACATTTATATCTAATTAGACCCAATAATAATGGTAATGGATAAGAATGGGTTTGATCTTGGATCAAACTTCAAGTACCAAAATTACCTTACACATTCAAAAGAAATAATTAGATAGATTCACTGGATTTTAATCAACTTTAAATTTATTGGTTACTGATTAAAATTTATTATAATGATGATGATGATAATAACAATAATATATATATATAAAGAACATTAATAAACGATGTATGCAATAGATTAAAATCGTAACCAGTTAAAAAAATACAATACTATATTTCTTTAATAAGTAAGTAATTGGTAGTCTACCACATTATAGAATCAATAAGAATAATAATAAAATATGTATATATAAAACTTAAGAGTATGTTGCTTGACAATAATATTATATATAAAATGAAAAGAGAGATTTTAAATATCTTCCTATGACTTTAAATAGAATCTACAATGATAAAAAAAAATGTGATCAAATAAAAATTGATCTCTATTTATTCATTACTGTAATTTCTAAATAATTAAATTAATATAAAACCCATTATATTTAAATCCTTCTCTATCTGGAATATAAAAAAAATTTAAATATTTAAAAACATTGATTTATAAATTAACCTATATCATCAGTAAGAGTTTAAATAATAGCAATAAAAATGAATCTCTCCAACCTTTTTATCATATAACTCCTATAATAACTCGTGAATATATCATTTATTCCTATACTTTAAAATAAAATACAAACAAAATGTACCCATTTTTTTTTTGTTTTTCAAATGAACCATGTACACACATAGAAATCATACCACAAATGAACAGTCTCATCTCTTCTTTTTATCCACTAATCTATCATATCTTCTGGTTCCTTGTTCCTGATCCTAATTCATGGAGATAATTTTCCTTTAAGTAGAAAAGACAAACATGAATGATAACTATCATGGATTCGAATCCAATTACTTTCACATTTAAATTCTGATATTTTTTAAGCATATACATGTATCCAAGCTTTTAAAACAACAGGTACTTCACTGATGCAAAATCACACATCACTAGCTGTATTTTCTTTTTCTATTGGTAATAATGTATAAAGAGAACCTTTCTTTTATTGACAAAATTCAGTTAAATCCAAGTGAATAATAAATGGTAGCTTTTTCATTCCAAATTTGAAAGTGAAATTTAAATTGCTTAATATTACACATAAGTTAAGTTAATTGATCACATAAAATTTATTGATCTGAAATATGATATCTGTACACACACCATTTGGTTTGTATTCATCACAAATAAATAGATGAAATTCTAGATTTTGACAATGGAATATTTTTTATAGTCGACTTACACATTTTGATGTTTGGGTGTTTTGTTTTACATTTTGCCATCTCCCCTGGAATTTCATCAGCAAGCTTCCCAATTGAATGGACAGACATTTTGGGTTTATCCTCCCATGACTTTGGAAATTAGTCACTTAAAAATTTTAAATTTAACAAGTTTTTAAAGATGAATATAAATGTGTCTAATCTAGCCAATGATCAAATTACAAGAATCAAATTGCAGCATTTCAGTTCTATTTGTAAGCTTATGTCAATGTTGTTACAATGACTGTTGAATATCATTCAAAATTTCCCTCGATGATATAAGAAAATTGTTCAAGAAACTTTGCCTCCAATGTAAGTGAAATGAAGATTTTAAAACAATTGGACATAGCGAAAATAAAATCCTGTTTTACAAGTTCAATATCATTTTTTCATTTTAAACCAAAATAATAAAAAAATTCATATTATATTTTCAATATTTTTTTAAATTATTATATATGTATATTTTACATATGTTTTTAATAATATTTTCCAATAAACTGATTTATAAATGAACATATATGAAACATAAAACATTTAATTTTGTAATATGGTGCTTGTAATAACAGAAATTGAAATGTGCAATAATGATTAATAATACTGATTTCATTCAAATGATTTTTCTATAATTCACTTAATTATTTTCCAGAATCTATTTGTTTATTCACTTATTTATATTTTTCTTGAAATTGATCACAACAGTTATAATTTGATGCTAGAATTAATAGTAAAATATTATTTTAAAATAATAGGTTGCCATGGTTATCTAGTTAACAATACTTTCACACCTCCATTATCCATAATCAAGTAAAATGAAAATTAAACAAAGATCAACAAACTTCTTTATTTTTTTTAATACTGTGTCATACAGCACTAATCTGGCACTTACAATATATACTGATCATTGAAATCCAAATAAAATCTTTGTGCTATAATATTAATAGCAAGCAATTATTCATCATTTTATATTTATATATAATCATAAATACAAAGTGGATATAATAAGTATAATGAGAAAGCTTTAAATATCTTTAATTATGCATCATAACTAAAACTAAAATCACTAATTTTGATATGTTTGAACAACTTGTCATAGACTGTTTAAACATTTCAGTTAATTGTACATGTAGATAAAAAACATATCTGATTTAACCTATAAGACTTGATGTTCATTCACAAGAAATGATTTTTGTTGTCACACTTCTAAGAAGATATAGTATCTGTTAAAAGCAGAATGTTTTCCCTGGTAATTCTACTTCTTTTACAGATAATAATGCCAAGTCATTTATATATTTTTAGTCAAAGCTTATTTAAAAATAACTTTATATCTTAATTAACATTTCTAATTATGCAGCTTTCTAAAAATAGTAAATATATTTGACTTTAAATTACAAATGGTTTTTATCAAATAATCCAATCAATTACGCAAATTTATTAATCTACCTACATTTTAAAAATAAAACTTTGGCTTTACAGAGATTTAAATAAAAATAGACTTTTCATATAAAAATCAGCTTACATTTGTAGGAGATCCTTATTTTATGACTTTTCATATTACATAATTTTACATCATTCCAAGTAATATTGATCTTTCCCTTTGTTTGTATTTGTAATTCAAATTTGCATATTTCACCAAAAATACTCTCTGTTTTAGAATATAAAGAAGAAACTATTTTGTTAGCAGATAAACAAATATATACAAATTTGAATCATTACAACTAAGTAACTGTAGAGCACCATATGAAAAACTTTTGTTTTATGGAACCGAAGCATCACAAACTAGAAATTTACAATTTAAAACGCCACAATTCTCAATACAAAGACTGCAAATAATTTAAAAATACAAGTCATTTTCAATATTATCATGTAAAGTACAATTATCTTAGTGCACTTTCTGTAAGTTACAATATAATATCAATATCTTTTAAATGAAAATGTTATTCAGTTTAAGTAAAAATTAGAAATGATCAAAAGTGAATAAAATTTATGTTATCTGCCATTTGAAATATAATACTTCATAAAGTTTTTATTAGCAACTTTTGATAAAAAAACAGTCAGTAATCATTTGCAAGAAAACTACTATATTTAAAAGTATAAAACTATGAACATATTGCAAATTACACAAATTTATCCAGATTAAATAAATTTTTGGTTGTTAAGAGTATTACATTCAAATAAATTTTATGAGCTAAATACTAAAAAAACAAAACTTTTTTTCCATTTTTAAAATATTAAAAAAATTTAATATACAAAAAAATAATAAAAAGTATAAGTCCTTTTGAACATTAAAATCCATTGCAACTTATTTCAAAATTAATAAAAAATTTAAAAAGAACTTAAAAAGTAATTTTAAATTTGAAGATAAATTGCTGTTAATATGAAGGAGGCAAAAATAAAAGCATTTGTATTTTTAATTCATAGCTTTTTTTGATTGTTATTATTTTATCTAGAATTTGAAATTTTACACTTATTTAATCATTATCTTTGTTCTTGAATAAATATATCTATTAATACTAGAATTCATTCTTTAATCAAATGTAATTACATAAATAAATTAAAGTACATGCCATAATTTTATTATGCCATGGTACTCACCAAATATTATTAACATTATTTCTATAAGAATTTAACTTCTATTGTTAATGAAGTTAAACTTCACATGATTTTTCTGGAATCAATAAAGTATAAAGAATGAAGATTGTTTATTAAATAATGATCAAATAAATATCTTATTTTTTCAATAGTATAAATATATGTATAATTTATCAAATAAAATTTTAAAATATGATGAAATTGCCTGATCTGTAATGGCTTAACAAATTTTCATATAGTATTTTTTTTTTTTAATCTGAGACAATTTCTTCATTGATTGACTAATTATTTCAATATCCTACAGTAGACAAAAGAGTTTTTAGTAATTACATCTTCTGAGATGGCAAATAAAATTTATATAAACAAACTGAATTGAAGGAAATGGCAATCTTTATAGAAGATATGCAATGTTTATTTAGATGACCAAAATTTGAGATGATCATATCTTAGGATAAAATGCATGAGTAGTAGAGATTTATATGTAAATTAAATTTTGGATGTATTAGTGGCTGATAAATTAAGAAGGGTTATTATTATCACTGTAGCTGTAATTATAGACTGAAATAAGTTTAACTAAATATCTATTAACACCTAGTAAAACCACATAAATAAAAATAGAGATATATTTTGAATATTTGATTTATATTGTTGTCCTATGTAATTTATGCACAACTATCTTTGTTAACTTTAATAATAAAATTAATTTATACAAACTGAGATTTAATCATACAGTATATTTTTCGTGTGTAATCTATATTAATAAATTTTACATTTTTAATATATTTAAAAGTTTTGCACAGCAGGAAAAAAATGCACATGTAACTTTAAACTAGAAAGGAAAGTTGCTTCCAATTTAAAATTTTGTCCAGTTATTGTGTGCTTCTTTGTTTAATGTGTTGTTTAAATATACATGTATTCTAGAAGACAGAACATGGGAGAAGCACCCAAACACATGAAGAATCAAGAATATCTACAGGGTGACCATGGTAAAATGAAAATGGAAGTTTGAAATGGTTTTTTTTTTTAAAAAAAAAAAACAAAGAGAAAAGGATTTTAATGTTAAATTTATTATTAATATTTTTGTTTGATGTGAAATATAAATGCAAGAGATTCTAGTTATTAATGATTGAAAGAATTTTTAAATGCAATCTAATATATAAGACTAAAAAGTATTAACATTTTATAATTTATTCTTGTTATAAAAAAATTATGCTTAAAGATATGAAAAGAGAGCACCTATGAGTTATGATGTGAAAATGTGTGTGAAGTATAATATTTTAACTATATATTTCTTAAAGTATATACTTTAAGAAATTAAGTGTAATAGGGTTATTTGAAAGGAATCACAAACTTATTATAAAATGCAATGTATTTATAAGAGCAAGAAAGATTGAATGTTAATGGAAAACAAGATCATGATCTCATTTGTTAATATATATATATAACTTATATATATATATATATATATATATATATATAACTTCTAGTTACTATTAATACTCTAAAATACTTTTATCTCTAATGAAATTATTAATTAATCAAAATGTATTTGACTATTTTAATATTTATACATATACATATAGAAGAGCAATACAGAGACTTCAGACCACTCAAAGAAGTATGGAGAGGTGTATGTTGGGAGTAACAAGAAAAGATCGAAAACGCAATGTATGGGTAAGAGAACAAACAGGTGTTACTGACATCATTGAAAAAATTAAAAGATTGAAGTGGAGTTGGGCTGGACATATTGCTAGAAGAGATGATAATAGATGGACAATTGAAATTTTAAACTGGATTCCAAGAGATTGTAAAAGACCCAGAAAGAGACCACATGTGAGATGGATGGATGAAATAAGAAAGTGTGCAGGGGTGATGTGGAGAAGAGAAGCTAAAGATCGGAGAAGATGGATTAAACTTGGAGAGACCTTCATCCTGCAGTGGATTGATAATGGTTGATAATGATGATGATGACATATACATATATATATATATAACCAAAACTGTCTAAAATTCCATGTAGTTGTGGTAAATTTTATGTAGGCCAGAGTAAATTTAACCTTAATGAAAGGGTTAAGGTTCATATAAGTAGAGTTAAACATAGGTATCTTAACTCAGTTTTATATATTCATGAATTGAATACAGGTCATAGAATATTGTTTAACAATGCTTCAGTTATTTTTTATGAAAAGAATGAGTTAAAAAAAAGAATAAAGGAGACTTTGATGATAAAACTCCTTGATTCTGAGGCTATCAATCTTATGAAGATTTCTTTTGATATTAAGGGAAGGTGGAGTTTGAAATGAATTATGGGAAGGTTTGTTTGTTTGTGTGTATATATATATGTTTTCCTTTAGCTTGATTTTCACTTGAGAAGGTCTATTTGTAGTAGATGAAACCATGGTTGTGTAAGGATTTTGGTAAAATTTTGGATTTAATCTAGCATTGTATTGTTTTATGGTTTTGCATATATATATATATATCACTAACCACTGTTAATTCATTGTTCAAGGGTATACTTTATAGTTTAAAAGATATGAGAGCTAGGGGTCTTATAAATAATAATGTATATAACTTTTTAGTACCAACCAAAATTCATCCTAGTAGTTTTTATATTTTGCCAAAGATTCACAAAACAGGTTGTCCAGGCAGACCTATTGTATCTAGTATTGGTAGTCCTACAGAAAATATTTCAGCATATGTTGATAATGTTATTAAATTTATTCCACCATCATTTAATTCTTATGTTAAAGATACTACTCATTTTCTTTGTGTGTTAGAAAATATTAAATCTGAATTACCAGATGATTGTTTTTTGGTTACTTTGGATATTGTATCACTATACACAAATATACCTCATGATGATGGAGTTGAGGCTATTAAATGTGCTTTACAAGATAGAAAGTATGATCATGGTCTTATTACTACTATGGTTGAATTAATATATTTGGTTTAAGAAATAATTTTTTTACTTTTGATTCTAGATACTATTTGCAAAAACAAGGTACTGCAATGGGTACAAAGATGGCACCAAGTTATGCAAATATTTTTATGTCAAAACTAGAATCCTCTATACTTGATAATGCTAGGCTGAAGCTTCATACTTGGCTTAGATATATAGACGACATTTTCATGATATGGCCACATAATGAAGGTGAACTTCATAATTTTTTAAGTTATTTAAATAATTTTAATAAAAATATTAATTTCACAATGAACTTTTCAAAATCAATTGCTCATTTTCTTGATGTTGAAGTTATTTACACTAATAGAGTTCTTACTACTACTGTATATAGGAAACCAACTGATAATAACCACTATCTACATTTTTATAGTAACCATCCTAAACATTTAAAGGCTAATATTCCTTATAGTCAATTTTTAAGAATGAAGAGGATTTGTAATGATGAGAAATTTCTTCAACAAAATAATAGTATTTTATATAATAGATTGGTCAATACGAGGTATCCTAAGACATTGTTAGATAACGCAGTAAGGAGATCTTCTTTAATTGATAGAAACTTCTTTTATCTAAAAAGAGTAAAAAACAATTAGATGTTCCACCATTGGTTCTTACTTTTAGTAGAGATTTACCTAATATTAACCGGATATTGGCAAAACATTTTAACATATTACACTCCACAGATTATTTAAAATCTATTTTTTCTGATCCACCTAAGGTTGTATATCGAAAACATAGATCACTTAGAGATATACTTGTCAAAACAAATTTTATTAGTAGTTCTGTACAGGAAAAAGGCTCCACATGAGGATAAAAGATGTTTTACATGAAAACATATTATTGTGACAAAAGTGGTCTTTAGTACAAAGAATCGTAATTTTAAATGGTATATTCATAATTATGTTACATGTAAAAGTGTTAATTTGATATATTTGATAGAGTGTAGTAGATGTTTAAGCCAGTATATAGGTGAGTCAGCAAATAGTTTACATGTCAGAATGACTAATCATAGATTTGACATTTTGCATAAGAATGAAGATAGACCGGATTCAAAACACTTTAATTTACCGAATCATTCAATTGATGATTTAAGAGTAGTAATTCTTCAGGAAGGTTTTTCTTCTACAAGGGAGAGAAAACAAAAGAAGAGTTTTTTTATTTTTAAATTCAAGACCTTAGAACCACATGGATTGAATTTAAACATTGGAACTATTACATCTCTGGGTTACCTGGTCTCCTAAATGATTTTTATATGTGAGTTTTTAATGTGAAAATTTTCTTATATGAGATTTTTTATGTAAAAATTGGTTATATGGATGTTTATTATCTGTGTTTAATTGGTATATAGATAAATAATTAATTGTTATAAATTATTGTACTTTGCACTAACTATAATTTTTGATTAAAATGTATAAGTATTTTAGTTTTTAATGAATATTAATGTGAGCACAGCTATTTTTTGTATGTGAGCATAGTCTAATTTTTGTATGTATGCACATATGTATATTTTAATTTTGGATTTTTTATTTTTTTTAATTTATTTATTTATTTATTTTTATTTTTACTTCAAGTTAAATAGAATTTAAGCTTGATTAGGAGGAAATGTAGTTTTTATCTTTGTTTGAATTTTGTTTTTTTCTTTGTTTGAATTTTGTCATTGATTGGGTAGATATTCTGTGTTACATTTTGTGACCAATCAGGGAGGGTTTGTTAAATTTATAATCTTTTATAATCTTTTATCAAATCTGTAATTTTTGATTATCGCCATTTTACTGTGTATTTTTTTTTTCTTTCTGATGAAAACCAGTCCTCTGGTTAAAATATAATATTATTTCTTGGATTTATAAGTCTTTTTTTGTTTATATATATATATATCTTAATGTCAAGCTTTTAAGTAATCACCAGATATGAAATTGAAAAATAAATGATTTTATATATATATTTTTTATTATTATATTTTAATATTAATTGATAACAATGAATATTTAAATCCAGTATGAAAATTGAAACCAAAAACATGCACGCGAGGATATAATTCGTTTGATCTCTTTTTTAAAAAAAGAGAAGAAAAGTAAATGATTTCTTTTTAAATAACTTTTTCTTTTTTAAAAAAAACACTATTCTACATTGGAATTGAATTTAACTGTTCCGAATTAAAACCTATGGATTAAAACTTATGGATTAAAAAAGTTTATAAGAAAAATATTTTAATTTTCTACTAAATCTATAAAAAAGAATAGCAATAGAAAAAGAACATTTATTTGAGTTATTGGAAACTATGTTATTTTAAAACTTCATTATTCTACATATATATATATATAAAGAATCTTACAATGTGCTGTGAGTAGAATAATTTTGTATTGTAAAGGTTTCGAAACCAACTTTCATGCTAATATAAGATATTTATTGTGTGGAACGTCTAACAGAGAATGGAGAATAAGAACATCAATCTTCAAAGGATAAATATTTTATCTTATATCAACCAAATGATTGGATAATATTAATAATTTACCTAATTTAGGATAAATAAATAATTGTTGTGTGGAGAACCCCATTAGGATTATGAACTACGGACTTAAAGATTCATTCTTAACTCAGGAAAATAAGTTTTTCTTTCTTTATTTATTTATATATATTATTATTCATATTACTTTAATATGTTTAATTTTATTATTATTATTTTTAACTTCAAATTTGGCATCATTTCATTTCTAGTAGGAATATTCAAATTTAATTTTATGAACATAAATTGAAAGTTTGACAAACTTCATCAAAATTAGATGAAGTATAAAAAAAGGTTATTATTTAACAGATATTAAAAACAGGATTATTATATTTATTATATAATATAATAAACACATAATGTATTTATTTTATTATAAATGCATATAAAATAAGTTATACAATTGTAAATAGTACTTATATATTGATAATTATGAAACATATGAATAAAGACTGTAAATAAATTAATAAGTTATTTAAATTATTAATTTTTGAATTTATATATTGTTTTATATATCTGTTAATATGAATTATATTCTTTACTTTTGAAAAGTTTATTATGGTGTGAAATTTTATCATAGGGTTTTGGATGGGAATATTATTTATTAATCTCTTGAAATGATAAAATTCATCCTTATTTTTCATTAATATTTTATTTATCTTTTACATTATATTTTTTATTGTTTATAAAATATTAAGTTATTAATTTGATCTCTCTGCCTAATCATTATTACATTATATTATATATTTATAAATAAATACATAATCATTATTAGCTACATAACAATTATATATATATATATATATATATTATAAATATCAATTGAATATCATTTAATAGTCAATGCTTATATAAAGGCATATTAGATAATAATTTGTTTAAAATCATCCCTGAAAAGAGCTAATTGCAAATTCTCCAATGAGTTTGAATATCGTGACATAATGGTGACTGAAAGAGGGATAAGAGATGGATGAACTAGTCTAAATTATATCAAAATTTATTTAAAAATTATTGAGTTAGCATAGTAAAGATGGATGTAATCATGGACTTAGCATTTCATCATTTCATTTCCAGCATTCTATATGAAGACCCAAAGTCCGATTGTAGTGAAATGCATACCCTCTTTCTGGTGAAAACCAATGTCCTGTTATATATATATCTTATTGATAATAATAAAAATGGATTATTTGTTTTGTGATATGATTGCAAACATAGAAAGGAAAGCTTTCATGGGAAGAATATATTATATTATTGGTATAGAATTGGTAGAATATGTGATGCTAAATACACTAGAGGAGAAGGTGAGTTAAAATTTCAGAGTAGAATATATAAAATATCATCCTGAAGAATTGATGAATAGTTAAATTGGTGTAATCTTTATGATACCCAGATGGTTATTAGAATGTGATGGGAAGATTTTTGGCAAAGAAATGAGCATAATGTATATTGTAAGTGCTTATTGAAGAAGCCAGGATAAAAATTGGGGTAAGTTCATTAAGAAAATGATTACCTACCAAAATATGACCCCTCATAAATAAAAGAAATCTCCATTCCTCTATTAGTATAGTGTTTAATAAAATAAGTTGCTCATCTTTCTAAAGTTTCATAGTAATAATATAATATGCATCGAAGGTAGACTCAATATTTTAAAGGATTCTATAGTTTTTCTTTTAAGTCTGGAAAAAATCAGCCAATAGGTAGTAAAACCATGTACAAAACAAATGTTCTATATAGTTGAATAAAACTTGAATAACTGATCATATGAAGAAGAAGAATTGAGATCTAAGTTTAACAGAAAACACGAGTAAGAGAGAGAATGAATGCATAAATGAATTGCATTATATATATATATATATTGTAACATAATAAAAGGTCGCTCAAATAATTATAGATGGTTACAATATAACTATTACCATATAAGTGAAGGAGTTCAAATATCAAAAATTATAAGCAAATTATTAGCAAATTATTATAACTCAGGTATACAGACTGTAGGTTTTATCCACTTTCATTTCTTGGTTTGATGTTAAGTGCATGTTTAAACAAATACTAAGTGAATATGGTCTAGCAGGGCGCCACTAGATTATCTGAATCTAGACACGGTTATATCTAATAACCTTTCACATGTACCGGGTTTGAATCCCCTTTTTGGTACTTTATTTCTAATAAAAATGGGAGATTTTGCTTTTTGAGCCATATCACTATAAGCACTAATATTTAGGTAAAAGTAAAACATCTTTAAACCAAAGTGGAGTATATTAGACATAAATCATTTCTCAGATCTTAACATAACAAATGTGTTTCAATATTTTTATAAGTTCACTAGCTCAGATTATATATAACTAATTTAGGATGGCAATTCACTCATCCTTGCATGAAATAGATGATGGGATGTGGTTATAATAATACTAAGAAATCACTAAATATTATAAAATCAATATTTATTTATGGCCTTTAAACAGTTAAACAGCTCATTAATTAAAACGTTGATGACGATGATGATGATGATAATAATAACAATAATGACAAGGGTTTCAACTACAGCTCTAGGACTAAGCCTAAACATAAAACTAATTTTTATAAAGAAATTCATAATTATTGCTTAATTTTAGCATATTTACTTATATCTTAAATAACTAATATTCAACCATTGATGATGATGAATAATCACACTTAACAAAGACTACACTTAATGAAATATATACGCCTCGTTTAATAAAACAAACTAATATTTATTACTACATTTCTAACATATACATAAAAATTTCTAGATAAATATGAAAATTGACATGAATAATAATAATAATAATTGATTATATAACAATCCTCAGATTAATTTTAAGTTCTTCCCCCTTTCCCTTCAAATGTATTTTGTATTAAGTTGGACGTCACATTGACCATGATTTTCACTCCATGAGAAAAGTATTTCAAGAAAAAAAAATATTATCTGCTCATTAGCACACATACTTTAAAAATCCAACATGTAAATAGAATGTAAAAAAAAAAATGTTAGTAAAATTGAAAGAGCAAGTTTTAGAAACAAGTTTTAAATTATTTTCTCCCCCCTCTCTTCTACCTCTGAAATGCTATACTTAACTTGAAACAAACTAATCTAATATTCTAATACTACTCATTACTTCACATTCACTCGCAATTATACACATATAAAATATCATTATGTATGTGCGTGTTTTATCCCATGATAACAAAATATTATTTAAAACCAAAATAATAATATATTAGTTAAAACTAAAATCATAATACCACAAAAAAAATTGTTTTACACATTAATATTTTTCATAACTGTAAAATTAATAAACAAATAATTTTCATACATTCAAGATAATTTATGAAGCTCAAAGTTATTATTAGTAAGACATTCTTGTTTTTAATCGATCTGAATAGTCTTTAAAAGTTCTTTAAATAAAATATACCACTTTATTGCTAAAATGTTTATTAAGACTGATATCATAAAGAAAATAGATATAAAAAGTCATATTACCGATCTTTTGTTTGTGGCGAATTTCCAAGGGTTCAAACTTGTCTTGTATAATGTCTATATTTCTGCAGCTACTATTTCCGTTTTATGTGGGAACAATCTCTTTCTTGAGGTGTATAACTATTTGATGATGATGACTCTATTGAGGTTATTTGCTTTAGTGGACAATTTGGAAATCATTATATTAATTTTTCTTCTCTTCCTGTCAAGCATGTGGATGAAATACAGCAGTTGTTTTCACATTTATAAATTTTCTTGAGTTTAAAATCAGTTGTTGTAACAATTAATTGGACTTGATGATTAATATTTATCAGTAGATTAATTCATCTTCTTTGAATGCAGGTGAATGCTTTCTTCCTTCTATTAAAAAACATCTTATTTCTCTGGTCAGTTGAAAGGTGTAGAATATTATTTTAGACACAACATCTTTTCTTTCCTATGTGATGTGCAGCTTCCCCAGATGGTCCGGAACCGATGGGACATACATATAATTTTTCTAGCCAGACATTTCTTATATTTTCAGCATTCAATTGGATAGTTTAATAATCTGAATCATAAACAATAATCATAATAATAATTCAAGACAGCTTTTTATATCCAATTTTTAGCTAACTTAACCAATCAGAGATAGCATCACTTGCTATTTTTGGACAAATTTGTTTTAATTAGATCTCTAATTTATTTTCAACTAAATTATTTTTCAACTGAAAAGTTTAATCCTTTTTCCAGACACTTTTGTTTAAAAAAAAAATAGACTCAATCCTTATTTCCTTTCTTTTCTTTTTTTTTTTTCTTTTTTTTAACATCCAGGTAACATTTCAAATCTTTGAGCTTCCTTCTTTAGATCTTGAGATAAGACAATTTCAAAATTAGAGCTCTGACCCATTATAAGCTTCCAAAGTGAAAAACAATTATTTACAAAAAAAAAATTGCTACAAAGATCGATATCTGATTAAACAGATTTCCTCTTTTAACAAAAAATTGTACAAAAAAAATAATTTGACAGATTTAATCCTTCCTTTTCTTTCAATATTTAGGAAATGTAAATTTTTGTATGTAATGTACACACATCCTTCATTCTTTCAAATCATTCATAAACTAACATTAAATAATATAATTGCTAGCTTAGTAATTATAACCCAATTATTTAATTAAATCTGTAACTTTTAAATCCCACTTATAATTAAAGAAAAGCAAAATAAAAGCATAGAATAAAATATTAGAATTGATCAAGCATAGGTTAGTTTTAAAGAAAGTTAAAATGTTTAATATTTGAAATATAAAACAATTAAATAATTTACACATACATTGCCTATATGTATGCATTATAACTTTGCTTTTTAAAGAAAAATTAAATATTAAATAGTTTAAATGTGTGTATTACCTTTCTATCAACACACAAACAAATAAAGCATATAATTGTTGACCCATTCTTTCTCTGTCTAAAGCTTTTAAGATTTTGATCTGGTAGGGTTTGAACTTGGATGCCCTACAGCTTCTTTTATGGTTATATAAAATTGTGATGATGATTTTTGGTTTACCTTTTCTACATGCACATTACTATAAATTTATCTAGTGACTAAATTGTAATGGCACAACTTTCTCCCCCTTCGGATAAAATCATCAGCACTTTTGTTTTAACTATATTTAAAAAAAAAAATCCTAACTAATAAATACACTAATAATAATAAACACTTATAATATATATAAAAAAAAAATTAACTACTGGTAAATATATTTTTCATTAGAAAACCTAAAAGTAATTTATTTGGAGATCTTTGCCAAGCTATTCTGCTGAAGTATAAGGGATCAAACTCCTAGCATTATAGGTTCCCTTATTCCCATCAAGAGCAGCAAGCATAAAGGCATTCTCTCCTATTTTCTTGGTAATTTGGAATGGCTTTTTCTTTTCAAATCATATGGTGGTCTGCATAAAATTGCAAACATACATTCAGTCCCTTTTGAGATCTTTATTTTTTTTCATTTTGGCATTTTCAGCACTGTGGTAATACCACTGGTAGAGGGTGGCTTGTCTCTAGGAATTACTTTCTTCACAACACTATCCCCAGAATCTCCCCAGGATTGATTAGGAGGCCTAGCCCTATAATTATTCCTATATCTATAACTACCAAAATTCTGATCACGTGTCTGATCACCTAGATTCAGACTAGAGACATTATAACTATACCTATCCTTGGTGCTCTTGGGCCTAGTCTCTGAATCTAGCTCTGAAATCTCCAGAGCATCCAGGATTTCTGATGCTTCCTCTATACTGTGACAATCAGCAGCAATAAGCATTTGCTCAATGTTTCGGGGTAGATTGTGTCGGAGTATTCTCAGGATCTGGTGCTCTGAGAGAGGAAATGCAGTCAGACTTTTCAACTTAACCGCCTGCCCTCTGAAAAATTGTGTATAGCTACCCTTGGTACCCCCATACTTTTCCTGAGTGATCTGGTAGCGCACCTGGTCCTGCCTATCTTCACTCCAAAAACAGGCTAAGATAACACAACGAAAATCCCCAAAGGTAGTGGGCTTATCAAATAGGGACCGCCACCATTCCTTAGCATAGGCATAAAGATGGTTACATGCAATGGCCAACTTTTCCTGTTCACTCAGCCTACACACAGAAAAGAGTTCTTCCAAGGTATACAGATACTCTAAGGGGTTCTCCCTGCTCTCCCCACTAAAGGCCTTAATTTTAATTAAATTTGAGGTCATTGACCCTCCTACTCTATATTCATCTTTACTGGTATGGTCAGCCCTATCTACTAATTTTTTAACTTGTGGATTTTTACCTAAAGTAGGCATCCTTTTCTCTGACTGACTCTGTTCTGAGCTATCCCTACAGTCATCTGGACTGGTGCTACCATCGCTCTGCCCTGAATTTAGGTTTGACTGATCCTGCAGCCCTACATTAATACGATCTTTTAATTCCCCTATTTTCTGGTAGAGATCATCCATCTTGGGGTTTATGTATTCCACAACATAGGCCTTCTGGTTCTCCTCAACCTTTCCCAACATAACACCCAATTCATGTTGATTCATTCTGGGTCCCTCTTCTAAAGAACTGGACTTGTCCCTTTTCACTATCTCCTCCCTAAAGCTATCTATTTGTTTCCCCAATTCTTTCCTAAGATTTTGGTCAATTTGTACACACTCATTGGCCATGCTTCCCTTAACTTCTCGTATTTCCTTTTCTAAGCCACTAAACCTATTTTTCATAGTGATGGTTTGATCTACACAGCCCAAAGTGGCTTCCTTATATGAGTCCACTTTGGCTACCACCTCCTCTAATCTAATATGAATTCCTGCAGAAGTTATTTCGGCATTCTTTTCTATGCATTCTGATATGGATTGGGAGACCAAACCATGGACCTCATTCCTAACTAACTCAATTTCTCTCTTATTTTCTTCGATAGACTGCTCCACTTGAGCCTTTAATGACTGTAGTCCCTGACAGCCCTCCTGTTTGGTGACTTCCATAGACCTACACACTCCTTCTATCCTCTCCTCTAATGACACAAACCTATTTTTACACTCTATATTGGACCCTTCTATCCTAGTTTCCAAAGCTATGATCATTTGGTTGTTATTGTCAATAGAGTTCTCTAGATTTACCCTTAAATCTTCCATACTTTTCTCCACAGATTGACCTATCTTTTGTTCTAGATTTTCCATCCTTTGCTTACTATCTTCTCTTAGACTCTCTATACTTTTATTATTTTTCTCTATCTTTTGTTCTAGATTTATCATATTTTGCTTACTATCCTCTCTTAGACTTTCTATATTGTGCTTATTATCTTCTCTTAGACTTTCTATATTGTGCTTATTATCTTCTCTTAGACTTTTGAACATCTGCATTATCATGTCCATGTCTGATGGTGCCATCTTTGTTATCTGAGCCTGGCCCACTTCTGGCTCCTCATCTACCATTTCTGTACTTGAGGCCTTATTATTGCTACTGACTTTAGAGGCATTTTCCTCTATTTCCTCTTTTTCTTGAGCTTTTTTAAAGGCAATTTCCCTGTCCTCTTCTTCAGGATAACAATGATCACTGATCCCTGGGATTGGGACACTCTCCTCTTCCATAACCTCTTCCATACTATAATTTAGTTCACTCATGTTATAAAACTATATATATCCCATCTGTACTTCCCTGACCATCAAAAATCCACACATCTTCTCCCTGTCTGACACCTATTCTGACCAACTGACTGATTTGATTTTCACCTTATTATGCATTTACAAATACAACAAAAAAAAATTTTAATATCCTTATTTAATGAACTACACAACAATAATCTATATAGTGCATGTCTGTCTGTAATAGCCCAAATTATACATTCATCCATTCTCCCAGAAATCCGACAGATATTGACAGTCCACAGAATGACTAGCAGTTCACAATCTTGAGATAAATAAAAGAATTCAGTCACAACACTATAATCACACAATGCATCACGAGCACTCAGAAGATCATCCCAATTCGATCACTATTAACTACCACAACCCTTGATTGAATGAAGCAAACTCTGTTGCAATAAAAGATGTATTTTAAGTCTTAGGGGCTAAAGTAGATAAACAATGCCTTGCTCTCTCTCTTGGAGTCTTATGTGGCAAGTATCAAGGAATGCCCTGCTTATTATAGACTACAAAAACGAAACCTTGCTCTCTCTCTTGGAGACTTATAGGCTGATATCATGGCAGGACTACTGTTAACTGCTTCATGATAAAATAAGAATAACATATAAACTTGATTGGAAAACTATGCCGTGCTCTCTCTCTTGGAGACTTATAGGCTGGTATCATGGCAGGTCTGCTGTTAACTGCTTCATGATAAAATAAAGATAACATATAAATTGGGTTGGAGCAGTGAATGGGTTTGATCATTCATAAGTTACACGAAATACATAGCATTCTCAAGGCAATGACAAAACTCTCCACTCATCATCAAAACTGCAATCTAACCAACCAAACTCCAACGATCAACCATCCAATCAAACCTCTAAAATCATAGACTTTTTACAAAATGAACTCCCCAAACACACATGAGACTACTATTCCATAATTCATCACTATTACTATGCCTATCCTATCTGGCAATAAATTATTTTAATGTTCCACAAAAAAAAATCTATTATTTATTTCACCTTTGTCTTAAGTTGTGATATTCATCTCTATTTTCAAAATTGATAAAAAAAAACAAGCTGTTTTATGGCTGTACCCATTTTATCATCATCAATGAAAAATTAAATCATATTAAACATCATCATCTAAAATAAGACTGTTTGGCCAAGAAAATTTTGTAAGACAAAAAAAAATTTTTACTGAAAAAAAAAATTTTACTAAAAAAAATTTCTCTATTTTTAACCACACATCTCCTATCATTCTATAGACTCTCTTTTTCAGGTATATGGTAAAATATCAGGCCCCAGTTGGGTGTCCATTGTAACATAATTAAAGAGTTCAAAAAAAAGATATTACCATACCTGAGTAGTCCATAGAATGATCATAAGTAAATTATGAGCAAATTATTAATAACAAGTATTATAACTCAGGTATATGAAATCACGTGAAGTGAGTACACTAGTAATTCAATAAAATATAACTCAGGTATACAGGCAGTAGATCTTATCCACTTTCATTTCTTGGTTTGATGTTAAGTGCATGTTTAAACAAATACTAAGTGAATATGGTCTAGCAGGGCGCCACTAGATTATCTGAATCTAGACACGGTTATATCTAATAACCTTTCACATGTACCGGGTTTGAATCCCTTTTTGGTACTTTATTTCTAATAAAAATGGGAGATTTTGCTTTTTGAGCCATATCACTATAAGCACTAATATTTAGGTAAAAGTAAAACATCTTTAAACCAAAGTGGAGTATATTAGACATAAATCATTTCTCAGATCTTAACATAACAAATGTGTTTCAATATTTTTATAAGTTCACTAGCTCAGATTATATATAACTAATTTAGGATGGCAATTCACTCATCCTTGCATGAAATAGATGATGGGATGTGGTTATAATAATACTAAGAAATCACTAAATATTATAAAATCAATATTTATTTATGGCCTTTAAACAGTTAAACAGCTCATTAATTAAAATGTTGATGATGATGATGATGATGATGATAATAATAACAATAATGACAAGGGTTTCAACTACAGCTCTAGGACTAAGCCTAAACATAAAACTAATTTTTATAAAGAAATTCATAATTATTGCTTAATTTTAGCATATTTACTTATATCTTAAATAACTAATATTCAACCATTGATGATGATGAATAATCACACTTAACAAAGACTACACTTAATGAAATATATACGCCTCGTTTAATAAAACAAACTAATATTTATTACTACATTTCTAACATATACATAAAAATTTCTAGATAAATATGAAAATTGACATGAATAATAATAATAATAATTGATTATATAACAATCCTCAGATTAATTTTAAGTTCTTCCCCCTTTCCCTTCAAATGTATTTTGTATTAAGTTGGACGTCACATTGACCATGATTTTCACTCCATGAGAAAAGTATTTCAAGAAAAAAAATATTATCTGCTCATTAGCACACATACTTTAAAAATCTAACATGTAAATAGAATGTAAAAAAAAAATGTTAGTAGAATTGAAAGAGCAAGTTTTAGAAACAAGTTTTAAATTATTTTCTCCCCCCTCTCTTCTACCTCTGAAATGCTATACTTAACTTGAAACAAACTAATCTAATATTCTAATACTACTCATTATTTCACATTCACTCGCAATTATACACATATAAAATATCATTATGTATGTGCGTGTTTTATCCCATGATAACAAAATATTATTTAAAACCAAAATAATAATATATTAGTTAAAACTAAAATCATAATACCATAAAAAAAAATTGTTTTACACATTAATATTTTTCATAACTGTAAAATTAATAAACAAATAATTTTCATACATTCAAGATCATTTATGAAGCTCAAAGTTATTATTAGTAAGACATTCTTGTTTTTAATCGATCTGAATAGTCTTTAAAAGTTCTTTAAATAAAATATACCACTTTATTGCTAAAATGTTTATTAAGACTGATATCATAAAGAAAATAGATATAAAAAGTCATATTACCGATCTTTTGTTTGTGGCGAATTTCCAAGGGTTCAAACTTGTCTTGTATAATGTCTATATTTCTGCAGCTACCATTTCCGTTTTACTGGGAACAATCTCTTTCTTGAGGTGTATAACTATTTGATGATGATGACTCTATTGAGGTTATTTGCTTTAGTGGACAATTTGGAAATCATTATATTAATTTTTCTTCTCTTCCTGTCAAGCATGTGGATGAAATACAGCAGTTGTTTTCACATTTATAAATTTTCTTGAGTTTAAAATCAGTTGTTGTAACAATTAATTGGACTTGATGATTAATATTTATCAGTAGATTAATTCATCTTCTTTGAATGCAGGTGAATGCTTTCTTCCTTCTATTAAAAACATCTTATTTCTCTGGTCAGTTGAAAGGTGTAGAATATTATTTTAGACACAACATCTTTTCTTTCCTATGTGATGTGCAGCTTCCCCAGATGGTCCGGAACCGATGGGACATACATATAATTTTTCTAGCCAGACATTTCTTATATTTTCAGCATTCAATTGGATAGTTTAATAATCTGAATCATAAACAATAATCATAATAATAATTCAAGACAGCTTTTTATATCCAATTTTTAGCTAACTTAACCAATCAGAGATAGCATCACTTGCTATTTTTGGACAAATTTGTTTTAATTAGATCTCTAATTTATTTTCAACTAAATTATTTTTCAACTGAAAAGTTTAATCCTTTTTCCAGACACTTTTGTTTAAAAAAAAAATAGACTCAATCCTTATTTCCTTTCTTTTCTTTTTTTTTTTCTTTTTAACATCCAGGTAACATTTCAAATCTTTGAGCTTCCTTCTTTAGATCTTGAGATAAGACAATTTCAAAATTAGAGTTCTCACCCATTATAAGCTTCCAAAGTGAAAAACAATTATTTACAAAAAAAAAAATTGCTACAAAGATCGATATCTGATTAAACAGATTTCCTCTTTTAACAAAAAATTGTACAAAAAAAATAATTTGACAGATTTAATCCTTCCTTTTCTTTCAATATTTAGGAAATGTAAATTTTTGTATGTAATGTACACACATCCTTCATTCTTTCAAATCATTCATAAACTAACATTAAATAATATAATTGCTAGCTTAGTAATTATAACCCAATTATTTAATTAAATCTGTAACTTTTAAATCCCACTTATAATTAAAGAAAAGCAAAATAAAAGCATAGAATAAAATATTAGAATTGATCAAGCATAGGTTAGTTTTAAAGAAAGTTAAAATGTTGAATATTTGAAATATAAAACAATTAAATAATTTACACATACATTGCCTATATGTATGCATTATAACTTTGCTTTTTAACAGAAAATTTAAATATTAAATAGTTTAAATGTGTGTATTACCTTTCTATCAACACACAAACAAATAAAGCATATAATTGTTGACCCATTCTTTCTCTGTTTAAAGCTTTTAAGATTTTGATCTGGTAGGGTTTGAACTTGGATGCCCTACAGCTTCTTTTATGGTTATATAAAATTGTGATGATGATTTTTGGTTTACCTTTTCTACATGCACATTACTATAAATTTAGCTAGTGACTAAATTGTAATGGCACAATATATATATATATATATATATATTGTGCCCTTATCTATAGGTCATAATAAGGTAGAATGGTCAATTGCTAAAAAATTTTAAATTTTAAAATACGTTTGTGTAATATATTGATAATTGTATGATCGATTAGATTTTATAGTACAATTTAAGGCTGAAAAATACCTGGTATGTAAAAGTGTAATGGATTATTAAAAAAGGGAAAAAAACAGTTAAATAAAGCTTAATTATATCCTTGCTTATGGTTGTAAAAGCTGGCCATATAAAATAATACAGCTATAAATAGTTAAAAGTATATTAACAATTCAATTGTAATGTTTTAAAACTAATAAATTAAATAAACGCTATATGTAATATTATAATTATAATTAATATTCAAATTTAATCTAATATATTTTAAGATAAACTTTGGGATGGTGAGAATTATATTTAGTTCTACATTTTTAAATTATTTTCCAAATTTTTATAAAATATATCAGTTTTGGTAATTTAGACCGAGACGTAAATTAAAAAAAAAAAATCATCTGATAAAGTTAGTAATCATGTGACTGTATATTATATACCTTCACACACACGCTTGTTAGAATATAATAATAAAGTTTGTGAATTATAAAACTAAATGTAATTGCTATCTATCGTTAAAGTAAAAGTTGAAATATTAAATGTTATTTTAATAATTGTTTTAAAGTTTAAATGATTTTGATAAAACTATAATTGAGTTTAAAAATACTATTCTAAGTAATATTTTAAAACATGACGTCATAAATTCTTTATTTTAAAAAGTTTAATCTATTATAAAACTAAAAATGTGTAAATTTGTTCGCGCTAAAAAAGTCATTAACCAATCAACGGAGGTATTTTAGCAGACGAAATATAGGAATTAGACGGAGCGGGAGAAGGAATGTGTAAGTAAAGGAAGGAGGAACATATTTTTTTAGCTGTATAAGATCGTAAGCTAGAAAAGTGTTATAATTTAAAAAATTTTGTATTTATTTTAAAAGTTTTGTTTTAAAATATAATATTTTGAACTGCCTTTAAATGGAAGGCTAATTTAAAAGATTTCTTACCAGGATTTTTATTCAAGTTTAGCCGAAACCTTGCAGTAAAAATGGAAATACTACAGAAAAAAGTACCTAAAAGTATTGATAAAGTAAAAATAATTGTAAAGTGCCTTGAATACAGTTTATTTGTGATCAACCAGAAAATCATTAGAACTCAGATAAATATAATTTGGACATTATACAGAAAACTTAAAAGAAAAGTTATTTGCCGTCAGGAAAAATTATGACGCACAATTTTAAAAGGCTACTCCGAAGTTTTTTTTATTCTTCTCTATGGAAAAATTAAGATGCGTATATCATAAAGAAAAAATTATGTAAAAGTTATAATGGAGAAAGAATGTTTGTCTTTTTAAAGGAAACATTACAAAGTATATAGTACCAGAATTTTAAAAGAAGGAAAAAAGTTACAGAATAATAATATGAAAGAGCTATTGTGTTTTTATGAAAAAGGAACAGAAAAACTTTCTCTAAGAAGAATTAAAAATATTATAAAGTGTTCATTAGAGAAATGCTTAATAAAGATAAAGATTTGGAAAATATAAATCTAATTTACTTAATGAAATGAATCCATGGAAACAGAAAAGTTTTATTGAATATTTAAATCAAAGTACTGAGAAGATGCATCGTAAAAGTCACGCGGGAGAAAATATTAGCAAGAAATATTAGAAGAGAATATTTAGAAGTTTTCTTTACGGGATTAACTAATATCATAATTAATAATTGTATTAAATATTATAAAAACCAAGGATTATCATTCATGAATATTTATTGAACAAAGTAATATTTGTTTTACCTTAAAATTGAACAAGCAGGGAGAGGAACATTAAGTGAATGGAAAAGAAATGATAAACAATTTTTTTTTGGCTTTAGTATGAACGGTTTTCAAGAAAATTTGATGAAGGAGTACAGTAAATATAGTTTGAATATTTTTTACTAATTTATTTTAAAATATAAAATGTTATGTGAGATTAGGGAAAACATAAAACATAAATTTAGTAATATTAAAATTTAAATATAATAGCTTGATAAAATTATAGAAATAGTGTTTAAAATAAAGTGTATGGATGTGAATCTTATATCTACAAGGATCAAATGGATGGTGAAGCCTACGGAACGCGATCGAGGAGATAAAGGTCGTTTGGTAATTTTAATAGTTATTTATAATGCATAATGTATTTTTTTTAGATCATCTATTGACTTAAGAATGAAGTGTGAAAGTCTTAATTATATGTACACATTTTATGCAACATTTTAACATATAATGAGATAGGAGTAATTCGGAATATGCATGCAACAATTTATTTAAAGTATATTAATAATATAATTTAACAGAACAATTGTGTGATTCTTTTGAACTTTCATGTGATAAAGTATTCAGATATTTAAATAGTTTGTATATGATTAAATATACGGAGGAAAGTAGTAAAAAGATTTTCTTATAGAACAGTGGAATAGTTTTAAAATATCAATGAATTTTATTATTGTTAGTAATGCAGATATGTATTTGTCGATGTACAGTATAGAAAAAATCTTGAGAAATAAGATCGGATAGTGACTTGGAAGTACTAGTGGAGAGGAAACCAAGATGATGTGTTTTTTTTTAAGAAATAGGAAAATATAAGGGATTTGGATCATATTTAGTTTTGTGTGATTTAGTATAGTTAACTAAGTCCTATGACTGAACACATATGGTTTGGACAGTGTTTTGCATATCTTTAAACTTTTGATGTTAGAATAAAGCTGAAGAAATAGCTTTAGCATCGTTCCTATGATAGAGGTTGGTAGACAGGTAAAGGTCACTCCTCTATAGTGTCTTTTAATTCACTGTGCCATGATTGTCAAGGTATATGACGAGTAATATTCTAGTTGTATTTTGATCCTATGCATCTATCTTCGCTATCCTTATTTCGTGAATCTGCATCGGTCAGAAAGATATTTTCAAAGAAATAATGAATAAAATAGAACTGAAGATATGTTATCGTTTATGTAAGAATAGTTTATTTGCTTGAATGTATAGAATTGTGTAACTTTAAAATTGAAAGTCCAAAATATCATAAAGAGAGAAAGAATCATATAATACATTGTAAAATTAATTCAGAAATGAATATAAGATTTTGAAAAGAAATCTAAACCAAGTATTTTAAAAGTGATAATAAAATTTGAATTTTTTTTTTTTAATATTAATGTTGGAGGGAATGAGTATTGCATATTTATCAAGAGAAAATTCAATAAGGTATAATAAACATATACTTGTGCATGGTATATTAATAGTTATAATTATATCATCCGAAGTAAGGCTTGAATGAGAATATTAGGATTAATAAACATCGGATAATGAATAATAAAAACCTAATACCGAATGTAGAATAGTGTTTTGACTTTGTAAGATTCCATACAACCAATATGAAACTAAATTTTATTATTTTGTAGAATTTTATTACGAATGTAAATTTTGTAAAAAATGTAATTTTAATAATATTAGGGATGAAAAGTGTTTGTGATAATCATATAAGAAATGCATTTTGTAATAAGCTAACCATAATAATAAATCAAGTAATAATACTGTATTTTCTTAAGTGTTAAAAAAAATAAGATTTAACTAGGAAAAGTAAATAATATTTTGATTTCATTTTATAAACTAATAAACTAAGTTGAGATATGAAAGTAAGGGATATCCAATGTATATAGTGTAAAAATATTGTTAATTTATTTATGTTGTTAATAAACTTTGTTTTAAATTTGTTTTAAAGTTTTTGTGTCCGAGTTGTTATTTCTCCACATGGATGCATGAAATCACGATACATTTATAATTGAAACAGACATATAGATTTTGCACAAAAGGTAAACATAAAAGTGTTATAAGAATTTTGAGAATTTATTGGTATGTTAAAATTAAAAGATCATAATTTTATATTATTTATTGGTCATAAGTCGGTTGCCACAATATTACATTAAATTATATGCTAATGTTGCCACACGTATTCTGTTGTCAGATTATTAAAATACTACCACGTACGTATTTATTTATTTCATTTAGGAAGAAATAAGATTATATTATATTATTATTGTTATTATTATTTTTTATTATTATTAGTTGCTGTGTAGTAGATTATGACATAAAATTCCCTTTTCATATTTTACTACCGTAATTTTAAATCAGTTAGAATACAATTTATGAACCTGAGATTTTATTTTATTTTACTTCATTTTATTTAATTGAGCTAGATTCTTG